>OZ023222.1:1769307-4169307 GCA_964006125.1 Cryptus viduatorius | reverse complement strand
TTACTTATCTACAAAGCTGTACTCGATGAATCGGTTTGAAATTTTATTTCGTTTTACTTGCTATGCACATTTAGGGGATGATGAGGTAAAATGAACCGCTTTAGTGATTCCGCGAGTTTTGTCGATATGCACAACACTTTTCCACTACACCTTCAGAATATTGAGATGACAAAAATGGAGTAAAATGCACTGTGATTCCATTGCATTGAAACATGAAAAATTTGAATTTTAAATAATTTATTACTTATTGATTTATAAATAATAATAGATGACTTCTTGAAAAGACATTTATCGTATTATAGTTTTGCTTAACTGCATTCCTATTTTTGTGTCGGTCCATTTTACCCCGAATAATACATTTTTCGTAAAATTTCATTAAACGTCGTTCCCGATCTTTATTTTTAAGTAAGTAGTGATCTGCAGCATAAACAATAACGAGATATGAAAAAATATTCCACACGATACGAAATATTACGAAAATAAAAAAAATAGCAGAATAATTGAAATCACAAGATTTAGGGCTTCGAAGAAATTTTTGTAATTTTTTTTTTTACCGTATTTTTTTAGGGGACTGATGAATGTTTACCAAAATAGTATGACAATTTCTGTAAATTAACATATATAAGTTTGAAAATATGGACGGTTCTCGATGTCGCAGCGTTATCGATCAGTTAATTACGTTCGACGGAATATTACGCTGAATGAATAAATCTACAATAATGAACACCGGGTATACCGCGGGTATGTGTGCCACCTACGCTCGCGGAGAGAGACCTTGCACCTTACGCTTCGCTCAATCTCTCAATCATATACTCAACTACCGCCTCGGCAATACCGCGTAATCGCGTAGTCACGCCAATATCCCCCGATAATTTTCGAGATAATTAGCAAGCTTACCTACGTACGTTAAACTATCGTCCCCACGTACCCCGTGTTCATCTATCATCTTCTCGCAATTATGGCGCAGCAACGGGAGATGCCCGCGGTGCCCTTGATCTACTCGCTGGTACACATATCTACTCGATAAAAAAAAAAATAAAAAAAAATAATAATATGAGGAAAATAAAATTGGGTTACGCCTTTTTAGGGCAGTACTCGGAGGACGTTTCACGTTCGATAAAATTTAACACGCGACTTATTGACGAAGCAAAATAAATTTTTTTATATTTCCGTATTTCGATGTTTTTTAAAATATTTTTATTATTTTGATATTTTAATATTTCAATTCGTCGATAGTTCGATGTTTCGATATTACTGAGTTTTATGAATCGATAAAAAATTGTTTTTTTTTTTTTCCGATTGATATCGATCTTCAAATTCCTTTAACAAACACTTCGAAATAAGAGACTTCATTGACACATCACACCTCCGCCTTCTCTTCATCTCTTTCATCGCTAAAAAAAACTCCTATCGTCAATGTACTCCAAAGATAAAAAAAATGTTTGCTACTTTGTCGTCAGTATCCAACCTCCAAATAGAACCAAAACGATGAATGCGTCGCGCTGAAGCGTCCGTAGCAAACACAGTTTCTATTTTCTTCGTTTTCTTTTTTCATCCTTCGCGCGACGCTTTCTTTCATACACATTTTCCTCGGCAAATCTCCCAAGGGACTTCTGTGTCGCGAGGCCGTACGAATGTTTGCGGCCGCGCAGTGACACGTTGTAGCGATCTCTCGCGGGACGCGAAAAACCTCCATGAATAGTCAGCGCGCAAAAGTGAATGCCACGTATTTTGAAAGGGTCTTATTATATACTATGCATAGCGTATGTACCACATATATCCATATATACACATAGGGGATAGTGTGGCAAAATGGGCCAACGGGGCAAAAGGTCCAGTCGCGCAATTGGAATTTTGGGGCAAAACGGACCAACCCTAAAATTCATGAAATTTCGGAAAAGTTTGAATTTCAAATTTCACGGCAATTATTTATGCTGCAGATTACTATCGCCTAAATAAAATTGCCGACGAAAAACGACATTTAACGAAATTCTACGCAATATTTATCGTTTCGCTGCAGGTGAACAAAACTTGTGGAAAAGAGTTGTGTATCTCGACGAAATACTCTTAACTGCTAAAGCGCTCCATTTTGCCCCATCTACTCTTATATATAACTATACAGCCATTGGCAGGCAATGGTGGGCGTTTTTACCGAGAAAATCCGCAAAGTTTCTCCTTTTTTTCGTTCATATACTTTATTGCTATTTTTGATGCGTTTGCATTATTCCCGAAGAAGATTATCCACGAGTTGTACAGAGTCTCGGCGCTTTAACCAATAACGTTGGACACACCCACGCGAACAATCGACGAAAGATGACGTGTATTCGGTAATACAAAACCGTGTGTATATTCCCTCGAGTCAAGGATAGAGAGACGTTTGAAAACTCGTTAAGCACGAATTTCGAGTATCGTCGCTTATAGGTCGATCGATCGATCGGTTCCGTTAGGTTTTTCGTGTATAACGCAAATCGCAAATTGCTGATGGGTCTTCGCGGCGGTATCCGTGAAACTTTCTCTCATCATTCTTTGTCCCTTTGTCGAAATGAAAATTGTAATTATCAGCTATTGTGTTTATTTGGTACGCGCGATCAGAAGCGTACCGTTCTCTATCTATTGAAATTAATCGTGCGGTAGGCGTTCGATTTCGAGTATCTATTGGCAACGGTTTATTGAAAACGCGACTGACTACGGCGAACGCACGCTCGCACGATGAAAGATCGAAGGCGTGGGTGGACTTTCTCTCTCTCTCGTAGTCGATATTATTATACAAAGCCATTTACCATCGGCCCATCTACCATCGTCATTTACGTGCAGAGCTTAATGCTACACTGGCCTCCGTCGCCTCCTCAACCCCTCATTCCGTAGTTTCCTCTACTCAATCAAGTGTTGCGTGTGTACATAATGTTTTGTATATCTATCCCCCATCATATCGGAATATTGAATTGCTGCATAGTCATGCGCATTACACGCCGCACGTAGGGAAAGGATAAACCCAACCCACGCGTGAAAACGTGCGAATCCCTTTGTGTGTCCTGCCGACGTTGGGGATACACGAGGCCTTGTAACGCGGGGAGACTAAACAAGACGCGAGACAGTTCAGCGAAATCAATGTGCCAATTTTTCGTTATACAATTCGCGATATTTGTTCATCGGAATGGCAGTTTTGGATTTTTCGATAATTAATTTTCGAATCCCGAGACTGTTATCGACTATATCGAGAATATCGAGAATATCGAGAGTCGCGCGAGTGGCGAGAGTGGATAGAAAAAAATGCTGAGATTTGAAAATGTGAACATTGATTTCTTATGAATTTTAATCGCAGAACTGTCGTTATGAAAAAGCATCGTCTGTGAGGGAAATTCATGAAAATGTAATGCATAAATTAAGGTTTATGTTTTTCCAAAAAAAAAAATTCCTAAAATATATAAATTTTCAAAATTTTTAATTTTGAGGATATTTTTTACATAAGAAATCCGGAAATTTTTTCAAACTCTGAAATTTTCGAAATTTTTTATTTTTCAGTAGTTACGTCGGTTTTGCAATTTTTTTTCGTTTTTATATCGGGACGAATCCTTTCGAAAACTTAATCCTACTTCGTTCGCACTTCTCGTCTCTTCGACCGGATGGTAAAGGTGTTTAACTCTATCGCGGAAGCTTCCGACTAAAAATGAGTTTTTCCATTAATTATCTTTTTTTTTTCTCGCTTCGTCTTTTTCGTTATTTCATTTTCTTTCTTGTTTGTATTTCACTCGAGTCTTTCGTCGCGAATGTTTCCGCGCTCGTTTCCACGTCCGCACATCCACAGCATCCTTTCTCGAGTTTCATCTTTGCATATTCACGTTTTCTCGCTTCTTTGCTTTTTCTTCGTACCCTCATCTCCATGTACGTACATAATACACCGACGATTCTGGACCCTTCTCTTCGAGTTCCACCGCTACTCCTCCTGCTATACAATGCCTCTCGGGACCGCACACTTATACGATAAGTTATATATATACGCACACATATACACTCCAGTTGCCGCTCTCGTTATATCAGATTAATCGCATTAGCACGGTTAAATGTAATCAACCAGTATCCGCGCCCCGGGTAAATGAAGGGACCGAGAGATAAATGAGTTTCCCTGCGGCGGCACACACTGGAAACTTTTTCTGGTTTTCTTTTCTTTTTTTCTTTAAATTCTTTACCTTTCTCTCGTACTTCGCGCTACCTGCGAGAACTATATCCTGAAACTGTACGATTCACAGGATGAGCGAAAAAAATTAAGAAAAAAAAAAAAAAAGATTTTCATAGTTAAGACAAATAAAATGAGAATATTCTTGCTTTGCGATTTACGCACCTAGAAAAGTCGCCGAACACAGTCCTCACTGATTAACAGGAAAAAGTACAACGGAAGTGAACCAAGCGACAATAATCTAAGAGCCGTTTTTTTTTTTTTTATTTTTCTTGGGAAGACAATTGTTTCTTTCGTTACAAATTTCTTTGCATAATAATAATAATAAATTCTTGTATTAATTTTTTTTCCCGCGGAAGGTTTTTAGTTTTCGTTACAATTTTTTTTTTCGTTCTTTATTGACTTGCGAGTTGTGATCGCAAAAAAAATTCAGCTTATTGCGATGCGGAGTTTTAAGGTTGCGAAACGCACTGTTTTACACGCAACTGTTCGTTACGTTGTCGCCGTTGTTGGAGACGTAAAAAATAGACTATGAAGCTCCGCAAGCGCTCGTTTGGCTTTGAATTTCGACCCTTAAAAGGCTCAGTCTCTGTTTCATTCGAGCGAATCGGAGAAAAGCGGTTTCGGGCTTTGCGGTTGTACGGCCGTTACGGGGCATTAATGTGTGGAGATCGCGAACATCGGGGTTCGTAACAGCAGCTTTTGCATTCAGCTCCGTTATTTTTGTTTCATCTCTCATTTTTTTCTCTGAATCGTGGAAAATCCGGAATGAAGCGAAAATACAAAATTGCGTAATGCAGAGTCGCTTAATGACGAAACTGCTTGCGGGAAGAGCTAAACAATAGTAATGGTCAGTTACGAGGGATGAAAAATACAGAATAGAAATAATTGATATTAATAAAAAATAATAATGAACAAATGTAACAAAATATTTAATTATAAATAAACTAATAACAAATGAATAAATAAAAAATAATAATGAGATAATAATATATTATAAAAAAATTGTAGCAACACTATAGAAGTTTGTTGTTTTTTTTTGCTACATGACCTTGTTGCCGACTAGTTGCTTTTTCCATTGAAACTTTAAACGTCGCAATTAACTGTTTTCAACCCTTACGTTCGCCTAACCGGCCAACAGGCTATCCCTACTTTTTCGTTCCCTCGTAAAAAGAAAAATTCTGCGCGAGGTAGATGAAGAGATAAAAAAAAAGCGTTTCGTTAAGAGGATAACGAAGAAATGAACGGAAACGAGCGGAGAGAGTGGGCGAAAGATTAAAAAAAAAAGAAGGGGTTAGGCAGAAAGAATTACACGCGGAATTCTCTGTCCGGTTCTCCGGTCTCGCGCCCTCGACCTCTTCTCTCGCGGTTCAACCCTGTTGCCTGCGAGGGGGTGACGTTTTTTGTCGTGTGGTGGGGAAGGAGATAACTTCGTCTCCGTCGCTCTTCAATTCCTTGTCCTAACCCCCCGTGCATCGGTTATTCTCCGCTTCACTCTCACTCGTCCTGCGTTGAGTTTGCGCCGTGGAGGAAGCCGGCCTGCGCGCTGTGTGAAACGGAGTAGCATTGTCGAAGCAGAAGTGCGACGATGACGGATAGCGGAGCAAAGAAGGGGAAGAGGAGAAAGGGGTGGAGGGTAAAGGCAAGAACGAGGGAGCAAGAAAGCTCGACGTTGAAATCCCAAGGGTGAGAGAGGGAGAAACGAGCTTTTTCGGGCAAAGCTTACGGGGGTTGCGAGGGATGGTAGTAAGCGACGGCGCGTTTCCCACCGACGTCAGGTAGTAGGTAGTGGGAGAAACAGGAGACCCGGGCAGTGCAAGCCGGGCAGCCTGCCCGACGATACGGCCCGCTCCGTGTGTGTTAATTAACGTACATGCAATCCACGCTTTAAAAAAAAAAAAAAAAAAGTAACGAAATTTCCATCGAATGACGAAACGATATTACATTTTAGAGACTGTTGGATCGAAGTTAACGCGAGTTTTTCGAGAGAAAAAAAAAACTAAGTTTGAGAGACTAAAATTATTTTTTTAAAGAAAAACAAATAGAAAAAATAATATTTATTTCCGGTTCGTAAGTTGGGGGTTGAAGCGACGGTAAAAGTACGCGAGTAACCGGGGTACCGAAGTACTTGGTCGACTGCTAACAACCCCCGGCGGGAAGGGACGAACGGCGAGAGGTGCTGGAAGGCCAACAAGCTCTGTCTGTTCTCGGCTGTGTGTGCCTCGAGCCAAGTAACAGGTTGGTGATTTCGATCCCGCTGGATTTTATTCACCTCGCTTTTCTCCTCGAGGCTCTCACTTTATTTTTTTTTCCATACCATTTACAGTTTCTTTTTTCATTGTCACGTCCCACGCTCTCTGAAGCTTACATCGAAATAAGATTCGACCTTCTGCGATCTTTTTTCGCTTTTGTTTGAACGTTCCTTCCGGTCCCCCATGCATAGTTATAGACGACCGGCGAATTGCGATTGCCTAAGCTGTATTACTCTTTAATATTTGAGTCGCCAGTGGTTAAATCGTCTCTTTAAAAAGACTAAGGAATTTTTTACGGCGAGTTTAATCCTTGCAAAGTGCAGTTAGTTTGAGGTTAAAGCTTTAATAGAATTTTGAAGAGGGGAAAAAAAGCTCTGGAGTAAATCTGCTGAACACAGCGGTAATCGTTCCGGGACATCGTTTTCCTTTCCTCTTGTCGTCTTAATTGAAACCGCAAGTTCTCGAACAACTTTTACCCCAAGAGCTTTTTTCTAATATTCGAAAAAAGCATCGGAAATCGATAAAGTGCAGTTAGTCTGTAGGCATTTTTTCGAATACAGCGATAATTATTCTGGTACATTATTTCGATTTGTAATTGTCTTAATTTTACCCTCGCAAGCTCTCGAACACCTTTTAAGTCAAAAGCTCTTTTCCTAAAAAAAACAGAGCTTTTTTATTTTTTAACATTTGAGTCGCGAGTGCTTAAATTTTTGCTTTTACGAGATTAAGGAATCTTTTTACTTCGTGCTTAATCATCCCAAAGTACAGTTAGTCTGAGCTTAAAGCTTTGATACAATTTTCAAGAGCGGAAAAAAAACCTTTGGGGTAATTCCGGACACAACGTTAATCGTTCCGGAACATCATTCTCCTTTCCTCTTGTTTTAATTTCACTCTCGCAAGCTCTCGGACAACTTTTAACCCAAAAGCTTTCTTCTTACTGTCAAAAAAAGCCCTGCAATTCGTGCATAAAGTTTTCACTGTTACCGAGCGTAAAACAAAGTAATAAAAAAGATGCTTCGTTGGCACGGAGCCCGTGGCAATTAGGAAGAGATTTGCGGTGCGGGTTGTAAGCTCGTGCAAGCTTCGTCCGGGACGAGGGAAACTCTGTGTCTCTCGTATCCTTCTTCTCTCGTTCCTATCACGATTACAGTAAACTGTTGCGCGTCAGAGTCGCGCGCCGTTAACCTTATGTATATAAAGCTTCGCTGGCGTTCTCAGTTCTTGCAGTTTCGTATATACGATTGAAAGCTCGATGCTTTCAAGCTCCGCTTTCTCCTTTCCCTTCCCTCTCTCGCCTACAAAGCTCCGGGACGTACGTCGTCTCGTTGCCGCTCGTGAAAGCATGTCCCGTGATGGACGAGCGTATAAACTGTTGCGCGTCTCGCCGATCCTCGGCTTTTTTAAAGTGGATCACAGGAGAATCCTATAGATGTATATGGTGATGTACTCGAGCTAAGCTACACGCTTGGATAGCGTTTTTTTTTACAACTTTCGTGAAAAGATTGTGCTTTTTTCCTCGTTTCTGTATTACGCGGAGGATATGGCGGTACTTATCCGACTGTAGTAGGATCTGTTTCATGGGTGACGGTCTATCGTAGAGAGCTTCTTATCTTTCTTTCCGTCTTTTGAAGGTCACGGTGTTTTGAAAGCTTGCGAAAAGCTCTTGACAAATATGCTTCTCGCCTCGATCATCAAGTCGTATACTCGCGACGGAAGAATTGATCAAAGAGGTTCTTTTAATCCCCAGAGCTTTTAAGTTATTCACGACAACTGGCGTCCGCCCGACGGCTATTACAAAGCTTCGACGCTGTTCGAGAGCTTTTTTTTTCTCTTTTCCGATGAAAAACTTTTTGTGCTCACGATAGGAAAAATCCTTCTGTGAAGCTTTCTCTATGATCGAAACTACAGAGTTTCAAATTTTTTTTTCGAGAAGATTGCGCGCAAATCGAGGTGTTGTTTTGTTGTTGTTTTTCATAAAGTCTCGTGTAGGTCGTTCGAAAATAATAAAATTTGCTGGAATATTGAAGCAGCACTCGATTTTTTTAATGACTTTGCGCTCAAAGGAATGTCTCATGGCGATACAGAGTACTGGCGAATAATGTGATTTACCTTATTATCCTTTTTTTCAACTCCCTCATTTTGTAAACAGAGGAAAGTGTGTCAAATCATTTTCGATGGGAAGTGTCCGATGGAATCGGAAGTCATTTTTTTGTATCGTTTTTAATCGGACAAAATTAAATTTTGAGATGTTTGCGACGCTGCTGCAGATTCAACATTTTGAGATAAAAAAAAAATTTAACATTAGGTTAACTAAATCAAAAAAATGTTAAGTTTTCTTTTTGTATTTGCGTTTTCTTATAAAAATGAACACATACATTTAAATAATAATATTAAAAAAATTAAAGTTAAAATTAACTTAATTTCGTTATTATCCCACCCTTTCCCGGGACTCTGGAAAAAGAGGCCTATTTGGGGGATGAATAATTTTCTTTTAATCAAGAATTGAAGATTGTTTTGAATATAATCGCGATAATGTATTAAGCGCAATATATTTGCGTCTATTATCGATTGATGCTAAATATATCGTTGACTCAGCGAAGGAAACACGGGAAACGGGCGACGTTTAGGTGGCATTCAACGTCGAGTAGAATCTCAACATCTCTCTAATTCTGCGTGAAAGATAAAACCGCCAAAGCCCTCTGAAAATCCCTAAAGAATTTATTGCCGCAGAGAAAGCTGTGGAATTATGGCCGCGAATGTAGCAAGAAATGTAAGGAAATCTCTCAACTCGTTCGCGAGAAAACAAAAGACATTGGAACGATTGTCGGCTCGAGCCTCGTGTCAAAACGTGTAATAAGGATAATACTCGAAGAACCGCCGTCGACGATATTCCAGAGTTCCATTTTCGCAGCTGCGAGAAAGACAAACGAACAGAGGCGCGACGTGAGAGCTTTAACGAGAATTGCAGCTCTGCACGACGAGACGAAACAATGGATCAGCCTTCGGGCTTTCGTTACTCTGTTTTCTCTTTCACTTTGTTGCCGTTCGACGCTTATATCTTCATAATGTGATGGTATGCAGGCAAATAAAGTTGACGGAATTGTCCATAACAAAATTATACCGAAAAAAAAAAAAAAAACAAAAGATCGCTAGGAGCAAAAAATGTCTGTTATCCGGATGTTGCCAACAGAATTGAATAAAAAAATCATATCGCAAAATATATCTGCAATATATCCAATATATTTTCGCCGAAAAATTATATATTAATTTCATAAAAACGTCGAATTTCGTATATCACTAATATATTTTTTTCATATATTTTTTTGCCGGACCATCGGACCATCTGGTCTTCTATGCCGTAAACAATGGTACCGTAGTTTCAAATTAATAAAGACAGATGTCTTTGTCGAGTTATCAGCGTCCTCCCCTGTTAAGTGGTCAACATGACTGTGGCCGGTGCAACAACTGTCCGGTAGTTTCAAGGCGCGCGTGAGCGTAGACCGTATCTCTTCCGTACCCGAAGGTCCCTGGACCGGCGAGATGCGATGTGCGGTGTACCACCCTGCGCGCTGCTATTACACAGGGGGCAGTTTGCGAAAGAGTAGGAGAAGGAAGGTTGTGCTGCTAGGCCGGGGTTACCGTGACAGGGTCACCCGTTGACCGACTTTCCTCCGCGGCTCTCTCTCTTTCTCTCTCTCGTGTTCCATGTCGCAGCTGCTGTGAGATGTGGGCCATGCGAACAGAGATATAGAACTCTCAGCTGCCGGCTCACCCCGACGTTGATGCCATTATTTTCTGTACACGTTCTGCGTCCAACATTCGAGAGATGCAAATATTGCTTCTGCATGTTACGTTGGAACGCTATGCGTTGCGAACCGTCCTGTCTCCCGCTGTCGGGAGCTTTCCTTCGCTACGCTAAATTATCTCGCGGCATATTCTTTTTATGAAAATTTCTCAATAACGGAGAGTTTACGGAGCTCACCGACCACAGGCACTGAACATAGAAAGCTTTGAGTATCTACTACTTTTTATTTTCGACCGCCTGTAGAGCCACACGATGTAATTTGTGCCGTTCACTGCGATCAGCTGATCGAGATAAATTTTCGATCTCAATAACGGCAAAAAATGACTTCGCGCGATTTGGCATATCGATACTTCGAACGGTAAGGTCTTTATTGAAAAAATACTGATTAGGTATAAATTCACGAAGATACAACATTTTTATAATGAGAATAAAATCATTTATAGTTTATTTTAATTTATATGAATTTTTTATGATTAAAGTAGTTTCAAAAATATTTAAAAAAATTGTTGTGAAAAAATTCCGAAGCCATTTTACCGAATAAATAAAAAACGTTAAAATTCGCTGAATTTTTGTTACTATTTGCCGTATGCGTTTCCAATTAGAAAAAAAAACAAAATTTATCACGATGGCTAATTGTGAATTACAATTTGACTTTTCTCTCGGTACACGTTCGAATAATTTGCACAATACTGCGACGGTTATGGCTGCAGCTATAGAAACCATCGACGTCACACATGGTATAGCGACAAAATTGCAACGGTCCGAATTCCGCGCTTTACTCGATTAGCCGGTACCGGCTGTTCCGCACTACTGACTCTCGTATATACCTACGCGGTTTCATAATTTCGAATTTATGAGAAGAACCGTATTTGTACTATATATACAGACGGTACAGTCGCGCGCGTTAAAACAGAATCGCCTAATATCGTTCCTACTATCGGCAGAAATTCTCGTCGCGAGTAAATTCTCTTTGGGTGAAAAAAATGTCTTTTTTTTTACTCAATTCGGACTTCGCTCGGTTTTACTTCGGTTTTGGAAAAAAACCGCTTACGGAAAAAAAATTTGACTCCGCGTTCTCGCGTTTTTTTTTTCGCGTTTGGGGGATGACGAATTTTATTAATTGGATTGCAACGAGTTTTTTTTTCCGAGAATTTTTTTTTGTACATCTCGTCATTCATTAATTACAATGTTCGCATCCGTTCTCATGTGCGTAGTCTCCAAAAATCTACTCACTCAATTGCGTGGTTTGAAAAAAAAATCCTGGTTTTCCCTTCGAGTAATGAAATTTTAATTAATTAATTCGACTTTCTTGAAACCTCTTCTCGCAGTCGCGATGCATATTCTGCATCATCCCGCTTAACCAACGGGAAAAACCAACAATATTTTACTTCGTTCCTAAATCCTTTTTTTGTTTTTTTTTTCTTTTTCGAGAAAAATACATTTTCGAAGAAAATAGAGAAATAGAAAAAAAAATCAACATATCATTCATTATTTGCACCGAAATGATTTTTTTTTTACTGAGATCGGAAATAAAAAAAAATACGTAGAGGTTCCTTCCACCTCTTCGATTTCATTTTCCGCTCGGAAACTTCGTACCAAATTCCAATATCCTTTTTCAAGGATATTTCACTCCCTCGACCACTTGGCATCGCGTAAAAAAGTATCGAATTTATTTTTTTGCGTAAAAAAATAAATAAAACAAAAATTCGGAGTAGACAGATCGAAGACGATGCAGAAATATATTCTTCTATCGTATGAGATTTTGCCTAATAAATTCTGCGACTCGCTTCTCTCGCCCTTGTTTATGCCCCTTTGGGATTTGCCACGAAAAAAAAAAAGAACTTTTAACCGAAGATTTTCGGTTCACGGAAGGGGTTCCCCGTTCGGTTCGAAGATTTTTTTTTCCCTGCGCACGAAAAGGTAATAGAGATAGCGATATCTCTTGTAGGCAGCGAACACCAAAGGGACTCGTTATTCGAAACGTACCGTAGGTATTGTAGATGCTACGCTATTTCACGAGGGAAACAGTGGAGGGGTAAGAGAAGAAAATTCCGGCGTCCGGTGTGATAGCGGATAGTCCCATATAGTATATATTATATTATATATATCGGTCCAAAACTTTTAATCCCGGATTATCGTTGATGGACGTGAAACGAGTTAAAATATAACGCCGAGGCGCATCGTCTCTCAGCGGGGAGCGAACGAGCAGCGAGTACCAAGGGAAGAGTCGAGAGAGCTTTGTGATATTATTCTGTGAAACATGCAGCTTTATAGTTCATAAAACAAGGATTCCGCTTCATTCAAAGCGAGCTGAGGATCGTTTCAGGTCTCGTAAGAAAAAAAAAAAAAAAAAAAAAAAAACGGTACATAAAGCCGCAACATTAGCCAAAGAATTAAATAGAAAACGGTAAGAGCTCTTGTGATTCTTTTCAAGAATTTCATCACGCATTTTTGACGCACTTGACCCGCACAAAGGGAATAAACGACTTGTTGAACTAAAATTCAATAAAGCGCTAAACATATTGCCGAAATATTTTCATTTTTTACAGAAGGAAATGAATACATTTTTTTATTTCGAAGAAATTTTCGACTCTTTGAAATTTGCTGAAAAATCGAATGCACAGACGACATATATCGCGAAATATATATAGAAATAAAATAATATAATATAAATATAAAAATATCAATTTTCTTGCGAATATACGACAATATATTTATAAAAAATTATGTGATTAATATATTACGTAAAAACGCCGAATTTCATATATTTCTAAAATATTTATAATACAGTCTTTACATTTTTTTTCTTTTTTGTTTGTCACTTCGACGAACATTTAATAAAATATCATTGAACAACTCTTCGTTGAGTACTCACTTTTTTTATTCGCACTGCTACCAAATAAATTATCCTTGTCTCTCGCCTTTTCGTGAGAACGGGGAGGGGTGGGGGAGGGATGAAGAATCGAGGAACCCGAAAAAGGGTGCCGCACACAGACATTCACGCATCGGAAAAGATCGTGCGCTCTGTCAGTGAATTTGAAGATCCCACGCACGTCGCTCGCTTCTTCGTCTTCTTTTTCTTTTTTTTTTCTCTCCGCTATCGGCGAAGCAAACTTTGCCACAGGGCGTGAACTCGCTTCGCTATCCGTCGGGACGGTTCCCAACAAGACGGTTGAATCCCAAAGAATTCGAGGATACCTCAGAGGCCTTTTTTATTCTCTCTTCCTTCGACAATCGCATAGGTTTCCTCTTCCATCTCTCCGCGTAGCACGCACATCCCCTTATATCCGCGGCGAAAGAAAAAAAAATCTTCCTCTGACTCCGTTTTCATCTTTGATGCATGAATATCCTTCTCTCATCGTTCGCAGCGCAAACCTTTTATTCCATTCTCGTATCTTCTCTTATCCCCCGTTGTTTCCCTCTCGGAGAGAGGAAACTCGAACTTTTGTATCGAACTCTACTCGATATACGAAATCCGTTTTAGTCGATTTTCATACATATTGGAGTCATCAATTTTCGTATTCGAAGGATCGATCTCAATTATGGGAAAAAAAACATCATTTTACGATCATTAAATATATCGCATAATGCCCCGAAGTGATTTTGTCAAAAAATGACGATAAAGGGATTTATATCTATTTACAATACTTAAATAAAAATTGATCTACAATTTTTGTATCGAACTTATTCGATAGATGAAATTTAGTGATACATATTGGCTGAAGGGTAGTAAAAATAAAATAAAACAATACTTATTTTTGAAATTTTTTAAAAAATAAATACGCATAATGCAGCGACGTGTCTTCAACAAAAATTGACCGTCAAGGGATTTCGATCAATTGCCAATTAAGTTTTTAATAGGGTCGTGCAGACGTGCGGAAATTCGATAGGGTTTTTTTCAAGAAGCGAATAACGCGAGATGTCCCGAGATATCGAAGGTACAGAAAGGGACGAAAGTAGCGAGAGAGAGAGAGAGAGAGCCGAGGCACTCGCGTGCCCCATAGTTTCGGACACCTGTGGCTATATCGATTAGATTCCGCTGCGAGAGGAAAAAGCGTGACGAAGACCAGAGGGTAGAGAAGTCTCTAACGCGGAGTGTGCCAACAGATATTCCATGAGCATATATCGTGAGTTTTTCTCTTCCACCCTCAACAACGCCTCTCTCGACCGCGCAAAGGGTCACCCTTCAATTTTTTTCCCATTTTTTACCATTTGTCCTCACCGTACGCCTCTCTCGTCTGTACAAACGCACGAACCCTTCGCGACCTCCGAACGCCCACAAAGCCCCATTTCTTGTTACTTTTTCCTGTAACTCACTGTAATCCCGATTTTTCAATCGAAGCGTCGGAAAAATAAACGAAAAAAAATACCACATGTTCGTAAAATACAACAGTACAGTCATAAGGTAGTTCTTGCGCGCAGCGGTGCTCAACGCCCTCAAAAGTGAGGATTCAGAGATATATTTCGAACACTTCTCGATGGAATAAAAATCTGAAAAAAATCAATCATATAGAATTATGCTTACTTTTTTTCACCCAATCGAGAAGTTTTCGAAATATCTCTCTGAATGCTCACTTTTGAGGGCGTTGAGCACCGCTGCGCGCAGGGACCACCTTAAGTGCATCGGAAAGAGGATTGAACGACGATAAGGCAGAAAAATAATAAAATTCTGTAAAAAACAGAGTAAAAAGAATACCTGAAGCGAAACAGACATCTGTTAAGTACCCCGATTAGCATAATACTGTCTTCTCGAAAATATACAATAATTACGATCGGAAATATTCGTCAGCGAATGTACTTAACTTCTTTACAGCTTTTCACACGTAATTTTACCGTTAATGCCGCCATTAATCTTCTCTATGTTCTTATAAACTTTTGCCTTTATAATGAAAAAAAAAACCCCTTGTCTCTTGCTGCAAGACGGAGAGTTACTATCACACACGCTGATGTCTCGGTTGATGCATAAATTCTTTGTCGAGTAACTGAATAAAGTATGAGAGTTACGGGGGCGCACCTTTGTCTATTCCCTCATATATACTATATTCTCCGCGGTTTTTTTTTTCTTTTTTTTTTTTTCATTCACCTTCGCGACTTTAGCCGCGCGTAGTTTTTATTATCGGCTCTCCAAGCTTCGCTCCTTCGTCTCCCGCCCTTCCCTTTCGCGGTACGGATACACGAATATTTTTTGCAAAAGCATAATGCGTCGGATGTATAGTAAAAGTGTACAAGCTTCGCCCTTCGCCCGATGGGTCGTTATTATGACGTTATGTGAAATTTTTTTTACCGCGTGAAATTTTTTTCTACCCCTGAATACGCTCCGCTCTTCAACATCTCTTTTCTTCGGGTCTTCTTCATCATTTTCCGTCCCTCGGCAAAAAAAAAAAAAAATAACAAAAAAATTGTCACCTTATACTCGCGCTAAGGAAAACTATGCTGCGAAAGATACAATTCTCTCGTCAACCTTCCCCTTATGCACTCTGACGGAAACACGATCTTCCACTGTGTCACCTTCTATAATGTTTCATACAATATTCACTCTATTCCTCTCGCCTCGCTTCGCGCTTAACTCCGCACCCTTTATCGACTATAGTTTTTTGTTTGGATTCACGGGCGTCCCTTGACGACCCGGAGAAAACTAGATTTTTCTTCCTTAGGCGAATACACGAAGTGAATTTTTATGAGAAATATCACTTCGATGTTTCAACTTCCCCCTTTTTTAATGTTACATGGAAAATTCATGATATATATTTTTTTCGATACGGCCATAAAACATTTCGATACTTTGAGGTCAAGTTGTAATTTTTTTTTATTTTTTTGGGTCGATTTGCCATTTTTCTATTTTATTTTGTAAAATCATTCATTGAAGTTGAATGCATTAATTTTTCACGGAGGGCAGAGTTTCGGAGGACATATACACCCTTTACGAGGGGTAGGTTGGGGTTTATTTATTTTTATAGCATCGCACGGTGTTTCCGTCGGTACCACATTTCAGGCAATGCCTATATTCGAGTATCCTGAAGATATTATGAGAATTTTAATATTAAAACACAGTTTTATAGGGTGCGGCCACTGCGTGAATTGATAATTTATTTATAAATTAAATTCCTTTTTAATTTTTTTTTATATTAATAATAATCCTAATACTTATTTATTAGAGTCTCGTTTGCCTGAAAATACATCGTATTGTATTTTTTTTTTAATTTTATTCATTTTTAATAACTATAAATCGGTGAGCACCACGAGGCTTTCGCTTGGATAATTCGGCACAACTTTGTTGAATCCGGTTACAGCGATCGAACCGCAGGGTGCTACAAATTACGGCGTTATTACGGAGAATTACAGGGATTATAAAATATATGTATAGAGCGTAAATCTCTCGGGCGTCGATATTAATCGAACGATGTTGAAGGGTATCGACATTCTCTTTCATATACATCGACGAGAAAATAATTATCTAGGAAAATGTTCTACATGCGAAGTAACGTCTACTATACACGATATTTCTTCGCATAGCGGATAAGTCGAACTGCATCTGCTTGAGATGTATAGCTGTATGTATACAAATCCTTGCCTGTTACTCCCTTGTAATGCCGAAAAGCAATTTCTCTTCTCGCCGACGTGTACTCTGTTTCACAACTCTCTCTCGATAAGACGGCAGCTTGTTGGATATCTGCTTCGCGAGATATTCTGACTCGAGAGATATTCCACGAAGCATACATCCCCCGGGCTACCGGTGACTTCAAGTTTAAAATTGCTGCTGGCTATAAACTCGGGGGTTCATATGTATGATCCATACATACCGCTCGAGAGAATTCGCCGGTTCGGATATACGTATAATATTCGAGCCTTTTATGTATATGAAAATGTTTGATATGAATTCACGATAAATTCGGCGATGTATATCTCAATTTCCTCGATCAAAATTTAATTTTTAATCAATTACTGACAATTATAACTTGTAAAAATTATATGGAAATTAACTTTGATTTACTATTAATAACATAATAATTAATAATTAATAAAAAAATAATAATAATTGATAAACTGATAATTGATAATATTAATGTAGATAATTTGTTATTGTCACACTTAATTATTTGTTTATAATAATATATTTCATTCCGTTTATTTATAGAACGAAAAAAAAAAATGATTTCGTAAAAATAGATTCGAAATATCCAAAATATACTGAACTTTGCTACGCACTTGGTGAATCGTACTGAAACGAATCATCTCGTATCTGTTACGTATCGCAGAATACCAAAGAGCGAGCCGGAGCAGCAAAAGGATATTCTCAGCTCGAAATATTGTACGTTTCGACTCGAGGGAATTTCAAGGGTAATACGAACCTCTAGTTCCCGAGAGAATAACAAATTTCGCTACAGATTATCGTGTTCCATATCGGAGACTATCTACCACGCTTCTCGCAAACCCCGCAACGCATATATATGTGTTTCGTTATATTTGGCACATATCGACAGATCAATGCTATTCGAATAAACAAGAATACATTTTTCTCAAGTGCAAAGTGAACGTAGACCTCGGCATACCGCTGCATTCGATCGACGCGTCACCGTCGCGTCGACGTCGCCGTCTTGAAAACTGCTTTAATAACAGTTTTACTTTTCATCGAGCGGGATGCGAGGGTCTCACTGATATTAGAGGTTATGAAACACACGGCAGAATATATCGATCGAATTTCATAATATACGCTTTGTAAAACCCCCTTCGCTATCTCGGCCATTATCGCCTCGACCTTCACCACGCTAATTACAAATTCGCGATGCGTGTAATTAGCGGATAAGAGCCCAGTGACATTTGCACGAACGGAACGAGGTTGAGAATTAAAAAAAAAAAGAAAAAAATTGCAGGTTGGTTGAACTAATGACTATTTGCACAGTAGGAAAACCTCTCTTGAAGTAACGCCAAGTCGACTGCGATCTCGAGACTGAAAAAACATCCTTGCTACACTCAATGTCCGATGACCTGAAAAATCATGAAAGTTCGCGAATGTCATGAAATTGCACGTGAACCGGAAAGGAGTCATGAAATAGCATGAAAATTTGCAGAAAAATCTGAAATTTAAAAATTTAGAAGATCGAGATGAAAGGTTGGATTTTTTCGATCGTTCCGATCATTTTAGATCATCCTGCGCAGGAACTGATGGCAGGCTGCCTGATACCACAGCGGGCCCTGCTAAGGCACGGCAAGGAGATGGCTGATCTGGCAAGTCTGATGTCGTCTTGACGCGGGCCTCATACGGCACGGAAACCTGATATGGAAACCTGACTTAAGGATCTTGATCCCCAATGAGAGAAGCCTATCATGACCCTGATGAGAGCCTAATAAGGCACAGGTAGGGAAGCCGGTCTCAATGGTCCCGACTCCTACCAAGGTAAGCCTGATGTAACCCTGTTGAGGTTCTGATATGGCATAGGTAGGGAACCCTAACTTATGGATTCTTAATTCCAATCACGACGAGTGTGACAACACCCTGATTGCCTTACCAATACATCGAAAAATCGAATCTGGCAAGTCTCATGTAGTCCTAACGAGGGCTTCATAAGACACAGACAGGGAAACCTGACTTAAGGATCTGATCCTCAATGAGGAAAGCCTATCATAACCCTGATGAGAGCCTAATAAGACACAGGTTAGGAAGCCTGTCTCAATGGCCCCAACTCTTACCAAGGTAAGCCTGATGTAACCCTGTTGAGGTTCTGATATGGCATAGGTAGGGAACCCGGACTTATTGATTCTTAATTCCGATCACGACGAGTGTGACAACACCCTGATTGCCTCAGCAATACATCGAAAAATCGAATCTGGCAAGTCTCATGTAGTCCTAACGAGGGCTTCATAAGGCACACATAGGGAAACCTGACTTAAGGATCTGATCCTCAATGAGGAAAGCCTATCATAACCCTGATGAGAGCCTAATAAGGCATAGGTAGGGAAGACTGTCTTAATGACCCCGATTCCTGCCCAGGTAAACCTGATGTAGCCCTGTTGAGGTTCTGTTATGGCATAGGTAGGGAAACCTAACGTATTGATTCTTAATTCCGATCGAGACGAGTGTGGCAACACCCGGATAGCATCATCAATACATCTGAAAATCTGCTTTTAGTTGAAAATTTCTATGTATCACAGTGTATCTTCAGAAGCGGAGACCTCAATAGAACCCGAGTACCATGATGTATCCAGCATTGCAGGCATTTTTGTTCAGATGTGGGTTCGTTTTTTATAAGAGTCTGATTAAAAATATTTATTTAATTGAAATAACAAAAACATAATTATGTGGTACAGTATTTAAGTTAAAAAATAATCATTCCGGGTATTATATATTTTTTATTCACACAGCCGTAACTCCGCCAATTTTTGCCACAATAATAGAAGATGGTGTGCAATCTGAAATTTTTCGAGTACACAGTTAAACACGGCGATTATTGCTGCATTAACTTCGTATTTGCAACCCCCGAAATTCGAGGGAAAACAAAATTGATGACGATATCGAGAAATTGAGGGTCGGAGTAATGCCATTCCATGTAGCCGAACACGTGTATCGGGTTGTATACGCCGTGTAATTAAGTTACGAGTTAATTAACAGATCGAACAATGACTGATGTTATGGGGTGGGAAAGGAGGGAAAGGAAGATAAAACGATAAAGCGGGAGTAAACGGTAGCTGTCGAATTGTTCCCCCAAGGTTGTTCCTGTCCTCGTCACAAATGCCGCTACTATTGCCGATCCGAGAGATTCAAGACTGCGAGAGAGTGAGAGAACAGTGTGGAAACGGGGGTTGAAACGGTAGCGGGGAGAAGAGCTCGAGGAAAATACACTCGGCTTCGCCCTGCCGATCAATAGCTACAGGTGGCAGCCATTTCCTGACCGACTCTCGGGAGCTCTCTGTATGGCTCCTCTTATTTTACTCTCTCTCGGACTCCCGACTTTAACCCTCAAGCTTTTCTTGCCATTCTTCTTGACCCCCAGCGAATGTCCTCGCACCACAAGGATGCCCAGCCTTCGACGTGAAAAAAAAAATTAAAAAAAAGGCTTTTTTGTATAACATTTTCTCATTAACAGACGCCTTGGGATATTCTTCATTGGGGTCGTTTTTCTAGCTAAAGAAAGATCTGGGGAAGTATATTTGCGTGTAGTACGTGAGGACTGTCGGTTAACCGGGATCTATTTACGTCGGGAATTGGCATTCCGATTGCGAGGATGGGAAATTACTTGTCCGCGTATATACGTCATGAAATCGTCTTTTTTTATACATACATAGAGATATATATATTTATATACTATATACATGTATAGAAGATGTCGTCTACAGCATGCTGTCGATGCTTCTAGAAAGGGGCAGTTCTAATCGAATCGATGACGACAGAGCGGCGACGTCTTATTTTGCTATCCGATCTCTTATATTGGTATAGGGAAATTTTTTTTTTCTGATCGTCTGATCGAATAAACAAGTGAATGTAGGTCGTTCGGATAAAATACAAAGAAAAAAAGAAGAAAAGAATAAAAAAAGCAGCTTCCTGAATATATTACAATATTTAAATATTTTGTAAAAAAAAAAAAACGCGAGTAAACGAACAAATTTACGTCATGCAAAAAAGAATAAATTTTTTTAAAAAGCACCTTTATTCATTTATTTAATTATTTATTAATTGGAGAATAAACAAGAATATTAACTAAATCAGAATAACGAAACACATTTTTTTTTTTTCATTTTTTTTTTCAACTGATTTCCATCGAACGTCCAAAACTTTTTTTTCACTCTGGCAGATCGATCCTTCACAAGTCACATCCCACGCGTTTGACACCGCGGTGAATTCGAGGCCAACAGAAAGAAGTGATTCGTTCACCAGATTGTCGAGACACTGACGCATTCGCTTCGCGAATCTTGAGGAATTTTTGTTTGCCACGGGATCAAGCGAGTTGAGTAATACTACTCTCTTCGACTTCGACTTTCGCGAAAATTCTTTCTCACCGACAAAATTCCGAGAGGTTTTGTCAATCTTCGTAGGTGCAGTTCATCACAATTAGTTATGTTGAAAGTCGCTGGAGACGTTATGTGCATCATGAGTTATGTATATATATATTATTATACTTTTTTTCTATAATTTTTTCACGTTTCACGTTCACGTCACCTTTTTTCTCGTATAAATTAAAATATCCGCAATAACAAGAATTTAAAATCAATGATTATACCGGGAATCGTATAATCATCGATGAAAATGTTGAAAGTACCGAGAAGCTACCCACTCATCTGTTTCCTCGTATTTCATTCATCTGAAAATCGATGCCGCCGCATCAAATTTGCAGAAGCAAACAAAACACAAATATGAGAGATGGGAAACAATAGCGTTGGAGAACAAACGTTCCCGCAGGTTAATTAGGTAGAAATACGATTATAGGTGATACGTTTTTTTCGTTTGTTTTCAATTTCAAAATAATGGCGTCACGTATAAGAAAGAAAAAAAAAAAAATAATGAATGTTCATATCTCCGCGAAAACTATATCGCGAATAAAAGCGAATGTAAACAGCGCCGAGAGCGTATGAATTACGTTCTAAAATTTACGTTGAATTTACGTGAATGGACTGTGCAAACTGAAACTAAATCGCTGGGTGTTCCACCAGCTGAATTTCGAAATAAATTCACCGGAAAATCGCGTATCTCCGATTTTCCCATTCATCGTTTCAAATAAATCATCACTTCAGGATATACCAAATGACAAAAAAAAATATTCTCTATTTATTTTTTTATTTTTTATATTTCTGAAATTTTGACTGTTAAATAGTATTTAAAAAATTTAATTGAATGTCCCCCTTCCCCCCTCTCCGCCACCATTATCATTGAATAATGACATTCTTTTGTTCTTATGATTTTTGTGTCAATATACATCGAAACATACTTTCGGCATAGATATTTTCGTTAAAGAAGTTTAAATCGATATCCGATAGAGTCCGATTTTCTATTTAGTTTTCACAGGTCGTCAAAATATTCCGAGACAAACCCTGAATTTTTTATAAATTTCTCTCGTCACAGCGTTGTAATTGCCGACGTCGATGGTCTCGGCATCGAGTTACAAAGCGATTCCAGAGTCGCTTTCTTCTCGCACCCCGAAGTACTCGAACCGACATCCATCGATATCGTTTTTCGAGAGTATCGCAATTCATCGCGCAATTTGTCAATTCGCATTTCGTCATTAGGGAGAGGGACTCGATGTCGGGGCCATCAAATTACTTGACGTATTGGTGAGCGGATGATACTGCGGAGTTGCGAGAGCCTCCGTGAAAAAAAAGCGTATATCTGTTCTGTTCTTTCTCTTCTTCGTCGCAGAGATGCGTAGGTGCGCCAATGGCGATGCGTAGGCATCAAAGACGATATTGTCGTGTAAGTGAACTCAGTGAGAGCGAAGAGCAATAAAAGGTGTAACACGGTCGCAGCAGATTGATTAAACGGGGACTAGAGGTTCGATGTATACTCACGTACTCTCGGGTTCATTGCCGTCGACTCGACGCAGTTTGCTTCAAGTTAATTTAATTTCGTTCAAAAACACCCAAATGGAGGCACAGGGATAGAAGGGGAGTCAGTTACTTGGCAATGGCTTCGTCGTAAAACTCCGAAAAAGAGCAGTTTTTCATACTTTTCTTTTGCACTCCGAAATACGCGACCCCCGAATAAAATATTTCCACCCCGCGTGTTTTTCATTTCTACTGTCTGACGCAGGGTTTGCTCTGTCTCTCTGGCTTCTTCGCGTTTTTCCATTTTTCCATTGCGGACGCGCGTTTTTTTTTTTTTTTTTTTTTTTTTTTTTTTTTTTTTCATGCAGCGATAGGCTGTATCACTGTGTAACTTTGCTGTGTACCTAAAACGAAATGAGAGAAATCTCTGCTTGCGGGTAGGAGAATAATTCCCAAATTTATGTGCGCCAGACATTGCGGTTTTTTTTTTGTTTTTTTTTTTTCTTTTGCTCGTAACTCGCTCGGTAGCGGTTTCTACTGTACACGTTATACGTAACTCGGACTAAATTTAACGAGATTAATTCACCGCAGCGCCCGGCTGTGGAGTAATTAGAGGGCTCATTACACGTTCCGCCGGCTGTTTTCTTCGAGCAAAATATCTCGAGTGAGTTGAACGACGATAAATCCGTTTCGTTTGTATGCGACAGTCGACTGTCTTCATGGTGATAAATGGACGACGATATACAGTCGCGATGTTTTATACAAAAAAGTCGAAAGCGAATATTGAATCCGAAAAGCTTAGCGCGTATTTAAGGAAAAAAAAATGGCACCTTTTTTTTCATATAAACACAATTTGTTACTACCATGAGTAAAAATAAAATGCATTGTTTTTGTTATCGATATCGAAATCGGATGAAAAAGTAAAACGAAAAAAAAAAAGAAAACCAAACATTGCTAAAAGCTAAAAATAATTATACACATTAGGAAAAATTCTCGGACGCAATTTATCATCAAAAAATTAAAAAATTGTTAATAATTTTTTGTTTATTTTAGTGTTTTTTTTTTAAGAATTTTAATTATCGTTGAAGAGCAGATTTTTTTTCAGTGCTTTTCACTGTCCTTCAGAATAAAATTATATCGCGGATTTCATTATGAAGTTCATAAAAATCATCACCAAATAATAGCAAAATAATACACAAAAGCCATAGTATTATGGGGAACGTTTATGAATCATCATTTTTTGAAACGGCCTCTAAAGACGCGATCGTTCAGTGTGCTTAGCCGATGGCCGAGAGAAGTTCTTTAGGGGATCAAACAGTAATCGAGTGTTACGTTTCAATCGATAGCGCGCGTCTTAATTCGAGAAAAAGATTGAACCAAACGAGAGAAAGTGAGTGTGAGTGAGGAAAATAGTCTCGAGCAGAAAAGGCGAGAGTCAGGTTGCGGCGGGCAGTCAAGTGAAAAGGGGAAACAGCAGCGAACTGTGTGTATACAGCGTGTTTCGCCACTCCTCGCGGGGCGCGCGCGCTCTATCGACCACGAAGAAATTTCCTGGGGCGTTGAATCTTGGATAAAGTTATCCCCTTTTGGCTTTCACGCCGGAGACAGAGTGCGAAAGGACATTTTAGCTCATCTCTACACTATCGGGAGCGGAGAGAAAGCTTTAAGATTCGAGTAGATGCGGAGGCCTAGGATCGGGAGTCTCTATAGTATAGTACCGCCCTCAGCTCGCCTATTGCCAGTAGTTACGGACTATCGCGATCAGACGCGGCAACAAGTAGTCATGCCCTATGCCTAGCGAGACAGACGTCCGACGCGATGTGGGAAGCAAACACAAGTGTTCATATATGGCTTGTAGTCCTGGTCGAGACATCAAAAATATTTATTTTGCAAACGGGCGAAATAGCAAATTAATTGAATATATAGGTTAACAATCAATGGAAAAATAGCAATTTTTTTAATCAAATACGAAGCATTGTAAAAAAATAGTAACTTTAATTTACTGTTACTGATCGGTTTATGCTATTATGTTTCTTGATATTTCACCTAAAATTTGCAAAAAAAAATTATAAAGTCATTTGAGTTGTACGATAAACAAAAACAAGTCGATTAATACAAACATTGTACTGATTAATGACTATCTTTTACACAAGTGTTGAGAATTAATAGAGTGCGATAATTCACCTGATATCACGCAAATTTCAAAGCAGTGAATACCGATAAAATTAATTATCACGAGTGTAGCCTCTTCACGCGTATAACCAGTTTCTCGCGGAGCAATAATTTCGATTATCCGAACAATCATAAGCATATCTCTCGAAATCGATTGGAATATTAACCCGATTTATCAACACTCGTTGCGCCGGTTGCCCGAGCGTTACGAATTTCAAATCGACGATCAGCCGAACATTGCCAAAACCACGGCTATCTAAACAGCAATTTGCCGGACGATTAACGGTTCGGTTGACACCAATTCTCCGAACCATTGAATATCGTTAGATGAATGATAATGACGAGTCGCCGTCGAGAACTCTCCGCTTTTCCCCATTGTTGTGTCGAGTGCTTCGCGTTTGCGATGAATTATCCCGGCATGAAATCGAATCCGTATCGGCTGTTCGCGATAAATTCTCTTGACACGATTTCCATCGTCGGCCTTTGGTCGACAGTATAGAAAGCGGAAGGTTGAGAGCAGAGCCCATATCGAATATATATTCGACACTATCCGAGCGCCCTGTTTACGCTGCGGTCTACGAGAGACCATTTTGCATCGATCGATCAATGTTACGCGAGAGGTAACAGTTTTGTATCAGAACAAAACGACACAAGGAAAAGTGGGGCAAAATGGTCAGCGGGCGCAACTGGGGCAAACGGCTTGATAAAAGTGAAAGAAAATTTTCCGTAAAAATTTTGGAAAGAAACATACAAACAAAATTGCGCATTAAAAATTCGATCGATATACTTTTTTAACATTTTATTTTAAATTTTGTCACAAGTAATTTTTTTTTTTACAAATTTACCTCAATTTTTGTTTCAAGTTTTACTCAATATTTTTTTAATTTACATGAATTTTTCTATTTTATTTTAATTTTTTAAAATTTATATTAATTTTTTTTCAATTTCATATGAATTTTCTTCAATTTTTTCAGAAACATTAAAAAAAAAATGTGTTCGTTTTGCCTCCGATGCCCGTTTTGCCCCGTTCTCCCGTACCCCGCGGTCAGCTCGGTCGCGTTGTGCCTATATACTCATGTATGTATGCATATGGTATATATGTATACCTATATGTAACGTTCCACGTCCGGTGGACAGGCTGTGCGTAAATCTCGTGAAATCGAATACGTTCTCGCGTGGGGCTCTGCCATCTGGGCGGACCTCTGGGGGTAAAGTCGATAATGCCGAAAAGGCTTCAAACTATCGATGCTATCGTTTGTAACCAATATGCGAGAACGTTGCTTGCGAACCAACTACCGTGTAGAGCTTCTCTCCTCCAAAGAAAAAAAAAAAAAAAAAAAAAAAAAAACGAGAAATACAAACGATTTGGATAAAGCGGACAATTTTCATGATCGATCAAATTCATTATACGCGCACGCTAGGATCGCTACTAAGCGAACCGGAAGTCCGGTTCAAACCGGTCAATTTAGAACTCGTCGAGAGCTCTTTCGTACCCATTCTCGTACGTTTATTTTTCAGCGTCGTTGAACTATCTATTATTGGGATCCGATTGTACCGACGGAAATTGACGATCGACGAATAATTCTCACGTTGACTCGAACAAAAGTTATATCGTTTTTTTTTTTTTTATGATTCGATATACGGATTCAGATTGATTGAAAGATCGAATGATTTTTTCAAGGATCATGGGATTTTGTTTCAAGTCAACTTGAACGATATTTAACTTTTTTTTTTTCGTTTTTTTGTTTGTTTTTCGTCTATGCGTGGATTTCACGCTTTTATCTTTAACGCGGATTTTCTTCGTGCAGTTAAATGCTCTCGTACTTGCCAAATCACGACGGGTTTATGTCACGAGATAGTCGACTCTCGATCTATCTCTCGCTTCGAATTTCCACGTGACCGAGCAAACGTCAAGTAGAAACGCGTTCGTATATGGCGCGGGGCCCGCGCGCGAGGAGAGTTATATCTCTGATCGGATTACGGGTAATCCTCATCCATCGATTTCGACGGCAGCGAGTATCCCACTCTGGCCCCCCGATCATTCTCTTTGGAAAGTAGTTGCGCCGGAGTATATCGCAGGACAGAAACCAACTGAATTTTGAACGAATCACGCGAAGTATTAGCGGATGAAAAATAAATGCTTTTTACATGTCGCATTTGTCGCGAATCGATCAGACGTACATTTCCTTTGCAAAAAAAAAAAAAAATATATATATATATATATATATTAAAAAGTTATAAAAGTTACGAAAAAAAAAAGATAGCCGAGAATAAAAAAAAATGTAAAAATAAATAACCGCATCTAAACTCATCGCTGAAAAGTTATAAATTATTCTACGAACTTATGCACAAACTATATTGAATGTAAAAAAAATGTGAAAAAATGTTCATATTGTTATCGCGGTGCATCACCACAGCATGTTTCGCACGCTACAAACTACAGACAAAATTAATTATATTAATTAATTAACAAATTGCCTTGGCGCGCAGCAAGCGAACCGGTTACTCTGCGTGGATGTTAAGCGGAAGTGCGAGAGAAATTGGAACAATTTTGTTTCAACGGAAGTAAACAAATTCCGTTTATGGATTGCGCTTTCCCACGGTTCCGGGCGACGCGTCGACGTGTATCGATGTGGGGTTGCTGCTCTCTGGGGAATCAAATAAAACTTGTATCCCATGGGGTTGCTGGACACGTGAGACCGGAGCGTACGGCAAAAAGCATCAACAAGCATCTCATACGCGACTCGGGATGGTTAATTCCGAGTCGTCGTCACCACGGAAACTCATAGACATTGTTACACGGCCTCTTGCTCTCTTCGATGCTTTTCGTCCGGAGAACCCGAAGCTCTGCACACAAACGAAGCGGATTTTCTCCGCTGCTCCGAAGAAGAGCCACCAAACCCGGAGATCTCTTAAGGCCACCCTAGAGATGCGTATAACTTATGTTCCCGGTCGTATTCAACCCCTGCGAATCCCTACAATTCTCTTTTCCCTCCACCTTTCTCGCTCGCTTTCTCGCTTCTGCTCTTACGAATTAGTTCCCGAAGGGACGAGACCCTCCGGGGTCAATGTAGCCAAAAGCAGCCAAGAGAGAGATTCGTTCGCTCGTGGACATTGCTGGGGCCCGCACACACGAGGTGAAAATAAAATCCTACGACTTTCCGAAACTCGTGTCGAAAGATATCTTAACGTCTAACGAATGAAAAAAAAAAAACGGGGCTGCGAACGTTTCCCTTTTTTTTACGCGATTCAGTGAGTGAAATAATCTGAAAGATTTTTTGTTTTCTGACACTGATGAAGAAGAATTATTTTTCGTTTGAATAATTATTATTTCTAGTGAATAAAATTTTCTTCCGATGATGCAGCTATTATATGTTAATAATTTTTACTATATTAGTCACTGGCGCTCGGCGCGAGAATTACTGTAAAATAAATGGACACAGGTGTGGCAAAGCAGAATAAGAGAGAATTACGATACCGCGGTGTATCGTAAACAGCACTTTCGGGGCCTTATGATATATTACGAGTAAATATATACACATATATTTATATACGCGTTTTTTTTTAATTGCTTGATAAATTTCGAACAGCATCTGTGTCTCGAGGTTATTTTATTATTATGTTTTACGTTTTGGTCGTAGCAGAGCGGTTGTAAAACGTAAAGGCTGTAAAAAGCTCTTCCCGCTTGCAGCTGCGTTGCTTCTCAATATCGAATCGAATTCTCCGTCGAATCGAACCTCCGGGAGTTCGATATTTCCGTTCGTAAATTACCATCACCGCACCCGGTCAGCCACGCTGTCCTCTTTCTACCATCCCACCCTCTCTCATTCGGACATCCCTTCGAGGCGAACAAGACGTTACACCGCAAGAGCTTTATATCCAATACCTCTCTTGATACTGCGGATTTGCTACCTTTGGCGCAACAGATCCTTTTTTTTTTTTATTTTTTATACTTTTTCTTGGGGTTGTAAAAGATTCTCTGCTCTAACGTCTATATATCTCTCTATATATATAAAAAAGATTTTGCCGATGTTGCTGCCACTGCCGTCGCTTCGCCGCTGCTGCCGTAAACAAGAATTGAAGGGGAGGGGGAGGGGTGGGCAACAATATTCTAAGTTCCTCTAAGAGAGACTAATAAGAGAAAAAAGGGTGAAATATATTCCAAGTCCCTCTTAGAGGGAATCGAGGGAGGTAGCCGCGATGGTCGACGGCGGAGGAAGAAGCAATGATATTTCCTAAAAGGGCCTTCGATCAAAATATTCTAAGTCTCTTTCCGGGGAAATAAGTAAAAAAAACTAAGTCTCTCTACAGGGAGAGGATTCGCTTACAGGGGAAACATTTCCAGAACACGAGCGCCGCTGTCTATGAAACAATTGACCAGTGAGCGCCCGGGAAACCTCTAGTATATATATAGATAGATCTTCGATATTTTCTTCCCATAAATCGACACAGCCGACACTGGTCCTTTCTCTAATTTCTCTCCATTGGATTTTTCTATCTTTGCCTATACGCTCCTCCTTTCGTTGTTACTTCGAGAGAGAGAAAGAAATATATACTGTTTTCTGAAAAGCCTGAAAAATTCTTTTCCTCATTCGCTTGGCGCTCTCGATTTTTCTCTCGCTGCATCGGCCCGTGTGTTCGCGCGGGAGAACGAGGTTTCTGTCAACACGAGAGAAATATCGAGGAGAAATATCGATTTCCGGCTCTCGAACAAGCCTCCTCGTCGGCGAGGTCTCCTCGGCACGCTTCTCACACTCGCCCCGTTCTCCCGGTGTCCCGAAGGATATTTTTCTTCGGTAAAATGTACAACCGACCCTTGTCCCTCCCCTCCCTCTTACCCCTATTCTTCTTTCGATGTAGAGGCACGGGTTCGCCGTGTGTGGCTGGTCTATCGTGAAGAAAATGACGCTATTGTTATTCCGCTACTGTACAGGTTTCGCCGATCGTTCGACGGGATATTTCGTATCTATAGGACGGAAAATATCTTGCACACGTTTTGCACCGATGCAATCACGTTTCGAGTTTGAATTGTCGATGGCGAAAAATATATATAAATCATGCAATAGATAATAAAAATATCTTGCGGTACATCGGTCGTAGAAATAGCGAAACGGAAGGAGTTCTGTATATTGTGGGGAAAAATGGAGCAAAAATGCGCCGCTTTAGTAATTCATGGAATTTTATCGGTGTACACGGCACTTTTCCACTACATTTGAAATAAAATTGATTTGCCACACTTTCGTAGAGAATTGATGTTAAAAAAAGGCAGCACAATGGATTCCGATTAAATTGCATTGAAAAAATGAAAAAATTGATTTTTAAATAATTTACGATCTATAAGCGGTATGTAAATTATTATCGTCCGAAAATGTAAATATCTCCATATTACTAATTATGGAAGACATTTTTCAAAGACAATTATGGAATTATAGTTTTGTTTATCTGCATTCATATTTTTCGTTGCGGTCCATTTTAGCCCCTTCAATAAATGGTCCGTAGATTTTTATTAATCGTTGTTTTCGATCTTTTTTTAGGTAAACAATGATCTATAGCATGAATAATGGCCATGAAACTTGAAAATTGTATTTTATTTAAATTTCATGAATTTTTGGATTGGTCCATTCTGTCCTAAAGTCTGAGTTGCGCAATTGTCCCATTTTGCCCCGCCGTCCCCTATCTCATGCATCGCATACGCGGTACAGCGTCGATAGGATAATTTATAATTATCCCAAATCACTCTGAATTTATGTATAAGGTGCAGAAAAAAATGGCAGCGTTCCGTATTACGTATATTTTAATTTCGGTCCCTCGATTTACATCTCTCGCAGGCGAACGCGGATCTTCAAAGCTTTCGATGTAATCCTCTCCATACAGTCAAGTTAATTAAATCCTAAGAATTAAAAAATTCTTTGGTCACGTGAATCTCGATTAAAAAATTCTTGCTTTACGTATAAAAAAGTAAGGCGATGGATTTATAAAAAATGAACTCAATTTAAGGCAATAAATTCACCGGCATATTTTCACACAATTTTTGTTTCGGCAATTTGACAATTCGAAGTTACAATTATTAATCAATCTTCTTTATAAAAAAAAATCGGTTCGAAATTTAATTAATAATCTTCGAAGTATTCGATCTGAACGAATAATTATCAATTTTTTAAATATTTTCGGAATTTTTTATCTCCCATTAAAGTATCGGATTTTAAAAATATAATTTCCTGCGAATTGCCCAGCGCTTCGTCGCGACAGATCGTGAGAATTATTGATCCATAAATATTCAGTGTATCGCGTATTTATAGTTATGAAGAATGAACGCCGATAAAGCGCGAGGGCGGAGGGTAAAAAACGGCTTTGACAATGGGAATGCGAACAGTTGCAACTGTTGCAGTCCGGTATCAAATCGATGATTCATCCGGGTACCGTACGGCTTCGTTCGTTGGATATATACGAAAGGAATGGTATCGGCAAATTTGCGACGGAGATTCATAAAGCCGAAGGGCCCGGGAGTGGAACGAAGGGCGTTAGAAACTCTACGTATACGAGATGCGATGTTTCAGCGTTGAGTGTGCAGTAGTAATTGGATTCGAGACGGGAACATTGATGGTACTCTCATGCAGCGACAAACTCATCTCTATCTATTTATCTATAGTACTGCCATATTGGTTTAATAAACTTCGGTCTTATTGCACTCGCGAATCTCCCGAGACTGCGATACACGCATCGATCTATTCTTCATTACCATAATGATTATTACACGTGCATTTCTCACTTTTCTCACAATATCTTTCAGTGATTATTGAAATGAAATGTACGAAAAAATTAGGCGAAATGGACCACCTATAAAATCAATAAAATTTAAAAAAAATTAAAAACCATTATAAATTCAATTCGCATTTTTTTTTTTTGATCGACGATTCTTTGATTTTTCAGAATTTTCTCGGACCGTTTTTATTATTAAATCCGCGAATTGTTTTTTGAATGGAATATTAAAAAATATTAATGTTATAATAATGATATCTTTTTTTTTTTTTTATTTCTTTTTTCCTCTTACCACGTTATGAGGCAAAAATAATAAATGCAATCAATAAAGTGTATTTTTTTTTTTTTTTTTCAGATTCGCCGAGCAGAGGCTGCGGATCCGAGCCTCAAGAGTACGGGACCGCGAGGGATGTTCCTGTGTCAAAGGGTTGAGCCGGGTGGCCCGTCTCATTGGGATCGAATTCACTGCGGTATCGAAGAGATTTGAGGCGCACCGAGGCAAACGATTATTACGAGGGGATTGCAGAGCGAAAATCTCGAAGCGCGACGAGCCGAACCCATTGGCCAAGTCGGCCAAAGGCTTTGCATTTATGTGACTCGCAAGGAGTGTCGGACACGAGGACGAGAGATTGTCTCGTCATTGCCTTCCTACCTGTTTTAAGCTCCAAGAAAAATAGCCAAAAAAACAACAAAAAAAAGTCAACAACACCTGCAGCAACACGAAAAAATATAACATTGTAACGTCCTTTGGTTCGTTAAGTTTTTTTTAAACAAAACACACACGCGGAGGAAAAAAAACAGCGCGCTACAGAGGAAAAAGAATCGTCGAGGTGCAACATCAAGGAAAAAACTAAGCGCGGAGTTGAAAAAATAAAACGAATAAAACAAAAGTTTCGAGACTGCAAAGGGCGCGCGAAAAAAAAAAAAACAACGGCATAATAGAAAACAAGACGAAAAAAAAAGAGCAAAGCTTGACGAAGAGACGGGAAAAACGGAAAAATAAATAAAAGAGAAACAACCAAAAGGAGAGTTAACGCGGAAGAGGAACGAGCAAAATGTTGAATAGCTCAGTGATGTCCTTTATAAAAAATGTGAGTTGGCAAAAGTTATCTCATCTCTCGTCTTTTTCTACTCTCTTCGTTTGATCTATAGAATTGTTCTCGAAGTTTTTTTTTTACCGAAATTTTTTCGTTGCGTCGATTGTCACAAAAAAATTGCGCGTTCATGGGCTCTGTATGGACTACGATTTTTTTTTTTTTTTTCGGTGTCTCACGTTCGTCGGGTTCGTTGTGGCGTTTTCGTTTCGTGTGTGTAACGACCAACGAAACGTTGCCGTTGCGCCGTTGCTTTAAATTAAATCGTCCGACCGATTGATTTACTCCGACGGGACGTTTCTCGGTCGCGGACACGCGAGACCGATAAATTTACGTGGCACTCCATACGGTTGGCTTTGTCGACCCGTTCAGGTCGGAGTCTCTCGGAGTCTCTCGAACATCGAAATATTTGGAGTTTGTCGCTTTGTACGAAAATTCGTATATTCATTTGCATTTTAGATCAAAGGGAGGCCTCTTGTTTTAGTAATGAGTAATGATCAATGACAGACACGCAATTGTCGGCATAACGAATGACGAGTCTTGTAGAATCAATTTCTGAGCTTTAAAAAAAATCACCGTCACGTCTGGAATTTATAGTAATTAAGTCATAAAAATATCTTTCCAAATTGTTTTTTCGTTCACATAGGGATATATGATATTTAAATTATTACAATGTTGCGTCGCAAAGCAAAAACATATTTTTTTTTTCGAAAACCATTGGAGGCGATATAATGATTTATTTTTTTTACTAATTGTTTTACTTGTTGAGAGTCTTGAAAAAAATTAATAAAAATTAGCGGATTATTTTAAAAAATAAAAAAGACATGGCTGCCGGAAGAGAGTTTTTTTTTTACGAGTCGCTTGGCGGTGCATATTCTGCAGTGGAAACGACGATTCTAAAAAAAACATCGAGTTACTTGTAAAACGAAAAAAAAAAAGAAAAGATCGAGTTACTTTTTCAGCGTCTATATTTTTAAATTTTCTATATATTTTGATAATGTTTTTTTCTTCCAAATCTCTCAACAGATGTAACTTACTGTAAAAAAATCATTATATTTTCTCCACTCATTCTCGAGAAAAAAAAAATAAATAAAAAAATTCAACTTGAAGATTACAGCTTCCAGTGACTATTTTCAATCCGCGCGTCAGCCGAGATTTAGTCTAACGCGACTCGGTGATGTTCTTTAGACGCGGAACCTGCGGTATCGTCGTCGAGGTCTCGAAGGATTAGGGTTAATCTATTCCCGTAGGAAAGAGCGTGCGCGACGAGTCTCCTCGGTGGATTTTACGAAAAATCCTTGAGAAATCCTTCTCCTTCCGCCCCCTACGACCGTAGAAGCTCATTTCCTATTTTTCCAACCACCCCTTCGCCACTTCCTCCTTCTTTCACGCTTTTCCACTTCTACTACGTGCAACCGACATATATATATATATACATATATATATATACATTTTTTTTATCTCTCGGTGCACTTTCTCACTCCCTGTACAAGCGCTCCTCTCTCTGATTCCAGTTGATTGGAATTCTCTCGTTGCTCGAGGCCGTCGCGCGCGCATTCTCTCTCGACCGCCACGTGTCTCTCTGTTTTATTACTGTTCGATTCCTCGAGCTCTCGCGAACCAACGATTTTACACGCTCTCGGGACACAGCTGCCCTGACTACGGAGTAGAAATGGACTATATAGTTCCTCGGTTATTACTACTTTCGCGGCAGTATTTCAAACCCTCGTATACAGTATGATTCATAATAAATATCGAATCTTTTTTTTTTCTTCAATTTATATTAAAACAAAAAAAAAATTATTGCAAAAACCGAAATTGCATTTTTTTAAATATCATAATAATAACTTTTTTAAAATTCAAATTATTAATTAACTTGATTGTTATTATTATTATAGTTATTATTATATTTGAAAACAATTCAAACTCAGTTTCCATGGTAACATTTTTTTGTTATGGGAATTGAAGGAAAAACCGATTCGATATTTATGATGAATACTTTATATGCAACTCCATAACCACTGAAACGTATTGGAAGAAGGTATGAGGAGAAAAACGAGTTTATTTTTTCTGCATCGGGGAATTGACTGATGCAAATTCCAACGCACAAAAATAAAAAAAAAAACAATAACAAAAAAAGCTCTTCTCGATCTTTTTATTGCCTTGTCTTGCGTTATCTGAATGGAAAAATTATAAAATATTTTATGCAAACACGAAGAATTTTCGTCTCGAAATCGCACAAAAGAACAATATCTTCCGCGAGTCTTGGAATGCGACGGCTTTATTTCTTCGCTTCAATGCTCGTATTATTATCATTATTATCATGATTATTATTTCCATTATACTATACGAGAGTAGTATATAGCTATAGTTGTGAGAGATAGTAAGAAAGGTGGGCAGCGAAGGAGCATTCATATGACGATCTCTTCTCCGCTCGGCACTTTCCCTCCCGCTATCTTTTCTTTCATTCCCCTATTTCTCGTCGACTTCTTCTTTGCCCGCCTATCTCCTTTACTTTTCTTTCCGCTGTAAGCGCCGCGAAGAAGAGCCGTTCTATAGATAAAGATGAGGCAAAATGGACCAACGGAGTGAAATGGCATAGTCGCTCGCGCAACTCAAATTTTGCGGCATAATGGATCAACCGTATGCTTAATAAAATTTTCGAAAAATTCGATTTTTAAGTTGCGTGGCCATTATTAACGCTACGTATCAGTGCTTATCTAGAAAAAAAAAAAAAAGCATAATGAAATTCTACAAAATATTTATTACTGCAGATAAATGTAACTATATATAATTCGATAATTGTTTTTTACGTTTTTTTAATACCATCGGTTTATTTTGTTTTTTTTATCGTAATACTCCAAGGGGGGTGGGAAATCTATTTTTTGGTGAAAAAATTTTGAAAAAGTGGTGTGTATAGCGAAAAAGCTGCCAGAATTTCTTAAGCGGTCCATTTTATCCCACCTTCCCTTATACAGCACAGCGTTGTCGAGGTCTCGTCGGTATTTCCGAGTAATGTCCTGGAGTCTCGTTTCTTTGTGCCCCTCGCGGTACTGTTTTCTACGGCGTGGGGTCGAACAGCGAACTTAGATTCCTCGGGTTCTCGAAGGCATTTTCTACTATAAAGAGGCCTCGGGGTTATTCCCGCGATGCTTGCCCGTGAGCACTACTTCTTTCACGCGTCTTCGAAACGATCGTCGTATTCGCCTCGGTTATTAACTCTCCGTTTTATATCCCTTCCGCACGTCGCGCAATCATCTTCAACGCCCCGCGAATTCAACGTGTTCCTCCTTCTCTCCGCCCTTGACTCGCTCGAGGACTCCGCTGAGAGTCTTCGATTCCCTTTTATGCCTTATCTGTTTCTCAACCCCTTTCTTCTCGATTCTCTACCTACCGGAGGATATATATTTCACACTGCGGGGTAAAACTTTTCAAGGTCGTAAATTGCAGATGGATATCTGTGAGGCAAATCAAGACGCGAATTTGGTAAAATTGGAGAACCGCATGTCGATGCAATGGAATCGTATTTTTGTCGTTTGAGTGTCGAAATTTAAATTTCGAAATAAAATATAAAAAAAAATACCAATGCACGGCAAAGATGTTCCTTGAGGCAAAAGATTTCGGTAGATTCGTGTTTAATGCAAAAAAAAATCATGCAAATCTGTCGAGAATTTTTTTATCTTCAATTTCGACGCAAAAAAATGTACTCCTTTGGCGTTTTCTTTTTGACGTTTTTCATTTTTTCGTCATTCCTCAAGACCTGTATTCTACATATTTTGTCTCCACTGATCACGAATCCATAATTTACTTTACTTCTTTCTCGATGGGATCGAAGAAAAAAAATATATTGCTTTTTGCGATTTCCATTAATTCGTATAGTCCGCGCGTAGTATATACAAGTTAAACGTGAAAATCGTAATATTCTTTTCATCATCCCCATTCTTCATTTTCGTTTTTATTAAAAAATGTTTTTCTGTTTTTTTCTGGACGTTAACCATTTTCCATTTCCTCCACGTGAACCGAATGCGAATGAAAATCCCGGGCGAATCTTTCTCTCGTCATCGACCGCGCGCGTACTTCACCTCGGTATATTCTCGGTGCATTTTTTTGTTCCACGGCGAACCAACTCGTCCGACTCTGCTTCTCGCTTCTCCGCAATCTCGTAGTTGCGATAAAGTCAGAGAGAACGGAAGAGACTCAACGACGAAAGAATGAGAAAGCAAACGAATGCGAAGTAGGTGAAACAGAATACAGCTTACAACCCCCTGCGCGCGCTCGAGTCTCGAAGTAATAATTTTCCGTCGGCAGGAGAAAAAAAGAGTTTCAATTAACGTCCGCGACTCGTTGCTCCGGGGGCTGGAGGGAGAGAGGGAGAGAGAGCTAACGGGGGATGATGGAAAGAAGGAAGTCTCTACATTCACGGTAAAACTTCCAGGAACAACGTTAACGCTCGCCGCCCCGTTGTTACTACTTAGTTCTCCTTCACTACTCCTTCCAATTTTTTTTCTTTTTTTTTCATGAAGACTCGCGGTAACCATTACTTGCTCCGACCCCCTAACATCTATTAGCAGAACCTTGATTTCTCCCTTCTCGACTTTCTTTATCTTCGCGTTGCCGTTAAAAGGTCGAGAGTCGAAAAACGTATTAGCTACCAGTAAAAACAAAGAATAAAAAAAAAAAAAAAAGAAGACGAATTCCAATGAAGTTGAAATGGAAATGGTAATGCATTGTTCGACCTCTAATGCAATGCAGTCAGAAAAGAGTTTATTTGTGATTAAGAAATATATTTTTGGATATGGTAAAAAAATATTTAGTTCCGATTCTAAAATAAAAATATATGAAAAATATAAAAATTCGACTATTTCATATAGTTAGTATTATTTTTATAGTTTTCTCGTATATATTATAAATATTTTGAAATTCTGTTTGTTCGGTTGTCCCCCAACCCTCCCCGCCACCTTCCCGTAAAATCAAACCTTTGCGGACTTCAAACCTTTCTGACTTCGGATGGTTGCTGATTTCAGACCGATGCTAACTTCACACCATTGCTAATTTACGATCGTTGCTTACTTCACGATTTCATAGGAACGGTCGACATAGCAATGCATTCCATAGCAATGGTTGGCATAGCAACGGTTTTCATAGTTACGGTGACCATAGTCCGTGGCGCCATTTTAAGGTTTCTGTCCGACGGCTGCGAGCGCGTGAGCTCCGCATGCCTTTGATTGAAACGGTGGATGTGAGCGCGCGAACCAAAATCACCTGCTAGTATTTTTATATCTAAATTTCATTTTTTTAATATTTGCTTTCGCCATATCCAACTATCCATTCGTTAACTACAAAACCTTTCCTGAGTCTAGTTATACAAAAACTACCGAAACCTTCGAGTTCCGTTCCATATACACCCTTCCAAAACTGATTTTTTTTATTTCCCATTTTCCCTTCTCCAGGGTAGTTTTCGTCACTCTCTTCTCGAACTCGAAGAATCTTTCGCTCCCAACCGTATCAGCGTGTCGCTTCTATCGCGCACAGTCACGTAATTAAAAGCTTCCTCAGAGGGAGCCGAGAGAGTGATTAAAAGCGTAAACAAAATTGAATTTAAGAATTGAGTGCTCCTCTTTCCGACACCTTGAGAAGAGTACAAGCAGTGTGTAAGAGAGACAAGAAACTCCGGCGCACGGCATTAGAACGACGAGAGAACGCTCTCCGTAGAGGCAAAGCGAGGGTACACAATTACGAAATAAGGGTTGCCCTCGGTTGAAGTGTCTTTCCGCGTTTACATTTCTCTGACTTTTCGTTTCTCTCTCTCACTTCAACGCGAGTACTCTCCCCGGGCATTATCTTTGCTTAGCTCTCGCGCTCGCTTTAATTTCGCTCGAGATCTTAGTCGACGGCCCGCGACGCCGTTCACGACCCGTTCCCCAGCCTTCTCGGTATAATCACGAACGATATTAATTGAGCGGATGAGTTCAGCGTGGCTGCCGACTCTCACCCCGTTCTTGCGCTCCGGTTCCTCCGCGAATCTTTGCAACCCTCTGTTCCCCCTCTCCCTCCGCGTTACCCCTCATCTCTCTCGGCACCCAGACGAGCTGAAGACAATTGTGTGCTCGGTTAACGACGACACGTAAGCAGATGTCTCTTGGCTCTCAAGATTTCAATCGTATAGCAAACTTTTCACCTCTCTCAACAAGCTGCGAGCTTCTCGTGTCTACAGACGTACGATCTTAATACGAAGAATGCGAGTCATTCAATACACCGAACGAAGCCGTTTTAGTTGTGCCAACGTTCACGCGCGTGTTTCTTCCTCCAAACAATAACAATAATAATGATAATAATATTTTCTGGTGTTGGAAAATCCGCTTATTTCGAACACTTGTGCTCCGAAGCCTCCATAGGAAATCTTTTCATTATTATCAAAATAAAAGGTCTTTTTTTTTTTTTTTTTTCTTTCTTGACGCGATGACTTCGGCAGGAAGGAGCGTTCAATTTTCTTCCCCTCGTCTTATCAAAAAACCAGAAAGAAAGCGGTCTATTATCTCTTCGATGTTATCGATAGGTCGTAGCTCCGCGGGCGAAACGATAGGACTCGATCACCCCCTTCGAGGTCTCTTTCGCCCTTTTGAAAATCAGCCGCAAAAAGTTTTCGCTATAAATCAGCGTTGGCCTCTCGCGGTATACCCCGTAGCGCGGCATTATATACGTTGTATGTATTCCGGATACTTTTATCTTCTTCTCCTTTCCCTCTCTCACCCCCTCCCCCGACCAGTCCCGCAGGCACGATTCCTGCACAGTTACGGTAAATTTTTTACGAGAAAATTCGTCATTCCGTATTCTCACTGTGGGTTTCCCCCGACTCTTCGATGAATCGATAGACACACTGACTCAGTGGTATGGATCACCTTTGGAACCATTTCCTTCGAGACTCCTCAATACGTAATATACGCACACGTGTTTTGCCGGCAGCTGAGAGAGTTCATTAATCACTTTTACTCGAGAGTTAGATTCTCCTTCGCTCTTCTTGAAACCTCCCGCGCACCCTTCTTTTCTAGTTTACTGTATAGCATGTCCAACGATAAGCGAGAATCAGGTTTCCGTATAACGCTGCGTCAGCAAAAAAATTCCTTCTCGGACATCGAATTTTTTTCTTAATTTATTTACGACGATCGTATACAATTTTTAAGAGTACATTTATCGCTATTTACCGAAATATTCCTCTCGAATAATTCTCTTCATAAGTGCGCTGAAAAAAAATGATCAGTGAATAATAAATTATTATTTGATAAACAAATAATAATAATAGGGATAATAATATTAATAATATTTGTTACTTAAAAAAAAAAAAAATTTTTATGTATTTTTTTATTTGTTATTCATTGTGATAATCTTGCAACTATAATTGGTTACATTAAACTATTCCTCAATAAAATTTGTTTGCGATACTTTTTTTTTTAGTCGAGGATTTTTTTAAATTTCTTACAGTTGCCGAAACATTAAATGACTAAATATTAGATTTGCCAAAGAATTATATCTTTTAGTGCATCTTGTCGATGTTTTTCGCACGACAAACGACCTATAAATGATGTAACCGATGACTGATATCGTGTTCGTTAACCCACGTCGTTAAAGAATTTAAACGTCCGTTTTTTTTTTTTTTTTCAACGTTCAAGTTTTCAATGAGAGTAAAGCTCGGCGTCGTAACCGTGTAATTTTATCTTAGCGTCACGCGAAATCGGCGTCGTTGGATGTCATAAAATGTTAAACGGCCCCGCGAAAAGCGAAATCTGCTATCTGACCGCAGTAATAATCGCTGGCAGGCCGCAATCACATTGTTCATCGATCCATCAATGTATAGAACTGAGTACCGAGGAGACGCATAGGTGGTCGGAGCTCTTCTGAACGGAGGACCCATCAATCGATTCCCTCTTGCGCCCCCGCCGCCCCCCCCCCTCCTCCCGCGCGAGCAGCTTCTCCAATCAATAGCGTTGAGAGCGATCTTCATTCTCAAGCCGAAGGGAGCTTCTATCTCATCATTTAATGGAAATTCAGATACTCTCACATAATCTGAATACCTGTAACGACGCTCTACAGTGGCGTGCAGATTTATCAATCGATGGAGGGGGTTACTACCACCGCTACGATGCACCTTTGACAATTGTCAACTCCGATCGCGAGAATACCAAACTCGATAGGAATCTGTACGATATCAAAGACTAACCAGTGTCATCCCTTAATCTCGCGCTATTCCCGGTAATCACAACGATTTGTGAATCGGGGTTCGGGCGATCAGAGAAACTTGATGAGCTCGACTCGTCGAGACGACAAACGATAATTTATTTTAGAAAAATAAGATTAATAAAAAAAGTAAAAATCTGAAAATTTCACATTGTTACATTGTTTCGTAAATTTACACTACTGACAAAGAATTCTATGAGAAAGTGCAGTTTAAGTGAAATTTTTGAATTCGTTATCGAAGTTATCAATCGTTATCAAACCTCCCTATCGATTTTTGAAGAATTGAATTACTTATTTCTTTATTTATTTATCATTGTAAAGAACGATGTAATTTTTATTCAGCGGCCCAAAAAATCACGAAACTTTAACGTCGTTGAAATTTATCGTCGTTCGTCAAAGGGTTAACCAATACTATTTCGTTGGTTCGAAGATCAAACGGTCTCAATAATCGAAAAAAAAAAAAAAAAAAAAAAAAAAAAAAAAAAAAAAAATTTACCCCGCGATCTCTGCTGGTGTAATAACCACGTGCAACCCTGCTGACGCCGCTTTCCATCTCTTCTCAATGTCCCAGTATGGTATACGATCTTCTCTCGCGAACGCGAGAGAATTTTGCGATTGAAAATTGAAGTATGGGATATCGCACGACTATGATCGCGGTCCCGGGGTTGTGTCGAAGTTCTCACTCTCTCTCTCTTTCTCTCTCTCTCTCTCTCCCTCGATCTTTCTCTCGTATCCGTAGGTGAGTGGTCGGCACGGCGAAGGATAGAGTGGGAGCCGTCGAAAACCTGATAGGGTTCGGAAGTCCGATCACGATCTCGTTGGAAACGTGATCCGGTGCGGTGTATGTCCGACACGGTGGCTAAACTACCCCTTTACGCGGCCAACTTTCTATAGATACGTATCATCATCCTTTTCCTACCAAAGCAGCACTAGCCATTTCTTCTGCATTGATCCCTCGTACCTTAGTCTTTCTCTCCTATTCTACTCTCCACTTTTACTAGTTTTTTTTTTTTTTTTTCGATTTTCACCATTCTTTTATCCTTCTACGAGTAATTTAGTTCGAAATGCCTCTTCCTCGTTTATTTATTTTCGTTTCTCCGTTTGTTTATTTGTCTTCCGCGAGCGAAAAATACTGAACCAGCAGTAGAGGTTTTTCATGGCTCGTTCAACGAGACGATTTCAGGCGTCGCCAAGAGTAACCGGTCCGGCATGCGGCTCGTTCGCATCGGTTGAATTTCATCGGTATTCGAATTTTATATAAGTCACGTACGGAACGTACATCCATGGGCGCGGGGAAAAGCCCGTCGGTATACGCGTGAATAATGTGAAGGACGAGGTGTACCTCTAACGTTGTATGGTGTTAGTACACCGCACCCCTTTGGCATGGAGTTGGGTACTCTCACGGAACTTCTGCTACGTGACTGGAAATCGTTGAGGGTATCGGCCCATCCTGCCATTCGCGTGCTTTCTATACCGCAGAGCATTGCGATTTTTGCTCCGCGTCCATTTTGAGTTTTTACACGAACCCATATCAAGAGACGAAGTGTTCATCAAATTAACGAAAATTAGCTGAATATGTTCTTATTCTCGAAATTAATGAATCTTTCAAAACGTTCAATGAATTTTTCGCGAGATTTTACGATATTTTCGGGGGATTGATAAGTTTCGTGAGATTTGACCCATTTTTTGGTTTTTTTTTCGTAACAAAAAAAAAACCGAAATAGAAACAATGGGGGTGCACTTTGAAATGTACTGTACAATTTTTTTTTTTTCATCAATATTTTTAATGCGAGATATTATCGTGTCGTTTACGAAAGTTTGAAAAAAAGAGAGTCTAAAGGAACTTCGAATGACGTTGAGATATACCGATATGATAGATACTATACAACTCCACGCTGTTCTACAGACATCCGGTGCTCCCCTTTCATCCGAGGTATTATTCGATAGCGGTCAAACTTCCTGCATGGCCTTTGTTCACGACGAGAGTCCAGTGCAAGCGGACTCATTGGATCGGGATAACGATTTCGAACTTGTAACACCGTATAAACTTCTCGCTTCGATGTTCCTCGTTTCACTCCGTTCGTTCGGCCGTTGCCGACCAAAGCGCGTGGTATTTTATCACCGAGAAACGTAATTCTCGAGTGTCTAAAAGCGATTAATTTCGCCATGGTAAATGGACCGACCGTGTAAATAGCCATTTTCTATAGGAAAGGTCAGCATTCGAATAACCCACTTCGCGGATCCGAATAGAAAACATTTTCCATCGAATCCCTACAAAAAATTCAATAAAAACGGCACCGAGCTACGGAACAATGGGAAAAAACCAAAAAAATAGAAGAATCGTCTAACAAAAACCCCTACGGCAATGCAGGAGGCAGCGTTAGGGTAGAAATGCCGTTTCTGGCCACTTTTGTCCATTTTTGACGCGCAGATTCGAAATTAAAGTACTTTGACGAAAATCAAATTAAGTTGATGTCCAGTTGATCATTCTATACATTTATATGAATACTTTTAAAGTATTGACATCAAAATGTGGCTAAAGACCTATTTGACTGTATTTTATGATGAAAATGACCACAAACGGTACATCTACTCTATAACAAGTTGCTGAATCCAGAGACTCCGTAGTTATGGGATACCGCAACCGTTTCTACAGTATACACAGTGGACATTACGATTCTTGACCAATAAGCGTACTCCAGTCATAGCTATAAGGTGGTGTCCAACACGCGACTAATACTACCGGAGGTATGTACCAAACTCGGGTGTAAAAGCAGAGAGATATAGATTGAAACATGGAGAATGGCCGAGTCGTGTATAGAGTTCCCGGAAGGGTTGATCGAGGTATGAGAAGAGAAACAAGGGAAGCGTACCCACCAAACATCGAAGCAAGCCTCGTATGCACTCTCTGGCTTCGCGCCAGATACTCGGAAATTTACATCGTGATTATACAAGATTGGCTTTGGTCTGCTTGCCTGCCTGAGTGCCTAACTATACCTACAACATCTTCACAGCATCGCGAGCCTAATACTCCTGCTGCTACTACTACTGCCACTACTATTACTACAACCAATATACGAGGGCTTGATGAAGATCGGAAGGAAGGAAGGGCAGTCTTGCCTATAGCATAGAACCAATAGTCCTTCGGTTCAGTGCGGACGGATGTCCTCGATTATCAGGCACGACCTTGCAACCTTCGACTCTGATCCCCAGGAACTCTGGAAACCCGATGGAATCTTCGATCTTTACTCTAGAGAGGGATGGGAGGGAAGGGTGGGAAGGGGGTGATGTAGACCTCCAGCATACAATAACCGGCCTTGTAAGGGTTAGACGTCGGTACGCTTGATTTCCTTGTAGGTTTGACCTTGAACCTTCCGCTATAGAGCGTTATGCGCCGATGCTTTTTTTTAAGAGGGGGACGAGACTCTCACGAGACGAAGCGGCTTATGGTTTATCGTTGAATCGCGTTCATGGTATCGCCAATGGCAGAACACGATTCTCCACTTATATTTTGCATATAAATAGAGGTAAACGAAAGTTTGGATAATCAGATAAATTTTAGAATTATGAAGGTCACGATACGTAGAGAGCTTTGTCCAATGGATTGTCGTGCATCACCTTGATGCTTATCGTTAACTGAGTATTCATTTTTTGTTAAAAAAAAAATAGATGGTGCCCCAAACGGAACCGTCGGGCAACGTTGGTTCCGTTACACCAGACGACGGGGGTATGACACTCAGCAGCAAGCTTCGACAATTGGGCACTGGATTTATGAACGCTACGGCAAACGGTGAGTGATCATTTCCGTTTGTTATGGATACGTTTTGGAAAGTTTTTTTTTTCGGATATTTGATTTCCGCGCAGCCCAGTAATGTACTTTCTTCCGTAACTTTGGAAATAAACTCTTCACGTACACTTTGCCTTTCGTTTAGTCCAAGAATTTTTCGTAGTTTAGATAGTACGGAGGCGGTAGAGGAAAATGTTTGAACACACGCTATTTTTTCGATACGCGGAACTTTTTGCAATAAGAACGCAAAGCCAAGGGAGAAATAGAGACGATAGGCATGCTACAGCGGGATACTCTCGAGTGAATAAACTCCTCGAAAGAATGCCGCGGACCGTGTGCTACCGGCTTTAATCGATATTCCGCAAATGTTCCTTGAGCTCTTCAAAGCTCGATAGGCGGATTGTCTGAATAGATACAGTAATTGGCCACTCCCGTTCGTTGCTTGACGCAGCAAGTGGGAGCGCTGCGACTGCGAAAGATCAAACTATGCCAATGACTGTATCGATCTTTTGGATGAGTGGCTTACCGCACGAGTAGAATCTCGAACTGCGCCTCGCTCACTCGGGAACGTTCGTTTTTTTCTTGATGCATCCCCCTCGACGGGTTACCAGGTGAAACAGCCAAGTCGAGTATCCAACTGGCAGAGAAATAGTAAATCGCTGATCGTGATCTATCGCAAATCGATCGCGTATCCATCTATCCTACTTTGCAGTAGTGCAAAATTTCTGATGCGTGCTTCTCTATATTCTCCCGTTCGGACCATGAGAAAGCTCGATTTTTTTTTTTTCATTTAAGCCGACGTTTATCTATGCCTATTTTTATCTCAACTCGTTTATTTACGACTATCCTACGTCCATCCGCTCGAAGAAAAGAAACGAAAAAGAAAAAAAAATATAAAAATCGTATTTTTAGCAGTCTTTCTTGCGTCGCGCGAAGCCTGACAGATTTTCCAATTTAAATTCTATTTCGAAGGGGGGAGGCTTACCGCGATCGAGGACGACTGCACGTCGTGTTGCATCTCGACGTATATCTTATCCACTCCAGACCCTCTTTAAACCCTCCGCGCAACTCTCGCGTGTCGTTCTCCCCGAGAATTCGATCCGTCCCTTATACTTCGCTATTTGTCACCTCAGACACTCGATTGTCTTTTTTTTTTCGGTCTTATTGGATCGCGTGGGTGTGCTACTGAATAAGATTCCAAATTGAGTTCAATTTTATCTACGCGCGATATAGTTTGCAATTGATGATTCTTCTGTGGATACAGTTTATTCTTTTGCGTTAAAGTAATTGGTCTTCGATCAGTAGGACGTCTTTTTTTTAGAAAACTGCGTTTTAAATCGAACGAACGCGAGTATTACGTCACACTATCGGTCTGATTTAGCTAACCGGCCAATCACTGTACACTTTCTCGCAATCCATTGCATTTAACTATGCAAGCAAAGCTTAGGATTAGGATTTTGCTATCGTAGGGGCGATAGAACGAAGTATCAGGTATATTCGTGATTCGCCGATTCGTTCGTCTCACTACATTGCACCGGTGGGACTACGCCCCTCCCGTAAACGGAAAACTTTTCCCCATACCCTTCCCGTAGCGACCTATGCCCCGAAATAACCGTTATTCACGAGAAGGCAGAAGAAAACAAAGTCTCGTGCCTTGTCGTCACGAGAAGATGAGGAAAATAGGTTGTTTCGCGTATCAAAGGAATACGAAACGGAATCGTGCGTGTCTCGCATCCGGATACTTCTAGAATTAGATCCAAGAATACTATGTTCACGTGAATAAAATAAAAAAAAAAATTATAAAATTTTTTTTCTTCAATGCAATTTTATTTAAAAGGTTTGAATCGATACCAATCTTGAAAGATTGTTACGGTCGTTGTATAAAGACATATTGTTAAACAATTCAATATGACGAAAGGTATTTGTGAATTAAATACCTCGCCATTCGGAAATCTCCGATTACTGGTCAGTGGAGCATTTTGTAACAGAGTTTAGGTCTTTTGGAAAATCTTTCTTTTTCTGTGCTCGCGTCGTTTTCCAGGACCCAATTAGCGATCCTCTCGTGTCCCCAAGTTCTAACACTCCCTACCCGTTCTATCGCCCTTGCGGAATACTCATTGGTAGACGAAAGGATCGGTTCTCGAACTCTCCGAGGGTCTCGCCAACTCGGTGGAGACTGATATCCAATTCGCTCGTCCTTCGTCATTTGCACGCCTTTTTCTCTGTGTACCTTACGCTTTTTCTTTTTATTTAACTATCTCTATGCGCTTTTTTCTCATTTCTTCGTTCACGTATCCCGTAAACGATGCACCTTCGGCGGTTCGACAAAAACGCGTCGCGAAATGTGAATTTGAATTCGTTCGTTCGTCAAGACGAACGCGTTGTCGTAGAAAAATTTGTTCCTCGGCAAATTTTCGTTCGCATTCAACACTGTCACATTATTTCTCTATTACGATGCGAATTTACGAGATTCAAGAGCCGTGACAAGGACTGCAACGACCGAATTTTCTCGTAAGTGGAGAAACGCGCGGAGCACTTTAATGGGTTTATAGCTCGGAAATTCCAAGATTAATTTACAATTGCTGTATACGAAATCGCGTATAATGATTTTCACAGTTAATAAACCAATATTCATGAGTTTCGACATGGATTTATGAATCCCGACGGACTTTGACTATAACACGATTTGGTTTCATTCAAATTTCGATCTTTCAATCAATGAATTCAAATAAAGACGATAACTTTTTTTATCAAGTCGTAACTCAATTGTTTAAAAAAAGTTAGTCCATTAGAAAATGTTGTACAGAATTTCCATCAGGATCGCGAAAAAAAAAAAAAATGTTTCTATAGAAAACGAAACGTATTTGTAAGAATCGATAGATCACCCGCGAAAAATGTTTAAATACATCGGTAGCGAGAAATATTCAAAATGGATGTTCTTAGAATCTATGCATATAGACATAATTTCAAAGTAGCTGTCTGAAAGTGCCGTCTCTCGAGAACATCAGAAGCCCGAACGCGCACCGTTGCTATGTTTCGCGTTTCTTGATGGTAAATTCGATAGAATTCAGCTTAACCGATGAGGCAACGCTCGAATAATTTTGAATATCGAAGAGGCGTTTCGCTCCGAGGGATCCGCGAAATTCGCTCTATCACACACTGCTAGGCTACCAAAGCCGGGGATGAAAAAAAAAAAAAAAAAAAAAAAAAAAAAAAAAAAAACAAAGAAGCAGCCATGAATGAAGCTTCAAGAAAGAAGAGCAACGATGAAAAAAAGTGTCTGGGTTCGATATCGTCGTATTGTTCGAAGGAGTCTCCCTGAATATATCCCCCGGAATAATCTTGCCGTTCGTCGTTTGCAAAGCAAAGCCGCGAAAGGGGTGGCGGCAAGAGAGGGCGAGATAAAGAAAGCGTAGACTCTCGTTACGCGACCGTTTGATGAAGAAAGACACTCTACTCAGTTCTCTTTTTTTTTTTTTCTTTTCGTTACTTTCTCGCTGTTCGTCAACCAATCTAGTCGTAGCCGGCTTGTTACCCTGGCTTTGTTTTATCATTCAACTGTCCTCCCCTTTCGAACCATTCGATTCTATGGTTCTTTTCGACAAACAAGTGATATCGGTTCCATAAAAAAACGTTTGTTTCATTCAAGTCAATTCGATTTCATTGATAGACTGACTTGTTTTTTTATTCAAAAAAAGTTACGTTACCTTAATTAGTTAAATCGACATAATCGTTTTTTTTTATCGACTGATTCATTGAGAACAAAAATTGAAGATTTTTATTGAGATTTTTTTGAAATAGTGAGAAATATATCATTCTGAATGATTTTCACGACAGAATGTGAATCGCAGCGTGATAAAAGTGATCCATATGTGGATAGTAGTTTTTTTTTTTTTTTTTTCTACGCAAGGACGAGTTTCGTTGTGTATGGAAAGCTACTTCCTCGACACACAAGTCTGCCTCTTCATCTCGGTAAACCTTTTGCTCGACGCTTTGGATCATTTGAATATCCGTTACTCGTTGATATACCTATCCTCCCTCGTAACCATCGTGAACGCCAACCACGCGTAGCGCAATCCTTTGTGCCATCGAAGGGGGCGCTTTTGTTCGCCTTTAGACCCCGTGCACCCCGCCAAACAAGTTGCGGAAAAATAGGTCGAATATCCGGTTCTCCTCGATATTCTCTCTATCTCTCGAATGTTCACCCAAAGCTACACTGAGCTCTTTTGATATCTACCGCAGTGATTTTACTTTCGTGAAAGCGAAACACCTGATTATTTTCTTTTTCATTTCTTTTGGCCCTCGGCAACGTGTATCACTTTTTTTTACTAAGCCACTCTTTAAAGAACTCTCAATTTTTCTATTTTTGGCTGTTTTTTATATTATTTTTTTAAATGACTTACAAAAAAAAAAGTTAAAAAATTCATAACGCGAAAGTGGAAAAGTGGTTAGTTGGAAATTCATTCCAAAAAACACGACGTTCCAATTCATCATCAATATTTTCTTTTGTTAAGCAACTCTCCAAAGTAAATCAACTTTTCGAGTTTCCGACGTGTCGCTCACCTGCGATAACGTCTGGAGATTCTTCTCAAATTATTTTAGATGATATTCCAATTTTTTTTTCTCCGTGCAGAATTAATAAAAAAAAAAACAATAACAGGATTACGAAATGTAATCGAAAAATTTATTGATCAAATATCCGAAGCGATGTGGTTAATTCGTTCATCAATATACACTAATTGCATCCCCGTTCCTAGTTTTTTAATTATCGTTTATTAAATAGTCTGTGGTTAATATGTTGTGTTTGCAAAACGACACCATCGTTTGCATGAATTATTCCGCTAAGCTAACGTTAACGTACCGTGTATCGTGTCATCAATTGAAATTCGTACGATAAATCGTCGAGTACATTTTTCAATTTTCGATTATCCCGACCTGTTTCGATCGGATCAATTACGAACAGCCGGTTATAGAGTATCAGAATATAACAATTATGCCGGGAAACAGTTCCAGGTACACCCCACGGTGAATAATACATTTTTTATAATTAAACTCGTTATCTCGAAACGAATATCCTCGCACCCTGGTCGAGAGTTTCGCGCCCGTGGATTAACGTTTTACGTTTCTCGTTAAGCTTTTACCTATCTCTTTGTCTCCTCTCTTCATTTTTCTCCGTTTCGAATCTCCGAATATTACTTTCTCATTCATAGCCACGATTCGGTTACCTTTGCCACCCCCTCTGTCCGCACGTTTCCTCTTTTAGTTTCCATTGCAATTTGTGTCTCGTTAGTGCGCCAAATCCTCGGGCAATTAAATTCCGCATTTTCTTCGAAATAACGCTTACAACATCGATAAATTTTAAGCCTTTGAGCTTTTTTTGTAATTTTTTTTAATTATTATTTCATATAAACATATATCCGTAATATACCGTTTTTCGAACGAAATACATTGAATATATCATAGAAATATTTTGCTATATACTTTACTCCATGTTCGGCCGATCGGATTACGAGAAGCGTGTATAACATTCGTCGCGATCACTACGGCGTAAGCGGAGCTTCGATCGATAATTAATTACTCAATTGTCAAGTTTCGCTCGGGTGCGTACGAAGTTATTACGAATTCAAGTGATGGCTATCAAGCTGAACGACAGACACTTTCCCCTCATTCCGTTAGGATTATACGACGATTTAGTTGTCCTTGCAGCCCGAGTTGAGCCATAATGGTTAATGGTATAGCTTTGAGTTCTCGCTACTCCGTCGAATGACATATATATGTATGCACAGAGCTGTGGCTATGTGTCTGACCGATACGAGGCTTTACCACTGTGCCGTTCAACTGCTAATGCCAACGTCGCTTCGCCAATCTTCAATTTGCTTGGCTTTGTCGCCACGCTATTGTCTCTATTAATAATCCTATCGCGCAGATGCTTTCGAAATCGAGAATTTATCGCCGAAATTAATTTTTTTTTTCTTTCGCCATCTAATATTTCGGTAATATTTGATAAAATTCGTTCTACTAACGTTTTCGAGAAGCGAAAGATTGAAGGAATAAACGCTTTTTAAAGGTTTGCGTAATTAACAAAAGTGTCGAAAATGGCGAATAATCTTTGACGGGGACGTTGTTGGAATTACGAAAAAGCGTTCAATTTCGCGGGAGGATTCCGGTTTTCGATTCTCATACGTTCATTTGGGATTTTCGCAGTTGTATAGACGATCTTACGCTTTGAACTTTGCATAATGGCACTGTTCGAGCTATTCTCGCGCTCCAATGACGATTACTGATACGTCTGACCGGACCGGAGCTTTCAGCAACTTACTACGCTCTGCGCTCTGCCTTCCAGTTTCCCTGATCTTTCGTTGAGCTAATTACGCATGCGTAGTACGAGATATTACCATAACATATCGCCTAATGAGCATTTAAAACCGCGCGAATTCGCTTTCATGCCATTGAGTAAATGTTATCTTTGGTGATGAATTTTCAGTACATTTTTAGTTCGTTTTATACAATCCTGAAATTTTATTATTTCAGGCGAGTAGATAAAGCATAACAATCGCATTTATCATTTAAATTACAAAGCCACATAAGTCTGCATTTTGAAATCTCGACAATCCATACAGACGGGAGAATGACGAAAAAAATCACTTAATCGAATTTGCCACTTCGATGCTTTGATCGATGGCGGATGTTTAAAAAAAAAAAATTATTTAAATATAAATTCATTAAAATTCGACACTTTTATAGCACAGTTTGTCCATTTTACAATTTTACTTTAAACGCAATGAAAAAAAAAACTCCAAAAATTAAAAAACTTCTGACGAAAAAAAGCTCGCGAGTAAATTAAATAATAATTTGTTATTTCATACTTTTTTTTTTCATAATTTGTTTATTATACTAATATTTCATTAATTCATATTTTTTGATTTTCAAAATGCGTAAATTTATTATTAATAATGTCGGTAAGTATTTTGTAGAATTGAATTACATTTTTTGTCAATCCTGAGGATAAATCTTATTGTTTTTATAATTCGAATTATGTGGCTGTTTAGTAGTCGAGGGGTTACGAACGTTGTATGAGTAATGACGAGATTACGTACGTCTCTGTGAGCTGCAGAAGCTATGTGTCTGACCAAAGCGATGTTATATCACTTCGCCCGCTTCAACGTCCCTCCCACTCTCGTCAATCTCCAATTTGCATGGGTTCCGTGGGACCCAACTCTGTCTACCCGCATTATATCTCGGTACGACTATAGTGAGAGAAGGAGGCACCTCGGTGGCAGCTGCGGTGAGGTGTCGCTTGGAGCGGGTCTCGACTTTCCTCGTCAACGACGATAATTAATGATAATTAACGTCGTTTCTGGTACCGGTGACCTTTGCGACGAGAATTTCGTAGCTATGCGAGCTACCAACGCACGTAACCCCATCACATCGAGAGAATAAATAATGAATCAGATAGGATTCCGCAAAAAACTACCCCTGTCTAAAAAAAAAAAAAAAAAAAAACCAACACCCGTCCGACGCCAAAAACAAAATAGAGACAAAATTTTGTTTTCAAAAGTACGTAAGGGTTTTTAGGTCGCTAATAAAATCTCCCAGAACATTGAAACTTTTATTCGGCACAAGAAAAAGCGACGAAAGTGTCGTAAAAAAGAAGGAAAATCGTAAAACCAACCTACCAACCGGCTGCTCTCTCTTCTCTGCGGTCGTTTTTCTTTCGTTTTTTTCTCGTTCGACCGTTTCTCTATTTTCTACACTCTCCCGGCTGTCCCTTCGCGGTTCAAAGCAAATAATGTTCAGTCGCTCCGTAACAACGGAAGGTACGTCCATTACCGGAAAGTGAAAAGTATTATGCTAGGACACGAGAGCCCTCGTCGTTGCCTTGTAACGCGAAGAGTGTAATTAACGCGATGGTATTTAGGACGCAGGGATGGCATCTTTTCGCAGATCTTTGCCACTTTTTTTTCTCGTTGATTTCGTACTCAAAGTATTGATGTAATAAAAAAAATTTAGTAGGTAAAAAAATCTGATTGTGATGATAATTATCGATGTTTTTTTTTTTTTGTAAAATCGGACTTTGACCATTTATCGAATGATGAAAAAATATTTGTCTTTCGTTCGATGTTTCTCGTTGAAAGAGAGCAAAGGATAAATCGATATCTCGATAGAGTTGGAACGAGACAAAGAGCTCTGCTTTTTTTCTCCTCTCCGTGGCTCGTTTGATAGGGTTTGCGTGCGTGAAAGTCGCACGAAGGGAGGAAAATGGTTTGTGTGCTGCGCGCGTCTGTGGGGGTGTCTGTGCGTGTGTATGCGAAGCTCGAAAATAAGGGTCCTGGGTAAACAGGAGGCGGCGAACTTCGAGGCCAACGCACGACAGACCCTCGAGTAATAGGGGTAGCGCCACGCAGAAATATGTTGGCTGGGCGTGACTCGTATTCGTCATGTGTATATCACACACAGAAATCGTGCGGTTAACCTCCTGAGAGCTCATTGTACGAACTATCGTAACTCTGCGTATTTTGTACAGAAATATATTCAACATCGCGTGAATCTCCATTCTCCGCCGCAAAAATTACGTCGCATAAACCCCTCACTTCGTCGTGTTAAATACAAAATCTCCACAAAGAAAATAAAGAAAAGCACCTTGACAATAGTAAATTTACGCATTTCTAAATTTTTTTCTTTCTGTATATACGAAGATTTGTTAATAAAATAATCTAATGAGGAAGAAATGTTAAAATTTACAATTTTCAGGATTCTTTTTGTATCTATAAAATTATAGAGTCCATAAATATCAGAACAAATTTTCGCCGAGCATCGATTTTTTTAACTTATCAACGTTTTGTCGAAATTAAAAAAAAAAATTCATCAATATCAAAACCGAATATATTCATAACTTTTCGAAAAAAAAAAAAAAAGAAAAACAACAAAAAAAGTGCGTTCTGACGTAGAAACGAAAGATCTAATCACTCTTCGTTGAGCGGAGATTAATTCGTCGTTAGTAGCTGGGAAATATATTTTTTTCTTTCCGAGCATTTAATTTCGGGAACAAGGCACGTGTTTGACGTCCTTGATAAACCGCCTATTTTCACGGCTGGATGACTAAACGCGTTTGCGAAAATCGTTGATGCGTGATGAAAAAAAAAAGAGTGCGAAAAAAGAATAAGAATCTCTGTATTCGATTGGCAGAAGAGATTCAACCCCCCCTTTTTTTACCCCCTTTTTATTTATTTTATTTTTTTTACGAAATTGGTGACCTCGTTATTGGAACTTTTGCATTGTTATCCACGTGTTTTCGATTCTCGAAATTCCTTCATGTCTCTTTACGATAATTAGATACACGAATGAGACTACGAGATCGATTTTATTGCAATCTCCGTTGAGCTTTTTTTTTCGGACTATTTACGCGAATCGCGATCTTTCACAATAGCGACGCTCGATGTCGCTGTTTGTTTTCCACAACAGTTCACTCGCAGCCCTCTATCCCTCATTTTCTCTCCTCTATTCGTCCGTCTGTCTGTCTATGTCCGTTCGTCTAACTAAAGGACAAAACATTCCCATCCAATTAGCCTGAAGGGATGTTGGCGCTACAGGGTGAGGTACGAGAGAATATTACCACCATCAGGTTCCGCACAGTCGGGCATCGTCAGCCTTTCCCGAAATTTCCAACCGTACAACGAAGTCGAGTTTATTACAACCGTTATTGGAGTAGTTAAACGCGACGTTGCCGTATGGAACCCCCTCCCCCCCACTGGCAACAAAGTGATTTATTCACCGACAGCGAAGGATTATTAAAGCCTTCGATGTGACGGTGGCAGAGAAAACAGAGAGGCAGACAGAGGGTGAGAAGGTTCAAAACGGGAGATGAGGGCGGATGTCTATCCGGTCCATTTTCAACTTCCGTCCCGCTCTGTTCCATCTCGAACTTTTACGAAAGTTCGCGCAACTCCACCCCCCGCCCGGTGGGCAAAGAGTGTCACCGAGCATCGACGATTATGATTAGTGAGAGGGAACAAAAAAAAACTGCGGTAACACTGCGGATTTTTTTCTTTCCACAGTTTTTTTAATTCGTTTGCCGTGGGCGATCCATTTCTCTTCGCTGACGAGTAATTTTCCAATTTTTTTTTCTCGGGACTTCGATGAAGGTAATTAAAAATATATAAAGGGGAATGTGAAGCAAAATGAACCATTTTAGCAAATCAAGAAATTTTGTCGAAATCCACATCGCTTGTTCACTATTTAAACAAAAAAATATATAAATTTGTCTTCTGTAGTATTAATATAATTAAAAAAGGGGCAAAACGGACTCAATGCAATTACATAAAAAAAAATTTTATTTTAAATTTAAATGATTTATTACCTGCAAGCGATATGTAGACTGTTCTCGTTAGAAAATATAAATTTCCCCTATAAATTAAAAATATTAGAAAACTTTTCAACAAGACAATAGTTGATTTATAGTCGTATATATTTGCATTCCTATTTTTTTGTATCGGTCTATTTTATTTTTTTTCTTTTAGACACGCAGTGGTCTGAAGCATATATAAATAATCGGCATGAAACTTGAAAAACGAATAGTACGAAAATTTGAAGAATTTTTAAAATTGATCCATTTTGCCTCATAATATGAGTTGCGCCACTGTTCCATTTTTTCCCATCTTCCCCCTATATGCGTGGGAAAAATATCGGTGGAGAATATCGAACGGCATCACTTGGGAAATGGTATCGGCTCTCGAGATACAGCAATTTTTCAAAAAGTTTAATTAGATCCGGTAGATAAATTCGTTCGATCTCTCCGACTCATTTCGTTCTTCGCAACTCGTCGACGCGTTTCTAACTCTCTTCTGCCTCGCGGTATATAGAGTGAAGACCCTTAAAGCTCCCACCGCGACAGCGGCGAAACCACCGGCGAGGATCTTAATCGAATTTTTTTTTCCCGTTATCGCTCGCGATTTAGCTCCGCGATGTTATTCTACTTTAGCGCACGACGACGTTGTGGCAAGTATGCGGCGGGTAATCGCGATAGTTATACTTTTTATTTATCTCTCTACTCGTCTCTCCAGATACCTTTACTTTTTCTCTTTCCCTCGGTATAGCAAAAAGAATTCATTTTCCAAGACTTCTTCGCGGCTTATCCGCTCAATTATGCACAAAGCTGCAACGAGCGCCTGACATTATTCTACGCTTATTCAATTTCTTATTATTCATTTTTTTCCATTATTTCTATATTTCTTTTGTCTTTGCAGCTGCGAAAATGCCACCGGCGAAGAACACCGTCGAAGACATTCCCAAGGAAGAAATACCGATCATCGAGCCGCCGAAGCCGTGAGTTACTTTATTCCGTCTTCAATGTCGCAATCTAAGTTTCATTTTTATGTAATTTTTTTTTTTTTTTTCGGATAATAATGTTATTAACGGGAGTGCCGAACGATCGAACGAAATTATCGAAAATCGTTCAAAAAACGCCACGAAAAAACATCCCCTATGGCAGTTCGTATTTTTTTTACTTTTTTTTTACATCCTAAGCACTAACTGAAATTTACATTTGTGTGCCGAATATGCGAGGACTAAATGGGTCACTGGGCTTTTCCCAAGTTTATACTGTATATCGCATATATACATAGGCATATGTATACATAGATCGTTCATGCATATGAATATATCTACTGGGGTTATACGACATCCTCACCTTTGCTATACATATAGTCGTATATTTCGTGTATCTATGTGCATATTATATATACATAGACACGTATATTTATATATATGTGACTCGACGAACCTCCTCGTTATTGACTCCGTTCGATGTCAAGCGGAAGAGACATTCACGATATTGGGCGCGTCCATTAAAGAGTGCAGATTGATTCATATCGAAGTCCGAGAACCAAATTTGTCGCTTCGTTCGGGAACCCGTTTTTTTTCCTTTTTGTACGTCTGCTCGGGAAAACCGTTTCGTTTTATTTTTCCACATATATATCACGTTCTCGAGGGAAAAACGGTCGTTGCTATTGCTGGCTACTTCGCCGTTCTCGTTAAACGAAAGCTCGTTACTCAATACCAAACGAAAAACGGTGTTGACCGTCTCACCGAAAACCACCGTTCTCCGTGCCATTTCTCTCGGTGTACCTCTTTCAGCTGTACTTTTGTCCCTCTGCCTCACTTTCTTCATCTTTTTAAAATTAAAATTTTTTTTTTTTGTTTCGGGAGTCCGGGGAATCTTGTAAAACCGACAATTAATTTGAATGCCGTTGCCTCGTATCAACATCATCTTCATTACTGGTACTTTTTATTTTTAATTAATTTTATTGGGATACTCGCTGATTGTTCGCAATTTTTTACAACTATCGCGTGAAATTTTGATTTCGATTTTTTTTTTTACGCATTTTAATCAATTTTATTTAGACTCTCGAATGCTCCTTAATTTTTCGCAATTTTTGCCAAACGTCACGTGAGTATTTTATGCTTTTTTTTCCCCCTTTTTTTCATCAATTTTATTTGGAAACTCGGAAGCTCACTGATTTTTCACAATTTTTTTTTATTAAAATCGGGCGAATATTTTATTCCCTATATGTTTTTTTTTTTCCAGGAAACCGGAACCTGGGAAACCGGCGAGTCGAGAGGGCGCTTGCAGAATTTGCCTCAAATCCTTCAAGCCTGATGATTTTTCGAGAACGTGCTACGAGTGTCAGTACAAAGTTTGCGAGGATTGCGCGTACTCGACGAAACCGGACTCCGATGACCCGGTAAGTTTATCCGAATATCACATATCACCGCGAAAGTCAAATATTATCCTTATGCATATGAACTCATGAATAATTATAATCTAATTTATTACCGCATTTTCTAAAAAAAAAAATTTTGTCGTTGGCACATTTACTTTTTTGTGTAACAAGCGACGAAGTCTCTGATATTAAATATTCGTGTCGCACATTCCGCTGTTTTTTTTTTTTTTTCGTGGCGATAGATGAAACAGTCGCTTCTCTTCTTCGGACTTTGAGACGACAAGAGGCGGTAGAGGTACGAGGCGAAGGAAAGGGGAGGGTAGGGGGTGAATACTTTGCAAATCCAGACTCATAGTTGGTAAGTTCCTTCGCCTCGCGGGGATACGCTTAGCGCGTTCAGAACCGTAACTCTTCATTTTTTTTCTCCATTTTCGCTTCCGCGCCGGAGGTTCTTCTTCGTTTCCGTACCTCACACTCTCCCGTTGTACATCGTGGCGCGTGTGTCGCTCGAAGAAGTATTTTAAACTTTACTTTTACGCCCGCGAGAACACAAAGAAGCCGAAGGCACGAGTGGTCTCGTGTTGTCGTAAAGGAACCATCTTGTCAAATAACAATTTGCATATTATTCCACGCAGCATATACAACATTGCGGAAAATTCTGCGATGGCTCTCGTGTTCTTAAAGTTTGTCAAAGGATTCCGTCTTATAAAAAAATATACATTTCATAAAATTTGTTGCACAACTCCTGCGTCACGTTCTCGCGAAATATGGTTTTTTTTTTCTTTCGAAAGGAAACAGCACAAGGGCCGTGTCTTAGAAAAATAATTTACTTCATAAATTCAAATTTATTTATTTATGATTAAATTTTTTAATTGTCATATATTAACCTCCATAGAAATATCAATTAATAAATCATAAAAAATTAATATTTTTTCAAAAGAACACAATTTATGGCAATTACGTGTTTTTTCTACGCAATTTACAATTGCACCGATAATCGTGAAAAATGTGCACTTTCAGAGCAATTTTCATGTCGAAGAAGCAATAAAATAAATCTCTTCGTATTACGCGATTTATCAATTTGACTGCCGATTTCATGGGGTTTTTTCTTTTTTTTTCATCCCCTTCATCTATCTACGGAGAACGTTCGTTCGCTCGCTCACTGTTCCGTTAATCCAGTGCGTAGGTAGTTGAAGGCTTAAGTTTCGCAGTAAAACCGATCGTGCTCTCTGCTCTTCCACCTTCATGTTCTTTCCAACCCCCCCGCGCCCTTATCCTTTGACGCGTCCATCCGGCGTTCCACGTCGATCCATCCCGTTTTAATCCCTCGCGTAGGCTGTGTCCCGTTCGGGAGCTTTACTTTTACCCTCTATCTTTCGGTTTTCTCTCCCTGACACGCCGGACTCCCTGGAACGCAATAACGGAAATATCGCGGCAACCAAGCGGTCCTTTATCGTCTTCTCTGAGCCCCCGACGCTATTCAACCCCAAAACCCCCTTCCCTCTCGAAAGTCCTGCGAGAAACGATAGTACAGACTATAATATAGCACGTGCCCTCTCGCACCTCTCACACTCTAACGTTAATCACGAAAAAAGCCCCCGGAGGGCGTTTACAACAGTCTTGAAACTCGGAAAATTTTGCGCTCGTAACATTGGAAGCCCAATTCCCGAATGAAAAGTGTGGCAACGTTAGGATATCAAAGTTTATGAGCAAAAACAGCGTTCCCAAAGACCCGACTTTTCGCATTCATTGATAACAACAAACGCGTCTGTGTGATGCTGTCGCGAATATAAACGTGTGAATGAGTAAAAATATTCAAAGTGCAAAGTCCAACCCTTCAGGGATTTCCGTTAGGGAGTTAAGCAACGCCACTACCTCGCTTTGCACTTACACCTTTCGCTTCGTTAATCACCGACCTTTCGCGTTAAACATCATTTCGAGTAATTTTTTTTTTCTTCTATATTTTAGTTCTCGGAAAACTCGACTTTGCGATTTATCACGCGACATCTAAGGGGTGGAAAGCGCAAATGCGAAATTTCGTGTAACGTTAATTAATCTCTGAATATAGAATTTGCAACACATATCTAAATGGAAAAACAGTGTACAGAAAATACATCTATGATAAGTCCTAAAAACTAAATTCATTTATTTCGTTATATTTAATATTTTTGAAAAATCCGAAATGAAAAAAAAAATTCAAATTCGAAGTTCTTATTTATGTTTTTTTTTTTCCCGCCGTGCGAGAAAGCCATTTTCTCGCACGCTGAGCTTCGCTGCGCGTGTGAGGAAACGCATTTCTCGCATTCATGAAATAAAATTTTGGACGAAACTATTTTTTTTTTTCAGTCCACGTGGTGTTGCAGCGTGTGTAAAAGAAAAATGTCGAAGGTCCTCGTTAACGAGGATTCGACGGAATCGCATCTCGATCTGCCGCCGCGAGAAATACCGCGGAGGCACAGCGACGCGAAATTGGGTTCGCAAAACGAGATACAAGGCGGTGGTCTCGGCTGGGGATTGGCACCACCACGAGGCCAGGATACCGGACGCCGACACTCGGACGTCTCGCCGGCAAGTCTCAAAGAACTCGAGAAGGTAAGTCGATCCGTCGACGATCAGTCGCGAGAATGAAAAACGCTAATATACTCTCTGTGATTTCGTAGGTACTGTTACGCCCGCCCCCTGCTTGTAGCTATTTCTGGCTTCGATCGTTCATAATAACCAAAAAAAAAAAAACAAAAAAAAATTACGAAAATCAGAAAAATTTAAAAAATCAGAACATTTTATTTGGCAAAACGCCCGTCGACGTTGAAATAATTTGAAAAAAGGAGTTACGTGGATATCGACTCATGTCGACTGTGGTGATAAATTGGGGCGAAAAGTTTGATCGCGTGCCGGTCACGATTTCGACGCGATATAATCGATTATTTACCGACAAAAATGTGACCGGAACACCAATCTTACGTAACTCCCGATATGAAACACTCTAAAATGTCAGATGTGATAAATCGAAACGCGAAAAGTTTGTCGTCTCGTCTGTCCCCTATTCGCCGATGCGACTCAATTATTTAGAGGGAAAAGAAAAAAAAAGTTACCGAAACACTAATCTTGGGTACGCTGTTCGCTTCGATATTCGCTTATATATATGTATATATGTACAAAACTGTTCGCTTAGATATATATACATATATGACGTGACATATCGACTCGAGTGCCGGTAAATCGTGTATTCGTCGACATGTGTCGGAGGTTCATAATGGTTTAACGCTTATAAATAAACATTATTTCGCAGAATGTCTGCATGTATATCTGAGTAAATAGTACACATCGAAAATCGACGCTGAATTCGGATATTCGGGATTATGTTTCGCGTTGAAAGCTCCATCAACGAATATCGGACATAGTCAATAAAATGGTGAAGAACTATTTTATGAAACTATTGAGATTCACCTTTTTTTTCAACAATATACGACTCTTATAAAATACTATTTTTTTAAATTCGCTGTAACGCACATTTTTTTTACAATTAAATTAATGAACAATTTACATTTAATTTTCCGAAAAAAAAAAAAGAAAGTTGACTGAACATTTTCACTAAAAGAGGAAATTCGGGATGAGAAAAAAAAATATTTTCGAGGATAAATAATGTACTGAAATATTTAAATAAAAGGCGTTAAATAAGACATAAAATAACTTGTTACACATCCTGTGACATATATTGTTAATTTTGAAAAAAATTTTACCACAATGAAAAATAATAATTTACCTTTGACGTTGAAAGGTCGATACGTCAAAATTATCAATAACGGGATTTCACGAGAATAAAAAAAAATAATAAAAAATTGAACAATAATTGAAAAACAAAAAAAAATGGAACGAATCGCTCGGTTAGTTGAAAAAAAACGGGAGTCGAGCAAAAAAAAAATCAAAATAACAGCGACGACCCATGACGCGTCACTGTTAGGCAAACGGTAGACGGAGCGAAGGGACAACGAAAAAGTGTGATCCTTCATATTGTCATCGTGACACAACGGGATATCGAAAATTATCACGATCTCGGGTTACATTAACAAAACCGCCGGATTGGGTTTTCGTTCCCCCGCCGATCGTGACCACCGAATGCGGATTCAACATAACCTATAAAGCCGATTTCTCTTCGCTCCCGACATGAAAACGCGGCTGGCAAATAATTGCGGTAAATACGTGACGTCGCGATGAGAACATTCTTCGCAAATATTCGGGTCGAAAGAGATCCAAAATTTAGATATTTGCATATTGTACTTTACACGTAATGTATATTATGCAGCTGTGTTTATATTGTGAACACAAATTTGCAATCCCTGCGCTCAGGTGGAAGCTTCTCCTTCCACGACTCTGTCTATCTCGCAAAATTACGCCCATAAATTCACAGTCCGCACATAAATAACGCGCATCGTGAAAATCCCGAGTCAAGAGGAAGCGAGGAATTTGCACTTTACGAAGAGCTTCTGTAAACCACGTTTGAACAAACACACGTGCGAACGAACGTAAACGTGTCGGATTATAAAAGTACGAGGCTTTAATATTCCATTCTCCAGCCATTCTACAAAATTATATTAACCCGAAGAAAATTTTTTCATTTTTTTTTAATGCTCGTAAAAATGGTGAAAAATTCATATTTGCCCTGTAGAATAATTTCCGCCGAAAGTTTTAACGTTTAAAATCGCGAATAGAATCAGAACCATAGGGTCCGAGTCGTGAATATAGATAATAATCGTTTTTTTTTTTTTTTTTTTGCAGTTCATCATATTTAATCGAAACCCCATGTTTGGTACATTTACTCCGAAGTATAATCGAGTTGAAAAAATTCCAAAGCAAAGATAATGAAAAAAAAAGTGTTGTTTTTCTTGTGATAAAAATGATTGGTTTTGCTTATCGAATCAAAAGATAATAATGCTTTCATCCATAAAGCTTCCACAGTACAGTTGAAAGACCAACGGCTATTTTTTCCGCTATTCGCGAAATCACCTAACTCGCTTTTCCGCGTGTGCATTGCCATCCCCAACGTACCGTAGCGCGGTCTCTTTTATACCGAACGAATTTCCTATTTCAAAGGGGAGAGAATTGCGTGGACACGCCGTTGTATTGCCCCGTGTTTACGGAAAATACGCTTCCGCGATTCGTTCGCAATCCCTGTATCTGCATCTACCGCTGTGCACCCCGCCATTTCCTCCCCTTTACTCTCTGCATGTGTGTCACGTCAAATTCTCGTGGCGCATTCTCGGCGTACGTTCATCGCTTCCGGGCTCAGTCTCTGTTTCTCCTATCTGCTCTTTATATCCGCGTATACATCCGTATCCACCCACCCGTACACGAGAGTTTATCGCTGGTTCACACGCCCGCACAATCTCCGGCTCCGTTTCAATTTTTAGCTCGTCTCTCGACAATTGCGCCCCACGAATTCGCTTCGGATAATGAAAAAAAGCTCGATGTATCGAGCCTTTATTCGTGCATTTTTTCTGCGACTAAGCGAACTAATTTTTTGTCGCGATTAGTTGTTTAGAATGAAATTTTATAGACCCGTACGATACATCGATTTTAAGGGATTAAGCAAATGTGAAATGCTGATATCAGGCCGAAAAAACGCGTTTTATTTTTTTTTGTAGGTGAAAAAAAAATCGTCTTGGTAACCCCATGCGTTTTTTTTGTTGGTAACAGTTTTCTGAACAATTACAAAAATTCCCAGACCCAAATATTGAAAATTGTAGGAACAGTGCAATTTTTTTCTAAACGGATATTTTTTAAATGATATAAAAAAAAAATCTTCGCATTGTTATATTAGGACCCGGAATTTTTTTCACACGATGAGGACATCCGTACGAAGAATCGGCTGTGTAGAATTTTTTCTGAGATTTTTTTTAACGATAGAAATAAATTGATAATTGAAATCCTGTTTGACTCGATATTAGCGATTTTGTGGTTAAATATTAAAAGTATAAAATAAAAAAAATGCAAATAATGTATACATGTAATACGCAAACATAAAATCTCCGTAACGATGGACGCATCCCCCCCCCCGTAACGTATGTAAATAAACATTTACATCGTGCGGAGAAGCGGATATTTGAACGAGAAAATGCCGATTGTGCAAACCGCGTATCAAACGAAATACATATTTGCCGATGAATATAGGTTTGCGGACGACAGGGATTACATAAATTAGAAATAGCAGTGCTTCTATCAGTACAAAAAAGTAGAGGGGTGAATTTACCCCTATGGAGTTGTGTATAGCGGCATAATTACCATGCAATACACAGTATTGTTTAGATAAATGTGCTAATAACTGTTATTGTTGGCGATGTTATCCCTTTTACGTGAAATCCTGTGGGAGTAATCCATATACCCATATGGTGCCTCATAATTTGCACTCTATGTGCTAAGCTTTGTTTGTGTCCGTACAGTGGAATCCTTCGCATATTACCTTTGCTCGGCTTACGAACGCAAATTGGTGGAAATACAATCCGCGCGTTGCCACTCGACCGCACGAGAGACAAAGGGGTTTTCGTCATCAAAGACATAATTCATTCCCTATCCATAACTTAACCGTCTTTGGATCAAACCTCAGTAGCATGCGAGAGATGCCATTGTGCGTATAAATCGTTTTTCACAATGCGCGTAAACGCATTAATGATTGAATTTTAAAAAATGAAGTCATTCGCTTGGCTTTGATATCATGAAAATTCCTGGCTTTTCTAGATGTACCACGTGGATGTGCAGCAATAGACGAGTAATTCTCGCACATGAATACATTTTCCAAATACACGTTTTCTCGCGATAACAACGATAGATCGACACATAGTTCTTGTAAAAAAATAATTAAAAAAAATTTAAGTTTAATGTACCGGTAAAAGTTCTATAATGAACTCCGATGGCTGATGAAGAGGTCCATTGGTTTTTATTTAGCGATTACACATTCGTATTTTTTTGCGGTTTCATTGCAGATTTTTTTATTTTTATTTTGTGGAGGATAACACGTCGATACATCGATAAACCGATACTTCAATTTTCCAACTTTTACACGCTGCAAAATTATTCAACATAATTCTGAGAACTTTCGGCTGAAAAACATCCACATTTTTGATACTTTAAAATTCCAATACACACACTGTACTGCAAACACTGTAAATAATAATGGTAAATTTGTTCGCAAATTCATTGGAAATTGAAATACCGTTCAGTGTAAATTTACAAAAAATCATTAAATAAAAAAAAAATACTTTACAAATTTGTAAACTTTTTTGTAATTTCTAATTGTAACTCAATTTTTTCCATATTTCCAATTGAGAAAACAGAAGAAAAAAAATAGAATTTCATCAATGGGAATGGACGTGTAGTACTTAAATCCTTAACTCGCTTTCCCTTACATAAAAAATTACCATTAATTTTTACGATGGAGCCGTAGATACACGAATCAAAAGAACATACGCACTATACACGCTGCTGTGGTTTGCTGCTGCCAGTCGACTGATATGATCGTTGCCTTAGCCCTTAATTGTGGTGGCGTCCCTAGTTTCGAACCCTAATCGCCTCGTAATGTTGTAGTTTCGAAAGGTTGCAGGAGAGCGTCGTGGTACCGACGAACTCGGTTGGGAGTTTAGAAGCAAATCGAGAGGAGGATCACCCGATCGTCATCAATCGGACAGAGGTGACAGAGGTGACAGAGGGGACAGAGGCGACAGAGGGGACAGAGGCGACAGAGGCGACAGAAACGAAAGAGGCGAAAGAGGCGATAGAAACGAACGCAGCGAGAGAGGGGACAGAAGCGATAAGACCGATAGGAACGATCGCGGAAGAACATCGAGTCCTCAACGAAGCTCCAAAAACTCCTCAGCAGGTGAGATAAAAAAAAAAGAAGAAAAAAAAATTTCTAAAAATTACAAGAGTCATTACAACGCGAACAAAAAAATGGCAAAAAGTTTATTAACGTACGTGTCGCGGAGCAATTTCCATACGTGAATACCGTAAGTTTGTCGTTGCGCCATAACCGGGCAAAGAGAAATGGTACGGGACGCAGAGTGTGTCGTAATTTATTCCGTGGAGGATAAACTGTATACGTAGAGAGAGCTATGCATTTCCCATTGTATCCTCTTCACTGCGTCAGTTCGCTCCGAGGGATATGTAAACTCTGCCCGAGAGCTACCGGGCTACGCTAACGGAGATGGTGTGTACTCTGGCGCGTTGCACTATATGGGGTGTTATAAATTTATGGAAATTTGAAGCATACGGGAACATTCTCGGAATTTCGAATCGCTCATTCAGTCGGTGGGTTAGATTTTCGGCTTACCGTCTCGTGGCTCCCAATTAGTTCAATGACGAATCAGTGTGCACTTTTTACGAATTTTTACAAATTCTCCCAATGTGTGTTGTGGATTTTTTTTTATGATTCTTGTAAAGGATAAAATTTGTTTTCGACAGCGGATCAAGATGCGCAATTGGATCTCGACGATGAGGAAGAACGTCGGAGACGGTCTCGTCGAGGGGGCGGCACGGTACGTCGGAAGTCACGAGTGACGAGACAGCATTCGTACGACGACGAGATAAAGACGGCGTCGATGAGCGGAGGCAGCGGGGGAGGACAGCCGTCACACGGCGGCGAACCGGGACTCGGGGTCGGGGCGTATGTGATGGTTCGTAGGTCATCGGCGTATGAGGTTTACTCCACCGGAAGTGGCGGTGCCGGTGGTCTCAATTCCATGGCGATAGCTGCCGCTCAACAGATGCAGTGCAATAGAGATCCCGAGCCAATTTACACCAAAAGAGGTTCCATCTCGACTCAAGGTATATATTCCGTCCACTCAATACATTTCCGCTATTTTATTGTGACAATGAACAAGAAAACAAGAAAAAAAATATTAGGAATGCAATCTCAAAGTTTCGTTTCTTTAATGGCAGAAAAAGCAAAAAATTGTTGACGACAATTATTTCGCTCAAACATTATTTCGCTCAACTGGATATTCGTGCAGAAATAAATAAATAAATAATTATTTCGCTATACGCCAACTGTACATTCGTTAATTAAATACAAACCCTTTTTTTCGTGGAAAGTATAAAAAACATGAATGAAAAAGTAAAATATGAAAAGGTATTAAATTTTTATCGTTTTTTTTTGTATTTGTAAATTATTGAGATGAAAAAAAATGTAAAATTTTAAATACATCGAAGCGAAAAACACGAAATTTTTATTACCGCGAAATCAAATATTTCTCTATGAAAAAGCAAAATTGTGCAGATCTAAAAAGAAATTCGGGAAGTTTACAACGGTAACAGCAATGGAAATATCGTTCAATTTACCGTCTATCGTTTTCTAATTACCGTCTATTTTTTATCGACTTTTAATCAATTCAACGCCGTCATCTCACATTTGATTCACAAATGCTACCGAGTGTGTGGAAATTAACCCGATTATTTCAATTCTATTTTCTTCACATAATCTTCACAGTGGAATCACATCGTTGGTGCTATTTACACGAAACTTTGACGCATAAAGCAAAGTGGTTGCTTTGTGAACGCATACAGTGAATACCCCTTTAGCATATACCGAACGCGTGAGTTACGCGGTCATCATTTCTGCCGCACACCTGCATAAAACATCGGTGGGGAAACGATTCCGCAGTTCTAATAGCATTTACAGTCCGCCCGGTTTGATAGTGCAACAGTTGCCATTGGTGAACCGCAAAGAGAATTTCTTGTCGGTCTTCCCGTCTCTGCGCTGAGGATCCGCACTCCGAGTTCAACGGAGTTACTCTCGCTTCACGGCATTGGAAGTGCAACATCTCATCGGCTAACTATAGACCGCTTTCTGCTCCTCCTTACGAACCCTTTCGCCAGTCGAGCGCCGAGCGTCACGGCCTCACGGTTCTCTATCGTTCAGGCAACGGGTTTCCGTGTGGACCCAAAACGGGCGATTCAATTATCCTTCGCTTGCGTGTCCGATGCCTCCCAACTATGTTTCACCCACAACCCACTCTATATCAATCACTATCGTTCTCTCTCTATCGATCTCATGGGCTTTTCTTTATATACACTTTATAGAGTACACGTAAAGGGTGGCGTTTTGAAACTAATGATCTCTAAGTGAGGTCTTCGCGATATAAAAATGAGAGACTTCAATATTTTTTGTTAGAGAAGCCTTAAGTTGTAATTCTTCATTTTTCAGAGTAACGAAATAATAATCACAGTCCTTTTTAGATGCTCTTAAATTTACTCACCGAAACGTTTTTTCTCGAAATATAAAAAAATTTTAGTGTTTTTTTTTTGTAAAACGCTATATAAATTCCTTCGGAATTTATTAGGAGAGTCGTAGTCAATGAATTGGATATTATTTAAAGCTCTTTACCAATTTTTTTTCAAATTCTCTGGTTTTCGGAGTAACGAAAAAATATTTGCTGTTTAATTGTTCTTAAATTTTACTGAAGTAAAAGGCTTTTAAGGGTCTTTTTTTTTTGTTCGTCACCTCGTAGATTTCGTCTGCAGCTTTCAGTTACGAGACTGTTGCACATCGGCTCTCTAACGTAGACGTAGCGTGCGCGGGAAAGCTTTCTCCCTCCGTATCGTTGGTCTCTGGGAGACCTGTAGGAACAGCCGAGGGTTGCTCACTCGGGTTCACCTTCCTGTTCGTAATCGAGTATAACTTTGACGCAGAGTATCGAACTCGCAACTCGCCTTGCTGGAGGCTTCTCGGGCGCGCGGTCTCGACGACCACCGTTAATATCGGGACGCCCGAGGCGAGAGTAAATAAAACCCGACGGTGTGCACATAAACCGAACATTAATGTCCATCGTTGTATGTATGCGCGAACGTGGCAACTGTATACCGATCTCCTGAATAGCGTTATTACGTCGAAACTACAAAAAGTGCTAAACCACTTTATTCTTTTTCTCTCGTCAACCAAATCGCTTACTCATCATTTATAACGATCTATTGTGTTTTTTTTTCACCCCCTAAATAAGATTTCGCTTCGTATATTAATTTTCATTTCCGGACGGCGGGATAATTTCACTGTTTTCGTATTTTTGTTCACTCATTTTTTCGCGCAGGAACGAGAGACACGGAAGAGGCGAGACAGATAGGAAGAAGATCGTCGTTTCGGGCCGTTAAGCCCACCATGCCGTACGAGATGGGAGCGGACGATGAAAAAATAATCAACTTGGACACAACGTCCATACCGGACGTCGTGCCTCCCACGCAGCCTCAACGACGTCGAGGCTCCCAGTTGTGAGTACAACATATTTTTTCCAGTTCGCAAATACGAATTTATTATTTCGTATACTTTCATCTTAATTTCGTTTACTGTTCAGTAGGACGAGTTTGCCTTTTCGAATTATTGTATAATACGTTGCGGGTGGTATCTCTCGTGTGCCATTTAAAAAAAATGGTTTTCATCTACAGAATTTTTTTTATTTCGGTTATTCGCTATTCGAGAACCTCGAAGTGGACCGACTTTTCGTTTTCCCTGTTGCATCGCTTTTCGGAAGACTAATTCCACATCCCTCAATCCGGCATTGCGCAACTTTTGTGTGTTTCCTCTTCATTCTCTCGTGTATCCACCGCCGACTACCACCGAGTATTCGCAAACGTTCGAAGCTTCGGTTCTTTTTTTTTTTTTTTTGCTTGCCGCTGCTTTTTCCCCGATGCATTTTGCAGCTGCTGCACGAAAGAGAGTCGAACGAGAGCGAAGGAAGGGAGGGAGAGAAGAGGGAAGAGCTGTACAAGCTGTGCAACGGCAGCTGTTCGAGTAGTCGGCAAACTTGATCTCCGCAGCGATCCCACGAAAAAACCGTCTCTAATGCAAGATAAAATTCCACGATATAATACGGAGTTGCAAACAGAAAAAAAAGAGCTGCAGTCCGAAATTAACTTCGATGAAATTATAATTGCAACTAAAAAAATATTGTGATGGTAAAAACTATATAATTGCGTCCATCAAACAAATATTTTCTTCAGGAAAGCCTTAAAAAAATTAAAAATTAATGTTGATCCGCGGAAATAGGAAAGCAACGAAAATCGTCGATAAATTCATCATTCGCTTCGACTACCCTTCGACATTGATTGGAAGACAAGCGTGAAAAATGAAGTCACTATCATCGAGGAAGGTGAAAAAAGAGAGGATACAGAAGAGGGAAGGGATATATGTCGCCGTCGTCGTCGTTTGGTCTGATGGAATGGGATCGTTTGACCGGAAAAGCGCTCGATGACACACGCGAAAAAAAGAATAACCTTCGATACTGCAAGAGCAGCGTTCCGTTTTTTTTTTTTTTTTTTTTTTTTCGCGACGTATGAGAGCCGACCGACGAGTTCTTTCGTTCCGGGGGATGGAAAAGTGTCACGGAGCGGACAGATTGTTATGGCCGAGCATCGTTGGCAGAGATATATTGGCCACGGGGTTACGATGAAGAACGGAAGAGAAGCCGAGTAAGAAGCAGAGAGCATTAGACTAGAGGAAGGCAGACGGAACGGGAGGGCGCGGAGGGCCTTCGAGGCGTTCTTAGAGTTCACCAAGATGATGTATCACCCTGTGTCAAAATTGGCTTATCCTGCGAGGCACGCGCCCAACCCGTGAGCGAAGAGATCGTCTTTTGCTCCAACGACATCAAGAAAACCTCCGGGAGGAGGCATCTCGTCGAGGCATCGAAAAAAATGCACGAAAGCTCGGCAGTCACGAGTTTCCCACGGTTGTCGCCCAGTGACTCACACAGGAACCGGGAATCGAGTATTACGCTGCAGTGTGCCGTGAATAGTTTGCTGACGACCCGGGAAAGCCTTATGCGGTCAGAAACGAGGAAAAAATAGTGTGAAAGAGTTTGACGAATGTTGGAAGAAAACTTTTCCTTCTGTTGGTATCGTCAATTTTTACTCGTTTCTCGCCGAACCTTTTGTTTTTTAATTCAATTAATTTTTTTTAATTGCCGCCGATAAGTCGAGAAACATTCGGCTTGTTATTCGGGAAAGGAATCTTTGATCTTTTTTAAGTAGGTGAGGGTCATCTAAAATTACGATCAAAAAAGATCATTGATAGATAATAAATTATAAAAAATTGATAAAAAAAAAGCTTCGCTTTTTAATTATTTTGAAATGGAAATTTATTTTCGCTACCTATTTCATTGAGACTTCTTTCTTGTTTATCAATTGGTTAAGAGCCATTAGACGTTCCAATAGAAATAGATATTCAATGGGTTATTAATTATAAAAAGCTTCGTTTTCGTCTATTTTTTTTTTTCAATTGAGAGTTATAAACTTCATAAATCGATGATTTTCTACTAAACTTATATTTAAAAAATGGCATTAAATTATTAAGTTTGTGGATCAGGGTGAGTAAATGAAAGGCAGAACTGTGGAGAAGTGGTACAAGTAAGCAGTGGTCAGACGCATTGATGAGTGGGTTTTGCGCTCGTGGAGTCTCACGAACTCGGAGAAATTTTCATTCGCGCCACTCGAAGGGAATTGATTACCTGAATTGAATCGAGAGTTTCCTTTAGCCAACGGTTTTATTCATTGAAATTACGATGACGAAACTCGGACGGTACTTCGGTAATTGGACGTGAGGCAAAGTAGGCGTTCGCGGGAACATCGAAATCCATCGATACAACGAATATACGAGAACTAAATCTATTATACGACGAATAGGAGGATCGGAAGTTCGAATCGTACGCGAGGGTAGTCGATTTTTAGATTGAAGCCGCAAAATATCTACCCTCTCGGTGAATTCTCTTTCCGGTCGGATGACCTTTCAACATTATCAAGCGGAACGAACTCGGGAAAATGTATTACCAGAGTTAAACTCACCCGGATGTGGTGTCTCGACGAAATGTTTTCACGGTTCCGTAAAACGGCGCCCACGTTATTGAGGCGCGTCTCGAAATTTCTGAAACGGAATGTCGAAAGTATGTACGAAGCATCGAATAACATATTTCCTTCCATTATCATGCGAACGAATTTCGACTCGCCATTGAGGGGGCGTCGTCGGAGTTAATTAAAAAAAAAAACAAACGAGAAAAGTTAAATAGAAATACGCGAAATGTTTATAAAGGTATAATAGCTTTTTAAAGGTCAGAGTATCGAATGAAAGAAAGAAATGAAAACCCTAAAATTCTCATTTTTCCTTGAAGAATATCCTGTGCGGGCAACCAATTCGTAAAAACTTACGCGAACGCAGAGAGGCTTCAAGAAAATTCGACACTCGATATTCCATCGTGAAATTCAAGTTTGAATTTCAAGAAAGGGAGCCATCGAGGGGCTCCGGGAAAGTACGTGCCGGGAGAGCGAGAGAGAGAGTGGTACGGCAACGTTCTTTTATCCAGAAAAAAAAGAAAAAAAAAATACAAATCCTTAAAAACTACTCAGCAAGCCGAAAGAAGCTTCAAGATATAAATTTGGGCAGTAGAAGAGAGGGTTCGAGAGAAGCTCTCGAACGAAGAGGATTCGCCTCCCACGCATTTCCATTTACATCGACGATTTTTTTTCTTCCCTCAGACAACACAATCTTCTCTGTGGCAACGGTTATACGACCACACAATTTCTATCGTTTTTTTTCTTCTTTCTTCTCAACTGCCATTGGCTTTTATTTTTTTTACTCCACGAGAAGAGACCCTCATCCGATCGCTATCTTCGCATATATCCGGCCCTTCAATCACTATCGCCGTGGATTATCGGTAGTTTATCTTGACTCTTACGCGGGGTCGGCGTATTTGCTTTTTTTTCTCGACGTCCGACGGGAAATTAAAGACTAACCATTAAAAAGGTCACTCGTCTCTTTAACGTCGATTAAGGTATCGTTCCAAGTTACTTTTATCCGTACCGCAGGGTTAGATACAGATATAGAGGCTGAAAACTATGGAACGGATGAGTTTCGCTACGTGAGCAATTCTCGAGTGTAGTAACCGGTGTATATATCTCGAGTAGGTCGTTCGCAAGCTTCGCAGCTTCGTTAAAAACGGCCATCGGTACTATCGCGGCGCATGTAGCACGAGAGACCCTACGAGAGAACTCTCCAAGGGTTCTTTTCTAGTCGGGCTGACAATGCTTGGCACGGATAACTCGAGGAGATCGTTCTCGTTCCATCGCGTTCGGTTCGCACGTCTTTCCACCCTTCTTGCACCCCTATCGCTATAAAAAGAGACCCTTAACTCCGTATTGCCAGTGCTGCAGGTAATTTTATTGTATCAGTTCTCATACTACTCGCCCCCCGCAAATAATGAGCAAATTACGATTTTTACGATCTCGAACAGTAGAGTGTGCGAATACCGGTCATCGAAGGGAAAACTTCATTATTTAAGTACGAAAAGTGAAACTTCTGTAGAAATTTCAACAACTATATGATGATTTACAATTGCTGTTTTTCCAATCAAATTTTCCTTCTATTGTTCCGAAAATTTTTCAAATCCACGAAAATTGTTGATTGATGGAAAGTTTTACCGTATCTTTTAATGCGATACGGCATTGTCAATCCTTCCGGTCTCTTTGGTCTATCAAGTTACTCTTGATTCCCGTTAATGATGCACTAACAAACAGTGTTAGTTCTCGCGAACTTGTATCGCTGTTCGCGGTTCTCACTGCGGTCTCAGTGGTTCAGGATGGGTACTCTCGCAGTTGAGGTTTAGCGGTCGGGACGAACATAGATTAAAGCACATCAGGTTCGTACGTTGCGGTACTCCCCGTTCCTCTCCCTTTTACAGCTCTGTACACAAACCTTTTCGCCCTTTCATCTCAATCCTCCATTCACGGCAATGCTTTCTCTCTCTCCTCGTGTTCCTTTCGGGGTTTTCTCCTCGAAAGTACACTAACCAACTAACGGGAGAAACTTTTATCCCGGTTGATTATGTTCGCGACTTAAACCCCTCAAGACACCGCGCGGCTCCTCCGATAACCTTCCGTCGTCTCTTTTCCCCATCTCGGGACTTCGACTCAGACGCGAAAGAACACATTCAGCAACGTCTTTGGACGGTGTGGAAGCTTCGCTCCCGTTGAACTCGTTTCGCGAGTCACGACGACCAAAAACGAGAACGACGAGCGAACAGAGCTTCAGCTCTAATTTCAAAGTTACTCGTTGAAGAGCTCCTCATCCGGCATTCGCGAATGCAAAGTTCGCTCTCGTGGTTTACGTTCGCCACTGGCGGAGAAACTTCTCCATACGCTTTAACGTGACACGAATTATTGTATATCTTGTCGGCAATTAGAATAATTTTCACGAAGGTCAGACAAAGTGACCTCCGTTTGTGCTCCGTGAATACTAATAACTTAACGTTTTGTCCGATTTGTGAATCAATTATTGAGATTTCTTGGTTTTTTTTTTGTGGAAGAGATTGCGTCGGTTGATGCTGATATACAGTCGATGATAGAGAGCTGTCCGAGACTGATGTAGTTTCGATAAGGTCAACGCTCCGTCATGAAACCATTCGGGTGTCGACAAACTTTTGCCTCAACCTTTTGATCCATATTTCCTCATTCCCCCTCTTGCATGCCGGATATTCTGTGTACTCACGACTCACTACCAGCTGTCTACATAGTTTTTCCACCCTCTTTCTCATTCTTTTCTACTCCATAACTTCGAACACGAACTTTTCATTCTTTCTTCGTCTTTTGCTATTTTTTCCCCTTTTCTTACCCTAAATCACGCAACGAGAAAGTTTTGTGACCCTCTCGCTGGATAGGAGTTATGTACCGAAGAACCGAAAAGTATTCGGAAAAGTAGCCAGTCAGCTCGAGGAAACTGTACACAAGAGACTCTTTTAAAAATATTTTCCGAGAGGGGAGAACGCACGCAGTAACGTAGACACTGTTAGTGTTTTACGAGAGGTGGCAATTTCGAGACAGTGAAATGGATTCTGTGTGATCGGTCGTATCGTCGAAGAAATTTCAGTCGCTAATTGCTCATTAGTATCTTTGTGACTTTTTTTTTACCATTCCATTGTCTAGTAGATACGGCTTCGAGAATCTTTTGATGAACGTTATTAATTAATGTCAGTAAGAGTTTTCAAATTAACAAGAAAACGACCCGATTGTTCGACCCCTTTGCGAGTGGATGAATATCACAGATAAGTAAGAGAAGCGTAATAATGATTCAACTTTCTTCCGATGGATTTCGGAACTACTAATGACTCACCTTTGTGAAACTATCTGAACTATTCGAGATTTTTTTCTTTGTTTTTTTTTTTCAACGTTATTAACGACTGTAAGTAGAAGATTCGAGTTTCCTGCATTGCAAACTTCGTCGAACTGTTGAGAAATCGAAAAAGTTTAACTATGAATTCTCCAAAGACGGTTACCAACTTATTTTCTTCTCAGAAGACGATGAGTACCTCCTCTATGAAAGATTTGCGTTTCTGTAAATCACCCCTTTCAACATTTTTTTTTGTTTTCGCGATCACTGTTGCCTCGTTAAGGAGACTTGAGGAGGAGACATTTCTAACTAAAAGTGAAATTCGGAGCGAATTTCGAAGATTTTCCAATGGGAATAAACAATCCGCAAGACATCAACAATATAGAAGATCATAAGAACATTATTTTTGCTTAATAATAATTCTAAAAAATTGTTACCGCGTCGTCTGGGAACTTACATTTTTTTTTAGAAAACGTTGATCTGTTAATTTTTCCGAAAACACTTTTCATCCCTTATCAAATTTATTTTCAATGTCGAAAATTAGAAAGTAATCTAAAAAATGAATATATATTAAAAAAAACAACAGATCATTTTCTGAAAAAAAAAAAGAAATTAGTTTACCTCGTAATTACTTGAAATTTTTTTTCACCAATTTGTTTATAATTTTTTGGAATTACTATTATGCAAAAATAATGTTCTTAGCACCTTTTTTATATAGCGATACTGTGTGGTTATTTTTTTTTTTTTCAATTTTTTGTCTCGTGAAGTATTCGAAATTCTCTCCGAATCACATTTTCAGCTGAAACTGTAACGATACAGTCTCCGTAAAAAAGAGTCTTAAAAGTTTGCGTAATCATCGTCAGGCGGCGTTGCATCGAAGGAAAAGCGTGAGAACGACTCATATTTGTTCTCGTCGTTTCGCAAACTGTTGTCGACAATTATCTCGTCGCACGGTGGAAACATCCGAAGCATAAAGTCTCGCGGATCGTTTCAACGAAAAGAGAAAGGCTGTCCTCGGCGAAAGCTCGCGTTTCGCGGCAAACTATATCGCGGAAAGTCTGGCGGTCGGGTTTCGTTTGTTTCTCTCGTAGACCCGAAAGAGCCGACTCAACCCGCTCGTCAGAATTCCCTCGAGAATTTTCGTCTTCTCATTTCTCTGCGCGCTAAATAGAATATCGCGGCCGTGACGATGTTTCCTTGACGAGGAGCAGTAACAACGATTCACTGTATTCCAACCGCGGCGTATTGAAATACATATCTTTATCATATTCTCGAGCGAAATATTGTTCCGACGAAATTCATTTAATTGAATCGTTAAATGCCAAGAAAATTTCATTGGTCATCACAATTGTATTTAAATGAAAATCTAATTAGTTAATGAGTTGCGAGCGCTCATTAACAGATCACGGTATATCGCGAGAGTTTAATCCTCGTATAGTCTCCACGTTAGTGGTAATGCCGTACATAGAGAATGAAATAACATGTCCCATACAGAGCTCTGACGTTTATCTATCCCATTCACGTGAATCCTCTTCAACTGAGGGGTATATCGACGATATTCTCTCTGCGATATCCCCCTTAATCCCACCGACAATCTATCGTAATCGTTCGTATCCTCGTCGTTCCATAATATTTTAGCATTTCTCTTGCCCCCGTTTCGCCTAACTCTCGTCGTTCACTTCTATCTGACGATTCTGGGTCGAGTTATCACACGCAGAGAGGCGAAAGGCGATAGAGAGAAAATTTCTCTCACGAGCTTAATACCTCGGGCGTTCCGGAGTACGACGACAAATATTTATGCGCGAGACCGTGGCTCGTTATTGGTCGTGACGGGCATCACAAACGATGCAAGCTTCGAGATATCTCTCGGTCGACTCTTCAACAGGCGCGGGCTGTTCTCTCCTTCCTGTCTATCGCTTTTCTTCATTCCCTTCGCATTTCTACAGCTCTATTCCAGCAAATTTCCGCGTCGAATGCTCGAGGGAAATTTTCATATTCCTATCCATCGTTCCGGCAACAAACGCAATTCGATCGCAGACGAGATAAACATCATCGTTGGATTTTAACAAGAGCTTTCGATCTCTTTTTATTTGCAATTCTTTTGCAATAATTTATGTTCGATTTGTCGTTTGGTTTGTAGGAAATTTTTATTGATTATGTTTTTTTCTTTTTTCGTGTCTCGCAGGCCGGATATCAATGCTATAAGGGGACTTGCGTCGGCGCCAGGATCGGTCAAAGTTACCCAACCGGCTGTTGCGAGAGTCGCTGTACAGGATGAACGCGAATTGCCACGACAGGGAAGTCTCGCCGATGGAGAAGGCATCAAAATTGTTATTCACGACGTGGACAGCGAATTAAGTAAGTTGATTTTGTGTAATACATTTTTTTTAACATCGCAAACAGTTGTCGGAAAAAATACTTTTTTTTTTTTCGATATTGATTTTTGTGTGAAATATCGAAAATAAGCGGCATTGCAATCAGTTTGCAGATAAGCGATAATTCGTCTAACAAAAATATTTGTAAATTTAATGTATTCGGAAATGAATAATTGAAAGGCATCGCACGTATTTGGAAATAAAAAAAATGACCGGTAGAACTACGAAAAATGTTTAAAATGAGAAAAAAAAATTATAATAAAATTGTCAAAAATTGTAGATTTTTGAAAAGAATCGAAATATAATAACAATTGTAATTTATCTTTTACCAGGTATGAATTTATAAATTATTATTTTTATTTGTGTGAATTATACATTCATAAAATATTATTATTATTATTCATGAATTATAAATTCATAATTTATGCATGAACCGCTGAATAAAATCCAAACAAATGTACGTTAAAATTTTGAGCGATTTTTTCCAATATAAAGACAAATTTGGCAATTTAAATATAAATTATTTTTATGTCGCTGAAGTTCGGAACAATCGATGAACTAATTAAACAAAAAATAATTTTTGCACGCGCCGATTTCTACACAAAAAAATAACACACGCGCCGATGTGTTGGAGAGTAAAAAATTCGATGAATTTTCTCGGACGAAACATCGTTCGATTATTAAAAAAAATTAACGATCGATACTCGAAATTCGGGACCACTTTGTTACCGATTTTTATTTTTACGATTTTTTTTGCAAATTACAGGCTGAATCTTTTTTTTTTTCTTTCAATCAATGTGCATTGATTGTCATTTTTTGATTTCCGGGTACATGAAATGCATAATTATTCTTCACAGTATTATTTTAAAAATACCGAAAGCTGACGATATTAAGGGATGTTCTTTGAAACAGAACTCATCAAAGAGCTCGTTTACTTCTGTAAATCTCCAATAAACCATTATCAATAGGTCGCATGCAGTATGGTTAACAGTCTGATGCGGATGAGAGGGAAGGTAATTGGATTCGATATCCGTAGGGTAGACACAGCGCGTAACAAACGTTTTACATAATCAAACCTGCGCAATATAGTTATCGAGTTTGTTGGATAAACAGTGAGGAAAAAGTAGAATTGCCGTGGTGTTTGAAGAGGAGCTAAACAATTTCTTTGCTCGGAACATCCCATCGACTGTCCCAACTAACTAAACCGACCTCACACCCCCAACAGGGGTGCAATAGGATTCGATAATGCGATACCCCGGGCTGTGCTCACACCGAGCGATTTACGTAACCGCATGCGCATCTCCGTATCCTCCACCAAATTTCTACTCTATCGCGGCTATATATATATGATACCAACCTGTGAAAAGGGTGGGGGAGGGGGGGATTCGGACGAGAGGTTTTCGGGTCCGAAACCTCCCAGCGATCGCGGTCTGTCCGCTCAGTAATTCACCACATTATATCCCAAATTGCGTCCACCATCTCTGGCTTTTCGGATACTGGCTTTTCCATTCATTGTGTTACAATAATAGCTTGCGGTTATAACAATATCCTGGGGGGTTGGAGCAAAACTGATGTATCTACGGACGGGTCTACAATAGTCATTAACGAAGTGAATACAGAAACGCGCGTAGATAATGAATAATGATACAATCGTAATTAAACCACACGACATTTAATTTAGTTATCGCCAAGCGATTTCTTGCACGGAAATAAGAGTAGTCAAATTTTAAGGGTCGTAAGCCATTTTTTGTTGGATTCGGGTCATTGCGGAAAAAAAATTGGTGATATTAACGATTAAAAGAACGAAAGAGAGTTCCCGTAGCATATAAAGATAGCAAACCATTATTTTTTAATTAAAAAAAGCACCGACAACGGGGGATGCGCGGGTAGTGTGAGAATTCGGTGATCACCCAAGTCAAGCAGCGTTGTTCGCGGACATTACTTGGATGGGTGACCATTTACCGACGCGCTGGTTGGCGCATTAATTGATGAGTGGAAAACTCATTCTTCTGAGATTTTGGTGTTGGTCACCATGGAGAAGGAATGTTAGGGGGGAGGGCGGTGAAAACCCGGAAGGGTATACAGCGGAATAAAGGAAAGATTACCTGTCCTAATTAAAAAAAGGTGAAAATTGCAGATTAGTGAGATGAATCGAAATATAACAATAATCGTAATGAATAATTTCTGAATTATGGATTCATAAATTATTATTATTATTATTTTCGAATTATGAATTCATAAATTATTATTGTTATTTACGAATCATGAATTCATAAGTTATTATTATTATTTACATATCATCAATTCACAAATTATTATTATCAATTAATATTTCTTTTTGTTTTTTTCGTTATTAATATGGTTATTTTTTTTAATATCTTCATATCTTTTAAGCTAAAATTCGTATTTCTATCGATCGCTGCGGTTGAAAGGAATTTGGAGAGGGAAAGTGATTCGCGTGTTGAACGTTTCTCCATGTTTGCCGGAGACTTTATAGGAATTCAAGGGGTTTGATATTCACTATAGCGAACGGGTTAAAGGTCGTTATAAGCGGGAAATACGATCGCGCAAAAAGTAGGCCCACGCCATGGCGTACGTGACTCGAATTACTGAAGAGTCGGAATATATAAGTGAGTAGACGTTCGCAGAGACGTCGTAAAATTTGCGAGACTATGCGAGAAATCTTTATTGGAACAATCCGCTCGGTTGTGTTCGAGTCATAGTTCGAACCGCAAAAAGCTTCGGGGGGTTTAGATTGCTTGTTTTCTCGCGTGTGTACCAATAGTCGAGACACTTACGCCACGGAGGTACACACGATGGTCTACGTGGTTTTTATTGCTCGTAAACTACAGCCCCGACGGTGAAAACGCGAATGAACTAAACTCGTCGCGTGGAAACGTTTTCAGACCTTTCGACCCTAAGTACCCGCAGTTTATGTGTATTCGCTGAAGAATAAAAAAAAACCTTAATACGAATTTATTAATGAGACCAAACAACTGCGGAACTATTTAGGCCTTCGTAAACTTTTTTTTTTTACTTTAAAGAAGTTTTCTGAACGTTAAAGAAGTCTATATAACGACTACAAGAGAATCCTATTTAGAAGATTTATTTTACGATATTTTTAGCAATAATACGAACGGCTGAATGACCTTAAAAAGAAGTTGATGAGGAGAGTATAATGAGTTTAAATTGCGTAAAAGTTACCTTCACTTTTTTATGCTGCAGATGGTGTTAGAAGAGGCAAAGAATTTTTTTAAAAAGTTTGTATATTGGTTATGAAGCAAAAGATTCTTCAGAAACTTGAGTAATTATTGGAATTGTCGTAATATCTTTGAAAAAACTGATGTCAATATTGAATTTCATGAGAATTCAATGCGCGTAGCATTAACATTCGATAGATAAATTTTTCCATACTGAAAAAAAATTTTAGATCATTCGGAAAAAAAATATAAAAAAAGAGTAATCGATAGTCGGAAAAAAAAATCACACGAGGTGCATAAAAAGTTGCGTCGTACTCTTTACACACGGAAGCTTAAGCGTCCCGAACAATTCTCGATTTTCCGAGCCTCGAAATCGCCTTTCCGCTTGATAGAACGGAAAAATCGCGTAGAGGCTGTGAAAAATTCTGTAAACTCCTGTAACGTCTCTCAATTATACTCCGCATCGAGCCCTTCGCTTGCTCGCTGTAGCCACTCTCTTGTGCTCATTTCTCTCATGAGCTCTCGGGATTTTTCACTTTTTTTTCCCTCCGAATTCAGTCTCAGGGAAACGGTAACGTGGCAATCGAACGAGTGATCGGTACATTTGATCTCATCGGATTACGAGAGGCTCGAGATTTCGAGTATATGGCAGAATGCTTGTTGTTAAATGGCAAGAGGAGCGCTTTATTTCGCGATGTTCGGCTTCGCGTACTCGGACTCGTTTAATTCCAACCTCCGCCTGTAACGATCTCGAGGACATTGGCCAATGGCCGCTTGTACTTGTGGAGTGGAATTTCAGATAGTCGCAAAGTGGCTTGCGAGGTTATACAGTATGCAAGGATATACTATAGCGATGCGAATGAGAGATATGGTATACAAGAGTAGAATTATAGGCTATAATAGCGATGGCAATCCCGGTAATGATCTATTAACGAGACTCTTCGTCCGAACATTTCCTTTTCAGCCTCGAGGGTGAATCCAAAACGGAGGGTTGTACTACGGAGGGATCCCCAACTCTTGGACAAAGGGCACAGGAGTGAGTATAACCACTTTTATTGCGCCGAACGATATCCGTTATCACAATATATCGATTACTCGGATTTTAACCACTCGTTACTTTTAACGATATTTAATTGTTATTAATATTTCGTACTGTAAGAAGTGCTGCGAAACAAACGGTAGTAACGTAAATAATTCGAAAGACCTTTAAATAAATTTATTACTTTCGAATTTATAGTTAAAAAAAATTCTGCAAATTGGAAATTTCGATTTTTCCCCCTTATTATTTTTTTTTAGTTACAAAGCGACTATGCGGAAGTTTCGTGGATAAAAAAAGTTAATGAGGAAGCAATGTGAACGTTTTCAATTATCAAGATTTTTTTTAATCTGTAAAATGTAAAGATTTGAAAAAATCAGCCACAGCTCTGATTTTAGATCGATCTTCAGACATTTTCTCGAAATGTGATATTTGTATGTTTTGAAGCATTCGACATACGCGAAAACCTAAAAAAAAAATTATTTCATGAAAACAATGTTCTGCGAGAAAGCAAAATGTTTTTTACGACTAAGCAAACTTTTGTCGCAAAACTTCTCGTATCTACGATAAGAAAAGGTAAAGAACCGGATAACGGCGAGTCGAAATTGGCGAATTTTTCGCTGAGACCGAAGGGTCACCCTTTTGGATTATTGTCGAGCGCGAGATTTTCGCTGCGCGAAAGAACCGAAAATAAGGGAGGTAACGAAATTTCGGAATGTACTTTCGCCGCATTGTAAGTTACTAGCAGCGACCCCGTTGCTCTCTTTCTCTTCATTCTCTTCGAGAAATTCCATCCACCCCATCGGTCGTTAAGTTCTGAAAGCCCGTGAGCGTATATTTTCAGCAAAAAACAGAGGGAAAGTCACCCCCTGTGGAACACTGTACCGGGGTATTATGGGTTTTCTATAGATAGCTTTATAACAGTCGCCATTACCAGAGAAAATACAGTTAACCGGGTCACCCAGAAAACAAATTTCAAAAGATCGAACGACCAAAAAATAGTGGAAAATTAAAATCTTCATCCCCAATCCCTGACGAGTATACAGGATTTATTAATATTGCAAAGAAAACGTCGTTAACACTATTTCTATCATCAAATATTAAACTTGATCAATGAAAAATACCTAAAAATCATTTTCCTGGAAAATTTTCAAGAGCCGATGTGATGATAAAATTTATAAATTATTCATAGATAAGTCCGACTATTATTTTTTATTTGTATATAAATGAATGAATAACATAAAACATTTCAAATTTTTTTTTAAATTATAATTTTTTTTTAATAAATTTTATTAGATTGTTTTTATTACGATTCTACTGCAGTCTTATAGTAGAAAATGTTTACGCCTATTAAGATTTTCGCTATCGAATATTTCTCCGCGATACGTGAGCGCGTAGCAAGCGTCTCGGTGTCGCATGGCCTAACCTCGGTTTACGAGTCTCTTTTGGCTCAAAAGTACGGCTCGTAGATACACAGGAATACGGGGGGTAAAAGGAGAACGAAAAGAAAAATTGTTGCGATACACGTACACAAACACCTGCGTAAGAAGCGGATGAAGCGACGTAGAAAAGATGGCAAGATAATAGGGGTTGCCTGCCGCGCGTCTGCGGCGAAGCGCAATGGAGATAACTTTTGTTTAACGGAAACTTTTCTCTTCTCCGTGGCCTCCTCTGTGCATCACGCGGGTACGCAGGTATCCTCTCCATCTCAGCTGTGACCGCCCATCGTTCTCGTTGAAACTTTGTTTCAACCCAACCGCCGTTACGACCTTCGTAATTTTTGCTTCTCGGTTTTATATCTACGAGTTTTCTACACGAGAGAGCCACTCAAAGCCGCTAAAGCTCGGGAAGGTAATTGCGCGTAAAATTCCGAGTGTAAACTTATTAATCCGGTCGTCCATCAACCCGCGGCTGCGGCACGAAAAAAAAGATTAGGCCGAGAAAAATAAAAACGTAACATTGGAGGAAAAAATAATTTTGTTCGTTTATCTTACGAAAAAATATTCGTAGCGGAAATTTTTGCGGAAAAAAAAAAAATACCGACGTGGCCTCTAAACTTGTATAGCGATGCGATTGTTTGCGTAATTCGATAGAGTACATAGGGTAGATGCCCCCGGGGGCCGGTCGTCGAAACTTCGTACTCCAAGTTTCAACGATGAAATTTGCCAAATCAATATTAACCGATCGCAACAACCGTCGAATGCGGTTTGCGCATCGCCGATTACTCGACAATATCTTCGGGCGGTTTCCACGGAGTTGTTTAATTCGGAATCTAAATTTGACGCGAAGCGCACGTTCTCGTCGCACGCGGAAACAGATTTTTCAAATATTCTTCGTCAGAAAAAAAAAAACAAATCAATTTGACGAAAAATGTTTTGTATGAAGCCGAATCGTTAGTGGGAATATTTTTATTTGTTAATAAATAAAATATTCCCGATGACTATTCAGCGTCGAGCAAAAAAAAAAAACAAAAATAAAAAAATTTCCTAATTTATTTAAATTTAACCAAAGGTTTGTTTCTCCTTAAAAAAAAAAACAAATCGAAAAAGTATTTTTTTCGAGGTAAAATTTCAACGTCATAGATCCCAAATTTGCGGTAAAAATGTTCCAATTATTCGAATCTCGTTGCTCGCAATAAAATTTGCATGAAATCGAGAGTATTTCTATGCAAGTTCGCAAATCCATGAATCAACTTTCAGATAAGATCGTCAGGAGCGATGAGCTCTCGAGAGTTCGAAGAAAAGAGAAGAGAGAGTGGGATTCTCCTTTCTGAAACTCATGCATAGATATACGAATTCTGAAAGGGCGAAACTGTTCGTTTCTGGTGTTGCAGCTGGTGTCTCAAGCCAAAATGGGGAAGCGTACCTCCCCGCAAACTCGATCCTCGTAAATCCGTTTTCAAGACGTATTTCTCGTGTTTTACACCCCGGAATTATCTCGTCGTAAATTCAACGCTCGCGGAGTGGTAAAATCTCCTTTCGTATTCTGTACTTCGAAATTAACGATCTTATATTATGCGTATATCTATATCTCCGCATAACACCCCCACCCCAGCTGATACGTACCGCTACTGTCGTTCAATTCTCTCATTTGTTTTCTCGGGTTTCATGGCCTCACGACTTCGCTATTCAAGTAACGAATGTCTTTCCTGTAATTGTGCCATCGGTTTTAACGATAATTCATTCTTAATTTCTCTTTACTTTTACAAATGTTTTAATCATTCTTCCAAATCGAATTACACAATCTTAAATCATCAAAACAAAGCGACAATTTAATTCCCAAATCTGCGAGCGTTGAATCTATTTATTAACAGAATATTTAATTGTTTTATTAGCTTCAAAAAATTCATTTATCTTTTGTCGAAAATTTAAGAAGAAAGAACGACAATTCCCTTTAGAAATTTTCGGGAATTACGGAATCTATTTATTGACGAAATAATTAATTTTTTTTTTTTTTTCGCTTCAAAATTTCAATTTATCTTTCATCGAATGTATTGCGGAGAATTATAAAGAACTGAAGATTTCCCTATTTCGTCGAGGACTCGTCGTCATCTTCGAGTCCTCGCATCCGGGAGTTTTCTCCTCAGCGTCGTTGACGCGTTGCATTTCACATCATATCGTTCGTACTCTACGTGCTGTGCATACATTGCGTCTGACACCCCACATCGTCGCATACACGACCGGCGAAACGAGACCGGAAAATGAACGGAACGTCGGTGAATGCGCATCGAATAATTAAACGTCGCTCACACGCCTCACTGTCGCTTGGCGCTTCCCTTTATCATATATATATATTTTTTTCGTCCAACATGCCTGCGTGTCTCTTTACGTAACGCCGAGTCCCTCTATTCATCCGACGAATATGTCGAAAGGCTCCTATTGGAGAAACCTCCTTTTGATTCTGCCATTTTCAGCGATATGGCTTCATGTGGAAAATTAACGATTGAGCGAACAAATAAAAACCTATAGCAGGGAAAAATGTGCTGAGAGCCCTTCATTTTTTTATCGTAGACGCATACGAACGCAGAGGAGGAAAAAGCGAGAATCGATCGGATTCTCTCATTGTTGCGAGTCGTCCTTTCGTCCTTCGCGCAAATCTGTTTAATTAATTTTAACAGCTTCATTTGCAATTCCGAAGTGAACGAGAAATTCGCAATTTTACATCGCAGTTTATTGCTCGTTTTTCACTTATCTCGTTACAGGTTTTTTTATCGTCCGTTCAGCTAGGTAATTAATTATATTTTTAAATTTATTTCAATGAGCGGGAGAATTCGGCGATTTTAGGCAAAGTTGCGTTTTTCAATTTATTTAATCGGTGAAAAAATTTCGAACACTCATAATTGAATGCTGTTTTTTGTTAATAATCGTTTTTAGATCATTTGAAAAAAAAGTCACGTCGAATTCTAAAAGTTTGTCGAAAATGCATAATTAAAAAAAAATTATATTAAAAATTCAGTGTTTACACACCTCGTTATACGGGGACCCGCAAATTTTTTTACAGGATCGGTACACCGATACGAACATTCAATCTCATGGAATTTTTTATTCAACTTTTTTCACCGAAAAAAAAAAAAAAAAAACGCGAAACGTAATTTCCGTTAAAAAATTGTATTTATCGTGTATCCACCCTTTCGTTTCTGTGACTCTTTATTTTTATTAGCCCGGGTCTTCGTTTTGATTATTCGGTTATATGAAATTCACGGTCGTTGTTGGTTACACCGGAACAACCGGCAATTTTCGCGCTGCGTTGTGCCTCACCGTGTTCCGCGGTTTCGCGTGAGCGCGAGCCGCGTAACAACGTTCAACAGGTACTGCTATTCTGCAGTCCAACAGTAGTGGAGCAAAGCTGGGTGGAGTGTCGTCAGCAAGCAGCAACGGCCTACGCCAGGGGAGCACTGTTTGTGGAATTACAGGGGGTCACGCGAGACTGTCTATGGTCACGCGAGCCAACAAGAGCCGACGAACTCGTCGGCGGCGCGCGTCAAATTCGTGTCAATTTGCGGAAATGTAAAACGAAAAAAAAAAAAAAATTACAAAATTGCGAAAAGTCGGTCGCTCTCGTTGCGATAAAGGAGTAATGGGGGAGTCGGCGAGAGGTTTTTATTACTCGGCAGCGTTAGATTCAGATAATATCTGAATTTATATCCCATTATAAAATGCGATGGCCGATTATTAACAGCCGTAGGAAAACTTAACGACGACGCAATTGTAATATCCTTATAGATTAATTGTCAAACTTTTGTCATTAAGAATGAAATAAGCAAAGAAAGATCACGACAGTAGGAAAAATAAATAATAGCGAGCGTAAGGGGAGTTGAGGACAAAAGGGAAGTACAGATTCAATGAAAATGGCGTGCGGCACGTCGACAGACCGCCAGTTACGACGAGATAGAGACGAGGGAGGCCTTGGTATTCCTCGCGTTAAACTTTCTCTCCCGCAACAGGTATCCCTCTATCTACCCTACGCGTTCACCATTGTGAATCTCGCTGTTCCCTGTTCACGTTCAACCCCTCGCGATGCTTGCGGACAGGCGAGACAGGCTTTCGTTCACTGTAGTAATATAACAACCCTACGAAACGCGGTTTGCTTCTCTGCGTGTCTGAATGATTTTCTACCGCGTGTGTTTTATCATACAAAAATTTTTCTATGGATTTTTTAAAAGAATGAAAAAAAGAAAAAACCGTATAGTTCCCTCATTTTTCATTCTTTCCGCTGCAACTGCGCGTCGATGAAACCCACACGCCATTCTCGTTAACGCGGTTCCGTTATAGCGAAAAAAAAAAAAAAATCGTGATGCAATTTTCTTTTCGCACTTTGTAATTTCATTTTTTTTTTTTTTATGATAAAAATTTCCATGAAATTTCGCCTTGTCCTCTGACTTTCAACTTTCAGCTACAAAATTATTGCCCTTCAATTCTTGGAAATAAAATAAAGATAAAATTGTAAAGCGTTACAATTCGCAATGTTAGGCAACGTTGCGATTTTGATTTTTTTTAGTGTTGAAAAAAAAATCTTATCACTAAATTAATTTTTTTTTTAATAAAAAAAAAAACAAAAAATGATTTTAAAAAACTCGAAAACGCTTCCACACCTTGTTATTTTCGGACGTCAACATGATTTTTTCTACATGATTGGGCCACTGATACAAACAATCAATCACGTAGCAATTTTCCGATCATTTTTTTATACCGATAAAAAAAAATTAAACTCGAAAACGCGAGATGATTTAAAAATTGTATTAATTGTGTCCACCGTTTCGTTTTTTAATGAACGTTTTAAAAAAAAAAATTCACAAGCGAAAGGTCATGTGAAAATCATAGGGATTTTTTATTTTCTTTGTGAAATGTAATTTTTTTGCAGTTTATCACCGCCAATATTGATTTCACTATAATTTCGTCGTCACAAGCGATAGAATGTTACGATAGATTTCACGAACCTCGAAATTCATTAAATACCGTGTAACACGATGAGTAACGCAAAACCTCTACTTTGGCGCTCAATACAAAATCTGCTTCGTTCATCGGACTGCATTAATTAATAATTCACTCGCATCCCGTAAAATCCCGTTACGGGGCTTCGCCTCGTTCCACATTCGACCCCGCGAGTAGCTTTGCTCGCTAATCATTGCCGGAACCGCGGGTATGGTACCGAACGGATATTGAAGTCCACGCGTTGCTATTCTGCCCCCTGCGCTCACTACTATCTCAATATCTTCCTATCCTATGTATGTATCGTCTGAATTATACCTGAGTGAGTAGCACTCGCGGCTCGCGACTCTCGTGTGTCCCTATCGGTGTGCAATGCAAGCTTTGGTTGTACATATCCTATACATATATTGTATATATATATCCATATGCATAGTATAATTATGTACCGAAGCAAGTAGAGACACACAGGGTACTCGAGGAATTAATTCCTGCGTATCGGAACGAAATTAAGCCCTCTCTTGCATCTCCATCATTCTACCTCCCCTCTCGTGTTTCCCGTCTCGTTCTATCTCTCTGTTTCATAGCCTCGAGTCTCTCAACGATTGCGCCCTCTTTCACTACCGCAGGGGGTCTCACCCTCGCCCACGATAACGCTTAATTAAGTGGTCCTTCTGAACTGCCTGTTCGATGTACTCGGATTTCCATCGTCATCGAAGTACCGACTGGTTTTTTGTACATAGTAGCTATACATCGCGTGACTAAAATCACAAAAACATATGCTTTTTTTTTTTTTTTTTTTTTTTTTTTTTTTTCGGGATGTTATAAGCATACAAAACAAGTCCTTCTGCTTTTAGTCACGCGATGTATATGTCTGGATGGACGAAAGTTTCGCTGTTATGTTTCTGTTAGGACGGACAGCGTCTTGGTGACTCGTAAGAGCCGAGAGTACCGGGCACTTTGCGATGACGTTGCCCGGGCCGGCAGCTGACCGTTTGCCCTACGTAGCCATAGCTTCTTCCCCGGGGCCAACGAAAACGATAAACTATTGACCCAGTGACGCAATATGAGGAAACAGGACGAGAATACGAGAAGGGTGAATGTGAACGTTCCTCGCTCGTGCTGTCATTCCTGCTCAGCTTTTAGCTCTTTCGATGCTCCACGGATCGCGAATACACAAATTCGCGAATTTATGTGTATAGTGTTGCGCGTTGGCGTTAAGCCATTTTTGTCATTATCGAAATATCGCTGTTTGTGGATAAAAAAAATGTCGAGGAGATATGAAATTATCATATTCCAAATTTACATAGTCGTTTCATGTTTTTTTTTCGGTATATTCGCTCGAAGTATTCAGAGATTGGGATTTTTTTAGGGTCTCGCGGTTTAGGTATATCACGAAGAAAAAAAAAATGTCCAACTCCTAATTTTTTTTAGTGCCCAATAGGTATCTTTTGGCTCAAACTTCCTTTTTTTTTTTTAATTCCATCCCAGGTGAAGGTCATTTCATTTTTCCTCGATTTAAAAAGCCACCCTTTTCGAGGCTGGAAATAAATTCTTTTATCGTTGCATCCGCTTATAAATTTATCCCTTTCACGATCTATTTTCGTTCATTTTTTTTTCCGTCGGAACTCAATTTTTTTTTAATCCTCCATCCCACTTTAAGCTTATTTAACGCTGCGATAATATGAAAAAAAAAAAAAAAACCACCCTACTTCGTTTTTCTACCCTGAAATTAATTTTTTTTTCGTTGCATCTTCACGTTCGTTTTAACCCTCTCGCCATATTTCGTCGTTCACACTGTCCGTTGTCGTTTGAACTGTTCCTGCACTCGACAGTTTTACTCCGAACCCTTTAATTTCAACAGTCCGCACGAGGCACTTCTCCTTTCGCTCTCTCCCGCCCCTTTAATTCGTCGTCACAACGAGTGACACGATCCAAGTCCATTCTAGAATCTCATGCATACATGTATGAACCGTCAGGTAGAAAAGGGTAGAATTCTGTACCATACGTATATATATATATCTATGCGTTCTTACAGAGGGATTGAATTCGGTACAACTTTCGAAATGTGTGAGCAGCTCGTTGGGTTTACGTATTACGTAACCCACACACGTCAAATACAATTCTTCGTCGCCTGTTAAGTACCCTTTGAAAATTCAGTAGAGCAAAGTCTGCCAGAAAAATACGACTCACTTGTGTCACCAGTACAATACCCATTCGAAATTTATCATTTTCAAGTTTTCCAATTTTTATCATAAATTTAAGATAAAGTCTCGAAGTCTCGTAACCGATCGCTATTTTTATTTTATATTTCGTCTCGACCCTCGTTTAGTTCGGCAAATTTACCGAATCGCAATCGTTTACTTTTTATATGGATTTTTGTTATTGTTTTTTTTTCTTCGTTTTTTTCAATCTATTCTTCGTTTGAATCAAACGGGAAGCCGCAATCAGCCAACTGGATTCTGATAGTACAATATCGGAGCGCGATGTATTCCCTGTTCGCTTGTCCGTGTGGTTTTCTCGCTTCGATACAAACACAGATGCACGTGTATAGATAGCCGAAGCGCGTATATTCAACGATTATCGATCGCGTACACCCGGAGAATGGCTAAGCGACATGAGGTGAGAGTTAAAGGGGAAGTGAACATACAGAGTACACGACACTACGAAGTTGTACGTATGTATGCATACGTATGGAACACAGAGGGATGAATTCATAGGCGGCCGATGAGAATACGGTCGAGCGATATTCGATGTCATCGTTCGAGGATATTAATCGATTAGCTTTATACATAACAAGATAACGGACTATGCGTGTATGTATCTTGTCACGATGACAACGATAATCGGCGATAATAGCCGAAGCATTAATTATGCAATAGCTGCTCCGCAACGCATTGGTCCGCTGTATCATTCGGATTTTGTTTAATAAATCATTTTCGTTTTCGAGTTGAAATCAGATACGGACGTGGGGGGGGGGGGGGGGGGGGGGGGGGGCGGAAAAGGGGTTGAATGTCCGAGTGAGAGATTCGGTTTGATATTCTATCGGAGAATTCGATATCGCCTTTGCAAAGAGTACAAACTAATTGGTTATCGCGCGTCTCGCTGCCAATCGACTCGACGTTCAAACTTCAACGTCATTCGTCAGCCCGCAGAAATGTGCGGTTCGCCGGGAGGATTCCCCGACACATACGCCATGAGATATCATTATCGAACGAGAATTCGAAACGGCGGAATACACCCAATCGGAATTGTCGGACTTCGGTATAATGATTAAATTCGGAGGATTTGCCGAATAATTCAAGACGAAAATCTGGGTCGGTTGTCAAGATCGGCTATAGGTCAAACGAATTTATTTGCGTCAGTAACGTTCTGAAAATTGACCGAATAATTGACTCTGATATATTTAATGACTTATTTCAAATAAATTTTTCCAGTCAGTAGTCACAATAGATAATCGGTCAGACATATTTTCTACAAGAAATCAGTGATTGATCGATCGACCGATCGATCATAAAAGTGAAGTGAAAAAAAATTCCCAAAAAATACTTTTTTTGCTATTACCGATACATTTGCCGGGTCTGTAATTGTGTCACCTTAATACCCAAAATTCGGTAATTTTTCCATCAAAGTTCGAGTGCTTCGTTCAGCGATGCCTATCGAGAATTATTCACGAACTGTTTTTCTACCCTTAATTCACATGATTAGAAGAAATTTCGTACAAACATTTTTTCCCCTTCGACATATCTATCGCGTGTCTCTATGTCGTTTCACTGCGGAACATAATCACGCGAAGGTACGCCGCACAGCGCAGTAGTTCCAATTACACAATTTCACCAGGTGAATTCGACGGCAGGAAAGTCTGATAGCATAGAGAGAGAGAAAGAGAGATACAGTAGTCCTCGCGGTAGTCGAGAGTATTGTAAATCGATGCTATGTTTTTGGATGCCAGAAGAACGGCTCTTCGTTCCCCGGACCACGTCATAGCTTCCTTTCATCCCCAATTTCGAACGTATAAACTACCCGAGCTCTTTCGCTACCGTCATTGCAGCTTCATTCGTCCGTCGAACCATTGCTATGTTCGCGTCTCTCGTTGCGTTCGATGTACCTATTGATGGTACTCTCTGTATGCCCACGTAGAATTTGCGGTTCGCGGCTAATAACAAGGCATCTATCGAATACTTCGATTGATCGAAAGCCTCGGTTACTCGAACGAAGTTTCCGCGCAGAAAATCAAGATGTGTATCAAGATAACATAATAGTTTTTCTATATTCACGCAATATTTGGGAAACTTCCTTCCGTTATTTAATTTTGTAAAGTGAGATGCTGAATAATTTCACTAATTACTTAAATCATCAATAAATTCAGGCAATCGATAATCGAATTCCAATAGTCGAAGAATTTTTTTATTTAAAATTGTTTAAAATTAAATTGCTTAATTAAATTTTTTTTATTGCTTGTTTGTTTGATTTGCTTCGTTTTGCTTTTTTAATTAACTTCATTTTAATTATTAATTCGTGTAATACGCGGCGGTCTGACTTGTTAAATTCGGCACTTTAGACTCGAACAACGAATAGCCATTATACGAGACACATTCAGACGAAACTGCAGGCGTTAACAAGACATATATTGGGTCAAAGTTTTGGATAAACGGGAATTTCCCTTAACATTGTATTTGAAACCGAGCAGAAACGCCACATAAAGGCTGCAAGGGACGGAGTCCGATGGGTTTAGTACACACAGCATGTAGGTTTCGCTACCAGATGTGCGTATTACGCGAAACGGAATGCTCGTGACAGGTCTGAGGTTTGTACCGCCCAGCGGTACACCCGGTTTGATACAGTTATCTCACCCTGAGATAACCACGACGGCTGTTGCTCACGGGCCATTGTGCTGCCCTCCTCCTCCTCATATACTTTTTGAGACTCTTTCACCTATCTCTCTATCTCTCTATCTCTCTATCTCTCTATCTCTCTATCTCTCTATCTCTCTATCTCTCTATCTCTCTCTCTATCTCTCTATCTCTCTATCTCTTTATTTCCCTAACTCTCTATCTCTCTATCTCTCTATCTCTCTATCTCTCTATCTCTCTCTTTATCTCTCTATCTCTCTATCTCTTTATCTCCCTAACTCTCTATCTCTGTATCTCTCTATATATATAAAAAGATTTCGTTGTCGCCACCGCTGCCGCCGGTAAGTCCCTTTAAGGGGAAATCGAGGGAAGCAGTCGTGGTGGTCGGCAACGCAGCAGAGAAAGAAGCAAAAACATCCCAAGTCCCCAAAAAAAGTCCCCACTTGGCGTGCAACGTTTCCCCCCTCTTTTGACCTCCTGAGAGTTGAGAAATTTCTCTTGAGAGAAATGTTGACAGCGTTGGCAAATATGGACTGAAAATTCCACATTTTTTATATCAAAGGTGGCATGAAGTATAAAAAAAAAATTAATTTCTCAAAATGGAAAGTTGAAAAATTGACATTTGTATCACAAAGAAATTACGGTCCAAAATTCCATATTTTTCACATCGGCGATATCGGATGTAAAATCGAAAAAACGAAGTTCTCAAATTTAAAGATAGAAACTTTGTCAATGTTTCTAACAGACTTTATTTTTATTTGTTTTCTCGTGTTGGATGCATCCGTCCGACACTCCGGTTTTAAATCCCGAGGGGAAAGAGAAAGAAAGTGGAAGAAAAATATCCTGAAATATCTATTGTTCCGATTTCTTTTTATTCCTCCGATTGTCCCGGAAGACGGAAAAATCTTGGACCCTCATTCGAAAAGGGATGCTGACAATAACACGATGTTTCCGTAGTTTATGAGACATCAGTTTTTCTCCCCGAGATGAATACAAACATTCGGAAAACACGAGCAAAGCAATAGAAAATAATGAATTCGCCCTCTCGTAAGAAAATTATCGTAACTACTTCTTCAGTTTTTATTTATTTCCCTTACAGCGCGAGGCTTTGGGATGCGCGTAGTTGGTGGAAAGAAGAGTTTGGACGGCATGATGTACGCGGCAATCGTATGCACGGTCCCCGGTGGACCAGCGGATAAAGCAGGACTTCAAAAAGGCGACAAGGTACGTGATCGGCAATCAATACAAAACACTTTTTTTCTGTATTTCAACCCCTATTTCAACGTCTACAATCCCAACATCGTTCCTCACTATTAACGGGAAATTGATAACGTTACACTGATACTTCCCGTACTCTGCGTGCATTAATGTCATCGGAAAAAATACCAATCTCGTAGCAAGCCGCGAGTATCGCGAGTATAAGCGAACCGTGCGTATTTCATCTCCGTGGAATTTTAATTAATTTATCGACAGATGCAATTGACGGTTGAGTTAAATTGGTACACACCGTTCATTGGAAACTTTTCCCCAGCGTATCCGTCAACGAAGCACAATTGGTTGCTTGTCTATTTAATGTTTCGCGAAAGGATCGTGAAAGGCCACCGTGGAATATTGTTAGTCGGAGTAATTTAATTGAATTTTGACGATACGTAAACATTCAAAGGGTTATTTAATAATCTATATGAAACAGTCCATCGAGCAGCGGGGACGTTTGTCTCGCGCTATATAGTCACGAAGTTGACCTTTACCTCGCACAGCAATTTTTCAAGCTATTTGTTGATCGAAAAAAAAAAAAAAAAAACACAATTTTCCAGATAATTACGATAAACGATTTCTCTATTCGATGAAAGAGAAATTCAGCCTTTTGTTTCCGATTATTAGCGAATCGAAAACTTCTAACGACTCGTCATATTTACTCTCCATACTTCGAATATAACTCTCGTACCTCGTTATTTCTGTATAAAGAAGCTATTTATGTGAGACGCGCACAAAAAAGCGGAGACGCGACAAAGTGAGTAAAATTGACGACACCCGCTGCGCAATGTACTTTTTTCTTCTCACTCTCGAGGCTTTTTCTCCGCTCTCGCGGCATTCTTTCGTCTTTATCGACTGTTACGATATATCAATGCGAATACGAGAAGATCGAACTACCGGTGCCGCAAAGACGAGACTCGCGATATCTCTGTCGTCACAAACGTCAATCTCGCGTTTCTTTCGATTTTTTTTTTCTCTGAGGTCTTTATAACAATTCTTTACAAATACTCTATCGTCTCCGCGATGAATTTGTAGCCTCCCCCGTCATTTGCGATCGAGAAACGGATACGGAAAAGTGGAGATAAAGAGATTTCATAACCAGTTTCCCCGAAGGCATTGCACAATTGCTACGCGCAACTTGCAGTTGACGATACGAAACTAATAATTTTCTTTCGTTGCCCTTGAGACAAGAAAAAGAGTAGCAGCTAAGGACAATGCAATTTAAAAAAAGAACTAAAGTACAATCGTTCGAGAACTTTTTTTAGGTCGTATTGAAAATGAGATCAAGTCATTAAGAAAAGATTGGAAATTGAATATTCACGTCGCTTCGCCCTTTTTTTAAAATTATTATTTAATTTTTTTAAATCACTTTAATGGTAATAATAATTGACTATTAACGGGTCGGAGCCTTTTTTTTTTTTTTTGACGATTCCGTTCGATGTATCGGAAGAAGACGAATTCTACTATCAACGAAAATCCAGAAGGTTACACCTGTCCGAAAAGTTGGAGTCGAAGTCTGTCGAATGCATGTGGACGGGAGAGATACTATTGTCCTTCCGGAAGGACCAAAGGCTCCCCGGGGACTGGTACAGTGTAAGAGCACTCAAAACCAATTCCCTCTCGTCTCGTAGAACGTCGCCGCTGCCTCCCATTTTTCACGTTTTTTTTTTCTCTTCTCTTATTTCATCTCTCCTCGCGCTATTTGATTTTCATTTCGCAGCTTATTTGGTTACTTTGCGGAGGAGATGAACGGAGAGTAGTCGCCAAGAGAAAAAGAGGACGACTGCCGGAGGACCGTGAGCGCAGTCTCGCATTCCACAGTCTATTCTCCACTCGACTGAAATATCCTTTCTTCGCTTTGTCGTTGTTCTTTTCTTTTTTTTTTTTCGTCTTTTTTTCTTCTACTACTGCGCTCTTTCAATATATCTGGAGAAGAGAGAGCGGCTCCGGCCGTTCGAGAAGCTGCCGAGCGACGAATGGCAGTGATATAGCGCGAGAAAAGTCAGGAAAAGGAGAGGCAGAGGGAGTGGATATTGCAAAGAAGAGCAGCAAATAAGCAGTAGATAAAGGTGCACCCGGCCTCACTGCTTGCCAACCATTCGACGGCGACGACTACGATGACTAGAATACTCGGTTTGTTTATGTCTACGATACAACGTTCAACAACGCCAATATACTTCTTTCTCTGCTCTCCGTGCGGTTCTTCGTCTTCGTTTATTTCTGCTTTATTTCCTTTTTTTCTCTCCTACCAAAGTGAACTGCAGTTCTACCTTTTTTTTTTTTCTTATCGAAAATCACCTATATATAAATAAATTACGACTGGTCTTTCACTTCCGTTCTTTTTTTTTACAAGAAATATAATGAATTCTAAATCTATTTATTATTTTGAGAATTAGAAAAGATGCGGAAATCTTTTTTGTTTTTATTTATTGGATTTTTTTTTTTTTTTTTCGATCTTCGTCGAGCGAACTAATTGCATTATCGTCGGAAATGTCGGGAAATGCGATTACGTACCTAGAAATACCTCTCTTGTGTGCTTCTCGTTGCTTATTCGCGAAACATAAAATGCCCGCGGGGCACTTGAAGAACGGTAATCAGCGCGGATATAAATAAAAGACTTTCTTTCACGCCTCTCCGGGAGCAATTGCTTCTTCTTCTTCCTCGTAGCCGCAGTATTATTTTCCCCAATTGACGGAAAACAATGCTCGGCAGCTGTTGCTAATGGACGAAAGTCCCCTCACCGGGGGTTGGGTAATGAATTGCACGAAACTCAACTCGGTAAGGCATTTGTATCGAACGAAAGACCGACGGACGATCGACGGACGTACCGCGCGAATACGAAATGGTACACTCATCGGCGGATCAATGACATTACGCTCCGGCATCAGAAAAAACAACTTTTTTTTACAGTCGAGTCACATGCGATACTTTATCACGGGGAGTACAGAATTACGACAGCGAGCGGCTATCAAAAAAAAACTCTCGACGCGTCGTTAAAATTTTCGGACTTATGAAGCATAAAATTAGCTTCGGATATTTTTCGTGATTTTTTATTTTTTTTTATTTTTTAGAAGAAAAAGACTCCTTAAGCGGAAGTTTTTTGGCAAAAAGAAAAAATAAAACTTCACCAGCGTCCGGAATTTTAAACTCCGCAATTACTCATCGGCAACTCTGCAGGTCAGCTGCAGCTTGTTGTAATTTTTCACGTGTTTACATTCCAATCGCGAGGAAAAATTGTTATATATAATTCTTTATAATCATATATATCTCGTATAAAAAATATAATTTTCGAATTCGAATTCGGCGATTAGCCAATTTAAAAATTAACTCTATCCGATGCTTTAACATTAGCGATCCGAGACGACGAAAAGGTTTTACGATTTTTACTCTCGGGAGACATTTCACGACGTTTCGGACACCGAAGTCGCGATTTCTCGAGAATAGAATGTGGAAGTCAAATCCGCGCGCACGCGCTTGTGCGTGAGTATCGTTCGTGAAAAGTTACGCCGCGGGGTTGTAAATTTATCGTCGAGAAAGAAAATTTCGAGGCACACCGTTATAAATTCGTTTTCCCCGGAGAAACTCCGTTTCGAACATCAGGTTTTCGGCGAAATAGAGAAAGAAAGTTTCTTGAGGTTAACAAAAGAAGTCGGAGAAGTTAAGTCGAGAAGAGACGAAACGATAGAGGCGGGCAGAGCGCAAGAGTTGGAGGAGGAAAAACGTCGAGGCAAAGAGGGACATTTATTTTGAATAATGCGTCGCGGAATGGGACGTACCCGAGGAACGATGCGCTTGGGCGTCGTAAATAGTGGCAGCCTGGCGTACAGATAAGAGTCTCTTCAACTCGTTTCCTCGACCCCCTTTTTTTTCTTGTATCCATCAGACGAAGAAAAAAAAACGCAACGAATTGCGCGTTAAAAAAATTGTTAGTTACGCGTAGATACTCGTAATACGAATTCCCCAGGAAATTCTCAAGCTCATGGGTGAAATACTCGAATTTAGCATAAATAATCATCAACATTGACCAATTCAAAATAATTCGTGAAATGCTCATTTTAAATTGCGAATTGTTCTGATTTTAGGCTGCAAAGCGCCGATTCATTGACGAGGCGCTCGTTAGCCAAAAAAAAAGTAATGTTTACCATTTTTTTTTTGCTATTCGATACATTTTTGGTGTAATTAAAATGAAATTACTTTCTATTGATACGGAAGATGCCGATAGTTTCGGAAATATATTTCGAGGCTCAGCTGCGGCCGACGTTAGGGACCAAGATAGATGCGCTGCTCTCAGGAACTTCGGTACGAAGTACATGTAGGCGTACAGGCAACCAGTTCCCTTGACGCTTTCCCACGACCGGATGTAGGTCGTGACGTCTATATAAGCGAGTGATGAGGGAAATGTTTGCACACTCGGCCGATACGGAACACTAAAGGGGTAGAAAATTGCGTGGGGCTGTTATAGGTATGGACTTTCTCTGTCTTTCCTCCCGTTCTCCGCTCCCACTTTCACTCCGTGTTCCCATGCGATGTTTCCAACTTGTGTAAAGGAAACTGTGGGGGAGGGGGAGGGTTTGCAAGCTATAAACTACGTTTACTTAACGTTTATCGACGTCGTTCGTAGTTTCACCGTGTGCGATACCATCCCCATTAGTTTACCCGGAGCGAAGTGCGGCGAAACGACTCGATCGCACGCCGCAAGTATCTTGGAATATTGCTATATATATTTTGCACGGAGAAGAGAGGAGCACCCATACAGGAAGATAGTAAAATACATACGAAAGAAATTACGCGAACTATGCCATCGCGCAAAAAGAATAAGTCCGCGACGCACGCCTAAGAGAAATATTGAAGAGTTGTGTTACGAAGTCAGCGATGTCGGTAAAGTAAAGTTTACACGTCTTGAAGGCAAAGTATACGCAGAATGGAAATTTCCAAGGGAACGACACGCGAATGCGAGTGAATCCGGGCTCTTGACACGGCGTAGGAGGACATCGGGTGCCGTAGTTGTGGGATTAATTGCATGAACGCGTAGGAGTAACTGGATTTTCCACTTGTGAAGTTTGGAATAGCGACGCGATAATAATTACTGTTGGGGCTTCCAGAAATCTCGAGGATTTTCTAATGGAGGATTTCGTACTTAAGGGCAGACAACTATATTCACTACAAATATAGTAATGAGGCATGTAAAGGACCTTTTTTCACAAAGATTCTGAATTCATCGAAAAAAAAAAAAAAATTTTAATAAATTAATACATTTAAAAAAATCTATATTATTTAATAAATAATAAAAATATTATTATTATTTATTCATTTATTTAAAAAATGTATTACTGTTTGAAAATTATTTATTTGAAATTACATTTAAATATTAATATTACTTTTTCACTTAATTTTCTAAAATTAAATTCAAATAAGTCATTTTTTTCTTACCTGCAAATTAACTGCAGAAAAATCAATATATGGGGATGGAACGCGTTAGAATTTATCGTACGAAAAGTCTCTTTGGAGAATTGTGTTCATCGACGGATGTCTGACTAATGTGTACTCTTTTCACTGGCGTTGGTCGATCGCCCTCATCTCCGACTATTCTTTCGCTGTCGACGAACGACTGATTCATTCTCATATGTATTCCCATGACGTTCTTTCTCGACGTAATCATTGTGTTCTTCCGAGTTTGCCACCCCCCACATTGCCGGCTCGTTGCCGGACAAACAGTTTACGGTTCGGATGGACCGAGTGGCCCTTTTAATCCTGAAGGATGTCCCCGTTCGCGCTGTGGCCTGGCGGTGATTTGTAAGGATTTCTCGGTCCCCGAAATTCCCTGAAAGTTTGCCACCCACTTCTCCACTTCAAGTCGCTCCGACACTCTCGGCATTCTGTTCCTGTTTAGCTTTGCATCCTCGCCCTCCGCAACGGCATTTGCGCGTTTTCAGGGTGCCGAGGAGAGAATGCGAATACCGTGTGGCGTGCCACCCGTGGCCTTGCAAGCGGAGTGCCTGTATTTCACCTTCTCCTATCTCCGTATCCTCTTCAGCATCGTCCACACTACACAGTCGTCGCCACGTTCTCGTCTTTGGCTTCTTCGTTAAGATTCATTAAAGCAATTAAAGTAATTAAGGGTCTCCAAAGCTCCGAGGTACGAAGAGGCGAGGCGTTTCTCGAATTTTCAAGGCTCTTATCCGTCGTAGCTACCTTAATCGCGAGCTTCTTAACTCTCTCACACTCGATCACTTCCAACCGTATCTACTGAAGGACGATAAAACGCTAATTCTTGCTTTTTTCAACTCCAATTTCGTAACGTTTTTTATATGAGCTCTGATCTCTTTTTTTTTTCTTCTGCTGGATACCACCATTTGCTGATGTCCTGATCTGCTCACCGGGTGTCTTACAACCCTTAAATTCTTCTGCTCAGAAAACTTGTTTATAAAATTATAATAATAATAATTTACTATTAACGGACGGGTCCCTTCTTGTACATTGTTTCCCCCAGAAATATCACTCAAAGCATACAATACCATTTATTCGATTAGATATTTCGAAAACTATGAGTCATAACATTTTCGTTTAAATGCAAAGAAATTTTTCCGGTTTGTTCGGAATTATGCGCAAAAGTGAAAACCCCTAAATCTGCAATGAAATTTTTTATTCAACCAGCAGAAAAATTCTACACGCATTTTTCGGCGTGACTGATTTTTTTTTAGATCGTTCTGTTGACTGAAGAAAAAACCGAACTTTCGCAAACATCGATATAATTTAGCTGACTCGACTTCCTTAAGAATTGTGTTTCGGAGTCAACTTTGAAATGACCCTTTAGCTTTGTGTATCAGCTGTACTTTATGACTATCGCATGACCGCGCGTAATTACGCAGCCCTCGGTCTTTCACTTGTGCGTGAAAAAATGCTACTAAGCTTCAACCATCGTGAAAATCGTCTCGCAGGATCAACGCGCTATGAATTCGAGAAACGGATAAATATTTTTAAAAATTAAAGATCGCTAAAAGAATTCCAAAATCAATGTATCAAAAAAGACTCAAAAAACGCGTTCAGATAATGACGAACAACAAGTTTACGAGGAAAAAATTTAAGAATACATTGAAAGAGACACTGCGAACGCCCGAAGGATCGGTAAACTTACGGCATATCGCCGTTCGGCATTAGTTAAACGAGAGTTTTGCGATAACTCACTGTATTACGGATATGTGTATGTAAACGCGGATGAACGATAGCGGACTCGCACACCCTCGACACGAATCATGTGCCGCACCTCAATCTCGCGCATCTCCACGATCTCTAATAACTAACTATCGCCGTTACGATCGCGGGCGTTCACGTTCTTATCTCTCGCTCCGCGATTCGTAAGCGCTGTTAACGATTCGTTGCTCCTACGGGTCTATATTTCATAAAAAGGGTAACAATGGTTTATCGTCGAGATTTACACCCGAAAAGGAGATTGTAAAACGATTCGCGAGACTTTTGTCAAATTTCGTCGACGTATGTATCGGACATTTTCTTTTTACTTTTAAAATTAGCGAAAAACTGTTCAGCGGTTCGTAATTTTTTAAAATTATTTTCAATCACTTAATATCTTGCAGTATTTTTGGGATTCAATGCAATCGATGACCCAGAAAAATTGAAAGGGATTTAAAAAAAAAAAAGAGAAAGTCATATATTTTTTTGTATAAACGAAAAAAAATGATAGAAAATCGATTTTTTGATGTCCGATAAACACACCCAGTTACACTTTTGTCGATATTTATTGAAATATTTTTATTAAAACAAAGCTTCCTTCGCGAGGAATAAAAATGAATCGCAAAATGCTTTTTGAGATTACAGTTTAGGCTATCGATGCGAATTCGCCATTGCGAATGACAAAATCATCTCAATCATCTAAAAATGCATTTGTTCATCTCTTGTTATCACTCCGGGTTCTTACGTATAATCAAATTATAAATATTTGATTCGATATACATTTTTATATTTTTTAGATTCTCGAATGGGCAGGTGTGCCGTTGATCGATCGAAGCTTCGAGGACGTGGCGCAAATAATTGAGCACACAGGGGACGTGGCGGAGCTCGTTGTGGAACACGCGACTGATATGTGAGTTTCGTCAAACTCTATCCGAAAGTAGTATAGTATCGAAATTTTTTTTGCCAAGCGAAAAAAAAAATAATAAAAAATCATCTCGTTGAACAATGAGAAATGTAGCGAGCGTGTGCGAGAGAAAACAATGCTCGTCTTGCTATTTTTTTTTGCTCGTTTTCATTACCGACAGATTTTTTTTTTTTTTACTATTTTACTGTGTTTCAACGCAGCATCGATTTACTCGACGATCCGGGAATGGTACCGCCTAGTGGAAAGAGTTCAGGCAGCATGGGGCTGCAATTAGGTAAGTACGACCAGAAACAAACCATTAACGAGTTCGCAAAAATATGAACTCGTTTCGGAATAAAAAAAAAAGTTAAAAACTGCCGAATAATTTGCACCTGTGAATTTTTAATAACAAGCGCTCTGAAAATTTGGTCTTTTTTTTTTTTTTAGAAATAAGGAAATTTACTGACGAAATAATTTACGACTTTTATTTAAATTATTTTTTTTTCGATTATTGAAGAACAACTGACGAATGTTTTCTTCGATTAAATTACAGAATCAGAAACCGAGAAAACGCCTTCGTCGTCAAAAGGACGCAGGACGCTACCAAAGACGCCGGTATAACGAGTTGATAAATTGAGCCTACAAGTGTGACCTCTATATATATTATATATATATATCTATTTCTATCGTCATATTCGCTATCACTTTCTCTCACAAATCCTCAACCATTTTTTTTTTTCGACTTCACACGCTAACGCTATTTTTAACACCTTTGTTTGTTTCGCTATTACATCTAAACTCGTTGAAAAAAAAGTAAATATCCTATGAAAATGTGTGTACAATTGCGGATAGGATATAATGTAATTGAAACAACGACCTCTATACTCAAGGGGTGCGGCATGTGCAGCCAAAGAGATGACAAAAAAAAACCTTACACCATACATAACACAAATTTTCTCAAAAAAAAAAAAAAAAAGAACAACATTTTTTTATCATTTTGTAAATAGTTATCTATAGTATACAATTAGTATACGTGTACCAATTTCGCTATATGTAATGCAGTGTAAAAAACGGCAAGGACCCCCGTTACACGTATTTGTGATTTCATTATCTAAATCGTCATTCTATGGTGTTTATCACAAAGCGCACCTATCCACGTACACATAGTTAAAAAAAAAATAGAAAAAAAAATCCAATACGCTGAAAAAATGTACGAGTCATGTAGGGGAGAGTAAGCGAATACCAACCCGGAGGAGTTTCATAGAATTGATCGATCATTTCAATATAAATCTTAAATTATCTCATTGTTTACGTGAGAAACAAACGATTGTGATTAATTTTATCTTCCTAATTAATGCGGAAACATTTTTAGAGCGATTGATTGATCGGCGCACCGCTTTGCTGTTTTTATAGCGGTGATTTACTGAGAGAAGAACTGGGGATTCGGGAATTGAAATTCTGGTACCCATAATGTATTTTTTAACGTTTCCAGATTAATCTTTTGATAATTATCGATTTATAGAGATCCTATCGGATTCGTAGGGAAAACGGTTCGCTATTATTATTTAATATTAAAAAAAAAAGTTTGCCGATTTTATGCGGACTAATCGGGTATTACCGACCGAATGATTTTTCGATTGTCAACGATGATAAATGGGCGATTATTTGACCGATTAGTAGACATCCCAAAGTTTATATCGATTCAATATTAGTATGAAATTTTTACTTTACAACCGAAATAATAAAGTTTTCTCTTGGGTGTTCGGTAGTCGTCTGCTCTCTCCTATAGGAGATGTAAAAAAGGGGATTTCATTCTCAATACGTGTGAATGCTTTTGAATTCGATAAACATCAACAAAATTTACGATATACAGATATTTGCAATTGAGATATTGAGACGATGGTGTGTGAAAAAAAAAAAAAAAAAACGAAAGAGGGACGACTGACCTGTAAATAACCGAATGGTTGCACGCTGGATATTTATATTTGTGTGTGTGTGAGAGAGAGAAAAAAGAGAAGGATTCGTTTAATCGATAGCATAAATTACTACACGATGTATTATCATTACTTTTTTCCTATTATATTCGCTGTGTCACGATAATACTGTCGCACACACACGTATACACACGCAATCACAATTTCTATCTATCTATCGATATCTATCTGAAACCTCTATATCTTTTTTTTTTTCGTAATATCGCCGAATTTTTTCCATACATTTTTTTCCTTTGATCGTCGGCGAGTAGAAGTTATTTATGTTTTTTATCGGATCTTTCGAGATGTTAATTGTAGTCACGAAGAAAATAAAGACTCGCGTCGGTTAGAGAAAAAAAATTAAGGGGATTACGTGGTGGTAGTGGGGTCTTTAATATAGCATTCGTACAATCAGAGTTTAGTTCGCGTTTGGGCGATCGGATAGTTCGTCGAATCTTGGCGACTCCATTCGCCGTAAAACGGAGAAACAAAAAATGCTTTCGTACAATCAACGGTAGTGACGTGTCGCCGCGCGCAGATATCTCTCTGCTCTTCTCACTCTCATTGCTCTCGGTGCTTCGATCGACGAGAAAAAAAAAAAAACGACAATGACATTTTTTAAACCCAAAAAACGAGAGCAGCGAGTTTCGGAGCAGAGACTCCCGTGGCATTTAGAAATCTCTAATACGAGCTTTGAATTTAAATCATTCATCGTAAAATTAGATTTTAATGTGAATTTTTCGAGTGGAATTTTATTGATCTGATACTCTCGTAACGAAAAAGAAGAAAAAACAAAACGTAAAAAAAAAACAACATTTCTAATGAACTTTTATGCAAATTTATCTTTGATGTTCTATTTCTTTGGATGAAATAATAGTGTTTAAAAAAAATATCGAGTCCCCATCTCTTCTCACATTATCGATCACATAGATAACAAATTTTTAGATACTACACGATGTGCTCGTTAGAACGAGTTTCGAAATGTTAACGTTTACCTACGAAAGAAAACAAAACAAATTTCTACCTTCAAATATTGACCTATTGACATTTCTCGGATTTATTATTATTCCATTATCAAAGTGTTAGAGAAGCATACGTGTGTAATTAATGCCCATAGGCTGTAAAGGGGATTAGACGAAGATTGGTGGATTAGATTGTTTAATAGTTTCATGAAGTTGGAGGTGTTGACGGTCTCTGTCTCGTATATTTCGCATTAATCATTTTTATTTATACATTTCTCTTCATTCTGAACATTTTTCGCTTCTGTTTCCCTCGCATATTCCTCTATCATTATCGCCGATCCGTTTTAATTCGCCATAACGCTATATATAAGGGAAGATGGGGCTAAATGGGCCAACGGGGTAAAATGGAACAATTGCACAAATCGAATTTTGAGGCAACATGGACCAATGGTAAAATTCACGAAATAGCAGAAAACATTGATTTTTCAAGATTCACTATCACTATTCCTGCTGTGGATCGCTGCTTACCCTAAAAAAAAGATCGGAAACGTGTCCTGAAATTCTACGGAACATTTATCGTCTGTTCTAAAAACGGCTAATACAAAAAATATACAAATGCAGCTAAACAAAACTACAATTCGAAATTGTTTTTTCAAAAAGTCCCCCATTTTTTTAAATTTACGATTATTTTTTATTTTAGTATTAATAGTTTGCAAATGTATATTTTTCGACAGGAATAGTTTATACATCGAGTTATAGGTAGTAAATGATTTAAAATTCAATTTTCTTCACTGTTTTTTTGGGCAATTCAATGAGTCCATTTTGCTCCATTTTTTGTCATCTTAATACTCTAAAGGGGTGTGGTAAATTTTTTGCCTCAAAAGTAGTGGAAGAATGTTGTGCACATCGAAAAATCATGTGGATTTGTTCAGGCGGTTCATCTTGCCCCACCTTTTCTTATCTTTTTTTCTTATCCTGTGATCGATGCGCGAGAGCACAAGGGCGCTTCTCGAAATACTGCTGGCTTCAATTTTCACGCAGTTTTTCATAGTAACAAATACGAATTATTAGAGGCAGAAAGAAATACCGAAGAACAAGTGTCAGTTGGGGCGAGTTGCGTCGGTAATTTTTGTTTTTTTCTCGACCTTCGAGACAATTACGATGACTTTTTTACGCGACAGCATTATTCTTTTTTTTGTTTTTTTTTTTTTTGCGCGTCTGAGAATCAACGTCGGCGTTCCATTGATCAACGTGACCAACAGCCATTAGCGTGACAATGGAAAACCGTCTGACCATCGCGATACGCTATCCCTTACGATCAAATTTTTCGAATAAGTAAAAGAAGAAAAAACGAAAAAACAAAAAATTTTGAAAAAATATTTACGGATTAACTGTAATATTGTCACAGATGCACCGACTGCATTCGAACGGATGGTGTGTTATTTAATCGCTAGATAAAGCATAGACCGACAAACCGACAATGTAATTAAAATTAAACATTAAACGTTAAAAGAGAACCACGAGAAGATAAAGATAATTATCATGCATATGTGTAAAACTGAATGTAAACTGGTAATAAACAAAACAAAACGAAAAAAAAAAAAAAAAAATACACGATCGTTGCATCGTCTATCTAAAAAAAATTATGCGAACGAAGAATTTTACGAATCAGTGGACATTTTTACTGCAAAACTGATAGATTATCTTACGAAGACTTGGGACAAAAAAAAGCATAACTATAACTACTGTGTCTCTCGAAACTTTCGTCTATCTTAACTTGCTGCTCGATCTTCGTTTCTCTTCTCTTCTTCTCCGTTTGCATCGTTGTAAATAATTCACAAATTTTCTCTTCATTATTTTTTTTTATTTTAAATATTTCTCTGACAAATACCCAACCCACCGAAGTCGCTATCTCTACTCTCTTCTCTACATAAATTTCCTTTCGCTGTCACTGTCGCAACTTGTTTTTCGTCTTCACGTTTACAACTCATATATATATGGATTACCGTCCTATGTTTATATTTCCACCCCCCCCCCCCCCCCCCCTTACCGAAATAATAAACCGAACAAAACGAATAACCGCAGACGAATCACGAAAGAGAAAATGTAAGTTGTCATGTGAAAAAGTATAGCATTGCATTATTTGCATATTGAATAATAATAATATAATAATAATTGATAATGGCCCTCACGCTACTCTCTCCCAACTGGCACGATTCTAGTGTGTATTAGCGTTATACTACTATATATTATTACATATTATATATATTTATCCATTATTATCATTTTTTTTCTCAATTTTACATTTGGCTCTCCTGTGTGTGTCTCGAATGTCTCGCAAGAAAAAAAATTATAATTACAAAAAAAAAAAAACACAACATTACACACATCGATAATCGACACTATACAAACTTTTCTCCACATCGTATTTCTAATGCGTTTACACGAGTTATCGTAGTGCGATGATTCGAATAATTGTGTGCAAAAATTGTGTTGCGTTAATTCATTGCTATTATTGCTGTCAACGTTAAAAATTTTGGACCGCAAAAAATGGTAAAGCGCAACGAAGACCAAGCTTTCCGACGATACTAAAAGATATTTTGTATTTTACTCGAATAGACGAAGATTGAAAATTGTTAAGGACAGGTGAGTAAATAGACGAACGAAAAAGGGGGAATAATTAAAAAAAATAATAATTAAATTAATTGTATGGAAACATCCGGTTTTTTTATTCGAAAGTACATGCAAATAACTTTCATCACGAAAAAAAAAAAAAAAAAATGTACAAATAAAAAAAAACGAATTCTTACCTGAACTTGAATAATTTTGCAAGAAAATCGTCATTTGTTTGGTCTTCGAAAGGCATTTTCCCTTGTATTACTAATTGTCGATCGATTAATTATCGCGTTGTGGATTGATTGAAAAATATTAAAAATCAACATCCGGTCGCGAAGGCAGCATCTGGTTAATCAATAATCGGAGATGCGTAGCTGCAGCTGCTCTCAACGAGAGCAATTGCAGTGAATCATAAAAAAAAAAAAGAAAAAATCAACGGAAACGATGCGAATTACAATTCGCAGCATCGGGGAAATATCTAATCGAAAAATAAAATATAAACGTAGGAAATTCAATAATACAAGACAGCATCGGCATGTACCAGGGAAAAATCCTATTACACGCTTCACCCTCGAAACTTTATCTCTGAACGCTGTAGTAGCGCTTACCCTGATCGCTAGCAAACCCCGCCGCCCCCGCCCGCCCCTGAGCGTCGCGTTGATCCTCTATTATTTCTTGTTCCGCCGCTGTTAAAAACGATACGTTCTACAAAAATAGAACGAAAAAAAAGAAAAACGAAACCCGAAAAAAAATCGTATCATATTACGTCTAAACTTTGAGAACCATGAATACGAGTCTCGCTTGCGTAGCTAAATCTCTCCCTCCCACTGACAAAAGTAAGTTGAGCAGTGCTCCTCCCGTTCGTTCGGAAAATTATGGAAAAACGAGAACGACAAGCCGAGAAGATTTGACTCGTTGCTATCCTTTTTTTTTGTTCTTCTGGCGATTCTGGTGTCTTCCCTTACAGAGAAAAAAATCTTATATAATCAAAAATAAGAATCGGTCGAACTGAAAAGTATATTGTAATGTGTAAGACGTTAAAACGTTTACGGTCGACGGACCCTTAAATACGAAAAAAAAGAAATTTAACCAAACCTATCGGAGAAAAAAAAGACGAAATTTTCGTTCACAAAAAAGGGAGAAAAATCGGTTCAGAAACTTTGATTTTCGATATCTGTATCCTCGTTTTTCCTACAGGTTTTCCTACGCTCTCGTTCGTATTTCGATATCTAATCCATTTTAGAAAGTGTATCGTTACATTCCCGATGGAAATCGAGATTTCGAGAGGATTTCAAGAACTTCTCAATGCGATAAAAATCTAAAAAAACAAATCATCCATACAAAAGGCGCAAAGAAGATTCATTTTTCATAACAATCATTCCAAAAAGTTTGCAAATTAGTTAAATATTAAATTGTTTAACAAATCATCCGGTAAGTTAACGTCCCTTTCAACAGAAGTTGATTCGTTAATTTTTTAGAATAAATTTTAACATTTTGACAACTTTTCCTAATTTTTGAAAATCCCGTTAGGTTTCCGGAGGTTTCAGTAAATAATTTTTATTTTGAAACTAATTTGTTAGTAACTTTCTGTTATTATTATTACGATAAATTAATCTTCTTAGAACTTTCTATATAATCGATTTGTTTACAGATATTCATTCCATTGTGAAATGTTCGAAATTTTCTCCGAATTTCACTTTTCGCCGCAAAAGTAACGAAACACTCCTTAATTTCTTATCCATCGCTTTCATTATCTTCACTATTTTTCCTTCTATTTCTGTCAATTTTTTTTTTTGTATTAGTTTTTTTTATATAGTGCTTAAATCATCGTTCTTCCTGTAAATATCTTCCTATCGTTGCGCTGACTCGATTAATATACTTTATAACCACTAGTGAATTTTATATGTAGAGCATCAGGTGAACGAAGCTTTTACGATTTACCCTCGAATGCCGAGCATGCAAAGTGGATATTACTCATATACGCTATAACTATGTATACCTTATATACTATATACATACGTAAAATACATATATAATCCTTACCTATAGATATTTGATACTCTCCACACTGTGTACGTTTCTCGAGTTAAAAGTTAAAACTTCAAAGCTAAAAAGGAACGATTTCGCGTGGGTGAGCGCGTTCCCTGCTTGATTCCTGTCGTAACATTCCGCGAGTTCGTCTCGATCTCATATCTTTGTATCCATTTCAAATGGAGATACGTATCCGCTATATTTTTTATTCGAAAAGTTCGCGTATCTCGGTTAGTCGAGCATTCGAGGCTCTGCCGTGTGCATCGATCCATATATTTTTCTCAAACGTCTTACGTCTTGCATCGCCAAGGAGGAGTAGGAAGTTACGTGGCATACGTTATAAATCTCGAATGGAAAACGAGTTTGTCGTTCTCGTGCGCCAATTTTTTATTTTTATTTGCCTTGTCACCTTCGGGAGAGATATCTCGGTGATAGTCAGGAAGAAAATGCCTTTCGGTTGAATTTCGATGCGAGAAATCGGTACGCATTGTTGACGCTCGCCCAGGCGTAATTTTTTTTACTTCACTGCGGTATGGAAAGTGAGGTTTTCCGCGCGTTTCGCGAACGGAAAACTCCCTTTCCTAAACCGCAGCGAAGTAAAATCGTATACGATACTCGGCGGAAAAACGTTTTCTCAGCTCGTGTGATTGACGCACTCTGCTTCGGCTCGTACTGCAAACTCACACTCGTGAGAAAAAGTTTTTTCGCCCTCGTGCCGTAACATACTATTTATTCTCATAAACTAACACAGAAAACTCTCTCAGGAGAAAAATGACACAAAAATCTTATTTCTCTCGATGTTTTAAATGAAAATAGATATTTCTTTAATTGCCGATACGATTTTTAGGAACAGCTCGCTAAGCAGGTCACCGGCAGGGTACAGATCCAAGTTTGGTACGAAGCCGAACGACGCGAACTCGTCGTATCTCTACTCGCGGCCGACGAGCTCTGCACTCGGGACGATTCTCAACCGCCTCAAGCTTATGCTAAACTCGTCCTTCTGCCACCCTGGTAAGTTTTACTTGTTTAACAGCCGAAAAAAAAATTGTAAAAATTTTTATCGTGTCGGAAAAAGATCGAAGAATTTTTTTTCCGGTTGAAAAAAAATGTCAACCGGTTTCCTCGGAAACGAGATTTAGGTGTTTTAATTTCTGCGCATTTTTTAAGGGCAAACCAAATTTTTAATCAGTTTTTAAAGAAAAAAAATTGATTTTTTCTGATTGCAGCGGAGATCAGAGTACACTGCAGACCGACGTATCCAAGTCGACTCAGAATCCAATTTGGAACGCGAATCTGACTTTCCCGGGTATATCGGGCGAAGATCTAATGGATCGGACGATCGAAGTCACGCTTTGGGATTGTCTACCCGACGGGGATACGACTTATCTCGGCGAATGCTCGGTGGATCTACAGAATGCTTTCGAAACCGACCGCGCCGTCTGGTAATTTTTTTCTCTTTTTTTTTTCTCCTCCATGTGAATTATTTTTTGGCTCCAAATTACTTAGATGGCAAACTGCGATATCCGCAAATTCTTCCCATACGAAAGAAAATTTATCAAGATTACCGGTTGATAGTGGGCCTCTGGTTAATTTCTTGCCAACAGGTATCGTTTGGAGGATCCGCGAGGTTTACGTTCCGGAAAATCGCCATTCTGTTCTCCTCGTGGCTCGATATCAAACGAATTCGCACAAAGGCTGTTGCGACGTACAGAATTACGCGAAAGAAGTCACAGCGACGATACGCAGAGCGACAGCGGAAGTCCGGAGCTGTTTTATCTTCATCCGGATCACGCTTGGCCAGCTAATTCGCGAAGAGGTTCGAGTCAATCGGAACAATTGGAGGTCGAGCCGTACGAGCTGAACAAAGACTACAGCAGATCATTGCCGGGCAGTCGAAGAAGCAGCTTCCAGAGCCAAGGAGGCACGGATAGCAAACGTAATTAATTCTTCTATCAGATCCATTAAATCAATTAAATCTATTGAATTTATCGAGGATTTATCACCCGAATGCTTTGATTAACCAAAACCAAGCGTCGTACTTTGATCAATAGAATTCGCTCGTTGTAACTGGTAATTAATCCGATAATTGAGGCTTTGCGAAAAGCCTTTAAGAGATGAAATGATTCTTTCAACTCGCGTTAATGGATACGAGGAAAGTCAGGTGAAAACCGCGATCGATAGTACACGAGTTTCCTCGGTCCGCTAAGCGTGGACCTCGACCCAATAAGAGACTTCAAACTCGAGTACTACACTCCGCACAACAGCGGTCGGAGTAAAATGGAAGTGCCTTAGAGTTTGATACAAAGGACTCGTAACAGTGGCGAAAGGAAGGAGTGTTCATGTAGGCTTTCGCGTTGCTGAGTCGCTCGTTAGAGAATGTCGAGTCAAAGAAAAATTCACGAATCGAAATCGGACTTTTGAAAAAATAATCGAAGGCTTCTCGCTATTTTTCAATAGATTAATGAAAATTACAAAAAAAAAAAAAATTTTAATAAATTTTAAATAATGATAAAAATGAATATTTTATTTTCGATCAAATGAAATATTTATTAATTTTTTTGCTCTAATGAAAGAAAAAAAAAAACAAATATTATTATTATTATGAAAAAAAAAATCCAAATTGTCTGTATTATGAGTATCGCTAATACAAAAGAGAATTTAAAAATGTTTATCGTGAAAATATTGTGCGAAATATTGAAAAAAATGTGATCGCAGGCGGCAGTATGGGTGAAACAGATGTGACGGTAGCTCACTACAACAACCGCGATCGACGGCGCAGTTCTTGCACCCGACCGCACATTGCACCGGAGGAGATGCTTAGGTCGTTAAAAGCTGCAAAAGGAGAACTCGGCAGAACGATGAGTTTGTCAAACGACAAGAGACGCGCAAGCCGTGAGTAACTCAATTACAGTCAATATTATCGACGAGTGAAATAAACGAAAAAGAGGACAAAAAAAAAACGCGTAACACAAATTCAAAACTCTTTCACAAACTGAATAATTTCTGTATCTCTCTTTTTCGTAAAATTTTTCTCGTCATTGTGTGTATCAAATTTTCGATAAAAGCAAATATTTGAAATATGAATATATATCGATCGCTGCTACCATTATCATTGTTTCACGTCTTAAATCTCTGTCTCGCATATTTTTCTATCTTTCTATCTCACTATATTGTACCGTCAAAACTTTATCTATCTTCCTCACTTCACTGTTCAATATGATATATATATACTGTTATGTGAAATGTGCACATAATGTCACGTGTCTGTGCGCAACTACGATTACTCGGAGATTCATAAATACTTACTATTACTACTACTGCCACTACAACTTACTTCTCCTACTACTACTACTACTACTACTACTGCTGCTACTACTACTATAAACAAGCATCCATTTCGTCGACAAGAGTCTCGTCTCCCGTGTGCCATCGATCCTCCAACAGCGTACGTGTTCATCTGTGGTACCAATGTTATCTGTGCGCATCGCTTACATATATATCTCTATCTATCTCTCTCTCTCTCTCTCTCGTTCTCTCTGTCTCTCTCTCGGTCTCCCCCCCTCTTTCTCACTCTCTCTCTCTCTCCCCCTCTCTTTCACTCTCTCTCTCTCACTCTCTCTCTCTCTCTCTCTCTCTCTCTCTGTCTCTCTCTCTCTATTTGACTCGTACCATCTCCTGTGCTATGTGTACTATGTACCACTTACCACCTAAACCGTCACCACCCTCGAGCACACAATCACGCTGATTTACCTATACGCTCGCCATAGCCAATAACACTCAATTATCACAAAGCATTCGAAATCCGACAATGCCGCTAATACCGATACTATAACCGAATTCATCGATTAATATGTAAGTGATTCAATTCTATATCTGCCCTTAACGTTTTTTTTTTTTTTTTTCATGCAAAAAATATATTATTAATGTCGCGGAATGCCGATTTTTTTTCGAAATCTGATAATAATAATAGTATAGCGAGAATTTTTTTTTTTACTCTCGCGCCTAATCTTCATCGATTTTGCTTATTATTTTGAATTTTATTATTAATTTCTTTGTCGGAGATTTATAAAAATGTATTACTACTATTGAAGACAAATATCGATTTTTTTTTTTAGCACAATTTTACTTCATAACTGATAATGACAATAGTACAACAAAATATTATATCTTTGAACGTCACGCGCTCGATATCGATAAATTTTGATTTTTAATTTAACGAATCTTATTATCAATTGATTTATCTCTAACTCCACACACTGTCCTTTTGTATCACAAACGCTCGCGTCGTCATCCAGCGCTTTGACCGAGCGAACGAAACATCCTTTGTCGCCGTCCCTTGTCTTATGTATTTTAAAAACCATTTCTTGTGTACCGTAACGATTGGTATTACGATAACAATACTTTCGAGATTATTTAATTTTATTATTAAATTCAATGGGGTTATTAATACGTATTTATTTTTCAATGCGTTGAAATGTTGACCCGAACAATGGCGCACTCTTGTATATCATTGTGAATTGTTGCGCAACTCCTATATCGCTCCATATATACATATATGTTGTTATCATGGTGAATTTTTTGTCCGCACATGCGATAATCAAACGCTTTAATCGTTAATCATTTATGTTTGTCCGGGTCATCGAGGAGTCATTGTCCGGGTCTCGTGAAAATAACGCATTAAGTAAAACTTTCAACTTTCTCTATTGTTATTTCGTTGTTTTTTTTTATTTTTTATTTAAAATTTTGCTGCGTTCTTCGCGATATCACACACCGTTATTTGTCTCCCATTTGATTGTCGCTGAAGCCACTGTGTCGAAAGCCACATATATATCACAATCCAGCTGTTATTATGCCGTTCTTGTGCCGATTGATATGATCAATATAAATATTTACGATGTGTTAACAAAGAACCTTTGCCTGCGATCTGTCCTGCCTGACAGTCCGTTTATCAGCCTCGTTATTACACATACATTACATAATTCAACTGTACGTATTGCAAGAAATGAAAAAAAAAAAAAATCCTGCTGTCGCTGCTACAGCGGAATCAGACGTGTTGCAATAAAAAAAAAATTGAAAAAAAAAAAAAAACAGTCGGACAACAGTTTGACGTCGAGATAATTTAATTTCTATCCTCGAGACCGCGCAAACGTATAAATCCGCTTAGTCGCTATTATCCGCGTCGCCTCGACCTCAATCTGGCGTCTGACCTAATCGCGGGCTGCACTACTAGCTGTATATTCTTGTGCGCTAAGTAAAAATCTCTGCTGAACATTCACACCTCGAAGCTTACGAAAAAAATATTTCCATATACTATATACATTCATCGGAACTCATTATAATTGTGCAACTGGCTGAATCAGTGGTCGATGTGACAAAAATAATTATTGGGGTGTTGTTGATAATTTTCTATAAATCGTCGTTCGTCAATTTTATTCTTTTCCGGCTCCTCGAAAATCCTCGAAATCAAAAAAAAAAAATGATATCGCAAAAAAAAAAAATTCGGAAATAACGACGTTCGCTCGGTCGAAACGCTAAACGATCGGCCACACCGTCCACAATCGACATCCGAAAAAAAAAACCAACTCTCTCTCCAACGCCACAACATCCGTACGAATCTCTCGGGCCACGCGTGACCCGGGGGACAACCAAGCAGAGTGCGTAGTCCCAACAGTTACTGTGTGCCAGTTCGAGCCTCCGTCTCCGAGGACCGCTAATTCGGCCTCCTTCCCACTACCGCACTCCACACCACCCCGATAATTAACGCAAGGCTATGTCGTCCAACGATTAAGGGCTACGGTAAGAACTCCAACTGTTCTCTCACGCTGAACTAATTTTCTTCTTCGTTTTTTTTTTCTCGATCTATAAACGCTTTTTCTTATTATCTACCGCCTACGTTTCGTTACAGACTTTTCGAATTCTACGCAACTATTATGTGTAATTTCGTTACTATCAATATTCATTGATTTAGTATTATTGAATAACAATAATAATAAATAATTAATATTAATAATATTATTATACTTATTATATTTTTTATCAATTATAAATTTTTTATATAACATTAAAATTCATATAAATAATAATAATATATTGAAATATTGAAATTGATATATATTTTTTTTTTGGGAATATTCGAGAAATTTGTTTGATTTCAATTTGCATTTAATTAACTCCGTGAAACTCGTTTCGGTTAATTTTTTTGTTTTTTTTTTCCCGTTGTTTAATTTGCGATTTTAGAGCTGCGAATTTCTATATAGACTTTAAAACGCCGCTAGATGCTTTACTCTCGCCGCAGTCTAAAATATGATTTATTCGATTTATTTACGAAATATAGCTATTTATTTGACACTACTATATATCTATACTGTAAACTTGTATACCTTGTGAATCGTGTATACTGTTGATATACACATTTGTATATCGAAGCTTACTCGTAGATACTTTGGTTGCTACCAGTTGCTAACCCTGCAGTCGTGCCACTTTAGGTAAGCGTATAAAAAAAAAAAAATCGCGACTCGATCGGCCAATAAAGCGCGTGCTGTTCGATGTATCGTACGAACGAAATCCTTTCATTTTATCTCTACTATATTGTGATTCTAGTATAATTGATGATAACGCGATCTATTATGAAGACCCTTCATTATCGGAAACTCTTTTGAAAAATGTGCCTCACGATCAACAATTTATTTCTAACTATACACTCGAATCGGTCACAATTTATCTCTCACTTACAACCAATTTAATTCACTATTTCCACGTTCTTCTCTTCGATATCGATACTTACCCCCCCCCCCCCCCCCCCCCCCCCCCCCACCCTCACCCCCCACCCACCCCCACGCACACACCAACATTTCTATCGTTCACTTAACTCGATTTTTCTTCGACTAAAAAAAGTCCAAAGACCACACCCGTGTGCAGTCTGTTCAATTTCTTCCGAAAGCCGGTGCACAAAGATTCGATTTATTTTCTGTAAACCGATCGGTCGAATCGTTCGATTATTGCGTTTTCCATCGAATATCTTCGTGAACTCAATCTAATAAGCCATTAAAAACTCGTTGCTCGTTTAACTCTAATCTTTTTATCATTACTCGTACTTCTCGTTCAATTGCACGATTTCTCGATGAACTTTTCAATCTATTTTTCTTACGATTGCTACTCGTATCACTCGGAAAATCTTATCGTACAATTCTTATCCGAACGAACTCGAGAATTGACGAATCTTGAGAAAAGCTTCGATGATTTGGGGGGTGTTATTTTTTTATTTATTTTTTTCATTCATTGCAACTTCGTGGATTTCGTTCGTAGAGCCGAAAGCAACCGCCCGAGCCGGCGAGCCGCAAGTAGTCTCTCGAATATATAATAGTTTCTTTTTTTTTCTTCGGTAGGTAGTCAAGTAGAAAACTCTAATTGTTAGCAACAGTATTGTGGTAGTTATATCTTGAATCTCTTTGGTCCTCTATCTTTCCTCTAATACTTTATATATATGTATATTGTCGTTCGTAAATGGTACACTGCAGTTTATGACTAATTTTTTTTTAATTTTATTCTTTTGTAAAATATTAGTGATTATACGGTAGAGCTTTTAGAGAGTGGTATATCAATGATACAAGTAGTGAGTATATAAATATATTTTTTTTAGCACGTAATCCAGTCGATAAATTTATTTTTCAGCTTATAAAAAAAATGTTTAAATTAGTATAATTCATCGATTTTAAGAATAGATTTCAGATTATTATTCGATTTTCGGTCAAACTTTTGAACGATTAAAAAAATTACTTTCCCAGATAAACGTCGATTTAGAGAGAATTTCAAATCCTTCCTGAGGGAATAAAAATTCGAAAGAAATTAACTATATGAAAGATTCTAAAAATATTAATATTGCGTAATGATAATGCTAAAAAGTTATTTCGTAAAATCGAAAACGAAAAATTGTTTAACGCATCATCCGACGAGCTAACTGTTTTTACCAGAAATAAAAAAAAATTAAAAAACTTAATTAAATTAAAAAATTAAAGAAATAAAAAAAAACTTTACAAACCTTAGCACCTTCCATAAAAGGATAATATAAAAGAATATTCACGATGGAATCAAAATTTGAAAAATGTCGACTTTAAACAGTTGAAATATTTCGCGAAATATTTGAGTTTCTCTCTGATGATACATTTGGCTGGGAATGTAACGACACATATTCCTTAAATTTGTACGCTCGAATTTTTTTCCGCGTCATTGAGAGTATTTCAAACCCGATGCTCCCGCAGCTCGTGTATATACGCGAATAAAATATTCCGGCTTCTTCGACATATTCTTCGATATCCTTTTGCACGTACGCGAACAATCTTTACCCGACTGGAGTGACTTCAAAGTGAAATGACTCGCAGAGTGTTCCCGTAACTCGTACTTTCCTCTTCCAATATTCGAAGAAACGAGCGCCTATCAACGGGTTACCTTCAGCCATAGCTTGCAGCGCCGTATCTTTGGCAGTTTCTTCTTTATCCCTTCCTCCCTCCCGGATACCTTTGGACTTCCTTTCAAGTTCGCAGATGTAAATTGCTCCAAGTTTTCTCTCGCTCTCCTTCTATACTCGCCGACATGTTTTTCCTCGTTCCCTTTTACCCTGCAAGTCGGAGTTTATCTGGGACGCGCGATATCAGACTAGCAGCTCGAGGAGGCAGCGCGTTTCGCATATAAGTGCCGGGTGGTTCGGTGGGCGTGCGCTCTATTCTTTTGCCTCGTAAAAATGGTAAACGAATGTATAGCGGAAGAATGGAAAACGAATAAAAAAAAACGGAGTATCGCGCGAAACAGGATAGTGGAAGAAATGTCCGAAAAAGAAAAAAACGAAAAAAATAAAAAATACCGGAGTTCCAATAAAAATAGCCGAGAGCGAGGAGGAATAATAGAAGAAAGATTGAACTGGATAATATAACTTTTAGTACGAAAAGGGCTCCGGAAGGACCTTCGAATTTTAGCACGAAGCTTCCGTAAAAATACCAATTTTTATCTTCACGCGATCGATGTATTTGCAAAGAATGTAAGGGACAGTGGCACACTAAACACATAGAAACAGAAATAAATGAAAAAAATTGAGGTAAAATTTGTATTTTTTTTGCTTTTGTCATTTGTAAATGAGGAAAAGTTTTCGTTGCTTTATTTCAATGACTTTATTGCTATGTGCCCATCTTGATCCGTTCCACCCGAATAACTCGTTAACGTTTATTAAAATGAGTTAAAGATTTCGCATAAGCCATGAAACGACGGGTCACACATTGCCGATCGTTGATTCGTTATCGTATCGCAGAATCTTTTTTTTTACCTTTAACTCCGGTGGATGAAACGAGATACTAAATCGGATTTGCGACTTTGCCCCTCTCGCGTCAGTTCGAGAGAAATTGAGAGAGAAAAAAAAGGAAAAAAAGGAGCTGAAAGAAGGCTGAAAGCTCAAGTTTAATTTAGAACTTTGAAATCCCCTTCGGTCGACGAAATAAAGTGAGAAAGTCGAGAATTGCCGCGGCGAGAGCGCGAAAGGAGCTTCTCGACGAATCTTAGACATGAAAAAAAAAAAGAAAAAAGATAAAACTCGTTCGAGAGTTTCGACTCATTGGCTAGCCGCCCCCGGTACTATATATGTATATACTCCGTGAATGATATTGCGATAGCCTCGAGGACTTTGAAGTTCCTCTTTGATAGCGAATTATCCTTCTCTGGTCGTCGTGGCATAAAGAAAAATTTATTACACTCTTTGTAATATTGCCACTTTGGTAGCCGAACGGAGACGAAGAGGATCGATTCTTACACTATACATATATCTATATATCTTTACATATACATATATATTGCAGCTCTTTTGTCCGCCGGAAGAATTAATTTAGGCTTTTATACTCGAGGAACGAATAAAGGTATAATCTCGAATTATATTACGAAGCCCGCGGATATCGAGTGAATTTATTCAACGTACGTTACGGTCGGAAAGCTCGCCTTCGCGAAAGTTAGCGCCGAATGCGCCAGAAATTTTGTCTTTGTGTATTGTCGATTTATCAAATTTCACAACCGGTCCCTCTCCCCACGGTGAATTCGTGTTCCCGGATAATTATTCCTTTCTAAATGATCCATATTTTTCTTCAATTTATTAACGTTTTCCCGGCTCCGGGACGTTCCAAGAATACTAAATAATTGACGCAAAAAATATTTTTCGTTGGTTTTTACGCGAGTTTTCTGCCATATGCTATGTTAAAGTCACGTTAATCGAGTGCTAAAATTGCCAAAAAATATTTACGTAAAAATCAATTTTTATCAATGAATTTATAGAAAATTAATAATAATAATATCATTAATTATTGAATAATTAATTTATTGGATTATGATTATTAATTGCGTTATTCACAGTAATTATTGATTGCAAAGAAACGTTTTTTTTTTTTTTTATTCTTAACCCAGTTTCGTCGTCTTTTCTCTTGACCGCCAAAGGAAAAAACACTGCAATTCATGTCCATTCGATATTTTTCCACTATTCTCCTATATATTCGAAGCAAAGTATACACCGTCGATGTATCGTGTACACAACTCCGCGGTTGACAAAGTTCGCGGGATCGAAAAACACTCCAAGTGAGTTTCTGGAAAAGTTGTACCACTCGCGCTTCTCTCTCGACCTCGAAGTGTACAAAGATACGCAAAAGTACATAAAGTGTGTATCCGTTGATGAATCTACAAGAGTGTGAGAGAAAACCCAGTCGAGAGAGGCTATTTCTGGAACCGAGAAAGGTCCGAGTCGTACGTGCAAAAGAGTGCAGAGGGTTGCAAGTGAAAAAAAAGGGGTGAAATTCCCTTGGCGAGTGCCCAGTGGTAACTTCTTGTCGAGACTCTCGAGCGTTCAAGTAACTCACGGAGAGGAGAGAAGTGAAAGCCGCTTCGCAACTTTCGTTCCAACGCCTCTCGGACTCGATTCACGGACTCGCGAGGTATCAATGACGAAGGAAAGATATACAGAGACTATAGACTTCGTTTTCCGTCTTCTTTGTACGATAGAATAACGAAAATATCTTATCGCGCGGAAATAGCGCGGCGAGTACGTGACGAGAACTGAGACGAGGCGTGTTATATTCGTCGATAATAAATCTTTATTGATGTATCGCAGGGCGGGGTGAGCGCAAAGACAGCATGGGACAAACGGCGGTGGGATTTCCTGAACGGCTTTACGATCGTAATAGCGAATCTGACGAGGATGATAAATGGAGGTAGGAGAAGAAATTAATTAATAAAAAAAAATTAATTAGAGACCACTCTTGCCTTCTCTTGAAGGAAATTCTTTTATTTCGCTCGTCTTATATATATATGTACACATTTTTTTAGCCCATCGAATAATCACTTAAACGGGCGATTAGGTGTTTTTAGGCAAAAAAAAACGGATTTATTTTTTTTTATAGGTGAAAAAAAATTTTATCTGTAATTTCATGCGATTGTTTCTTAATAATATAGTATTGATTATGTGAAAAAAAAATCCGCAGACACAAATATAAAAAATTGTAGGAATAGTGTAATTTTTTTATCCATAGAAATTTAAAGAGAAAATGTTTTAAAAATTAATGGAACTGCTTCCACGCGTTATTATATTCGGACCTACATATTTTTCTACATGATTACGACGCCGGTACGAACAATCGATCTTATGGCATTTTTAATGAAAAAATGTGTTTGATACTTTAAAAAAATAAAACACGGGGTTATCTCCTGAAATTGACAAACTCCCCTTTACGGTCGATGCTATAATTTCAGTCAACAATCAGCGAAAGATGAGAACGGAGTTGAGATGAAATTGGGACCCGGCCAAGTGGCACCGAGAGGATACAAGTTAATAAGCGGTAAGAAATAGTCGAAAAAATGACGAGATAAACCCAAAAGAAAACAATCGACAAACTTGAAATAAAAAACTCTCTAATATCGTTAAAGGTGTGAACAACGGCGAAGTTAAGTTGGCATTGTTTCTGAGCAAAGGGACTCTCGAGGTCGAGGTAATCTGCGCACGAGAAATCTGTCCGGGCGAACGAGAGGAACCTGGTAACGAGATGCAAACTACTTTTCTCTTCTTTGACGATTGAAAAACTTTTTAAACTCTCTCTCCATCGCTCCCTCCTCTCTACTACTCGTTACTTAGTACATACATATAGTCTCGATCCCTATCCAACTTGTCGCAATTTTTCATTTATTTTTCATGCAACCAACGCGAATTGTATGAGGAAACGCTATTGAATTATTTTTCTTTCGAAACTTGAATTGTAATTTTTCTTTTTTTTTTTCACAAATTTTTTTTCTTTTTTCATGCAAACATCGCGAATTGCGTCGAGAAACATTACGGAATTAATTTTCTTGCAGAACTTGTATTCTAATTTTTTTTTTTATTTCGCAGATACGTACGTGAAGACTTATCTCCGAGACGGCGAGCGTTGGTTGCACAAGAGAAAAACCCGAGTGATTAAACACTCACGAAATCCGCAGTATCGTCAAACGCTGAAGTACGGAAGCTGCGACGCGTTGGGACGAAATCTCCTCGTAATGTTGTGGGAGAAAAAACAGGGCTTCGAGAGCAATCAGGGTCTCGGCGGGTCGGAGGTCGACCTCGAGCTTTTGCCATTGACGAGATTGACCGTCGGCTGGTATCCGCTATTTCCGATTCACACACTCGGGACGCAAAATGCCGATTCGCCATGATGGTTGAGGGAAAAATGGGCCCTCGAAGCCGGCGAACTCGATCTCCGACTGAGCCTACTGCTCAAGGACGAGGGAGAGTCCGTCGTAAGGATAATCTCTTGATAGACACGAGTGACTGCGATATCAATGTCGATACCGCGTTATCCCAACGCTACCGATCGAACGATCGTTTACTATTTGTTTCGCCAATTATCAACGACTACATCGATTTATCGAGAAAAGATCGAACTGGAAAGATATCGACATCCGGTCAGCCGAGAGACGAGATTTTTTTTGAAAAATGTAATTGATTCGTTAACTACTATCGTGTTGCATCGTTTCGGCGATATTGAAAATCAAAGATCATTAAAATGCTCAAAAAATATCTCGGATATGTAAAAATAGTTCGCGAATTTTTAGAATTCAAGGAAATAAAAAAAAAAATAACGAGAGAAGATTAGAAGATTGACGAATGATAATGTAATGAAAAAAAAAATAGAATATATGAACTGTGAGACGAGAGTATCGTTTGCTTCGGTCGAAGTTTTGATATTTCAAAGCTTCGAAAGACAATCAATAAACGGCATTGCGATTACGAACCTTCGTAGTCACCGGGCTACGCAACATCCGGAATTTATTAATAGTTGTTAATAATTAATATAGAATATTTTCTTCTCAAAACTGACAATCAATAAATACCAAGCGTGTCCAGCAATCGCGTAGATGAACGATTATACGGAGAAAAGTTAACGAATGCAGTTCTGTGAAGGAGAATGAAAGACGAAAAAAGATATATAGAAAAATGATAAGTGTGTATAGTATATTTTTTTCTGGATAAAAAAATAATAGCGAAAAGGTAGTCGATCATCGATGTAGAATTATCCGTGAAACGATGCAACGATCTTGATAACTCTATTGATTCACATTTAACGCGCGGGTGCGATTAAGAGAATTAAATTTGATGCTTTCGGGACGGCGAGGAAAACAAAACGCGACGCGTTCGATTTTATTCAAGGAGAGGAGAGGTATCGTAATATTCATAGCGAAAAGTGAGATTCGGAGAGAATTTCTCGAATAATTTTGTTTAATCGATCAGTCGGTAAAGTAACTTTTTTTTAAACGAAAATAGATCCGTACATTTTTTTGAAAACATAAAAAAATTTCAATCTTTTTCTAATTTACGTAATTTTTATTTTTTAATAAAATTAATTTAAAGTTGATAAGTCTTCGAAAGCCTCTCGGAATCTCAATTTTGGTTGGAAATCCAACGATTCATCTTCCTTAATTTAATTGACGAGTTATCATTTTTCTTAACAGCGTAAAGCGCAATCGTTCCTTCCGAATATACGTAAATATATACAGATACGACTAACAAAGCAAAAGGCTAATTAGTGATATTTTTGTAGAAAAATTTGTGAAAGAATAATAAAATGATTTTTTTTTTTATTTTCTCAAACGGTTGCTTCTGCCTTTCGAAACGCCGTCCCGAGTTCGTCGCGACCAAATTATGAAAAACTTAAGCAATATGACGCAACTACCGGAACGATCCTAGCAATAAAGGTGTACCTGCGCAGGCCTATGCAAAGATTAGCGAACGACTAGAAAAGAAAAAAAATGAAAAAAAAAGAAACGAAGGAAAAAGGACGACAAGAGATAGATAATATTTATTTTTATTCTTCATAAGTAACGATGATGGTGGATCGACTGATAAGTACGTGAGTCACTGTGCAATCAAAACACGAAAAAAAAAAAAAAAGAGATATCCGTTGGGCCCATTTTTCCCAAAATTGGCGGATGAGCCGAAGAAAATTTGAAAGTGAAAGAAGAAAAGAATGAAAAAAGAAAAATAAATAAAAAGGAAACACGAGAATCGATCGATATCGTTTGCGAGCAGCACTTTAGTCTGGTTGATCCAGTTTGGGATTCGATCGATTCTCGAGCGATACTTCGAAAGGTGATAAATGTGAGTTGGCGCGCGAAGCCAACTCGGGATCCTCGACAGACGAACGAAAAATTTCGAAACATTCTCGATCCCTCGAATCTCGAAAGAGGACAGTTTTTTCTTCGACGAAGGATCGAGAAATTTTTTCGGAACAATTCGCGCGTTCGCTATTTCGTAAATATACCCGTAGAGATGGATAGCAAGTCCCACCGTGAGACTCGCTGGTCGAGTCTTCGAGACGGCGAGACTTGCGATTCGACGAAAGTAAATAAAAAAAAATTAACTAAAATAAAATTAAAAAAAAAAACAGCTTGGTGGCCAATTCTCAAGTAGCGAAGAAAACAAACAAACAAAATCGATCGATGTTTTAGAAAGTCGCACAATTTTTGCAGCTCTTTATTAGACTGATATGTATTATTAACTAACGAAATAACATTTCTTCGGATATAAAACGATTAATGATACTCGACGTTCGTCATTCGTTCGAAGATAAACGATGAAGAAAAAAAAAAAAGTCCTATTTGCCATCTTCGAATATCGATGTTCTTCGCGAACAAAACTACCAACGAACCGTCGGGTTTTCATTTCATTTTTTTTTCTATTTTTTTTTCTATTAGAGACGTTTGAGATCAACATGTAGATCTCGGAACGTAAAAGAAAAATCTCTATAGCAGTGTATCCCTCCAAGGGACAAAAAAAATCGGTCTAATGAAATTTTTGCGCTCACCCCGCCTAAGGAAAGAGATGATGAAGAGAATTGAAAGAAAAAAAAAGAAGGGAGCTAAACGACGCTCCAAACGTGATAAATCGTATAATATAATAATCAACTAAAAGACGTTTAACGATAAATACAACAATAATGATAAATGTAATTAAACGATAGTACCTAATCGTCGAAGCGAATGTGAGAAAATTTGTGAGGGCATTTGAAAATGAAAATAAGAGATTAAAATGAAAAAAAAACCAGAAACAAGTAATTAATTTCTTCGGAGTTAAACAAAAAAAAAATACGCATCGAGGTAAAACGGTCACGAATTGAATTTAAATTGATTTCGATCACTTCGCGCGTTTTTCTGGTTTTTTTTTTGTGGCGCGATATCGAGTAACGAAAAAAAAAAAAATTCACCGAAACGAAAGAATTACGAATAACGGCCTATAAGATTGTTTCTCGAGAGCGCAGGTGGAGGAAGTATATATATATATTACTGATAAATATACATATATATTTAAAAAAAAGTTTGCTGTAATATAAAGTCTTATAATCGGGACAATCCTCCAAACGAGACGGCGCAATGACCTAACTAATAATAAATATACGATAAAAAAAAGTATATCGTCCGTAACAGAAGCGCGAAGTTCCTCTACCTGCATCTACCTATGCGTAGCTAGGAGAAGCGTGTGTTTTTCTACTCTATCGTCAAATATATATTGCGTAAACCTCGGCCTCTATTAATCATAAAATACCAAACGTCGATAAACAACATTAGAACAACAAAACGCTGTAGATATTCGAGAAAAAAAATTTCGCGCTTAGAAAAAAAAACATTTCGGTACTCGAAAACGGAGAAATTTCTTCCTCGATATGAACTATATAACGGATAAAACAATATAGTAATCAAATTCTGCGAATTCGTAAAAGAAAAAAAAAGGCTTCAAAAAATTCTAAACAAAAAATTGTATCTTGTATTCAGAGCGATATATGTGAATGAATTTATCGATATCAATACACTATAAAATGATAGCGAAAAAAAAAAATGTCAGAAAAATACTTCCATAGTACGGTTTCGGATAAAAAAAAATATATATATTATTTCTCTCACCGAACGACAGAAACATTTATCCGAACGTCATTGAAGAATCATAAATAATTCATTGTTATTATTACTACTATTAATTTTCATTAATAATAATAATAATAATAACAATAATAATTAATAAATAATTCAAGAGAAAATATATATATACTTCCACAGAAAGCATCTACGACTCGTTAAACGTGTATATGAGATTATTCATGAAAAAAAAAAAAAAAGAAAAAAAAACTCAGCTTTAAAAAAATCAAATTTTACGACGTTTTCTCGAGCCTTTTCAATCTATTACACACGCACACTACACGCTATGGATAATCGCCGGAATCCAAGCTCTGTTTTATCTGTTTTTCTAATACGACGGTTGTGAAGTCAGAAAAAAAAAAAACGTTTCGACTGAAACGGAAATGGAAAAAAAAACCGAGTATAAGAAAACAAAAAAAAAAACAAAAAAAAAATCTATACTAAAATTCACTATAATGATGAAAGATATCTAACACTCGAACTCTTTGCTTAACTAGCGAAACTATATTAATATTTTCTACAAACGAATGACTAAAAAAAAAAAAAAAAATTATATAAAAAAGTAAAACAAAGGCCTAGGCACTCACGTCACGCTCGACTTAAGTCTGCATAAATAACTTTTTGAACTACTGTATCTACTTTGACAATCGATAAAAAAAAATACTTATTAGAGCGCATCTTGCACTTAAAGATAACGATTAGCCGATATCTCAAGCGTATATTTACATGTATGCATATTTCATAGATATTAACGATTAATGATAACGGATATGTGTATATAATAACTGAGCTAAATGACTAAATATTCATGACGACGAGGGATGACGACGAAACTATCGAAATAAATTCGAGAAATGACAAAAATCGAGAAAAATGAAAAAAAAAAGAAAATAGATCGCCGAATTTATCGCGATTTTTACGTCGGTGATAATGCAATTTGACTCGATGCCTTTTCGTCGCGAAAATCGGCTCTTAGGAGCGATGACGAAGTCGAAATTGAAGAAAAAAAAAAGATGGAAGGGAAAATATCGTAAATCGTCATGGAATCCAAGCAACGGCCTCTTCCCTACATATCTGTGTTGTACTCGTTCTTAGGTGTCTGACAATCTGCATCGGTTAGAGCCAAAGCCCGGGGCAAGTCAAGCATCGAATTAAATCGATCGTTTAAGAAAAAAAAAAAAATTGAAAAAAATGATAATTCAAACGAAAATTGTATCGTTGACTCGAAGCTGATAAAAATAATGAAAAGTCGATTGAATTATTGTCGTAAAGATGCTTGAATTCACCGTGGCATTGCCAACTTGAAAATTAATCTAAATTGCGCGTAAAATGCCGCGTACTCGCGTATCTAGAAAATAAAATTTAGAGTCTAAGCCTGCGAGCCATTGGCGAAAAGATCGGTTGTTAAAAAAAATTGTGAAACAGCGTACGAATGAAAGGACAGATACGAAATTTGGGTGACGGGATAAACACGCGAGGTGATATGTATTGCAAAAAAAAAAATAAAAAATAAAAAACGAAGATGATAACAATAATTATCCGGGACCCAAAAGACGTACTGGCGAAGCAGAACGTTAAATAAGACTATAGAAATAAACGATACATTTAAAAGTAGTTTTTAATTAGTCTCGATAATTACTTTGTTGTTGCACTCTCTTCTCGACACCCTTTTTAGTGACTAAAAAAATGCCGCAAAAAATCGAATAAATCGTCAGATACTATAACTTGATGATAATAATATATTTTTCCTTCAATTTATTTTTCAAACTTTGAAAAAATCCTTGCGATCTCAAATACACAATAGAAATGAAAAAAAAAAAAGAAATCGCCATTTAAATTTTCACGAGGCACTGTTGATAATTCTAACGATTATTGTATCTCTTGGTAAAAAAACAAAATGATTTACGGTGTAATCGCAAAAAGAGGATTCTTACGAGAATCTTCGCGACGAGAGAGACAGGGGGAAAGGAGCCCTTAATACGTAGTTAAGTCAAAACTTAGTAAATAGTTAATTATAAAGAAATAGATCGAGGAGAACAAAACAAAAAAAAAAACATTAATGTGATGTCCCTATGTGTTGAGTGTTGATTGTCGCACGTGTGAAAATATAGTTCACGTGCGTTAGAATATTCAACGGAGCATCAAGCTTAGTTTTACGAAAATTGAGAAAAAAAAAATTGCAGTACTCGATGGTACGTGGAAAGTATAACATTCTCAATTCGAAACGATTGTATCCAAATAATTTTTCAAACTTCATTATCATTATCGAGATTGTGTATTTCTGAAAGAAATTTTTAGTAACTTAGCAATTGACTTGTCCACTTGTCAGTGTGGCCTATCGCCTTCGATCGAACGCGAAACATTGTCGCGAGTGCTAAAAGTCACTTTATCAACGATTGTAAAGAAAAGTGTGGAAACTTTGCGAAGAAAAAGATAGTGGATATATATTCAATAAAAAATTGAATATATAAACATAACGAAATTGTAACTTGTATTTTTATCATCGAAATGGAGAGTTACTGTAATGTTGAAATTTAATTTTTTCCTTCGAGTGCATAAATATTGATCGTAATGCGTTATCGCACATTTTCTCGTCGATTTTTATACTTAAAATTTTTTTTTATTGAATTAATAATAATAATATTTACAATATTATTATTGTTTACTGATTAACAAATTTTTGTTATTTAAATGAATTTTTTAATTCACATTAAATTTAATTTTTTTTATTTCATTACTTTTTTTTCGTTAAAACATATCGACAGAGTTTGATAAATTTTTTGGAGCGAAAGCTATGCTTGAGCAGAACAAGAATGAGAAAACGAAGAATCGCGTTATCGACGAGAAAAGTAAATTCAGAGCCGTTCGTGATACTCGAAGCTAATGTACGTAAATCATAATAGTAATAGGATTCTCGAAAAAAATGAATAATCCTCCTCAAGACCCGAATAATTTGTGTGACACAAAAGATGGAAAATCAAACGAAAAGGAAGTTGCGAAGTCGCTGTAATCGCGATTGAAATTAAGGATATGAAGATGATTATTTATGTAAGTGAGAAAAAAAATTGAGAAGAAAGGAAGTCGAGAGAGTTTACATAATGAATAACATTATTACGCCCACCACGGGATGTTGAAAATTATTATTTGTACATTGGAGATATTCGAGAATGACTGATTTTTGTAGTATGTGTCTATAAATATTGATTATGTATAAACGAACGCGACGTTCGACGATATAAAAAATATATGAGAAGCGGAAGAAATGAAAAGAAATATAATAATAATGCAAAGAAACAAATGTACTTCGAGGGTGTGGTAATTAGAGACGCGCGAAAAAAAAAAACAATTATTTGTGTAAAACTCTTCACGATGTATAAACCAAAAGATCTGACATGTGAGATAAATACAGTTGCGACGTGAGTCGAGCACAAAACTTGATGAAATATTTATACACTTTTTTTTACCTTATCTATTCATCGTTTCTTCCAAAACACCATTTTAACCGAAAATCTTTTTTTAAAAAATATCGCTGTGTATTTAGTGTGCCTATTATTATCTACGTACTTTTGACGCGCTATTAAAAAAACATCGCGTGTGGTAATAAATGCTTACGGCTCGTATCGTCGCGCTTGGCCCTCCCGTAGCTCCACGCATGCGCAATGAAGTGGTGTCACCCCTTGTTGCTCCACTTGCTCTTCGACAAATATTTTAAATTGACGGGCGGTTTTATTACCCGAGAATAAACATTACCACTTCACTCATTGATTTCTGCTATTCGTCAACAACTTCACAAAATGTTGCACTATTCACCCGAATATATAAATCGTTCGACCTCTCACGAATCGCGAAGAAAAAAAATGTCAATTCATGAAACGGTTACAAAAAAAATTCAAATATTTATGCGCGTCGATTTTATCGTCGAATTATGAAAAATATATCATGCTGCCTCTGAAAATAAAGGTCTACAAATTCGGCATAGTTTATCGAATGATTTTTATACACTTATATAATTAATTAGATGTTTGGAAAACAGTAAGGTTTCATTTTAATCGCGCACTTGCGATCCAACGAACAAAAAAAACCGTTACGAAAGTTTAATCACAATTCGTTCGATACATTATAATTTATAATAAAGAACAATGATTAATTTTATTCAAAAATGCATTTTTTTTTATTTGACACTATTTTACCGGCCTAAAGTGACAATATCCCCATTGCGAAACAATCTGTGGCACAGACTGCGTGTCGCATCGAGCCACAGGATTCTCTCCCCTCCATGGCGCCGTTGAATCCCACTGATACACATACGATCTATATATGTACGCATATATATTCCCTTCAGTTTACATCCGTGGTTTACATGCAGTCCCACCATTTGTACACGCTTCTCTAACGAAACGCGTGAAAACGCGATTCGCGGCTATTATAACCGAGCAACATCATTCGTTCCCTGTAATCAAGGTTTATTATCCTCATTTGACGTGGCCGTATCATCTACATTTTTTCGCAATATCCGCAAATGCATTGCTATCCGTATAGTACCTGTTTATGGAGTACGATTGTCCTGTGAGGCGTCGATCGTTGTTGACTCGTAAAAAAACGTTTTCTTTGCGATCGACTTTCTTGTCCCCTGTTAATATTTATCACAGTGTGTTACATCGTAAAAACTGCAGAACATCAGTCGTTCGTTGTCTTGAAGAATCAGTGCAATATCTCTGTAAAGCATTTGAATGAAATATGATTTTTCATCTTACGAAGCAGAAAGGGTTAAAGTGTCATTAGAGCATCCGGCTATTTCTTCTCGTTACGGTATTCGTGGTTGTGTGACGAATATATACACACGGATGTGCAATGACAACAGAGAAATCATCGAAGTAATGCAGGAAACTTTGAGACGAATGGATACAGTCAACAAAATCGAGGTATCGTTAAAACATCGAAATAAATATTTTTATCATTGCCCAGTTGGTGCTTCTGAGTTTTAATAATTATTTTTTCAATTTATTCATTGAGTATATCGAAAAACAAATACGTTTGAGATAAGAACTTGCAAATTTGAGTTATTTTAACATAATTACTGTAATCACGACTGAAGTCACGCAATAGAATTATGTAACACAGAAGCTTATCAACAAGCTGAACTGCTTGTTGTTTACATCTTTGCAGTCGTCGTAATGTCATAGACTCCGGCCAGAATTTCAAGTTTTGCGACGATTGTGGAATGGCGTTGTGGACGGGAAGACCCAGTTGGTTGGGGAAACTGGGATTAGCTCTGCTGGCCGCCTGGCTTCTCGTTCTTATACTCTCCGTTTCGCATGTATTCAAAAATAATTCATCGGCTTCCGAAAATGATCTCGTCGGCAATAAGGAAAATTCGCAGCGACTTGCACAGATGTCCGGCCAATTTGAAATACTCAAAAAGCAAAACGAGGCACTGGCCAGTATAATTTTAGGGTAAGAAAATTGGATGAGGTGATTCTGGAGAATTTTTGCTTTATTTTTTTTTTTTATAGCAGCGAAGGGGCGAAGGGACTGCAAGGTGATCATCTGGGATCAGCTCAGGAAAAAGCATCCATTTACTATGATTTGCTTGACCAAAATGCGGGGGGTAAACGTGGACCACCTTCGGCGGAATACGAAGAATTGAGGCGGAGAATACGTAACAATGTTCAAGAGATGTGGTGAGACACTGCAAAAAAATCAATTTTAATAATAATGTAATTTAAAAAAAATTATTTCCTAATCAATTTTATTCGGTTTGAAATATTTTTATTTTTTACTCTTTTCTTTATTTTATTTTATTGCTCAATGCACAATATGTTTAGTAATTTATTTTATTAATTAAAAAAAAAAGGTCGATTTATTTATTATGTTGATTTTCTTATTTAACATTTTTTGCTAATGTTTTTTTATTTTATAATTATTATTCATCAAACAAATTTCCGGCTTTCAGGTACTACGTCAGCGCGCAGCTAACAAAAATGAAGAAGAACGTCGACGAGTTGGCGATAGAGCAGCGTGAGAAGGACGTAGACGAGGCTCTGAAGATGGTTTGGGAACACAAAAAATCGCTGATCAACGATTTGGACAAATTGGCTAAAGTCGACGGCCATCAGGAATGGAGAGAAAAAGAAGCTAAAGACTTATCGGATTTAGTGCAAAGACGATTTAGGTAAGCTGCTCTACGCTTCAAAAAACCAGTAATAACATAACTAAACATTTTTTTAAACTCAACAGGTATCTGCAAAATCCGAGCGACTGTAACAAAGCGAGAAAATTGATATGCAGCTTGAATAAAGGTTGCGGCTTCGGTTGTCAGATTCATCATTTAACATACTGCTTTCTCGTGGCATACGGAACGGAGAGAACGTTAATTCTGAAATCGCGTGGTTGGCGTTATCACAAAGACGGTTGGGAATCGGTATTTAAGCCGGTAAGCGATACGTGTCTGTCCACGGGCGGCGCATCGCACAGCAATTGGCCGGGTGACGCAACGAAGCAAGTGGTATCATTGCCGATAGTTGACAACGTGTACCCAAAGCCAAAATTTCAACCTCCCAGCGTACCGGCCGACATAGCTCCGAGATTGGAAAGAATTCACGGCCATCCATTGGTGTGGTGGGTCGGCCAAGTATTGAAGTATCTAATGAGACCCCAAGAGAACGTGAAGAATCTTCTCGACTACTCGAAAGAAAAGCTCGGCTTCGAGAAACCGATTGTCGGCATTCACGTCCGACGAACCGACAAAGTTGGCACCGAAGCGGCATTCCACGATATAGACGAATACATGGTAAAAGTTGATCAATACTTTAATCAGCTCGAGAATCCGCCTAAAGTACGAAGAGTATTCGTCGCCAGTGACGATCCTAAGGTTATCACGACGGCACGAAAGCGTTATCCAAAATACGAGATAATCGGCGATCCAGAAGTCGCGGAAACTGCCTCCGTATCGCGACGATACTCGGACTCATCTTTACAAGGCATTATAGTCGATATTCATCTCTTGTCTCAATGCGATTTTCTCGTTTGCACATTTAGCTCGCAAGTTTGTCGCGTTGCTTACGAGTTGATGCAAACCTATTACACCGACGCTTATGACAGATTCGCGTCGCTCGACGATATTTATTATTACGGTGGACAAAATCCTCATCCTCACGTCGCGATTCACGATCACAAGCCTCGAAGAAGCGGTGAACTCGAGCTTCGCGTTGGCGATCTTATCGAAGTTTACGGCAATCACTGGGACGGTTTTTCGAAGGGGCGCAACACGAGAACAAGCATGACGGGGCTCTATCCCAGTTTTAAAGTTAAAAATCCCGCGGCGGCCGTAGAATTTCCGAAATATCCTAACGTACCGATGGTGGAGAATAAAGTTCATTAAGACAAATACGAATACGAATTTGTCGATTATATCGATGATTCGGGGCTTTGCAATCGCCGGAGAAAAATCTTATATATATATATTTTTTTTTGTTCTTCAGATCTTTATCGCGCTATATTTTCTTCGACCTGTGAACATGACGAATTTTCAACGAGCAGACTATGTATTATATTGTAATACTATATTAGGCGTAAGAAGGAGAAACCAAGGGACTGAAAGTGATAGGGAGATTGGTTGCCGAGTAAACTAGACAAATGATATTTTTTATGAAGGTTGTGCCAATCGAGTGGAGCAGCTTTTCGAATACATGCAAACGATCAAATCACACCTCCCAGCTGCCATTTTACGCAATAATCATGGAAAAAATGAAAATAAAAAGCAAAACAATCCCGCAACTCGCATTAAAAGAATCATCGCACAATTCGAACGACATTCATTATTTATATCGATAATCATTGCGAACGAAACACAAATAGTATATCTTCATACATTTTAAAACACTATCCGGAGGTCCCGCGGACTCGAAAAAAAAGAACGTCACGAAAACTTCGCGTGCCAGTTGTTTCTACTATACAGCATCGTTTTGAATGACTCTCTTTTGGCAACATTTTTCGGACTGATAGACTCGATTCGTCGAAAAAGCGCCGTAGTACGAAATTGTGGAAAAAAGAGGACAATGAAAAATCGTCTTATAATAACGCAAGTGTATTTTCAAAGTTTGAATGTGGACAGCGAGCTGGGCTTGTGGCCTATCTTTAAAAAAATATACGTACGGGTCTCTAACCCTGCGTATTATATACATATTGTAATATATTTTATACTACGAAGAAAACAAAAAAAAAAAGAAAAATGTAACAAACATGAATGAGAATTGTTATCATATCGTAAGATTGAACTTGGTTTTTAATAATAACATATTTAATTACTCGAAAACAAACGTGACTTTTAATTTTTGAAGCAAAAAATTTTATCCGCGCGTTTTGAGATTTTTCGAATAATCTCGTGGCATGCGCGGTATCGATTTATCGAATCAAAGTAACGCGACCTCAAAAGAACGGTGGCGAGAAGAAGAGAAGAAGAGAACTCTGAGAGAATACTTCACATCAGTCGCAGTCGATCGACGATGGCTGTCAAAACACATATGTCGTTCAACAACAAAAAATATTTGATTTAGTAACGTCAAGGATTGGACGACGGCAGGGATTTGAAATGTCTCAAATTTTTCGTATTATCAGACCGGAGATGACCCAAATTTGTAGATTCTACGGGAGTCACAGGTAAGATATGAAAAAAAAAATGAAAACAATAACAGAATGTCAGTTCACGCATCTCTCGGTCAGTAATATTTGTACGACGCATTAGTCAAATCATTTGAGACACAGTTTCGTAATATATCTCGTACCTTTCGTGATACGCACACGATTTCGCGATACTCGATATGTTACGTAAAGAAATCGCAAAAGCGCACTTAGACGCGCGCGAAAAAAACGGCATCTCTCATAACCTCTTATTCGCGAGATCGCGATACTAACAACGAATATCACTCGATTTTTCATTTACCCCATGCAAAGCTATGGTAAAATAAAAGGAAAAACGAAAAAATGTTTGTTAAAGGAATCTCCACAGCCATTACGATACTCTGCGTATAACGTCGGACGCGACGCAAAAAGATATTCGTCAAGCGTTTATAAAACTTTCGAAAGAAGTGAGTGGGGGCACACAAGTTAAAAATTTCGTCGAACATTTTGGGAGTATCACGTATTGCTGATCCCCATTTTAGATGCATCCAGACTCGAGTAAAAATCCTAGTCATGCAGATTTTGTGAAATTGAATGAAGCTTACAAGGTACTGAGCAAGGAATACACGAGGCGAGTGTACGATATGGAATTGAGTAATCGACAAGTCGACGGACGTCCCATTCGGGTGTACGTATGAAATAATTCCTCTGTTTCATTAAAAACATAAAAAAAAATAACCTAAAAAAAAAATCTCATGATAACTAAAAATAATTTATTCAGAGTATACTACGATCCTTCGGTAAAACAATGGAATCGACGTCACACAGTACACCACCGTGATCCCAACGATGATAATTATTACGGCATTAAAGGGATAAAAAAATTATCGAATGTGACGATAGCACTTTTGTGTATCGTTTTCTCAGCGGTCGGCTTGGTAGTTCAGATATTGGCGATAAACAAGTCTGCCGTATTCCAGAGGGAAATGTTAATAGAGAGGAGCAACAAATACGCCGAAGCGTACAGAAAAGTTAGAATAGAAGCGGAAAGCAAAGAAAATGAGCAGAGAATTGCCGATTTTGAGAAAAGTCTTACAACCAGCGCCAGTGATACAGGAGTCGGAATACAGAGCTGACGGTTCACTCCGATTTCTCGCTGCATAGTACAATTAATTTATTCCCAGTACAAGTATTTTTTTTTTTCCAATTTTTGCTGTAAAATGAAAATGTGATGTAATTTATTTTTAAACACGAAATTTACAACAACATCGTTGTTTCCATCATTATTTCACACGTTAACTTTTTTTTATCGATTATTTAAATCATAATAATTATACAGCGATGATACACATGATATACGTCCTTTTGAAAAAAAAAAAAAAGAATGCTAACGAAATCTCGATAATTGAAATTTTACAATGAATAATATTAATAATAATAACACTAACAATAATAATACATTCTAGTTATTATTATTATTTTTTATTTTAATAATATTGAAAAAAACGTTTTTTTTGTCAATATCTTCGCGATTTCGTAAATAAATAGATACTCGGACGTCATTAACATGATACTTTTACGGAGAGGAGGTCGCGCCATAATTCGCGATATGATACATATAAATCGAAGATAATGGATGCGAGATGATTTCGGAGGTGGGAATTTGGTACACGATCACATCTGATTTGTTTGTTTTTTTTTTTCATTCTCTTCAGCAATTGCGCGTTTAAAACACAATTATTCCGAATTATAAAATAACATTACAAAATTCAGATAGAGACGGGCTTTTGTTTTTTTTTTGCCGATAAGATTTTTACTGAGACCGATACGATTTTTTTTTTTTTTTTTTTTTTCAAATTAGTGATCATTCTCGTCACTCTCAGTTTTTTCGCTCAATTGTTTTACGTAAGTCATAACGGATACATGAGGATATGCCGGTGTGAATACCGGGGCACCGTTCTCGTCGAGGTAGTCGGTGTATTTGAGCTCGAAAACCGGTTCGAAACCGTATCTCTTGCACAGCTTGGCGGAGAACAGGGACGTGCAATCCGATCGGACCATGTGAAAGCTCAACTCCCGAGCAATCTCACTGTAAATTAATATTATTATCCTGGATTATTACACTATTTGAAGTGCAAAAAACAAAAACGCTATTGCCGTAACAATGTCATCACGAAAAAAAAAAAAAAAAATTCGGAGGAAATATAATCGCAGTTAATCAATATTATTATCGTCAATTAGTTAATCATTTGAAAAAAAAAAAAATCATTGCACCCTCAGCTTTAGCAGAGAAAAAGATCGAAAAAAAAACATCGAAACAGATCACTTAATTACATAACAAACAATTAATAATTATTTAAAACACAAAAAAAGTCTTTGATATGAAAACTTTATCGCAGAAAAAAAAAAGATAATCACTCTAAATAAATATTATTATCGCTGATTAGATAATTATGTGAGGCGCAAAAGAAAATGATTGGTATCTTTGTCAGAGGAAAAATTTGAAAAAAAAGGTAATCACAGAAAAGAATATCGAATTATCGATGGATACTTACACAGTTTTCTCGATGAGGGCCTGAGCGACGCCTCGACCCCTCCAATTGCTGTCCACCGATATAATTCTGATCTCAAGGACCCTTTGACCCGGATATCTCCTCGCAATATCAGCCTTCTTGTCAACGTGATGAAGCAATCTCAGAATCTTGCGGAATTTCGGATTTTTGCAGTTATCTATGTACTCCGGTTCTCCCTCTTCCGGCGGTTCCATTTTACCTGATGATTTAATCGCACCGAAGAATCACATTAACGGCATTTAATTGCATATATCTGATTAAACGATTGCGTTTACATTGTATAGCTGCCAACTCCCGATCGAGTCTCGTGTCTTGTATATGCAAAATTGCGGGTTCATGTATAATGCATTACAGTGTCGGTATATATTTAAAAAAGGGGAAAAAAATGAGAATAAATGCGTTGTTTAGCGACGGAGACACACAAGGCTCAGGAACCGGCAGAAGGCGGACTTTGCGTCGAGGACGTGAAGTACAATCTTTGCGACACAACGACAATCGTCGGCACTCGATTCTTTTTTTATTTTCATTTTTTTTCTATCATTACCCGATGCAATATAGTGCGACCGGCATATAACATTATCGAGCTGAGCTCTCGATCATTATCCGCATAATGCTGGTAACGCCCAGGTAAATGAATAGGCGACGACGACCACGACGATAATCGCGGTGAACGGATCGCGTTTCGCGAGCTCATTGTACGTAAAGGCGGATTGAGTGAACAACAAAACAGAAAAAAAAAGAAAGAAGAATGCCAAGAAAAAGCATAGATATACGAATGAAAGAAACGTTGATTACGCGGGTCACAATGCGATATTACGCATCGACGAAACACGACGTATTGAATCGTAGAAACGTTAGAAAAATAATTGATAACGAAAGAAAAAGCATGTAAAATTATTTAATCAGCACTTTTGCGCTAAAAAAAATTACAAAAAAATGTCGTATTGTATAATGAGACTACATTAGGATAATATGTAATGTTGGGGATTACGCGCAGACTTCGTGATACATTGATCGACTATAACGCAAAACAACTAATTAAATGGGAAGCGCAAATTCTTCTAATAAGCAATTTGCCATAAGAGACACTGAAGCAAAGTTAAACGTGCCGTTTGAGTGGCGGGATTACGTGGTTACCCTTCAAAACGGCAATTATATCGAGAAAAAAAATGCTACGGTGTGATGAAAGTATATTCGGATAAAGATTAAGGTTGCGGATTACGTAAAGCAGCCTTTGTGATAAAAGGTATCGGATTGACGTACTGCAATGCAAACGAAGTAATTAGAAGAAAATGGTGCACTTTAAAAAAAAATAATAGTAATTTACCAAACTGGAAGCTTTAATTTATGATCGCGTATAATAAATTTAAAGCGATCCTTTCACGTGATCGTAAAGTTCCATAAGTTCTCCCCGATTAATAATTTCTATTACGAGTACAGAACTTGCTGTAGGTACTCATTAGATAGATATTTATGTTTCTTGTCTATGAAGTACGCGACTTGGTGCTTTATCACCTTATTGGTGACCCACATGAATAACGCTACACGCACCCGTCCTTCATGCAGGGGACGGTGGGGCAAAATGGAACAGTCGCGGCAACTCAAATTTTGGGGCAAATGAGAAAAATAAAATTTTCTAAAAGTTCGATTTTCAAGTCGTCACCTCGAGAAAGATGAGAAACGACGTTTAATGAAATTTTATGGGAAATTTATTGATTCGGCTAAAATTCGATAATGGTATTTAAAAAAAAGTCTTCCGTTATTTTTAGTATGGAAAAAATTATATTTTTCGACGAGAATGGTTTACATATCGCTTACGGGTACCAAATTATTTGAAATATACATTTTACTTTTTTTTAATGCGATTGAATCACTGTCCATTTTGCCCCACTATTTTTTTTTTTTTTTTCATTTTAATATTTTAAAGGAATATGACAATACTATTTTTTGGATGCAAAGTGGTGGAAAATTGGAACGTATATCGACGAAACTGCCTGATTTACTAAAGCGGTTCATTTTGCCCCACCTTTCCCTACCTCATACGTAAACGGTTAACAATCACCGAGACGATTAATCTAATCGAACTATACGATCGGCTATCTCGACGTTTTGATCCCCACCCCAGTCCGCTCCCCCTCCCACCCCTACCCACTCCCACCCTTACAGGTATTATACAAACAAGATTAATGAGTCAGATTACTGCTGAGAGAAGGCGAAATATTATATGTACAATCTATGTGTCAACAGGTCTAACAAGTTCAGAATCTCGTAACCCACTGTTAGAATGCCAAAGAATTCGCGATATACTAATAAACTTTAGTTCGTGTCGAACACTACATAAAATTACGAAAAATTGATCGATCGATCAATTTATTTCATATCATAACCTTTTTTTTAATGTGTCCTTCTCTCGGTAACATAGCAATTACATAGCGTGACAAGCTTATGCCAGGTATGTAGATAATGTAATTACGGCTACATTGGCACCCGGCGGACCGCGTCGACTCCCGGGTTCCACCCGTACATATCTATCTGTTCTCGCGGCTATCAAGTTCGCCGCGAATAGTCGTGATTAATCAATTTTTCGCGATAATTTCGATAATTTCGTTGGTCAAATCAATTTAATTGCAATTTTGCGTCAAATCAGTATTAATGTAACGTTTTTTGCATTTTATGACGATGAATCGGCTGTGGCTGTCGTTGGGTGGGGGTTTAGAAACGTCACGACAAACACGACCTACGCTCGCCGACTCTTTCGAGCGAACAAATATTTTGACATCGCTTTCGGTCGGATGGGACTATTACGGAGCGATTCTCGTACCAATACACAGGATTGACTCTAATGCTCATCTGAGTGTAGCTACGAACGGATATGTGTCTTCTGTTTACACAAGTGGGTACACAGAAGGCACTTATATAGATGTGTATATATAGAGTTCGGGACAAACGTTCACCCAGCTATACACGTTAATGAACTCAATGAATCGCAATTGCGTCAAAGAACATGTGCTGTACCTTTGCATGTGTATAAAGCAATTGTTATAGGTATTTGGACAACTAAGCATTTACTCGATTGTCTCGGCAATGAGCACAAGTGCACATCAAACATTAATTTATCGATCAACCCATTCATTTGAAAAAAAAATAAAATAAAATTTTGTCTCATTTTCCATATCCAGCAATTTACAAAAATTAGTTCCATCCATCAATTGAAAAAAAAAAACTATTCCGATCGATCCATAAAAATTTTGTTTTAAATTCGTTCGTTCGTTAATTAACGGTGTGTACATTGGGTCTTTTAGGAAACAGTCGAGTTTTCAAAATTTTCGGAGCTTTCAAAAAATCTGAAAAAAATCAGAATTACTCAGCGTAGTGTCTACTGCAAGGTATACAAGTTGCCAAAGTCGAAAATTCAAAAACGTTGTTAATAAAAATTGAAGTAAAATAAAAAAATTCTCTCATAGACCCAGTGTACCGACGCAAGGTAAAATAAATCGATTCGATTCGTCTATTAAAAAAAAAACATTTTTTCATTCCGTCCATTAATTTAAAAAAAAATTCCAAAATGCAGCGATTAATTAACGATTTTTTTTTTAATTCTTACCATTGAGTTGAACTCCGATAATCGAGCCGTTCGACGATACTGCCATCAGACTAAGATTGTCGGCCAACGCTGACATACTATACTCCTCGAGTTCAATGCACGTACTGTCCTCCCCTTCCGGTATTAGCTGAATACTGTGATTCAATGGCTCGTCCCGGAAGAAGAAACGTCTCAAAAATTTTAACACCTTCGGCTTGTCCTCCTTCGCGATAAATTGTATGTGATAGTCCATTCCTATGGTCTCGTTCTCGCCAACGGCGTCCGCCAACTGAAACCCGAGTTCATCAACGCAATGTTTACCATTTCAACAATTTGCCGCGTACAAAGCGATTCAGAATTTTTTTTTTTTTTTTTTTCGTATATTGTGCTGAGAAAAAATTAACAAGCATTCATTGTACCGCAACTCTCGTCCAAAAATGCCTAAGAATACGTTTCCATACATTATTTAATCGAAAAAAAATTTCATTTTTTTTAACATTAATTTTTTTTTTCGTATTAATTTCCGTATTTGAACTTCTCAATACTGCAAATTTCTCAAATTGCAATATCGCGATCTCGAACACGCGCCTTCTTAAAGTGAATTCACGTTAATTGTCCAATCAACGTACATTGTACGGTTTGCGTTTTATGAAGAAGAAAAATACGCGTGCGCTTTTTCATTCGTTACTCCGAATGCATCAGCGGTGAAAGAGAATACTGTAGGTCTTTATTAATTTTTCGTGGAGACAACAACGTTCGAAGTGGCAAGCAACGTAATGTGATACGCGTACTGATGGAAATTCTCCTACGTACTGATAGGAGTATTTTTTTTCTCTGTTCCGTGTGTGTATGCAGACGGAATACATGTGCGCTTTGGTCATGCGACGATCTTTCGACGAGTTGGGAACTAAGTCCACACAGTCATCGTCATCGAAGTTTTTTTTTTTTTTTTTTTTTTTTTTTTTTTTTTTCAGATGACACAATGTGACTGTGGGTAATGAAAGCCTGTAAGCTCAAGTACACAATAGTCGAGGGAGCACACTCTTCTCGCATCTTCCGCACGCGAATACGATGTTTTCATTATAGTTCTATTATTGTTTGACATTTTTGTTGACTATAACTCCGTCGTGTATTTTCAATAATTATCTTATCTATAGAATTCGTTACAACATGACGAATATTGTTTCTGCATTTATCTAACGTACGATCGATCAAAATGAGGAAAAAAATGTTTTTTTTTTCTACGTATAAAAATGTTTAAAAACCCTATAAAAAAATGCACAATAGAAGAAATAAAAAAAAAATTATATTTTGAAAAATTTTAAAAAATTCGAAATATATATATCGTTTTTTTAAATACTCGTTTCAATTTTGGAAATAGATGTTTTAGTAAATAAATCAACGAACTGATAAAAAAATTATAAAATTCCTCGTTTGTGAACTAATGAATGATTAAAGGAAAAAAAAAACCAAAATGTTTGCATATTTTTTTTTACTCGTACGTATGCAGGCGAAACGAGTAACGATGTCGTAAAGCTTGAATCTCGATTGCACTCGACCCCATTGACAATGCATATTATGCCGAGTCCATTTCTTCGCGAAGCAGCGTCTTCCGGGGACTACCACACGCGAGTCGGCGGATATGCTCGTCCGAGCTGCCACTCTGCTCTTCCGACTGAATAATAGTCGATCTAACAAGCGACTCATAAAAACATCGGAGAATTTATGTACCCTCGAGAATAACAAACGCGACGTATTAACTCTTTACAATTTCAATGATAACAATAATTTTTATTCGTAATAATGTTAACAACCATTAGGCTAACAAAAAAAAAAGTTCAAATGATATATAACGAAATGATAGGTTAATGTGCGCGTTTTAAATTTTTAAAGTTTCCCGACACGAGTGCAGCTTGAAAAAAAATGAAATACTACAGAAATCGTGATAACAGAAATTGTAGTTAGCGATGTCTGTTTAACTCGCTAAATCAACAATTTAATTCACGAAGTCTAACAGATTTGGCTTCGATCGAGCGAAAGGCTTTGCTTTTCCCTACACCAAGATCGGCGCCTCGCGCTGCTCGACTATAATCGATAAGAAATCGTGATGATAGATACTGGAGATAATCCAGAGATTGGATACGCTTTAACGCGGGTAACGCTCTCACTGGATCGATGGTAACCATAGATAATGAGGACAACACTCGAAAGCGTATGCAGACTTAAAGTTCAAGATACATAAAATCATTCGAAGCCCAAACATTATGAATTATGAACTTTGTATCTCGAGTCACGCTGCCGTTTTTTTCCGACGGCAACACAAGTACTTTCGGTACTGATTACGATCGTTGAGGGGATATGGCAATTCGAAAATTGAATCAAATTTTTATTTTTTTTTTTTCTCAAAAAAGTATTCAAGAGAAAAAAATTAAAACCGTTGTTCTGGAAAATACATACATTGAGAATCTCGCAAAAAAAAAATTGGTAAAATGTATTGAAAAATAAAAATGATATGGCCGCCGGAAGAACGACTTGTGTTTTTTTTTGTCGACACGATTGATGTTGCCAACCATATCTTTTTTTTTTCAATATATTTTGACAATTTTTTTTCTAAGACTCTCAATACATATACTTTTGAGTATTCAAAATTTAATTTATTTTCATCCGATATTTTAGGGAAAAAAAAATTCAAAAATTTGACTCGGTTTCCAAACCGATTAGTAGATGTACTCCCGTAAATGAAATAATATACACACGAGCGCCTCCGCGTTTTTTTATCGCTTATATCTATATAGGCCAAGATTCGGATTCTATTTCAATTTTTTTTCAATTTTATTGAAAAAAGACCCAATATTTACTCAGTCTTACCGAGTATCTCGTTAAAGTCGGTGAATCTTTAGCGAATCCAATAATCGTCTCATCGTGACGACGGTCGTTGATCTTTGTCTTCTCCATCTTTTCGCAGATACCAAGTCCCTGTTTATTCATGATATATAGACGGATCACACGTTTTTTCTCAATTTTTTTCAAGTCTCTTCTTTTTTACTTAAATTGCTTTATAATAAAAGTCGTCAGCTCGTCTCGAGGAGAAATCACTTTGACCGCCGATAAATCCGTATCGATCGGTATTCAGATAGGCAGCGATTGATCGCGAAGTCTCACCACCGTATTAAAAACTCTCGAATTTATTCCGAGAATAAATTAAACAGAACTCATTTAGCGAAATAAAAAAGATTTAAAAACAATAAAAACGGATAAAAAAACAAAAAAAAAATCTGGGAGATCGGTTGCTCGATCGAATTTCGCGAACCCGTTTTATTCGTCGCGACCTTCTTTGTTAGTTCGGCATTAATCTCGGGTGAACTGAGCCCCTCCGTTCGAGTCTCGAGGTTCTTATAGTGAACCGCGAGGTGAATCGGTTGGGGCAGAGAGACACACAGACTCCTTCTTCCACCTACTGCCATCATCCCGGTGAGCAAACGACACTGCTCCTGTGATCTCTCCGTAACATTATTCTCGAATCCCTTCTTAGCGCCAATCTCAAGGACAATCGCGCCTCGCCGATAACTTATTCTTTCGATCTCTATACAGATATAAACAAAGGAAGAGAGAGAGAGAGAGAGAGAGAGTTCTTATACATACGTTAGACACATGTATAACCCGTTCGATTTTTAAATACGAGGCTTTGTTCGCCGATCATTGCCATTTCGGCGACGATAATAATCTACGGTTCCGGAAGCGATAAGAAACTTTTACGACTTTCTGTAATAAGGTAAGTGACAAGGATTCGCAAATAATGAATGCCGGACGCCGAGGACATCATTATCATTTGCCCTTTATTGGTGCGGCTTTAAAAAGCCCCTAAGGCGATATTCTGCCATCAACTCCGCGCGCGCGAGGAGGACATATAGAACGTCGAGCCGTCGAGGATTTCGGAATAGCATGTAACATTTTTTACAGCAAAAATAATACGAGTTTCAATTTTTTTGAAATTCTTGCTCCAATTTTTTTTTTTTTTTTTCATTTTTTAATTATTCATTATCATTTATTATTCATTTTTTTTCTATCTGTTTTTCATTATTTATCATCATTTACTTTTCATTGCTGCGGTTTTTAAATGTCCTTAAGGCGACAGTCTGTTATCAACTGCGATGCACGAGAAGGAAATATAAATCGTCAATCCTTCCAGGACTTCGAAATACCGTTTGTTATTCATTACCACTTTGTTATTCGCACACAAAACTTGGATTTTAACTGTCAATATTTTTTTTTCTGCCGCGCAAAAAAATTCAACTTAAAAAAAAAATGTACCAATTTTTTTTTTTTTAAATGTACCAATTTTTTTTTTCTATCGTGGAAAAAAATTGAAGAAAATTAATATAAATTCTTGGACCGATGCCGATGTTGCGCGAGGCTCTGCTTCGTTCGACGAGTAGAACTAATTGCAACTTGGAGTAAAGACAAGAGACGCCGGAGCGAGAGCGTCGTCACAGGATCGTATCGTTCGAACAATAACCGGTGTCACATTCTTGCCCTTGGTGAGGACCACAAGGGCTATAATCATTTGCCTGTCTTTTCCTCCTCGTTTCCTCGCGCTTCTATCTGTCGCATATTCTCCGGTACATTGATTAATAGACATCGTGATTACTATGCCGTGACATCCATATTTAATCTTTCAAGGACCAATGATATATGTATAAACCATACGTCGGGGGTTTCGCGTTTCTGTAGTTGTTTAACTGTGAGCTTAATGACTGTACAAACAATCCGCGCATATAAGTCGTTCTCATCGTATTCCCACTTCTGGTTTATTTTATAATCGATAATAATCTTTAGTAATTAAATAAAAAAAATAAGAAGACGAGTGAATGTTAAAGAAAAAATTTAAAAAAATAAAAAAAAATGCGTTGCATGATGCTCCGTTTCTATAATTCTCACCGAGGTGTGAAAAAGCGGCTATTAACGATCGAGTATTGCAACGATTTTATTTGTTCGATAACGCAGGTAACGTTAACTACCACACCGTTATAAACGAAAAACTTATACTTGCGTTTCTTCCAAGTGTTTTGCGTACTCGCTATATAAAATATGCAAAATCATATGTTATTATTGTTGCGGTATATTGGTATAGGTTTTGGAATAGATGAATAGATGAATAAGCCGGGGTTCGCCCAAGCAAATCCAAGTGGCTGTGGAAGTGACCGTAGCAAATGGCCGTGAAACAAAGTGACGTCCGATACGGCTACTAAGGTATATACTATTGTATATATATAGTTTGTGTCTTATCTCGTTGCGATCTGATGGCCGTCGACGCTCGTCTATTCCATAGGCCGTGCTTACCGTCTCTCCTCCGCTCTTATTACAATATGTAATACGGAAGAAACGGAAAACAAGATTTAACCAGTGACCGTTTCGGCGGAGTCGGGAGTTGTCCCGATGCCGCGCGTGACGCACACCCGGTTTGCCGGCCGAACAGGTTCAAGGATTGCCGGATATATGTGCTCTTATGAATGCCTGTTGGCCTATTGGATCTTATTTGGATGCTGCGAGATTGTTTCGAAGACCTTGCAAAGCTATGAGAAGTACAGAGACCCTTCCGCTGCCCAGCGGGGGACATGAACAATAGTTGAGTTACAGACGGGCGTAAATGAGCGCGTCGAGTAATATAGGATATTGAGTTTCGATCTTTGAGAAAACGACAAACTCCTTTATATACCGTATAACATATATGATATATCATAGATTTTCCTCGACAAAAAATTGTATATTACGGATATATTTTACGTAATTTTTTTTTGCAAATATATAACATCGAAAATATAAGAAATTATATAATTTGTATATTAATTATATAAAAACGTCAAAATTCATATTTGTCCAATATATTTTTTGCATATACTTTTATTTCGTATTACTTATCCGATTAATCGATACTCGAGAAAAAAAAATTAACCGCGACAAAAATGGAACATTTTGCAGTTTTTATCAATGGAAAATCGAGTTATTTTAATGAGGTATTATTTTTTTCACGTTGTGAAAATGTACAATTTCGATCGAGGGGGATGTTTTACTTTTGCAGACAGAAATAGAAGAGCGAAACTCGACATCTTCATGAAGCCTTGAATGAGATACACGACGTCCCTGAATCGATGCAGCATCTGCAGTTTAAGTATAGAGGCGCGCGGAAAGATGAAGAATAAAACACTCGAAGAAGAGACGACGGTGCACTCGTATATAACGCCTGTCTGCCCCTACGTAGCAAATGTTTCACCTTCGTCTCGTGTGTTTTCGCATTAAGTAGCAATTCATTATAAAGACGAGTGACTCCCATTTCGTAAATCGTGTGATCGGTGACAATCGAAGTAACGAAATATATCGATCACTCGACACCTTCGAGTAAACATTTTTCTTCTGTCGTTAGACTATATAAATTATTTATGTAACGACAATTAATTGCCATCGAAAAAGCCGCTACTGTAACTCAAGGCTGGGGAACGGTTGTAAATGTGGCGAATCGTTTGAAGGAGTAAAAATCTTGAATCACATAATCGATCAGTTACCAAGACTCGAGTCTCTCGGCCACCGAGTAAGATATATGGATTTTACCTCGCGTCAAAGATGGATTAGGTACATAATGTAGGTAAGGTACTCTATGATTTGCATACGAAATAGCCAATCCTCGCGCACGTTCGACATTTTCGAAGAGTCGGTAAAAGAAGGGCGTAACTTTTATGCTTCCAGTTAACAAAATACGTTTCTCCGGATCGTAGTCGAGCGACATAAGTGTATATATACATATGATGGTCATACGTGTCCATGAATATTCGTCGGACGACGATGCATCTCAAAAGCGTGTCGTAGCAACGACGGCAATGCAGATGAAAATCTGAAACTCGTGAGCGCGCGAACGCGCATAATACGAGAATATAATCCGCGCCCTTGAGGCGCTTACGGACGGCGTTCGAGTTCAAGAACACGAATTCTTTATCCTGGTCGCTCCCCGGAAGCCGAATTTCTCGTTAGATCTTCTACACAAATCGTCCGCACATCAAACAAAAGTTCGTATTCATTTTTTTTTACCAATGTCCCCCGTAAAAATTAAGTATATACTGTGTGTAAATACATCGAATGTATTTTACATAAATGACTGATATATATAATAATAATATCATATATTATAAAAAACATATAAAAAAATATATCTTTACATATGGCGGCATAAAGTATTATTTATCATACACATTTTGTATAAATCCGGCGGACATAACGAAAAAATAATAATAATAATATATTACTTTTTTATTATTATTATTTTCATTTTCTCTATATGTCCGTCAAATATATACTTTATGTATTCTGACGAATTCGTACGAACTATAATTCGCATAAAAATCAAAAATTGGATACTGCAAAATAAAATTTCACAATGTAGAAAAACTTGTCGTAAAAAAAAAATTCATCGATAACTCATCTTCTACAAAGCTGCAATAGCTGCATTCCAGAATGAATCGATAAGCGAAGCCGATTGCTCGATATAAAAAGAGGTATCTGAATCGATGATAACGTTTATCAATATTTGGTTTTCTTTCTCGTGCGTGTATTTTGTAAGAAATCAATGAACGAAACAGATCGAGTGTCGATTTAAACATTACATAACGGCGGGATTTTTTCTTCCATCGTAAACGGTGCACGACCGTCGTGCCGATAAAAAAATATTCAATCGAGAAATTGCGTAATAATCGATTGGTTATCGAATGGCAGAGTATCGGGGCGTCATGGTTATAGAATAGAGTAACAGTCAGTCAGTATAAACAGTAGCGTTACGGTCGCGATATCGATTACGATGTCGGTGTCCGCTCGTCGTTGCGCTCAATGCCGCCGTACAAGTGTCTCGATCGTCCATAAATCGATAAGAATGGAGAGGAGACGGGGGCGTCTGCAAAGTGCTTGATTGCCCGCAGGGTTGAGAATAGGCGGTACTGCGTCCCTGACGGGGTAGCCAATCGTCATGCGAGACGAGTGAACGGAGAATCGGCCGATTTATACCGATCCATAGCGGGGGATTTGATCATCCAGCATCAGTTAGCGAGTAACTAATAGTACGGGTACACGAATGGGCTATTAACGCGCTGTCCCCCACCCAGCATCCCACCTGAAGATCGGTATAAAGATCGGCAGTACAGAAGAAACCCATCGAGATCTTCGATCTTCGCTCGATCGTGAGATTCTGCCGATCGCCTTGGAACTAATCGACCGCAACGCGAAGATCGCGTGTCCGCCTCCCCCCCCCCCCCCTCTCCCCCCCAAGGATCATCGGCTCTTTAATTATTGTTCGTTAATTCAATCAGAGATTTCAATGATATGAGATAATTGTTACTCATTAAATGATAAGAAAAATATTAACACTAATAGGAATACCACAGATGATAAGTCTATTGAAAAGTTATACTTAACGCACGTTATGTAATGAGTTTGAGAATTTAGTGAGTTATTTTTCAGCGTACCTAAATAGATATCTCCGAGAAACTTGCACAGGCAGATCAGCCTCACTGTCGGCACCGACACTTGTTTCAGCTGGTCGTTCGAGAGTCCGTAACTATTTCAAGTTTCAATGGCAAAGCCAAGATGATTGTCGATATACGCGGAGGCCAAACGCGATTTAGACCGGTTCAACCGAACGATGTTACATATACTGTAATAATAAACTGTCGCGATGTAGAAAGAGACTGAGAGGAGAGTTTGCGGTATTCGATGACATAGCCGCACTCTCCGGTGGACGGTGATAGCTTATCGTTTATTATAACTGTGTGTATATATGCATTTACAGATAAATGGAACATAAACACTCTTTAAGCTTTGATTAATTTCGTTCGGTTTCGTATACTTATGAATATTGATCTCCTGTTTACTAATGGATGACGAGACATTCCGCCAATTGAAAGACTTTTTAACGATCGATCGAGAAAAAAAAATCAATATATATATGCTATATGCAAAATATATAATTTATATTATATATTATATTTATATTATATACTAATAATTTCATATTAATATATGAATAAGTTGAATAATAATATTATTAATTTATTTTTCAATTTTGAATCTATTATTGTTATTGTTTTTAATAATAATAATAATAATAATAATAATAATAATTTTTTTAGCCGAATTACATTTCTATATTAAATGACAAACTCTTTTATGTATTTTATATCCTCTCTTTTAAATATTTTATTTCATTGGGGGATCGCGAGCACCGAAATCGATCTCCAATATTCCGCGGCGCGCAATAAAGAAACGTCATCGTCTTGCAGGAAATAAAATCGCAATTTGAATTCTTCGCACGGGCATCCGGTTTGCTACGCGCTTATATACATTCCAAGACGCAAAAGTTTCGCATTTTGCATTTAGAAAATAGAATTTCGTCGGGGAGCGTATATCGTTGGGCGAAGGAGCTCACGCGCGGGTTTAATGTTGTCCCGCGTCGGCAGGAAAAAAAAATCGAACAAAAAAGTTTCTACGTCTGGGTCTGTGTTGCAAGATAAACTTTATCTTCGCTTCGGGAAACACCGAGTCAAGAGAGAGAGAGAGAGAGAGGAGAGTGAGATTGTCAAAGAATTTTCTTTGACCCGTCAGCCACATAATTCTCGATTGCCCCGTGTGTGTGTACCCCGTTGAAATTCTATCTATCTATAGAACTCCTTTTCTATACTTGTCACCAGCCAACGTCTATTTACGTTCCTTTCGTCGTGTAAAACCTTCAGTCTCCGATATAGATAGAGAAAAGAAGGAAGAGAAAGGTTGAAGAATTCGAAAGATAAATCACGAATCACAGGGGACAGTCGTTAAATATACGTATGGTACTCACGAATCAATCTTTCAATGATCGATCGTAAAAAAAATCGTTTGATTCGTTGTTCGTTGATCGATTAGTTTAAAAATCGTTTCAAAATAAATGTTTTGTAATTCACAGCTACATATTTTTATTTTGAAATTTTTCTATTTGAATTATGTCGTAACATATTCAATAATATTTTAAATATATAATAATATATTTAAATATAATTGAAAAATGTAACAATATATAAAATTATAAATTTTTAAAAGTAAACGGGAAAATTTTTTTTTTAAATAACTTACATTTAGTGATTAGTGAAGGGTTTTTTTTTTTTTTTTTTTTTTTTTCGTTCCGAGTCTTGCACCCACTGTAGCACCAGTGACACTGTGAGAAGTAGCTATGATGCTGATGATGCGATGCTCGTGGATCATTGTATCGTCCGGCCTCTCATCGCCGTGATGATATCCCTTTAAACGAGAGCCACCCATGGCACAGTGGTACACCGTGTATGCACAACCACACCGTTATAATATACGCACATATATCTGCATTATGTTCAAACCGGAGTGGAGCATCCTGACAATACAGTGCGCCAATGAATGATGACGAGAGGGCTTCTGTTACATTAAAATTGCCGCTAACAGCGTCACACGTTATCGTCGCTCACATTACGAAAGCTATTTTGTCTTCCTATTAAATTTTATTTTAAAAAATACCACTATTAACTCTCAACTATTCTCGAACGTCTTAACTGAACGTCCGCAATTTTATATTTATTAAATTGTTGTATTTATAGCCAATAAACTGTATAATACAGCGATTGAAGTTACCTGGCGGTGAGTTGAAGTACTATTAAATATGATTACTATTGCGAAAGAAGAAATCCGTAAAAGAAATATCAAATATCTGAATTCAAAATATTTTTAATAAATCGCTAACCCTGTGTAGGAGAGACTGAAAAAAAATAAAATTTCAAACCGATAATGAAGTCTTTGAATTTAATTTTTTCCCCTTTCGATACGAGAATTTTCTGCCCGGAACTCGTAATGACTCATAGGGCTAATTGATTCTTATCTTAAATTATCCGAAGTACAACACCAATACAGATGTAAAATAATGTAACGAAAGTAATTATAAATGATCATTCAGCCTTACTATCGAAAAAAAGTATATTGAATAGATAATTACCTTTCTATCGGTGTAAATATCTTTTAATTGCGTAAAACGGTAACACGAATATAAATTTTATCGTACATTGTTACGAAGGAGCGAAGTCCACGCCTACTTCAGTTCCAAGTATCGATTGATATATCGGCAATATTAAATTTAGCATTTAAATTCTTAGTGATACGGGGAAGGGAGGGTTGAAAGTCGGTAGAATACGGTTGTGCGCAGTTCATTACGCAAATCGGTACGTTCCGTTTCTCGGTAACAAGAGCAAACGGTACAATAAGCTCGTCGATTCTTCGATTCGCTTCGAGGTATAACGGCCGATTGTTGCACGTGCAGACACACGGATTCCGCGTGATCGTGGCTAGTGTCCCGTATTTTTTTTTTTTTTTTCTAAACAACGATCGCATCAGCAACGCTACAACAGAGCCGAGTTCGCGACAAGTTATTTTAATTCGGTTACCGCGTGTATACAATGCAAATTGATGACAAAAAAATGCATGCGAATCGAGTCAACATACAGAAGTAGAGACTTATCAAAACGGTTCATTAAAAATGAATGTTAATTCATGCATAGCCTACGGTTGGTAACATTGAAAAAAAAAACGAACAAATTGCGAGAAAAAAAAATACAGTTATCCCGAGCCTCGTACACGAATAATTTATAGTTCTTCTAACAGTTATGTATTCGCGCGCGATTGTCTTAAAAAAAAAAAAAAAAAAAGGAAAAATCGATTGAAAACATTATGCTAAATAATGTCCGCGCAACGCAATGGAGTCCAATGGTAAAATCTACTTACGCCCGAGTTACGTAAGTACATAATTGTTATAGACATTTTTCATAAATCTTAATCGTGTCGTAATTTAATACCGATTTCCGGTATCCCACATGGAAAAAAGTAATCGCCAAATATATCTACGAGTACAAATATACTATTACGAATTCTATAATTGATATATTAATTATATAAAAACGCCGAATTTCATATATATAAGCGACGATATATTCATATATTTCATATATTTCATATATTTTCGATATATTTCTGATATCTATTTTTCCATATAATTTTTTTCCACGTAGCAAACGAAAAACTTGTAATTCCGTGGACCACCCACGACGTTGCTGTCTCTCGTTAGTTTCTTCGATCTCATTTGCGGCCCGAGATCTGTCGGGTTCTCCGCTCGAGATCTCAAGAGTGTCTAAGATAGTCGCGTACTAATGCCAGCGCCGGAGCGAGATAGTCACGAGAAAGAAACCCCTCGTCAGTTTCTTCGTAACTCATCGATGCAGGACACGCGCGCGTACCGCCCGGTTTTGTCAGCGATACTTTGTCACGTCGTAAATAGAAACGCGGTAGCCGGACTTTTATGTGGCTATCGGTTCTTGTGAGCTTCGACGTGTTCTCGCACGTCGTTTTCTTCAATGCATTGCCCGCCCCACGTGCCCTCGCGAGCTCCACGGGAAGAGAGGTAATCGGCCACTTAAGCTTATCGAGATATAATCGCCCCGAGGCGTTACGTGCACGTCGGACTTTAATATCTTATACACAAGACGGCGCAAAAGCGCATTTATCCATCAAGAGCACTTATTTCGCTCTTTGTACCTTCACCCAAAGTACCCCGAGAGAAGAGATAACGATCTGCGTTAATTCGATAACGAGATTTAACGGAATATTAACAAATTGCTGTTGCAATTATTTTTCTACGCGATCTTTTTTTCGCTCCGTTTTCTTCGAAGTTTACCCGATTCAATAGATCATTCATCAAGCTCCCTACCAGGCGCGCGGATAGCGGTGGTCTCAATAGAAGAAATAACTATTTGTAGATCCGCGAAGTGCATAATCGACCGGTTCCCCAACGTTCACCGTTACGTATTCATCTGGCGCACACGTCACGGTAAGAAGCTGACTGAAAAAAACTCAAATATTGACGCAAGTATTCATGACGAATTCTGTTGAGCCGAAAGAAACGATTCAAGAGGCCGGCATAGTACCGTAAATTATAGCGCGAAGCGTATAATTACGGACGAGGAAGCGCGGATCGTTCGCGAAGTCTTCACGCGCTTTTTCATTCATTATTTCCTTTTTTTTTTTATTAATCAGCAATCGAGCCTCTGTTATCGAGTGTTTGGAAAAACATTAGCAAAGGGGCTCGACACGCGTAACGACGAAGTAGGCGCGCGTGTTTCATACGCATGCATAAAGAACTTCTGCTTGAATCACCAGATGCATAGATGTAAAACTCATTGACAATGCGTATCTCGCTATCAATTCGATTTTATTCACGGAAGGATCGATGCCAAGGTTGACAACAATTACTTATTATCACACTTCTTTTTTTTTTTTCTATCTTTTTTCTTCCTCCACATTTCTGCTTCTTCTTATACACTATAGCGATATTTCTAATAGCGCGGAACAGAGATTTATGGGAAAGAGGGGGGAAACTCGTTATACGCGGAGTTTCGGAAAAATCACTACCACAATGCACCCCGTCTTTTCCATGCGAATAACCGAGAGAGCGATGTATGGTCGTAGCGAAACGAAGGTCGGAACCAGGTAGAGATTTCGTATGGCATAAAAATTATATGCGAAAAATATTTTAGAAATAAAAAAAAATTTAATGACGAAATTCGGCGTTTTTATATAATTGATATTTTGATTGTGTAATTGGTTATAGAAAAATGCAAATAATTTGAATTGAACAATTATATTAATTGTGTTATATTATTATTATTATTACTTAATTAATTTTTTTCATAATTATAATTTTTTATAGATTTGAATATTCTGATTAATAGATCGCACTTTATTGTCAATAAAAAAAGACACATCGTTAAGAGTCACGCAATTTCTACTACTGCTCTCCGTGTATCAATATGTTGCAGTAAATGAGTCATTTATTGCTCATTTCATTTAATAAGTTACCATAATTAACGCGGTTTTTATGCGAATATAAACTAATAGAGCGATGTATGGAAATAGACAAGTGAAGGCTGCGCAAAAAAATCCAATCTATATTGATCGATCGATTGGAGCCGCCGCCGGAGGTTCGCCCCCGTCGTTAGCGCGGTCGATGTACCGGATGTTCCGTGCAACCGGATGTTATCGCTCCCCGGCGAGCCTCTCACCGTATTTGTCGTAAAGATACGAGAGATATACGACAAAACGTCGGTTGACTATACTCCGAGATCGATAATATGCGGGGAATGCGCGTTCGCAACGGGTAAAGGACAAGGACTGACTTTCCGTTTTAAATGTCAAAAAATAACCTTCGGAAAGAGAACACACCGAGGCTCACGTAGTCGCGGATGACTATGGGGGACAGAGACAATGAGTAGGCGAAGCGATTTCGCACGCACCGTTTTGTAGAAGCAAAACTGTGGTCCAGTCGTTGGCCCGTGAATCTCATCCAATAGAAAAAGATCAAAGTATGCCAATGACTGTATCGCTCAAACCTTCTCTCCTACATCGCACTATGTAGACATTGTATACGTATATATGTGTATTTTATAGATATCATGCTCGCAGGTAAGTGCGAGATGATGTATGGGTTGGCATTGTCAACCGTTTATATACCCGCCCCCGCAGTTTGCGCTTTTACGCGGTCTATTAAAAAAAAAAAATCATGTTTGATAATCCTTATGGAAATAAAGTATATACAGGATATAGAACTTTTTTTCGCAAAATACTTAGTATATATATGATTTTTTTACATATATACGCTATATACCGGAAGTATCTTATATATTTGAAAAATATCTTCTAAAATTTATTCGATCGATATATATATACGATATATATCATATATAGAACTTTTTGCCACAAAATATATAAGCTATATATAATTTTTGAAAAATATATATTATATACATGCAACATATGTACCCTATGTATTTGGGATATGTTTTCTCCGATATATCCCGCCATTATACGCAAAGTAATATCGTTTACATACTCCGGCTTTATATACTTTATTTCTTTGGGGAATACATATACATAAAAGATATAATAAATAATAAGTAGTTATAAGAAACAGAGCTTATCTCCAGGCTAATGTCACCATGCCAACCGGAATGCAGAGTTTCAATCCGCTCCATATAGTCTTCTTTTCTTCTTGGTTTTCTTCTTCGTCTTATTCGTCCTCCACTTCTCTTCGTCGCAACTCCTACCTTCGTCGCCACGCTCTCGAACAGAGTCCGGCTTCCTCCCGCACTAAGTTTCACCCGTGGAAAGAAAAAAAAAAAGAACAACGACGTCGTGTCGACCGCGGCAATAATGCGGTTAATAAAATTTTCCCTCGTTACGAAGCTTCGGACAGCTTGGGTTATCTTCTCGTTGTTTCTTTGGCCCACTCTCCCTCTCTCTCTCTCTCTCTCTCTATGTGGTCTCCAGCCGCAACTCGGTGACTCTAATACCACTGTCGCTACACCACCATCATCGCGTGCATGTTATACCTGGGATTATTGCGTAATTGCCCGGCACCCGGCAGCGTAATGGGATCCCCGTCACGCTGTAAATCTGATGATCTGACGATAGACAACACAGTGGTTGGTGCTGCATGCAAATGTGTTGTTGAGATATTGTAAAGTATCGGAAATCGGACACGAGAGAGAGCCTGTCGAGACCCTATACTGTCCGATGCTGTGTTGTCGCGTATGTGAGTGTAAAACGCGTTATACTGTTATAGAGTGTATTTGTATCAGGGTACGATAATTCAATGAGCTCGAAAGAAGCCACTGATCGATCGGGTGGGGAATAGACCATTGGATAGCTTCCTCTTAATTTATAGTTTGACGAAGGTTCGTCAATATCGTTGGGATTATCTACGTCCAATTATTACTTTTTTATTTTATTTTTTTTATTTTACATTTATGTATACTACGACTGCATGCATTTATCATTTATACACATAGTAGTAAAACTGAAGCAGGAAGTCTGATATATCATTCAAAATGATTTATCTCTGTTTTCTCAAGGCGTGGGTCACGAGCGTAAATAACAGAATCCGTAAATTCGATGTCTGTTTTACTATGGCTCGGGGCGTTATAACACTCATGAGTGTTTTTTTTTTCTTTTATTACCAGAATTGCGCTATATGTATCGCTTTATCGTCGAGCTCTCGAAATTTCCTTTTATACCGACCGAAATTGCAACTACCGTTCGCGGATTGATCGAAGATTGCGGGGCTCGCAACACCGAGCATCTGGCATGCGTTGCTCGAATTACGTGACGGATTCGCGAGCTCTATCGGTAAAAATGCGAATTCCGGACTTGATTAATTTCTCGAAGTTAAATTAATAATAACTTTAAAAAGATTGAATATCGAGTGGAATCTTAAAAAAGTAAAAATATTTTTTTTTAATCTGAAATTACAGTTTTGGTTTTTTTTTTCAAGTGTAAATAATTTCATGTTATTTTTTTCGATGAAGTTTCGTGTAAAGAATAATTTTTTGATTTGTATTAATCGTTAATTTCGTAAAAGACGATGATTTAAATTTCGCACGAAGAATAATTGAAAATAATAAATAAGAACCACGAAGGTAAATCCGTTGCGCCGTTCCTGGGCTTCGGTGAGCTGTCGTCATAGCAACGGGCAATCGTCTTCCCCCTACTTCGTGGCCACAGGGGTTTCCCTCTCCCCTTGTTCCCTCGCTGAGTCAGTCGTTCTCCGGAACTTGCGCGGAGACGTTACAGTTCATCCGTATCGTGTTTCATCGTTACTCGAATTGATCCTCCTAGTTACCGTTCTATACGTCATCATAAACGAACGAAAAAGATTGTTCTCGTGAATAAAAACAATAAACCCTACTGTGTCAATAGTGAATAGTCGCGAGTGCAATCGAGTTCCCCAACAGGGGCGGCTCGTACGCGAATCGCGACCAAAGGTATCAAGTGGACAATATATCCCTGTCGGTGAAGTCTTCTTCCCCGGCGTTTATACGTGAGCTTTTCCGGGCGCGTTCAATAATGAGGGACATGGCGGGTAAAATCGCCGAATTAAAGTTCGAAGCACCTCTTGCACGCTTCGAAGAGGAGGACACCGCGAGCTTGAAGAACATGAATTTACTGACAGGTGCGACAAAAAAAAAAATCATACCCCATTAACATACGCCAAGAAAGGCCCTAAAAAATATATTAAATACGAGTATTGCGGGTTAAATCACAATTCTTTCAATTTTTTTTTCCAACGCCTAAAATGCATCTTTTCCTCAATATTTCGATTGGTGTATTTCGGTATATATCGCTTTCGCAAGATTCTTAAAAATACGTTGTTTTTCTTGACTTAAATGAAATAAAGACGCCGCAGAATACGATTGATTATTTTGCTATCAGCACAGAATAATATCTCATTATGCATGTAACCGAGTCACGCAACTTATCGGGGGTCTTCGATCGTTTTTTTTTTCTTTGGCTTCTAATCCGATCGTATTTATCCGTGACACTGGTGGCCCACTCAGCGTTTTATTTTCAAGACAAGCAGGAAAAATAAAATGGAATAACGAGAAATTGATATATATTTATTACGAAAACTGCGTCACCGGGGCGTCGTAGAGATTTGTCATCGCGCACCGAGGCACGGGACTCCTTGGCCATGCGCATCTCTGCCATTTATCCCGAACGACGAATCCCGAGGAAAGAAAAACTCTTTCCCAATTGTTTTTTACGAAATACTCGTTTGCCCCAGTAGCGTCTGTCTGTTCGTCGTGTAAATATACAGAGCATAACGATGACAGTTCGCGTCCACGTGCGCGTATAATTTCCCATGCACTCGTTTTTTTTTCCCGAGAGTAAAAGCCGTATACACCGTGATCGTGAAACAGCTGCATTTCTCATGGTCTCTCGGTGCGTTATATCACTCGAAGATTTAACTCTGCGTCAGTACGCGTCCTTCTCGAATCGCCCACGTTGTATTGCCGGTTTTTCTCGCGTGCGATAGTTTCTCGTACATAATAACCTCTTATTCACAGAACAATTGTTGGACGCGAGTATCGAAACGAGTTTCGGTGAGAATTGTAACGCCAATGAGTTACCGTCGAGTTGCACTCATCAGCAACAACTAAATCAACAACAACAACAGCAGCAACAGCAACAACAGCAGCAACAACAACACGAGAATGGAACCGATGTACTGCAGGAAGGTACATTCAGCCCTTTCAGCGGCAGCCTCGAGGATCTCGTTAACACCTTTGACGAGAAGATAACGTCGTGCTTCAGAGACTATGGCACCGACGTCGAGTCTCTCGCACCGGTTCAAGTTAGAACTCAGGAAGAAATAATGAACGAGTGCCAGTAAGTATAAACAAAATCCTAAACGTACAATTTTCGTTCGAAAAAAAAAAAAAATTATATATATAATAGTAATATGATATATTAAGATTTTTTTTTTCGGATGGAAATTAGGATAATTTTACACGGAGAATAACTAATAGTAATAATTCAATCCTAATTTCTCAGTACAACGTCTCGAGGCGAATCTAACGTTATTTCCACCGATTCGAGTTGAGTTTTCACCGTTCGCACAGAATCATCGCTTTTCGTTGAAAAAACGTATTTTTAACTACACGCGTCAAATTGCTTGTTTCTTCATGAGAAAAAAAATGAAGATAATGTACCTCGCTTTATACTTTCAAATGTTTTCTGATTTATAAATCGAATGCTATGTGAAAAAAAAAAAACAAACTAATCGACAAGACCAATTTTTACTATTCCTTTATCTCCGTGTATTTTATTGTTTTTGCATTTGATTGAACATCGAGAGAAATACTCCGTTCTCTATCACGAAGGCTTATCGATTTTTCGCCGATAAAAGTGTGCCGCGCTGTGCTCTCCCGTGACGCGGCAGCAGCAGAAGCAGTAGCAGTGGCTGAATACGGGTATAGATATTCGTTAAAACTCGCGGATTCGACATCTCGTACCACGAACCACGAGTAAGAGTTACCCGAAGCTATTGACTCGCGTTTTACCGTGGAGAGACTTTCTCCCACACGTATAGCTCCGTGTAACAGGCTTTCGATGCTCAAAATTTAGCGATTGAAAAAAATATTCGCGGAAAAAGGGAGCAATAAATATATCCGCGGAAAAAAGGCGCAAAAAAAATATCCGCAGAAAAAAGACCACAAAAAAATATCCGCGGAGAAATGTTCTGATGAAAACAATAGGCACAGAAAAAATTTTCGCGGAAAAAACTCCACGAAAAAAAAACCCGCGGAAAAAATACTACAAAAAAATATCTACGGATAAATGATCCCATGGAAGCACTACGCATAGGAAAAATATCCAAAAGGCCAAATTTGGTGAACTCTTATACTTTGACCTAAAATCTCTACAATAGCTCTACCACCAAGAATAACCGATTTGGCGTCTTTTTTCCGTGGACTGATTTTCACAACGATCTTTTTTCTGTATTTTTTTCCGTAACTTTTTTTTCCTCGATAAAAAAAATTCTATACAGAGCCATAGATTTTTTTTTTGGTGCGCAAACTACATTAGAAAATGTACTTTGCGCTGTTTGCAAACCCGAGAAAACAAGATCGACGAGTTTGCATCGAGCAAAGTGATCGAATGCCGTAGCACGCGCCTCTTCATCATTTTCTTCAGCTTCTTCTTGCTTTTCTTCTTCCGTAATAAACTCCGTGGATAGAACCTATCATCATCATCATCATCATCATCATCTTCGCACTCGCTAGTTACTCGCCACGGAACGAATTGGTAATCCGTGCAATGAAGCTGTGGTATCCGAGTTTCATAGACCATATAAAGAGGACTATCGATATCCCGAATGAATAATTGACTTAAGATGCATTCAATACAAAGTGAGAATCGACTCAAAACGTGAGTTGCACGCGTGCGTCTCTATTTATCGTTTCGCTTGGTGTATCACAGGTGAAACTCGTTGGAGCGCGAAATTGTGACCGGGCGCTGTGCGCTCCTCGGTATATCTTCCTTTCTGTACGTTTTTCTTGGCTCGTTGGGTCGGAGGGCTCGTTGGCCCGTCTTGTTTCCGACGTCGACAGACCGGTAGACATAAAGACGCTGCGCGGCTCGAGGAACCGGAACGGTTGGGAGAGCGAGAGACACAGCAGCAGGTAGACAGGTGCCGGCGAAGTCTCCAACCTGCGGAGTTTAGTCTCTCTGCCTGCACTGTAGATATATCGTACGATATAACGTAAAACGCAAACCTATACTCTGGAGCCGTTACTACATATATACCTATATAGATTCTCGTATATACTACTCGTATGTACTATAATATACGTTATAGTACGCTAAAGTCCTCGGAACGAGAATCCGTGCGCCGCCTTTGCCCATAAAAGTTTGATCATGCGCCGCGTCTCTCCATCTATAGTTTGTCGATTTTCTCGGCAAAACCAACTTGTGTACTCTATACACACAACTTTATTGTATACGGGTATTAAATGCGTTTCATCTATACGTGTGTAGACGATACTTCGGGTACTTCCTATACACACGGAGACGCATACAGACATCGATATATCCACCGGCTCCAGGGCGACTCGCAGCCACGGAGCGTCGCGACGCCCGCGTCAATATCGACGCGCTTGCGCGCAACATTTCTTACATCTTCATCTCCCTTTCTCTCACACAGAAGTATTACTATATTTATTCTTTTTTTTTTATTTTTTTTTTCACAGAGCTTCTTCTCGTTCTCATCTCTACCATTCGTAAATACAAGAACTGTGCGTTATGGAGACATTGTAACTACAGAGACTACATACTATCCTACTTCGCCTACACTCTTCCGCTCGGATGATTTTTTATTCGATCTTTTCACGCGGTACTATCGTGTTTTTTTTCTTTTTTTTTATGTTACTTGGGTTCTGTGGTTTTATATACTGAGAAAAGAGTTTATTCGTAGTTAACATTATGTAGGTGAAGATGGAAAAATAAATATGTACTTATTATTGACAAATGTCTATCGCGCCGAAGGCGCTTGAGACATTTTTTTCAATAATTAAGAAATCATATTTTGGTGAACTGAGATTCGGAAGCAATTATTGAATATTTATTTTCGTCATATCAAAATATCGAAATATGCAATTTTGTACTACAAATATGACCTCTTTTCTCACTGTCGGCCCATATTTGGCTTTTGGAAACGAAAAAAAAAACATGTAGCGATGATTCACGGGATACAATTCGTAATTGTAACAGTCGTTGGAATTAATGGAACAGTAGGGAGGGATAATGAGAGGAGAGGATAGCGGCGACATGTGTTCAATTAATCGGATGAAGTCACGACGATTTTAACTCGGTCTCTGGACCCGTTGTCGTCCTCCAATGTGAAACTCGCCACGGCGACGAGGCTCGCGGGAGCTGACCTCGATTTATCTTCAAGTACTACTAGCAGCGAGAAAGAAAGAACGGCGACGATAAGCCGCTTGCTGCATCTCTCCTGTGTCGCCGCGGACCTCACATGCTACATGCATCGAATGGTCCAACCGCGCAGAGATTTCTTTATACGACACTGAGAATGCTGCAGTGGCGTAATATATTTATAGTCTCCACTGGGTAGGTACTCGCTGACTGCCCAGAGGAATGTGAGAATTTTCGGAAAACTAAATTTCTTCACTCGCCTCCCGCATTCATTTTTTTTTTTTTTTTCGTGAATGCAAAATTAGGATGGAACTTATTTTGCTTTGAATGGTATGTTACTGCGAAAAAAACTTGAGAAACGAGAATACCGCGCGAAAAATATATATCGCGTGACTTAAGTCTAAAATTAAAAAAAGAAATATATATCGCGTGAGAGAGGAACGGCCAGTCTTAGATACACGTGAGAAAAAAAATACGTCCTTGCAATTTTGTCACGTAAATATAATTAACCCTTCAACGATCGCGGACGATTCAATTGCAGAAATAAATTTGTCTAATTAGAGGCATTAAATAATCAATGAAAGAATTCATGCGATATTCGTTTTTTTTCTATATTTATCCGACCAATTGACTTCGATGAAAGTCCACTATATTATTATTTTTTACACTATATCACAATTTTTTTTTCAATCGCGGTCATACTTTTGTCCAATTTGTCGCATAAAATAACTAACGGAAGGATTCGTGTTCATTTTTTTTTCGATGTATCTGTATTTCCGGACAATTGTTTCGATAAAAAAACAACTATACTATTTTTTTTTTATTGAAAATATTGTTATAGATTTTTTTCCGTGTCTATTGCATTACGAAATATTAATTCGTAATGTTGTAATATTACGGCACGGCACGGCATTGGTAATATTACAATATTGAAAAAGATTGTAGAATTCCGTAAATGCTGCATTAATATAGTGCACGCGAGTGCTATATAGATTTCCGTGCAGTGGCGACAGCATTGCGCATACCGCATTCAGAATACGCACATCGAGACCGTGCGGCGAGACTCGACGGGACCCGGGGGCGAGTGACGCGCGCGTCGGAGTGAATATATAGAATAATTGCGCGGCGCGGCAGAGGGCAATAAGGGTTTGACGAGTATCAGGGTCTCGAAAGTGGAAGAGGGAGAGGATGTGACTGATGAGTCACGCGTTCATCGAATATGCAATTGAGAACTACGCTCGCCAGATCCCCCCTCCGACATTAGGTCGACGGAGGTCGACGAATACGTAACATTTCATTAACTCGACGATGTGCGATTAATATGTTTGTTTTTTTTTACAGGATGTGGTGGACGATAACCGGTACATTTGGGAACATACTACCGATAGATTGGAGCAAATCATACGCAAGAAAAATGCACATGCCGGCGCTGAATCTCAACGAAGCAGCACCGGTATCAATAGAACGGTATGGCGATTTTAATTAACGCCGATAAAAAAAAATGCTAAAAAAAATTGTAAATTTAATATATTGGTAGCGATTTTTTGATGCATAAACTGAGAGAAGATTCAATCTAAAATAGCGATGAAAAACGAATGGGGTTTTATTTTCGTGAAATTAAAGTAAATTATTGGATTTAAAATACTTTTATAGTAAAATCCTTTGAGAAAAAAAGGCATTGCGATATGGTGAAAGATCGTAGCGCAACGGTAAATTATTTTCCAAAATAATAGACGCCAAACAGATTTTTTTATATGGTACGTGATTTTCGGCAGACTGCATACCGCATAGATATTTTTGAAAAAAAAGACATTGCAATATATATCGATATTACAGTACAAACACCGTATTCTTAACTCGACGGGACCGGACGCGTTCTGTTTCTGCATTTCGTCTGTTCTTTCGTAATTTTTTTTCTGTATTTTCACTATGCGATATTTACATTAATTTATTAGTGATATAATTTTACAAAAATTGTTCGATAGGCCTGAACTCGAGGATCTCAGTAGCGAGGATGAAGCAGTAGCAACGGATCTCGATATGCACGCGTTAATACTCTCCAGCAGCAGCGATTCTCACAGTCCCGAGGAGCCTTTGAAAACCGCCGAAGAGGTGCTTCGCGAAATCGACGATATAATGCAGGTGAGTTATTAATACATAAATTTTAAAAAACTAATAAGTTTATCCTGCTACTCGATAGGTCCTATAAGTAGTTTTATTAATTTATCAGGAGAGCCCATCGATGGAAAGATCAGCAGATTCCGACGGCTCGTTACTCGATACCGACGAGGCGTTGGAAAGAAGTCGCGAAGTTCTCGGTTCACCGCTCTACGAGAAGAGTGAGTCGTTTTTTTTCCTATAAACTAATTTACAAAGTGAAATAACAAGTTAAAGAAAAGGAGATTAATGTTCGATTATTTTTTTCTTTCGCTCCCAGAACTGAAACAATTATCATCCGGAGAGCTCACCGGTGTTCTCGGCGAAATGGAGTCTCTGGTCGGCGCTCTTAGCGAAACTTTGATAGCCGAATTAGCGCTCAGGGATGAGTTGGAATTCGAAAAAGAATTAAAAAATCAATTCATCTCTTTGCTTCTCGCGGTGCAAAATCGTCGACGACAGCATCACGTTACGAAAAAAAGGGGACAGATGCAGAACGGTACCAGTCCACTGCCACAGCACAGATCGTTTCAAGATTCCAAGGTAAATTGCATTGCAATGCAATGCTAAAAATATCAATTTCCGTTATTATCCAAACGATATTTACGCTAATTAATTCTTCCTTTTTTTTTCTAGTACCTGACAACGGTCATTCCATATCACACAGACAACGGACCACCGAATAATCAAGCGTTGCAAGTTCTTATCAAGAGTACGTATATCTATATTTTTTAATTTCAACTATTCACTAAACTAAACGAAAAACCATAATTTTCGACTCCGAAAACACCGAAACATTTGATACAATATAATCCATTCATCCTAATGTATTTGCATAATAATAACGAAAATAATATATATTTTTTTAGTATTAAAAGCAATCAACGAGGACAGTCCCACCGTACCTACCCTACTGACGGACTATATACTGAAAGGTAAAAAGAAATCTGTACATTAAACCCCATAATATTTCGTTTGCTAAAATATATTCGTTTTTTGTATTTTCAGTATTGTGTCCAACTTAGTGAAGTTGCCCCGAGCCAAAAAAGCTGAAAAATATTTATAACGAAAGACGCAGGTTGCTCTCTATAATTCTTGCCAGTGCGCTTTGAGCCACAGCCGTCGCTGCTGCTGCCGTCGTCGTCGTTATCGTCAGTGTCCCCTTAAAAAAAAAAGAAAAAAAAAAGCGACAATGACGAGCGACGTTTGCTTCTGAGCTATTCTTTGATCAGACACGCACCGTATGGATCGTAGCAGATCGATACTATGATTTTTCTGCCCTTCCCCCTACCCAATGCTCTCTTCTAGTCTTATATTATAAACATATAACGATAAAAACACCATAACACAAACACACCGACACCTATGTATATTTTTCTTGACGCAACGTGTTCACCGTACACAAATGTTTTTATTTGTTATATTTAGTATTTTATTATCGATATATTGTAAAAGTGATGTGTGATGAAAAAAAAAAAAAAAAAAAAACGAAAGATAAAAGAACGAAACAAGCAAAAATATGCGAATCAATCGTGGATTCCTCGAGTCGTGAAAAATTCTCGTTTTTTCATTGTCGATAATTCGTTTGTCGCGTATATGCAAAACTCGTGTGACGTATATACTTTCGATTTTGTAATTTTTTTATTATGTATGTATATATTTATACACACATCGGCTATATGTATGTATTTGTATATGATCGTTCGACAAACCCCCCGCCCACCCCTCGTACGAGACTACGGGATGTGATACGAAACGATAATCCTCTCCTGTTCGTCTTACCCGCAAAAACATCCCAATCCCGTTTTTTTCCCCAATGTAGTATGTACACGTGTTTAGGACATACGAAATTGAGAATAAATCCGGCAGCATTTCAGATATATATGATAAATACGACACGCGATAGATCGATCGATCGTTTGCGAAAAAAAACCCCCCGTTTCTACGTACACGAGATCGTGTACACACGGTTTGCGTAGTATTTACATTATAATACAGTCGATTCGTTATGTGTAAACGTCTGTGTACGATTTAGCAGTAAATTTATTGACGCATACCATGAAACTCGAACAAATAAAAAGTATTGTAATGATAAAAGAAATGAGTTTTTCATTCGTTGTACCTGCGATTTTTGCGTGTTTTCTTTGTAAATTTATTTTATTTCAATAATTTTATCGCAACGGCAGAACGCACCGCTTCGATAGTCGATTCGTTATATTATGCGTAACTGCTGTGTACAATGTAGCAGCAGTCAATTTACCAACGACGCACGCCATCTATTCGGAACAAATCAACAATATCCTAATTATAAAAAAAGAAGTTTATTTAAAATCGTAAACATGATACAACGTCTATGGATTTTTTCGATAAATTTAGTATATTCCAGATAATCTATTGTAACTACTTGTAGTGACATCGGAGGCGCAGTTCGATGTCAAGCGAACACCTGCATTACCGATCGTTCGTATTTCCGAGAGTAGTGTCAGTGATTTCTTTCAACATTTGCGTCGTAATGGTTAGAAAATGATTTTGCAATCAACCCGACTACTTAGTCGGGGATTATTGTAACCTCCATTCGGGACGTTGTGAGTTGTAAATGCCGAGCCATTTTGATTTTTATATTTAATGTGACATTGGTTCTGACTGACATTCGAAAACTGCATCGGTGTGTTGATGTTTTTTCCGATAGCGCAAACGACTCGGTGGACAAAGTAGTGGCCTGGAGACTTTCTGTAGGGTTGTGTTGGTCATCATTTGTAAAAGTATTTCGGCTTCCTGTATGTTACCCCTTTTTGGCTGCTCGCCGGTTATCATAACCTTAAAAATTTTGAGAATTTTGAGTTCGAAGAATCGCGTAATGTGCAATATACGACAACATCGACGATAACATAAGACTGCATGTCCGTTAAGCAATGAATCTGTCTCTGGCGTCTCTGGGTCGGGTGGCTCTCGGTGTAGCGCTCGTAGGATCGAGTGGATTGTACATAGCTCGGTGGAAAATACAGACCAAAATACGCGAATCCGTAACATACAAGGAAGCATTGCAATGCCTGAGAGAAAATGTTAACGCGGTGGATTTACTCGGAGAGCCGATAAAGGACATGAGTGTGGATATCGGTGACAATAATTGTTGGGGACGAAAGGACAACGTCGCGTGGGTTACAGTCCCGTTGCAGGGAAAAAACCACACAGGAAATTTGCATTACTGGGTCAACGTGATCGATCCGGAAAAACAAAAGTTTCGATTGTCAAGAGTCGAGTTAAGCATCGACGGAAATTCGGTGGGACGAATTTTATTGAGAGAAGATTTGGATCTCTCAAATCCGGAAGTAAACAGCTGAATAACAAAAAAAATGTGAAGAAATTCGGATTCTTCGAAAAGCGACGCAACGCTGTTGTCAATCGCGTCATATGTATAAAATAAAACAAAAAACAATAAATGCGAATGTACAAAAACGTTTTATTTTTTTGGTCCATCTTTTTTTTTTCGAAGTTCGTAGTTATCACGTTGCAGTGTGGAAAGCAAGAATACTGCTGATTCTTGATAATCGGAAGCATACACCTATTTGTGTTTTCACGTTCACAATTTCTCGTAACACCGAATCAAATATCGATCAAACAAATATTTACTAAATATAGTCACAAATCAATGAATATTAGTACAGATAACATTTTCTTTTTCGTTCGAAATTATAATTGATGTTTGTTTAGTCCGCAATTACATTGTCACAAAGTGGCGATAATAGGGGGCGCTGATCAGACGCGATTGTATAAACATCGACAATTCGTAGAAGAGTTCGTCCAAGAACCATTCGACGATGTAAGCTATAATGCCGATTACAGCTGTGATCACGGGAGAAATATTGTACGCGAATAAAAATATACAAAATTTGAAAAGTCCCATCCTCGCCAAGCGGTTAAAAAACCAACTTAAGACGTCAACGAAATACGCGCCAAAATGGCGATAGCGATGCTCGATTGTTTCGCACATGTTCGATATTCTTAAAACTACGGTCAGCAGACTTTGCCACACGGCCATTGGCACGCGATTGAACGACAATTCGTCCAACAAGCGTTGCATGTGACGGGGAGTTTCAAAATGTTCAAATCTGAATCCGGTGCGGCGATGCAGAAATGCGATTAACTTGAGAATGTAGTCTTGCGGAGTCGGTCCGTCGCGACGCACAACTTCGTTTTGGCGGTTTTGCAAACTCTGCAAAAATTATGCAACGGTCGGAATTTACGGCGCAAAAAGATCGCGCGCTGTATCTTAGATTCTTGGAATTTTCTTGTCGTCGAGTCTTACCATAGTCGTTGTCTAGGATCGTCGTTTCTATACACAGCGGGTGTAATAATAATATAACTCAACAAGAGTGCGCGAGAGAATGACGAAAGTTTCGAGAGTTTGAGAACGTTGAAACCTCACCGTAGAGTTCACGTAGACGACTGTTCCAGAGAAAATTATTAGGAAACGGATAATGGGGAAGCCTCCCACCTTAATTCTCGCATAGTCGGCGGAATCCCCAATCGAATGCTTAGGTCAGCGGAACAGAATGAAAATATATGTCGGAACGGGTGGACTGCTCGATCGCCATTGGTTGAATCGTATCATTCCAACAATTATTCGTCCTTGAAACATCGATTATCGATTAAGTTAAAAAAAAAAACAATGCGTCGTTTCGAGACGTGTGAATTTTATTCAACGCTCGTTATAATTGCGGGTTTATAATAATCATGACTTGTATATTGCGAAATCTTTTTTTTTTCAAGGGAACGGTCTCAACGATGTCATTTCCGGTATAACAAATGTGGTTTTCCAGCCGCTCGAGCGATTCGATTGGTTATTCGATACGGCGCTCCGTTGCCGCTGCGATTTAATTATTAAAAAAAAATTACGATGTTTCAACTAAAAGTTACAATGAACGTATTTGACTAACGACATATTTTGAAAAATGAACAAAAAATTAAGTATTGAAAATAATGTATAAATATTAATATAAATACATCATTTTCGTCCATATCAATATTGATAAAAAATTATTTTTTACATAAACTTACGTTATATTAAAAAAAATGGATTGTGGTTTACAAAAATAAAGAATAACACAATTTTTCTTTTCGTCTTTTATACATCATAATATAAACATCAGTACGAAGCTTTAGTTTTTATCGGAATGTTTGCAACGGCATATCGGTGACCCCTTTCGGAACTTTGAGACCCCGTCGTGTGTAACCGAAAGCCGCCTGAATAACGTGTATCGCAGCACCTATTGTCAAATCCACACTCCTTTTATCACCGATTTGCGGATTAACTTCCACAAGATCGACGGCATTTAATCTGTTCGTTCTGTGAATCTCTTCCATAATGTGTATTCCTTCTCTGAGACTCAGTCCGCCTCTGACTGAAATAATAATTTCCGCTCTAATTATTCGTGTCATAAAAAAATTAACGCATTGCATTATTAACAATGCATTACCGGGGGTTCCGGTGCTCGGGGCCTCCAGAGGATCCAGTGAATCGATGTCGAAGCTGACATGCAATGATTTATCGTTTTGAGGATCAATCCTATTTAATGCCATGTTAATAACGTCGTGAACACCTGAAAAAAAGGCAAATAATTTGAAACGAATTCGCTTTATTATTATCATTTTATAATAATTATTATTAAATGTTACCGTATCGCTCAACGTCTTCGATTCCAAAAGCCGTTATTCCGAATTTCTCGATCACGAGCCGCTCATAACGATCTACAGATCTGAGACCGATGTACGCCACGTTTCGGATCGATAGCCTAAAGATCACGGGAATTATTTAGCATGTCTTGTAGTTTCGGTTCCGATAGTTAATTAACTTTTTCCGCAGCAACTTACATCGGTTGTTGCCAATCCATACCCGGCAAATGAGGCCAATAGTCAGACAATTCAGAGGTCAGAAGAGCCACTGGCATACCGTGAACGTTACCGCTTCCGCTCGTTTTATTCGTATTCATGTCGGCGTGAGCGTCGATCCACAACACAGCAACGTCTTTCTTCGCCTAGAAAAATAATTTAAAAAAGTAATGTTGGTTGAATCAATTTCGTTTTCCCGTTCGTTTATTAACGCACCTTCACGTGTCCGTCGATCGTTCCAATTCCGACGCTGTGATCGCCGCCAAGTGTTAAAACTCGTCGACCGTCTTTCAATACCTGTTGAACTTTCTGAGATAAATTGTGCGTACAGGCGGCAACCTCGCCGAGATCGGACATATTATCCACGCCGGCAGTTTCTTGGACTTCGTAATTTATATTTCCGTAATCCACGACGTCGAGACCTATTTGCGTTACGTTCTTTTAAACACCGAATTTCTAAGATTAATTGTTCTATGTTTATTTTTATATTTACCTAAATTTTGCAATTCTCGGATGAGACCTGCACCACGAATTGCTTCTGGTCCTCTGGCGACTCCTTCCTTTTCCTAAAAAAAATGGTATATACAGTATGAATTTTTTTTTTGCTTAAGGAAATTAAAGAGAGAAACTGAGCGAATTACCTGTCCCTTTTCAAACGGAACGCCGATGACACCAACTTTTCCATAGTGTCGGTCACCGAGCTTCCTAATGGCGTGACGAACCTTCGACAACATCTCGACGATGACAAGACTACGACTGACTACTTTCGACCGACGTAATCTCGCCCACCGCGTGAAACGATGACCCTTTGACCCTCCAGGCTTCGCACACCATCGTGCCACTGATATCATGAAAACACGTTTCTTATCATCGCGCATTTCTCAATCTCGAGAGTTCGAAAACCCTGGAGCGTTCGTTCTTCGAATGAAATAATTATCTTATTTTTCTTTTTTGGAAAAAAAACAACATTGCGTTTATTACTAAAACAATGTACACGAATCTGTTTCTTTTTTGTCGATTTTCTCGCCGATATTTTTGTAGAATATAATTGTTCTTTCGTAATTTGGTTTTAGAACGCGAGCCGTCGACATTGCTGGCCGAGATTTCCTTCGTTTGGGAATCAAAGTATTCACTTGGGTCCCAACATCTGCTCGGGTCTCACCCATTGGTCGAATTGTTCGGAAGTCAAGCCGTTCTTCAGCGCCGATTCCTTCAGCGTGAGTTTCTGTTTGTGCGCCTGTTTGGCGATCGCGGCGGCCTTCGAGAGAGAAACGATTGTTAGGATTTGGTTGAAACTTTTTTTTTCTTTTTAAACCGATAAATTCTTTGTTTTTTTTAATCATTTTTTAAAGTACCTTGTCGTAACCGATGTGAGGATTGAGAGCCGTAACCAGCATCAAACTTTCATTCATTATTTTCTTGATATTGTCGACGTTGGGAACAATTCCAACGACGCAATTTTTCGTAAATGCCGCCGACGCATCGCCGAGAAGCCGAGCCGATCGTAGAGTGTTCGCCACCATAACGGGTTTGAAAACGTTGAGCTCGAAGTGTCCGTTGCTGCCGGCTATCGTCGTTGCAACGTGATTACCCATCACCTGAGCGCAAACCATCGTAATAGCTTCGCACTGCGTGGGATTCACTTTACCAGGCATTATGGAACTTCCGGGTTCGTTTTCGGGCAGCGAGAGCTCACCGAGACCGCAACGGGGTCCGCTACCCAAAAATCTGATGTCGTTGGCAATCTAAAAAAAAATCGAAAAATAAGATGAAAATTTGGATTTCGCGGAGAATTTTGTCTTTTATTTAGCATCTATATGTGCGGAATTGATTTTATTATATACCTTCATGATAGATACGGCGACTGTATTCAGAGCTCCGTGTACCTCGACGATCGCGTCGTGTGCGGCGAGAGCCTCAAATTTATTTGGCGCGGTAACGAACGGATATCCCGTGAGTGCAGCTATCTTTGCGGCTGTTTTTTCCGCGAATCCTTTTCTCGTGTTTAAACCGGTGCCGACTGCAGTACCACCGAGAGCCAATTGGTACAATCGCGGCAGTGTATCCTTCACTCTCGCGATCCCGTACTCCACTTGAGTCGCGTACGCTGCATTCATTCGTTGAGATTTAGGATTACTTATGACTTAATTATTGTTATACAAAAACGTTTTTTTTTGTATTTTTAAGATTCTAAACCTGAAAATTCTTGGCCGAGAGTCAAGGGTACAGCGTCCTGTGTGTGAGTTCTTCCGATCTTTATGATATCCTTCCATTCCTCGGATTTCTGTTTCAAGGCTTCGTGCAGTTGCTTCAATCCGGGCAGCAAAATCTTGTTGATCTCCAGCGCAACGGCAATATGCATCGCCGTCGGGAAAGTGTCGTTCGAACTTTGAGACATGTTGACATGATCGTTCGGATGAACGGGTTTTTTCGAACCTAATTCACCCCCCATGAGCTCAATCGCGCGATTGGAAATTACCTGCGTAAATCAATTTTTTTTTTCGTTAATAAACTTTGCAATAATAAATGAAAAGTAAAGAATTAATTCAGATAGAAATATCGATACAATAGAAATGAATATTATAAGAATTTCAATTTTATTAATCAAAAAGTGATTTCAACGTAAATGAAATGAAACTATTCACGAAAAATTGTAAAACGCGTTTTCGCGTTAAGTAAACTAAATAAATACGAAAAAAACACAAACCTCATTGGTATTCATATTGGACTGTGTACCGGAACCCGTTTGCCAGATGACTAGAGGAAAGTGATCATTGTAGAGTTTGCCGCTGATAACATCGTCAGCAGCTTTGCTAATTGCCTCTGCGACTTTGGCATCCAAACCAAATTCCTTGTTTACCTCCGCAGCAGCTTTTTTCAATATTCCCATTGCGACGATGACTCCATACTGGAAGCATTGTATCAAAAATGCATTATTTTGTAATGGAATTTGTTTTTTTTTTTTTGGATTTTTTTTTTTTTTTTTTAAGATACTTGCAGGCATACGTTCGAAGGAATCGCCAATGGGAAAGTTCATCACCGATCTCAGTGTCTGAGCTCCGTAGTACTTGTCGGCTGGAACTTTGAGTTCACCGAAGGTGTCTCTCTCCAGACGGTAGCCTTTGGAGCCGTCCTGAAACATTTGACGATATTTCATAAATAAAAAAAAAGAAAGTCATTTCACAAGTTTAAAAAATTCGAGGTATTGGAGTACCAACCATTTTTTAATTGAATAATTTTTAGAAAACAGAGAAAACGGAGGAAACACGTTTCGTCGCTGGCAACTAACTGAGGCAAAGCAACGTCGACACGTACTCCACGGCCTCCAAAAGTGGAAAATGTTTTATACGCAAGAATGTGGTTCTACAAGTCAGTTACTTTCCACTCTGATAAATTATTGGTGTATCGGCATAGGCACATACACACGGAAATATGATAAGAGAGGGGGGGATCAAGGCAGAGATAGGGAAACAGGGAGATGACATCCAGTATTCATGCAGCAGCATCGACTGTGTTACTTTTGTTTAAACGTTGCACGCTTCATAATTGACGCATTTATTATTATTATTTATTCATTGTCGTTTTGTAATGTAAGCAAAAATTTTTCCCGAGCGAGTATTAACCTTTCATAAATCTTGTTATCGATGATATTTTCACTCAACAAACCTAATTTCGGTGTAAGCCACATCGATTATGTAAAGCAAGAAGGCAGTGGATCTATCGGCAATTTTTTTTCGTGTTGAATTATCATGACAGCAAATGAAAATGACGTAGGAATTAAATAAAAATATTACTGAACTATGGTGTATTAATAAACTATCAACAAACAAGTGACTTTAATTCATTTAATCGAAAAAAAAAAAGAAATCGTATTACCTGGCTATAGCTTCGTGCTTCGCTGTCGGACATGGTCATTCGCACGGTTAGAAGTCTCGAAGTTTTTCGTCCGAGTTGACGAAAGCCGTTCACGCCTTTGTATCTCAAAGCGTTTAGTGCCATTCTGTTCATTTGTCTGTTCTAATCGCGTATATCGAATTCGATTGTTATTAAATTATTGTCAACCGGCGAACAGTCGAGAGCACAGGGGGATCATCAGCTGAGACACACGTAGGAGGCTATCGGCTGCTCTCTCGTGCAGTGGTGGGAGAACCTCGTTCTGGGTTGTACGTTCTACTTCTCAGTTTTGCCCAGTTTCGTCGTGCACCGCGGGTTACTCGGAACACGCTGGTTGGTCCATCGTCGAATTCGCGGATAACCGACTCGGCGAATGCGAAACGTTGGAACACGAAAAATGATAAGATATTTTTTTTGGCGGGTTCCCATCATGAACATTCGATGTTTTATCGTTCAAAGAGAAACTGCTCGTTGGACTTCGCGTATTGCTTCGACGTAAAATAATCGTGCGAGGAACACGTGGGTCGTCTCGTCTCGTTTGATTTCATAACAAAACGTACGATTAGTCTCGACATAGCAAGGTCATCGACTGAATCATCCGTTTTGTCAGTCTCCACGGATTGGATCGCTTTAACTCCATCTCTTCGCGCTGAAACGCGAGAGCCGAAGGCAAATTTCATCAGGAGCTCGCGCGCTCTCTCCTCTCTCGATTTCTCGTCAAAGGCGCGCGCGCTCTACCGAGACACTCTTGTGTGCGCGATATATATTTACACATGCGACTGTTGCTACTACACTGTTATCCGAGGTAATGTCGCATGCAGCAAAACTGCAGTACGAAGGATGCAGCAGCGGTGGAAGGAATACCCGATACGATAATAAACTTCGATCCATCTACTCCTGATAGATTTCGTGCGAGATCGATTCGTTGTGTCGACGAAAGTGTCTCGGTGAATCATGAAGCGATAAAGACTGTCTCGCGAAGAATCGGATCAACGTACGGCGGTTCGGCTAAGTGTGGTGAGAGTGTGGTGCGCGAGAATCCATGAAGAACTGTTTTCGGCGTTGGGCAAAGGCCAAAGGCAAAGACAGGATTATCGGGCCTATAGCCGCTGCCCTCGCCGCAGAGACCGGCGAGTGAGCAACGTCGACGGACGTCAAATTATTATTGTCCACACACGCTAAACACAAAACATTTACGCCGCGTGTTTTTTTCGAACGACATTACGAGAAGGCCTACATTAAAAGTCCCCGTAGTGCAACACGCTTTGCTACTAGTTTATCGAGTGTGTTTTTTCTCTAGACTCTGTGTAATCTATCGTGCCTTCGTGCGTGTGTAGTTTTACTCCTGCTGGGTGATCACCAACTATCCCCCCTCCCCCAACCCCGCTCAGACCCCCCTCGTGTAAACAGACCACGCGAGTTATTAGAGGCCGTGCGTTAAAATATTTCCGCGCGTCTAGATAAATGGGATTAAATTCTCATTATGTAATTATCGAATGAGGGGAAATGCTATGGTGAATAAAAAGTGTGCACATGAGAGCTACCACTCGATGTCCTATGACGGGTGGCATTTTTCGAAAATGACTGACACACCCCCTTCCCCTGCTTCGGCTTTGGTCAAGTGAGTTATTCGTCATCATGGACTATTTATTACTATGGCTATTACATCACGATGTAAACGTCTATCGACGATAATGCGCTTCTACAAATGATGAAAATTTTATCGTAAAAATAACGATAAATTCGTTACTTGCTTTCGCGACACGCACCATCTGCTTTTCGCGTGCAAAACGAAAACATTTTAACCTCCAACTGTGATATTTTTCGCCTTTTTTTCCTCAACGCCGAAACTTTTTCTTTACGAAAAATTGACCTGTTTTTTTTTGTGGCACGATAATGTAACGCAATATTGTCTAGAACTGTCGGAGGGACCTTTGACCGACGATAGTGTAATGCGGTTCGCGTTTTGCGTCCTCGAACGATGAAATATTCGCGATTGGATGCCAAAACGTTACTAGGACAAGCGTGCATAGTTTACCGTAACCATGTCGCACGCTAATTATTCAACCTGCTTTGCCTAATGATATTTTTATTCGCATTCGATGTGCCAATTCGTTACACAAACTATCCATCGATGGCGGTGTGCTTCGCAAGTAACGCAGTTTTATTTAATTACAAATTGTTGCTCTACGGAGGCTAAATGAGTCATTAACGTTGTTGCGTCTAGACGATAAGACTTTCGTTTTCATAAGACTTTCATTATCAGATATTCATTTGTAAAACATGCTGATAGAATTTTTTTTTTTTTAAGTCTTTATTTTTGCGATGTATAAGTCGGCGCAATATATAGGTCATATTCTAGTGGAATCATCTTGTAGAAGCTGCGCGTACCTACCTCAATCCTTAACAATGTAATTGCATAAGTGGAGCAGTTCAGAGGCTTCCCGATAGCCAGCAGCATCGTACGCTTATATCCAATAAATTTCGAGTCGCAAAAAAAAAAAAAAATTCTTTCGGAAGAAAAGTAAAGAAAAATAAATTTGATTTTACTGCATTCTCGTATTTTTATTTTTTATTTTTTTTTGCAGCGCAATCAGCAAAGTTGCATCAATCGTAAAATGCATTGCAAGAACAGTCTTTGTTCTGCTGAACAATGTTTATTGCATACCAACTTACGTCATATGGATGATGATGCTATTTCCTGTAAAAGTCTATCAGCCGCAGATCTATTGGAGAATAGAAGGACTCTTTTTTCACTGGTTACTCGCGATGGTCTCCATGTGGACATGGTCCGCGGGATACGATAGTGAGTAACGATAAACTTCAGCATTTGATTGTTTTTTTTTGTTCTTTTTTTGTTTGTTTGTTTGATAAGGAAATCCGTGTTTTGTCGAATTTGCATCTGCATAGTAAAAGAATTTATCATGAATTAACATTCGATTTGTGTGTCTGGACAGTCGTAGAACAAGGTGACGATATACAGAGGATTGTCAGCGAAAAGACTCTTGTAATAGCGAATCATCAGAGCACAGGCGACGTTCCTATGTTGATGACAACATTCAACGCGAAACCGGATGTTCTGCCGAATTTAATGTGGATAATGGATAGGGTATTCAAGTTAACTAACTTCGGCATTGTTTCTATTTTGCATCAAGATTTTTTTATCGTTTCGGTGAGTCAGACACTATTCGCGTTTATCGTCGCGGGGTTAACGCGATTCATCGCGGTTCAAATATTCGTCGCGATTGACGATTCATTATTTTTCAACTTTTAACAGGGACGCAATAAGAGAGAGGAAAGTTTGAAGGAATTAGAGAAACATCTCAAAGATTCTTACATACCGCGCAACAGAAGATGGATGGTGCTGTTTCCCGAGGGTGGATTTCTCTGCAAGAGACGCGAAACATCCCAGAGATTCGCGAAGAAAAATAATTTGCCGCATCTGGAGAACGTTTCGTTGCCGAGAGTCGGAGCCATGCAATCGATATTCGATCACGTTGGTCCGACGCAGAATAACAACTCGGCCGATCAACAGTTGAACAATAGATCGAGTAAAAATCGTTCGAAAAACTTTTTTAAATTAATTATATCGCAAAATATTCGTTTTTTAATGGGTTTGATGATATCATTCTAATTATTTGTCTGCAGGCATCAACGTGGTGGCTAAACCCGAAATCAGTTGGGTTCTCGACATTACGATAGCCTATCCACAGGGCAAACCAATCGACTTATCAACGATTGTAACCGGTTCCAGACCGCCCTGCGAAACCGTCCTCTTTTATCGATTATTTCCCAGCTCGGTGGTGAGTCGGAAAATCGATACTAATAGCCGCGCGATGGTTCCTTAAGAGCCTCCGCGGCCTCGCGCGGGCGTTGGGTACCGTCAACGATTATCTTTCGTCGTGAATTATTTGTCACAGGTACCAAGGGAACCCGAACTATTGTCGCGATGGTTGTACGATAGATGGGCGGAGAAGGAAGTACTTTTGGAAAATTTTTACAAACACGGCACATTCGTCGGGACTCGTGATTATCCCGGTGAGGGTTCGAAGATTCAACAGGATCCGTTGCGATTTCTCGTTCTTCACCTGTTTTTTATAACGTCGACCTACATTCACTACAACATGTTCGCGTATGTTTTATCATGCATCTGGTAAGGAGGTAAGGTGGGTTTTTTTTCTTCGAATATTTCAATCGTCGGTGAAATTATCTCGTTTTGCGCGCGCGCGCGCGCGCGTGTGTGTTACAATACTTTTTATTGATACACATTCAACTTTATCGAGCACCGGTCGCAATCTTCGAATTATTCCTGCCTCTTCTCTTACCGTTACGTAAAACAAAAAACTATCTCTACTAGAAAAAAATAATAATAATAAAAATGATAATAACTGAAAGAACAAAAAATCGACGAGAACGGCGAAGACACGCATGTCCTTCGCTAAGCTCACGTTTCGAAAAATTCTCAATTTAGTATTTATACTATCGCACTTTCGTACGTACGGGGTTCGATCGTAGGCTTCGCCTGCCTCGGAGTTGTGAGAGATTGATGATCATATTAATTCTCGATGATGAAAAAAAAAACACCAAAAAAAGAATGAAACATCACAACTAACTTACATTATTCGAAAAATCGTCGATAATATAACACAAAGAAAGTCCCGAATTCTCAGCATCGTTACATTTTTTTTTTCACATTCGCATTTTCATCATATTTCTTCGATTGCAGTTAATTACGGCATCGAAAACACGTAATAACGAGAAAAAGAAAAAAAAAAGATGTAACTGTAATATCTGGAAGATAGTAGCTAATAATATATAATTAATACCAACACCAGTAATCACAAGAAAAAAAAAGGAGAATCGTCGAATAATTGATTTTAACGAAAATAGTAACGATGATATAATAATAATTGATAAGACGAATGACGAAAATAAATGAATGGAGAAAGGTTTCGTCGACGATGGAAACGAGTCGTCGGTGTTGTGATAAAAACATATTAGGAGAGAACCTATTTTTGAAACGCAAAGTCAACCGTGTGATCGCGATCGAACGTAATTTTTTCTATCACCCACCCCCCCTGTCCCGCCCCGCCCCGTCCTACCGGGTGGTCAGTGGGGTTTTACAACACAATTGTCGTTAGATACATACAACACACAACTATCGATAGAGGAACCGTAGTAACGCGAGTGTGACAAGTGCCCCGGAGCTCTTTTATCCGGATTAAGCGAGGTACCTCGGCTTGTCCCCGACCCGGGTTCCCCCTCGGCGAAGCTATTCGATAACGGACGCTTCGAATCAGCCGTGTGCCTTGCTCTCTAGCAGCCCGTTCGTGGTTTCGCTAATATATCCGGTTGTACATAAAACTAATAAAAAAAAAAAAAATTATATGTCCTTTCGAAAAACTCCGCGAAATACTCGCGTGAGCAACGAAATCTAACAAATACGCTCAACACGGATAAAAATTAAAAAAAAAAAGAACACTGAAATAAAATTTGGCGTCAATGAAATAAAAGAGAAAAAAATAAACGATAATTTCGAAACACCAGAATCGAATAATTATTCGTCACACTTTTTACGAACGATGATGTAATATAAATATCCTCTGAGGCACAAGAAACGAAAAAAAAAACTGTCTATTCAAAACTAGGCTATCCCTATCGTAATCCATATGAAAATGAAGATTGTAGATACTCTTACGAATATTAATCATATTTCGTAATAATTTATTGACATAATCTAACGAGACTGTCGTGTCGGGCTAAATAGAAACAAATTGTTTTTTTCGTGGAACGCGCGAGAGAGAGACGAGGAAAAATCATATCGTTCGCTACCGCGCGAAGTTTTCATCAATTCCGTCGCTCGTTGGATTGACTATAGAAAAAAAAATTATCGAAACGATACAACCTTACGTAACGAATAACTTATACTTGTCTCGATTGTGCTCGTTGTCGGCGGGAAGCAGATGACTTTTCTTTCGAATCTTTTTTCATCTCCCTCTTTTGCGGAATGATATCATCGATTTCGTCGAAAAAATGAAAAAAAAAAAAAAGTAATGATTCTCGATTTTTCTCGCGTGCAATTAACGGCCGAAGATTGGTACGGTGAAATGAACGGTTATATTACGACGTCAAAGGGAGCAGAAAGAAGTGAAGAAAAAAAGAAAAAAAAAAAAGCGTAACACGGAACACGGCATTGAGTTCCACTCATTCGTGACCTTTAGCTTGGCGTTCGTCCGGTTTGGCATTGCAGTTGGCCTTTAACTACTCGCATTTCTCTGCATTTAACTTCTTTACCACGTGTTTTATTATGTTGACCCATCGATTTGGACATCAACACACCGTAAAAAATTTAAGTAAATTTAAAAAAAACAATTTTATTAATTAGTCGCGTGCATATATCCCGTTTGGCAATGAATATTTGAACGCGCTTAAATATATTAACGTTGAGGTCTTTGTTTTTCCCTTATTTTTTATCGTGGAAGCACAACATCGATTGATGTGAACGGGAGGTTTCACAATTTCGTTCCCGAATTTGTTAGCAAAGAGTGCGAAGTCTCGCGGTATACTGCGGAACGCGCATGCGCAATAGAAAATAGCAAGAATTCACTACTCGCGTGATACAAGAATAACAAGTGAAAAACAATCTTCGATGTTATCGCAAGATTGTTATTTTCGAGGAGTTGTATTTTCGTATTTTCTTCGATAAAGCGATGCGTATCGCGTAATCTACGATCTCCTGGTGCTACCGCGTGACTCGTCGGATTATCTTTACACGAAGCAAACACAAATTGGTTGTTGGTGTGGTTGCATGTTAATAATTAATGGGTTTCGTATTCGGGAGAAGAGCACAAGGATATTTTATACGAGCCTCGCTCGGGCGATTAAACGATCGGACGGTCAATGTATAACTTTTTCGCCGGGCAGTTTGACAAAACCGCGACGGAAGCATCCAACTTCGCAGTTTACTTTGTGATTATCATGCGCGTTATATTTGCGTTATTTAATTGATTGCTATTAATCGACAAATGGAGGTGACCCCAAGGAGAGGAGGGGATGCTTCTGTCGCGATGTCGTTTGTATTTATGCGTGCTGCCTATTTCTGGTCATGTTTCGTAAATGTAATAATTAATATTGTAATTAGAAGACGCAACAAGGATGAAAAAATAAATTGTCAATACACGTTTGAAATTATTGAAAAAGCATTCACCGTTCCCCGCCACTCCATTTTATTTACGAATGTTCGAAATTCTTTGCGTTGAAAATATTAATATTTTTATAGTTTCATTAGTTTCTCGCAATTTCGTCCGAAAATGAATCTACCGTTCTGAACCGCTTAGATTCCTATTGCTGCGTAGTGTCGCACAGTGCTATGATCGCGATGCCGGTTTTCTCCCACGTTACTCGCGAGATTCGATCGCAAACCGACGAATTCTGACGTTTTTGGAACGCAAAGTTTTATCATTTTTCTTAACAATAATAAATTAAGTTTACGATAAACATCATTCAGTGACGATGTCGATTATCAGGCCGTTCACGTGCAACGATTTGTTCAAATTCAACAACGTGTAAGTGTTTACGAAGCTAAGTAATATTCTAACCTATACGGCACCGTGTTTATGTTCTTGTAATAATATTACAGAAATTTGGATCCGCTTACGGAGACCGTATCCTTTTATATTTCAAATTTTTTTTTTCGTTTTTTACGATCGTTTCGCCAAATGTCATTATTTGAAAAAAATTCGAAAAGACTTTCGCGTAATTCATTGTGTTCCTTGATGGCAATGATAAGTATGGACTCTCGTTTTACCTTCATTACTTAGCCCATTGGCCAGAATATGTACAAGTTGCAGAATCACCGAGCGGAGAGATCATGGGCTATAGTAAGTCCCCATTTTTTCGTAATTGTATTTTTCAAAATGCTACGATTACTAATTTATCGAATCGTCAAACAGTTATGGGAAAGGCTGAGGGACACGGAGAAGATTGGCACGGTCATGTAACTGCGTTAACGGTATCTCCAGACTACAGGCGGCTTGGACTTGCCGCGACACTGATGAAGTTTTTGGAAGAAGTTTCGGAAAAGTAAAATTCCGTATTTGCCAATTTTAACATAATCTGGAAAAAAAAAATCGGAATTTTATCATCGTTTTTTTCCTTCGCAGGAAGCAAGCGTATTTCGTCGACTTGTTTGTTCGCGTCAGCAATAAAGTTGCCATAAATATGTACCAACAATTGGGATATATAGTTTACAGAACGGTATTGGAATACTATAGCGGCGATCCGGATGAAGATGCTTATGGTAAGCAATTCTTTGAAGGCATTTTATTATTGTCGATTCACCGATTCATTGCTAATGCGATTTTACGATTTTTGAAAATGATTTTAATAATGTTTTTTTCTTCACCGATTTCAATGAAATTTTTTTTTTCTTTCGATTTTAATGTTGATTTTTTTTCAATGAATTTATTAACGATTTTTTTTCAACGATTTTATACATAATTTTTGGCAGATATGAGGAAAGCACTATCAAGGGATACGAAGAAAAAGTCTGTGATACCGTTGACTCATCCCGTGAGGCCGGAAGACGTGGATTAACGATACACGATAAAAAATGGTTAAAATTAATACGTAAGAATATTAATAAGTAAAAGAGAAAAGTAACAACATCGCTTTACATATCGGAGCATATTTTATTTCATTTTTGTACAATAGTACAATACTTCGTATATACTTCTTATACCATACAATTCTTTCACATCCTTTCATGCGCGACTTTATGCGAATAAATAATAAATAAAAATCTACCGAGTGTTTTTTTTTTCTTTCTTTTTATCTTCGGATAGCGCAACACCCACGAATGGCTGTAGTTCATTAATTACCGAACATTTAATAATATCGAGTTTTTTTCGTGGTTAAAACAGCGGCCCATTTTTTTTGTTCACCTACAAATAAATCGTCTAATAAAAACTAGAATCTCAAATCTAACGCGATATTTACATGATCATTTTTTTTTCTTTTTTTCCTCCTCTTTCGTAATTTTTTTTTTGCTTTTCAATTGTTCTCAACCCTTTTCGCATTTTTTAATTATGATGCGACGTTATTTTTTTTTTACCATTATGCAATAGCATTCACGGAGGTTTTGTTATTATATAAAATTAGGGACAAAGTGTCGTTTTTGTACTTTTCCCGATAATCTGAGGATCGACACGGTTTCGTTATGTCGATAGATTATACATTGTTTTTTTTTCTCTCAGCTTATCAGGAATGATATAATTTGTAGGAGACTTGTGCGAGCCGTAATGGCGATCTTACCCTTAGCTTTACCGTATTTAATGTTTTATTTAATAAAGGAAGACGCACGTCAGTTACGCAAGATCCGTCGTTATCGGTGCACAAAACTCCTACGACACGAGCCCAGACGTCTACTTTTCTTTTTTTTTCGCGATTCGTCAATAGAACTTTCTTCATTTACTGCATGTGCAACATTACGCTTCGCGTCAGTAGTCTTCGAAGAAACGGAAAGGACAAAAAAATTATTTAAAAAAAAAATTCAACTTTTCGCCTACAACTACTTGGTCGTTTTTGTATTTCTTCTTTTCGTTGCCCATGAAATCGCAGGGCGCATCGTATTTCCCATTTTTTCGTTAAAAAAAACTTCACGTTCAATGGGATTGTCGAAGATTATTTACTCGTGGTTAACACAATAATGATTGCGAGACTAGCGTTTACATTTTAAAAAAAAGTTACAATTATCAATAATAATAATAATCATTGAGAAAAATAATTAATGTATTTAACAACGATAATAATTGTGATGTTCGCGCGACATTCTTACACTCTCACCGATCCCATTTCGGGGTTCAATATCAATTTGTCGGGTTTCCCCACTTTGTATATAGATCGACCGTCAATATTTTTCAGCAACTCGAAAAATTTTCGACGATAAATAAGAACGAAAAAAAAAAAATTATATTCTCGACGAAGTTGTAAATCCTCGTCGTACCCTTTACTTATATGGCAAATAACGTCGATCGATATTCGTGGCTAAAAAAACATATACAAAAAAAAAGACGACGTACGTATTAATCGCGACTCGGTTGCGCAGGGCGCTGCAGGGGTATTACACCGGAATGACCATTGCAAAGCACTATTTTGTCAGCGATTTAAGGGCGTCCAGCAAATCACTTTTATTCTCTTTTACCCCTCGAAGCTTTTATACAAAATTCATTTCTCACATTCGTCTCTGTGTGTATCTCACATAAGCTTATAGCTCACGCGACTTGAAAATTCATGCACGTTAATTTTTGGCAAAAAAGTTCGTTTTCTTTTCTCTTAAAATTCTTTTTTTTTTATTCACTCTCCTCCTTGAGACCCTTGTTAACTTTTCAAAGGTAAAATGAGATTCTTCATTCTGTTTTAATCGTCTTAAAACGTCTACGACATCGAAGTAGAGCTACGATTACGTTATTTACAAATTGCGCAAATATCTTTATCGAATAACTTATTTATTTGTTGTACGACAAACGCGCGCGCGGGTATTTTATACTCGAATTTGGTATACAAATACGGTAATAAAAGTGTTGGGGGCGGGGAGAAGGATCCTTATTTTTCACGCGAAGATTAATTATCCGTTCGATGCGTTAAGACCGAACATTTAAACGACTACTTAGGCAGTGGTTTGGAACGTCGCTCGACCTCTCACGCCATGGCACAGTGGAACGTTTTTTTTTTTTTCGTTTTTTTTTCCAATCGATCTTTTGGGAGACTATTTCTCCGCACTCTCTCGCCGAGTTTGAGTTTAATCTCCGGCTTAAGATCGCATGTAGCACGTCAACGTTCTTAAGACAATAAAATGGCTTTAGTACCTTTCGCGATATAGAATTAGTGCCCTCGTATTTGTTTTTTTTTTGTTTTTTCAGATTCTTATACGTTATATTAAAAATCTATCGGAGATTCTTGTTCTTCAGGGTCTTTGGTGGTCCGGCGTCGATTTTAGAATGTCCGGTTGCGTTGGAAGACAACTCGAACCTGAAAGCAGCGTCGCATTTCAATTCTTAATGGAGGCATTTTCGTAATCGAATCGACGATTGAATCGCTAAATAACGTTGGTATTATTTTATCTCACCGGTAGCAGGTCTCAGAGTAGATTTTATCGATCTGTGGGATCCGTTGCGCGTAAGAGTATTCATCTGCGGAGTTCCGGGCAATGCGTGGCCCAAGGCATTCATGTAGTCGGCGATCAATAATGTTATTTCCAAAATCTGCGAGAAGAATTAATGATTGAAGACTCCGGTACTCCAGTTACAAAAATATCCTCGATGTGCAGCAAATCAATTGTTTACCTTAGGTTTGCTGAGAGCAAAAAGAAGCTTTTGCTCAGCGGCACCTTCGTCGGGACAAGCAACGAGCATGAAATCGTCCAAACATCCGCCGAACGTTACAATGTTTGCGTAATTGTAACGACACATAACAGCCATTGTCTGCAATTCTAGAAGCGTCACACTGTCCTCCGAAACTGCTATCCAAACGGTGGCCGGTTCGGTCTGCTTGAGCTTTGAAAACAAAGAAAAAGTATAACAATTGATAATGTTAAAAAAAGGATGAAAATTGTATGTGAAAACATCTTTAGTAGTTTTAGCTTTTCCAGACCGAAACTCTGAAGACTTTTTCCCGTCTTTTTAACTTTTTTTCAAATGAATTTCGAAACACATTTCAAAGACATTTTGCATGTTTTTTAAACTTTGTTCCAGAAGATTTCCAACGCTTCTTGAAGACATTGGCATTTAAGAGTCTCGCTAATCATGTTTTCGCATAAAAAAAAATCATTTTCCAATTAAGAATCTTCTTACTTTCGCTTGATACAGAGTGGCGCCAAAAAACGGCCACTTTCGCGTACAAGTCAGGTATATCCGTACGCAATCCACGACACTGCGGCCACGCAGTGCTATCCATTTTTCTTGTAATTTTTCCTGTAACTCCCTGCAAAATTTCACGTTCATTAAATACATCTCTCACAGTAAAAAAAAAAAATCTCAAATAACTAAGCTGCTTTTTAGTTGTGACGACTCTACCGACCTGAGTTGATCAGCGGTGATGTTGGTTCGATATCGAATCGGATAGAATTTGTCTAACGCCTGAAGCACCAGATGATGCGGATTTCCGGGACCGCTGCCTCTTCCTTTATCGTGATTATACTCCCCAAAGTCTATCTGTGCCATCAGCGACGCCAATTCGAAGGCTAATTCCCGATTTAGCGGAAACTTTCCCTGTACAACCTGTTGATTTACTTGATAGCAAAGCAACAATCTTTCTCGATCGGTTTCCATCTTCGCCGCTTGTCTCCAGTAGCATCGAGACTTGTAGGTCAATTGTATAACTCTGGTATTCTCGAATTTTCCGGAACCTTTTTCCCTCAAAGCGGTTTCCCATTTAGAAATGATGTCGCAGAGTTTCGCTTGAAGATCGATGAAGTGTTCGAGATCCTTTTCTATGGGATCGTCGCTGAAGAGCGTGAAACCCGATTGATGAACGTCCCGACAGCCGATCTCCTGATTCAGGGTGTTCAGAAATTCCTCGATCGTCGTGCTGCCGTCGAAACTGACGACTTGATACGTTCCATTCGAGAAATGCACCGGTATCGCGTGCGGCAACGAATGATGATAGGGATTCTTCAAGAGAATCGAGAGAACTTCCATTCTCGAAGGTTTTACTTCGCGACCGCCGTTTTGAAGAGTTCTCTCCAGTGCTCTCTCGCAGTAGGCTGCGTACTTTCCACACTCAGTCCTAAAACAGATCATTTTTTTTTTAGTATTTCGTTGGAAAAAATGCTATTATTTTAAATACGTAATAAAAAAATTGATAAATCGATTGGTTTCTTTTCATATTGAAATAATTTATTTTATGAGTTTTTCTGCGCTCCGTCGAGACTCACTTGGAATCAGCGTTCCTCTGCAGATGAAGCTTCAGGTACCATAGTAATCGATTGTTCCGCGGCAAGAACAGGGAAACCGCAAGCGCGAGAAGTTGCCATCCTTGTACGAGTACATACTGTGCCGGATTAGTTTTGCAGTCCAATATTGTCGACGTAGAATGGCCCTGCGTGAGCGGAGGACTGTGAGAAGTTGAGGCCGTCGATTGCGCGTCCGCATTTTCACCACCGCCGTTTGCCGCGGGGCTTTGCGTATCGCAGGTGAAGAGCGATTGCGTTGCGCAGAGGAGGAGCTGCTGCAATGGTATGCTGGCATACTACTACCATCCGTAGAATGGATTCACACCTAATCTAACACCTCGTCGTTTTTTTTCCATTTTTTTCGTTTTTTTTCTGGCAATATATTTCATTATCGCCTCCAAAAGACGATATTGTGAAGTACGACGTATTTTTCTTTTCGTTTTATATCACGTCGTCAATAACATTATAGACTTTAAATATATTTCCGATTGATTATACTTGTGTTTTTTCATACGTACCCCCGTGAAATCGACAAGAATCGACAAACTTTCGAATAAAATCAGTTGTTAGTGCGGGGAAGCAATAGCAACCGAGGATACGAACGCAAAAAAGTAAAACTCGATTTGTTAATCACATTAAAGGAAAAAAAAATTCAAATTCGTTATTAATTTGAGATAATTTGGATGATTCGACGAATGTGGATGAGAAGCGACCTCAACGCTATGTGATGGGTAAATTTCGTACTTGCAGCTTTTTTTTAAAGCACTCGTTATTTACTATTAATCCCTCTTTCTTTCCCGCATTCAAATTAAACAACGATACAAATTTATAATCCGTATCTCCGTCTCTCTACCGAACGAAATTCGCAATGACAAATTTCTAGCTTTACAAACGCGCTTTATACGTAAATGTATATTGTGATTTTTTTTTTGTAAATCATCTCTATACCGTTTATCTATTGCCTAAATTTTTCTAAGCAGCATTCAAACGAAATTATATATAATATAATAAATATATAGTCTCAAATGGAAGAATTCATTGCAAAAATAACTAATTGACAGAACAAAACGATTCTAGAAAAATATGTTTATCTGTGTGTGATATATATATATTTTTTTTTATGTACACCAACATACCATTCTGCAAGTGTGCGTGTGGGCCAAACATATTTCGACGGAACGTCGATGAAAAATATGCGATGTTTTTTTTCTTGTTTTCGAACTTAATGGAGGATGAGATTGATGAAGATTACGGGGCGTTCCGTTTGTCGAATTATGTTAAGCTTAACACGTGATTTGGGCACCGAGATCGGGTGATTTTAGCGTATGATGTAGTATAATATTGGAAATACGTGATATTACAAAGTAAAACGAGCTTTGACCAAACTGTTTTCAACAATCAGGTCAATAGACAAAAGGCATGCGTCTTAAGGTAGTTCTGTCGCTTCGTGTTCATTTTTCATAAATTCGAGAAAAATGAGAGAAAATTGCAAATACTTCTCGATGGTATAAAAATCTGAAGATTCGTGCATATTAAGGGTACTGAAAAGATTAATTTTGCATAGTAATAATTAAAAAATCTTATTAACAAATAAGTGAAAAAAAAATTGTTCAAGAAATTATCCGACAATTGTTGTTTTTTCACACATTTTTTCCATATAAAAAAACAAATTTTAAATAATTAATTTTAAATTGAAAGATCTGAAAAAATATTTACGTATACAGAAAAATGAACAATTTATTTTTTCATCAATTTGTTAATAACATTTCGAAGTTGTTATTATGCACATTGAATATTTTCAGTACCGTTAATATGCGTGAATATTATCAGATTTTTATATCACTTTAAGTTTTCTTTAATTGTTCTCAATCTTATGCGAACGAACACGAAGTGACAGAACTTCCTTAATTCCTTTTTTTCTTCTGTTTTTTTAATACTAAAAAATGAGAACGTAGCACGTAAGGTGTAGCACATTCAAAGCGGCAAATGAAAGTGAAAATGTGGATGAATGTTATAACTAAAATTTCTTTCGTTATGATATTGATCAAGTATTCGTCGTTTTTTTTTTTTTTTTTCGATGATTCCAATGAAGTTCCGTTGCTTTTTTTGTTAGTTTGTTAGATAGACGAAGAAAGACAACACTAAAAAAAATTTTTTTTTAAATATTAATTAAAAAACGAAAACCAATTTATAAAAGCTCTACAGTGATCCCGCGGTTCGATGGTTAATGACAATCGAGTAATACTTGATCAATAATGTCCAATGTACCATTTTTTCATTTTTATTTTTTTTTGCAAGACTTTCATGAAAAATTGATGTATAGTACGAAATCGAGTAAAAAAAATTAATTGAAGTCACAGATAGTGTGAAAATTTTTCGCGTAAATGGTACAGAGGACTTGAACTTTGTTGTTAAACAATAAGCAGGACTTACAACGCGCGCAGTACCCAGTGACACAAGTCTGGCGGCCTTTTTTACCTGTACGCCCAGTCGCTGTTGGGTATGACGACTGGTTTGCTTTACCAGGGCGCATATGAATTCGGTTTGAAGCTCAGGCTGGTCTAAGCACTGTTGCAGAGCGTTTTGCGCGAGTACGACGTGATAGTCTATTCCAGCCTGTTCCACAGCGACCGACATGAATAGCTGACAAGCCTGTAATTAAAATCAAAATCCCATAATTCGCCGCGCGATCCTTCGCAGAGAAATCATCGAAGGAACTCGAATCATAGATAGAAAAAAAGGAGATAAAAACCTTGAATAACTTGACGGCTTCAGATTGCAACGATTCCGACGTGAGGCTTGTCAAAGGACTCGTGATATTTTCTTTCGTGTGTAAAAGCAGTGGATGCCTCCACAGCACACAGCCGGGATCGCCGTCGGTCTCCATCAGTCTCTGTACCAATTGTTCGTACTGAGTACCAGCGCTTGGCCCGCCGCCCGAAACTACCGTCAAATGATAGAGCCAATTGTCCTTCTCCTGTTTGTGAGGCATCAACAGATAGGTCGGTCCTTGATGAGTCGGAAAAATACCAATTGTTCTCTCGTGCGGACACTCCGTATCTCTTTCCTCGCTATCGCTGTCCGATACGTGTTCGACTTCCTCAACGCGGGCGTCTCTCATATTGATTTGGCCGACCGGATTCTGATAAAAAAAAAAAATCATAATTTCCAGAAACTTTTTTTTATCGAATCTTCTTCATTGAATTATTATTACTCACCGTGTCGCTCGGGCATTTGAAATACAGGAACATTTTGCCGATAAGAACGCACCAACATTTTTTTGCGTGTCCATTTTTAACTTTGGTTAACCAGCCCTGTATCGTTGGCTTGTTATCCTCCCTGCTGAGCAATAGTTTCGTCGCGTTTCGCCTCTGTACGTTCTGCAGAACTCTGATCCAATCCTCCATCGTCGCAATGCAATCGGCTGTTAGATAGTAAGTCTTTTTGCCGGTTGAAATCTCGAAAGTGGCTGCACCGTCGGCACGATTTATCCTACAGACTTCGTCCAGCAATATTTGTCCCTGAGGCTTGCGATTGACGTCGTTCTGACTTTTCCAGTACGTGAGAACACCGTTTTTCAGGACGAACCAACGCTTTCGCCACGTTTTCAATTTTCCACCGAGTTTAGCGAGATGACCAGTTTTTTCCAAAGATTCGAGTCTTTTCGGACTCTCGCCGGATACTCTCATTAACAGACTCGGCATACTGGACTCTAGCGACGTTGAACTAAGCGCATCCGGCGGTATCGCGTAATCCTCCGAGAGTCCCGACTCCAGAGACGTGTCTGCGTGGGAGCAAAAAAAAGAACTCGTATCGTTTTCGATGGGATCGAAAGACCATTGATTCAAACTCACCACGTTTAACACTTTTGCTCGGTGAACCACTGGAACTTCTCTTTGCGGGACTGAGACTACTTGTGGTTTTTACGCTTTTCGATGGACTGCTCCCACTTCCGAGAGACGAATCTGTGTTGTCCGAGGAACTGTTTGTTATCCGTGTGTTCGTTTCCGTCTGATTTGGATGCTCCTCGCCGTCGGAACTATCGTCGGAACTATCGCCGAATGGCATCGATCGGATTTGACTCGCCCGACCTGATGAAAATGCGAATGATAATTGTGGAAAATTTCAATGAAATAATTGATAGGCCGATGAAAAGAAAAATATTTTTTGCAGACAAAAAAACTTCGAAATTCTAGAAAAACGAATAATCGGCTTCTTTACAGATTTTTTTTTCTTCAAAATTCGTGTTTATCATCGTCTTATTAATTGTTCTGGGAAAAAAATTCCGTGAAAAAAAAAAAAGAAATCGACTGTAGACAAAAAACTATTATTTCCTTTAAATTCATCAAAATCGGAAACATAAATTTGCGTTTTTTTCAGTGAGCCTTTTTCCTAGCGTTCTATTTTCTCAGGATTTTATGTCGTATTATTTGTTCAACGCACCTTTGACCGTAGCGTAAACCGGTACGGAGATATCGCAGTAGCCCTGTGAATTGTGCGCAGTGAGATTGTGTCCAGTTGCGTGGGAATGTTTCGACGAACTTGTGGTGTTTGTCGTACACGTCGAGGGAGCTGATTCTTCGTTAGTTGGTGGTCCGATACCGAGTCCTCCATCTGCAACCTGAGTTATTTTGGAGCGATTAATAATTTGTTAACCAGAAGCATCGAAAATACACGAGTATTATTTTTATACTATTTCTTTTTTTTTTTCAAAGATTTTATTACCTGATAAATCTTCGCCTCCCAACTGGGAAATCTGTGCAAAGGCGGCGTCGGCGGTCTCGGAGCTTCTTGTCCGCTCGCTTGTGCCCAATTTATTCCCTCTCTGCTCGGCGTGTAGATCTCCGCGTAATCGTGAATCGCCTCGGAGCTGCTGCTGTCGCGACTGCCCTCCGAGACGCCAGGTATACTCGGCAGCATTACGAGGTTCTCCACGGCTGCAGCCAATTCTTCGGACAGTAAGCTACAAGACGGAAGCGAAGATTATAACTTTTGTCCCGTGGCACGTGATGCGGCATTTTTAATAAAGATGTATCAATAAAGCGATCGAATATCGAACAATTTTTTTAATTTATAAGCTGAATAAATATATATAAATAGAAAGGCGACGTCGTCGTTATCGCTGAACGTGCGATAGATCCCCGCAGGAAGTCCCAGGACGGTACAGGGTACCGCGTGTTTCGCTAATCGGGCGCCGCTATCACGTCGTGAGGCCTCCCAAGGAGAATTCAATCTAAGCTTCCAATTAAACGCTCTTCTCTCATCATTTTTTTCCCCATTAAATCGAAGTTCGACGAAATGCGTATTAAATATTAAAACAGAAAAAAAAAACAAGCTAATAGATAAATCATTTTTATATGTTACAAATTTACCAGTCGATCCTGGAAGAACCGCGCAGTAAAGAGGTATCGATGAACAGGTGCGAAGAACATGAAAATACTATTGCGACTCGAAATAAAATCCCATATGGAAAAAAAGTATTTTTTTAAAACTAATTTCTTAATAAATTTTTGGCATTATCGCTATTCAAAATTAATATTTTCAGCCGCTTCTACATGATTGATTTTTTTCACAGATTTTCATCCCAATATGAAATATTAGAAATTTTTTCTGAATCTCTATTCGCTGGAAATCCAACGATACACTTTCCATAATAATTTGAGGTAAATACTCTGATTAATATTTCACAGGACCTGTCTACTCAATAAAAATTAAACAAATAAATGAGCAAATAAAAATTATAATATTTTTTTTTCCATGTGGGATATTTTTTTTGTTTTTTTTTTTTAAGGAAGTTAACGATTGAGATAATAATTATCGCTACCGCACCTCGAATCCATATTCGTAGCTGTGATCCCCTGTTGAATGGTACCGCAAGCTGATAGATGTCTTCTGTGCCTCGTGCCGATCTGTGGCTCGGCTGCTGCGCTCTGCACGTTCTCCGGTACCGTTTGCGGGGTGCTTTCCAAACTCTCAGAACGCCGACGAAGCGTAGGATCGACTTCCAGCGACAGTGAGGCTCTCGTCGGTGCCTGTGAGTTATACCACAGAAGAGAAAATATTTTTCATTACTCATAGGCACTTCGTCACCTTCATTATCGCTGTACGTTTTTATCTATCTAATACGCCTGAGTTGCCGCGGCGCTGAATTCGTCGAAGCGTTTGAATGACGAAAAATGTGTTCACTCACCGGCGGCCTTAGGCCTATGTTCGTAATATGATTACGCAGAAGTTCCAATTGCTGATTGCACTTGTTGTTCTGCTCTCGTAAATGCTGATTTTGTTGTTCGAGTTCGCGTAGCTTATTCGTTACCCACTCCTTAATACGAGCGGCTTTCGCCTCGACCTGTCGCGCGTCTTGAAGCCGCAACTGTCTCTGCGCAATCGATAAGCGGAGAGTCAAGAATAGCGTGCAGATAACGAGGACAGATAATAAAATCAAGAAGATACGTGTGCAATACGTATCTCGAAGGAAACGAAAAAAAAAAAATTATATGAAACGTTTAATTCGATTTGAAAACATTTATTTCAATTGTATATATGCCGTTTATAGCGATAGAAAAAAAGTGAAGTGAACAAAGCGGCAAATGGCTTTGAGAGGCATTATTGTTATTATTAATTTTTTTCACGATTTGACATTACAAAACAAAGCTCACCTGTTCCTCTACCTGAGTCTCTAATTTGGAAATGCAGGCACAGTGGGCATCGTCGATCTTTTCGTTTCGCGTTGTAGACGTCGACGGGAGAGATGAGTGCGGCGGCGTACCTACTCCAGATGTGTTAAGGCTGTATTCACCCTTCACTAGCCGCTCCTCCATCATCCGTACCTTTAATTAAATATTTAAAAAAAAAATAATAGAATTTCATTATTTTATCGGAACAACGTATTTTGGTGAATTAATTTTTTTAAACAAATGGTATAAAAAAGGCGTAATTTATCGTACGTATTTATCGATAATTTTTTTTGCCATCGAAGAAATGCGGGGATATTGCTTTTATCGAAAAAATTTATACATTTTTTTTATCGGAGAAAGTTAGAGGAATTTTTTCGTTTATCGAAGAAATTTCGAAACAATTTTTTTTTTCGTGGAACTGGAATTTTTTTTCAGTCTTATAGTTCAATTGGATCGTATACTGCGCAATTGTTGGTGTAATAAGCCCTTCGAGGAGCCGGTGGATTGTATATAAAATTAACATTCGGCAGAAGAGAAAGGGGGGAGTCTCCCCTATGGGTAGTATCGTCGTCGCGTGCTCGCCGAGCGGAGAACTCGCCACACGGTTGGAAAACCACCCCCTGCTTCGTTTCGAAGGGTAACACATACATATATGTGCACCGAGTAGTGTGCAAGTCCTCGCAGCAGCTGTCAAAAATCGATATCGCTTACTACTGGCCCGATGTGTTTGTACGGTGCCCACGAGTTGTTCCGTCGTTTTTGTTCTCTCCTATAACGATGGGTACAGGGTGCCCTGCGAGAGGGAGATATATAGAATAGTTGCAAAGCTGTGTATGGCTGAGTATAGACCGAGTTGAGGGTTGCTCTCTCATCGAGAAAATCAATACGATACAGGCAAATCCGAGGGGCAAACGTAGTACTATTCTCGTCTCCGATTATAGAATACTCGAGAGATGGAGACAACGAGAGATAACAGAGGGTGAAAATGCGGGATAGACGGAGAGCGGAGAGACCAGAAGACTTTACAGTCGTATACTCGCGAGACTATATAGTTAGTCGTAGTGGAACGATACGCGCGGTAGCGGGTGGTCCTGCAGAGATACGGGGGTGGTTATGACTAATATTTAGCTCTTTTCTACGATCTTTCACATCGACGCATCGTAAAAAAAATGATGAATAAAATTCGGGGGTAGATTTTTTTTTTTCACACAACCGAAACGAAAAAATAATAATATAATAATCTATCTGATAATTTTGTTATTTTTTATTTTAATAAGCAGTCCGAATTGACAACGTCATTTTTATTTAATTTAAGTACTTCATTATGATTTTTATTAATTTTTTTTTCGATAAATTTATTGTTTTTGTGGATAAAAATTAAATAAAAAACAATGAAGAATTATTTAAGATTTACCGAGATACGGTGTTGCCATCATAATATATCAGTGGCGAATAGTCTTCGCACGTATTTCCTCGAATCGAGAGTCACTATTCACGTGGACAGTTATCGGAGACAATTTCACTGACGATACAATTCACACAATCACGTTGGAGTCCCGTTGACCATTGTCCGACGAGTAACGAAACGAGAGAACGAAAAGAGTTGTATGAGAAACACAGAAGGGAGGTTATCCGTTCGAAGGGATGAAAGAGACGGGGCGAGATACGAAACGAGAATAGAGAAGACGACGGTCACATCGCGCGCGTCCGCTCGACGTTCGAGATCGAACTAAACTGTGGGGGTTTTCCTGGAGTCGGTGAGTCACGTTGGCTTATAGCCAACGCGTTGCTGCAAGGGGGTGGTCCTGTCCTCTCTCCTATACCCGACGTTGTGGTGGTTGAATACTCCACGAAGGTTTTTATATATTTTTTTTATGTTTTACTATCACTATATAGAAGCAAACGAGAACCGCGTCCACGCCATAAAACATGAAGTCATCCTACCTACCGGAGACTATCGGTTGATTGCTTTTATAGGCGGCTTTGAAAAATCCATGAATTATAAAAAAAGGCAGTAATCACGAAAGCTTGTCGACGTTCTTGCAAATTGAGGCTTTGAAGGCTTCTGATTGGAAATCATTGGAAATCTGATTGGAAATCATTGTTACGAAAAAAAAAAAAAAAGTAAAGTAGCTATAAAAAAAACGTCTGGACGTTATGATAGTAAACATTAATAGACCAATTTACTATTCAATATTAGTTATTGTCAGAGTTTTGGTTTGGAAAATAATAAATGTACAAAAAAAGCGTCTAGACATCGAATGAATATACAGTCGACTAATTGACGATTAAATTTTTATTTATGTTAGAAATTCGATTTAGGATCCGCGAGAAAAAACGTTCTATAGGTAAAAAAATCGTCTCGCCGCAAAGTAAAAAACATAAAGAATATAATGAAAAATGGACGAACAACAGACGTAACAGTAGCAATAGAAACAATTGGTGGATAGATACGATTTAATTTGAATGTTTGCTAATAATTTTATTTACGACGCGCGTTTAAAAAAACTACGAGGAGATAAAAATAAAATGTCTCGACAAAAATTATTACACATCAATGAAATAATTCACGATAAAATTTTTTTTGTCAAAAATTTAAATGAGCCGCAAAAAAAATTATAATTCATAGTCGTAAAATGTTCTTAACGAAAATCACTCCGAACGTTATTTATTCAATTTTTAAATTAAAAGGCTCCTTAAAAAAATTATAGATGAAAGTACGCTCTTTACAAAATTTTTTTTTTTTTTTTCATTCGATAATTAAATCAGAAAGGTCTTAAAAAATTTTCGATAAAAGTATCCTCTCTACAAAATCTTCCGCGTCTTTCTTTTTCTCATAAATTGGAATAATAAACCGACTTGAGAATCTAACAAATTGAGTTCAAAGGATTAATTCAAAGGGTTACTGCTCTCTGTGGAAATGGTAGCGGATCTTTCTTCTGGAGGACAAGAAACACAGCCATATGAATCCATTGGTGAATCACCTTGGCATTGTGCCATGAGGTCGTCTCGCTGCCTATACGAAGGAAGCTGTCGCTGTCCCGTTTTCTTTCTGTCTCTCAGCACTGTCTGTACAAACGCGTCTCGTCACATTTTCCGACGAAAATTTCTATTCAGTTAATCGCTAACGTACGAAACTCCTCGGTTTGCGAGGAGTAAAGCGCGTGGTAACCCTGGCCTTCCCGTATCTCGCGTGGAGAGCCGGTCTTTTCTCTACGACTTGTGTGTCTCGGGTCCATACACCGCGGGACACGATGCATATACATCGAAACCCCGGGGAAGCGAGGATTAGTCACGAGTTGGCGATACGCCAATTCGCTGCTTATAGGACGACTACTACGTGATTACACGTATCGTGTAAAATATACTATACAGACAGTTTCAACACCACTATCGACAGAGAGAGACGTATACAACAATGACACATCCTACGAGGGGGAAAGGAACACGCGAAGATTTCTCGCGTTATACTCGTTCGGCTCGACTAAACGCACAACAGTTTACCAAAGGAAATCGCGAGAGCGTAGTTAACACCGTGAAGCGTAGTCGCCAATTCCCGCGTGGCTCTCAACCCCGTGAAGCGGGTTGAAAAACCGTGACGAGTAAACTAAAACGAAGCGTAAGAAAATAAAAAAAAATACGCGTAAGACGATAGTCGAGAAAAATGAAAAAGCCCGGTGCGGGTGGCAAAGAGACGACTAAAAGATACGAAGAGAATAATAAAAATGAAAGTCCCCTCGCTTTTCGATTTTTTTATAAATTATTTTCCTGAGTTATTGGCAATTTATAAAAAATACATCTGTACACGATCGCGTTTTTTTTCCTCGCATCAATCAATCGCGCAATTTTTTTTTTTTCCAATGGCTCCCACGATACTTTTTTTCTAGACGAGGATACGGGATGAATAACCGGACCACGAAAAAAGAGGCAAAAAAAATACGCGTCAGACGGTACAACGAAAAAATGAAACCGATGGGCAACAAAGAGATACGAGAAAAATGAAAATGAAAGTCGTCTCGCGTTTCGGTATAAAAAAAAATCAGAGCTGTCGGCAATTTATTTAAAAAAAAAATCACTTGTGACGATTGCATTTTTTTTTTCTCATATCAATAAATCTGCATTTTTTTTTTTTTTTCGATTTACCTTTCATCGGTGTCACCTGGCGGGATCCATAATTTTTTCATTTCACGTTGATAACATCGCAGTCCCGATAACCCACGAGAGTTGTTAACTCTGACGGAATGGAATGTAAAATCGCGAGATTGGATCGAACGCACACACGAGTCCCGGTTTCGGATTGTTCACGGAGGCGCGATAATAATTTCGTACGATTTTTCGTTGGGGCTTCGCGTTTACGTAGGTCATAGCAAAATAGCGATGCGAGGGTGTCGCTTCTCTGCCATCTTGGGTATATTATATCGCCGACAAAAATCAATGTCCCGCGCGCGTTCGCCCGACGAGAGGGATGCGGTGATGTAACATGCGCGCTACACGCGCGAACAACGTGCTGCTCGCGTGAGGCGACCAAGTTTTACGGCGTTCAACAACCCCCCCTGTTACGCTCCTGAAAGGGAAGAGAACTGCAGAAGTCCGAGAAGAGAGTCTCGCACTCTGCCGACTGTGGGAACGAATCGATGAGGGTGGATAACGGCATAGCCGACGGAGGACCAGACACCAGACGATTTTACCGCTTCCCGACATTCGCCCTGTAGATTTCGCGAGGGTTACTAAACTACCCTTGGACGGTCGATTGTTACCGGGGGTTGGTACTCCCGCCGGCCGCGAGTCGGTAATAATAATTCGATCGAAATATTAATTAGCGGAAGGTCGGGAAATTCGATGTAATTATATGCACAAGCGATGTATGTGGACGGATAGTATCGAACCTTGAGATTTTTATTTATAATTTTTACTATTATCTCAAATATTTCGAATTTTTTTTTTTTTTTCAACCATAGATTTAGAAAAAAATCGACCGACGAAATAAAAATTGGATCCTAATAATTTTACGGTAAAAAACGGAATACGGGATAAATTCTTTTTTTTTTACGAAACTCATTGATTTTAATAAGGCCATTAATTGCCTGAATTAAAATCAATTTAAGAGTACCGAACGGATGATAGACCGATAGATTAAAGGTACATAGAAGAGTCTATACTCACTTTATCCTCAGCTTCATCAGCTCTGCCTTCAGCGTCGAGTACCCGCTGCTCGAGCTCCGAGAGCTGAAAGCAAATAAATTGAAAAAAAATTGAGTAAAATTAATTACCATATCAAACAAATGTATGTACGATGCATACGGGTACTTCGGAGGGTCTCGGTACCGAGTAACCGACGAGTACCAGTCGCTCATGATGTACTGTGTTACTGTTGTGTACATAACTCTTGCAAATAGCGAGAGGCAGCACGCCGGCGGTCTGGTGTCCGTGTATACAGGGTGATTAATTAAAACAGAGGTTAATCTATGGGTCGAGAAGGCGGCTCGGTCGCTGCGAGTGTAATTCGTGCTGTGCCTCGATGTGCCACTGTGCTCTGGGTTAACCATGGCGTATAATTAGTCGAGGGTCGGGGGGCAGAGAGCGATCGCGGTCGCGAGCAGCGATCGTATTGCCGCGCTTGGGTATAGCCAGCCTCTCGAGCACTCGTAGACTCGCGCCGAGTGCCTTCGCACGTTACGAGTCAACGAAAATTTCAAATCTCACATTTTTCGACGATCTGCGACGCTAAGCCGCGTGCAATTAACAAATTTATGATTTTTAAAAATATCTACTTATATCGATCGATTTCCAAGATCCCCACTTATCGATTTTATAAGTTTTTTTTTTCGTATTATATTTAAATAAATGTATGAAATAATTTTTTTTTTCAATACATTTATTTATTTTTTTAATTTAACTTTGTTTTAATACATTTAATTATAATTATAAATAAATGCAAACGGTGGTTTTGTAATAAATAAAAATGGCAAAGAAATTTTTGAGTAAAATACATTTGTATAATAAATATTCCATCAATCGAGAATTTTTCTATCTGTTTCTCGTTATTCTCAATCGTTCTATCCGAATCGTTCGCAAACAGCTGCGCAGTTAGCAACATCTGGCAACTTAGAATTCGTGGAAATAAAGAAAAAAAAAAAATAAAGAAAAAAACCTCTGCCACTCGAGACCCGATGCTTAGCGGTTCGACTGACGAGGGTTGAAGAAACCGAGTCAGAGAGTGACAAAAAAAGTATGAAATTCACGGGGGTTCGAGAAGGGTAGAGTTCCGTAATTACTTGGTTGACCCATTTCCGACGTGCTGTATTAACAAAAAAAAAAAGGAAAGTGACAAAGTTCACTTTGATGAGAATTTGTAATTTCGAAGCGCAAGATGCAGCGCGTATTTTTTTTTTCCTTTCTTTCATCACTCTCACTTTCGCCGTCGTCTCTCGCGCTTTTTTCGGAGTATCTCGCGACCGCGATAGTCGGCGTGAGGTACAGAGACGTCGTCAGAGGCCCCCGTGGCCTTCTTCAACTCGTCGACGAAGTAGAAGGAGCGAAAGCGCGGAAGATGGAAAAAGACGAGAAGGAGGAAGGAAGGGAGGGACGGGGCTCTGGGCTCGAGGAGGACGCAGCTCGACTGGCTGACTGGCTCTCGAGGGTGCTCGCTACATTAGCCGCAAAGGGGACGTGGGGATCTCTCAAACTGTCATCAGGGCTTGAGAGTATTTTTTTTTCTTCTTCTTCCTCGAGACACGCTGCGGCGAGACGCGTTATGGAAGGGGGATGAGATGATGAGGACTGAGGGGATGAAACGAGAAGAGTGAGAAAAGCGTAGACAAAGAATGTTTGCGGTGGCGAAGAAGGATTTGCCATCACTGGCAAGAATTGTACGAGTGCTACGAGTCTTCCACTCTTCCTTCCCTCTTCTATATATAGTTTTTTATTTTTTTTATTTTTTTTTCACCTATACCTATTTTTCGAGTTCGATCGACACTTCGTCCTTCGAATCTCCTCGAGATAAACTCTCCCGGTTCCCATCAGCGACGAGTATTACTTTGCATCTGCAATCCGATTTTTTTTTATTCGCCCCAATCGTAGAATTCTCGTTAACATTTGCAATTCATATGGAACTGTTTAATCCGTCTAAATCGGTAGGGAAAGGTGCGGGCAAAATGGGCCAACGGGACAAAATGGGACAGTTGCGTAATTCGAATGTTGGGGTAAAATGGACCGATCTCTAAAATTAACAAAATTAATATATCTTATAGATAGTAAATTATTTAAAATTCAAATTTTTCATTTTCTTTAATGCAATTGCATCACAGTCCATTTTGCCCCATTTGTTTTTTCATTTTGATAAAAGGGCCGTCTTGACAAATGTATTTTTTGGTTCAAAAGTAGAACAGTGTTGTGTACATCGACAAAACCTCCTGAATCGCTCGGTTCATTTTACCCCACCTTCCCTTATAGTATATAGCGATATACACAGTTATACACACCAATTGCTCGTTATCGATGCTCCGCGCTTCGAGGGACTACTTTCGAAAGATCCAAGACTAGTAATTGAAGCAGTTGGTACATACAGCGATGAGCCCAAGTGCGAGAGAGTAAAAGAAACCGAAGATAAAGAAAGGAAACGAAGGGATAGGAGAGTCCGAGGAACGTTAAGAAGTATCCGCGAAAGCGGCTTCGTGAAACGATAACGAGGCTGCCTTGCCTGCGGCTTGTAGTTATGCTTCTCGAGGGTCGAAGGGCGGCTTCACCTGTCTTGTGTATACATATATATAACACACACATATACATAACAGATATGTATATATGTGCCCAGAGCCCTATGTACATAGACTCAAGAAGCTCGGAGCTAACACTTCGCTCCGCGGACTTCGTTAGTGTTATCGCACGTTCGCGTGACGTCGCACATAGGACTTAAAAAAAAGGAGAAGCGTGGAGGGGAGAAAAAAAGAGATGAGTCGACAGACGGGAGAGAGGATTGGAGCTATAGGCGCCTTGTCTACTCTCCTCTCGTGCTTGCCTCGGGAGCCGCGTGTTCGAGACACGTGAGAGATCGAGACCGACGCCTGTACCTACTCCTCCCTCGTTTTGCTGTTTCTCTACTTCTTCTTCTTCTCTTCTTCTCTGTGGAACTCGTAGCATTGGCTTTCCGTGAGCCAGCAGGCGTCAGTAACGCGCTGGAACACTCTGCACACTCTGCATTATCACCACCTATACCTATACCTTCTATATCCGGTATAGAATAGCACTAGAAGCCACTTCTCTTGACTTCACATACAGCTATGAACGTGTGCAGGTGTAAGTAATGGAGATTCTTCCGGTCTCGGGGCAAGAGGAGCCGAGTGTGTGGCTGTGTTACTCCCGACATCCTATATTAGCATCTCGCACCCTTCTGGGTTACGCCCCGGTAGCTCGTACATTAATTACGAGAGACGGGAATAGCCCGCGTGGGAGCTAACGCTCTCCGAGTAGTCCTGATGGAGTATAGGTATATAGCATACACGGCCACATACCCGTGCAGAGCTAATAGCGAGGGCCTTGTGTAGAGGAGAGAACAGAGTCCGCAAAGGAAAAGGGGTGAAATGAAGCATCAGCGAGTGAGAGGAATTGTCCTACGGGAATGGTGGAGAAGTTTGAGACAAAGTTGCAGACAACTTGGGGTTTCGAGACGGGATTTGAATTGTTCGGAATTTTTTTTTTTGCGTGGTGTATTATGGGAGATCGAAGAAAATATTAATTTATGGTCAACAAGTGTTTAGTTGGACATAAAAAAAATTAATAAATATTCATAATTAATAATTGAAAAAAAAAAAATTATTTTCGTATTTCGTTATATCCAATTATATTTGTTAATTGCGAATAAACTCTTTTGTCAGTCTATAGTTAACTGCGATCTTCATGGCAAACAATAACTGTAAGAATTTCCTATAGGTATAACATACACGAGACATATTGGTGGAGCAAATGGAGTAAAAAAAGAATAGTGGTCACGTGGAGAGAAGAGACAGTTGATATAGGAAAAGGGTGAAACGAAGCATCAACGAGTGAGACGTATAGCCCCCGGGGGCATTCAGAAGAAGTTTGGATAGAGTTTCGTGCGACTGAGGCGAAGAAAAAAAAAAAAGTTTTATTATCAACACTTTTTTTTTTATTCTTTGATGGAAAATGCCACGAAACTCTCTTTGGAAAATTGTAAAATAATAATAACTCCGCTTGTTAATGGGCGTAAATTTTTTGTTTTTTCTGTTATTGAAATAATAAATTACGAGTTTTGAGAGTACTTTGGTGTCTTGTACTCGAAGCGCAGTCGTTATGTTTGCTCGTAATTGCTGGTGAACTTGTATTCCGTAGAGAAGAGAAAGTGAGACTGTGCTTTAGCTGAACGAGCCGACGGGGTATTAACGTCAGACCGAGAAGCAAGGTATTCCACGTCTTTCGTGATCGTTTCAGTAGTATAGCTCAACAACCCCTCGCGCCCGGAGAAATCCTTCAATCTCCGGAGACTTGTACATTAATTATAACGGGTAGAGAAAGCGGAGAGAAGTGGAAGAGACGAAGTAATGCTGCACGAAGCTCTTCTCTTTGGATAGTCGTCGCTCTGTGTCTCGGCGCTTTTGGGATACTTCGGATAGGAGTAGATGGGCACGGAAAGGGGAAGAGGGAAAGAGTCCCGAGGGGGTAGGAAAAGCCGAGGTGGCGCGGCAAGGACAGAAAGACACGTGGGTTGAGGGGCAAATTGTGTACCGGACGGTACCTGGGGATAACCGAACAACACTGTGAAATCTCCTACGTTACTGGGATTCATCGTAACTAAGTAAATTTGAGATACTGCGTTTAAATGCTCTATTACTATTTCGAACACGCGTATCAATGAGGGAATATAGACATTTGATAGATAAAATACTAATAAAAAATGCCGGTAAAAAAATCGAAAAAAAATCGAAAAAAAAAAAAAATGCATAAAACCAAAGCTTTCTCCGCAAACAAGCAAAAAATAAATGAAATTCTTTTGTATCGCGTACAGCACTGATTAAAAAAAGAAGCTTCTTCGATCCAACTTTATTTTCTTATAATGCCTCATTCTCCGGCACTTGTGTGCTCCGGCACGCTCGGGACGCGAGTTTGTCATTCGGTTGTCCGGGACACGGAAGTCCGAAGACATTTTCATTTGTGGACAAAATGAGCCGTATAAAAGGCGGAAAGGTCAAAACGTTCGGGAGAAAATTTTCTCACGCTCCGGCGAGTTGTCCGGGATCTCCTATCAGCGTGTGTACCTACGAGAGCTCTTGCTGACTCGTTTATTTTTCCGCTTTGTTTCGTTCCGCCTTTTCCGCTTTCGTCTCAACGCTTTTTCCATTCCCACTCTCGTTCGGTCTCATTCGGCAAATTCGAGGCATATACGCGACAACGAGGCGTTGCATCGTTGTCGCGGATGTTCCGTGACTGCATCGTCGGGCTATTGCTACTTCCCTGTAAGCGCGTTGTGTCATCGCGGAATGTTTCCATTCAGAATTGTTATTATTGCGATCAGCGTTATCGTCATATCGCTGAGAGAGAATCGTGTACTCAAAGCTTTAGTATCGGTATCAATGATAGGGGAAACCGGGGCGAGTTGAAACATTCCACGTAAAAAAGAAATCGAAAAATTCCCTACTGCTATGGCGCTCTGTGGAATTAGCGTGACTACTACGGCGTTTGGGTCTCATACGCAATGCGTTAAATTCGTCGTTTTTTTTTATATCCCAATTTTCAAAGCAATGCAGAAACAAGCGCCACATACGTGGTAATGAAAACTAAAAGATTTCGAATTCATATAAAACAGGAATTGTTATTATCGCGATCGTCTTATCGTCATATCGCGTAGTGAATTTAATCGAAATTTTCTTCTCGTTTCATTCGACGCCATTAACCAAAAAAATATCAAATTCGGATGAAAAAAATTCATGAAAAAAGACACATTCGCGGTAACAAAAGATACCGGAAAAAACTAGTCACTCCGGTATGCTGCTAGTTTTCACTGATTGCGTAAACAAGACCGCCATTTCAATCTTTATTCAGTGGCGCACACAGAAGCCGTAGGGTTTATCGAGAGGGTGACGAGTTCACGAGTATACTTTCGTGTAGCGCGAGTCAATATTGAAAGAGCGGAAAGGGAGAGACGAAGCGGCATTTTGAAACGATGGCATCGGCACAGAGGCGAGGAGCAGGTGGCTTAACGATTTCAGCAAAGTTCGTACGTACGTCCCGCGAGAGAGTCTCGCTGGTTGGTTAGCTACGAGTGCCTGTTTGTCGAGTGTCTAGCAAGCCATGTAGAGTAACATTCATCTACGTATCACATCGTACATACGCTACACTATGTAGATATATATATATTCATAGGAGAAGATGGGGCAAAATGAACCACTTGAAGAATTTCGGGAGTTTTGTCCATATCAAGTGTTCTACTACTTCGGCACGAAAAAATAGGTTCGTCACACCTCTTCGAAGTATTATGATAAAAAGAAAGGGGCAAAATGGACCTTGAAAAAATTGCACTAAAAAAAATAAAAAATTTGAAGTTTAAATAATTCGCTACCTCCAAGCGATATGTAAACTATTATTATTATTATCTATAGATTTCCCTACATTAAGAATAATGGAAGACTTTTTTAAAAGGGAACTGTCGAATTAAAGTTTCATTTATCGGAATTTTTATTTTTTGTATCGGTCCATATCAGCCTGGAAAATAGATGATCCGTAACATTTCATTAAATCAGTTTTTTTTCGGTAATCTGATCCGCAGCTCCGAAATGGTTCGGCAATTCTGCCTTAAAATTCGAATAATGCGACTGTCTCATTTTGCCCCGTTAGCCCATTTTGCCCCAATTTTCATTTATATGCAGAGATGACTTTAGAGATGCTCCAAGGAGCGGCTGCTTTGCTGTTGATCTTAGTGCCTAATTGATAATGCAGCGACTTAGTCACGTAGATACACGCAGCATGTGAATACTTGAACCCTATGCTCCCAGGGTACCTACAGCGGAAGTACAGGCGCTCATCCACCCCCAAACAAAGCACATGCCGAGCCGGAACCTTCATTTTTTTTAATCTTTTCTCGTGGCGGCAACAGTAGCTCAACAAGCCAGCAGCGTTGAAAAAAAAAAAAAAATCTACGAGAAGCTTTTACACGCTCTACATTCTCAACGAGCCATCTCCCTTTCATTACCGCTCCTGCTGCCTGAGTTCATAGCCCTTTTTCCTCAACGTGCCGGCAGGCGGTGTAAAAGAAAAACAGAATAAAAAGAAAAAAACTAAGAGTTAAAAAAAAATAAAGGAACGTACTGCTGCGAGGGCGAGAAGCTTTGCCGGCCGTATAATACACGAAACGGGTTAAATAACTCCGGTGTAATAACACCAGGTGTATTTTAATTTCGTAGGAGCCCCGCGGTGAGAGAGGATATCCGAGCTATGCGTTTAATTAATAGACGCGGTACTCGGGGGTTGGTGGGGGTTGGGGGGGGGGGGGGGGGAGCGGGGGCGGTGGATAAAAGTAATACGAGGTACGGATAGTCCTATTGTTTCTCTTTCCTGTATCCGTTTTTAAAGCTGTCCAAAGTCCGAAACTCCAGGGGTGTGTTACCCTGTTATTATAAAAAAAAATACAAGTAAAGCTGTTAAATATTTTTTTTTTTAAAGTAGCATACGAAACCGCAAAATACAACCGATTAAGAACTCTCGCGAGGGTATTAAAGGAAAAGCTCGGTAGAAACAGCGTCGACTACGTTATTACGCGGTCGCGAAGCTCGCGACCCTTTCGTTGCTGACCCCAGCGAGGGTAACTTTAAGTCGGTGGGTTTTAGCGAATGGCCGTAACCGTCCAGAAGCGACTACTCGTTGGTGACGATGTATACCATTGCATACAGTAAAACGAGGAAAGCCTAGAGAACGGTGTTTTGCCAGAGGGGTTGGTCAAGCTAAGAGAAGTTATGAAATAGAGGGTTGAATGCGGGGCTTTTCTCTCCTCCTAAGGGAGGAGGAAGAGATAAATTCAGGAAATCGTGGAAAATCTACGAACCCGAGAGTATTAGATCCCTGTGTTCTGTAGTTCTCCGGTAACTGCATACTTATTATACACGAGAATTGTCAGGGGGAGGGGGAGGAGGAGGGAGTTGGATTGCGAAAACAAGGGTGAGGAACTGCTTGGCAACGTTAACGCTTGCCGTAAACGCGGAATCTACGTACGCGCGGTGGTCGCGTTAAGGACTCGCGTTGTACAAAACCTGAGCCAGGAATATACCGTACGGGGGTAGTTACAGTTACCTATAATACGAGTACAATAAGTATACAACACACAGGTTGAACGAGAAAGAGGAGAAGTAGAGAGGGTTTGCGCGGACCCACGGCTCGTTTATCCACAGTGAAAGCATCGAGGGGCGCTTGGTATTCTTGTTTCCGCGATAGAAAGGGGTTGGTTTGGCTACACGCTCGCCTTCGCGCTATAACCAACCGAGAGAGCATTGCACGTTATTGCGGCTGAATATTACTTTCACAAGTGCCAGTGGAACACCGGCAATTCTATCCTCGTACCCGCGGAGAGAGGAGAGTATAGCGACGAAATTAGTTTCCATTTTTAATTATCTTTATCCGACGTGCGGCCGAGGGCGCGAGGGCGTTTCTACGTTTCGGCTTGTACCGTATTTCGCGTCTCTCGCTCGGGTTCGCAAGCGCGAAAAGGACGAAATTTCAACATCGCGTGTTACCGGTTAAGGGAAGTTCGATAATTGCGAGGGTTCTCATCAAGATTCCGAGGTCGTCGATCTTTCGATTGATTAATCTATACTATATTTATATCTGTGTAGCATCAATTTTATCGTATTAATCGTATTATTGTCACAAGTAGAAATCTACATGGAAAGAAAATGTCGCAAGAGATATGTTGGGAGTATAAATCATATATTATATCCACGAAAAAAACGGAAATAATAATATAATATTTTATTAAATTACTAATAAATAATGATATTATTATTTTTTTTTGAAATAATTTTTCATTTTTTTCTTGAAAAAAAAAAAAAAAAGAATCAAACAGCCGTCAGCCGACGGTAAAAAAAGACAAGAAAAAATTATGTTTTTTTCCGAAATTTTTGTTTTCTCCATCAATTCGTCGAGTTACGTAGGGGTCGTATAGATATCGGTGTATATTTCACTTTCTCGACGAGAAATATATCCACTGGATGGGTGTGTAAGGGGCATAGGACACCAATGGAACATTGCGGAAAGTCAGAAGGAGCTGGCAAATGGGGAAGGAACGGGGTATATAGGCGTTCACGGGCGTTTGCCGAGAAATCGCTTACGAGAACTGGGAACGATGGCCTCAGCGACGAGATAAAGAAAGAAGTGCCTTGTAAAGCTCGTAACCCAGATGCGTCCCGTGTGTTTTATTGTCCTTTTACGGTCGACGGCTGGTGGCTGAGGGAGGCGGAGGTGAACGGGGACGAAGATGAAGAGAAGAGAAGGCGAGGAGGGTCGACGGTATAGCTCGGTAGGTCTCGTCGCTCGAGCCTCCGAGTTAACCGCGATCGTCCTTTTCTTCTTCTTCTTCTTCTATCTTTTCGTCTTTTCTTCGTTGTCTTATACATGTATACATATATATGTAGTATATCTTCTATAGTGCATATAACGAACGTAGACTATGGGATACATTTCTTCTATATACCTATATAGGTTTTAACGTAGTCTGCGTCGAAAGTTTGGTAAGGCCAGCAGAAGCAGAAGCAGCAGTTCTTTGGGGAGACGTCGTGAAAACCCTGGCGTAAAGTGGATGGCGAACGGAAGCCGCTTTTGCAGAGAAGAAGATGCGGAGAGGGATGCAGCCAAGTACGGGGTGAGAGAATGCCCCGGGGCACTCGCCCGCGGATCTCCGTCCTTCGCGCCTCTCGCAAAGATATCCCATCGTCGATTTTCTCTCCTTTACCAACCTCATTCCGACGCATCCCCATAACCACCTCTCCCCACCCCCCTTACCACGACCCCTTCGTTGTATAGGTAACATTCTACGATCTTTCAGAGTGGAAGAAATTACTGCGGGGACTGCGAGCGCGACGTAAAATACGATAAATGAGTTATAAAGAAGGGGAAAAAATCGAAGAACTGAAATTCATTCTTTAGCTTCTTTAATAAACGTTTCTCGGAGATATTTTATAATCCGTTAAGCCATGTTTAACGGAAGTAAATGAAAATTGTTTGAGAGTTATGGAAATCCAAGAAATTAAATTCGTTGGTAGTTTCTTTGATGAGTTCGGGATATTTTATTGATTTATTTTACGATTTTTTTTTTTCGAGTTCCGATTGAAGAAAAGAGTGTAAAAAAAACGATTACTATCGCATAATGTAGTCGGGAGTTTCGTAAATTTTTGTTTAATTATTTTTAGCGAAAGTGAATAAACTTCGCTGGAAATTGTTTCAGGGATCTTAATTACCGATTTACCGCGTAGATTATACGTATAATAGAGGCGAAAAATGGGAGGTAGGATAACATCGTCTGCTCGGTGCAAAGGTCCCTCTTATTTTTTTTTTTTTTTTTTTTTTTTTTTAAGGTAGCAACAGTCAGGCTGACCTAACGCGCGAAACAAAAAAAGTAAGGATACAAATGGGAGGCAATTTTTCCGAACATTCCCAGTAGAGAATCCTCTCTCGTCTCTCTTTCTTCAGTGCGGTCAGGTCACGCGGAGAGGCATGTGTCCAGAGGAGTAGCGGCAGCACGCACGCACCGTTTGCGGTTCTAGCGCGGAAAAAAGCCCCGAGAGAAAATTGCTCTTTTCACGACATTTTTCTCCATCCAACGAGAGAGCATACACGCAACATCGAGGTTGTCCCGATGGCGTTGGGCTTCTCCTCGTTGTATTTCACAGTATTAGGTACTACGTGTTCTCCACGAAACTCCAACGTTACGTGTGTATTCTCGGGCGCTCGAGACAAAATCAACCTATTTTTTTTATCTCTTCCCTTATCCCTTTCGCGATCTCGCACACTTTTTTTTTACTCATCCCGTTCCCCCCCGAGTACCACTGACTTTGATAGATCCCGCGAGTTTCCATGACGACGCGGAAAATATCTTTCCCTTCGCCAAAGTGACTGAGCTGCTTTCGAGTTTAGCTTCTCCCTTTCGCCTCACCGCTAATTCAGCTGCTTTTCTAGCTATATACATATAGGGGGCGCAAGAAGCGGAGTATAGATAGAGCTCTCACGCTTACTCGCTCGACCGCAAAGCACAACCACCTAATTGATAAAAATCTCTCGCGAAAGTCTACACTGGAGCTAAGTTCTCCCCTCCCCCCTCCCTCCTCGCCCCTCCCCAGGAGAAAATGTGAGCACAGGGTACGCAAACCTCGGGGGGGGTTTCTCCCTGCGTCTTGTACGTTCCAATCCCTGGGGCACATCTAACGATGAATTTAATTTGACACGACGTTACTCTAATAACGGTCGAGCTTAGTCACGAATATATGCGAGCAATATTCATAATTGCAGTAAAATAAATAAAATAAATAAAATAAATAAAATAAATAAAATAAATAAAATAAATAAAATAAATAAAATAAATAAAATAAATAAAATAAATAAAATAAATAAAATAAATAAAATAAATAAAATTAATTAAATAAATTAAATAAATTAAATAAATTAAATAAATTAAATAAATTGATGAGAGGTTTTGCAAAGTCTATTCTCCCCCGTTGTTATATCGTCGATGATAAAAATCCGAGTATTATTATTCACAGCGTTTCACGTAGCTGGTTTCATCCCTGAAACGCGACTAACGATTAATTTAATTTGGGGCGACGTTGTTCCGTGAAAGATCGAGCGAGAGGATAATAGCGCGCAATGCGTATAATTAGACACAGTTGATCCAATAATGTACTACATCGATAACCCACTCCAATGATTGATGTTACATTTTTTTTTATTTCAAACTATACCAATCATTGAAATTGAGCTTTTTTTCAATCATTATTTGTTCTTATTAATCAACAAAGAACAGATCCACTTATATTTTATTTATCCAAGTCAAAATCATAAACGATCGCGCAGGAGAATTTTTTTTTTTTTTTTTTTTTCGCGATATCACTTATTAGCGATAATGTCATAGGAGCTCTTGGAAAAGGTCGTATGAGGGGGTGGGTTGGCTTCAATTACGACAAAACCGCGCTACTCTAGCCGATTCCTTCCACGATCCCTTCTTTCATCCCCTAATACTGTCGCGCCTACAGTGATGATAATAACCCCCTACTAAAGGATAAAGGGGATGATTTTCATCGGAGTTCTCTGCTACTGCGGTCAGCGGAAAGCTGTGCGGGAGCGCGGGGATCGGATTAATTTTTGTTGACGACAGGGGTCGCCGCGCAGAGAGTTAGTGAAGACAGAGGGTGTGGATTTCCACGTACACGTTTGTGCTATACTACTGAAAAACACATATGTATAAGATAGGTGGTAGAGTCTCGCGGTGAGAGCTTAGAAAAGACGAGGGGTGGAAGGGAGGTCGATAATGCGCATTCCGACCGCAAAAAGCGGCTTACGTCGGGAGCTCCGCCAAAAGAGCTTCCAGCTCTTTTCTCCTCTATCTCTTTCGACCTTCTGTCCCGTTCGTGTACGCTTTTTCGTTATTTCCTTCCATTTTTTCTTTTTTGGCAAAAACTAGATGGGAAGATAGAGCTTGCGAGAGGTTCACCGCTCACTCTGCAGTTTGCGCCGTCGCGAGAACCCAAACTACGCGCGCATAATCGACAAAAAACGAATGCAGGGAAGATGGGCCGAAGAGGAAAAAGAACAGACTCGGATTTTCCCACGGGTTGAGTATCGCCGCCACCCCCAAAGTCGAAAGCCGTGTTTTCTACCTACGTGCCCCCCGTTGTTACCTACGTTTTTCTTCTATCCAAGAAAAATTCCGAGGAGAATTCTGTGTCCGGAGGAAGGAGAAGAGATGAGAGGAGTTTCGAACGGAGAGCTTTAAAATTTTTCTCCTGTATACCCGCTTATTTATTCGGAAGCTCTTCGAGACCGAAAACGGGACGATATCGAGGGAAAAAAAACTATGTGCCCAGAAGTCTGGGGGGTTATCAGTCTATCGGAGTCTACGATTTTTATCGCGATAGATCGAACGGGTGCTCCGATTGAAAGCGAGTCTCGTCGAGCGTTCTATAGAAAACGAGAAGAATTGCGGGGAGATGAAACGCGAATGAGGAACGGAGTGCGTAGAGAAGAATATAGGAAACGATGGGGCAAAATGGACCAACCCTAAAATTTATGAAATTTTTAAAAAGTTCGATTTTCAAGTTTCTTGGACATTATTTATGCTACAAATCATTGCTTATCTAAAAAAATATAGGAAGACGTATATTTTCCGGCGAGAATATTTACATATCGCTTATAGATAGTAAATTATAAAAAAAATATTTCGTTTTTTTAATGCGAGCGAATCGCGGTCCATTTTGCCCAATTTTTGTATTTTTCACCATAATACTCGAAAGAGGAGTCTTGCAAATCTATTTTTTGATTTAAAAGTACTGGAAAAGTGTTGTGTATATCGACAACAGTCGCTGAATTGCTAAAATGTCTCATTTTGCCCCACCATTTCTATATCGTGGAATACAAGAGAACACGAAAGGGAAAGAAGCTTTCGCTGTCTGCCTACTTGGGCATCATATTTATTTCTATTTTCTTCGTCTCGTCGGTCCCATAGATCCTCGAGAGTAGAAGAGTCGTCGTTGCAACTCAGGAGTTATTGGTCCGGATGGCTTCGTTCTTCTTCTTCTTTTTTTCCGTCCTTCTCCGAGGCACGCACACAAACTCTATACGGGAAATTCTTTACTTCGAAATTGCTGCAAAGCCTTTTCATCCATTTCGTCTCCCATCCACATGCCCCCCCTATTTTGTTCTCGTCCTTTGCGAATACCTATCTTTTCTCCTCTGTTCCCCGCGTCGTTTCGGTGAAGAGATACACAACACAGACACTCACAGCCGGGGCTCTTGTTATATCGATAGGTGAATCAAGCATAGTATAACCGGTGGAAAAAGCCGAGTGAAATATCATCGCGATTTTCCAACAAAGCGGCCCGGCAGTTTGCGCCAAAGTGCTCGCGAATGGTGGGCATTTTTTCACTCTCGCGGGTAAAAAAAAAGCTTCACGAGGGCGATTCGAGGGGTAGGAGGGCGGCAAGTGTGTGAGAGAGCGTGTCGCGCTTCCAGCATCGCTACCGCTCAATGTTACGCCTGCTGCTGGCTGGCTGGCTGGCTGCTGGTGGTTATGGGGTGGTTGTTTCGAACCAAACCCTTCATGTATACATTATATGCGGTGAAAACGCGGTACATGCAAACTACGTCGGTAGAGAAGAATATATATTTTTACGAAGCAAAATATATACACAGGTAATACACATGCTGCGAAAGAAAGACTTGTGTATTTTTTTTTTTTCTATAGCGCCTATCTGTTGTATTATAAGCTGAGAGAAAAAAGGGGGTGGAAAAAAATGAGGAATAAGGGGGATGGATGACGGGTGACGAGCCAAGACAAATTTTATCGTCAACCGTCGCATCAGTGAGATTACATTACGTGCTGTATACTATTGTCGGCGGTACGACAACGAAATTTCATCAATTTTTTTTTTCTTTTGCTACTCTGAAACTCAAGTGATACAGCTATTCGGATGCTCTCGAGGAATAGTAATTCGTTTTTTTTTTTTTTTTTTTTTTTTTTCGTTTCCGCTGAGAGGAGAATAATAAAACGATAATTATAACGAGACAGGGATGTAATATAATGAACTATTATGTTTTGTATCACGAATTTCTGTTGCTATAAAATATCAACGCGGTAATTAAGTATTTTACTTAAAGCGTTCGTTACTACATTTCGAAAACGATAGCGATATATTGCTGTAAACAATTATTTGTGTAAATTGTGCCGTTAATTATAAAAATTCTGTGATCGAAAATATTGACGAAACATGGCAACGAAATTTCTTTTAATTGCGACAGCGATTCGGATGTTCTCCAGGAAAATTAGTTTGTTTTTTATTTTCCTTCGTCGTGAATTATTATTCAGACCTTTCGTTACTATAAAACATCAACGCGGAAACTGAACTTTTTTTTTGCATATTCGTTACTATAATTCGGTAACGAAACCGATGTATTCTGGTAATTAACTATTCATGCGAATCGTGTCGTGAATTTTGTATAATTCTGTTTTTTCGTCGGAAAATCGTAACGAACAAAAATACACACAGATGCAATGTATAGACTGAGAAGTGCGTGAAAAGTCCGAGCGTTGTTCATTTTAGTAAAAAAAAAGAAAGAAAATCGTCAAAGAGCGAACAGCCTAAGCCCTGACGAGTGCTGCATTAAAGCTGCATTAACGATCATACCAACCAACTCCGAGTTAACATAGGGCTACAGAAGCTCTCCGAGTTCTGCACTTCGTAGACGAGCGCGGGCAACCCTTTGCGCGTTGCCTCCATAGCAACAAGAGAGGCGCACATTCCGGTGTCGAAGCGAAAGAAAAAAAGTGTTAAAACGCGAAAGTAGACGACACACTCACTCTCTCTTTTTTTTTCCCGAGTCAAACGAAGATTTTCACGAAAATGCTGGAAGGTATAAAATTCGAGACTAAAAATGCCGTAAAATAAAAAAAATATTAAAAAAATAGAAAATCCAGAAAAATGAAAAAAAAAAAAAAAAAAGAAATCTCTTCTCTCAGTGTTACTGAATCTTACCGTCCGCAGATGCGATTACGGTCGAGTGGCTGTTTCGCCACGGTATTGCCAGCACCCTTAAGAGATATACTACCGGCGAAGCTTCGCCTTTCTCGCTTTCTCCCGAGAGCATGGCACAGAGAGCGTCTAACGCGGAAGTTGCAAAGACTTCTCTACCCGTTGATGTCCCCGATGATTCATGAATCTGGCGTTATAATACTGGCATCACCTACTTCGCGGTTTACGTATATATACACACGTACGCGCGAGGTATATACGAACCCATATATACAAACAAATACATATGTATATCTAACGTTATATACAACAAGTCGAATCCCAGTGTGCACTGTACCACACTGGACAGACGTATTTCGGTCAAGCGTACAACGGAAACGAGCAACTCCCGTGGGTAATATAGTAGTATACATCGAGTGAGTTACGACTTCTTGACTCCTAAACCTTTTATACTATAACTATATATTCCTGCGTAACACACGCGTCAAGATATATTTTTTCCTTATTAATAATAACGATCTCTATTCGTCGTAACACGCGACCTGAAAAAAAAAAAAAAAAAAAACACGGAATAGACCGATGTAGGTAACGAGCGAAACAAAGCTACCGGGTACTCGAAACACGCTATTACACTGGAGCGTCTCGCCAACGATTTTACAGTCCACTACTAAAGTCATCAACATTTTTATATTACATTTTATGTTGCACTTGACTCGATTTTTATTAGTGGATATAACATTTTACACGATCTGCGAAGAAGGTTTACAAGCGATGTGATATATACGAAGACGATGAAGAAAAGGTAAGCATATATATACTTTTTTTTGCTGAATCGATGCATTGGCGATAGAGGTCGCGGATTGCAAAATAAACTTTTACTCCCATTTGAAAAATCTTTCATTTAAATTAATTTTCGTTCGTAATTATTAACCCTTATATTTATTATATATTATTTTATATCACATTTGACTCGATTTTTCGTAGTAGATATACCATTTTCCACGATCGGTGCGATATATACGAGTACGATGAAGCGAAGCTTTTTTTTTTCTCTTTTTTTTTTTGCTGAATCGAACCATTAGCGATAGAACTCGCGGGTTACTCCCCGGTGATCCTTCTACGCGGGGCAACGACGTCGTACATATACGAACGCGCACTTATAATACATACGGTAGGGCTATGGATGGAGGAAAAGCTTTAGAGTGAACCCCGATGGCAAGAGGAGGAAAGGGGAGGGGGAAGGTCGCGTGGTAAAACGCTTAAGCGGGTATGGCATAGAGAGCCTTTGAGAGCTTCGGGGTTTTCCTCTTCTTCCTCTCATCACGGCAAAGTCTCCCTTCTCTATATAACTATAAGCGTGCCCTTCCTAAGCCTGTATTCACTGCTGTATCAGCGATACAACACTACTGTGGAAGGCGTGTGTATTATAACTCGCGCACAGCCTCATATATCCCGTGAAAGATCGCTCTCGTCCAAGTGTGCGAAGGGAGTAACGAGAGAGACGAAATGAACGTTGAGGGACGACGTTTATACGTTCGTACATATAGTGGAGGTATATACGTATATAGGTATATATAATACATACATATGCTATATACATATATATGTATTCGGGAACGCGTGGACGAGACGACGTGCACGCTCTTCGGGTCTCTCTCGGTGTGGGACGTACACGCTAAGTGGTCCATTCAGAGAGCGGTGAGCGGAGCTCGACGAGAGAACGGAATACATTACAGGAAGTAGCAGTTAAAAAGCCCTCCTTCATCGCTGCAGACCCAATTCTTATACGCCATATGCTACGCAATGACTTTAATTTCCATTGCCTTCGTTACAATTTATGATAAATTTGTTATAGTCATCCGATGTGTCGTCACGAAGATTGCTTTGTACTTGAAATTAATGGATTTTTATTTAGTACCATTTTTCCGGGAATTTCTTATTATTTAGGCGTTTTAACTGTGATTATTGGCAACGCGAGACTTGTGATTTGAGGGAAGCAAAAAGTAACGTGTGGGTTTGTACGTTTATTTTTTTCCTATCGGTAGAAAATATTGTATCGAAAAGTCCATGGGAGTGATTTTTCGTAACAGAATTTTGGTTGTGTGAAAAAAATTTCAGGTCGAAATATAACGATGTATGGAAGCGGTTCCGTTTTTTGTAATATCGTTTGTTAAATTTTTTCCTTTTAAAAAAAATGACACATTTCATACAATTTTTTACATTTGGACCTCGGAATTTTTTTACATGATCACAACATTATGATTGATGAACAATCGCATGAGATTAGTTATTCGAATTTTTTTCATCCCTAAAAAAAAAAGTAAATATGTGATTTTTTTTTTTTTTTACTGAAATTTACTGAACTTACGAACTTTTCATCGACCAATAATTAATATCCGGGTCGTTTCGCTCGGCATGACAGTTATAGATCGTACGGAAGATTACGCATGAATGATATCTTTTTTCACCACCTGAGATGCTTTAATATCGTTCGCATCTGCTTCTTTAAAAATGTATGATATCGTCCGTGTAGATTTGTCGCACCTTCGCGCACATTTGCATCTTACGCGATACACATTCTATATCTTCGGATGTTTGCGCGTATTTTTGCGTTTATGTATTACGAAATCGAATCGAGAGAACCGAAGAAGAAAAAAGACGATTTTTACCTTGCGAAGCATCTCCTCGAGGGACTCCATGTCCAGGGCAGAGTTGTTGTTCTCCGTTCGTACGGGCTGAACCATTTGTCAAAAAGTTTCGGCTTCGTAGCACCGCACAACACACTTGGAATATTTATTTATCGATCCGGTCCAACACAACCGTGACGTTGCGTAATACGCGAGATGAACGCGGCTTTGCGCCCGCGATTTCGTATATCTGTATACAGTTTTCCCTTTTTTTCCCGCACTCTTTTTTTTTTTTTTTTTTTTACACGAAGAAAGAAATCCACCAATTTTTTTATCCCTCGCCACTAGTCATCGCGCAAAATTTCGGCATCGAGTCGCTTAACTATTTTAAATATATCAATATATTAATATATAGAATGCAAAAAATAATAATTAGATTATTTATTGTTATTTTATTTTAACTTTGATTAAAATTCGATCTATTGATTAATATATTAATATATCGATCAGTATATCAGAAAATTCGGAATTCGGAATTTCGTTATTTTATGATTGTAATCAGAAAATTATTCATCGTCGCTCTCGTTATCGTTGTCTCGGAAGAAAGGAGCGTCGTGAATGGAGTTTGAATCAGTTAGGAAAAAAAAAAAAACAATGCGATACGATCGCGTGTCTTTCATCGATAAATAAAGAAGTCTCGTAAGCTCCGTTCGCTTTACCACCGTAAGACATTGGGGAACTACTGGGATTGAGGAACCAGAGGAAAAGAGGAATGAACAAAGGGAAGCGAACGAGAGAAGAGAAAAAAAAAGAAATGAAAAAAAAACACGAAAGAATCAGCACCGAGCACGGAAGAGAATGAGAGAAATATATATACGATCGCCTCGCTCGCTCTCGCGCTTCGCCAAGATATATCTCTCATTTTAACATGGACTATTTTAACCGACGGTATAAATTACGGCGTCGCCTGAGACCGGACGATTCGTCTTTTTGGCGAAGCGCAGAGCTTTCCGACTTTTCGTCGTTGTATTCGGCGGGGCCTCTCCGACCGCCGGTCCCCTTTCTCTATGAATTGCTACTCTCGCTGTCACGATCGTTCCGAGACTTTCGGGAAGTCGTTCCACAGCGAGCGAGAGGCGCGGACAATTCACGCGCGAACCAATAGGGGAAAACGGGGCAAAATGAACCGAATTCAGAGAGTTTTGTCGATATACACAACGCTTTTCTACTACTTTCGGATATTTGTCACATCTTTAGAGTAGTATAATGAAAAAAAAAATGATGGGGTAAAATTTTCATGAATTTCACGAAATTCTAGTTGCGCGGCTGTTCCATTTTGCCTCATCTTCACCTACGCGCGGCCGTGAAGTATCAAAATGGAGGAACTCGCGAAATCGCGAGACGAGAGTTGAAAATTCATGAATTGCGAGAAGGTTTCTGGACGATTTCCGCGATAGTCGTAAAGTTTGGATATCGAAAACGACGCAGCATCAACGAACGACGATTCGAGGGGCGACAATCTTACTTGTATTTTTTACAAGTGCGAGACAAGCGTTAGCTCGGCCCGACACGGAGTTACGGAGAAAGAGAAGATATGGAAGAAAATAAAAAAAATAAAAATACGAGAGTAAAAACTATTTCGGGTGAAATGTATTTTTACGCCCCCGTTTGGTTCGCTTCTCCCTATCCCCACGCACACTTCTCCGGAGAGGCGCGACGAAGAAACGAGAAGAACTCGCGACAGAAAAGAGAAATGTTGTTTCCTGTGTCGTTTGCCGCTTTGGCTCTATACACGCGTCTCTGCGCAGCCGAAGAGAAGGATTAGAGTCGAACGATGTTGTATCTCTTACGAGAGTATTCGAGGATCTTTAACTGTAACCCTCACCTATGGTGACTCTGTTGCTTTTCTCTTACGAAGAACTAATTGAGACCCGAGTGGATTGAAATGCTCGGAGTTTATTGTGGGTCGAAGTTGAACTAAAGGGGCTTTAAACTCCTTAACTTTTGTATGTTCGCTTCAATTAAAATATTCATTATTTTATTAAAATTCTGATTGTCTAATTACGAGGGCACATCAAATTTCACGATAATTTCGATGTTTTCATAAAATTTTATGAAATCAATCAAAATTTGGAACGGGAAAAAAGTTAATAAGAATTAAAATCAACAAATACGGACGAGTGCAAGTAAAAGCATTTTGTACCTTTTTACAGTGTATTTCATGATTTTTCAGGTGATTTAGAAACTCGAAAAACAAAATACAAAATACGCGAAATTTTTTCACAGCAACAATGTCGAGAATCGTGAAGAGCGATTTATCGTGTGATACATATATCTAAGTAGAGACGGGCCGTGGAGGTCGGACAGTAACTAAAGACGTTCGCGACGACGGAGACCCGAGCGCTAAATTGAACCATTCAAAAGGTTAATCTCGTTTCAGAGAGTCTCGAAGTTTTTTTTTACTCGTATACTGCTGAACTCGCCTTCAGAAACTGCCGCGTGTCTCAAAGAATCCAAGATGCAACATCTGTAGTAACGCCTCGCTGAGTTCTTCCTATTTAATTTGGTTTATGTTTATTTCTTTAATACTCCAATTTTTTAAAGAAACTTTGACCTTTGTTTAAACTATTGCGACACCCGAAGCTTAGGGTGGGAGGCTTCTAATCGCCCGTGAATTTATCTCCGTTCTAATCGTCCGAGATTTCTAACGAAACTTGTGTTACGCTATTACGTGTAAAGTGAGATGCCTCTTGTCCATAGAGCTCGGGGATGCTGCGCGACCCTCGTTAATCCCCGTGTGCCGGTTGCGGAACGATAAATTCTCTTCTCTCAACCCAAACTACCCTCTACCTCCCCTCTGCTCTGCGGAGTCTAGGATGAAATGCAAATTTTCTCCTCGGTAGGAAAGTTATTTAATTACCGCGAGTTACTCGCCCCGTGGGCAGGGTTGACCGAGAGGCCTCTCTACCTACTTTCGTCTCACCCCTCCGTTTTGCTATAATCTTCCGTTGCACGAAACTGGTCCGCGACTGGTCTGCGTGCTTTTTCGCAGGGCGTAAACGAAAATTGGCCGGGATGCCGGTGAAAACGCCTTTTTTTATATTTCTTTTCTATCTTCGAATCAACCGCCAAACGAGATTACGAGCTCCTGTTTGCCCGAAATGAGTTCAAAAAACAACGAGAGCATTGGTGGCCGCCAAATCCGTAGATGTGTGAGAGCGGGAAACTCCTACGGTATCGTGAAACTTGTAACGAAGTGTAGGAAAGGGGATGAAAGGGTAACGGAGAAGTGAATGAGTGAAAAGAACTGACGTCAACGCCAAAGGCGGCTGTGCAACTCGGCGCCAGCGGCACCTTGGCCCGATGCCTTTACCACTGCAACTGCAGTGCAACACAGAGTTCGTGTATCCATAGCTACGAGTAAGCGGGGCAAGTCGAAACGCGGTTGGGAAAATCTTGAAAAATCGAAGGTTTCACGAAGTGAAAATAGCACTGGAATTGATGTTCATAACACGGTAAGTTATTCCGTATAAAGCCATAGGCACTATGTGGAAACCTTGATTTTTCCACGGTCGTGGCTTCGACTTGCCTCGATCTCCCTAACGTAGAGGATAGTGGGGCAAAATGAACCGCTTTAGCAACTCAAGGAGCTTTGTCGATGCAATATTCTTCCACTGCTTTTGAAACAAACACCACACATTTGTCACACTTCTTACGAGTATTAAATTAAAAAAATGGGGGGGGGGGGGGGGGGGGGGGTAAAAAAAATGAAGCGATATGTTAACTATTCTTGTCGGAAAATATAATTTCCTCATATTAAAAATAGGGGAAGATTTTTTCTAAAGACAATTATGGAATTGTAGTTTCATTTATCTGTATTTATCTCTATATGTGTGTTCTGTGTATCGGTGCATTTTAACCCGACAACGCGTATTCTGTAAAATTTTATGAAACGTTTTTTGCGATATATATTTTCAGGTTAGCAGCGATTTGCAGCATAAACAATGGTCACGAAACTTGAAAATTGAACTTTTCTAAAATTTCATGAGTTTTTGCATTGGTCCATTTTGCCCCAAAATTCGAGTTGTGCGCCTGTACCATTTTTTTTCTACCTTTCCCTACATTGCTGTAGCGGCTGTGTGCGCTTTCGAAGTAGATATAGCAACCGCGTGGGAAAGTAATCGAAGTATCGAAAGCACGGTGAAAAGCCCCGTTCGGGCAAACGAGGTTTGAAAATTACAGTCGACAGAGCTGTATAAATTAGCGACGCAAGTGTTCACAGGGAAAAACAGGGAAGCAAAAAAAAGGAGCATCGAACGAACCCGAAGAGAAAAGGGTGCAGGGGGAGAAAATTGGCACGTCGACAGTAACGCGAAGCGGGAAAACGAAGCTATTCGACTGTGTTTCCGTGTGTGTGTGTGTGTGTGTGTGCGTGTGACGGAATTCGAATATGTTTCTATCCCGCTCCGCCTCGCACCCGATTAATTGAGATTTCTCTTTGGACGATATCGAAAAAAACCGGATGAATAAAAAAATATATATATAATTAAAATAAACTACACTTGTCTCGATTCTCGATTTCTCTGATGTCAAAATCACGATTTTTAAACTGTTTTCACTATCTCGAGGCTGGCAAATGTTTTTTTATATCTATTTCGAATAATCAAAATTTGTTCGAATTCAATGGTTTTTTTTTCTCTCGTATTCACTCAGGCGTTCGGATCGAATTAATTGAAATTTCTCCCTGGCCGCCCGCGAGAGAATTAAAAAAAAATCTCTCCAGTTCCAACCCAATGTTTCTGTTCACTTTATTTTTTAAATGTTTTTCGAAATATTTCAAAGCTCGCAGGATTTGTTTGGTTTTGCTACAACCTTTTTTATTTTTTCGATTACAATCGACATTCGCATCGGCTCGGCGATTCTTTGACGAACAGAGCTGTTCGAACTGTTTCGTCGCCGAGTCGAGCGAATCAGATCGTTGGTGTGATCAAAGGTTAATTGAAAATGCCTGGCTTTGGCTTTCAGCTAACGTAGAAAAGCTCGTGTCTCCACAATGTCCGCTCACTCTTCTCTCACACCACTGTGCGGGAGGCCTCCGCCTCCCCCTTTCGCCTTTATTCGTAATACAAATGCACACCAGAAGGGCGATAGCGACCACCGACTCTATTCCATTCGCTGAGTGCATTCGGCGAGAGGGATCGGTGGGGATGGTTTGGAACTGTGCGGTCGGCTTCGATCAACTGCTGACCAGTTACGGCAGCAATTCCAATAAAAACTTATACTCTCTACGTTGCTATCTATATAAATACACATATGTATATATATATAGAGATCTGTATATTTCTTTCGATCGGTTAACTCGATTGTCTCTATCCCACCCTCGTCGACCCCCCAAACCCTTCCACTCACTATTTCTCGTAACAAAACTGTAACGAAGTCTCCGCCGAAAATCGCTTATAGACGTGTGCGATCAACCCTATCGTTCCACACGGACGATCGACACAGTTATGTCACTCGATCCACTCTCACATGCACATCAGTACTATAGAGATCACATTGATACAGTCACTTGAAGAACAATAAAGCAAAAAAATAAATAAAAATCGCTACGGCGCGAAATATTTGATTTTTATCCTGCAGGCATTTTTAAAATATTTATACTTTTTGTGTTTTTATTTCCGAGTAGTGATTACAAGTTGGTGATTTTTTAATTATTTTATTTTTATTTTTAGGAGATGAGACGCGAACGTACGTGTACCACCGAGGGCCGTGTACGGGACACTGCTGGAGTGTTATGTGTCGCAGGGATAGCCGGAGAGAGCGCGCGCTGAGAGCACAACCGATAGCGAAGTGGTGGAGGCGCGAGAGACTCCTCTTCCCGCGACGACGTCACGAGCGCGCACGTTGCGCGCAAGTCCCAAACAAAAATACGCGCGCCCTACAGGACGCGCGCTCGTATGTTCGCGCACGAGAGAGAACGAAGCGAGAGAGAATGATAGGAGATTATGAAAAAGAAAGGAGACGGAGGAGAGGACTTTCCGAGCTCAGGATCGACGGCACGCGACTTCTTCCCCTCTCTTACTGAGAACGATATCCGCCCCCCTCCCCCCTCTCACCTACCTTCGATCTCTCGACGCGTCTGACCAAACACTGTGTTTACTACTCGTCACTGATTGTGTAGCGAGAATCGTAAATGCTGTACTGTTGCAAACAGATAAATTTTATCAAAGGAAAGACGTCTGATCTGAAAATACCTTTACTACTTGGCGAAATGAGATTATTGTGTTGAATTTCTTTTTACGCAATAAAAAAACTATGAAGACGATATTTATAGTATGTAGAAAATTATTTCTATGAAAGTTTGAGAAATATTTATGCCAAATTTCATCAGAAATTTATGATACCAAATGTTGATAATTGTGATATAACGGGCGACAATTGTTCGAACGACGAATGAGCTGTGTGATAAAAAAAAATTATTACTTTACAATTACAAGAGTATTCTTCCGGCGCCATTTATTCTAAGTCGTGTATTTTCGAACTGACGGTACTCCCATCGAACCGATTTAGAGTAATTTTTCAGTACAAATATTTTTTTACCAATCGTCATACCCATCACTCCGTATTACGAGAAATCAAATTAAAGCGCTTTATATGTGCTTTGGAAATATCCCAACGACGATTATCGAATTCATAAATATCGGAAGATGTACATTTTATCGCGGGTTACGATAAGCGAATGATTAAATTAAGAATACATGACTTCTCGATATAATAAAAAATAAAATGGTCGAAAGTAGTAAATAGTTAAATTTTCCTCATCCTCGGGAACTCTCGTTATTATCGCTTATGATCCCATTTCAACAGACCTTGTCGGAGCACCGGATTCTCCAACTCCTACAATCCCCTTTTCCCAGTGAGATGAGAATATATCAACGGTCTGACCGAGCCATGCTTTCACTACTAGCGCTCCACCGGTCTCATTTGCCGTCTATTCACCGCTAATGGAAGTCCGCATAGCGTCGCAGAACTTTGGTGCACACTGGTTTACTGTACAAGTGGGTAATCGAAGCAGTGGAAAGGAGGTACATGAAGCGAACACAGATAGATAGATAGATGGACAGACGGAGGGTAGATAGATACGAGTGAGGAACGACTAGTGGAGAGTGTTGAAACTTGTTGGAGTAGAGAAAGACGAGTTCTCGCGTATCTCGATCAGCCACGTCGTGTCCGTCCGTATATGCCCCGTACCCTTGCAGTTTCTACTGCTGGAACACATCGCTGGGCTACAAGACTCTCTCAGGAGTGGGAGATAGATAGATAGACGACGACATCGGAGGTTTCACGTGTGTCTCGAGAGTACACCGTGAACACTGCTGTACTTTCTCTCACAGTGCCTTTTCTAGGTATGGTGCACGCGAAGGGGCTTCGAGAGATATAACTCTCGTGACACGTCGAATGGGCCTCCGAGCCGTCGCGCACACTTCTCTACGGTGCTGCTGCTTTTCTCGCTGCGCATCCTTCGCGCTCTCCGCAGCATCCGAAACAACCCCCGGAGTATAAGATCTCTGTACGCCCAGTGTGCACACAGAACACTCTCACTGGCTCGCTGTACCCGCCTCAGCGCTATGTGAGGGTGTATGAGTGTCTTCTATGTGTATAAGCAAAAGTGGGGCTAAATGAACCACTTCAGCAACTCTGAGAATCTTTTCGATAGACGCGACACTTTTTCAGTACATTTGAACCAAAAAAATTAATTTGACACATCTCGTTAGAGCATTAAAGTAAAAAACAAAAATGGGGCAAAATGGACCGTTATTCAATTGTATTACAAAATACTAGAAAAAATTGATTTTCAAGTCATTTACTACCTACAAGCGATATATAAACAATTCTCGTCGGAAAATATAAATTTTCCCATATGGCAAATAATAGATGAATTTTGAAAGACCGTTATCGAATTATAGTTTTATTTATCTGAATTCCTATTTTTACGTATTTTAGATCGGATAATAAATGTTCCGTAGAATTTCATAAAACGGCCTTCACGATCTTTTTTTTAGGTAAGCAGTGATGCGCATAAATAATGATTATGAATCTTGAAAATCGAAATTTTCGTAAATTTCATAAATTTAAGACTTGTTCCATTTTGCCCCAAAACTCGAGTCCCGCGACTGTGTCATTTTGCCCCAAAACTCGAGTTGCGCGACTATCTCATTTTGCCCCAAAACTCGAGTTGCGCGACTGTCTCATTTTGCCCCAAAGCTCGAGTTGCGCGCCTGTCTCATTTCGCCCCGTTGGTCCATTTTGCCCCACCTTTCTCTACCTATAAATGTATATATATATATCGGAAGCTGTACGGTCCTCGGAAACGTTATGAGTTTAGTTTCGCAAGTGTCACACCGCCTGTAGAGGCAAGCAAGGTTGACAGAAACGAGATTGTGGCGTCGAAAGGGCCGGCTCTCCGTCTCGCTGCGAGTGAAGGGCCCGCCGCGTCAGGGCAATCGAGTTTCCCTTTACCTACCGCACGTTTGTCGTACCCTTTCAGACGATCCTTTTGACAACGCTTTGTTACGAATAGAGTGTCAAAGCAGCACGCTTTTCCCCGTCGCTTTTGACCAGAATGATTTTAATCCTTGCCGCAGATTTTCGTCGAGTGAAATGGCGCTGCCATTTCTTTACAACGATATAAACGTTTGTAATCAATTTTTTTTTTTCTCCACCGTAAAAAAAAGAAAGCGTTTAGATTTTTTTAAATGTAACCCTTTGATATTTCGACTGTGTTAAGGATGCGGAAAAAGTCAAGCATCTCGTTGAACGACGATTTATTTTCAAGCTTAAGTTTCATTATTACTTCTGAGCCTCAAACAACGGTATTCGTTATCACGCATAAATGTCCGCTCAGTCTCATCGCAACTGTCACCAAAAAAAAATATTTAACTTTTTTTTTAATAACATATATTATTATTATTATTATATTTTATAGAATTTTCGGTCTACAAATTTTATACAAATATAGTTAGCGATAAAAACTTCTATATCTTAGCATATATTCCATATGCATGAGGATAATTGCAATTTAAAGGTTTTTCTCCGCCAAAAGTCAAAAGCTCTAGCGGATAAAAAATGAAAAATTTTTGGTAAAAATGTAAAAAAGTGCGCATGGTAATGAAACTTTAAAGTTGCCATGTGTCTGGGCTTTCGGAAATTGAGCGCTCGAAAGCTATTTTATATATATATCCGACTCCATAAAGTCGCGGTCTGAAGTGCCTCACGCCCTTTCTCTCTCTCTCACCGGGAGTGATCAATTAATTCGACTGGTTAATTAACCCTGCCAGCCGGGTAGGAGAGAAGCGTAGCAGTTTCATTAGCCTACACAGAAGGGGTAGGGGAGGGGGGAGAGGGATGCATTGGTGCAGCGAACGAGAGTGGTGAGAGAACGGAGAAAGAGAACAGATGAGAGAGAGAGTCGACTTAGGCGAGGGAACGAAGGGGGTGCTTATATGCTGGGAATTTTAGCGAAATTCCTACGAGGCTGCGCTCGATCGCGTGGACGGAATTTCGAGTGTGTTATACTGCTGAGGGGGTTATAACGTCGTTGTAGTCGAGTCTCGACTGCTGAGCTCGTCTGGGTACTCTCTTGGATAACGTATAGTATATAGGAAGCGGTAAATTAATCGTCGGCTTTTCAATGCCTTATTCTCATACCCATAGTTCCACGAAGGACAATATATGTCGGTTAATATGAATAGAGAAAAAAAAAATATATATAGGGGAAAGAGAGGCAAAATGAGCCACAAGAGCAGAACGAGACAGTCGCGTAATTCGAACTCTGGGGCAAAATGAACCAACTTAAAAATTAATGAAATTTTAAAAACGTTCGATTTTCAAGATTCGTAGCCATTATTGATATTTCAAATCACTGCTTACATAAAAAAAATCTGAATCGATGGAATAAATAGGGATGCAAGTGAACAATATGTAAAGTCTTTAATGGAATTTTTTTGTTATTTTTAATATTGAGATATTGCTATTCTTTGGCGCAAATAGTTAACATATCGTTTGTAAGTAGTAAATTATCCAAAATACAAGCCAAGGTGTGACATTTTTTTTTTTTTTTGGGTGAAATTCGCCGAAGAAGTGTTGTGTATATCGACAAAACTTCCTGCGTTGTTAAAGCGGTTCATTTTGCCCCACATTCCGCTATATATATTATATGCCGGATATAAACGAGTATAAGAATGGTCGATCTCATTGTTACGAGAGCTCTTTTGTAGAGTTGCGGAAGGTTTGCCCTTTAAAGTTGGCAGTAAAGTTATAAGACACGTCAGGGGGTGGCCGAGTTGGCGGAGTGAGCATGTGTCTCGAGGACTCGGAGGATAAAGCCGGTGGGCAAAGGACTGTACGCGAACCAATTCAGAGTTCTGCGAAAGCGAGGACGACTCTCGCCGAGTACTTCACTCCAGCGTACTTCCCTTCAGCCAGGGGTTACCCTCGAAAAGTCAGCGAAAGCGTGCGCAAACGGAATCAATATTTAATTTTGGGGACTACTACCGTACGTATTCGCGAGTCTGCCGAAGAAAAGCCGAAAGAGAGAGAGCGAGAGAGAGTTGTGTCGAGATTGGGGAGGAAAGGGAGGGCGAGGGGGTGGGTTTTGCCAGGGGAAAAACGCTTTTCGAGCTTCCGTGCCGTCGCGAGTGAGAGTCGCTTGAAAAATCTTTGAAACTCGATAAGAGCTTTGGCTCTCTCGCGAATCTCTCGGAATTTGAGAGGGAAAGAAAAGGAGAATGACGCCGACGACGACGCGCAACGTGGAATGAGGGATATATGTATATGAAAGGGAGAAAATAGAAGACGAGAGAAAGAAATCCAACGATCGGAGAAGCTTATACGCTCGCACGGATTCCTCTCGTGTACTTTGCAAAAACCATTCGACGCCCGTTTATCCTGGCAAATACTATCTCGTCTCTCTTCTTTCTCTGGTCTGCTCTCGATTATACTACGTGCGGGCACGTCGAATGCTCACGGCAGTGTCGAACGTGCCCGCAACCTCTCCCAACGCTACCCAATGCTTTTTGCTGCCGCTACTACTACGACTACTACTACTGCCGCCTACTACGGGTAAAGGGCGCGAGAGAATGGCCGCGAATATTCGTCGACAAAAATTGTCCCTCCTTCCATTTCGCACCAACCCCGCGCTTCCCATACCGTTCCAATCGTCGAATACGAATCGGAGCTTCTCGATCGTTTCTACAAATTACGCGAGGGGAAAGTAATTCTTTTTTTTTTTCTTTTTTACGCTTCAGTATCCAAAGCTTTCGGATCATTTGAGAAAATTGTGCGAACGCTCGGTTACGAGGTGCTAGCGATGATGAGGCTTTTTTTACATTAACTTCGTAACTCCATAGCGCGGAGATCGGAGCCAAAAATAAACGGGGAACACTTGTTACGACGTTGCTATATGGGACATCAGGACGGCACTTTACGTTTTAGTAATGATAGGTATATCTCATTATCTCGTGATGTAACTCATCATTTTTTTTAGATTACAGTACAACTTGGATAACTAAAAACGACGAATAATCGAAAATCGAACGTAAAATAATTTTATTTTGCACAATACAACAAAAAAAAAAATAATCGAGTTTTTATTATATTGTTAGACCATTTTTTTTCTATTTTCTTGTAATATAAAAAAAAAGTTATTTTAGGAAAATTATTAAACAATTCGCACGAAAAAAATTGCTATTTACGAAAAGTTATTGTATTTTTTGGTAGGAAAAAAAATTGACACAGACAGACAGACAAAAATGGGGAATCGCTTTCGAAAAAAAAAAAAAACTTTTTTTATTACAAAATTTTCAACGACATTGGGACGTTTTCCTATATACTTTTTTTTTCACTTCGTTTTGAAATGATTGATATTACTTCATTTTCCTGAGTACCGTATCGATAAAAAAAAACCCTTCCTACGGCGTGTTCAAAATATTTCAGTAGGATGAAAATCGATTTACCATCCTCGAGGATTACCGTTTTGATGGACGTAAAATTTTGATCTGCACGAGTTGGAAGGAATAAAGAACTGTAGTGCCAATTAATCCTCTTCTGGATAATCGATGTTGTACTCTACAAGACTTACCGAAAAAAAATCGTATTGATGCCATCTAAATAACTATACTTTTCAAGTTTCCGGTGGTTAATTAAACCGAAGACAATGTTCGCATGTGGCATGAAAACTCTCGGTGCAATTGACACAATCAACGAAGTTATCGTGTTCTCCCTGAATTACGAAAGGTACTGAATGCTCAGTGAAAGCGCTATCGCAGCGTACACATAGGACGTAAGGCATATCAATGGTTTCTCGCTTCGTCGTCGATAGAATCCTCCATTGTCCCGCGCCTACTTAACGAAGACTGAAGCAACGATGTCTGCAGAATCGTTATATTTACAGAGACAGATGCGCAATTGCATAGTTTCTCCTTGCTTCTCCGCATCCTCCGCACCCCATTCCCAGAGAACGGAGCTTGTGTAGCTTCGCACATCGTCGTTTCGAAGCCGCAACTTGCTCTGTTCCCTGTTTCCTATATTTCTATATCATCCCTCTCGTCCTCATTCTCCTCGATTCATCAGAGCTTTCGCCTTCACTTCAATTCTCAACAGAGCGTACTGTCGTTCTCTCGCTTCAGCAATTATTGAAAAACGTCCAAGCAGCAGTAGGCATCAGGCGGAGTAGGTAGGGTGAGGGTGAGGAGGAGGAACAGCCTCCGTACTTTCCCCTAGTCTCTCCTCTGCGTTCCAGAAGACTCTCTCGATCGATCGAGCCAAAAGCCTTCTTCTCTCTTCATCCATGCGAATTCTCTCAACCTCCTTTTTCCCCATCCCCCCTTTATTCGCCTCCTCGTGTCGTCCTCGACCCCATTTTCACTTCGCAATCCATAGATCTCATACATCACAACAAAATCTCGCCTTCCACCGTTTCATCTTCAAACAAAACTTTCACCGATACCATCCATATCTCACATCTCGAACGCTCGAAAATCTATTTCAACCCGTTGCCCAACGCCGAAAACGCTAACTACAAAGTTTTGCGCGAGTGGACGAGGGATTACGCGTTACCTCCACGGTTCAACCCCCTTTATGTACACCATTCGCTGGCGAATAAGCCGTTTTGGTCCATTCCCCGTACAAATTGGACGTTCGGGTTTCCACGGGGTCTGAAGTCGCGAGTAACGAAAGCAGAGCATACAGGACTCGAAGGAGAGCGAGAGAATTTGCCAGGGCAAACCCAGGGTTCAATGGTACCCTGCCATTCACAAATGACTGGCTGATCTGTTTTTCTCAATAGATTTGTCGTCATATTCGTCGTTATCTTCGCTTGATTCTGCTTTCATAGTAATCTTTTTATCTGCGTTTCGTATTTCTCGTTGCCTTTCATAGGTATCATCATAATGATCTTCATAGGCGTCTTTATCACACGGGAACGTCAGTTCAGACCATTTATGAATGGCACTGTACGGGGAGAGGCAACGGAAGAGAGGAGATCTTCCGACAGGGAATCGTTGCTTGCGGTCACGGTTCGCGTTCCTCTCTCGAAACTCCTATTCTACAAACTCCTACGGGAATGGCATCTAACCCCGTAGTTGTTGCAAGCTAACATTGTCGCTCTCTTGCTCCAACCTCACGCGGGATGGTCATAGTTGTGTGCAAAGATAAACGAGATAAACCCTTGAGATTGAGAGAGACGAAGCGGCTAGTTTGCCCGAGAATTCCGCTTGTTTTCCAACGACGGTTCATGCGCGTCGGTACACTAATTCCAGCTTGGATGCCCAGATTGAGGTTATCCCCCCATTGACGACGAAAATAATAAAATATTAACGTCTTTATTAAAAAAAAAAAAAATGTTCGAATTTCGTTTTTTTTTTTTTTTTTTTTTTTTTCATTTATATTTGAGAAAAGAGATTATTTTCAGTTAACAAAATGTATCGTCGGAAATAGAAAAATAAATATTTAATATTAAATTCGATTTATTAAAAAGTAATAAATAATAACTAACTTCCATTATACTCTGAGATCAATTTTTTTAATATAAATTAATAAACTAGTGTACGTATTTTGCCATATTTGACTATAAATTTTTCGACTACAAATAAACTGCGCATTCCGGAACTCCGAAACAACGGGTGAATTTTTTTTTTTTTTTTTTTTTTTTTCATGCCATAGAGTCAATTCTGTAGAAATGATGAATACCGGGTAAATTGGGCGCACTGCCGGGGGATTGAACGATCGAATTGATATCCACGATTGATTTCTCCTCTCGATACACCCTTTATGCTTTATATATCCGATATTACAGGTGCACATGTTGGATATTATATCGAGTTTATTGAATCGCAAAGGATGAAACTCGAACGGAAGAGCGGAGTGAAGTAGTGTGAGTTTAATAGTCGAGTATAGAATCGAAACTAATACCAGACACGTCGGGAAATGTGTATGTGTGCACACGTGAGGCTGCACACGATGATATTGCACGTGCCGCGTTGCGTAGGAACGCATTTTGCCTCGCGAGTCTCGTCGTTCCGAGCTCTCGGCTACATACGTCAGGGACACGACGCATTTATCGTCAACAGGGTGGAAGCGGGGGAGGGAGGGAGGAGGGAGGGTTGTGTGGCCCCTGGGTGGGTTATTGTCATCGTTTTCACACGAGGAAAGCGTAACAACGAGCGCAAGCGTATGCATCGGTGTCTATACGGCTTTTTGCCATGTCGTATGTAAAGAGGCGAGCAGTAGGAGAGAAAGAGCGCCAGCGATACACACGAGAGAAACGTCAGGTTATTGTAACTATTCCGGTAACAGCGATATAGAACAAACATAGTACGATCCCTGCCTACAAGCTACAGAAGCTATTGTACCAACGCCGGTACATACATTCACGCGATGGGTATTCGCACGCAAGCCGATTACGGTCATTCAGAACAATGTATGCCGAGAGAACCGTGAATACTCTGTATATACCTCTCTGTGCCCTGACTGTAACATCGCGTAGTTACCGTACTACGTGTTCATGTTTCATTTCGCGTGGCATTTTTCTATTTTTTTTTAAGCTCCAGAGCACAAAGTGCTGCTGCAGGAAATATCGAGGGAAAAATAAAATGACAAAATACCACGAATAGAAAAATAATTATAGTTTTTTTCAGTAGATCTACATCGCTACCTTGTTAAATCAGTGGCTTTTAGACGATAAAAAAAAATGACGTCTTTGCGCGAAATTCTCAGGAGGACGACACCGATCGTGGGTAATTTCGTAAATTTATTATTATTATTGAAAAAGGTATACGATGGAATTTATGAATTTTGAAGAGTTATTATAAATAAAATGATAGGGTTAAGTGATCTTAGTGATTTTAGCGATCAAAGATCTAAGTATGTTATTCATTTGATGCTATCGAAACAAATTTAATTTTATTTATCTTATATTAACAAACAATAAACGATTTTTTCAACCCTTTTTACAAAATTCTATTTGCTTCGAAGAGTATTAAATTTTTTTTTTCGCGATTAAACGAGCGGCTAGGAAATTTGCGAGTAGCGAGTTTCAATATCGTAAGCAAGGTGCGGAAAAACGAAAAAATGATGATCAACGACTCGAGACTTTCGGCACGAGGTATAACACACCGTGAGCGGATTCTCGACACTTTTCTCCACCCTTACTTCTCGCATCTTTGCTCCGTTTTCCGGTGGTCTATCGAGAGATGATAAATCGTCGGTGAACGCATCCATCATTGTCATAAACAGTACTGTCGGGAACGGGTAAGGGGGGGCTTTAGAGAAGGAAGTGTCGGAGCTTTGGTGGTTCTCTCGTTACGTGAAGGAATAGTCTGCGCTATCCCGGAACCGGTGGATATAAGCTCGCGCGATCGTTCGTGTGTTCCTCGCTGATGCCAGAGCCAATGTTCTCTGCTGTTGATGCTGCTCCTCCGTCCATCTCTCCCTCGTTCAACTGAGATAATTACCGGCAGCTATCCCGCAAACCGTCCGGATTATACGGAGGCTATTCTCTCCCTCTCTCGACCCTCCCTTTCCAGAGAATTATCTCTTCCTGATTTTGACAGCCGACACGTACACGCGCACAGGCAGACAAAAGCGCGAAAGCGTTCGTAGGTAACGCGAAAGGTCGGAAGATTCAACGCTCTGTTCTGTGAGCTCTTCTTCTTGTTAAATGAAACTCTCTCGTAACCGCTATTTCGCGCATAGCTCTCTCATTACGGATTTTATACGGGGAAGATTAGAGGGAAGAGAGAAAGATGGAAGGAAGAAACCGAGAAGAGCGCTATTCTGGTCGTTCTGGAGCGCTCGGTCCTTCGCGCTCTTTCATCGAGTCACGGATTAACGAGCAGAGCGCAGACGAGTCTGCTGTACGCGGGTTGTACCGCAATTTTTACGTTGTATAGTTGCGGCACGGACTCAACGGTGGTTATGGGATAAAGTACTTCATGGCGAGACTCCTTTGCTTCGTAGTACATTACGAGTGGGAAGGTTAGTCTTAATTTTATAAATAGAAGGTACCGAGAATTATACGCGGAGACTCTAGTATTCTTCTCTTCAGCATCTTCCAATGAGTGTTCTTCTCATTTTTTTTTTATTTCGTCGGTTGATCTAATATATAAACCCTTATTTCCGAAGAGTTAAGCAGCAATTTTCAATTTTTTTTTCGTTCTAAACCTATAGGAAATAATCAAATTAATATTTTTCTACTGATAGCTGGAAGCACACGATTTTATTTTTCATCGTGATTGGCGGAGGATCTCTCGAGCAGAAATCATGCATTCGAAAACAAAGATATATACCTATTTTTATAGATTATAGTGTGAGAGTTGAGAGAATATCGATAAAAAAATAAGAGGGAAACAGTGGAACTGAATTAAATTCTTCTTGTAATCCGCAATCTATTTCTCGTTCGAAACGCCCCTCGAGTTTGATATAAATCCTCCGTCGACTGCTCATCAACAGTTCGTCTCTGGCGTTTCGCGATTCTCACCTATAGACGATTTTAGCGATGATGGAACGAAACTCATTCAAGTGCGGACGTGGAAGAGCCGTCTATTGTTTGTCTTGATAAATGAAGTAACTGAGGCCCGCCGAAGCTCGACGCGCTGTGGCTCACGCTTTCGCGTTGTACAGGGGGTTGAACAACAATACGCGTGCGATATAGGTATTATATTGTGTGCTTTTCCATCGGAGGCACCCGTATTTCGAAGAACGCGCCGTACGCCTGGTTTGTTGGTGATTCAATGGCAGAAATTCGCTCACCGAACTCGAATGCTTCTCGCTGGAGTCGAGAGTGAGAGATTCGAGAACGGAGAATCGTCGAAATCTCAACGATGAAAATCGACCGAGTGCGCAATTTTTGGATACGGTAAATTTTGTGTATCGTTCACCGTTTCCAAGTTCGAGAGATAAATTTACTCTTCCGATAACGCGGGTAAAAAAGAAAAAAATAAAATTAGAGTAATCGAAAAGATTTACCAGATTCAAGTAAATTTGGTTAAATCGATGCCTCTAATTCGAATTTAACACATTTTTATTCTGTCTTCGGCAAAGTCGGTTAAGGGGCTACTTTTCTACTGGTTCGAAAATTTCGTATGTATAATTTTTTTTTTTTCTTTTTTTTTTTTCAAATTATACGAATTATTGGAAAAAAGGAAATTATGGGTTATTGCTATTTTTTTTATTTACGAAAATAAATAAAAGATAGAACCATAATTTAAACATTTTTTTTTTTTGAATAATAAATACTACACTGTAATATTTTATTTAAAATGAAAAAAATACGACCCAGAAATCGGCAAAGATTGAACGAAGAATTTGAAAGAACAAAAGGCCCGGTGTGGAATATTCAACGGGCTCTCATCGAGTCAGCGATAGAGAGTAGAAGATTGGGAGTTTCGTCAATTTGCCAGAAGCGATACGCGATATCGAGTCTCGATTAAGGCACCTCTCTTCGGCTGATACGACCGATCGGGGGGAGGGAGATGGGGATGAGGAAAATGCGGTCCGGGACCTTTTTCAATTAAATTTCAAAGTTGGCGAAAGTGCCCGGAAGGAAGGGGGGGGGGGGGGGGGGGAAGAGGGAGGAGGTTTAACAGAGAAGGCAGAAGGGGGTAGTCAGTAAAGTAGTAGGGGATGGTATAAGAGGAATGGGAACACGGAAAGGTTGAGTGGATAGAGGATAAAGCAACTCGACCGAATACACTTCACCTCCTCGTTCTCTCTTTCTTTACTTTACTTTCGGCGCCTTTCTCCGTCGCTTGAGTAGCCCCTCTACCCCTTCCACGACCAGTCGTTTTTCTCCGTTAGACTATCAGCCCTTATCGCCTCCGCAGGGAACTCTTTGACCGAATCGTTCGATAAAGAAACCATCCCAGTCGCGGCTACCACTGCCTTCCCTATACATTTCCTTTCGTTTTTTTCTTTACTTCGTTTATATGTTTTATTTTTTCTCCTTTTGTCTCGATTTAAAAGTAGCCGTGGTACTTACTTCGTTTCTTCCGACTCGCCTCCGAAGAAACGAAACGAAACACCTTTTTTTTTCCTTTTCTTTTAAACGAACACATAGATCTCAATAATCCATTCTATTTCTATTCCTTCATTTAGATTCTATTTTTTTATTTATAGAAAAAAAATCTATTATTATTAACAAATGGTATGAACTATGCGGACTAAAAAAAAATTGGCGATGATAGTGATATTTTTTAATTTACAAAAATTAACCACGTAAAAAAATAAGATTAACAAACGTTCGTATATTTATTTTCCTCTTTTCATTCGTTTTTTTTTTTCTCTCCTTTTGTATCGATTTAAAAGTAGTCTCGGTACCCGTTTCTCGCCCTCGTCGATGGACCTCTCCTGAGACGCGACTTAACTTCTTTGTTTTTTCTCCACTTTATTTTTTCCTTTCGGTAATGTTCGTCTGTTTGTTCTCACTGTGAGGCTGTTCAATCCTTTGCACGTAGATATAGAGAAGCATCTCTCTGTCCGAAGAGAGTTTCGTGAAAGGTTTCGAACGATCAGTATCGGGGGTTGGGGGGGGATATCAGACGGGTTTTATATACTTTCGATGGAACGTAGTATGATCTCGGGGTTCCATGCCAACCCCCGTAATTCCCACAGACTTTAGGGAGACTCAGACTCATCCCGACCGCTCATCGACGCTTTGAGCACCGATTTTACCTCTAATGATCGCGATGAAGCTTTCCTGCGCACAATAGCCGGGTCTTTCACTCGTGGGCTCTTCAATTCACGCGCATGCAGGGTGCAATCCTATTGTTTTCACATCCCTAGTAGAATCGTTCTATTGTTTTCGTGTTTTTTTAAATTATTTTTCTCCCTTTTCTCTCGATAATTCCAACAGATCGGAGAAATCGTTTCGCGCTCTCTTCGCGCACATTTCGCACACGAAGCTTCCGAAAGCTGTTGGGCGCGAATCTCTCGCGCGCGCGGGGAGTCCACTCAGCCGCGTTTCTTCGTTCCCTGAGTTCTCCGCCGTGCCAAGCACAGCGGCAGGAGAGAAGCGTTAATAATAATGGGAAAACTTGAAGGCAAAACTCGGGAAGAGAGCGAGAATGTGTATACATTCGTACATCGGTATTAGTACAGCAAACGTTGGCGGTACATGGAAAGAGAGAGAAGGCTCGCTACGAAAAGGCACGCGGGAGAACAACACAGAAGCGAGAGGGCACTATACGCCCCCATGACAAATTACACCCAGGGGTTTTATTGTTGTTCTTCTTGGTTCTTGGCTCCTCGACTCGAATCTCCATCCTTTTCATCGTACGCGACGACGTACAACGCGGGGCTCTTCCAGAAGCAAGCTTGGCGCTTCTCTTTCTTGGCTCTGTCGGCTTCTGCGACTCTCTCCTCTCTCGTTTTCTTAAAGGAACTTCCGCTTGTCGGACGAGCACGTGCGCCTCTCATTCGCGCTCACGGATTCGCGGACTTTCAGAAAGATTCGCTTTCTCTATCTGCGAGCGCGGAGAACGCGCGAGAGAGGCTAATTAATATTTTCCCTCTGCCCCGGGTCAGTGCTCCGCCACCGGTTGCTCTGACTCTCTCGCCTTATTCCTCGATCCACCCACACACTGTGTGGCTATACACACAGCTTCTCGGAGAAGTTAAACTTGTCGGGATAATACCCTGAGAGCGTTGCGTGAGTCTCGCCCGATTTTCTCTCATACCAAGCGACGTAACGGGGTGAGGCTTCGGGTCTCTAGCAGCGCCGGGAACGGATATTGGTACAAGTTTTCGCAGAGATTAAAAGATGAGGCGGTAAAGGGTCGTAATCTTTTTTTTTTTCATTTAAATTTTCTCGTGTAAACTGTGTCGGAGATATTGCAATAAGTAGACGGAGTATTAAAATATATTTGATGGTAATTTAGCATTGAAAAAAAAAAACTTTTTTTTATATTGCGCCGAATTGGTTATTTTTCATGGGATTATAAATGCATGAAATAATATGGTATTAGTTGTTTATTTTTATTCATTTGTTTATAATAATCATTTCTCTTCTGTTGTTTACGCTAATAATAATTAAAATAATATCATTATTATTATTATTATTATTGCATGTGCGATAAATTATTTATTGTTGCATATTTATTCATTTTTGAAAAAATATTTTTCATCCCAATTATCAGCGATGTCTGAGGTGCGCAGAAGAGTAACAAGTGAATCGAAGGAGCTATTGAACTTTTGGTTCTAACGCAAAGAAGAAATGTTGCTTATCGAAGCACTCTCATCCTCAACGAAGTGTGTCCGCGGAGTCGGAACGGCGACGTAGTCCCGAAAGAATAGAGAAACGCCGTGGGACACACGAAAAGATAAAAGAGCGAATGAAATAGAAGAACTTTTCTGTCCCTTTTCCCTGCGGCCGCTGGACCGAGAGGGGTAGATTTCCAACATCCAAAAGGAGAGAGAGCGGGAGAGAATAACACAGTAAAGCGCGGCATCAGTTCTCTCGGTGTTCTCCAGTGGCCCGAGAACCCCGCCACCTTCGGTATATCTCCTTTTGACAAGCGGATACGCGAGAGAACGGCAAAAGAAAGGGAGAGACTCCAAACAAGAGAAGAGTAGCAGAGTAAACCAACGAATGGCTGCCTATGAGAGAAACGAGACGGGAACTATTGCGCTCTACGCTCTTACCCACTCGTATATCTCGAAAATTGGATTCTTCGGAGATTCGAACAGTGATAAATTCTCTCACGCGTAACCCACAGGAGAAATGTGTGCACCACCTCTTTATCTCCGTCCCTTTCATCCCCCAACCTCCTTTCCACCCCTCGCTTCGATTTTATTTCGATTTTTTTATACTCTCTCTCGACCACTGTGTTTGCGTCACTAGCATTTTTTCTCCCACCTTGGATAAGTGGTACTGTCCCTCGATATACTGTAATATGCTTCCAGACGGAAGACGAAAGGTTTGAAAGAATTTTTCAACGGAAACTTAATTTTTTTTTTTATCGTTGGAGTAAACGAAGCGGAAGAAGAGTCGTGTCCGAAAAAGACGAATATCCGGCGGATACTTCCCGTAATACCGCTGAACGAGCTGACCAAACCGGACCGTCGGGAAATCGGTGAGGAGTATAACATCCCCTCCTCCCCTCATCCTCCCCCCCCCCCCCCCCCCTCGCGCTATTCGGCCACTGCGCAATAACTTTCCTGCCATAAATTTCCGGGCGATAAATCGCAGCGGGTCGCGAGAACGGAGGGAGTCGAGTTGAGCGCCCACCGTCAAAAGTGGAGGGAGGGACAGGGGGGTGGGGGTAGAAAAGGTTGCCTAATACCGAAATGTATTCTCTCTATATTTTCTGTTTAGCTTTCCGCTCTTTTCCATTTTTCGAATAAGGACCACTCGGCACTCGCAATTAACACGAAACTCGTTTAAACTCATGCGCTCCACCACCCCCTCCCTCCCCCGTACTTCCTCTCGGTCACCGAGTAATTTTACCTTCTCCGAGTCGCATTCGTCTCCCGTTGGCTCTACGACTGGCATGAAAATGTAATAATATTATAATCCCGAAAGCTTCGAGCTCTCGTATTACAGTTACAAAGCCCACGAAGACGAAACGCTCGAACTGTTTTGACTCTCTAATTCGCGAAAATGCTTTAAATATTCGAGCCCTCGAGAAACTATATTCCGAAGCTCTCTTTCTCTTCCATTCGTTTTAATATATTTATCCGTGTCGTTTTCCTTATTCTCAGCTGCTTTTTCCTTTTGCTTTTTTTCGAACACGAAACGCACCGTAAAGTTTTCCCATCTGGCGCAATGGCGGGGGACGCTCTCGAGAGTAGCCTTCGCGAATCCGAGACACTTTTTCCTGTTCTCACCACCCCCCCCCCCCTCCCCCGCGTCTTTCGAAGACTTGCTTCGTACCAACTCTACCGGCCCGGGGATACAAAAGCTCACAAAGTGACGAAGCCGAGAAGGTAAAGATACAGGAAGGAATGGAGAAATAGACGAAAAGAAAAAAGAAAAACGGTATATATTACATGAGAACACACAGACTGAAATATTCCGAGTTGTAGGAAAAAGAAGAAGAAAAAAAGGATAAAGAATGACGAGTTCTCATCTCTCGTGGGATGAGTGCCGTAGCCGCGGCGAGACGACAGGAGAATGGAGAAGGGCGGGAGAAGGGTGAAAGAACCGAAGAGAATTTTAGTGAGCGTACTTTCTCGTTACATTGATCGTCAGGCCCCCCTCCCTTCCCCCCCCCCCCCCTGCCATAGGACTGACAGGGAAACCTCTTTTGTGTAGCTTTCGCCTTCGTTAAAATTAAATATCGATTTTGCTTTCAACCAGAGACGAAGCCTTGGCACTCTCTCTCCTATGTCTCTCGCGAATCTTGCGAAGCGAACGAGAACGAAGCCCGGCGTACTGAAGTCCCTTCGCAACTCAAACAACTACCGACGTCGACATTGAAAAGCCTGAATTTCGAACGATGGAATTTGCTGAGATTGCCGGAATTATTGTTATATCGTATCGCGTGTGTTTTAATCATAATGTCTAATATGATTTTTTATTTCACGAAATATTTGATTTGGTTGGATAGAATCTGCGCTAGTCGTCGTCGTCAGTAAATTTGACGAAATTTCTGCATTTTAATCGTTAAGTTTCGATGTATGATGAATTTTTGATAAATTCTAGTTAAACTTTTTTTTTTCATCTGTTGATTGGAGTTTAAGTTAAATGAAAATAATTTTTCAAGAATTAAGAAAGTCTTTTTTTTTTATTATTTTTTTTTATAACACCTTAAAAGTATTCATACAAATTTATCGAATCGTCAAGACGGAGTCATTCGATTTCGATTTCAATCGAAGTTTTGTCCCTTCAAAAAAGAGGCCAAAGGGCAACAAAGTTCATAAAAGCTGATCCTATGCAGTTCGCATGCCGGTTCGATCTATCGAAAGGGGTTTTTATGTATCACCACTTGACCCTCTTTATCACCACGGATCAAAGTCAACGGGAGCAAGAGAATTCTCTCACTTGCGGGAGAAAGAGAGCGTGAGAGTACACACAAGAAGCGGCTGAAAAAAGGCCGCAAGAACAATAAGGAGAGGGTGCCGACAGGAGTGTGTGACTCGGAGTGCATTCTTGTTTCGGCCCAACCCTTTCGAGTTCGAACAACCGCGTCTGCCCTTCTTTTATTTTCTTTCTCTCGACACCGTCGGCTCTATGTGTGCGCGCGGCCTCCTTGCGGTCCTGAGTGGCGACATAAACGCGGCGCGGGAGAGCATGTTCACCACCACTTGCCCCCAAAGCCCCTTAGGAACTTCGATCGTGAAAACCGCTTGAACCGTATAAACAAACACGTGTCGGTTCGGTATAAAAAAAAAAGTGTGTCGAGAGGTTTGTACCTAATAGCGAGATTGAGGTCTGCTGATCAATAATCCGTAAATTATACGGGACAGTTATGAAAACCGCTATCTGAATTTCATCCGAGTTGCCATTTTCGATTCGTCGACAGCGCTAAGGGGTCGAGAATCTATAAATACCTACAGATCGTTACCAATAATCGGTCAATTTAGATTAAATTACTCGGAAACAATTATGAAATTCCAATTTTACTCATTTGCATTCCTCTTTCTTGCATCGATCTATTTTAACCCGAATAGTAGATGTTCCACAAAATTTCATCAAGTGTCGTTCCCGATCTTTTTTTTTTGGGTAACCAGTAATCTGGAGCATAGATAATGGCTATCAAACTTGAAAATCGATATTTTCCAAACTTTCATGAATTTTCAAAATGGTCCATTTTGACCCAATTTGAGTTGCGCAATTTTTTTTTTTCCGGTGTTCCATTTTGCCCCACATTCCTTATTTTTTTCGTTCACGTGGGCCAAACGCTTTTTCACCGGTGCAATTTGATGTCGTGTTGCGACGTGTAAAAATGGAGGAGGTAAAGAAACGGACAGGACACACGAACGCGATCGCGCAGTACAGATAATGCCATTGAATAATTTATCTATACAGGTGTCAGTTCGAAGAATATACAAATTTATATGCCGTATGGATAAAACATTCGTCAAAGGTGTATATCAGCGAATGTGTATGAGTACTTCTGCACGTAACGTATATCTGTATCGAGAATCTGCATAAAACACACTCGAGTTACTCTGCCGACGACACGCCCTGTAGTGTCGCTGTCAGGGTTCCCTCGGAGCAATTTAACCGATAATTTACGCGCTTCGCGTTATATAGGTGTCTCTATCTCTCCGCGAGCGACGAGCTCGACTGCTCGGGTACTTATACGCTACATGTGCCACGACAACACACATGGGGCGTAATAACTGCTACCAATGACGAAACGCTCCATTCCCGTATCGGTGAATAAATTCTTAATGGCACATACAATATCGCCGTCTACATCCCGTTACGCGCTCTGTAATGTGTTGCAGCACACGCATTAACCGCGTCTATATAGAGCGTGTTGATACAGTTAGAAATCTTGTCGCTGCCATTAGGAAAATGGGTCGACTGGGAGCAACGCGAGTCGAGTTTAAGGGAGGAGAGACTTTCAGAGAGAGAGAAAGAGAGAGAGAGAGAGAGCCGACGAGGGTAAAAGTGGTAAAAGAGAAGTTTTCTTTTCCGGCCGCGAAATTAATAAATAATAGCACGGGGAGACTTTATTACGTGGGTTTTCACAAATCGTGCCTCGTGGCTCGGCGTATAGGCTTCTTGTTGCGAAAAGCGGCTGGAAAAGAGGTCCGCACAGCGCGTTGTTGTATAATATCTCGGGCCCTCCCTCTCCCTTTGGAACGGTTTAACCCCCTCGGGGTCCAAAGCTCGAGAGGTCAGTAGTTACGCCGGCAAGCTTGAGGCTCCGCAAAGCTCGATCGGCTGAACTGCGAACGAGAGCAGCGCGGAAGTAATGTCTCTTGAAGCTGTAAGCTACGCGAACGTTACAGGGACGAGGGTTTAATAATTTACCGAGGGGGTAGAGGAGGCCGAGGCGCGGTGTTTTGTAAAATTAGTTTTGTTGCGCCATTTCGCATTTGTTGGGTGCTGCGCCGGGGGTTTTTTTTTTTTTTTTTTTTTTTTTTTTTTTAAGGGCTCTGCAACATTTGCCAACCGTCCACATCTCCACCCCCGCTTACTGGATTCAACCCTAACATCACGAGGCACGTATACAAAAGCCTTCGCGTGACGCTTTTTCGCACTGTACTCTCGCTGCTCACGAGCGGATGCACGTGAAGAAGTTGGAACTGTGTTTGCTATCAGTCGGTCAACGCCGCCACTGGTTTACGATTTAATCACTGGCGCTTTTTCATTGTAGAATTTTATGCCAATAGGCGCGCGTGTCAGGGAGTAAACGATTAAGACAACGACTCGCTAATCGATTTTCGCACCTATTCTGATTTAGGTGTTTCGAATAGCGATGTATTTTTATCATATTCCTTCCATATATTTTACTGAGCCGCTCGGCAATACTTTTCAAACGGAGTAAAAAATTAAAAAAAAAAATGCAAACTCTCAACGAAGCGCAAGTGTAAACAAGTTTTTTTTTTTGTAATCCTCTCGATGTCGTAACGCACGATCCGCGATACTGCCAACGATAATAGTAACGGCTGCGATAAAACCCGGAGATGCACAGCTGAGCATAAAAAATAAAAAATGAAACTGTGCCGACGGAATCAAAGTGAGGGATCGACGTACGTGCGAACATAATTCCCAGCTATAAACTCGCGAAGTAAGCTAACCATATCTCCGTGTTCTCAACTCCAATGGGTTTACTATATATATCTATGCCTCGTTCGGCGTGTATCCTGTCGGAAGAATTTTCTCGTGCGAACCTCCCGACAGTCTATACCCCGATGCATTTCCTACATATCCTTTCCCGATACGTCGAGACTTTCAGCCGGAATATTGGAAGGCGATATTCGACCACCGGGCAATACGTAACTGTCAGCCGGACATTCGATATAAAAGCTCCAGGAAACAACAGCAGTTTCCCTCATTCTTTTCTTCGCTCCCGCCGCTTGCACACGCACGGATCAGTGGTCAGCAGCAGCAGCAGCAGCAGCAGCAGCAGTGGCAAGCAAACACGCACATTGGAATTAAACCAGAGAAAGAAGGAAAGTAAAAGTCTGGATACAGAAGGTACGACCGCAAAGACGATAAACCTGCCAATCGCAGGCGCTTTCGCCTGTCGAGCTCCGCTTCGTGTCGTTTGTCGGAGCTTTGCTAAGCGCAACGTAAGTAAAAGAAAGATGAAAAAAAAAAAAAAAAAATGAAAGCGCTTTCACGTTTTCTCGTTGGCCGCGCGCGTGGCGGACACTGGCGCTCGCCTGCTTCGTGATAATTGAATTGCCCCGCTTACATTGATTTTTCCAAACGTTGTCGCTACATACACGAGAGACGCCTATAACGGATGAAAAGAGACTCCCCGGAGGGTGAAAGGAAAAAAGAAGAGAAAACGCGGAGAAGGAGAAACGAATGAGAAAAGGAAGAAGAGAAACGATGAATTGGTCTGATCCCTCCGCGAGGCGAAAACCCTCACCCGTGTGGAGGAGGCGGATGTATTATATATCGTGTGTATAACTATAGTTGATACACACGCGTGCGTCAGCAGCGAAGACCAAACGACAACGAGGACGACGTTTGGAGGAGGAGGAGGAGGAAGCTAAGGCTAAAGAGCTTTTCGTACAGTGCAAACACACGGATATTCACACATGAAGGCTCTGTATTGCCCTGGAGGAAAAATCGATGGTGCCTGGTCGCCCAAAGGCTTTTAATCACGAGGCCTCAGTTCTTACATTTCCTGTTACTCGCATATACTCGTTTGCCTCAGCCACACCGTAGCTATACTAACGGAGCAACAGAATTCTCTGTGCAGCGGAGTGATGAGCCTCGTAGAGTACTATTATTGCTACTGCTGGTTATAGCGACCCGCAGGCAGTTTAGTTTAGCGTTGGGGAGTCGCGAACTGAATCAACGAAAAAAAGAAAAAAAAAAAAAAAAGATGGTGTACCGGAGCATATATGGGAGATGGGCAAACAAAGCTTTGGAGATCGCGCTGTGATTAATTGAATGTTTGACCGTTTATTCCATGACAAAGGGCAACAGGCGAAATGCGACACGTAGAAAAGAGTCGTTTAATTCAAACTAATTTGGTAGGTTCGCTTGGAGACATTGTGCTAAAAAGATCGTATCAAAAATCCCATGCGATTGACTATACGCATCCGTATATCCATCTGGCAGGAATTTCAATTTTTTTTATTACAATTTTTCAAAAATTCTATTTTCAAAAAATGGTACTTTTTTTTACAATTTTTGATATTTGGTCCTGCAGATTTTTTTACACGATGAAAAGACTATAAACAAGAAATAACTGCGTGGAATTAGTGATACGATTTTTTTTCACCCTTAAAAAAAATAAAACACCCTTTTGCTTAAAATTGCCTCACCCTAAAAAATTAAAGAATCTCTAAAAACCTTTATGATCCTATATATATGTAGTTAAAATTCATTTAATGTACGCTAAGTTATTGCCTAATGTACCCTATATATCTACAGTTGATGGGCGCTATGGTCAATGGTAGAGTGCGCATGTGCATGGAACGGTAATTGGTTTACCGTGTAATGGAGAGCATCCCCATTGACCATGAAGCACTCTCGATTAATGGACTTCGTCGGTTAATGTAGTTACAAATGTCTTGCAGAAAATGAGCGTCAATTTTACCTTAAATCCAAACGGTTCATCGCTACTAATTGCAAAAAAAAAATGTTTTTTTCTCTAATTTAATTTCTGGCTTAAAGTACACTTTCGCGTGAAGGCATCCCTGCTAATCAAACTAAAATCCTACATCGCATCCCTCGAATTCCCCGAAAAGTCGTGAGACCATATATCTCCAGGTCGCTTCTGGATGTTCATTGCGACGTCGACGAAAACAGGTACGGGATGGTCGTGAGGGGACCAAAAGAGTATGCGGTATGGTTTTGGTGCCTCTCCTTCTCCGGCAAGCGTGTCGCATGGCCCGTTACACACAAGCATTATCGTATGTCAAGCCAAATGATCCCTTGGCGTGATCCCGTGTGCTCACATTGTGTACACCGAGGTTGGTTGGTGTGAGCTTTCCCGTTAGTTCGTTCATTTCGCTCGCTCACGCGTCTTTCACGTTTACCCCTTAGCCAAGAAGAGCCAAGCGAGAAAATTGAGCGTCGGTGAAAGTGAGATTCAGGACTGCAAGTGTGTGTGTGTGTTTCTTCGAGATTTAGGTATATCACCCTTGCCAGGTAGCACACAGAGGACAGAAGGTAGATTATCTCTTTCCCCGTCGAGAAGCGACGAGAGAAAAAAAAAAAAAGTCTACAGTTTTCGACTCTCTCCCTTCATACCGGCAGGGAGCGGATTATACTGAAGTGGAAAAAGGAGACTAAAGGCCAGAGAGCTGACGCGGTCCTCGCAGCGAGTACCTAATACGGACGTGAATATCATCCCCTCCTCCCGCCGGATCCTCTACTCCCCTTTTTACCCTTTTCGCTTCCAAAACCGTGTCCACACTCCGCGGCAACGCTGGTATGTACGTATAGAAGTGAATACGTTACAGACAGTTATACGGAGCAGAGAGTACCTACGTGTGAGCTACGCGTATGGTAGTTACGTTATACCCCAATTTACGATTACGAGCCGTCGCAAAGGGAGAACGGCGAAGGGAGGACATAGAGTCGAATCTCTATACATACAGCGGCCGGTGGGGCAAAACGAACCGGCTGAAGAATCCAAAGCGGTTTCATGATTTCAAAGGGATGAATTAACTGTTCATTACGAAATTAAATTCGTAAAAAATATTTGGAGCTTCCGAGGAAAACAAAATACAGCTCGGGGGCAAAATGGAACATGTCTTAATATAAAAAAAATTAATTGGCGAGGCGTTTCGGCCAATTAACTTCTCACGTACGGCAGATCCAGCGACGCAGAACACTTCTTTTGCTCGCAATAATAATGCGGAAGTGCGGATAAAATTCTCGGTGATGAACCATCAAATTAACGACTGTTCCGGATTACTCTATACATTTTTTTTTTCATAATTTTTGTATAGTGAAACGGATGATTCGAATCTAATGTCCGGTTGAAACGTATCGACGTTATTCTTAACTGGTCCATTTTACCCCGGTAGCCCATAATGCCCCAGTTTTCCCTATATCTCTATATGGATGTGCGTTAGGGGTTTGCAGAGGAAGTGCGAGAGGAGAAACTAACGCGAAGGGGGTTAACCGGGTTTAATCAATTCTCTAACGGCGAAGCTCCATAGCCAGAGAAGAAACCTACGGCCAGCAACGCTGGTGGTGCCTCCTCGACAGGGCTTCGCTCGATTTATTTGACGTAGTGCACGACCGCGACGAAAAGACGTCGTTGCTACTCTCTGAAACTGGCTTTTCCGAAGCTCCTAGTTGGGCAGAGAGAAACAAGAGATACCGACGCAGAACTCGCAAGGAGGCTTTGCCTACTTGATCTTTTCCGACTCTACGACGAGGGAGAAACTCGCCTCTGCTTTTGGCTTTCTCGTATCCCACTGCTTCTCTATACTTTAGCCTCCGCACTGCGGTGTTAGGTTGGTGTACACCGAATAATTTCTGCCAAGACCACGACGATACTCGTACCTATGCTGCCGCGTGCAGCTGCAGGTGTTCGCTTACAGCGGAACACTAATGGAGCGCAACCCGACAACACGGCGAATCCAGGAGAGACGGAGAATATTACTCGCTTACTCTTGTGAACTCTTGAGATTTCGAAGTATCTCGAGGGCTTCCTTCGGAGAAGTTTACCTCTTGAATTTCCGACGCTGAGATGCCATGAGAATACATGGTAACGATAACTATTCAGACATCGATCAGTGATGCCTTATCGATGAAATGGTGAAGCCTTACGAAGAAGTGGTGTTTTTATACGATTTTCCGAAAAACAAATCGATTTATCTTCCTTGTTTGGTTTACTTTACGAGGAATCAATTATTCGATTTTTTTATAGCGATAAAAATAGAAAATTTATTTATTTTCTTGTTCATTTATTTATTTTTTTGCGAAGATTAAATGAAAAGATCTTCAATTTTCGGATCTTTGTGTATCCGTAAACTGTGGGGTGTTAAAATATCGAATGCCCTTCTCATCGAGTCATCACGAGCGTTGATTTTTTAAAATATATTTGAATTATCGAATTTCGGTTCGATAGATAGACGGTCATCGAAGGTGAAGCTAATTGAGTTATTTTCCGATGTACGTGGAGTCTCGTAAAATTTAAACCACTTGATCGACTCTGGACAAATTTAGTGCCAATTATCCTTGATGGTAGTCCAACACATCCAATAATGCTGAAGCAACAGCGGAACGAAAAAAAAAATTGCGGATAACTTTTCGATCCCTCCGCCGATTTTAGCGATATTTAATATCAATTAACCCTAAAGCTGGACTTGTGTTAAATTTTATCTCCATAACCCAAAATGAGCATTTTTAGTGCAGACGTACACACCGAACATTTTTTTAATATGATTTTAGAATGTTTTACATTATTCTGACTGTTAACATACAAATATCGATTTTGTCCTACAAACATGAAGTTTCTTATCGCTCGCAATGGTGCTTCGAAAATTCCATGAAACTTTTGCAAAAAATCAATCAGATAGCCTCGAAGCGGTAACAGCCTTGAAACTATTGAGAAAATTCTACGATTTCTTTTAGTTTTTCTGTTTACCGAGAGCAAAGGAGAGCGCGCCGCTTCGACTTTTCGAATCCGTCATTTCGTCGCTTTCAAGTCTTTTATCTTTTGTATTTTCCGCGTCGCTTTTGGGTACACTGTTACGCTGGTTTGTGAAGTTTGAGGAACCGGTGCCAAAGGGATATTCAGAGTAGCAGCAGTCGAGAGGTCGGGCGAGAAGGGCGAAAGAGAAAAATAGATGAAAATAACGAGTGAGAAAGCAGCGTCGTCGTTGTCGCCGTGGCTTATTGGCGAGGAAGTTTCGTCGCCAGACGACGACGACGACGACGACGACGACAGCGTCGACTATGACGCCGGGCTCGGTGGCGCCGGTTGCACACACCGGGACCGGAGTCGACGCGACGTCTTCGCGTCGTTCTTCCTTCTTCTTTACGCTCGGCTAACGCCGCCGCAGCTTCTTGCCGTTCTACCGAACAAACTCCAACACACCGACTCGATCCTTGAACTCGCGAAAAAAAAAAAAGAAAAAAATACCAAAGAATCTTTTCACAGAGTCGCTACGTACAAATACAAGAAAAAGAAAGAGAAAAAAAGGGTTTCTTCGACGTTTTATACCTTCGTATTTTTTCCCATAGCCGGAAGTCCGAGTGACTCAGCGCTATAGCAGGAAATATCCACAGGAAGCTACGCGGAAGATAGCAAATATAACTAACGCCCCTATCGATATTCCTTCATGTGTCACATTCGGTCTCACTGCGGAAAATGTTTCTCGAACTGTGATCTATGTAGCTATCGGAGAGTGGGGCAAAATGGGCACATAGAAGCAAAAATAATAGATTGAGGTAAAAAGGTAAAAGGATAAATTGAGGTAAAATTTTTGAAAATTAGCAATGAGTTTCAAAAAATTGAGACACCATTTGACAAAAATTGAGATAAAATTTGACAAAATTTCGGACAAAATTGAGACAAAATATTTTAAGAAAAAGGACCAAATTTCAATTTTTTATAAATCTTTTCTGAAATTTTATCTCAACGTTTGTCGAATTCCGTTATAAATTTTTTAACAGTTTTTTCCGCCATATTTCTCGTTTTGCTCCGATTTCGCCAGTCGTACATTTTGTCTCCGTGTCCATTTTGCCCCGTTCTCCTCAATATGAATATCTCTGCCTGGCGTCGCTACTAGTAGAAATTTATCGATATTTCCCTATCTGCCAATATGCATGTATTTCATCCGATATGTACATAAGGACGGACTACCGGATGTCGGAAGAGCATAGACGAGGTCCCGACGGCCTCTAATACCCGTTGACCTAAATTTCTTTTCCACAAGTCAAGAAAATATAAAACGGAAACGAAAAAAAAATCAAAAAAAAATCCAAATATCCGAAAACTGAGGGATGAAAAATTTTTTTTTTCTCTTCGGGATTTCTTGAAGAACTCATATTCAACTCCGCAAGTTTTTTTTTTTCTATACCAAAAGACCTTTTCACGCACAGAAAAAGAACTAATAGGCTGGTAGATGAGAACATGTCTCCTACCGTTTCCGTAACTAGTGCCATAAGTACGTGAAGCGTTCAAGATCTGCACGTGGTATTCCCGACGAGATACAAACTCATCGTCGTCGGGTTGACGGTAGTTACGTGTGAGTTGGAAGCCGAGTCCAAGCGTAGGGTAACTTTCTCTTTGAGAAGACTCCACCGAAATGGGACCAATTAGAGACACCCTTATGTGCTTCGGGTGTCCTCCTTTGGCTTTGCCAGCGTTTCTGGAGCGAACGAACGGAGCGAGTAGAGGAAAACGCGAGAGGCGAGAGAGGAACCGTTGGGGTAAATAACGGGTGTGCTACTCGCTCGATGAAAGAGACTCGCAATAGTCCGACTCGTTTCTATCTCTTTGCTTCTCCATTTCGCGTTGCTCGTGCTACCGGCTAACTTCTAGCGCAACCTCTGCCGTCAAGACGCCACGCCAGTGGATATAACATCACACTTATCCACCCACGTATACGGAGGGGGCGAAAGCATCGCGGAGGAGAGCCTCGGAGGGGAAGAACGAGATTGAAGACGACCTCGAGGTTGGCGAAGCAAACTGCTACTTCTGTACCTACTCTCCCGCTTGATTCTCGTAGCCGCTATTGCGATCACTTTTCCCTGGTTGGTGCGCGCATCCGCGACGAAGATTACAGCCTCCCCAGCGGCTCGTTTCATCTCACGAGAGTGGGTGCGATTTTCCGCATGGCTATCGGGAGATTCGTGCAGTACATGCATCATTCTCCCTTTTTTTTTGGAGTCACGCGGGTGAGAAGAATCGAGAGTGACGCGCCACGCGTCGATGAATCCGTGGGCAAAATTTGAGGCAAGGGAAGTAGCAATCGAGATTAATAATTAATGAGAAAGCGAATAAAGCGAATGGATCGTTGCATGCAACGCAAAGGGGCGCGAGAGTCAAGCGTGACACAGACATTGGACGAGAACTCGCGGGGTTAAGTATGGATGAGAGAAATGCTGAAGTCGAACTCGATACTGGATGCAGTTTGCTACTTGCAAGTTGTGTATATAACAAATCAAGATAATGGCGGATATATCGAGGGATAATGTAACGGGTGGCTGAGTCGTATAGGTCCCTCGGGGGTTTCTACTATATAGGACTACTCTCTACCTTCGCCTTCTATTCCCGACCGATGACTTCCTTCTAGTGCCGGTGCACCACCAATCGACCCTTCCGAACGTCGTTCGTATCAATCGAGAAACGGATTTACTCCCTCTGCGTGTGGGAGGAATTTAATAGTTTATCTTGTTTAAGGGCGGTTAGCATTTGGATAGGTACTGCCAGACGATTGATAGAGTTCGATGAACGGTATAGGTTATCGCAACATCAGCTTTTTTCGAAGGATTTTTGTTGGCGGTTTGTACGTGAGAACAAATGAAAGCTTTTATTCGAAAAAAAAAAAAAAATTTGAAATTTTCCAATATGACGACTTTTTCAAAATTTGATTATTTAAAAAGAAAATCACTAATTATTTCTGGAATATTTGCGATGTATTTTAGTCTGCAAGAGGTTAATGAATAAACAGAATTATTTTTTGTAGAAAAAAATAATTAAAGAACGAGAAGTATTTTTCTTTGTTTAAGTCTCGTAAAAACTCTTCTATATATCCCAATTTATTTTTCGATTTTGAAAGGGAATTTGCCAACTCTTTTACCACGAAATTAAGGAAAATATTGATAATTCTGCAAACCATCGTTATTTCAAATTTATTTTAATATTTTTTTATCCTCTTAAGAAATTTTACTTCGCTTGCGGCGCAGCCCTTTGCAGTATCATAAAGTGAAGCACCGTAGTCTCGCATCTTCTGAAATTCTGAAAAACCTTAGCGGCTGTCGTAGCCTTCTTGGTCGTCGGGGCAAATTAGAAATTCTAACGAAGATTAAGTCGAAGCTTCCTCTCGGAGCTCTCGTAGTTACAATTATAAGCAAAGTTTGAATTTACCTTCAGTGCGCTTTCTTCACTATTTTCATTTTCCACTTTATGGTACTTGAAAAAATCGTAGTTAAGGCAATTACAATAATAATAACACCATTCGATTTCGATTTCCAAATTTCACGGCTACTATTAATCCTGCAGTTGCTGCTAAATTTAAAAAAAAAAACGATAAACGATAATAATCGTTTTTTAAAAAAATTTTCCATTATTTTGAATATAGAAAAATTTATATTTTCCGACGAGAATAGATTACATTATCGCTAAAAATTAGAAAATTATTTAAAATTCATGTTTTTCAATTTTTTAAATTCAATAATCATGGTCCATTTTACCCCTCTTTTTTTTATCTCGATATTTCTAAACTGTCGTGAGAAATTTATTTTGTGGTTCAAAAGTGGTGGAGAAAAGTTTTGTGTACATCGATAAAATTCTCTGTACAGCTAAAGCTATTCATTTTACCCCACCTTTCTGTATTTATACATCCCTCGTTGATGTAACCGGAAATGAATATTTAACGTTTCTCTCGCGTCGAAGTGAAAGTCTCGTAAAGGGCTGGCATGCGTTCCCAGGCCCTTTGTAACTGTTCCTCGCTGTCTGTTAACGCGAATTCAACGCATCTCTTCAGGCGTGCAACAGACAGGGTATAACGAGAGGGGTACATATAGAGCTTCGTCGGCGTCGCGGCACCGTTGCAGGGGTTTGTAAAAACGTCGAAAACATCGGTCCATATACTTCATACATATACATGGCACGAGGAGAGAAAGAGAGCGTGTACAGCGTTACAGAATTGTGCATATAGAGTTAGGAGACGGGATAGACAGACCGGCGTCGGAATGACCGAGAGGAAGGTCGATCTATGCTCGTTTCCCTGTTTCTCGTTCGTCGTCCCTGCCGTTGGTGGGCGCTGTACCATCCGCAACGCCGCAGCCGCGGCGGACGTAATTTCCGGCTGTCCGACTCGCGAATTCACGTCGTCGTTTGCCATTCTCGCTCTCTCTCGCTCTCTCTCTCTCTCTCTCTCTCTCTCTCTCGCTCTCTCTTTCTCTCCTGTGTTTTACCTTTTTTTTCTATGCTCTTTCTCCTCGTTCTCTGGCTCGGTTACTACAGAAACACAACGTTCCTCCACCGCCTCTCCCTGTATCGGGTCGTTCGACCGTTCACCGTTTCTCTCCCTCTACCAAGCACAGTTTTTCATTCGGTGGCCGTTTGTCCACGTTAACGGGATAGCGCAGAGACCGGGTACACATATACACATATACACACGAGTTTTCGACCAGCGATCGGTAAATCGCGAGCACAGGTAGAAAACGAGAGCTCTCTGTAGATGTAGGAGAAAAATATATTCGACGATATCGTAACGAAGGCTTGCAGCCAATCGTAATGTTAGGATATTAAGCATCTTCGATCGACATATTTTATCGAAACACGAAGTGCTATTGCTATTTTATTTATATTTACTTATTATTAAAATTTTATTAGTTTTTTTTTTACAAAAATACGAATAAAATTCGATTCGATAAATAAAAAAATGCAAAAAATCCGAATGATTTGAATGGGCGAAAAAAAAATCGAATAATACGAAAAAACTAAAAAATTACGATTTAAAAAAAAAAATTCGGGACCCTTCGACTTATTCGAGTGAACGAATATTCTATTGAATTCGAACACAATTCGCAAACAATTAATGTGTATATAAGTCGACAAAAGGACTCCATTCGATAATATATAGAGCACAAGATCGATTCAACATCTCAGCTAAAGAATTAAGTTGAATTGAAAGGCGATTGAGCGAAGAAGTTCTCACCACTGAATAATAAACAGCTCCCGAAAAACAGAAGTCTCGTTAGCACAGTTTAAATGTATCAGCGCTGCGAATCCATCCCTTATATCTGCACCACGTAACCGAGACGATTCCAATATCGTGAACCATCACATAGACTTCTGTATCCCTATCTATCCACAGTCGTTTTTTTCTTTTCTCGTTCGCTCGGTAGTCCTCTAAGTGATTCAATTTCATTTAAAACCAGAATAGGGTTCGAAGGGGCTTCGACGCCATCGAGACGACCCCCTCGTCGTTGTTCATGCGGTTTTACAATAGCCTTGTGGCACAGAAGCGGCATCGAGGCGAAGCTCTCTCGTTTCTACGCTGTACTTCGTTCGCTCGACTGGCACGGGGAGCGTAGAGGGAGGAGGGGCTTCTCGTCTTTTTGGCACGTAAAACGGCGGTGTGCCTTATCTAGGGATGGGATGCTTGCGTTAAATCGTCGCTCGTGACTGTGCATACCAACGAGATATTCGATGCAGCGCTCGAGAGGGAAAAAAAGGGGAGGAAAAGGGACGAAGAGGACAACGAGATGAGACAGAGTGTCGAAGACTCAAAAAAAAAAAGAAATATACATATATGTATATATAGTGCCTTAGTACCGATGCACACTATCGGATAGCGTAATATAAGGGACGAACGGGAGAAAGTAAAATGCCATATAGGTCGAGGCGCTCACGTTGACGACATCGCGAGCATCAGTGAGAGCAAAAGGCGTGTAAGCGCTGGATGGGGGGTTGGGAGTGTCGAGGGAGGGGGAGGAAGAAGCGAGGGAGTTTTTCTCTTGACGTATGCAAGACGTCGCATAAAATTCTCATAAAGTCAGGGAGAATATAAAAGAGTACCGAGCGATGGGTAAGAGCAACGACGACGAGAGGGTGAACGAGTGTAAAAGGGGAGCGAGGAAAATAGCTCGGCGTTTAGTCAGCCGTGAGAGATATCCCGGAGCTCTAAGGTTGACGATGCGCGTTGGACGCGTTCCGGAGGAAAGTAAGAAAAAGGAAACGCGGATACAACGATAGCGAGCGATGGTCCAAAGCTCCTGTAGAGCGTCACGCGAGACGGAAGTCGCGCTGGTTGGACTCGTGTAGCCGCTTGTTTCGTTGCTGGTCTCGGATATCGGAGATAAAAAAAAAAGAAAAAAACATAAAAAAGAAAGGATGAATCGAGGAGACAAGGGACAACTGTCGACGGGATCCCTTATTGGTTTAGTCACGGATCGTTTGTCGAGAATTGCGATTGGTCTCTGCGGAGTGCGATAGGGAATGGCCGGAGGACACGAGAAAGAAGGAAAGCGAAGCCGGAGAAAAAGGAATGGGGAAAAACTGTCGGCGAGGAGCGAGAAAATCTGTCAAGAAAAAAGGGGGTGACTATATACATTTTTTTTTCTCTTCGGAGAGCAACAAACCGGAACCAGAGAGGAGAAAAAGGGACACCAGGAAGGTCGAAGCTGACGGTCGGGTCGCGTTTAAAAGAGATTACGGAAGGCGACCGCTACCGGAGACGAGTCCACTCAGTTATACGTTGCCTCGTTGATAGCACGGCTACTACGGGAGTTTTCCTACTGCCGATGTGCTCGCTTCGGAGTGAAGTCTCGAGACCCTCTAACCATTCCACGCTAACGTAGTCGACGACGCGACTCTGTGACCCGATTAGCTTTGCTCGCTTTTACTCGGCTTGGGCTGTACTTCTCCTCTCTCTCTCTCTCCCTCTCTCTCTCTCGAGTTAACTCGACGAGGGATCTAATCTCGGAGCGTACCTCTCACCGGGAGGCTTTTGAATATTTATGATTACCGGCGCTTCCGCCATCCGTCGATGCTACTGTATACCGCTATACGCGAGAGACGAGGATCCGGTGTACAACGCTATCGTATCGATCATACCGGATATATACCACGGTAAGGCGGCTCAATCATTATTAATTTCAAAGGTAATCTCAATTTCGTGCATTATTAACATACACTTAGATACCAGTATTGCACGGTAGTCTAAGATAAGGGATATTGTTCTTGCATTTTAGATACTAATGAGGAAAATTGTGGCAAAGGTCGAGGAAAATTATTGAACAGTGATAAAAAATATTTGTTACGCCTCAGATATTTTCAATAATCTCGGACAGACGCGAAGTACATATAGGGATTTTTTTTTTCATCATGGATAATGAAGAAAAAAAATAGCAAAGGTCGAACGATTATAGATTTTTCAATATATAAAAAGAACAATAACGTAGCAAAAAATCTGCATAATGCGTCAGATATTGTTAATAATCTCGTATGAAGAAAATATCGATAATTCATACGAATAAATTATTTTTTTTAATTCGCGTAGAAAATTAGAAAAAAAAAAATTGTGTTGAAATTTGAGTTAAAAAAAAGTCAAATTTTAATTCTTTTTTTTTTTCGAATTCCACCGGAAATAAAAAAAAAATTTGGCCGTAAACGGTTTCATTTCATTCCGGTTGATTAATGAAAATCTAAAAATCGAGAACTTAATGTAAAAATAGATAGATAGACTCACTTTTTCCCGAAGCATATCCCGTACCCTCGTAGCTTGGCTTCTGCTCCGATGAAGTTCGAGCTGCAGCTCGAGGCATCTCTCTTGCCAGTTAAGTTCCTCGACGGTACTCGAGTATCCATCGAAGCTCTTCGACGATCCGTACGCCGGTCTGCCGTCCAATTTGTCTCTCTTCGGCAAATCACCGCTAGCGAGTGTGGCACTCGTTGATTTGGTACTCGAATTGCCTCCACAAGCGGCATTTCCACCAGGATTCGCAGCCGGATTGAGGCCGGTAGTACTGGCCAAAGTAGCGGCGGCTCTCTCAATGAGTAATCGATGACTATCGCTCGAGTACTGTCGATCGCGATCATCGCCACCGATCGATTGATGCTGCTGCTGTTGTTGCCTCCCGGAAAACGAATAAGTTCTCTCTAAATTCGATCTCGACGACGGACCGGCTTGCTGCGAAGCTTGAATCTGTCCGGAATCGAACAACGAACGTCCGTGACGATTGTAATTTTGCGTCACGTCCAGAGCTTTGTTCTCAAAGCTTGTTGGACCAAAATCCGTTTGTGCGCCATAAGTGCGCTTGGTACTCGTATCCGCGTACTCGACTCTGCCGCTTGAATCCGAGCTAAAGCTGTATGGATTGCATTTACCACCGAGACTCGTCGATTTGTTCATCAACGACGTATCCTTAAGCTCCAAGTAACCGGCGCTTTTTGCGGTATCGGAAAAACTCTTATCCTTCTGGAAGAGCAGATTGCATGGTACATTAACGTACGGAGAATTCCTAAAGTGCATTGGCGGTGAAGGTGAATCGGTTCCATGCTGCTGCTGCTGTTGCTGCTGCTGCTGGGACTGTTGTTGCTGCTGCTGATAATGCGGAAGATGATGCTGCAGGTGCTGATTTGGACGTGGCGGAGGAACGGGACCTTGTCGGCCGCGTCGTGGCAGCAAACGCGGACTATCGGGTCCCGCGCTCAATGAGCCGCCGTGTCCCCGACACGATTCCGAACGCGTTACCTCGACACCGCCGAGTGGACAGGTGTTGTCGTGATCGCGTCCCGAACCCCGAACTCCCATTCGCGGACTGCAAGGCGCAGAGTTAGAACTACCGAAATCCGACGCGAGACGAGCGATCGGATCGAGAATCTGTGAAAGCCGGCGGGCCGGCGAACCACGTATCTCATCCATACTCGATCTCTATCGCGATCTTGATGACGAAGTTTCTTGATAATGCGTTGATCGAGGGGATTGAGCTTTGGTAGTATGATCAGTACTACTATGGCTGCTACTGCTGCGGAAGCTTCGTGCGCTCATCGGAAGATTCATATCTCAAGATTGATGAAGATTGCGACAATGGAAGACGCGGAAGTTCTTGAAGCCGTTTTTCTGGAGGCTCTGAGTCACGTGCTGATGCGGAAGGTCGACGCGTGATTAGCTCCCCGGCTGGTGCTCGGTGAACGTCGACCGAACTCTGCACGATGAGGATAATCACCCGGTATTCGTGTCATCTCTTAATTCGCATCTAAGGCAACGGCGATGGGTTCGAGCCGATCAGGCAGACTGCAATCAGAGAAAAGGAACGCAGGTGTTCATTTTTGTTTTTACAACATTGGTCACAACTGATATAACTGTTCTAATGATTGTTATACATATATCAAGAAGGGTGTATCGTTACAGTTTCAGCCAAAAGTGAGGTTCAGAGAGAATTTCGAAAACTTGCGTATTGGATAATAATCTGAAAAAAAACAAAACTATAGAAAGTGGTAAGAACATTATTTCTGCATAATAATAATTCCAAAAAATTGTTAATAAATTATTTTGACAAAATTATTTAACAAACCGTCCGGTAACCTACATTTTTATTTTTGGCGGAAGTTGATTCGTTAATTTTTTTCGATACAAATGAGTTAAAAAAAAATCTAGAATTGAAAATTATTAATAATATGCAAACTGCAAAATAACGTAAATACTTTAATTTTTCTCGCATCCACGGACTAATTAATATCGTAATAAATACGACGAATGCTTCGAATAAAAAATGAACTTATTTCCCTCAAATGAAAACAAACAGCTCGTTATTGAAAATTTAATGAGCCTCTAGAAATCGGCGTATCCATTACAAATTTGTCCGTAAAAAAAATAGTCACTCTGATAAACTACTGTAACAAAAAACCCGAAAACCATTCGTCGTCACGTGACTCACACGTGATTCCCAGTAGCATATAAAACAAACTAATACGCCAACTTGTAAGAACCGACAGATCGATAAAATAAATCTGAGCAGAAGAAAACGAAAAAAAAATAGTTTTTCCGATTAAAATTCGGCAAAATATCAGTGCGCAGATGAATCACACGTGGTCCATTGTATATATAAAGAAAAGTGTGGAAGGTCGGAGTCGTAAAGTGAAGAGGTTGCATCGGATGCACTCGTAGCGCCTTCGCTGAGATATTAAGTCTCTTTTCTCCTCTCCGTTGCCTCCCCCACCTCTCTTTTTCATTCGTTTTCTCGCGGCGAGAAGTGCGGCGGCAGACGGCACCAAATTGAAAGCTGTAACTTCTCCGAGTGAAGAAGAAGAAGAAGAAGAAGAAGAGGGGGCGACGCATAGAGAAACTCCGAGTCTTCTCCTAACGCCTGAAAAGCGTTGGTGACGATGAGAAGACTGCAAGAGTAACGAGAAGAGAAGAGAAGGGTTGCCTCCTCTCGTTCTCCCAGAGCTGACGCCGCTACTGGATGAAACGATCCGCGTCGTACGTTCCTCCCGCGCGCCGCGAGCCTTCTCAACGTTTATTTTAAGGCTGCGCCCCGTGCGACGACAACGACGTAGCTAAGGATCGACGACGAAAGACAAAACTTAAAGACACCGGATGCACGTGAGAGCGAAAGCGCCTAACTCTCTCTGTCTCTCTCGCTCGGTCTCTCGTGAGATGAGTTCTTATTATGATTTTCGTTCTTCCCTCGTCTCTTCTTCTTACCGTTCTCCGTGCGTTACGACTCGCAAGCAGAGTTGATCGACCGGAACAAGAAGATAAGCTCTGCTCTCTTCTCTCTTGCTATGCATTACCCACCCACCGTTCGTTATTATGATTATTTAATCGAGTGCGAACTACTGCTGTAAATGCGGTTAAGGGTTTATTGTTATTACGACTATTATATTATAACAAGAGGCGCGCGCGAGAGAGAAGTAACCAAAGAGTGAAGAACCGAGATTAAACGTTGGAACGGAGGGATGCGTTATCTAATCGTTGAATCCACCGCGGCAATATTTCATTTCGCACAAAGAGGGAGCCGAGCAAACCGCTGCGCGTATACAGACAATGGGGGAGGACTGAGAGCTATGGAGAGGGGATGAAGGGAGGGAGTGAGCGATAGGTTGGAAAAGCTTTTCGGATGGATTTCCTCTGCTTCGTGGATTTCTCGGCTCTCGGATATTTCACGGGAAACCGGGGAAAAGCGCGCTGCAAAGCGAAGGAAGTAATATAGTTTTTGACGAATGTTCGCGAGCGTTAGGCTACCAGCCAGAAACGAGGCCTTTGCCCGGCCTTTCCACCCCAGCAACAGTTCGCTCTACTCGGTGAAGGAGCACAAGGGTCGACGCGGATACACGGGAGACGAAACGCGAGAAAGTAATGCTTCGGGGGCTTCTTCTTGTTTTCAGAGAAAACAGCAATTATACAAATTGCGGTGCGGACCGACCGGAAGCGAATCCTTGCGCACAGAAATAACGTTTACCAGGGGAAGAAAATAGAGAACACGAGAAAAAGATGAAGAAATCGTTGTCCGTGTGTATGTGTGTGTGTGCTTTTTTTTTTTATCGTCTCCTCGATCGTTCGGAGTAAACTTGGCACACGGCGCCAACTCTCGTAGGTAATTGAATGGAAGCAAATTGGCTCGTTATTTCGATGTATATTTTTATCACAGTGACTAATTAATTGAATGCCAAACGAGAGGTCGCAATAGCCAAAAATTAATAACGCGAACATTTTAGTTGATAATGTATAATTAATTTCACGGAATATACGCGATTCCTCTTTGTATCCGGAGAAATTCTATCCTCGGATCCGTATTCGGTATGCAAACCGAACGTTTGTAGTTTTTGGTGGAAAAAAAGGCTTAAAAACTGCGTACTCGATCGTTTAATGGGAGAAAATGGCGTTTAAAATTTCGATCTATTTCCGGTCACACAGTGGGCTGAAAAACGCTTCAGTAATTAGCTGATAACTCCATATCGTGCATTTTGTCCGGTAGAACACGATACGCATTACACAACTATCGTTACTTCATCGGAAAGCCAGAAAATCGCGGGTTTTCTGAAAGATACTTTTTTAAAGTTCGAAAATACATCGAAATCGGACTTTTTTACACGTATGTGATTCCCTGTTATCTCTAAACAAAATATGCCCTTGGAATCGTAATCAGCACAACAAAAGTACGGTGAAAATTCAGTCGACAAGTGTTTTGAAGCCTTTTGAGTTTATGGTAAATAAAAGAGGCTAAACATTGCGAATTTGATCGTTGAAAGCGAGAAAAGTGCGTTTAATTCATTTTTATCGTGAGATAATAGAATGGAATCAAATTAGCTCGTTATTTCGGTATCTGCTCCATCATAGTTGCTAATTAATTCCATGCCAAACGAGAGATCGAAGCAGACTACAATTATGAAGGTTAAAAATACCATTTGATAATGTTTAATTCATTTCGCAGTTAATTTCCTCCCTGCTGGGCAAATTGACTTTGAATTTGAATAACGCGTAGAATAATCATTGTATTATAGGACTAAACGTATTAATCATGAATATTCAAAGTCTATACCAATTCAATAACAACAATGACTTCGACGACGATCCGTGGCTTCGTCAATCAAAATTCGTGACGAAAGCGCGGAAATTAGCATCGACGAAATTCAATCGGAGCCGAAAGCCGAGATGCTGGAAAATTAATTAAAATACCAAATGTTCCGATTAATTACAATACCAAATGTACCAAATGTACCGAATACGTCGACGTATTATTTTACACCGTAAATGAAACGGGAGAAAGAGCGTAATACGTTTATTTTATGAAGCGTGGAAATGAGTTCGTTTAATCGATGGTTCCTCTCACTCGTTCGGTACTCTTAATTCTTAATTGTCACGCGAGAGTGGAAAATGAGAGTAGAAAGGAACGAAAGCGAGATTACGTATTCATAGGAAGGAAGCATTATAGCTTTTGCATATATTTCTCTTTTTTTTTTTTTCTTTTTTTTTCTACCCTCTATATCGCGGCTCGAGCTCTTCATTCCTCCTACAACGCGGTGGAACACCCATGGCGGAGTCACTCTTCGCAAGGTATAGTCAAACAATTTTTTTTTACTCGCGCCGATGTACACGAACTGCGCACATATTATACTCATACTTCGTACCTTAACATATTTACATGTATAATACGCTTGCTGGCACATCGACGCCATAGGGACCCGGCTATGGAGGAGAAGAGGACCGGCGTGCTTCGTTCATGAATAAATTTTAAATTAACTTTTCGAACGACACCGTCTACCAGTCGGGGATAGTTGTATACATAATTTTTTTCCGTATCGTCTACACGACCCCCCCCCCCCCCCCCCCGCCCTCTATCTATGTTAATGAAAAAGAAATATGGATAAGAAAAATAATAATTTTGTTCGTAGTATCTAAACATGGAAAGGTCACATCAATTATCTTTTATTTTATCGCTCCAAAATACAATTATTATTTCGCTTATTATTATTACATAATTTTATAAATTACCATATAGTTATTGTTTTTTTTTTTTCTAAAAAATTTTGATAGTGCAAAGTATCCACTGAATTTGTTACCGTTGAAAAATCTTACGCATATAAATATATTCGGTTTAAAGTACGAGAGGATCTTTCCAACTCGTGCCATTTCCGTCCCTTCGGGGCAAATGTATTATTTATCCTTCCGGACAGGATTGTCGGGAACGACCAACTATAAGCCCACACCCAACGATTCCTTTCTTTTTCGTTTATTCCAGTATTCTACGCAAAATTTATCCGAATCCGGAACTACACCACTGGACGTAAAGGCGAACGGGGATAAAGCTCTCACTCGAAGTTTTCGGCGTAACCCTCGAGTAAGAATAAATGCCGAAAAAAACGAACGATCTCCATGCATATAATGTATATATATAATATATGTCTATATACAAAAAAAACCGGGGCAAAACGGACTAGCGGGGTAAAATGGACCATCAGGCAAACGTAACGTTAATTTGAGGAAAAATAGACTACAATAGAATTTTAAAAAATGTTGAATTTTTTAACAATAATAATAAATGTAACAGTTTAAAAAAAACACACAAATCGTCAGCAAATCATTCATTTATTACAATAAATCATTGAATAAAATTATTATTAAATAATTACAAGTATAACAATTATTTTAACAGAATTGATTTTATTAATTTTATTATTATTATTATTGTGTACTTATTAGGAGTTTTCGACTTAACAAGATAATAATATATCAATTAGTACTTGATAATAATAATATTAATAACGGTTGTTATTGTAATTTTTTGGCAATAATCTCTATATTTTTAAAATGAATCTTTTTCGATCCCGAAATTTTTTTTTTTTTTCTTGAGAAGACTTAGATATTTGCTATAAATTTAATTCGGCAACAAACCGTAAATTAATGATTTTGGAATCGTAAAAACGGTCCAAATTCCGTAGCCGGTCCATTTTGCCCCGTTTTCCTCTATACATCTCGATGCGTTTATATTGAGAGGGGTGTCGTTATTTATTCGAATGTCCTGTATGCTAAATCGCGAGGTTAGCCGCGAGGCAAGTATAAAAAAAAGAGGGTAAGGAAAAGGTGAAAGGAAAAGCATAAGGGACATTTCGAAACGGCCACTTGAGAAATTTTCCTTCCTTCCTTCCCATCCCTCTTTCGCTCAAACTCTCCTTTACTTTTTCTATGTATCATACGTCGCACAATGTTCCCATACAAATCTCGTACCGCGTCTTCAATACGAAATGGCAAAGTCTCGTCGATTCGACACAATTTCGTTCTCTTTATGCCTTCGATTTTTTTTTTCCTCGCGAAAGGGTATATATGTATATCTGGGATATGGACGAAGCATTTCTATGATCTGTGCGAATGGGAATGGAAGAGTAAGATGATCCTCCTGTATGATCCTCGCCGCGCGATACGTAGAAGAGGTCGTAAACCCGAAAGGGGGAGACTACCCACCATCACATTTCGTCTCCTATCTATCGGCTTCTCTCGGTATAAACCGAGACACGACACGAGGTGTCCGAGGACGAGAATCGAGTTTAAAGTTTCTCGACAGCTTGTTTTCAAAGTTCGACGTTAAGGGGCGAGAGGACGAGTGTGTGAGACGAGATGCTACATAGCTATACAGTTATGTACCGGAGAGACGAATGGATATGTGGCGCTTTGCGATTTTTCAATCTATCGTCGTAAACATATATATTGCTGCGGACTCATGAGAGTTCGTTCCCAAATCTTCCGATAGCGTCTAATACTACAAGTCTTCTCCTGTTTTCATCGGTTTCGCTTCGAATTCGAATTATACTTACTATTAATTTCGGAAGATTCATGCAATCATGTGATATTTTTTTATTGTTAAGTCTTTCGATATAAATTATTATTATTAACTATAATAATTATAATTATTCATAATTTTTTTGTTAATAAAAATAAATTTTGAAAAACACGATTTATTTTCATATTATATTATATCGTGTTTTTTTTTTTTCGTAAGAAAAATGATAACTTAAGTCTTATAATGAATTGATGAAAACAACTGTTTATATAAAATGCCAACGAGTACTAAATCGTATCGTATTACTCTTGGCTTCTCCGTGCATCACAGTTAAGACAGATGAGAAAACGAATGAACGAACTGCGTTCGGATCGGAAGAGCGGTCGCAGCGCGAGAGAACGATATCGTATTACGAAACGGCGCGAAGCCGGTAATTCCCTCCCGATGTCCTACCGACGAGGACGAATGAATAAACGTAAAACGTATTATAAATGTAATATAATATTCGAGCGATAAGCAACCGACGAGGGCGTGACGAAAAAAAAAAAAAAAAAATACGGTGGGAAGAAACAAGTAAGCATCGCGTTCTTTAGGTCGAAAAAGAATACACCGGTGCTCTCCTTTAATCCTCGTTTATTAACGAGTGGTAGTAGAAAGCTACCGCCGCGCGGAAGCAGTCGGAGACGCGACACAATGCTCTCGCGGACTCTGGAGTGCCTCGTTACGCGAAAGACCGGTCGCTTTTGCACTTGGCGAGCAATTGCCGGAGTTCCGACAGCGCAGCAAAGTCTCTGCGTTCTTGTCTCGTCCCAAAAAACGAATGGGGAACGAGGGAAGTAAAAGATTGAAAAAAAAAGGAAACGTCTAAAGACTTCGCAGTAACAGTAGCGCAGCAAAGCTTGTAAAATTCACATAGGCATCGTCTTTGTCAGCAAAATATCTTTATCTCGCGAAGGAAAGAGCGAGAAAAAAAAGCCTCACGAACGAAGGAAGGATATACACGAGAAATACCTTTTTTTACGAGTACAATCACCCCGAGAAGATCTGAAGCATGGGAAGGTCCGGGAGGGCATGAAAAAGGGTGTTCGTGTAAGTTACATCGGCACAAATACCATCATCATCGTGATTTCTCGTATTTCGTGGAATTCACCAAAGTCGAACGTTTGCCCTATCGACCTTACGAAAAAAAAAAAAAAAAAAAAAATCATTCGAAATTTCGGAGTATCGAGATAATCGAATTTGAGTGAACGTGAACTTAATGCGGTATTTTTTCGATGATAAGCCTCGCGATATGATATTGTATGATAGATTTCTCTAACATGCCTCTGGAATAGAAAATACTCGTTCAGCACGAAAGGGACATTAGCCGATTGGATAACTCTCTCTCTCTCTCTCTCTCTCTCTCTCGTTTGGTAACTTGTAAAAGGTACTATAATTCAACGAGTGAGGTAACAAAACTCCTGGAAGCAAGGAAAGCCATAAGAACCGCGCGAAACGTTAATCCTAAACTCTTGGATTTCCCCCTCTCTATACCCCCAATCCCCTCGCGCCAATACCTCGTTATGGGCGCCGCAACAGAAATTTCTCAATAACTAACGACGGGAAAATAAAAGTTGTATGGATAGAAAATACGGTGACCTCGAGGAACATTAAAGAAAATTACAAAGTTTTTCCTGAGCAAATTATAATTTTTTCCTGACGAAAATTCAAATTAATCGTGTAAATACGAATAACTAATTAATGAAATTCCCCAATAATCGATTTTGAAAAAAAAAAAAAATTTTATGACGATGAAAAATAATATTAATAACAAAAAAAAATAATATTCATTTTATTAATAATATATATAGAATTTCACTAGAGATTTCGTGAAAAAAGTTCTCGAAGCACCGGAAGTCTTACGAACTGCGCGAAACGTTAATCCTAAACTCTTGGACTCCCCCCCCCCCCCCCCCCCCTCCCGCCCTTTACCGCCGCCGCCCGCCCCAAAGAGAGAAATTTCTCGGTAACTAACGACGGGAGAATGAGAGACGTATGGATAAAGAAGAAGTTGAGTCGCTGGCAAGTGTGGCAAGAAATCCAAATCAGGGACAGAGCGGACAGGGCAAGAGCATTGGAGCTGTACGGAGCGCCCTGCCTACCTATATGCTTGACTCTCTCCGTATCGGGTGTGCAACGAACGGCTTCCTGTTCGTTTCTGCTGTGTGTGAAAGCTCTTCTATTCTACGAAGGTACTCGTGATATATATGTATATACATAGCACGTTGCGGAGGTTCACCCATGAGCGCAGGTATCTATCCAATAAATATATGTATACTTTTTACTATATAAGCGTTGTATAGCGTAGCGTGCGAGGGGACCCCGTCCTAACCGTCTCCAAGCAAAAGGTGAATTATTCGAGACCGATGACCCCGAATCCCCTTCACAAGAATTCGATATGTATTTTTATTTTTATTTTTTTCTCATTCCCCACATAGTAAATATGAAATACTATACGAAAAAAAAAACCGTCAAGTAGTTAAAAATCTATCGAAATTATTTCGAAAGATTAATTAATCTCGTGTTATTCGAGATAAATTTATCGCATTAACCTATTTAAGAGATTGATAAAAAAAATACGTATGTTTTTTTTTTTTAATATGGACTTTGATCAACGGAAAAAAATAATTAAGCTATCGACTAGATTATTCGAGGTTAGCTACCGATATCTCATTTTTCGAATTTTTAATAGCAATGTTTAGGAATCCTAGGAATGTTTCAACGTCGAACCCTCTTCCTAGTCGCGTCCGCGGCGGAACCTGCTTGTTTTCAAACTCGTTCTCTGGCCACTCGACTCTAATCGTCTCGGTCTCTTCGACGTCTTGGTACGCACGTTGCGCCGCTGCAGTATATATATACACTCAACGACGAGAACGAATGCTCGATTGCCAATAGCATCTGTTTCTTCATCGCGGCACTAATGCACGTTTTCGCGTCTAGCGCAATCTTTTCCTTTCTTCGCTATATATAGTATATGTTTCTCAATCGCGTATCCGCGGCATCGAGTCTGTCGTTTAGTCTCATTGAAAAGTAGACGGATAGAACCGCGAGGCAAAAAAAAACGTTTAGCGATTGGAAAATTACGTTACGTTGCGTGAACGTCGAGAGATCACGTAGGTGGATCTCGCGAGGTATGACTTACGGTTGCAGAACGCGAGAAATTAACTGCCGTCGCGAGTTGTCAAGGAATTATTATTAAACTATCGCGTGCTATAATACTCCACTATGTAGTTTATATGTATATATATGTATATGGATGCATTAAACATACGTGCAACCTACGCCCAGCGCGATTTTTCATCTAATTTCTAATTCAAGGATGACAGGCTTACCCAACAAGTAGGTCATGTACCCTGAGGGCTTGTACAAGAAACACATATTTCTATCACCATTGAACAAGGAAAAGGGGGGGGGGGACTTGATACAGATCTTTGAGTCCTAGACACACGGTCGAACGTAACTCTCTCGGGCAATGCCCCGTCGCTCGAGAGTCGAGCACGTTGCACCGACGAATTGTTGAGATGAGAAAAACGAGGGTCGGTGGGGGAACGACGGGGGGAAGAGACAGAAGTCAGACGATTTATCATACGATCGTCGTTATGCTTCAACGAGGACAACACTCACCTTCTCCTGTCGTCATGGACTCCGGCTGAGGCCCGTAATGATTTCAAACGGGCGCACCGTTGACTCAACTCCATGCCTTCTTTCAGCGAGCACACACACAGATCACACCGATTAAACGCGAAAAACACAACAACAACAGAGAAACAAACGATATATGCGGAAAAAAACTGAAAACACAAAAAAAAAAGACACAGACACGCACGTTTTTATTGTCTCGTTCACGACGACGAGATTCTCGGGGTGTCTTGAGCCTGGCGAGGACAAAATCACGTCTTTGCATTAAACATTTTTGTCACGGCTCTAACTACGAGTTTATTCTCAACCACGCCAACGACAACGACACCTCATTTTCTATCGCGATCTCTCGTACCTCTTGCTACTGGTTTTTACGTTTTTTTTATTTATCGCATGTACCTAGATATATGTTTTTCTTTTTTTGCACTGGAACGAAACGTCGCCCCGGAACTTGTTGTACACACGCGTTACGTGGCCGGTCAACGATATCGCACGAGGGTCAAAGACGATTGTAATATTGATGCATTTGCGGTGAGGTTAACAATAATACAACGGAAATAGTTTTTTAATGGACATGCGACACAAAACGTTTCCAGACGGGGTAAAAACTGTTCGGTCGCAGGCGGTAACAATATTCGCGTTAAATACCGTGGTGTAGGTATACCCCCGAGTAACTACATAACCGTGTGCGCGAGTCGGCGAAAGGCTAACGACGACTGAAGCGCCGACTGGGGGCGGCCCGAGGCAAGCACACGCCATTTTTGTACGGCTCTTATACACGGTGACGAAAAAGTTTCCTATCACACGGATTTTCCGTTGATTCTTTTTATTTTTTCGTAGTTTTTTGGCTCGGGTAGATTTTTCGCGGTTGTACGCCGGATTCTCATACTGTTATTTATTATTCACACGGCGATTTCGACGGAACGCCCCCAAGGGGCACTTTTCTCTCGTGCGCGCGCTTTTTTCTCCCCTTTCTGTTCATGCAACCGCACACCGGTATAATTCGACAAGTCGAAGAAGAGAAAGGGTGGGAGGGGGGGGGGGGGAGATCGAGAGTAACTTTTAATCCAACGGGGGAAAAAGCACGCTGCATTTCTCTCCCCCTTTATCGCCGTTTCGTCTTCCTCGCGTGGTTGAGTAATGACTCAAGTTTCGGAGGTACAACGAGACCGCCGTTTACTTCGATGTATCCGGCACAACAGTTGTAAACTTTTATTAACCAAAACTGTTCATGAATCATCGGACAAACGGTTTTGAAATTCCAAGAATTTTGTGTAAACGGGCGAAAGTACGAGTTTTCCGGGCAGATAAACACGAGAGTCTGAAGTACGGAAGTTATTTTTATTTCTCAGCGCCCGTTGACATGTGACCGAGAGCTTTGTGTGTCGGCGATGAAACACGTTCGATCGTAAATCGACGAAAACTCTCTGCGCATCGAAAGAATAAGAAAAAAAACGATAAAAGTGTGTGCGCGTCGTTCTTATAGCTCAATCGACGCGTTCTCGAGCAATCTATTATTTAGTGAGAAAAAAAGGAAGCGATAAAAGTAACCCCCGTGACTCTGGGTGTTGTACGTGCGTTCGAGAGGATATATTCGTTATTTATTCAACGACGACGAATTGGCGCCACTTGGCACCGCGCGTAATCGCTGCAACCAACTACACAGTACGCGACGATGCAACGCCGCGCGGCGCTTTATGACGATTACGATGCTTTGAATAATTGAGTAAACAGCCCTCGGGCGGTAAGTATCATCCGGTTTAACTACATAGCTTTTGTCTACTGTCTATCACTCACTCTCTTACATTCCTCTACTATACCTAAACCGTCTGCTGTTCGACCCCATTATTCTTTTGCTCGTAAATCTCGATAGAACTCTCGCACTTTCGTGACTCAACTTCGACACTCGTTCACGACTATCGTAGCGAATCTCTCGTAAGCTAATACTTGAAGCAATTTATCGTTGTGAGTCGGATCTATTATATCGTCGAGTTTTGCATCGATGATCGGCAATGTTTTTCCATAATGTTCGACGATCTCCCGCGCATTCGTAAAGTTCGATTTATCGATGCTCGGCAATCTATCGGTCAACCAACGACGCACTTCCGGCGATAATTCGTCGTCGATGGAAAAATTTTCGAGCACAAATTTTACATGTCGATTGCACAGATCCGATATTTTAAGAGGTTCGAATATCTCGTAGTTGTAACATTTGTTGAATACCTGAAAAACGATGTAATTTTTTTTATTATAAATTATTATTCATAAAAATAAGTATAAATAACTAAAAATTTACTCACATCGGATTCGTCCATTTCGTAATCGGCGTCTCCCGATAACGATACAGTCCACGCGAATAGAGCGGCGAACGCGAAACTCGGCTCCTTAACGGACGCGATAAATTTTTCGAAAAAATGATTCATCGTATTCGCAATGCATTCGAGTTCATTGGACGGTTCGATTTTGCAAACTACCAGGGAGGCTTGTCTTCTCACTTCCGCGTTGTCGTCGACGAGTAAATTTAGTAAAGACGTCCACCAATCTAATGATAAACCTGCAATCATTTTTTAATAAATTATTCTCAGTTTTTTTTTTTCGAACTTTCGTCGTTTATAAATTGTCACTCACAGTAATCCGCATGGGAATTTGTCGATTCGATAAAAAGATCAAGCATTACGCTAGAAATTGCTATTCTACATCCGGTATCCGCAGAGCCCATCCACGTGTTTTCCAGAAATATTTTGTAGATACTTCGTTTGTACTCTACGGTCAAATATTCGTCCTGTAATGTGAAAATCTCAAAGTTAGAAATTCGTAATATTTTTTTAATGTAATATCATTAAATAAAGAAATGTAAATAATAATAATAATAATAATAATAATAATAATAATAATAATAATAATGCCAATAACTATAATAAAAATGATAAATAATCAGTTAATTAAATTTTAATTTCAATACAAATGAAAATCGAAAAAAAAAACAATTCGGAGAAATTTTTCACTATTTTCATATTTTGCAGTTAAACATTTCGAAATACCTTGTAATTTTGTGGCAATTTTCCGTAAGCTTTGCCAAGTAATTTCATAAAACTTGGACTCTCCTGAAAGTTTCCATTTTCCATATGCGAAACGAGAACGGTAACGATAAAACTGCACAGGCTACTGAGACTGTGAGAATCGAAATCGAACGGTCCAACGCAATCGACGGATTCGATAAGCGTTGTGTACAAAAAATCATAAACGACATCCTGCAAGTCAGGATCGACGATTTTTCTAATAATATTATTGAGCGCTACGAATATCGCAATATCGATTAATTTGTCGTTCCAAGTTTTGTCGATAACTCGCGGTACGCCGGACCAACCGGCGATCTGCACTTGAACGTTGCCGTGCGACAGAATAGAGTTCCACGTTATCACGAGGGACTCGTGACTTTTGTCGCAATATTTCTTCGCGAATACTCGATTCTCCGTCGCGACAACAAAGAGTTTCGCTATCGCGCACTCGTAGATCTCGCGACCGGGTCGTTGCTTCAATATTCTTGATGTATTCAGATGGGAAACGAGACAATCGAAAACATTCTCCAATTCGTCGAATACGCAATCGGCTTCGACGACGAGTTCGCATAATGCATTTACGTAAGCCGTCGCCAACGGAAAACACGCTGAACGGTCGTTGTTACTTTGAAGATTTTCCAATATCCAACGGGAACCCAAGAGAAACGAATCCACGTGTGTTTGCGGCAATTCGTCAATACGAAATTGTGGACTCTTAATTATTTCGAGAATTTGCAGCATGTAACCATGGAGAGCGTTGAATGATAAGCCATTGGCTCGACCCGGCAAAATCTTTGCGAATAACTCGACGACGAATGTATGCACCGTGCTTTCGGTTAGCAAAGGTACCAAAGCTCGCGCCGCCAACTCGCGGGTCTTGTAAACTTTGCTTTTGGCACACGCCGATACTAATGTGATAAATTCGTCAATCTATAAAAAAAAGTTAATACATTTTTTTTTAAATTTGTGTTTTTTTTTCAATTTTTTTTTATTAAACGTACTTTCCACTTGGAGTCAGCGTCGTCCGAATTAAAACTCGGATAAAGTCTCGAAAGAAGCAGTAGAATGGACTGTACACTCGGTTTTATGAGCGTATCGCTGGCTTCGACAAAAACCTGTAACTCGTTCAACATAAAGGGCAAAAGACTCGGATATCTCTCGAAGAATATTCTTCCGGTCATTTTATTATGAAGAGTTAAATTAACGTGATCTTTGGTCCTCTGAACACCGAAGATTCGAGTTATTAGCGAACTGAATAACAAGGTGGCGGCGTTACGTTCCTGCGGTACAAAAAAAACAGTAAATTTCAGTTAATCGAAGATAAAGTGACCATTTTTTTTTTTTTTCGTGCGATGCTTTGGAACGATTTTTTTCATGGATCATGGAAATATATAGAATAATAAAAAATATTCCGAAAATACAAATGAATGAAACATATATTTAAAAAACATTATTATTGAAAAGTGAGAAGAATTATGCAAACAAAACATTTTTAATAAAAATGTTAAATAATTGTAAAGAAAATCAAATTATGTAGAATAATTAAATGCCGTCAAGAAGAAAAGAAAAATTGAATTATCCATCACTGCGTTGTAACACAGTCGATAATCTTTGGACGACTTACCGCCCAAGTTTTTCCATCGTAACTCCTAATCGCTGCGCTCAAACCGTCGGCGGCGTAAGTTCTCGCCAAGTCGCCGAGTTGCGCGTGTTTGAACAAAGCTCTTAGAATGTTCAATGCGTGAGTTTTAATCTCCGTTATAGTTTCATTATTAATTTTATTGCTCGAGCCATCGGAGCTCTCGTCGTTTCTAGTGTCGGTGTCTTGAAGATCGGAGAATATAGTCTCTTCGTACATAATGGCCTTAGTATTCGCCGATAACTCGCTGCCCTCTTCGAGATCGGTGAAGCCCAGTAAAATTTTCATTATCGAATGAAACACCGCTGCCGTCGGTTTGCTTTGAACGAATGGATCGGAAGACGCGAGAGCCTAAGAAAAAATTTAATATAATGAACAAAAAAAACACAATAGCAATCGCTTGGAATTTATAGTTTTAACGATTACCAAATACCTGCACCATAAAGGGAACTCCGGCGCTTCTTCTCGTTGCGCAAAGTTTCGCGTTGCCGGGCGACAATCCCGAGACCGCGAGTAACAAATGATGCAACCAAATTTTCGGTAATTTCTTCAAACTTTCCTGCGTCAATCGCCAGAGTCGCGTGCATAATTGACCGAAGCCAACGTGCGCCTGTTCGAAGGCTCCTCTGTGTTTCGTCTCAAATAAAAGAGTTACCAAGTGCTCACCGATCTCTATCAATTGCTTTTCGTTAAGGAGTCCGACGGACGATTTTTCACCGGCTATAGGTGACTTTGAGGACAAATAGCCGAAGAGCAGACTGACTTCTTTGACCGTTCGCCAGGAGCAGAGAAGCACCATTTGCGGCGTAACCGTTGTTAGATCCGATTCTCCAAGGGCTGAGGTCAGAGTACTCGAATCCATGTCCATTGGAAAGTGTCCTTCGGGGGATGAATTATTGACGATTTGCGATACGGCGTGATTAAGACGAAAAGATATTTCGATTATTTCGGCAATCGTACGAATCCATGCTTCGGGTTTTTCCTTTATCACTTTTCTGTTAAAAACGAAATGCGCGCGTTCTCGTTATTTTATTAATTAATTTTTTGTATTTATTGATTGAAGTTCTGTAGATTTTTGTTGCGTACCCGAGATCACAGATGCTGAGGAGATTTCGGATGCAAAATAAATAACCGTAAAGGGAATGTTTGCCCGATGCAGCTACGATATTTTCTTCAGCTAACTTTAGTGGTTCCTGAAAAATACGTAAAAAATTTTTCGCTATAGGTATTTTTGTTTTTTTGCTATTGATGAAATTTTGATTTGTATGTAAATGAAACATTGATAATTTTAAAAAACTGCGCCTTGGTGAGAAATTTGTCTCACATTTTTCGAATTTATAATTTTACGGATACGAAAAAAACGCTAGAAATTGTAAATTTTCACGATGCTTCCTCAGCAATTTCTTCAGGTACGAGGGCGCAAAAAAATTACAAAAGATGCTTTTTATAATAGAAATTTTCTGAGTAAAAGAAATTAATGAGAGAATGTACAATTTCCAGGGTTTTTTTTTCGTAATTTACCTTTAAACGATCGACGACGATTGCGACCAATCGTAGAGTCTCCTGTTCCGCTGTCTCGGCGGGTAGATCTTCGAGAATCATAAAAGGTTTCAATACCTCTTGTATCACTGGCGACAGTAGACTAATTTTTAGCATGTAAGACGCGGTTATGCTATCGATTGGTCTTATGCAATTTCCCAATTCCAAAGCAACGTCTATTATCTCGCGTACTCTGTTAGCGTCGTCCAATTTAAAGAGACGCGGATCTATACTTTTCGCGATTTTGTATATTATCTCCTTGTTAGTTTCGTAAGTATCGAGCAAAAGGCACTCGAAGAGTGCGTCGGCCTGATCCCCGGTCCATGGTGAATCCGCGAATTCTTGCTCCAAAAATTCTTGTTGTAGTTGAAGAATCTGCAAACTCGAACGCTTCCGACTGTGTGTCGATCCCGGTCGCAGACCTTGGATACAAATCTCACGAAGCGTTAGAAAAAATGTGCGATAAACTTCTATAAGAATACGCGATTCTTCAGCTTGTTGAGTTGCGTCTTCGCAAAGTTTTTCGTACAAATCGTGACGAGCGTCTACTTGATTCTCGCATTCTTTGATCTTCTCGGCTCGGGTTACGTGTCTGCGCAGTACCGCCAAACTCTCTTTGATACGTTTCAACGCCTGTGAAGAAAAAAAAAATTAGCTAAACCAAGAATGATAAAATAAAAAAAAATAAAATCCGTTGAAACTGAATTATTTTCATCGACGTAAAGATTTTGCATTAAGCAATTAGATGCCTTACCTTTTTAATCAATGGCACAAATTCAAATCGTTCGCCAAGATTGTACGTCAAAAACTTCGTAATGATATCCAATTCCACATTGTCGAAGGCTTGCGTACTTTTCTTTGACTCAACCAGAAGACCGAGTGCTGTAAGTCTGATCTGCAAAACACAGCGACAACTTGTAAAATTTTTTTTTCTCTCAAAAACAATTTTTATTCATCGAATAGCATACCTCCTCATCATAGTGTCTCAGACAGGCTTCCAAAATGTTGTACTCCAATCTATTTCTCCAGAGCGTCTGTTGATTAGCGATACTCTCCTCATCGTCGAGTTCGCCGGAATTCTTCAAAGCACGAAGGTCCTTCAGCGTTTCCAGCAAATTATCGTTCATCGCGTCGAACAAACGAATCCCCGACGAGCTGTCAAGAGACATGTGTTTTTTCCGAATGTTTTCGAAGCTTCTGCTAGACAGCCGCGAACCATGGGGAACATAACCCTCAAAATTTTCTTACGGACATGTCGCCATCTGGCGCATAGAAATTCATTTCTTTTCCCCGCTATCGGTAAAAAAATTTCGCAAGGTGATAGTTAAATTGAGCGTCGAATATTCTCTTCCCACCTGTTTCCCGGCATCAGTCGGTAATAACAACAGCAATGTTTACTTTTCGAGGGTGCCGGGGATCCGACATCAAACGAAAAATAGGTTGTCCCTTTCATCGATCAGCCGCGCAGTGAAATCCGAGTTTTGTTCACTTACTTTAATATTCACGTTGAGACACGGGTCTCACGCTGTCGCGAGACGAGTGACAACCGCAGTGTCACTAACGATCGGCGATGACGCGTGGTTATTGTTTAATCCAATGAAAGAAAAACCTCGAATGATTTTTTTAAGCCAAATTGCGTGTTATGCCGTAATAGATTCGATGTAATTTACATAGGTCGTGTTTTATAAACTTAGCTATGAGATTAATGTGATGCTGTTATTATTGTAATTTATTCAATGCACACACGTACGCGTGCTTTTTTTTATGCCAAATAATAATCGTCACGTTTATTCGTATTACATCAATGGGTTACATTGATCCACCGATAAATTTGATAATGCAGTTTCGTTCGCGTTCCGTTTACATCGAGTGATTTTGCTTGCCTAACGTGCTTGCCGTGATTCGCCAAAGATCTTGCAACTACACTCTCGGGGCATCGGGCGAAAGTTTCGCGGAATAAACCTGTTGGAAGATTTGATTAAGGTCAGACTTGGGAACCCGATGGTAAATTCTCTAAAGGAGTATATAGTTATTTTGTCAGCTTGTGACATGGAAACGAACCGGTTGCATTCTTTTACAATCGACGTCGAGATATACATTACGGATTGTAAAATAATACTGTAATACTGTGTAGCGCGATACAGCGTAATCTCATTAATACACCTGTCGTTTATTTCGTCATTGTATACTATTATGTCAGATGGAATTTTTTTTTTTTTTTGAGTCTTTGTGCAACAAAATATATCCGCTAAATACATCGGAATTATCGAAATTCGTAGTTAGATGGTTTTTTCGCATATCGGACGAAACTCCAAATATCGGCTAATATCACCCCGCGGTTAATATATAAATGAAAATCGACAACGAAAAAAGCCGCAATAACTTCGGCGCAAAAACTCGTATCGCGTTAGTTCCCGTTTTAGCCATCGAAGTCGGAGAGGTTTTCGTGTAGTACTTTTAAAATTTCGAGAACGATAATTAATTAAATAATTAAATAAATGAATAACAATGGAAAATCTTTTCAAAAAAAAAAAAAAAAATGATGTTGTGTCGACGAGCAAAACGAGAGGTTACAATTCGGCGCATTGTCGCGCGTTCGAGATATCGAGATACACTATGAAATTTACTTCGACAGCACATAAACTTTGTTCCCTTGAAAATCGGTAAGTTTGAAGCAATGAAATGGAATTTATATCAATTACAAAGCAATATTGATTCAAGTAAATATTTGTTAACTAACTAACTTTATTGGTTTACATTTTTGCAAATCAACAAATAACTTTATTTAATTTTCACATAGATTCAGTGGAACGTGTTGACCCGAACGATTTAGTCGGGTCAAACGATTATCTACCCATCAATTAAATTTTTTTCTGAGTGTAGTAATATTATCAAATCATCGTATCGATTTCATAAATTGGTTCAAGGCTCTTGGAAAGATGACATTTTTATTTTCTCGATTACAAAAACGTTGGTTCAGTCGATACGTAAAAGTTTCGTAAGCGTTAAAGATTTTTAAACGATTTCTCGAAGTCCCGCAGCAGGTTATTTTTCCGACCTCTTTTACCACTCGAAAAAACGACTGACTCGATGACTTTTGTATTTTTTGAAAAGAATATCGAATAACGTTATACACCGTTTGAAATGCGCTTATCTTGATTTCTATGCGAAATAGTTTAAATGTCAAGGCTGAAGCGATAACAAAAAAAAAACATAATGCAATTAGAATATTAATCGTGTAACGTAGAGGAAGCGTAAAATATGCGGCATTGTGTAATGAGTGTAATTTACGATTACATAAAGGACCGTAGTTCTGCATCAAGACATCTCGGGAACTGCGATGTATTGGCGTTTGTATATAACACTTTATAATTATCATGACGATCGATTTGTAAACATCATCGCCTACGGGGCGACGAATTTTCTCGAAAAACCGAACGTTCCCATCGTCCATATTTTCGTTTCCTTTCTGCCCGCGAGGCACGAACCATTTAAATATCTTTCACAACAATGGAAAATTTGATTTTCACGAAAAATCTTTCGACGACTTACATACGAGAAACATTCAGACATGTGATTTTTTTTTTTTTTTACACAAATCATCGTTTCTGCGAGTTCGGAGAGTTTGTCCCCGTCGATGCTCTCGTATCGATAACGATGATACATCGAGTTTCTTCGATATGCCTTTTGCACCTACGTAGGCAACATTTTTCTTCTTTTGCGCTTTGGACACTATCGTCGATGGATCAAAAGGTCGTCGCCTGGCATTCTTATCGCACTTTAGCCGCGTATGAATATACGTATAAAAATAAACCTATTCGTGAAACAACGATTGACGCCGCTACGAGTAAAATAAATATGCTACGCAAAGAAAAAACTATAAATTTTATTTTTTCGTAAAAAAGAGGCGAATGTATCTTCGATTTATACGCGAAGCCAATTATCTTTGAGTTCGCGATAAACCCCTTTGGCAAAGTGTCGCAGATACGACGAATCAGAGCGGCACAAAGAAATCATATATATAGATAAATACGAGTCGTCGAGGATACAAGTTTCGTATATAATAGACGGGGGTATTTCAAGTCTATGTGCATTCTATACATATACAGAAAGATTCATAATAAATATCGCATCTTTTTTTTTTCGTTGAATTGCATAAAAAAAATTACTATGAAAACTACGATGGGAATTTTTTTTAACATTTATTATTGAACGACTTGATTTCCATTCTGAAGAGTTAGTCTCCGAAACGAAAACGAATCATTTCGAATGGACGCCAAATTAATAATTCAAATTTGAAAAAAATATTATTATTTTTTTTTTTTAGATCGAATCTCAGTTTTAGTAGCAAAATTTTGTTTTAATTTTTATGGAAATTGGAAAATAAAAAAATTCGATATTTATTATGAATCATACTGTATATTGTATATGTATAGCCGTAAGATTACGCGAATATAAGTTTCGAGTACGTAGAGAGGGTAGAAAACACGGTCGATCGAAGCCGAGACTAATAGCTTACGCCCGAAGGTACGTCGCTTGCATTGGTTTTTCTTGACTCAAGCAGCGGGGACATTTCTTCGTTTTTTTTTATATGCATTCAACGACGTCAGAGTTAACGAACTCTTCACGGACAATTTATTAACTTGTGATATATTTTTTTAATTCTAATTGTGCAGATTATAGACTATGGAACAAAAGTTATGAAACTTTGTATGCTATAAGGAAAATGCTTAATAATAAATAAGTCGATTCTACTCTAATCGCTTTTTCGGAGAATCGGAGTCTTTACAACAAAGAAAGTTCGGTCTCTTGTTACGATAATCGTTGGGGCATTAACTCGATTAACTTTTTATTGGTTGTAATAAAGAAGTCGAAGATACTTTAAGCACTTTTTCAGACAATAGGAGTCTCAAAAAAAAAAGTTGAGTCGCTTGTTATAAGAAACGCCGCGGCGTTAACTCAACAAATTTTTCACGATGTATAATGAATAATTAATAATAAATTACAAAAAATAATAGACGAGAATTACTTCTCCTATTACAATAATCATTGTCACTTTAATTCAATCGATTTTTCACACAGACAAAATTAAATTAAAATTACGAAAAAAAAATGAATTTATTCAAATAATTTTTTTTTTGTTAAATTGCTTGTTAAATCATTGGATTATTTTGCTATCGCGAAAAAAAAAGCTTTTTAAAAAAATCTCAAAATTTTCTAAAAATAGCCTTTCCGTTGTGCGAATGATGGGAGCTTTACACGTATCATTGGTACAGTTACATCGCGATAACGCGGACACAAGCATGTGGTTGCATATTACGCGGATGTATGTATTCGTGGAGTAAAGCCGCACACGATAAAAGGCGAGTTAATGGACGGCAAAGCCGGCTACGAACAGTGGGCTTCATCGTCGTCATGGATAGTACTGTAGCAAAACAGTGCTGGTATTCCGACTTTCGTTCAGCGAGGAATATTACCAATTTATCGTTCATAATTTCTTAATGCTTTTCCACTCTTTCACCACTCGCTACGAAAATCGCCTAATGTTCAATTATCGGGGGGCCTCTTCGACTAATGATGATGATGTGGGGGAGGTAGCGGTGGATGTGGAAGTGGTGGTACGGTTTCCCGACGATCGGTATCAAGTTTTGTAGCCGAGAGTCCCCGACAACTCACTCACGAGTTGGAAGATAGTGGAGTAGTTGAGTTTAGTCATCGCTCGAGAACGCACGGGTAAGGAAGATTCGCGAGCACGTAAATATGTATAAGACACGTACACTGTAGAGATATTAACGTTAAAATCGTTACGAAAAAACAGCTGCTTAATGGGCCGATGTTGTCTGTGTTGTATCTCACAAAATTCTTTCAATTTTAATTAGCCCCCTTTTTTTTCAATTTAATTCAAAATAATATTAAATTTTTTGGCCTCTCCGTTATTCTTCGCAATTTGTTTTATTGTCTCATTTGGTTTCTTTTATTTTTTTTTTTTGAGCTCATCACGCGCGAAAGCTTTTTTTTAAGGCGGATCACACGAAGTGTGATCGAATTTAATGAATTATTATTATTATCGTTAAAATAAAGACGAAAAGCCCGTTTGGCGCGCAACGAAAGCGAGAGATCCTTTCGCTTTCGCACGATACGAGGTTTTATACGCTTGTAGCACGCCGCCGATTCACGCTGCGAGTCCCAAAGCGCTCTCGCGAGCACTCGATTAAGAGACACACATCGGAGAGATATACACTTGATACAAGTGTGCGGGCTTCGCTCAGACCTATGCGAACGAGTTTTTGCTTTTTTCTTTTTCACGAGATATATTTTAGTGTGTAAAGTCAGACTCGGTCCATTCGGTCGTCGGACGAGTTAAGTAACGAACGTTAGCGCGGGCTTCGTATAGCGTCAGCGCGACAAATATTCACACGTTTACGAGTAAGTAGACGAACAAACTGCATTGTTTATGCGTTTCCATTATGAATTACGTAAAAGTTTTTTTCATTTTTTTCGAAAATAAAAATTACGAAAAAATGTTCGATACAAAAGGGACCGCGAACTGTGAAAGATCGAGAGCATTAAAATTAAAATTCAACAGGAATTTCGTTTGTTGTTTTGACAGTAATTTATGTTTTTATTTAATCAGAATCCGTAAAAAAAATTCCCATTAAATATTGAAGTTCTAATAACTAATTGGTAATGTTTTTTATTGTTTGCAAAAACAGAAAAAAATTTTAATAAAAATTGTATTTTTTCGAAATAAATATCAATATATATTTTTTGAACGTACAGCTCGGAACATGTGTCCAAAATATCTCATAAAACAATTAAACGTGCCAAATCCACGTTTATCAAAATTAAATCGAAGTTAACTTTTTTCCGAATTTTCGACGCAATAAAAAATATGATGTTTCCGTTGATAAAAAAAAATTATGGTGAACAAATAACTGATTTTATTTACTAGTCAATCAATCAATCAATCAATCATCAATTTACTAGTCAGTCAGCAATCTTTTTAGTTTCGTTGAACGTGTCGAAGAAATATCTCGAAACAATAAAATCGCTATTACCCAATCTCGTATTATTGAAGAATAAAGAATTAATAATACTGCAGTAACCAAAGTCATCGTCTTGTGCGCTGCAGTATTGATATTATTTAAAAAAGAAAAAAGAAAGAAACTGGTGCCGACAACCTCTCTTCGAGATAATTTCGCCGCTTTTACTCAATCGCATTTTTTAACGACCGATAAAACAGAATAAGTACTCAAAATCGTCAGATATTGAAACAAATATTTGCGTAAACAAGGTAACTGATAAAGTATATCTTTGTTTTACGAATTTTCGATAATCGATTAAATTTATCTCGTTTTTATTTGTTTCTACGATTTTAAATAATCGTGAGCGGCTTCGTTTCGCTTTACGGACGATATCATTGCATCGAAGTTCTATGAGTACGATGCACGATATCGGTTTCGCTATAATACACGCAAACATTCATTGAGGTATTATCGGGTTTGTCAAGAATTTGCTGCACGCGGTACTTGCGCAAGATAATCCTCGTGCAACACCCCCCCGCTTGCCACTCGTGAGAATGACCGTCGCTCGTCAAAATTGCAACTAAACTGAAAATTATTCTCAGCATCGTGACGTCGCAAAATATAGCGCTGTGATTATTTTAATAATTGTATACTTCGCCGCCTATCGCAGGATGTTATTTTACCTCGAGCTGTCCGAATGATTTTTGTAGATTTCGCGTGAATCTTTTCGAAACAAAAAAAATAATCATTTTTACAGATCGACGCTCGCAATCATGGTGAAGGCATACGAGGGTGCGTTAGTTTTGGCGGAGGTCTGTTTGCTTCTTCTCAAATCTTTTTTCTACGTACTCGAGGGTATTTATCGTATGATCGTACCGCGCGAGGAGAAAAACGTCACCGGTGAAAGAGTATTGGTAAGAAACAACAAAAGCTTCGTGCAAAAAAAAAATATTTTTTTTTACGGGTAAAAACATTTTTTACCTTCCAAAATGTTCACTCCACACTTGTTTTCGATATTATTTTATATTTTTTTTATAATAAAAAAATTTTTACTCCCATAAATTGTTTTTTAAAAGTACGAAAAAAAAAGTTCGTTAAGCCTTTGTAAATTCAACGAACTTGAAAATTTATGCATACTTAACAAGATATTATTTTTTTCCGAGAAAAAAAAGCCCCTCCATTTTTGTCAATAAAGCTATAAATCACAATTTGTTTTTTTGTATTTGACGATTATTTAACGATCCAATCGATCCTTGGCATTGATAATTTTTCCCGAGAGCTGATACTCGATGTACAACGTGATAAATCATCTTTTATTTCTCGATTTATCGCGCAGCAAACAAGCAATTAAAAAAAACCGATGGAATTGCTTATAACGTTACTGCATCGATACAATGTCTCTGTAATTCTCTAAATGTAAAATTCTCTGTACAGTCTTCGATTATTACGCAATACGATAGATTTCAAGTTAACGAATATAAATCATCAGTGAAGATAAAAAAGATCGCGCGGGTCGCGGGTGACTTAAGTTGCAATTTTTTTGCTCGTAATTCAGATGAACTTTGTGATATCGCGTATCAACAAGAAGTGTCGTATTTCTTACGCGGCATATTTGAGATCGCCGGGTTATCGTTACAATGTGACATAGCATACGCGTAATTTACTACTACATCGTCTCGTTGCTATTGCGTACGACTAAAAGTGAATGGCTTCGTTTTCCGGTCACAGATCACGGGCGCGGGACATGGAATCGGTCGGGAATTGGCCCTGAAATACGCCAGTCTCGGCGCCACGGTCATCTGTTTGGATCTCAATTCCCAAGGCAATCAGGAGACCATCAGTGATATTAAGAAACTCGGAGCAACAGCCGTCCATGGATACGAGTATGTAAAAAGCGCCATTCTAACGCTTCAAATGATTATCAAATTATCTCCGCGGCGTCGAACAATTCCAATCGATCGTTTAACACGCGCATCTTTCTTTTTTTCCTTTTTTCTTCTACGTAGATGCGACGTCGCGAACCGCGAACAAGTATTCAAGGTCGCCGCGAGGATCAAAGCTGAAGTCGGCGATGTAACGATACTGGTGAATAACGCTGGTATAATGCCGTGCCATCCGTTAATCGAACACACGCCCGAGGAGATTACGAAAATGTTTGGAATCAACGTGTTTGGCCATTTTTGGGTCAGTGAGACATTCGTTTTTTTTCTCCTCGAGAAATAACTCCATTACCTATTTTTATTTTTTTTTCGGCAGATGTTGCAAGCATTCTTACCCTCGATGATAGAGAAAAATCACGGACACGTTGTCGCGTTATCTTCGATTGCCGGAATAATCGGTGTACCTAATCTCGTGCCTTACTGCGCATCGAAATTTGCCGTACGAGGCAAGTAGATATGAGATCTCAAAATTTCTTCGCAATGGCACAATATTGTGAAGCGGTTTTTTATTGCTATTTTTTTTCGCGAAGGTATGATGGAATCTCTCATGGAAGAGCTTAGGAAGAGCAGAACCGATGGACAGACCAGCAACATTGGATTCACGACGATATTTCCCTATATGGTCAACACGGGTCTTTGCAAAAATGTGAAAATCCGGTAAGATTTTTTTTTTTTTCTGAGTAACTAATTATTTTGGAAATTGTTAAGATTCCGACGAATAATTAATGACTTATCAAACACCCCGAATTTTTCCATGAATTCGTTGGTATTTCGGTGAAATCTGAAAAAATCTGAGTTTTTACTGAATATTTTTTTTTCTTCATTTTTCTTTGCTGAAATAGTAACTAATTATTTATAGATTAGCCGGTATTTCGGCCGATAAAATTTAAGAAATATTGAATGACTGCTATTGCCGCTTTCTATCCTATCTAATCGATGCATAACGATTTGTTTTCAATTCCCTTTCTTTTAGGTTTCCGAGTTTAATGTCAATGGTGACACCGAAAGAGGCAGCGGCGACTATAGTTTCCGCTCAGAGGCGAAACATACGCGAGGCGACGATCCCCAGCTACTGGATGACCATAAATAACACACTGAGGTGAGTTAAGCTTATCGATCGATTCGACACACGGATCGAATGCAATTTAAATCGTTTTTCTCTCATTGCAGAAACTTCCCCGACCAAGTGGCGATGAATCTAGCAGATTTTTTGAACAGCGGTGTCGAGTCCGATCTCTTGTAAGCCAATGAAATTGAACTGCGAAAAAAAAACCCCAAGAAAACTCTAAAATCAAAAACAAATAAATAAGACGCGAGTCTCCGTTTCTCGTTATCGAAACAATAAGGAGCCATTTCACGGCATGTATCGCACGAGTTTGACTTAACTTAGAAACTGTGCGTACATATCGAAATGATTACACGCGATGACGAATCTCTCGTACGAATAACGATTAATACAATATCTCGAGAGTGTTAAAGTTCGTCGCGTATTAAACGAGTGACGTAAGTCCTTCATGTGTGAATGAGCGCGTGAGTGTACGAATTATATGTGTGTTTGTGTATATATGTGAGGGGCAGTAATTCCTCATCGACTAGCCAACGGATAGTTTTATAATACAAAAAAAAATAAAAAATTGTTAGGTCGCACGGTATTCTTTTGATTCAAATGTAAATGACGAAGAACGGATGTGGGACAATTCGATAAGGAGACGTTGACGTTAATCAGTTTGTATTATAAAAAAAAATATATATATATATCTATATAAATTATAACATTTTTCACGTCGATTTATGGTTTCCACATGCCTTTTCCATTCGTTTAAAAAACTGTTTCACTGACTTTTCGCGAGTCAAGGTTACTTAGTTCTCACTGTTTTGTCACGTGTTCGGACGCGGCAAACTGCTGCTAAGTAGATCCTCGGGTGCGGGTGCTATTCCCTCGTAACCTCGTGTACCGACCTTCGCTCCCGCTACGCGACAAGCGAATGTCACGGCCCCTTGTAACACGCGTCTATCGATAAACTCCGTTTGACTGCATTGAAGAGTCTCGATATTGGGGTTCCGCGTTATATCGATTTTTTCTACCGATGTCTGTTCGGTCAAAGAGACACCAATTTCGGACGGTGTTTCCTCGGAGGTTGTGGGCACCTCGGCGCCCGGTTGAACGATCTGTCGTCGTGATAATTTTACCATGTTGAGATAGTGAAGAGCCGCCGCGGTAAATGTATCACCGGCGCCAAGTGTATCGACTATTTCCGGCGGCGAAAATGCCGGAGATTGAACTATCGTGCCGTCCGGAGTTCTCGCCATCGCGCCACGGTCACCCCAAGCGCAAAATATCACAGCTCTGTGAAATATTTAAAAAATTTCATTAGAAAATGGAAAACCAAGGAATTTGGAGGAAAAACATTGTTTTAAGATTTTTAAGGGCCGTAAAAACCGGTCCTCAAAATCGGAAAAACGACCGGTTGTTTTGCGCAAAAAACGAAACCAAAATGACAAACTGTGCGTAATGGTGTGGCTGCTGGTCGGTCGTTAATAAAAAAAAAAAAAATCGATCATATTATCGATCACCAAAAATTTTGATAAATCGCTAAAAATGTGAAAAAATTGAAAAAAAAATAAGAATAACCGATAATAATATGTGGCAAAAAATATCAAAAGATTTTGGAAATGCACTTGAGTTGCCACACAAGTAGAGAGGTCAACTCCATTATTTTCTTTTCGTCTACACGGTGAATCTCTTACATAATACGATTAATTGCTTGTATAGTTAATTGATTGTCGGTCAGTTTTTCAGTCGCGCGATTCGCTAAGGTGAATTCGCAGCTTACCCTGACTTCACGTCTCTACCGATGTTTCTCATAGTTTCGCTCATATTGCCGTATCCTCGGCTCCTCGCGAAATCTTTTGAGATAAACGCAACGTCGGCGTACGGTAAGAGATCCAACAATTCGGGATTATTTTTCTCCAACTCGACGCTCATCGTTATCGGCAAACTCGGCGGTTTTGATGGAATCTCACTGAGCTCTCCTTTGCTGTTTCTCGTACCGTTGTTGTAACTTTCTATATATTGCATCATTGTGACAACGAGAGGAATGTTTCTTCCCTGAAAATAATTTTTTTTTTCCAGTATAAAATAACAAATTATTGTTATTATATATTATACATTTTCAACTTTTTTTTAATTTGAGATAAATTATAAAAAAATTGGTGGTAACTTAGAAGAAACAATTATTTACCTCAAAGTGTATCCAACTATAATTTTCTAGAGGGATTTTTTCGAAATCTTCAAATTTCAGCTCCGGCAGATTTGGATTATGGTTAATTATAGTTCTGGATGCGTTGCTGAGATTAAGAAGAACGGTGGACATTGAACTGTCCACGTCGTCGAGTATCGGACAGTGAGAAAAATCTATACTGTGCTTTTTCATGTCGTCTTTGAGAAAAGCCCAATTGTGTCGACCGCTGCCAAGAGTTCCCAAAAATTCTACTGGCGTTCCAAGTTTCGATAGAACCGTGGCATTGTTCGAAGCGTTGCCTCCCCTTTGCCATCTGTACTCTACGCATCTGTGAAATATCACAATTTTTTTGAATTGTTTATAAAATTATTCATGAAAATAAAAAAATGAAAAATGCCTGTTAATTTATATAAAATGGAAAAAAAATTGAAAAAAAAAAAAAATGTATATTTGATGTCGATAAAAAATCATTATTGACCTCTGATCCGAATCCTCGATGGGATAATTTTTGCAGACTTGCACGATGTCAACACATATCAAACCAACGCAAAGAATTTTCGGCTCGTTTATACCCACAGGTGGGGAGCCGCCGACGATCTTTTCGTAAAAACTCGAGATCATCGTATGAATGATCTCCTCCGTAATAAAAAAAAAAAAAATTGCGCGTATTTTTGTGTTCTTTTTTTATTACAAAGACGTTCGAGAGACAGCCCGTCGTCGCGCGAGATACTTCAAGCGACTGTTCTCGAATAACTCGCAATTTACGAACACGAGTTGATATGCAGATAACAAGCAAGCGAACACGAAATTGCTGAATGACTTATGGTGACAAACACATTCTTGCGATGATAGTTTGTTTTTATTTGTTTTTAGTGCAGATAAGCAGATAAGAAACGTTGATAAGTGGCGCGAACCCTAAAATCACCGAATGATGAGTCCATAAACGTTAACATATGTCCAGGTAGTTATGTTTTTATATTTTTGTCGATCATTGTTCCTTAACCTATCTCGTCCTCTGGTGGAGAGCCGTGTTCTTCTCTTCTGTCATCGGATTGTTGCACGCGATTCGTAGATGTCAGGCTCTATCGGAAAAAATGGAGTAAAGAAGTTGCGGAGTTCATCGAGCGGGCATTCGAGTTCAGAGAGCAAATTATTCGATCCTTAAATAATAGAAGGGTTCACGTGTCCGTAATATTGTTAGATAGTTTTTTTGTTATTTAAGAGTTACGTGCAAAAAAGTGCGCATATCATGTGCGCAGACATAAACTAAAGGCAGTAATTAAATAAACTAAACGAGAGTAATAATGAAAAGTTAATCATTTTTCGATAAATCCATAAATTAGACAGAAAGGGCCCACCCGCTCATCCTTCTCATTGAAAAAAAATCGAACGATACTTCAACTGGTTTTACTATGATATAACTATCATTTTTTATCTATCCCCTTCTCGCCTATCTCTTTACTTGAATGAAAATTCTCGACGATAATATCTCGTATATCTCACTGTCAACACTCCGGTTGCATTCCTGAAGGTTTATTTTTTATTGTTATTGTCGCAAGGTGTAGTGACGAAAGATAATCAGCTGTGGAACTATTACAGCATCGTCGCGATCACATGGTAAAGTCGTCGTAGTTATCGTCTGTCAAAACATAACCTGAGATTAGCACACTATCCGAGAGAAGGTCGCGTGTCGGGAAATTGTAGTACAATCGGGGTAGGGCTTGAAACGTCGAAATTTCGACGTGAAAAATCGGGTCCCGATAAGTTGCGTGGTGCGCGACACTACAGTCTCAATGGACTGGTTGTCACTGACTCGTCGTACGGTCGTAATCTATCACAATTCGTTTTTGTCCCGTATCGGTGGTCGATCGGTGGTGCACGTTGAACCTAAAACTATAGAGCGCGGTCAATCAACCTAAAATGCCCGGAGGAAAACGTTCACGTTCACTCAATCGACTGATTAGTACATGAGAGTGCAAACAGGATTTTTATTTCTCAACGCTCTTCACAGTCGCAAGTAAGTTAACGGAACTGTGAAGTCTATTTTTTTAAATGTTGAGTTCGTTACCGCGAGTTATGTAACCTAAATATCTAGTGATGGTGTCAAATAATCGACGGTTGAAGGTGCTGCGTCTCGTGTATTGTTAAAATTAAATCGGAGCTCAATAACGAATTAATTAAATCTCGTTCACAGGTTTAACCATTACTAAGGGCAGTTGAAACCTTTGGAAATATATATATATATAGAAAATAATGGATTGGAAACGCAGCGAAGAGAGTATCTTTCCCACTGTTGGAGCTACGAGTGATCCTCATGACGTGGAACATCCTGCGCACAGAGTATCGATAACGTCTCTCCTGAAATTGACGACTGACGACACCAAGGAATTTATGTGTGGCTGGGGAGCTGCCGTTATCAACGTCACTGTCACTTATCCAATCAACAAAATAATATTTAGACAGGTAAAATAATTTTTTTTTATATCATTTTTCTTAATAACAATGATGATAACCAATCCTTGACCATTACGATCATATGACATTTTCATTTTATTTTTTGCTTATTTGACATGTGTTCAGTCGGTAAGAAAAACTGTAATACCATTTGAATGCCGCACAAACATGAAAAAGGCAAATTGTTGGTAAATGAGTTCACTATGCGATCAGACAATACTTTTTTTTTGGTCAAAATTCATGAAATTTTCGATTGGTGTTATTACAGGTTTTTTTACCGACCGAGTAATATCGCATCGCCATTAATATCGCTTTTTTGAAAAATGTCGAGAATTTATCGTTTGTGAATTTTCGTCATTACAGATTTTGGAAGGTGTACCCGCGGACGCTGCGGTTAGACAATTATCGAAAGAAGGAATGAGACTCTTGTATCGCGGAATATTGCCGCCTCTGTGCCAAAAGACTCTGTCGCTTAGCATAATGTTTAGCGTCTACGAAGGTTGCCGTACGAGACTCGCGCAATTAACGGAGAAAACCATAATCACGAAGATATTGGCCGCCAACGCGGCCGGAACGGCAGAAGCGATGCTGATGCCGCTCGAGAGGGTACAGACGATACTGCAAGATTGGCGTTATCACAACAAATTCCGTAACACTACCCACGCATTTCGTTATTTGTTCACGACTCACGGATTATCCGAGTGTTATCGGGGCCTCGTACCGATAATCTATCGTAACGGCTTGTCGAATTTAATGTTTTTCACACTACGAGATTATTCTAAAACGCTGATGGGAGAGGACGAGTCGTTACTAGCGAATTTCATAAGCGGCGCTTTAATCGGCGGTTTTACCAGTACAATATTCTATCCCATGAACGTAATAAAGATACACATGCAATCGAGGATTGGCGGTGATTTTCAAAAATTCAGCGTCGCCCTGCGAGAGATTTGGGTCGCGCGGGATCGAAGTATAAAAAGTTTTTACAAAGGTGTGCATTTGAATTACATGCGATCGTTCATCAGTTGGGGTGTTATAAACGCTTCGTACGATTTTTTAAAAAATATCATTTTTTAGTTCGATTATTAGCCAAACCATTCGGTACGGTCTCTTTCACGAATTAGAAAAAAAAGAAATACTCGTTGTTACGCGCGGGAACAACGATTATTAAACTATACATTGTTCGTGAGCGTTGACTGATAGAAAAAAAATCGATTCACCAAAGAGTAAAAAGCAAAATACCGTTGAATGCTCAATCGTAGCCCGTGTTTCAAAACTCTTCTATATGTATATATCGACATTACGTTTAGTAGGAAAAAATTAATTATTTCAGCTTACACTTTTTTTTTGTAATTATATTTTTGTAACGAAAAACTCGATAATTGGATTGCGGGGAAAGTGGAAAATGTAAATAATAATTAATATATACATATTTAATATATATACACAAAATGAATTCTATTTCAATGGAAGTTACGAATAATAAGTATATGAATGTAGCCGGAGTGTAATTTAATTTTAATTGCTAAATTGCTGTTGCTGAAAATGCTCTCCGTTTATATAAAAAATTCAAACTCACACGGTTTGTGTATTCGCATGTTTTTTTTTTCCTTACTCCCGTAGAATTAATTAGCGTAGTACGGGGCATCTCTAATAAGCGGCTAAATTAACGCTCTCGTCGTTTGGCCGTGACTCTCTCTTTTATATCGCCCGGCAGAGAGAGAGAGAGCTCTCACGAGAAATGCTCGTACAGTTGATCTACCTATGCGCTGATTCTGCGTGAGTGGGAGTCTGCGTGAAACCATGCTGCGCGTTCTGCCTCTTTGTATATATGTGTTTTCACGATGTTACGGAGGAGAGAGGAAGACAAGAGGGACCGGGGGCTCGAGGGGATACGAGTGTGTAGACGTTTGTGAGAATCGTCGCGGGGATCGCGGGGGAGTTCCAGAGAAAAGACGAAACTATACGTCGCGGCGCGCGTACGGAAAATGTCGCTTTGACAGCGTTCGAGCAGTGGGTGCATCGTCGTATAAGCTCTCGGTACAAGTGGAAGCGGATCGCGTATACGAATGAGAGAACGTAGAAAGAGGAAGGGGAGTTGAGAAACTCACGTCGGGTACCACAAACGGCTGTGTGAATAGTTGAACTCCCCCCGACGAGACTTAGCATAAACCACGGTGAAAAAAAACACACGGAAAAACAAAAAAACCGAGAAAAAAAAACGTTAAAGCAACCGAATATGAAACTTTCAACGGTACGCGACGGATCCGCGAGTTCACTCGTCGAGCCACGACTCGTCGTCGTTCTCGCGGTCTACGACGAGCTATTTTTGGCCAAACGCGAGTGCACGCGGTCGTCGAAACGTTGAATAAAACGAAAGTAATGAGAATCAACGCGACGAAGATGAGCACTCCGATCGAGGAGAAGATTGATCAGAAGCTGAAGGTATCGGTAATTATTGATTAAAATCGCAAAAAAACAATGATATATCTCATCGTAACCCACGACCCCCGGTTATTCCATTGGCAATTCTCGCACGTCTTTTATATTTCATGATTATCGAGATCAATAAAAGTCGCGAGAGATATCGAATTCCCTTACTCGAGCGCTTACGCGGTAGGAATAGCTCATGCATTTTATTAATTCACTGCACATTGTCACGGACGTTTGAATTAATTAGAATAAATAGTCGTGAATAGTCGACTTTTTTTTTTACTTTGATGACACGAGAAATTTTTCTTCGGCGATGACCATCGATGGCTAATTTCAGGTGAGGACGGGGATGGTGACAGTCAGCGATGGAAAAAGCAAACCGATACCGATGAGATTGAATCTCTCGATGGAAGTACTGAAACTTCAGCGAGAAGATTTGGAGGTATAGTATATTTGTTTTTTTTTTTTTTTTCAAATTTTTTTTTTATGTTTGGTATCGATATTTCATAACGGAGACTTTTTCCCAGCAGGCAGCGAATCACAACAAACCCCCGTTGGATGCTAAAGAGCGAATGGTACAGATAACGAGGCAAAAGGTCGGAGGATTGGGATTGAGCATTAAGGGTGGTGCTGAGCATAAACTTCCGGTTCTCATATCAAGAATTTACAAGGGTCAAGCTGCGGATCAATGTGGACAGCTGTTTGTCGGAGATGCGATAATCAAGGGTGCGTCGATCCTTTTTTTTTTTTTTTACTATGGGATTATTTGCGCATCGAGCGAATAAATAACCATCATTGATTCAGAAATATAGCATTGTTTGGACGGTAAAAGGCTTCTGACAGTTTTTCAATACTTCAACCGGCTGTGGATTCTATTGTCTGTTAGGGGACAATGAGTTTTGCTATTCCAGAAAGAGATTGCATACAACCAGCCATTTCACCAAAGTGGCTCTTTGAAATTTTTCCATCAGTTTTTCCTTCCAATGCATACTGCGCAGTTATTTTTAATTGGAATTTTACCAAAAGTATTTTTATCTCAAAATTTTTTTGCACAGTTTTACGAAAAAAAAAAGAAAATTAATTGATTATCGGTTGTTTAATTGTCGATTAAAAAAAAATTTATTTTTCAATTTATTTGTTTATTTGAGAAAAATTGAATTAAAATATTTATTCGTTGATTTTTTGAAAATTATTTTATCCATTCGTTTGGCAATTTTCATACAATTGATTTATTGATTCATTTGCTTTTCTTTTCAATGCAGTTAATGGAGAATATATCACGGCGTGTAATCACGATGACGCTGTTAATATATTACGAAACGCCGGGGACCTCGTTGTTTTGACGGTGAAGCATTACCGTGCTGCCAAACCGTTTCTACAAAAAAACGGTAATTACTTTAACCACCGAACTCTTCTCTTCTGTTAATGTCTCTTCTTCCTTTCGTCGCCTTCTCCTACCGTCCTCTCATAATCTCGCGCCATGTGGGCGATAACTCATTTTTCTCATAAACACAAAACGTTGAACGATTTGTTTCGTTTCGTAACAGAGAAAGAGGAAAAATTGGACAATTGCGCGAATGGCGAGACGGAGGAGGAATGGGTCTCGCCGAACAGACGTTCCGGTGGAAGCCCCAAATCCGGTCACAGCAGACATGGCTCCAATACGTCATCCTCTTCGGCAAATTTGAAAAAATGGGTTGACGTTATAACAGGTGAATGAATCGATGATTAATATATTTTCAACCCAAAGCCACAAGAGCTTTCGAGATTTACAAAAGAAGTTTAATACTCGAATTTGTATTAATTTACATTTCGATTATATGCTAAAGTTCACTTAACCACTTAAATAAATGTTAATGAATAAAATATTAATGCGATGTCTAACGAAATGTTAAATATTTTCAGTACCACTGATGATGGCGTACGTAACAAGATACATATTCGGTACGGATAAGCTGAGACGCAACGCGTTCGAGGTACGCGGTTTGAACGGTGCGAGAACCGGTGTAATCCACTGCGACGACAGTGCGATATTAAGCCAATGGCTGAAATATATAACCGACAATATAACAGGCTTGACGCATCTACAGATGAAGTTGTACAATCGTAATTTTGGTGTGGGAGAGAGAATAGAGTACATGGGTTGGGTGAACGAGGCGGTAAGCAACAGCAATCAACCGTGGCAGAGTTACAGGCCGCGTTTTTTGGCTCTGAAAGGTCCGGATTTGTTGTTATTCGAGACACCGCCGTGTAACATAGGCGATTGGTCCCGATGCGCGCTCACCTTCAAAGTCTATCAGACGATGTTTCGAGTGATGAGAGAATCGGAGAACGTCGACGAGAGACAGCACTGCTTCTTGGCGCAGAGTCCCGGCAAACCGCCGCGTTATTTGAGCGTCGAGACGAGACAAGAATTGTTGCGAGTCGAAGCCGCATGGCACACCGCTGTATGCTCCGCCGTAACGCATCTTAAGAGCAAAACATTTACCGTTACTTTTAACGCCAGAAGTGCCGGTCTCACTCTCGAATGGACGCAAGGATTCTCTCTGTCATACGAAAACATGAGCGAAGTTGTGTGGCGTTACAAATTCTCGCAATTGAGAGGCTCGAGCGACGATGGAAAAAGTCGATTGAAATTGCACTTTCAAGAACTCGATAGCATAGCGATAGAGACGAAGGAATTGGAATGCTCCCAGTTGCAGAATTTGTTGTTCTGCATGCACGCTTTTCTCACTGCGAAGGTGGCCGCGGTCGATCCAACGTTCTTAACGTCGACGACCCCGTAAGTGCGAAGGGCGCGCGCCCCCGCACCCTCAACGCTCCGACCGTAACCGTGAGGACGGAGGAGACACGAAAAAAAAAAGAAAAAGAATTACAAGGTCTAATGAGAAAAGTCATTATTTTTTCGTATTCTAAAATAGCGAATTCAGCGCGAGCTGACATTTTTTTAGAGTTTCGGAGGGGCATGATTGACCCGTGTAAAGTCAATTGGCGAGAGAAGTACGCGTCGAGTACTAGTCAATAATTCCAAAAAATAAAAACTGAAGAAAAAGAAAAAAATTGATAAAAAAACGAGACGTAAAAAGCGATAAATACGACAAATACGCATAAATCGGTGGCTTTCAAATAGCAAATACGCGGCGTTAACGTGATTATTTATCATTTTCCGCTTAATGTAAGTATTTTTTTTTTCACGTGAAAGTGTTGAAACGCCGGTTTTTTATTGCTTCGATGAATGATCCGCGCTGCGAGTCTATAACGTGTCGCGAAATGCGACTTTTAACATATTTCTTCGGGGAAAATTTCTCGTGATTTTTTCATTTTATATCGCGTTTATATAATACATTACTATATATTCGAAGCTTTCGAAAGCCGATTTCGAGAATCGCAGAGGCTACCGAGTTGCCGAAACTCTCGAACGCGAGAAAATTAAATTCCTCGTCTCCGTAATTTATTGATTTCATTTATCACGAAACGGAAACAATATTAAAACTCTTATGCACGCTTATTCGTCGACGAATGCTCTCTACAAAAAAATCGTTTTAAATCGTTCGGTACAATTCAGCTACGAAATAAGTTTAATGCCAGTATTAATCTTTCAATAAGAAAATAACATCACAGCTGTAGTCGGGATAGCAATGAGGTATAAAAAAAAAGAATAAAAAAAAATGAGAACACAGAAACGAAGAGAACAAAATAACGTTTCGGTAGATCGACCATGGTTGCCCACCTGTTATTATATATATACCGTAAAAAAAAAGAAAAAAAAAAAAAGAAGCCGCGCGCGCTATTTGTTATTTTCTTCTACTTCTCGCACGGCACGATCAGCGACTTGTCTATTTTTCTCCACCCTATGAAATTTACTATTAAATAATTATCGTATCTTATTATCTATCGGGGCTCTCGATTCAATATATTTTTTGCATCGTCTCGTTTCGGTCGTATTGGGTGTTTAAAAAAATAAAAACGAATGGAAGAGACGAGAACGGAAAAGAAAAAAAATAATTCGAATCGATATAATTTTGATCGATTTCGAACGATCGTCAATCTAAATTTCTTCAACTAGCGGCCTTTCTCTCTCTCGTATCGTAGAGAATTTCGTAATTTACGATATTGCGTTTCCAAAAAAAAAAAAAACACGCAATACCGGATTAGTATTGGTCGTGAAATTCGCTGGATCGATCGTGTTCGATTTTAATTGAAAAAGAAAACGAACAAAAGAAACTAATATAACACACAGACACACATTTACACACGTAGAAAGTGCCTATACCTCGTTGTACACAGTCGAAACTATTATTCATTTTTAACGTTATATATCCTCAAACGCTCTTTGACTATGAAATTTTCTTTGACCTAACGATTGATTATTCTAGTCTAACTAAGCGTAGGGTGTTACCATGGTCCGAGAATACGAAGATGAGTTTTATCGGAGGGGTGTTTGTTTCTCGAGTGCTCGACGTTTCGTAAAACCCCGTTATACCGTCTCCGCTGATTGTTTCACGTAAAAAAAAAAAAGAAAAAGGAAACCGTTCAATTATTCCCGTGACAATCGGTGGACTCTTTCCATTAACGAAACGTTGAGCCTTCGTGAAGGGCTATGCGCCTTGTAGCGTATTTAAATAATAGGTATAAATATTAATGAATTAATCGTTAAGCAAGAGAAAATGACTACGTGTGCTTGGATTATCGAGTGCTCGCGCAATAGAAAAAGATTTATCTTAGTGACACCGACGATTCGATTTAATCACAGCGACAAAAAAAAAAATACCAAACAAAAGAAACAAAAAGAAATGAATATTAACGTATTAACGAATGAATCGGTACGTCTAATCGTGATTACTTACGAATCGCAATAAAATGACTGCACAATTATATTGTATAGTTAGATTAGGTAAAAAAAAAAACAATGAGAAACGGAATGAAGCTGAGAAAAAAAAAATTGGAAATGCTAACTACAGTTCAATTAATCGATTTGAGATCAATTAACCGGGTTGTGTGTGTCTCGAGAGTAAGGAAAAAAATATATATAAATTAGAGACGACGGAGGTTACATATCCACAAGAGGGAATAAGAAATATTTCTTTGGACAGATTCTTTTTTTTTTTCTTTTGGGAGTAAGTTACGAGAGTCGAATCGCGACATTTTTAACTTATCAATTGTATAGATCGTCATTGCAATCATCCATGAGGGTTGTAAAAAAAGAAGATAAGTAAAAGAAAATCACTTTTGATAAAGCAGAAGAAAATATAGTATCTCTGAATGCTGTTACATCTCACGTAATAACTCAATCGTCGTTAAAGTTTTAGCACCGTAAAAAAAAAAAAAAACATTGAAGTTGTAGATTAAGTGATCATAAAATTATCAACGCTCTTAAAACGTACTCTCAGAATAAAAAAAAATATATAAAAAAACAAAAAAAAAAAAACAAAGAAACGAAGATGAGCGGAAAGAGCGCTACTCGATATATTAATACTTGAATTGCGAAAAACACACTTTCCTTCGTTTGTTTTTCAGAGCTCATTCCGTGCTCGAGAAATACGAGTAATAGCTGTAAATAATTTTTATTGCCTGAAAAAAAAAGAAAAAAAAAATAACTTGCAAAAAAAAAAGAAAAAAAAATACACAAACACTTATTAAGCTTGTATTCTATTCCACGAAGCTTTTGTAAAGTATTCCGAAGGCCGCGCGACAAGCAAACGATTATAAAATGCACATACGAGTCAGAAATCGAATCGTCGATTTCTCGTTCGTATATAAAAAAAAAACATATTAATAACAGTACTGCCGGTGCTCCAAAGCTTGCGCGAAAAAAAAAACATACGAAGGGGGAATATTCGACAAAAATATATAAGACACACGATAACACCACGAACACACACCTACACGATCTTATATTTCGAAATATAGTTTATCTGTTATAATGTCTATCCCCTCATTGACAATATGTTTCAAAAATATATTATATCATTGTTAGAAGTTACAGATCCCCAGTCTCATTTAATCTAACGTAAGAAAAACGAAAAAAAAAAAAAAAATCGATCGATAACTCGATAGTGGATTACTTCACTTACGATTTTTATTTATTTTTTTTTTTCAATTCTGTAGTATCCGCGCTAATTGACTTTCTTGGGAATAAAAAGTGGGTCCTTCCGTGCTATCGATCACACGAATTCCCTTGGCGTCTTGCGATATCGTTTGCCGGCTCTCCACGAGTGTATATTACCGGTGCGAAAAAAAAACCCTCCTTTTCCTCCGTTTTTTCTCCTCGTCGTTGCCAACCGCACACGTTTTATCGCAATATTTGTTACGTCCAACGTCTCATTAGGGTGAATTTTTCGTCCCAAGGGGTGGAGGGGGGTGGCGGAGGATGGTATGGAACTCTACGAGTAGCCTGATTGGTTCTCTCGTTTCACCGTGCCAATTACATCATTCCCGACGGCGTAGCGTGACTCTCTCTACCCCTCGACGCTAATAACCCGTCAAAATGTGAAAATAATCGCCGATAAATCTGACGGGTGGATAACGTCGAATATCGGCGTCTATATCCATTCCTATGTACCTCCATTGATCGTTTATATGTTACATTGCATATATATATAAATTGCTATATATGAGTTATCTATAAATATATATATTACAGACTATATATATGACGCGTATATAGCAATCATTATATTTAATGTATATATTATATTACTAATAATTATAATTTTTTTTTATTTTTATTTATATATATGTGTTACATATATATAATTACCATCGATCTATAAAATACAGAGGGCATATTCTTCGTTAACAAAACCCCTGTCGAAGCGGATTTAAGATTTCGTTAAAACGCAGTTCGACCCTCGCGAGCTATAATCCCGAGATGATAAACGAAACCAATTTTCTTCCCCTCGTCTATCCGCGAAAATTCGCTGACGTCCTTCATTGACCGAAATTATCACGATTCATCGAGGGTCTTTATCATTGGTGAGGTTTTATAGAAAAAAACGAAAAAGTTCTCAATTTTTTATTTTTTTTTTACGATCTGTGTCGTTGGCCCAGAATCAGATTTTGTTTTAAAGATATTAATAACCGGGGAGGGGGAGGAGTGTAAACAGTGAGAAAAGCCTCACGATAGAGAGAAGCGGATAAGTCGGTACGGCAAAGGGGGGAAAAGTTGTCTTCGACGTTCTATCGTCACTTGGAGCAAATAGGTATCTTGCCGCACCGCAGGCGACCACGTAGAAACGCGGTGTAGACTCACCAGGAGGGGATATGGGTCTCTGGATGAGGGTAGATAACGACCGCGATCCTCTTCTCCTATAGCAACTACAGCTTGATTATTGGAATTGAGTTTCGTGTACATTCCACGACCAGTGCAAATACGGGGTTGTGACTTCCGAGCGTCATTAGCTTTCTGTTCGCTCGCTAAGCTATCCCCCGTTACGATTATATACGCGAAGGACTTTAATGCGATAAATAACGAATTGAAACGATATTACGATTTTTGCCGATTCAGTTGCAATATCTTTTTTTTTCTGCGACTTTTAGTCCGTTGAAACCAACTATTTTTTTTTTATTTCTCATTTGCTGACTTATTTTTTTTTTATCAATTGTTGTTGAGAGAATTTGATACGAGTTGTTTTCGTCGCCTTTAATTTCTTTTTTTTTTCTAATTATTACGCGATCTCCCGACGATCGAATAAAAAACATTTTAGTCACCGAACGGATATTGCTAGAAAAAAATCGTCATAGACAATGTAACATTTTTGATTACATCGTCGAAAGTTTCGACGTTTTATCGAAGTTAGAATTGCGTCAAACGACAACATTCGTTGACGCAAACGTTAAATCGATAACCGAAGGGCATCGAGCTATGCTGGAGGGTGGTGGTGGTCGTCGATGGAAAACTTTTTTGATAACGCGCTTTTATTAATGTCGTCTCTCTCTCCGAACGAGAAGTCTCTTCTCGACGATTTCACGTCTCCCAGAACCGTTGATATCGACGCGACTCTATGCGCGAGAGGGTGAAAAATATTACCTTTCTATAAATAGATCAACGGGGGAATAATATCATTGGATCTTTTATTCCCATCCGTGAAATGAAAAATTCATTTCACCATCGGTATGTATTTTAACTATTCCGAGTAATTTCGTTCTCTTCGAATAACTTCAATATTTCATTAAAAAAGATTTCTTCAGTTTTTCAAACGAAATTCTTATTGTCGCGAATAAAACTTCCATACACATCTCCTATTCGAGTTGAAAATCAATAGTTACATAATTCATCGAACGTTTCATCGAATACCCAACGCTATCTATACTCTCGCGGTTCCGTGAACACGAAATACGATTGGATAAAGTCAAAGGGATGGAGAAAAAGTCTTTTATTATAGTTATAGATAGAAAAAAGTATAATATATAGGGGAAGGTGAGGCGAAATGCAATTTTGGGGCAAAATGGACCAATCAAACTCAGCTAAAAACAATGAAAATTCATGAAATTAAAAATAAGTTCAAATTTCGTAGCCATTATTTATGCCGCCAATGCAGACTTCGATGTCTTTAAAAAAAAATTTCCATTATTTTTAATACGGTAAAATTTATATTTTCTGACCAGAAAAATTCTCATACAGTTTATAGAGCGAAAATTATTTAAAATTCAAATATTTCATTTTTTTTAACTCCAACGAGTGTGAGGCTTCTGTTTTTTGGTCCAAAAGCAACAGTGTTGTGTACGTCGACGAAAATTTGCTGAAATCCTAAAACGGTTCATTTTGCCCCACCATCACCTCCCTCTTCTGTATACCGCACAATCGCGCCGAAAGTTTCCTCGAAGAATCGTGACAGAGAATGAATTCGCCAATATTTCCTTTAGCCTATCAGGAATCCGTTTAATTGCCTGACGTAAAGTTTGATTGGAAATGCTTCGAAAGCTATAGAAGATGGTGAGACGTACCGCGTATAACTCGTGAAAGCCAAGCGAGATTCGCGAACGGGAGAATAGATAGTCGTTATCCGCGAGAGAAAATCGAGGATTTTCAAGGGAGGATCGTCGGTCGTTCGGTCCATTATTTGTTTAACTCCCTTTCGATGATCTACCGTTTCGACGGCCCGAAAGTTGAAAGCCACCCGTTGGCCTTCATCTCTTTTTCTCTCATTCCGCAGCGACGAATGAGAAAGCGTTGAAAGTTTTACGTTCTTTTCCTACGTCGACTTTTTTCCTTGTTATACCAACGCTGCATGCACTATAAACTGTTTTTTTTTTTTTTTCATGGTAGCCACGGAAAAAAGTGATCAAAATTTCCCGAATTCTCTCTGACCAAATTATATATTTTTTTCTAACTAAAATTTCAACTCGAAGTTTGCATACGAATAAATAATTAATAAAGTTTCAATCCAATCGATAATCGATATATAATAAAAGATTTTTTTAATTTTATTTTATTTTTTTTTATCTTTTTCTCAAAAGTTCTCTTCGCCATCCTCCCCTTTGCTCGATCGACTCTCGTCAGCTGCTTGGATACGAGAAACAGTAAAAAAATACTTTACAATCTTTTATTTTTTTTTCTTCGTCCCATTCTCTCGGACGATTTCGCGAACGATTTACAATCGTTTACGAAACAATTTTCTCGTGAATGCGAGAAAGGTTCGCGGACGCGCGGTATATGGATAGAGGAAAAAGAAGAAGCGACGATGTTCGTGTCGTGGAGAGGCAGAAAGAAAGAAGAAGAGGAAGAGAAAGGAGCCAAGAAAACCCTCCATGGAATATAAACGAGAGAATCTTCGCGTCGATGAGAAGAAGCTGAGCGTAAGGGTGGACCAGAAAGACGAACCTCACCGGGTGCTCTCACTTGGCGATGTGTACCTTCGCGCTTCGGTACGGGGGATCCCCTCTCTAACTCGTAACAAATGACGTAGGCTCTTCGCGGTGATCTACGAGTCCTCGAAATTGTTTCGACTTTCTTACCTCACCGAGCTTCGATTCTTTCGAGTGTAGTACTCGAGACCTCGATATTACTCTTGCAACAAGGGGACGGGGAAAAAAAAAGAAAAAAAAAAAAAAATACGACGAAGAAAAGAAAGTGAAGCGAAAACAAAAGAAAAAAAGAACAATTTCCTCGCGAAAGCCTGTTGAATACTTATTTCTTCCTTTCCAACGTGACATTCTTCACGCAACACTGGATACCGGTACACGTAAAGTGTTACGCTCGATAATGTCTTTTCAGTAACCGTCGGTGTGATAATTACAAAAAAAAAAAAGAAAAAAAAATGAAAATCGTTTTCTCTTCTCGATCGGTGAGGATAAAACAACGGGATGATTGTTATTGAAATTTCCATTGTCATCGGTCAGTGTTGAATTGATATATATAGATATTTATGGGTTGTATATTGAGAATTCAACGACATTCAGCGGTCGTACGTATCCATACGTGACGTAGACCCGGCGGTACGTAGAGTGAATGTATTACCGCACACAAGGCAGACGCCGCAGGAAATTGCCACCCCATACAGATACGAGGAGCCAACCAATCACCGGCGTATTCACTAACCGTGGCATACCTCAATCGTATAATATACCATATAGCACCATTATCTGTCCTTAGATATATATTTACTATATCTATATATTTATACAACAAATGGATCGAAGCGTTCATCGATAATATATGACGGATACGAAAATTTACGATTATTTGCAAGAGACTCTCTCGGTTTACCCGCAAACATCTTCGCGGCGAGGAAGATATTCACGTCTCTACCCCGAGCGAATGAACGCGGGACCGAGAAATCCCGGTAAAACAAATCGCTTGAGAGAGAAAACGATCAATCAATTTTTTTTTCTCGATACACATGTCGAGAAGTATAATCGCGTTAGTCGGAGAATCGATTAATTTTCCTCCACGTGCAAGTTTATTCTTCGACTTTTTTTTTTTATTTGATCGAGTGAAACCATGAAACGAATCGGAAGATTAACTTTTGGGATATGGTAAACGTCGATATTTTTTAATTAACAGGCTGCAACGTTTATTCAAGGTTCGTCACGCTGGCAATTAAAATTCGTATCGAATTTTATCACGTGGTGTTATATTCGCAATTACGTGCACTTACGGTCTTCGAATTATAATTAATGCGACATTAACAGGCGATAATAATCGATGTTAAATAACTGTTTGATTGAAATTTGTTTGTCTACTAAATTACGAGTATTGGGCATATCGATTTGATGATTTATAAAGCTGGAACGCCGTTGACAAAAAAACGTTAAATCATATCGTTGCTGGCCGTCCAAGCCAATAAGAATGCCCTTTTAACTTACACTCGACACGAAACATAAACACTTGGGAAATACGCAGTGGAGCTCTCGACGCGATGTTTATTTGCGGAAAACTTGACGCGAATATTAGGCTCACGGCGACGATAAAACGACGGGATCGCGTCAGGAGCATCCGTTTATCAGCTGATCTAAATGAACAATGGACCCGGAGAATCGACCGTTACAGCCAGAAAGGCGCGTACGCTCGTCACGTGGTTAGCAAGCAAAATCGCGGCACGGGTACGCTGATGTTTCCACGGGACCTTGCAAGTGTCTTTTCTTATAATAATAGTTATAATTACATTTCCAATATTGTTTCTGCTATCCATCTCGAGTTTTAGCGCATTATGATAGCAGATTTAGCAGCTGCGTGCTGTGAAAGTGTTTACTTTTTCGATACGAAATTCCAAAAAAAAAACGGACTCCGTAAAAATAACCTTCAATATTCGCGCGCGATGAATTATCTCTGCAACGATCGTTTCATTGACATTGTTATTAATATATCGAATAACAGGTTATATTTGTGAAGTGACAAACGCGGTGCATCGAACATCGAAATAGTGAGTTGATTGAGTTTTTTTTACCATATTCATGTTCACGAAAGTAAACAAAACGAGTGTGCTGTGCGAGTGGTCTTTGCCTCTGCTCGTGATTGCGCGGAGTTATTTACATCGAATTAATTACCGCGAGATGAGGGATTGTTTTTTTCGCCAATTCTTTTTCGAATTTATTTCCGCGACTACTTTTGAACGACCTCCCAGCGAGATAGCTCGGTATACGAGTGGGCGAAACCCCGGTGAAGTTTCGCCCACGCAACACACGTTCCACGAGGGCCGGGGCAGCACGCCACCGGCATCTCCGAGAGCACAGTGTATCGTAGACCGTCAACTTGCAAGTTTCATTCACGAATTTTGTAGTCGTCGCGAAATTCTTCATTTTTCGAGGGAGGAAAACAATCGGGGAGGCTTCGTGCGAGGATGCTCCGCGCTTCGGGATCATCGGGGACCGAGGAATTATGTCGAATGCTCGATGATCCTGAAATGCTGGGGTGTCCCGCGAGAAACAAACTCGTTTTCAAGATCCTTTCGCAGTTAATATTTATTTTTTTTGCGTTTTTTTTTTTATTTCGACGTCTCGGGAATGGTGAATTTTCTCATTAAAGTGTGTACAAGTAATACAGGAGATGTTCGAAGAAACAGAAGTGCTTAGTCCTTTCCAGTTCATTTGAGGGTGAGTTCGCTTTGAAACGTCGATTAAGCCTCTCTCTCTCCGGTTTGCGTTCGCAAACTCTTCGGTGACTTATTTTGTAGTTAATCACCCGTTTCGACATTGGGAATGTTTATGAACTCTGGGGGTCTCGAAACAGTTTCGCGATGTTTTTCAATTTTTTTTTTTTGTATGTGTGTTTTTTTCCTTTTCGGGATATCGTGTGCCTTGGTAGATGAAAGGGGGAGATTTCGTTTGTTTTTCAGATTCGGCGGAATTCTTGAAATTTTTGCAAAAAATTTCGTGAATTTGTAGACGACGAAGGTACACCCTCTCAGGTGGTAGAGAATGTAGTTATACTTATTTTTTTCACTTCCAACGCGAACAACGAAGGTCTGCGAAGGAATTCGAGGTTTCCGCAGCTTCCGGCATATGGAATGACGAAAATGCTTCTCGGTGGCTCGCGAGAGATTGAATATTCTTTTAGTATAAAAAATGCAAAATCAGTGTTACGTACCTTTTTATTTTTATTTTTTTTTTCGAGAAAATTAATAACAGTAAGTCAATGAAGAAAAAAATACGGGAAATTCTGATGCGGAAAATAAGAGCGAATCGTGTTTACGGCAAAATATCTTATTTTTCCGAGCATTTTTCTCCATTATATTGTTATCATGCTCCATACGGTTTTCGTAGAATAGAATTTATCAATGATAGGATAGAAAAAATGTATTAATAATTTTTACGGGATATTTGCTACACAAGCGGAATAATAATTTTAAGCACATCTACATATTTTGTTCACTCGTCATTCACTCAATGTCTATCGCTTTTCGCAGCGGAACTCGGCATTAGTCGATTAATTAATGTGTTCGGTAATGGTACCGAATCGAGAGTGCTCGCGAGATTAAAAAACTAATTTACTCTCGACGCGTCAGCGCACTCACCAACACTCGCGAAACTTTCGCCTCTTCATTCATATTTCCGTTCTCTATCCCGCGCAACCTCCCCAATCCGACGCCCACATTTCATTTAATAATTATAATATTTGTATTAACTGACGCACGTAAATAGGGATATCGAATAAATTATCTTTTCGTCCCGTACGGATTTGTTATCAGTTCATTACTGTGGTTAATAATTTTATCCGCATCTTGCAGCTCCACTTTCAACCCAAATTTTTCGTCTATTTTTCATATAACATTTCAACATCGTCAATTATTTCGCAGTAAATAAATAACCCAATTTTTTAATCCGATTAATTAATGACTATAATAATAGTAATTACGATTTTTATCGTACGCATCAATTATTCGGATAATCTTCATATCGACGAAAGAAAATTATTTAAATTAAATCGTAATATTTATTAATTAGATAAAAATAATAAACAGTGATGATTAATTAATAATTTATCATTATTGTTACTTAAATTTTTTTTTTTATTAATTTTTTTTCGTCGATGTAATTTTTACCTCGCGGAATATTTATCATAAAATATTCTTTGAATGTGATCTGCCAACCGTGTGGCACTGTAGAATTTCTCTACGCTGCTGCGACAGCGCCAGCGGTAGAAGCATTATTAGAGGCTGAGTGATAATAGTTGGCGGAAGTTAAATTCGCATTAAAGTTTCTTCAACTATTTCGAGTCGCGGCTCGCGCGCGTCACGTCATCACTACGTTGTGGAAGTTTCACCGCCGCACAGATTCCGTTCTCTGTACAAGCGAAATTTCATTTTACCTCATTTCCTAAGCGCGATTTTACCTACACCCCCCCCCCCCCCCCCCCATTCCTTTGCTACGCGCTCTCACATCCTTTCTTCCGTTTTGCTTGCGGTGGTAACGTCGGTTGAGGTTCGTCTCACTCTCGTTCGCGGCTTGTATTACTCAGGTCCCCCAAATGAACATCCTGTTGGAGAGGATATAATAATGTTGCCTCAGGCGCGGCGCTGGCATCAGCTCGTTCGAGAGTTTCGCAAGTACGAGGCGTGACACGTGTGTCCGCCGGATTATAAGGTACTTTCGTCTATATACAACGTTTACTCTCGAGGAAAACATTCCGAAAAACCGTGAAACCGTATTTCTTCGATATTTTTTTTTTTTCGATAAATTTTTTTTTTTTTTTTTTTTTTTTTTAACGAGAAGACGAGTGTCAAGCGTATATATGACGATATAATGAGGTGACTGGCTGAGCCTTTCGGCTTGAATTTATCTATCAGCCAGTTGCCAGGTGGTTCCCTCCGTTCGCGACTACGAACTATGATCGTAAGTTCTCTCGTTATATTAGTACACGTGCTTCGCGAGTTTCCTCTCAACTTGTCCCACAAATTTACCCTAATACGCTCCAACCACTCGTGGCCACTCGAACTTTCCAAGGAAAATTGTAAATGCTCTCACCGTTGCGACGAGCCCTTTCCCACCTAAGTATTCAATTTTAAAACTACCGAAGGTCAAGTACGTACGTGATAATTAATATCCGGAACGTGAAGAAAATATATATATATATAGTCTCGCGCCGAATGATTAATAAATCATTCGCCATCTGCGCACTTTGCCATTTGGAATAGTGAACTTTGGGCTTTTTTTTTATCAGTTCTTATCTTTTTTTTTCACGTTTGTGTGAACACCGCCTGCGTTCCGTGATAAAATGGATCGCGGGGCAAAATGGGTCACGATAAATTATTATTATTATTTTTTTTCTAAGACGTATCTTGTATGTTTTTTTTTTTGCTTTGAAAAATATAAAATAAGAATAATTTCATAAAAATTAAAATAGTTCTCATAGAAAAAGGAGTGTAATAAATAAATTGTATTGACGAAAAAAAAATAATAAATAATTATTCACATACCCGATCGGCGGCTTACCACCGCCGATTTCCGATCGCCGATCGGGCGATTTCAACACTTAATGAGGAATAAAATTTGTTTTTTATCGTGATTTTTCAAATTTTATAAAAATCATTATTATTTTTCGTATTTTTATTTCATGCACAAAGGACAATCAAAAATGGTTCGTTTTGCCCTTCGCACTCTAAAAATTACTGTGAAATGATAATCACATTTCATATTCGTTTATCCAAAACACAGCGTTAAGGGATGATCGCATTGTCACCCTCCAGAAAATGATCATTCATCCAATGACTTGTTTTAGAGTAAATGCGGGTCGCGAATAGCCATATAAGAGCTCAAATATAGTCGTGCGTTAATGTCGATATCGTAGGCGAGCACTCAGGCGTATCGGTTGCATAGTTGCATCCTCGATACCTCCGTAACTGGATCGTTTGTAATTGTAAGTCGATTAAACGACCCCTCGGCCCTCTCTGCCACTACAATTATTCCGTCTATCCGATCGACTTCCGCCTCCGCCTACACACTATTCGCGACTCTCGTAAGCCATTGTGTATCCTCCGGTAGAACAAAGGATGCAACCACGTTGAATTGACTGAATTTATATGGCAACGCAGACAACCCTCTCATACGAGCGGTCAGCGTGCCGACACAATAGTAGTATCAAGTTTACGCATACACCGGCAAAATGTGGAACCGAATGGGTTAAAGGGTCAGCCAAATTATGACGATGTTCGCCACAGTATGGTTTTTTTTCAACCGACAGAAATTTTTTTTTAAATTCTATCGTGTTGAAAAATTTTAAAAGAATTTGTGCCATTTGAAAAAAAAAAATTTAAATCGATTTATTTGAAAAACAAGTTTGAATATTTTTCTTCAAATAATAAATCGTAAATAAAAAAAAAATGCAAAAATTAAAAATCTCTCGATAATAAATATAATATGGATATCCCAGTAATTACTTGTTATTTAACTTTTTTTTTGTTTTTATAAACGTTCTGTTGCGCTCTCTTTTCGTCGAGGAGTTTTCGGAAATTGTAAAATAATAATAATAATAATAATAATAATAATAATAATAATAATAATAATAATAAATATGTTAGTTTAATCATATTAATAATAATGCATGGGATTTTTCTATATTATTATTTATATTATTTGCAATTATTATATAATAATTTGCAATAATATAAATTGGGATAAGAATTTTTTTTAATTTTCGTGTCGGTTGAAGAAAAAATATATACTTCGAAGAACATCGTCATACTTTCGCTGGTTCGACCCCCTTAAGAGAATAGACTGAGAATAGTTTCCTGCAACACGTGTGGCAATGGGCGATGCACTCGTGCATAGTTGGTCCGTGTCCAGGTCTTTGACGACCTGTAGATTCGCAAACTTCGATGCGTCCCTCGAGCTATACGGTGGGATAAATTAGTTTTCCGTGAAGTTGACCGATTTCGGATTAGACAATGGCGAGTTCACGATGGTTCAGCCAGATCGGCTTTATCAAAGGGTTTTTCGCTTATCAGCGCGTGCTTATCGACGACGCAGAACGAAAGTCACCGGTATTTCGTATATGAAGTTCCGGTATAGCGTTTCTACTATGGAAAATCGTCGGGAACGTTTCAGGCGGGTAGTCAATTTCATCGGGCGTTCGTAGCTCATCAATAAAGCGCGGAGATGAAACACGTAGGCGAAGCCCTTGCCTCGGGTACACACACGGAGATAGAGATGCTTCTCCAGGTGTATTTACGCGCGTGTGTGTGTATACTTAATCCCTAAAGTTGTTACGGACAGCACGTGCCTCACGGTTGATGCGAGAGGGCGAGATTTCGTCGAAAAAGGAAGTGACGTAACGGACAGAGAGTTCCAGCTAAACCAACACATCGGTTGTGCTTTCCTTCAGATTATAACATGACGTTGTATGTTAGTGTGTGTGTAGCAGTAAACAAGAGCGAAGCGACGCGAAGTGCAAAGTTAGCGAATACTGCAAAGGCGTTTCCGGTCCAATAAAAAGATCGGACGAAATAGCATATCAGAAAAAGTCGAGGCTTTCCGTATTCTTCTCATTCTTATCGGAGAGTTACAGGGAAGCTGCCCTCGGGCGATCAAAGTTGTTATAAAATTTATTAAAAATAAAAAAATCATCAAAATCATTCGGTTTAAAAAAAATAAAAAAATTTAATAAATTATTGATAACTTGAATTTACGAGAATGAATTTATGATTTTTTTTATAATCTACTTACGGTTTTTAAATTTATTCATTCATGAATTTATACATTTTTTTTTTTGATGCGCAGAAATTTTAACGCGATTTAGAGAATACGCGCGGTTAAACCGCAACGATTCCTGTATTTATAATAGCCGGGTAAATGAATGTTAAATGTTATCACCATCAGAGAAACAGGCGATGTTAAGAGTGTAGTGGTAAAGGACCATTAGGAACAGACTGCGTTCTCAGCCACGCGTAACTCTGGACCACGCGAAGCCACAAGCGATGCAACGAGGTCACCGGTCAGGCAAGTGGATAAGGTCGGCGCGTGTCAGACGCGGCCTGCCCGGGCATAGGCTGCTGCTTCCCTTTAAATAGAAACCTCGTAGTTTCATTAACATAGCTTTCCCGACCAACGGAATAAAAATTAATTTTAATTATCTCAGCGTTTGCTTAAACTTTTTCTATAATTTGATAGTGGAAAAAAAATGTACGCTTTATAGCTAACAATTTGGCTGGACGAGGCATTCTTCAACGGCACGAGTTTGTCGACAGTGCGAAGAGAGCGCATCGACTTTGAGGATCGAGGGAGGGAGGGAGGGTTATCTTTCCATTCGGTAATCGATTCTACAGCCTCAGTGCAGACTGTAAGAGAGCTTCGAATTGTGAAAGTAGCTTTCGTCTCGGGGGATAAGACGAGAGAAAAAGAGTTTCGAGAGGAAAAGATCGGTAGGAGTAGCAGCTACTGACACGCTGTTATACCGTTAGAATTTCGTTCTCATAGCATCGCAATCGACCGAAGTGAACGAGGCGTAAGTTAAACTCAATATGAAGGTATGGACGATGTTTGCCAAGCTCTCGGTTACCCTACTCGTGTTTCCTGCAGCGAGAACAGCCACAATACGTACTCCTAGGTACTGTCATGTTTTCTCTCTGGCATTGGTAGAGGTTCCCAAGAGCCACCAGCAAACTACGGACCTACCCACCCGCGTTTTAATGCATGTAGAAGGTACGGAACTGAACGGAAGCGCGGAGGGAGGGTAGATAGAGGAGTAAGCGAGGGCGAGAGCCTCTTCTGTTAGGTACATAGTCCCGGCACGTGTAAGGGACACACACGCCTCCGGTTGAGTGAGAAGGAACGTCTGTCTGTCGAGCGACGAATCTGGGACACGAAAATACGCTTGCATTTTGATAAACGTTTTCACCCAAACTCTACCGTCATATGCCCGTTGCAAATCCTACTCGTACGCTCACGAGAGTACCACCCCAAGCGCACCAATGTTTCACGTATGATTGAACATATTTAATCGTGAATCTTCATCGGCAAGTAAATAACGCACAAAAATAAAATAATCCAAAAGTCGAAATAATTACGGAATATCAGAGAAAATTGGTCGATGTAAATAGAATTTCAATTATTTTTTTTAACCATTTTCGATCTTTTAATATATTCTACAGGTTCCGACCGATCGTAAGAAAAAATGTAATTATTATTATTATTATTATTATTCAAGTAATACAATAATATTGATAGAAATGTCATAAAAGCGTAATTATGGAATAATAGAAATACTATACTAGTGCGGAAATTTTTTTTGTTACGAATGTGAGTTTACAGCACAAGCCGAAAGCGAGGTGTACGATACTCGTGGGAAAATACTTTTTTCTCTAAGCTGCGCGCGTTTTTCCATTTTAGGTTTTCCGAATAATAATAAAAGCGTTCGTTTTCGGCGATCGTGTCTCCCATGTCGTCTGCATACAAAATGCAAAATCAATAAATAGACAAAGTGATCAGTAATAACGTACCGATTTATTGATAATAAATCGAAGTTTTCCATGATTATTGCGATTGTTATTATTAGCGATTTATATAGATAACAATAATAAATGACGAATATTCATCGGGATAATTGTAATGTCGAATTTTTTTTTTTTCTACGACGTGTATTTCTGTCTTTTCAATCCATTAGATTTTTAAAGTATTTACTTCGAAAGTTGCACAACTTCGCGAGATAAAGAGAAATTTTTCACCGTTTCAAAGACAAGGAGGGGGATGTTATTGACGTTGGAAAACGCGGCATAGACGAGTGAACGAAGAAGGGGGAAAATGATAATGGCCGCAAAGGAACACGTGAAGCAAACCGCGGCAACCACCGAGGCGAGACGACGATTTGCAAACACTCCATTTCTCATTCGTATCACGTCACGGAATTTCGAGATCCCTCGGAAAACAGAAGATACCTGGCTCACGGGCACGTAGCTCTCTTCCTTATGCGCGATATTTTGCTACTCACCACCCCCTTCCCCCTCCCCTCAGCCATCTGTATCCTGTGTAGACTCTGTTTGTCTGTGTGCGCGATGAACGAAGACGCGGATGAGGGAGACCAGAGCTTCCGAAGAACAACCGAGGCACGATGCGATGATGCGGAGAACAGCTATGGATATTTTTATTCGATATACAGTAAGAGAAACCCTCGGAGTAGAGAAAAAAAGGGAAACACGACGAAGCGTGCTATCGAAGCAATCAATCTGCTGTTGCCGTTCAGTCGAAAAAAAAAAGAAACAAACAGACCATTCGCGATATTACATCGTGTTAGAATTCATCGAGTCCATGAAGAGAGTATCATTTCAACGATAATGGAACGCAATTGAGTGATTTTTCCGACATGAAGCTGATTTGTCGAGGCGAAAGGCAAAAAAAAAAACAAAAAAGAAATGGGAATAAAAATTATCGGGATGGCGCGCACGTGTGCTCCTGGCAGCCAGGACTTACCATGTGCTCTCTCCTTTCGGAATAACAACTGTGTAGCAGCTTGCAGGGACTGCGCGGAAAACTTCGCAAAGTAAAAGCCTTTTTTCTCTCCTTATCCGCAACGGTTTTTCGCGCCTAACGCGATTTAGCAATTGAGATATCTTTACTCAAGCGGATTGAGAAGGCGAGCAGCGCTTGGATCGAACTTTTGTGGTATATATATATGTATATATTTGAAAAATTTTGGGGCAAAATGAAACAGTTACCCTTCACGGATGTCTGATAATCGTTATAAAAAAAAAAGAATATTCGGAGACATAATTATTATTCCACTTTTCCATTTATTTTTACCATTTTTTTTTAACGCGTAATCGAAGTGTACTGATTTTTTTTTTATTGCGTTATATATTAGAATTCCATTTTACCCCATTCGTAACTTATACATGTTGAAATAACCGACAGATTGGCCGACAACAATCCATCCATCGCGCGCGCGCGTGCGCATGTCCCCCCCCCCCCCCCCCCCCCCCCCCCCCCCCCCCCCCCCCCTACTTCGTCATCCAACTTCCGACATGGTCCAGCTGCTTCGACGTATGAGTTTCTCACGCTTTCTCCGCATTTATATGTGTGCGCAATAAATTTTTGTCCGATGCAATCACAGATTCTATATAAGGGAAGGTGTGGGGGGGGGGGGGGGGGGGGGGGGGGGAGAAGATGAATCGCTTAACCAATTCAGACAGTTATGTTGATATACACAAACGTTTCCATTACTTTTGAAACACAAATATATTTGTAACACTCCTTCAGAGTATTAAGATGAAAAAAGAGACAAAATGGACCGCAAATCAATTGTAATCTATCCACAAGCGACATGCAAACTTTCTTTGACTATTTGACTATTCTTGTCAATGACTTTGACTTTGACTATTCTTGTCAAAAAATATAAATTTCTCCTTATTAAAAATAATTAAATACTTTTTTACAATACAATTATCGAATTATAGGATTTTTTCTTGTTTTCCTATTTTTTGTATCGATCCATTTTAGCGCAGAAAATTCGTGTTCCGTGGAATTTCATTAATCATCGTTGCCGATCTTTTTTTAGGTAAATGGCAATCTGCGGTATAGGGTTGGTCTATGGTCATAGGATTGGCCCCACAATTTGAGTTACCCGGCTGTCTTATTTTGCCTCGTTGGCCCATTTTGCCCCATCTTTTCCAAGCCGACCTGACCGTTTCGTCCTCTGAAAGTTTCGGAGAATTTCTTACACCCGCGACGCAAAAAAAAACCTCAAAATTCTTATTAACTAGTTTATTATTATTCCCACGTTTCGACAAAAAAAAATGAATTACGATCACCACATTCGCGATTTTTCGCAGCAAAACTATATAAGTCGTAGCGGCGATATATTGAAAACTGAGAAATAGAAGGGCTTGACTCGCACTATTTAATGTAAAAAAGTATGTAGGAGACGGCCATTTCATTCTTAATAGTCGATATTCGCAAAGTTGCGGAGGTCGAAAGTACCCGTGCCGTGACCTGGCGGTATATGTTTCGTCTCTACCGGGTTCGGCCGATTTTCATGCGCGACGGCGGATGCTTGAAAAATTCAGAACGCTTTATAAAACACAACACAGACATAATATACAAGCGGTATTCTATATATATATATACATATATCTATATATACGGTTCAAAGATAGTCTCTACTGTACCAGCATCCCGCCGGAAGATTTCGGTCTCGAGATAACCCACTTTCCACTATTGAGATAAATTCTATCCCCGTGGGAGAGGAAGGGGGTGTGGCGAGAGAGTTCGTTTAATTCTATCAGCTATAGGTACGCGACGAGACTATCGATATCAATTTTCCATTAACGGGGAGGGTAGGTAGAGAATTCTCGATTTATAAAACGCGAATAGTCGGCGCAATGATTTATCGACATGTGTACCAGACATTTTTACGTGCAAAATAAATGAATTATATTTCTTAAATAAATGGCTTTCACGGAATGTAACGTTTCTTGTGTCAACCCTTCGACGACCGTTGCTAGAGTAAGTTTTTCTTCTTAAGTTGAAAAAAAAAAGGAATTACTTACCTTCAACTCGCGACGGCCAGGAGAACGAAAAAAAGGGGAGTTATGCCTTTTCTTGTCATCAAATGATGGAGGTTATTTTTGTATGCCTTATGTTCTGAAAAAAAAAAAAAAAAAAACCGAGCTGCCAACTACATTGGCATTTGCTCACTTTTTTTTCGTATCACACTATATTGAGTTCTTTTTTTAGGAAAGTACGTTTATCATTTTTGATTTCCTCAAGAAGCTTTGTTTCGTGATTAGTTACTTTTCCAAACTTTATTTCATAAATATATATAGTTAATGAAAATTTCAGCCCGAAAAATTTTACCTCCAGCTACAATGCGTCCGTACATAAAAAAAAAATTTCAAACACTAATTTGTCAGTGGGGATTTTTTTTTATTTTTTATAATTTTTCTTTATCTCTTAAAAATTTGAAAGGAAAAATTAATTTTATTAATTAATTAGATCGATGTTGAGATTAACTTTTTCTTATAAGTGACCCAAAATTATTAGTACATCGAAGAGAGGTCGCTGGGCTGAGGGCGGGGGGGATCTAATGATGATGTCGTATGCGATCCAGCGAGTCGGAGAGTTGCCATAATCCCTAAGCACATAGATTCCACTTAGTGAAGTTAACCCAACAGTTTTCTCGGCTTAGAACGACGCACGTACGTCACGTTTCTCTGCATTCCCCGTTTTCGGAGTGACAGAACATTTAATTAAAATTGTCCGTAATGGAATCGAAGTGAAGGAAATGAAAAAAAAAAAAATCCCCTTTAAATACGAGAGTTTACGACGAACGCATCGAGTATCGACCACTGGTTGGAATTGCCAGCTGGCGGAAAAATATGAGGCGAATTAATCGGCTACGCGACTCTCTCGTGGCAATGCTCGCACAACAAGGAATCTTCTATATACAGTTCGCTCTGCTCTCTACAACAAAATATTGAATGGCGTCGAGCTTGAACAACCAGTTTGAAAGAGCTCGCAGAGGTACAGAGCGTGCCAGAGTCGTTTCTGATTGTTTTCCGATACCGACGGCTAACCGACTTCGTGTACCGCACACTTCCGGTCCATGGCGTAATGCTCTCGCAATCAGTTAGGAAGCACAAAGATATATATACATATGTATACGTATACAGTATCATTCATAATAAATACCGAATTTGTCTTTTCTTTATTCCGCCAATTAGCGTTAGAAAAAAAAATACGTAGTATGGAAACCAAAATTTAAATTTTTGTTTAAATTAAATCGATTAACCTACTCGATTTTTATTTTAAAGAACTCGTCTTAAAAACGAAAACTAATTTTTTCGATCGAAAATCAAAACAATTGATGATTTATTTTTTTATTGTTATTATTATTATTATTATTGTGTTTAAAAGAATTAAATTTTGGTTTGAATATTCTAATTTTTTTTTAATGGGAATAGAAAAAAATGCAGATTCGATATTTATTATGAATCGTACTGTATATACGGAATCTTCACGAGATGGAAAGTGGAAGCTGCTGATAGTGGAGAAAAACGTAGCAAGCACCAATTAACTCTCCAATGGTACTCCATACTCCGTTCTACGGTGCTCTTTCAATTCCGGAGTAGAGAGCATCCCGCTTCGTTAAGCATGGAGCCTATCGCCGCGCTTCGCGAATATGCGGCTCCTTGTCCCGTGTATACCAAAACCTTTTATGTTTCCGCGTTTCCTTTTTTTTTTGTTTTTTTTTTTTCTCAATTTAATCAACAGGACAATTAAGCGGTGGATTTCTGGGTGATAACAGGAAGTTTGTCTCATGTAAACCGATGCGAGAAATTTTCTGAATACCTATACATTTATTTTTTTAAAGAATAAAAAGTCCTGAATATTGAATGTGTGTTCACCAATAGAATACGAATTCTCAAGAAGGTTCCGGGCAAATGATCGAATATACATATTCGCAAAAGCGATTGATTTTTTTTTTTTCGTAAAACGAGAATTTCAACAATTCGAGAAGATTAAAAAAAAAAAATGCAAATGTTTAACAAAAAATGAACAACTCAACTTCTGATAAAAAAAATTCGTTTGTCGAATAATTTATTAAATTTTTTTTCTTACGATTTTTTAGTAACTTTCGGGAATTATTATTATGCAAGACCGGTGTTCTTAGCACCCTTTGTATCGTGGATTTTTTGCAGGTTTCTAATCTATTTAGAAGTACTCAAAATTCTATCTGAATGTCACTTTAGGTTGGGAATTTTCGTTTCAGTATTTTTTAAAATTTTATTAACCGGCAATTAAGCGGGAAATTTCGGGTCCTTTTGGAACTAAACGATAGGAGTAAATTCGATTCTAGTCTGTTAGTTGAAGTGCGGTCTGCCAGCGGGAAAGGTATATGTAGGGCTGTTCTCTCTCTCTTTATATATATATATATATCTACCCATGAAGGGTCAAAGTGCAAGGTATGTAATTTAAGGAGGGTTGTCCTTTGGTCAGATCTCGCTTGCTGTCTCGACGACGATGAATTTAGGTCCGGATAACAAGCTCGACTTTGATGACATTCTCGAGTGCAGTTTCATTGCTTCGAACACGAGTGCCATTGGAAGTTTCTCTACTGCGTCCCCACTGTCTTAAGGTATACCGCACGGTAGCTTAGATCTTACGTCCCAAGAAACTGGGAAACGGGGGGGGAGGACAAGCTGAAGTACTACTGATTATACGATCTCAATGGTCGAAGCCATGGAATACCGAAGAATTCCGCAAGAAATTCTTGAAGATGGTAACATCGCGAGGACATTTTTCAACCAGCCACTTCCGAAGATCCGGAAGCTTTACGTCCATCGGGACAAGCATTCAGTCTTGTTACAGCTTCTTCGAGAAGTTTCGCGAAGTGAACATCTTGATAAATTAATATTAGCAACTTAATAATTTATACACATTTCCGAACCATTAATATTGAGAGTTATTTAATGTCGTTGCGATGTCAGGTAAGAGAAGTATTCTGAAGTATGAATAGACACTCTGAGGGAAGGTTCCCGTTATTTATTTATTTATTTATTTAATTTTTTTCATCACTCTATTCTTCATTTACTGTTTCATATATTCAGAAATCAAGAGAAAATACGATATGTTTAATATCTGAAGGTTTGTTGAAAGAATATTCATAAGTTTTATACTTCGCGGAATCTGCAGCGACAAGATGCGTAGCATTCTTTATTAAAGTTTTATCAACATTTATTATTAAATGATTGAAGAATTCCATAGAAATTCTTGAGGATTGTACAATCGATCGAAGTCCGCCAGTCTTTCCGAAGATCCGGAAAGTACTCGTTGCGAACGAAAGAATATTTTTCTTTTTTACTCCACAAAATACATTCGATATGCGGTCAAGTCGCTCAGCTTCGTCAGGATGTTTCCCGAGGTGAAAATCTTGATAAATTAATATTCACAACTTCATAGTTTCGATAAAATTCCGAGACATTAATATCGATAAAGATACGCTAAACAAAATAGAAAAACAATTAATCCTTTTTCTTGAATTTTTCTCGGAATAATGCATTATAATGATGATTTAGATTTTTTTATTTATTCTAAAATACGTTTCAGCGATAGGAAGACGTTACCGTAATTTATTCAGAATTTCGTTTATTAATCCGATCATTTTTATTTCCATGTATATCGCTAATTCTAATGTCATTAATTTTGAATGATTGACGTTTATAATTATTTTTATCGTTAGACAATTACGAAAAGTACAATAACGAGCAATAGAATGAAACCAATCGGAAAGACTGAAATTAAAAACCACATTTCATCGAATCCGCAATAACAAGATCGGCAACGTTCTTCATTAAATTTTTATTAACACGAATTCGTGGTCCTAAAATTAGCAGTGCTATCCATAGTTCACATTTCGGTCTTTTGCCTTTTTTTCATTTACCCTCTCTTCCGCCCAATGCGAGATCGTGCGGCCAGCGTTATCGTATATTAAGTACATACGCTGTATCGCCGCTGTGTGCAGAACGCCGGGAGCTGCAACGTGCTGGACCACGGGCTCCATAGGTATGTACACGATAAAAAGCCTTTTTATTTCGGCGATAGCTCTCATCCCCTCGCCTAAGCATTCGTTATATTGCCGTTTAACGTGTCTGTGTGCTTCATCCCTTCTCTTTGGACGCGCGAAAGTAAAACGCAAAAAGAGATTGAAATGAGAGAGATAAGGATAGGAACAATTTAGTGTTCTTCGCAGCAGGGCGGATACTACAGTAATGGATAAATCGAGTAGTCGAGAAGAGTATTAGTTTTAGCCGCCGAGTAAAATCGTGGAAAAGTGGCCAATCGTTAAATATTGAAACAATGGCAAATAAATACGGGAATACAATAAAATACGGAAAAGTGGGGCGAAATGGCCCAACCCTGAAATTCATGAAATTAAAAAAAAAATTTCGATTTTTAATTATTAACTGATCGATTCGATCAGGTCGGGTCAGGTCGTTCGATCGGTTAGATTTTTTTTATTTGTATTTTTTCCTGTTCGATTTTTAAGTTTCATGGCTATTATTTATGGTACTGCTCACTGCTTACCTAGATAAAGATCGGGAATCACGTTTGTAGAAATTCAACGGAACATTTATTATCTGCATGGGGTAAAGAGTATCGAAACGGAAAATAGGAATGCAGATGAATAAACCTATAATTTGATAATTTAAAAAAAAATCTTTCAATATTTTTCATATGCCGAAATTTATATTTTCTGACGAGAATAGTGCACCTATGAGTCACAGGTCATTAAGTTATTCAAAATTCAATTTTTAGTCATTTAATGCCATATAATCATAGTCCATTTTGCTCATTTATTTTTTTCACCATATTACTCCAAGAGAATGTGTTAAATCTATTTTTTGGTTCGAAAGTAGTGGAAAAGTGTTATGTATATCCACGAAACTTCCTGAACTGCTAACGCGGTCCATTTTCCCCCCATTTCTCTACTTACTCTCCACCTTCTCAGCTTTAGGAAAATTCATTTCGAATAGCAATCGTTATAACTTACACGACAATTCTCTTCGCCCAGAAGCCATAAATTCGCGGTTGTTCGCCGCTGATAAATCGGCTATGAAAGCTCGTACCCCAAAAAAAAAAAAAAGAAACCAAGACGTGGATGAAAAAAAAATCAACCCGCCCACTATCTCCACTGAAAGAAACGCAATCGTTAAATATGAGCATTAAATGAAGAAGAAAAAGGAGAAAAAAGTCGTAAAAGTCGTTTCATTATACGAAGTAACTTTTTACACGACTTTCTAGACAATCTATAAATCGTTGCGCAGTGGAGCATGAAAACAAGAATAAAAATGAAGGGTAAAGACGAGAGGTGGGTGGTAGGAAGAAGAGGAGCGAAGAAGTGAAAAGATTTCGCGAAAGAGTGAAAATAGATGGAAGATAGAGCAAAGTTTATTGCAAATTCGTTGGTTGTCATGGGTCTTGGATAGGAAGTTGCACAAGAACTGCGCACTTTTCTGTCTGGGAACCTTTCTTGTGAATCTTTTCATAGAGATATAACCACTGCGGCGACAAACGAAATTCCGTGGCAAATCAATTTTTCGTCGCGCAAGAGTCGTCGCGGCAACCCTTGGGTCTGCCCTTAAAAATTGTTTGGAGGTCGAAGACGCGACGTTTCGTTGAAAATTCGGTTTTTTTTCCTCATCCATTTACAGGAGGACAGTACATACGGAATACTATACTATCTATGGTTTCGTATATGTGCTCTATCTATATATATATATATATACGCTATAAGAACTTGTGAGACATACATGAGGTTCAATAGCTTCCTACAGCATCCTACAAATTCCTGAATCCGCGTGCTATCGCATTCGTTTCCCTCCACCTATACAACAGCATTTCGATATGTTATACGATACGATACGTGGTGCCGGGACTTTGCTTCGAGATTTTACGTGTCCGCAACACACGACATACAGTGGCACTGAATTTCTGGAATCCACGTTTTTTTTTTTTTTTTTGAGTATCTGAACTTCCGTTACTGTCGTTCGAAAAATTCCGGAAGAACGTTCTATCCTGTGAGCCTCTTGCACCCTTTTCACTGGCAGACGGGTCGGACACACTCTGAATATGTAATACAGTCTCCGTAACTTTTTTTTTTTATTCATTTTTTCCCGGTAAAAAAATGAATTTTAAAAGGAGATTACGTTCATTTTGACCTTTGAGACTTGTTGAATTTAATTTTGCTTTCATTTAAAATTTTTCCGTCCCAAAAAACACGTCTTTTGTTATTTAACCGGTAAAATAGGCGAAAAAAAAAGGTTATCCAGGTCAGCCGATCTCTGAATGTGGCATATTACCTGTACCGATATTAAATGCCACAGTAACGTCGTGCAGCTTTCACATATTGCACTGCTGGTCTTAATGCAATAAACCTTAGTGGTGAGCCGCGCGGCGAGCTCACGGAACCGATCAATGCGCGTGCGGGAGAAGCAAAAGCCATCATCCGGCTTTGTGCACGCGGAGATATTAGCCAAACGTCGCTTTCTCTTTGGTTCGTAGCACCCACGTGCGAGATCGAAACCGCTCGAATTATCTACCGCTCCGCTATATGACGATGATGACCAACGATCGATGAACGCGAAGGAGAACGAGGGATGGGACTGGTTGCAGGAATAAGGGAGAGAGCGTCATCGAGAGAGAGCGATCGTAACACTCGCGCACGTTCGTTCATGTCGTAATTATCGGAAAGCTTTCACGTCGTGCTTCTCACTTATTCTCCCACATGGTCACGATAAAGCGAGAAACGAAGAGCTGAAAAAAAAAAAAAAAAACAATAAACCGTCGATCCCATCGTCCCGTTCTGCAATGGTAACGTTTTGACGGTTTTCTTCGATTAATGGCTGAACAGCATATCCGTCGATCGGTTATCGGAAAAAATTTCAACTTTTGCTCGAGAAAATCGTAGAAACCATGTTCTTGAATCTAAAAACTCGACAAATAACGAGTTGACGTGTAGCGTAACTTAGTTCGAGTGAAAAAAAAAACACAATGAGTCGAGGTCGTTCTCTATTTAAAATCTTAAGATCTATTCATTAAAACGATTTTTTCTTCGTAAAAAAACAAATTTCTGATAATAAAAACACGTATTTATCCTTTCATCGTATTGGTTTTTAGAAATGCGCAACACGTGTCGCCATTTGCGTGTTGCGTTCCCGTTTCTCTAAATTAATTATGTCTCAGGCCCGAGGTTTATCGTAATTTTATGAACGAATTCCAAATTAGTTAATTAGTCGTTTAAGTGCGAACGATCTTCCCTCGTGTGTATATCTACACTCTGCTAAAGCCGTAGCTTCCTCCTTTGCTTACTAGTTTAGCAGCGAAGGGTGGAAACGCGTAGAGGGGATGAAAATTAAGGGTGGCTGCGGCGTCGACGTCGTCTCCTTCACACGCCTCTCTCCCTTTTGCGTTGCAAAACCTACTCGCTTAGGGATTCTCCTGTACGCAGCGAATTACTTGCCTCATTGTGTTACGTTGATCTCGGCAATGTCGGCAAAGATCCACTTCAATTTGCATTTCAAGTTTATCCCCGTTGTCTCCAACTTACCGGTCTTGTCTCGTCTTTTTCCTCATCGTCTATGTCTTAATGAAATAAACTTCTATGTACATCTGTATACATTTACGTGAAGGTGGGGCAAAATGGACCAATGGGGAAAAATGGCACACTCGGGCAACACGAATTTTGGACAACATTGACTAACCCCAAAAATTACGAAATTTTGGAAAATTTCGATTTTCAAATTTTATGGCTATTTTTATGCTGCAAATCGCTGCTTACCTAAAAAAATCAAAAACGACGTTCAATGAAATTCTATGGGACATTTATTGTCTATGCTTAAGTGGATCGATAAAAAAAATAAGAATGCAGATAAATAAAAGTAGACTTCAATAATTATTTTTTTGAAAAAATGTATCATTATCTTAAATATGGAGAAATTAATTTTTTTGAGTCAATAGTTTACATATCGCTTGTAGGTAGTAAATTATTTAATATTCAAATTGGTCATTTTTTTTAATGCAATGGAATCACGGTCCATTTTGCCCCATTTTTTTTTTTTCATCTTAATTATTTTACTGTAAAGTCACAAACGAATTTCTCGGTGCAAAAGTAATGAAACGCTTGTGTATATCGACCAAAGTCCCCGGATTGCTAGCGCGGTTCATTTTGCCCCACTTTGGGCTACGTGCGTTTTCCTGAATAACATTTCATCGTTTCTTGTCCCTTCTGCCCTTCTTATCGGCGTAAACTCCGCGGTACACCGCAGCAATGCATTATACATCTGCGTCACGTAGCCGTACGCGCGGCTTTTATCTACAACGAGCGACTTGAATGTGTCGCGAACGTATCAAGCGAACGAGCAATACGTTTCGCTTCGAAATCGTTTCGTCGCTGCAAACGCGAGAGGGAAAATATACCTACGGGAGATAGAGCTATACCTATTACGAAAATCCATAATGCGATAAAGCCTTGCCGACAGAAAACGGGCGGAATGCCAGATCAACGATAGCAATATTACGCTCCATTTTGGTAGAGATGAAGAGAAATGTTCGGCTAAACTGTTTATTCGTGCTTTGGCGTTATCCTTTACCCATTCGAATGTGCCTCTATAATCGACCACTCATCGAGGATAAACTGCTCGCCGCGTTTGTCCAAATGTTTGGGTCGATATGCATATATATCTGCTTCGATTTGTGTGCAATTGGGTCGAAAATGCTGGAGCATCGGAACGAAATTTTCGCGTTTTAATGCGTATATTTGTAGAATAACATTTTTTTGTTTCAAGCAAAGTATTTTTTTTTACGAAAATTCGAAAAAAAAAACTTAAACATTTTCTTTTTTTTTTTTTTTTTCGAAAAATTGTAAAAAAAGAAAAGTTCGTATGTTTTAAATTTTCATTCTTGAGATTTTCCGTTCCATAATCATTTTACATTGCCAAAAACAATTTTCTAAAATTCTATAAAATTTTAAACATTTTCCGAGTTCTTCTCTTAAAAGGCTTAACAGCGAAATCTTATGAGCGCTTTCGGTACGAGTCGCGACTAAGAGCAACGCGTCATCTAAGATCCGTGACGACATAGTTGCCGAAACGAAAAGCGCGAAAAGGCCAAAAAAAAACCCGTTGTCGTCGACGATTTCGAAGAAAAAAAAATAGCAGGATCGTTGAAATTGATGAGTTCTACCCTTTCATGCTGTCCCGAGGAGAGACGCTTGGCGGAGGAAGGGAGGGGCGGGGGTCAGGAGAAGGGGATGAGAACTACCCCGAGGGATTTGAGGATACCACAGCCGCTAGCATTAGCCTTTCGCTTTTGCTATTCCTTTCGAGTACTCTCGATATCGAAAGCTTTTCACTGCTTTCGCATTGTCGTCCCCGTCGTCGTGGCACGCAATGAAGTACTTATATCGCGTCTCGATCCGATTAATCTCAACTTTCTTTTTACAATGCTACAGATTCTTAATCGTCCCCCTTTCGCTCTTGTAAAAAAAAAAAAAAAAAAAATTACCCTCAAAAAACATAAATCTTTCTTAGTATTTTTTTTCTCACTTATTCAATGCCCGACATTTATTTTCTACCTTGAAAGATCTTTCATCCCCGTCTGATAAACAAACAAAATAAAACGCGACGAATGAAGCGAAAGGTAAAAAAAAAAGTAAAGTGGTTGTCCGGGGCGTTGTCGTCGCGATCTCGCTTGCTCTCGAGCGTTCTTCTTCAACCCTGTCTTACCTGTGTGAAAAGCTCTTCCGGAGCTTTTGCTGCTGGTTGACACGAGGTTGCATATATATATATATATATACATACATACGAGGCGCAAAGGCTGGCCAATGTCGTTCCAATTTGTCAACGTCTCAGTCGCAAGCTCTGTTACTATCTCCGAAGGGTTGAAAGGGGAGGGGAAGGAGCACGGGATGGCGGTGTTCTGTCCTCACCGAAAGATCTGTAGTGTCGTGCGGCAAAAGTCTGTGTGCTCACCTCTTCAGCCTCTTTCATTCCCGTTCTCCTAGTTTTCCTTCATTTTTTTCCCTCTTTTCTGAGCTTTATAGCTTCACCGTCACTCTTTGCTCCAACGCAATGTCTCGAGGCTTTTCGTCCCCCTTGTGATAACGCCACGCAAGCCCTTTATATCATCCTTAAGTCTCTTCTCATTCCCTTTTTACTATGGACCTCGGAGAGCTTGGCTACCGCGCTCGACGAAACAACCACGTTCGGGATTTTCGACGCAGACGAGGATTAATTTGGACGTTTTTGCGGCTGCAAACCGCCGCGGTAACAAGAGCACCGAATTCCGTTTCTACCAATCTTCATGCTACTGTCTCAGTCTTTTTATTCTGCTCGTCCTGTTTTAATAACTTTCATAATTATAACTCAACCACCGCCGGCACGCTTTCACTGCTGCGATGATAAATCGTCTTGAAAATTCATCCTCTCTCAAGTTTATGAAATTTTGATTTTTTTTTGGGTTTTCAACACTTGAGAGGAATACCAGTGTCGAAGTTTTGGGTCCGGCGAACGTGTAGTATTAATTGTTCAGTTCGCTCACGCGGTTGAAGTTTGCGATTCTCATGATCCTCTCTCCCTTCATTATAGACTAATTATAGAGGAAGAAAATCTCGCAGAAGAGAAAGTGAAAGAAAAGATACGAAGTGGAATTACGAAGTAAAAGCCGGGAACTCTCTTTCAGGGAGACTGTAGGCGGTATGAATTTAAATGATCGACGTCTCGTACCGCTCGGACCGGCAGCAAACAGACGAAAACGCTTTAGGAAAAAAAAAAAAAAACGATATTCTCGCCTCTCTCTTTATAAATTTATGACCAATTTGTGTTCACCGCGTGCGAACGAACAAGCGAAAAAAAAGGGTATTTTTTTCCCAGTTTGCGTTTAATAAATCTCGACGATTCGATGGAATATATATGTTTCCATTAATAGATTGCAAGCGGCGGAGAAAAATATACAAACTATGTGTGAAAAAAATTCACGAAATCCCATGATTTTTTTTTTTTTTTCACAAACGAGCATAGCGTAACTTCGTGGTCGTCACATAGATTATATAATGTAATAAAACGTTTTGCCGGGTCGAGCGAAACGATGGCTTTTGGAGGATTAGCGCGGGAGGAGACGGCGAGTGATGGAGAAAAGCTACGAGTCTCGTGGTTATAATCCATTTTGGAAGATAGGCGCACAGCCGGCGTGGAGCTTGCAGAAGTCTGTGGAGGAAAGCGGTCGTTTGAAGCCACCAAATTGTTCGGTGACGGTGCTTTTGGTAAAAAAAGAATAACAAAAGACGAAAAAAAAAAAAAAACGAACAAACAAGCAGCCAACTTTCCGTCGAACCGTATATCGTCTTTATTGCGCGATCTATAGACAACGAAAGCTTATGACGACGTCGATTTACGAGAAGCCGGTACTATTCCTCTCTCGGCAACTCTGCACTTTTCTCTTTATCTTTCTCACTCTATTCTGTTTTCCTTTTCTGGAGGGCTATAAGCTGCTAGCACGGGCAATTCTACGCTTCGCGAACGACGAAGAAAGCTGTTATTAATATAGACATATATATTTAGGGGCAGGGGGAGGGGTCGGGGAAAAACGAACCGCTTTAGCAATTAAGGGAATGTGGTCGATATACACAACATTTTTCCACTACTTGTAAACTAAAAAACTGACTGGTCACCGCTTAAGAGTATTACGAAGAAAAAAAAATTGGCCAAAATAGACCGCGATTTGCGTTTTAAAAAATCGAAATTTTGAATGTTACATAACTTCCTATAAGGGATAAGTAAACTATTCTCTTCAGAAAATACACATTTGCCTTTATAAAAATAATGGATTTTTTTTTAAAGACAACTATTGAATTGCAGTTTTGTTTGTCGGCGTTCCTATTTTTTGTATCGGTATACTTTTTCCGCAACAATAAATGTTCTGTCGATTGAACGTTGATCCCGATATTTTTAACTTTTTATAGGTAATTAGTGATCCGCAACATAAAAATTCACCACATATTTTGAAAATCAAACTGTTCGAAAATGTCATGAATTATAGGGTTGGTCCATTTTGACCCAAAGTTCGAGTTGCGCGCCTGTCCCATTTTGCGCCACCTTCCTGCCATATACTATATATATTATACATGAGAGAGCGCGACAGAGGGAGAGAGGGCTGTACTTTCATTTCGACAGTTAACCTGTTAGAAGAGCGCTTTGCTACAATAATAACCCCGAGTGCTTTTCTCTCTCGCGATGCAGTTTCGTTCTCTCAGCCTCTATCATTTTCTCTATGCAACATCTGGTGCAGTCCGCGAACGTGACTAGCTGAGCGTGACGAGTCGGAAAATCATTGCACTTTTCTCTTCTTCTTTTATTTGTTTTTTTTTTTTCGATTTCCTCTCTATATTCTCAGTGATGGAAATAAAAATCGGAAAACGTCGGAAAGTTTTTTTTTTATTTCCGATCTGACAGAACGTCCAGCGAACTTTCGCATTCCCTCTGCCGCGCGGATTCTCTGGGTACGACACGGCAGTTTTAGTTCGAAGCGTGTGGATCGCTAGCGAGAAATTTCATCGGGCGCGCATCTGGGTCAAAGCAAATCGCAACGGTTTCTCCCGACGATGGGAATCTATCTGAAAGGGTTATTTACTCGGCCCATCGATCGATCAGACGCACGATCGACTGATGTGCTCGACGGTCTGATGTAATCTTTGTGATTTTCCTCTCACTGTCTCTGTATCTATTTTTCCATCTCGAGCTTTTGTTGCATTGACGAGACCACTTTTATACAGTGGTTAGCATTTTTTTTTTGCTGTGAATCAGTTTTCGAGGACCCATTGCTTTTACAGAATTCTTGCGAAGAGTGTGTGTTTTTTTTTATATTTGAACGAAGTAAATAATTAAAATTAAAAAAAAAATGAAAAAAAATAGTAAATGGAAAGTAATCCTCCAGGAAAAAGTCGTACATTTTATCGGAATTTGTCGAGAATAACCGGAAGTGATATAGGTATTTTAGAACCTTAAAACAGAATTCAAATAAAAAATAAATTTGTTTTTTTTTTTTTTTTTAATTCACAGATATACCTTAAAGTATTATTTCTTAGATAGCGCAGAAAAAATTAATTAGAATAATCCACGTAAGTAGTTGTGAACAAAATTATCGATGGTGATCCGTTCTCCGCAAAAAGTTTTCCGTACAAGTTTTCCAAGGGTTGACGACGTTTTTCTCTGATAAAATCACTTGATTACCTTGTATAATCTCCGATCCACTGATTATTGACCTTTTCACTGATTTTCTGTCGAATAAATGTTATGAACATTTGTAGCTACAGTCGCGGATTCTTAATGTAGACAGTGGTTCTATCGTTGTTGATATTCCTCTGCTGATTTTGACCTTAAAAAACACTTCTACGCCCTTAAAAAAAAACAAATAAACAAATTAGCCGGAAATCGCATATTTAGGTAGATTAGGTTAAGTGCTGTTCCCCTTATACGGCTAGGTATCCTTCCAGATTTTTACAGTTCCCCCCTCCTGACATTCCCTACGCGCACTCAGCTAATCTACCTTCCCTTTCCCGTGCGTCCGCAGTCGACTTAGCTACATTGTACCGCATTTGCCGGGGAGAAGGGAAAACTGCGCAAAACCTGTTCCGGCACAGACGACAATATGCTACTGATTCTTCGGTATTTGTTGCACCTGCGTAGAGTGCAGAGAATATGAAAGTCTCAGAAGAATGAGTCTCGCGCTCAACAATTATTGCGCGTGGCGCATCAGCGCGGCCAATCAGCGCGTAGCTAAACGGTCACCCATCCAAGTACTGTTCGCGAACAACTGCTCGACTTGGGCGATCACCGGGAATATTTCGATGTTTTTTTTTCTATCGGTGCCTCGATACCAGTAGTGAATTCGTTTAGCAACGCTTACCGAAACGAAATATACCCCCGGGGTGCATCCCCTTGGTGATCGTTGGGTTTGTCGACTAAAATGGAATTTACATCACGTCGGTGGTTTCTCTCTCCGGGCGGCTGTTACGTAATGAAACATGACGGCGAGAACCGGTGGGTTGAGTTTCACCCGTTATCGTCGGCAGCCGGGTCGTCGCCGACGACGACGACGACGAAGCCGTCAACCAACCCTCCCTTCCTTCCCGCCACCCTCCCCCGGAGGCGCAGCGGCGTAGAGTTCGCGCGGGGATTTTCGGTGCTTTAGTTCGCCTGGCTATCTCACCCGTTGGATCGATGCATGCTCCAGAGCTGTACAGCTTTCGCAGCACCAGCAGCAAGCACCAGCAGCAGCAGCAGCAGTAATAGAAGTATAGGGATGCTGAAGCAGAAGCGAAGCATCAGCCAGTAGCCAGACAACAGAGGAGCCGTGGCGCCTACGAGTCTAGCCAAATAAAAGCGGAAAGTCGAAACCCTCCCTCTCTCATCCGCAGGGTATTACGACGCCGCACGCCCCGACAACGCGGCTCGCGAGCCCCCAGAATCTTTCCCCGGATAAACTAGTGACTCAACGAGTCAACGACGTCGGGAAACTCGCGTCGCCCTTTTTCCTTTTTTTATTATTTTTCATCCTGCGCTTTAGCGTGTAAAACTACCTACACGACGAGTCTACGTGGTCACTGATCCTCGGAAAAAAGTATCATATATGTCGACACAGGATACGCGGGAAGTAAAAATAAAAAAAAAAAATCGAGGAGACACCGAACAGAGGGAGAAAAATAACGTTACAAAAATATTAATACTTTAATGAAATTCGTCTTGGGCTGCAAATACGATGCGTGTATTTAAATGGACGAATGCTGAAGATTAAACGAAAAAGAAAAATTCATTTTGTATCGGAAATTTTATCGGAATTAAAAATTCCGAAAATCATTTGGTTAATAGTTATTACACTATTTATTTATTATCATATGCCGGTATAGAAAGCAATTTTTCCAGAGTAATGACAAAAAATTCTAAACAATGTTGCAGCACATTCTTTTGAGTTTTTATCGCGTGGTATGCTACGTAACCTTTTATTCACTGATCTCGTGTGCACGGAACACGATACGGGTTGCATTTACCGGTATCGGATTGCGTGCTTTTATGGTAATTCTTAGAAGGAATGCCGTAGAGTTTCAAATTCTATGCAAAAAAAAATTAAAAATATCGACGAAGAGCAGTTCAGGTTCCTGGAATCAGCAAGTATTTCTACGAAACTTTCCCGAGCTTTCGAAATGTATGTAATCTGAGGATTTTCGTCAGACATCGAATTTCTCGAATTTTACACGAACGAGAAATCAGCAGCCGCGAAAAAATCGATGAATATCGGTATGATACATTTGAAAGGGAATTCGTAGCGCGCGATTCGTTAATGCATTTCCACAGCGAATAATTTCTTTTCATTTTTTTCACATTTTCTTTTCTGCAAAATTTCTTTTCTCTGTCGTCTCGCCGTTTCGGTCGTAAGCGATGATGAAAGTCTTTTTTACTTTCGATCAAATAAAAACTGTAAGATAGTGCGACCGGAAGATGGAAACGAATTCTCCGTTGCGTTACTTTATCCCTTGCATATTCTTCGATGCGAACGGGCTTTGTGTTTCGTTTTATTTCATCACGCTTCGCTTGTTTGAGAAATTTTCTCGTGCGAAACCGTGAATTCGGTAGAATAACGAATTTTTTTACTTTTATAAAAATGCAAATTAAATGTGAGAAATCATGTCAAAAAATGGAAGTTACGTATTTTTTTCGATTTTATAGAATTATTTAAAAATTTTATAATATTTTTTTTTATTTTATAGTACTTTTATTCTATTTCAATTTGGATGTTTTTAACCATTAAAACAAATTTTTCACTTAAACTCCCAATTTTTTAAAATTTTTGTGTCAATTAAAAAAAATATATATCTTATCTTTTATTTATTTATTTTACCGCGAATTTCTAAAATTATTTCTCTTTCACAATGCCATTTTGCCCCGCACTCCGTTATTTTTATTTTTTTCACGAAAAGACAGAGAACGTAAAAAAATAAAAAAATAAAAAAAAAACAGAAGCGAAACAACAAGACGCTATAAGTTCTTGACGTAAACGACAGGTTCTGCGGTCGCGGCTTGCTGCATTGCAAACTTTTTGTGCTCCGCGGCATTGTTTCTCTTTCGTGATTCCGGCATTAGAGAATGTAAAAGCTAAAACGATGAAAAACATGACTACAGATAGAACTCTGAGGCAGTGCTGCGCCCAAACTATTTTCGATTCTTTCGCTCGAATACTTCACCGCATCGGGGAAACAATATTTGATTCTGTCTGATCTGTGCAATGCAATGTAGCAATAGAGCAGACTGTGTTTCATCTGTAAACACGCGACAAAGGATCTCGATACTTCGTCCAAAAACATCAATCGCCACTCCCCGATCCCCACCGATTTGCCTGATAAACGAAACTTCCTTTTATTTCTTTCTCCCCGTTTTATCGTCTCTCGTAATTCATAAAATTCGATGATAGAAATTTGTTTAATAAAACTTTATTCCGGAAAAGATTTATTGCCCGTACAGTGCACGGGGGCATTATATGTATAGCCTCGACATTAATATACAGTTTCACAAGGAGTGATTGAGGAAATTTCGTCACCGTTGACGTCCGCACTTCGTGGGTTTTATAAGTTGTTTTTTGTGAGTAACGTCATAACAGTGGCGTGGAAAAATTGCGAATATAAGGTTTAAGAAACCGCTTGTCTCGGTGAAACATTTATTCTCCTCTCGCGAGTCTGAGAGTGTTTCGTGAGAGCACGAGAAGGCTCTCGTCTTATTCTCCGTCTCCGTTATTCTCTTGCGTACTCGTTGCACCACCGACCAGAGTTTTCTTCGCTTTTGCTACACGTATCTATCGTTCTTGCTTCCCCGCTTCCATTCCGCGCCTCGCCTTTCCTCGACTCTTTTCCCTTTCGACCCCCTAACTGCTGCTGCTCTCGCTCGTGTTTCGTCAAGGCCACCGCACCGCGAGCAAAGTATACGTGTACGACACTCAATTTATTGCTCGGTTACTTGCTAGAGATATATTTCACTAACCTATCAGCGAGACGGAGATATTCGTAAAAAAAAAAATTTATAACGCAAAAATAAAATTGAAACTCGAGAATCCTGGACAATATATGCAAATAAAACGATAGATTTGAATAATAATAATAATAATAAGCAATATTTTTCAGAGGCTCAGTGAAATGAAAAAAAAATCAAATTACGTATGATAAGCGAAATGAAATTGAGATTTGAAAATCCTCAAGGATGTCGTCGTTGAATGATCCATTTCGCATTATTTCCTTCATCTCGATCGACTCGAATTTACCGGTCGACGATGTAACCTTGAGAAATAAAAAATGTCTTTCAATAATTCTATCGATACGTATTGTTTTACATCACGTGTGCGGAAAGTGGTGCTTTCCGTCACAGGTTTGTGGCCGAAAGTGACCAATATCATGCCACGATGAGAATTTAGGTTAACGCATGCGCACTACGCAAAAGCTGCACTTTCGTCCCTAGGGAATTGCGCTTTCCAAGTGCTCACGGGACGAACGTGAGCGATTGCGCCCTAACCTAATTTTTCAACGCGCCATGGGATTGACCGCTTACACATCGCGAAACTGCTGCGCAAAGCACAAGTTTTCACGCACGTGATGTAAAAACCGCGATGTATGACAAAAATCGAAATTTTGGCTCTTGTCACACAACATACCATTCCCGCGGATTAAATTGCTTCAATGCAGAAAAAAATTGGTTCCCATAGGGGTTGGTGGGGTAAAAGGAAGCTTTAGCAATTTTGTCGAGGAATTTTTTTTTTTTCGCGTGCAGTACATTTACCACTATTTTTTTACACTGTTGTCAGTGTATGCAATCGACTATATGTGGTTATAATTTACGATCCTCGAATTGAAAGGGTTTCAAGTGTTATATGTGAAACTTGTTCTATTCTGCTTTAGAGTATCAAACATGTCGGATAAAAGACTGAGAACTAACGGGAGAGAAAATAGATTATATTGGGGATGTGAATAAGCTCCCGGGGAAAATCCTTTGAGCCTCGAAAATGTTTCGCGTGCATTATCTCGCTGTCGGCTGGTCTTCGGCTATACAAGGCTCGTCTCGAACTGCGGGTAGAACAAAAAAAAAGATAAGGGATGTACAGATGGGGAGAACATCGAGAGAAAATGAACGAGTTTATCGTATGACGGAAATCAGAGGGCGTATTCTCGTTCATAAGCTTTGTAAAATGGGCCATTCTGGTTTTTACCCACAAAAAATATATATATACAAAAAGGTAATTGAATCTTTTAATATTTCCGGAATTAGCGCGAAGCATACAGACTTTCCTACGAATGTTACGGTACATCGTCGACTTCGTTGATTGCTCGTAGCGTTTTTATCAATATGTATTTAGGGTCTTCGGGTGGTCAACAGGAGTCAATTTAAGAGTAATCTTAACCCTTGTAAAGTGTATGACTGCTAATCGTTTCTTTATACATATTTTTATCATTCGACAAGTCTAAAAAAAATTGTCTGCAGGTTTGAATTTTTAGTAAAAAATTTTTAATATTTAACTTAACCAACTGTTGGATTATACGTTAAATACCTTTTAAAGTATTCGTATTAATAAAAAAAAAAAAATTAAGCTCAGAATACTTCGACAAACTAAACAAAACGTTAGTTTCCTTTCTATTCGAATTTTTTCAACTTCTCGTCTTGGTCCCGAAGTTTTTTCGCAGACCTTTCATATTTGAATTTTCGTTCCTTCCTTGAATAAGCAAAGACACTGAGAGACGTGAATTCGGAAAGCGGATGATCGTCGGTAATGGCACGGCATTACATCACGACTGCGTTCGACTTTAACTATAACTCTCGACCTTGTTTCTTCGGGGGTTCCACTTTACAACCCACGCGAACGGTCACCTCTCTCTCATTTTCCACGGACATCTACCATCCCCTTCTCGTCTATCTATTGTCTGCGTCAGACCTATTTGTCTCTTCCGCATCACTCGACTTTGAATTGAAACTCCGTTCGCCGGCAGTGCTTGCAAGTCCACGAGCACCTTCCACAGTGCGCTTTCCGATCGATTTATATATTTATAAAAAAAAATTTAATCCAAAGCTTCTTTTCGCTTCGTCTTAAAAAAAAATTCATCATCCCCTCGTCTCATTATACCAAAACGGAATATCTAAAATTGAGAATATGCTCGCGATTTAATACCCACGGCGGAACTGCATCGAGCTTTCTATCGCGGAAGCCCCCGCGGGTTTCATAATTACTTTCCATTGATACTTTATGCTGTCAAAAAAAAAAAAAATTTCGTAGACGAGCCGAATTGAATTTTTTATGAAAGTTAATTGTACTTTAATTACGAAACTTGTCCGGATAAAGCAACGAGGTTCTCGATGGAAAAATCTTCGGTGAACATGGAGAATAATTGTGGGGCTTTTTGGAGGTGAAAAAAAAGGAAAGGGGGTTACATAGAGGGAAGATATATAGGAGACGGTGTGGAGTGTATACCGCAACGAGAGCCCTGCGCGCAGGGACGCAGGCTCGAGGGTGGCTCTCACGGGGTGGCCGAGAAGAGGCGACGCGAGCACCCGCGATAGGACCAGCATCCAGCCAGGGGGTTGAAATCTGTCCTCAGCTCCGTGAGAGCTTGTCGTGGATGTCGGGACTCAGTAGTACGCTACCGCCCACGCACGTAGTACGCACGGCCGCTCCACCACGTGTGTGCGATCGCAGAGGCTCGTAAGACGGAGGAGAGAAAACACAAAAAAAAACAGAAGCTACCCGCTGCAAGATAACATACTTCGTAACATCTTCGTAAAAAAAAAAAATAAAAAAATTAAATTTAAGAGATTTTAAATAAAACCGATTGGAGTTGAGTGAAAAAAAAGTTGAAATACCATCGAAACTGATTTTTGACCCGAAAGAAAAAGCGTGGAAAAATTGGATCTAAGAAAAAATATTTTTGAGAACATTTCGATGTCATCGGCCAAAGCGCCGATCAAGACTTACGCGCTCGGAGTCGAGTGTCAAGATTCGGCGAATTGTGTAATCGGGTCGTTGTTGCTATTTCCGCGATTGGTATTATGGTAAAGTTTAAGATGAAGAAGATACATCATAATCGTCGGCGGTACACGAAACATCAAGAGAGTTGCACGAGCATCGCTAGTAGCACCAGCTGTACAGTGCATCATCTGCAACGATCCGGAGACAACTGACCGAACACCGCATGGCAGCTAAGCGCATCAGACTGTTCGATCCTCATCCCGCGTACTGAATCATCACGCAACAACGTTTTCTCGTTATCCTCTATTTACTGACGAGCTCTTCGAAAAAATTGTGAGTCCGATTTTTTCCGCACAATATTATTACGTTTTAATTATTCATTAACTTTATTTTCAATTAATACTGTTAACAAATATACGTTTTTTTTTAGTTATCGATTTTATTTTTATGTAATTTCGTAATGAGCATAACTTTTATTTATTTATTAATTAATTTTATTGAAACGAGTAATTGCTATCGCCTCGTTTCGTAGATTCAGAAAACATTCGTTTTATTCGTTTTATTAATTTATTCATTTAATTAGAATAAATTTGATTTGATGAAACATTTTATTGAATCATATCGATTTTTTTACTTTTTCACGAAAGACAAAATATGTCGACAATCCGCGCGTGTGAAATAAGCTATTGTTTGCAATTCGCGGGATCCTCTATTTCCGAAAATTACATACACCGACTACGGTCCTACGAGAAAAAAAAGGTCCAGCGAAGAGATAAAACTGTTTCAGAGAGACTCGTAATACGAGACACGGGTAGAACGAGGGGGAGTCAAATAAAGAAGATTTGCGTCGTCAAGTGAACAAAGTTGGAGAGAAACCTTACGAAAAAAAAGTCTCGGGTAATTGGGAGGGTTGCTGCTATTGGCATTATAAAGACGGTGGATGCTGAATGTACGGATTTAGGGGTGAGAAGCAAGGGGTGGGGGTGGGAATTCTCTCATCGACTCTTGTCGAGAGACTCCCGAAATCTTTGATGTTCATCATCACGCGTAAGAGTATCTTCTTGACATTTTCAAAAGTAATTGGTTCCCGTTTAAAGCCATTGCGATACTCGAGCAAACGGCACTTTTTTATTTTATTGAACATCAACACTCATTAATTTTATTTTTCTGCGGTGCAAAAAGATGAAATTACATTTTGCTGAATGGTTCATAAGACGGTATGAATTGCAGATACAGTAAAACCTCTCTATTAGTCCAAGCGCTGTTTGGGAACCTCTCTAATAGTCCAAAAATAGGCGTAACTCTGCCTTCGCTTCGTAGCCAATGAGCGAATCTCTGTCAGGGACGACCTATGTCAAATAGGACCCCGTCGGTACAGGGCTGGACGACTCTAAACAGGCACCCGGGTATTTTTTAAACTTTCCTTCGCGTTTCAAGAATTTTTATTTTACTGCATCCAAATCGACACAGATACTTTGTCAGAAAATCTATACCAATGCAGTTGAATGCATTTTTGTACAAAATGCTAGTCTAGTGCATTACAACATAACAGACAGAGTAAAAATTTATTAAAAAATTACAAATTAGTCGTTATAATAATATATATTATAATGTTCTATGATATTATATTTTTGCAGTTATTATAATAATATATTTTAAATTATTATAATAAGAGTAATGCAAAGAATATCAATATTTTTATTATAATCATTAATCAATCTACTATTGAACTTTTGAATCGGCATAATTAAAATTATCTTTTGTTCTCCACATTATTTCGGTTGTCATAAAACTCATTTCTTCTAACAAAAAAAATTGATAATTCAATGGTTTAGTACTGGATATTTTTATGCGTAATCAATAAATTTAATGTACAAGTTTATGCATAAGAACTTTTACTCATGGTAAGTATATTACGTTTTTAGCAAATTTTTTTGAAAGTGTAAACAAAAATAATCTTCTGCACACTATACTTTGTAGGCAAAACGTTATAAATTTGAATTCGGTAACGGCGCACAGCCGTGTACACAGACGCTAGGATTAGTTACTTTGTGTAGGTAACAGGTAGGCGGAGCCTCTGGACTATTGGAGAGGTTCGGCTTGGACTATTGTAGAGGTTGGACTAATATAGAGGGGACTAATTCAGAGGTTTTACTGTATTTTCGTCGTTGCTATTCAGTGAAAGGGGCAGAAAAATTTTGTTAATTGGGACTGGAAATTTTGATTGCTCATTTAAATATCGCAATAGCGGCCTTGCTGCGGGGTGAGTTTGGTACGAGACGACGAAGAGGTATACGAAAAGTTGCTTGGAAAATCTCACCCCTTTGCGAGCGGTTTTAACTCTTCTCGTCGATTGAACAGAATCGGAGAGTTTTAAATGCGTGTCTTTTTTCTTTTTTTTTTACGTCGTCAACAGAGACGGAACAACATTCAGCTTGAATGCAAACCCCCGCCGCCAGCTTCAGGGTTGTGATAACTCGTTAAATTCGCCTCTACAAGCTGTTATACTACGTCCCACACATTGTGCGATCAGCGTGAATATATCTTCGCGAAATTCCACCCAAAATTGTTATACGCACTGTCTGCCTGTCTGTCAACCCCCTTAAGAAGTTATAATCCCGAGCGCCCTTGCTATGGGCCTCGTCTCGCGCCTATATACCGCTTTTGCTATTATTATACTCCGCGTTCTCCTCACTTTTGCCTCCCTATTCCCGGCATTCTAAAATGAGAATGGTTTTGGTCCTTCGTTGTCATGTGTAACATTGAAAATTCCAACGGGAGGCACACGAGCTTCCAGGATATTAAAAGGGAAAGGAGAGACCGAGAGTCTGCTTTAGTCGCGGTGACGCAAAACGAGGAATAAAAAAGATCGACAACGACTAAGGCAGTAAACGACAAGGGTTGAAAGTCGAAGTTACCGTCGATTACGCCTTACCAAAAAAAAAAAAGTTATTATTATAAATGAAATTTAGGATGGAGAAAAATGAGGCAAAATGGACCGAGCAGACTTTTTTTAAAAACGATTATCGAATTATAGTTTTATTTATCTGCATTCCTATTTTTCATATTGGTCCATTTTAGCGCGGATGATAAATGATTTTTTTTTTAAGCCGATTTTTTTAAAAACTAATCAGTGATCCGCAACATAAATAATAGGCATGCGATTTGAAAATCGAACTTTAGAAAAATAAAAATCTCATGAATTCCATGGGTATTCATTTTGTTCCAAAGTTCGAGTTGCCTAGCAGTCCGATTTTGCCCCAATGGCTGATTCGGCCCCACGTTCCCCTACGTAACTGCGACTGTTGCGATATCTGCGTCAGAATTTTTTGTCAGCTGTGAAAAATATTTTTTCAATGTTGACCGCATGCGAGACGTGAGTCGGCTTTTAAAAGGATTTCTCTCCCTCGTATCCGAGAGGGGGGATGATTTTTTTTTCTTGTCTTTGTAAGAGACTCAAAAGACTCTTGATGCCATTGGGAGTCGTTCGTTTTCGCCTGTAAACCATGGAAGCGGAGAGAACGCAACGATCCTATCAGCTTTCTTCCCGAGTGAACACCCAAAGTGATCGCCGATATTAAGGGTTCGAACGATACAATTTCGGAGCCCGAAAAACCTTAGGCAGGGATTCCATGCAAACCGAGAGATAAGTGCGGATAATGTCGGGGAGAGTTTTTCGCGGATGAAAAATCGAACAAGACTTTTCCCTTTTATCGTGCCCTATTGCGCGATACAGAGACGATAGCGAGAGGGCCGACTGATAAACGATAGGATTACGTGAAAAGCCTGAAAGCCACACACACGCATTTATTAGCGATCAAAGAGGAGCAACTCGAAGAACGGTAACAGCTTCTTTTACCTTTTTTAAACTTCGAATCGTTAATTAAAAAAAAAATTGTCAAGTCGAATATAAATTCAAATGATTTTTCTCAATTTTCGTAAAAGTGTCTTTGGCAAACAGTTACAAAAATAGAATCGAAATTATTATGATAAATAAATAACATTAATACTGACAACAAGGGGTGTGCTTTTGGGGTGTGGCTTCCGCGGTTTTCCAACTCAAGCAAAATTGCTTATGGACCGTCCGTGCTGTTCGTGTTGTGGATGATTAACCGTTTAGCTGCGCACTCGCTGATGCATCAATCGTAGAGCGAAAAGCCATTTTTTCTGAAACCTTCTTGACTATACTTAACTAAATACTTTCGTGTATACACCGGGAAATTAGATAAATATAGGGTCGTCTGTACCGATACGAATTTTCCACAGTTTCCCCGTATCCGCGGCGAATGACGTACAGTGTAGCAACGTCGACTACGGACGCACCGGAAGTTAAGTAGTTTAGCGAAGTACGTGTAGGAATTGCTTGGGGGCAATAGAACAGAGTCATAAAAACGCGACAGGGTGTATGTACACTGAAAATGCGTAAAATAAACAATATAAATAAACTATCAATTATTTATAATAATTCATTTGTTCATAACAATAACTTCCGTTCTTTTTTCGTCTTTTTTTTGCCAAAAAAAGACCGATATTAAAATAATTATCGAAAATTTTTTTATAACTTATAAAAAATTAACATTCGTTTGAAAATCATAATTTGATTATTTTAAATTTATTTCTTCCAAAAAAGGAAACTGCACGAAATTTTAATATTACGCAGCGTAATAAATTTTTCTTCGTATTTCATCCACTCCTTTATTTCTCGGCGTTTGTACAAATTTTTCCTCGCCTCTGTGAATTCTACGACGCAGTTTATCGATATACACTGGAAACCGGGGGTGAGAGTTTGTGTAGCGAGATAAAGTTCTTTGAAAAGTTAGACAAGGCGAGAACGAACGACGACCGAAAGCCTCTCTCGTTTTTTGTGATAGCCGTTTGTCGGTGCAGTTGCATCTCCCCAACGCGGAGAACTATATATTTCGCTGAGAAGAGTAGGGCTTATGGTATACTCGTCGCAGATCCGGAGTCACCTTTTCTCGTATTTCTTCTCTCTGTATACACTCTCGTACTTGTATACTTTACACGTTATACAGTTAACTGTACATATATATGTATAGTATAGGACACACACCATAGGGAGTGCTTGGTGTATCGAGGTCCTCAGGCATTCCGCTTCGGACTTACACACTCGCATTCGGGAATAACGAGAGTGGATTGAACAGGAGATAGAGGGCGATGCGAGTTCGCGAAAAATCTCTTTGCCACTGTAGAGAAAACCCGCACACAGAGAGAAAGGAGAGAGAGACCGTAGCAAATCGGAAAAACCTCTTCGGCGTCTCGACACAAAGAGAAGATAAAAAAGAAACAGAATAGAGATATACGTACCGGGATCGGATGCATCCGCGATCTTTTTATCTCGAGGAGGCCGATATATATATATTCGTCCCACAGGAAGGAACAAAGTAAAAATACTTTCGGTACACCGAACTTTTTCAAGGGTTTTTAACCGGTAAGAGGCCAATCACGAGATTAAAGGAATGCGGAGATAAAAAAAACACAGAACGACATTTCGGGTAAAGGTTCAACGGAGAAAAATTTCGGATGGAGATCGAACGATGAATTTCCAAGGGACTGAAGGGTTGATGAGACGTCTCGATTGACGATGGATTTCATAGGCAAGCGTGGGATCGTATAGAATTTGTTACGAAAATTTTCCCTTCGTTTCGCGGACCTGAGATCTTTATATACTATATATATATGTAAGCACAAGAAAGATATCCAGTAGAAAAGCTGTTTGGAAGAGACCAACAGTGGATTAAGGGGAACGTAGGACCGGAAGGCAATCGAGTAGAAAACGCCCTTTACTTCGGGCACCACTCAGACAGCCGTCGAACCATGGATAGGTCTGCTATATAAGCACGTCACGCATTATGTAATGTTTTCATGTATAAATCGACGTTCAGAATATACCACCCGCGAAAATAACAATAATATAAAAAATAATAATAAAGTCGATAATATTAAAAAAAAAAAAAAAAAAAAAATGATGACCGATTAATAAGTATTAATCCTAAATATTATCATTATTAATTTGTTTTAATATAAAATAAAAATAGAAATATCCTTATAAAATATAGAATACTCTACAATATATAATTATAATACGATTTTAATAATAATAATAATCATTTTTATTATTATATTATATATTATATTTTATATATATAAATATATATTTCTATCGACATTTTTGTGTGTCTCTGTGGGGTGGGAGTTCCTTTTCTGACGGAAGTCAATCTCGCGGAGTCCCCAAACTCCCCTTAGACACTTTACGCGCTCGTCTCGTTTTATTGTCTGCCTGTTTGCCTCCAGTAAGTGCTCCGTCTAACCGAAGATTTATTGCGTCAAAATAATATCACGGGGTTTCCTCTCTCCCTCGTCTATTAACTCTCGACACAAAGTATAATAACGTTCTCGAACTTCTAACCGTTTGGTTTTAACGTTTGAGAAATAAAAAATCGTGCAAATTACATTGGCATATTGCTTTCACTTTTTCTTTTAACACAGTACTCAGCGCTGTTTGTAGGAAAGTACGTTTATCACTTTTGGCTTTTTTCAGAAGTTTTTTCCAAATCATAACCATCTTCGAAAAAAGATGCACTTAAAAGAGTATCGTAAACCTTTTTCAATTAAAAACAAAAGTTTGTACAGAATCTTAGCCCGATATCTCAAAAAATTCGGCAGAGTACCACCATCACTTTTTCAAAAAATTCAAAATGGCGATAAAACTGAACAATTGCATAGATTTTTCTAAAAAATTTACCAAAAAAAGGAACTCGACCCCTCAACATGTGGTGCAAATTTCAGCTTGGTGTCTCAAGCCATTCTCAAGTTATGAGATCAAATGATGAGACGAAGAGACATTTTTTCTAAATGTCATTTTTCGACGTTTCGGAACATTCTGAACACGTTTAAATGAAAATCTACAAAAAAAAATATTTTCGTGAAAATAAATTATCTCGAGGCAGCAAAAAATAAAGTGAAATCTATGCGAGTATATAACGAAATGTCGAATCGTGGTAATCTAAGCTGAGACTCAAAGCTATGAGCTTTCAGTATCAAGAATTCGCATCGAATCCTCCGTCAGAAATAAATACGAAATGAATGTTGAAGAAAAAAAAAAAAAGAAAAACTACGGAAAAACGAGTGAAGAGTCGTATGATTTATAGGCACGCGGATATATTCGGACATACGGATTTTGATTCATGGCTCTGCCGAGAAAGCCGCGTGACGCACGTTTGATTCTCCAAACTCACCGGATTCGAATGTCAATGTTGTTTTTTTTTCCCAATATTTTATTTCTCCCTCGGCCGTTTTTTGTCCTCCATGTTTTGGCTGACCAACGAAAAAAAAAAACTTCGATAAAAAAAAAAAACGGTATTCATATTGTTTCATTTTTTTCGAAGAGGTCGATGTCTTTGGTTTTAATTCCGGAAAATTGAAATAAAATTTGATATAAATTAACATTAAATTTCAAGAAGCTCTATCTTTTTTAAAATGGTTTATTTCTCCATCGACCGTTCTTTATTTTCAATGTTTTGGCTGAGCAGCAAGTAAAAGGACCTCGAAAACAAAAAGAGAGCAGTATCATTCATTTTTTTATTTTATTTTTTCCGGAACGGTCGATATATTTGGGCATTGAGAATTCGAGGCTTCAGCAATGAGGGACCGAGGCATCAATCATTTCGTCTTTGAACCGAAGGGACTTCGGATTGTTCAAGGATGCTGAAGGAGTTATCTGTATTCTCGTTGCTATCGCGGTCCCTTTAGAAGAGGCTGAAAGTGGCTCAAGTTCTATTTGAATTCCATTCACGCCTTCCCGGCCCACTCTCTCGATGTTACTTGGCTCTATACATAGATATATATATATATCAATGTATAAGTTTCGCCAAATCCTACTCTTCATGAATCGGGCCGCGCCTTTGCCGTTTTGTCTCTTATTCCGCGATATCTATCGTGAAGGGATGATATCCGTGAGATCACCGTGACGTATGTGGATCAGAGAAAGCTTTCCATGGAATTGAGGATGAAGAAACAGCACGGGGTATAGAGAAAAGTGAGATATCCAGTGAAAAGCTTATTCTCGTCAAGAATAGAAAAGAAAGGGAATAAGTATCATCTTTTTTTTCTTTCGATGAATCGTCTGTTCGCCTTGTAACACGAAGGGCGCGAAATGAAATCTCATTTCGTTCTACCAGCAGTTTATAAATGCCGGGACAAGACGATGCAATCTGTTGACGAGAGAAATGAAAAAGATTATTCGTCAGACAGTAAAAACGCATTCTTTCCGTGCCGCCGATGCTTCGGTGAGTTGAGTAATAGTCATTCGGAAATAAAATTATTAACGAAATAGGTTGTGATTCGGAATTCCTTCTTATAAAATGAAAGTACATTTATAAACCTTGTCTTGCATACTCGATTATTTTATTCGTGACCCGTAAATTTGGTATCATCTGAATTGAAATATTTATGAGATTGTAGGGGAAAGCTAAAGTAGAAAAAAAATTGTTGATACAAATTTTGATTAAATTAAGATAAAATCTATATATAATTAGAAAAAAATTTGAAAAAAAAAAAAAAAACATTGAATCAAATTTTTAAAAATGAGATAAAATTTAAAAGAAATTATCCGTTTTGCAAATTGTCATTTAATTTTTTTTTCAAACATCTCTGATTCTATGTATACTGTATATTTTCCCCGATTTTTCCTTATATGGATTGGATCCGAAAAATGCATCGGAAACTTTGTTAACGTTTCATAATACATTATTCTTGAAGGCGTTTATTGTATAAGTAGAAATAAAAATAAATAATAGAGGCGGGGGGGGGGGGTAGTTACACGCGCAGACAGTTCAATGGGTCGTTCGTGACATCGAACTCTCGCACGCGCCGCTTATGTCGCTTTATACCATCCCGAGGCTTCTGCCAGGTTGAGAGCCAAGAAGTCACGAGATGGGAGGGGTGAAAACTAATTAGATTCTCGTCGACGCTGCCGGGGCTCCGTGCAACGCGAGCGTTCCTCGAACCCGGAGGACTCAAAGCGCCGAAGCTCTCCAACGAGAAAATTGATTCGATTCGCCAAGCAACAACGAACCCCCTTGGCTTCCTTATTGTTTGTTACAAACTTTCGTTTCTTTGTTATTCTTTGTATTCAACAAAGGATATTGTAACCGATCGGCGAGTCACGAGATTTTTTCTCTGAAAATCCCGCGTCAAATAAAGATATATTGTAAAATGTATTAAATATGTTATTCATAATATAATAACAATAATAAAAATTATTATTATTATTATTTAATAATGTATTAGGTTTATAGGTCAGGAAATGTTCCCCTTATTCCACCATATTCTTTCCGGATTTTTACGGTTCTCCCTCCCAACATACCCTACCGGCACTCAGCTAATCTGTTTTCTGTCCGTTTGCCGGAAACGGAAGTGGTGACGAAAATATTTGTCGAATATATTTTTACATATACATGTACATGTTTTTCGTGATAGATAGAGAGTTGGCAATTTTTTTTTGCCGTCTCGCATTCCCGACGAATAAAGCCGACCTAATGGTACATTGCGAAAATCGATTCAGTGGCTTACGTCGCATTAGTGACGAATTTAATTTTGCAAGGATGATGGGTTTCGCCGACTAATTAACAGGTACAAGGCACAGTCTCTCTGTTATTGCAGAGGTTCAATAACGACTGCAGATGTATCGTGAAACAGAGATTACACATTGAAACGTTCTCATTCCATCGAGGCGTTCAGGCGCAGAGGTTATTCGCTAATTAGCGGAACAGCAGTGTACTAATCAATTTTAACAAATGCTTTTACGGAATATTACCGAAGCTTAGACAACTCAGACATCAGACATAATAGGCGATGGTTAAAATAACATCGATAAACAACATTAAAGTACATGAAGATATTGAAAGCCGTACTGCGCTATTCGTTTCATATCAACGAAACTTTATAGTTTAGTCAAATTCTATTATTTTTTTTCTTTTTCATGCGATAATGAACTGCAATTAACTTTGATCATTGTTGCCGCGAACGATGTCGATGAATTATTTTTAATGCGATGGCTCCTTTTGACCTTTCGGCATTTTCCGATGTACCGAAAATGCGAATTTTATTTTTACGATTCGGCCGAATCTGTTGTCCCTCTTCAGAATTAAATTTTTTTTAATCTGTTTTCTCTTAATTTATTTGAAAAAATATATATAAACATTTTTTTTTTTTTAAATAAATCGGAAGTAAATTCATAGAACACAGATAACGAAATAAACAAATTCTGGAGAGGACCAATACATAGGGCCGATATGTAAAAAGTAACGAGTGGAAGTTCACATTTTGAAATAAATGCGAAAAATGTAATATCTCGCTCTCATCTCGTTCCGCCAAAATTTTCATAATAACGAATCGCCATTCAACAGCAGAATATTGAATTTTTTTTTTTGGCTGCGCATTGACCAGTGAACAATGTATTTACAGCGCGTACCGATTCAATTGAACTGCCAATCAATTCTCGTAGATTCAATTATTTTCATTTTTTTTGAGCCGATCAAATTAGAGCGATGGGTACCCAAAAATTTGTACTGATTCTCCAGACACATTAAAACGAAGCCAAATTGCGCATCATAAAAGATACAAAAATTGCTACATATTACAAATGATTTATATATTGAAATGTATTTTTAATAATTGTTATTATTAATGGTTAACGATTATTATTATTAATAATTATTATTGTGTAAATAATAATAATAATAATAATAATTAATTATATTAATTATATTAATAATAATAATTATTATTTATTGAAGAAAAAAAATTGGTTAATTTCGCAAATATTTTTGATAATATTGACAATATGAGTTTTGTGAGCGTTTGTCCAACATAGTTATTTCATGAGCTTTAACTAAAAAAATGATAAAACTGAAAGGTGGAACTTAGACATTTTCTGTAGTATTCATAATACAACAATAATGTAATGTAACACTCGTGAATTATAAGGAGCATTTGATATTCGCGGGTCAGTGTCACATCTACACATGTGGTACTTACACATCGCGCTGATGCACGGTACTTCGAGGGTATCGAGTATGAAACTCGAAAGCATAACTCGACTGATGTTCGCATGAATTACGCGTACCACAAGCCCTCTTCCCTGCGCTCCTCTGTCGCGCACGTGCATATATTACTATGGTACAGCGAGCAAGAATGACGAGGCTGCTCGTCGCGAGAAGCGTACACGACCAGCGGAGCTCTCGAGACTTTATCCGTTGCTTGTACGCATAACACGTAAATTCAGAGATCTAAAGCGCATACCGGCTCGAAAGCACGTCACCTATTGAATACCTCCTCTACTCCTAAGCTCTTCATTTTCACGGTATATGCGTATACCATATTGCGCCGCTGAAATTGTCCGCACAGTTATTTCGTCGACGACTAAACTAGCTCGCTGCTTTATGAATAAACGAGCCAGCAAATAGATAAATGGGCCCCACTGTAGATCAATGCGGATTACGATTACGTCTATATGTGATCCCGAGTTTGTTGGGAAAGGCGGGGCAAAATGGTACATTGAAACCGAAATATTTAAAAACCATTGAGATGAAATTGAAACCAAATTTCATATTAAATTTCATCGATATTAAGATAAGATAAAAATTGAGATGAATTTTGGTTAAATTTAATCTGAATGTTGTTTAAATATCATCTCAATTTTTTCAAATATTTCAGTTCCAATGTACCATTTTGCCCCGAAATATTGATGAATTCTGGTAAACAAGGAGATAAAACTCGTGAAAAATGATGAGGCAATATCGACAAAATTAAGATAACATTTGAACAGAATTAAGATGATATGTGAAAATGAGGGACATGAAATTTTAAAACAGAAATCGAGATTGAATTTGAACGAAAATGTTTCGTTTTGCACATTTCAATTAAATTTCTATTTCAATTTTTTTTTCTGTTTCCACGTCCATTTTACCCCTCTCTCTCTGGCATGCATTTACGACGCATGTCACTCGAGCCGTTCGGAAAAGTTTCAGATTATATGCGCGTCTGACCAGTGCGGTTCGTTTCCACTGCGAACCTTAAAACGATCCGATCTAAAGAAAGAAAAGGAAAGAGACAAAGGAAAAAAAATCTCTGACAAAAAATAAAAATAGCAAGATGAAAATTAAGATGTATTCGAGACCGGAAGTGCCGATAGAGGTGGTTTTACACTTTATCGACTGGGCAAATAAATGGTTATTTATTGGTTGCACTTTATCGTTAAATTAGTGTTTTTTAATTCGTGAACAAATTGCATTAAATTCAACATCGCGATAAATAGCATCATAAATCATATGTTATCGAGAGATATCTACAAGCGCCAAGTTAAATATTGAAGTCTGGTTTTGCCGTGTGTACAGTATGTACGTCGATTCGTAAAGTTCTCTTCCGCCGCTCGGAGAGTTCTCTTCGCTTCAGTCGGTCGCCAACGGCGTTCCCTATCGCGCTTTACCCGTTCTCACTGACAAGTGGAAACGCCTTTGAGAAAAATCGTCTAGCGACGTAGTCAGTCAGGTGGGACATGAGGAGAATATGTAAAATGAATATTTCAAGCGCAATATCGTATGATGGAACGATTTGCCTTTCCCGAGAGGACTACACCGGCTGTGACAAATTGATATAAGATATACAAAACGAGAATATAAAGCCTGTGAGATGACGCTCCGTTGGTACATCGTCAGCGAGTTATACGAGAGATTGGAAACATTATCTTCGTCTCGTAAATTCAGTTCGTCACGCATATTCGCATCTCAAAATGATACAACAATTCGACGTTAGTCCGGACACAGTTATTGACAATTTATATTTTTTCCTCTTTTAACTCGTGTTGCAGCTATCAAAATGTCGCGAACAGAGATCCGGGACGGTGAAACGAGTCCAACTTTTCAGCCAAGGTAAATAACAAAAAAATATATCTATATTCATATAAAATATTCTTCGAAAAAAAAAAATATCTCAAAAATATAATAATAATATTTTTAAAATATTTTTTTGAATAACAACAATAATTTATTTTTTATCGTACGATATATCAATTTTCAAATATTTTTTGCATTTATTTGATATCCATGTAGGATTTTTTTTTCTTAATGAAATAAATATTCAACGTTACCCATAATTTCTGGTTTCATACCCACCCGGTCCTTGATTAATTCATCATAAACCTAAAAGCCGCGGAACACAGTTAACGATGGGTACTCCGAGGCGGACATTTCCCTCTCTGAACCATTTCCTCTTCAGCTTCACCCAGCCTTGTCCGGTCCAGACATAAGGGGCTCTTACCCATTCGACCCTTTCAGTAATAACCAAAGCTCAGTTTATTAAATTCTCTCGTGAAATTATCTGGTCAGCTCGTCTTGAGTGCCGTCCCCGCCGCGCACTTTGCTCGTTAATTTCGCATTTATTTTTCAACAATGTAAATCGAAAACATGTATTTAATTTTTTTTCTATGACAATAAATAAATGCTTAAAGGATTGATGGCAAATAAAATGTGAATGAAAATTTAAGATTGATTGTTCAGAAAAGAAAGCTAACTTCCGTTTGCCGCGTAGAATTCTTCGAAGAATTTTTCGAGCGTAAAGGTCCTGCGAGAAACGAGTAGAGAAGTAGCCGAGCTATAAAAATCAACTTGATTTATTACACGATGGCTGTACCTGGTTGTTACAGGCAATGCAGGACGAACAGCGTCGGGCTTCCGGCTCGGGGATCTCTACTACCGGAACCACCGCCCACCGGAAGTCGGCGGCAGCCTCCTATACCACGACGTCATTCCGTAACCCCCACGGTACGTTAAAGAAACCGATAAGGCATTCGGGAAGCTGCTCGATAGAGTTCTCCTCGATTTGACCCAAAAATGTGAAAAGACGAACGAAGACGGTTTTTTCATTTCTTTTAAAATGATTATACATTTTTTAAAAAATATTCGAACGAACTGCAATCCACTAACGACTCTCTGGGTGTCCAGCCATCCGCCACTGTATCAATGACGCGAATGAAAAAAAAAAAAAAAATGATCGAAGGATAAATCCGTCGATGACTAAATTATCGGAGAAATTCATTTATACAACAATCTAAAATTAATTAAATTTAATTTTCTATCCGACTCATTATCCATTTATTGCAATATTCAAAGAAAAAGTGTATGAAACGCATTTCTTCATTTTTTTCCGAATTTTCTTGCCTTCCACTGAGTCGATTAGATTTACAGAACCACTAGTGTCCAGCGGGTTAAATGAAATCATAGATACGAAGAACCAGAACTGGAAAAGCGTATTTCGTTGCAGCTGCATCTCTCCAGGATAATCGAAGACCGATATCTTCATTTCCGGTAAATTCGGACTATCGATCACCGAAATACTCACCTCGAACACAGACACTCACACCAAATCAACACGACACTGATCAGAGAGAGAGAAACAGAGAGAGTGTGGGAAGAGGCCAATATGTGCGTAGGAAAAAAAACATCGAACAAAGAGAATAGGTACACACATTCACGTATATATATTTATTCACCTATGAACACTCACACCCCCAAAAATCGGTGAAATACAGTCGAGTAGCGTCAATAAATTTTGCGGTCATTCGAGCGCGAGAGGTCGAACACGCGGCGCGGTGCGGGCTTTCAGGGGACGGGGGAGGATCGAAAGCGTTGGGCTACCGAATCGCCCGAATCGACGATACGGCCGAACGAATTGAAACACGAGAATTTTTGCCAGAGAAAAAGTGAGAGACAGAGAAATTGTCATGCGGCGTTTCCCTCGTAATTTTCGCTCGGCAAAGATCGATGAAAGCGCGATAGATTGATTGACGAAAAAACCGTCGGACGATGAGATGGAAATAGAGAGCGAAATAAAAATACGGGTTTTCCATTTGCACGATGAACCTAAAATGATACATGCATCGAGTTTCATTCCGGCGGAACTTTAGTTGCCGCGGTGAATAGTATTTCAATGAATGGGTACGAATTTTTATAATATTTATTAAAAGATCAGCGCGGGTTATCATTAAAATTGGTTAAAAAAAAAACATTTCTTTTATGCAGGAAATAAAGCCAAAAATAACATTTTAATTATGAATTGCATTGGTTTGAAAGTTTTTTGTGGCTTTATTTCCAATTTTTGAATACCGACTGGTGATATTTTCAAATTTGCAGTAACGCCACAACATTTTTTTTTTCAATTTTATCAGCGGAAGTGGCGTGATAAAATGTTTATAATTTTTTTTAACGTTCCGAAGATCGGAAAGCGACGGGGATACTGATGATTAAATTTCCTAAAATAATAGGAGAGAAGTCGGAATAAATTTATGTTTGCATCAGGTAGCGCCGCCACCGATACCGCTCAGACCACCGATCCCGGAGCGAAAAACGAACGACAGGCCAATATTTCGAATTCGCACGAGCGCTGCAAACGGTGTTGCGTCTTCGATACAAGAGGGTCAATCGAATTCGCGTCGTGACGAGGAAAGAAAATCTATCGATAAGATTCAATTGCCGAATAAGCCGAATAAGTTAGAGAAGAAACACAGCAGCATCGATGCATCGGCTTACTGGTCTGGAAATGGGGATTCCAACAACGGAGATGAGCTGATAGATTTGGATTTGTCCAACGTAAGGGAAGATCAGCGTAAAAGCATCTATTCATCGTCGGGCTCCGTCAAGGCTATTGGTGGTGGTAGTGCCAGCGGAGTCGCTTCAACGAGGGAACAACCCGAGAGACAAGTTTTCGTCGCTGATTTTCACAGTAATTTTGAAGATAGACCGGCCGAGTTGCAATTCAAGTCGAGCTTCGAGGAGCTGAGAAAAGTTTCACGGGATCTTGAGAAACGATTGCACGAAGGTATCATAAGAAATGTCGTTGTGGGTGCCGGAGCTTCAAGACCGAGTGCCAAAGGGGATTCTCAGAGTGGAAGGACTACCAGCCAGTGGGACGGCAGCGTTGGAAGCACCAAGAATGGCAGGTTCGTTCCTAATTTTTCATCCACTTCATAAAATCCTTAAATTCGTTCAATCTTCGATCTAATCGCATCTTCATTTCGATTTTGTCATATTAAAAAAAAATCCAGAAAACTGTAAATTTTCAGGTTAAATTCTTTGAAGTTCTCGAAAAATTTTATATTTGTTGCCATTCTTCCGATGAAGTTGATTTCCAATATCAAACAATTCATAAGCTAAAATTGTTCGCGAAATAATCCGCGCGATACAGTCACCGGGTTATCGTGAGGAATGAAGACAGGGTTTGGGTTGAATGAAATCCAGTAGAGATTCTCGTGGGCGCTGATCGATTCCCCACTCCCGGGGCGTGTTGGGCGCAGGTGTCGGGAACGCGGGCGTCTCATGAGTTCCACCAGAAATATGCGACCGGTTACGAGCTCCCGTTGCCCGCGTCTCCGAAATCTCTCGCGGTTTAGGATTATTGGGCCGCAGGACCGAGATTAGCCGAGAGTTTCGACGACCGCCCAATGTATATACGCGAATTTCCTGGTGCTCGTGGTTCGAGAAATCGAATTTGGTACCAGGAACTCATTTTCTTCTTGAATTTCAATTTTTTATTTTTCTTCCAATTGTCGTTTTGCTCGATGAACGGGATTTCTAAAAAAATTCAACCTGTCCAGACTGCAGCGAGACAGGACAAAGTTTTCATCAGACTCGGACGACCTTCCCGAAGAGCCTCGAAAGCGTCCGGACTCGACGATCAGTCGGCCGCCCCGGGCTCTCCCCTTCGATGAACCCAACGAACCGAAGTTCGATGTATTCTCAAGTCCGATAAGTATTCGTCGCGAGGCCGAGAGGAGATCAAAGTTCGAAGCGCTTCAAGCAGCTTCAAGAACTTTGGAGAACAGACTTTTGATCGCGGGACGCGAGGAGCCGGGACACCAGAGGCTTCAGGAGATCGAGAAACGTTTTCAAGCCTGCAGCGCTAGCAAGCAAGATGAACACAATCAACCGCCGTCTATACCCATTCGAGAGCCGCAGGATAAGCGCTTTCAGGAGAGAATACCAAATCCCTACGAACATCACCATCAACAACAACAACAGCAGCAGCAACAGCAACAACCGCGTGGAAAGTACGATGCCGATATGGAAAGGGCAAGAACAATGCTGCAGAACAATCAGAAGAAAGAAATCAGAATCGCGAATGAACGATTAGCGGAGAAGCTCGTCGACAAATTGCCGAAAGCAACCCAAACAAATATTCCACCACCTTTGAGCGCAATGTGCCAAAGTCCGGTACCGAAAACCATGAGCGTTCGACAAGATAGCAACGTATCTTCCGATAGCTTCAGTCAAACGAGCTCCCCGAGTTACACCAGCAAAACTATGGAGGCTCCTCTATTGCCGCACAAGCATATAAATGGAAAAGTGCCGGGTGAGTCAATATCTGCCGCCCTTACATTGCCAATACATTTATGTTCAGCCTGAAAAAACACACGAATATGTACTTTCAAAGTCCACTGCTGAAAAATTAAGGCAAAGAGATCGTGAATTTTTATATGAATTCTGAAATTGTAGGCAGAGCTCTCGCACCTGAAATCGACAATCCGCCGGGCAGTCCAATCACAAAGTCAATGAGTACACCGGCGAGTCTTCAGACAATCGTCAGGTTTCACAATGGCAGCAACATGTCGTTACATCACAGGGTAAGTTTTCGAACAATGCTTGAAGCTTGAAGTACTTCGGGTCTTCGCGAAAACCCAACAATTCTCATGCCGCTTGAATTCCTTTCGGTCGACGATACGGCGGCTTGCATTCATTGAGTCCATTCAATTAACTGAGAAACCTTAGCGGGTCAACGCCGGCATGAGAAAGCAGTGGAACAGACCTATAGACTGCCGTTGTTTTCAAGTCCGACGATATACATATATGCAACCCGTCTCTTGGCCGTCTGTCTACCGTGTTTATTAATAGACCATTCTAAACATATCGCTTCACGAGTCCGAGGCGTGCGCTTTCGAATTGCTTCAAGTTCGATCACTGCACGTTCATCTCTGTACTATCTGTACTATTGGCGTCTCGTCTCTCTATGATTTATTCAATCCAACATTCAGATAATCCGGGACATGAGACGACCCAGCAGCCACTACGTGTCTCGGGGAAGACTACGGTTTCGATTTGCTCAGGTTCTGCTCAATGCTCTCGCACTTCTCGCTATCGCCGGTGGACTTGCTGCTTACTTCAAAAGTGAGTCAACACATTGCGTGGTTTTTCTTGTTTTTATTCTATACTAATGAACCATTTGTCAGAGGGTCTCAAGTAGCTTTGACGACTGTAGGATGTGAAAATTTACCGTACGAGAAACCTTTGTAGAGACCCATGAAGCTGATGTATGGTATATCAGTACTCAAACGACGTCGCTTCTTCGTCATTACAAACTGCCTATTGGCAAATCGAAGTTACCTTATACCAACACGAATCAAAGGGAACACGGGTACAGGTAGGAAGAAGAGAAGAGAATTAAAACGCTTCCTTCATTCCATTCGGGAAAATCAATAGGATCGCCGTTAATAGCTACAAATTCTGTAGTCTCGCGTACACTTCAACATCATTGGATATACAAAGGTCTCGTAACTCACGAGTCCCGAGTTTGCATTTCGAAATACTCGCTGCCGTTTCACTTTCACTGTCGATCCATGATATCTTTACGGTAGATTTGCACTTCGGGAATTCTTGAGAGCAATTGAAATGTGCAGAATGGCTCCTTAAAACGGCTCCTCAGTTACGATTTTTCGCTGTAATGGAAATGATTTTTTTTTACAATTTTTTAGAGTCATCTCTGAAGACTGCGGTATAATATAAAAATTGTTCTCTTTGAAATAAAAAGGAGTACATAAAAAGATCAAAATAAAGCAACTTTAGAAAAACGATAAAAATATAAATAAAATTAATTAGAAGAAAATGAATACAAAAAAATATATAAAAAGTTATAAATTGCAAGGAATTTTTTTTTGTCTCTCGATGGAAGTACCGGCGATCGATATTTTCCCTGTCGGCTCTGTCGTTATATGAGGATTTTCCGGAGTAGAGTGAAGTCTCGAGTTTCCCTCCGGCGGGCACTTAGAACCCGTCGATTCCACTTGAATTCCACTCGTCGCACTACGTCTGCAGTCGAAACTCCTTGCTATAATTAAGTCGGCTCTCACGCTGTATAAGTTTTATTAATATACACGTAATTTAATATATATGAATAACATAGTCCGCTCCTTAAAATAAAAAAGTTGAGAAAAAAAAAAAATTATCGAGTTCCGTCTGTTTTGCTTTTTGCTTTCAGCGTATCCTCGCGAAGTTGCGAGACTGGAAAACAAGACGGTATACACACCGACTGTAGTAGCGGTTCCTGGACATGTAAAACATGTCGTCGAAACGAAGAATCCCGCGCCAGGAATTTGTCTGCCCGTCATTGCAAGCTTTTGCATCACTCATAAGGTCATTATCACGATGCTAATAATCGATTATCTTTTTCTTCGTAGTAATGAGATTCCAGAAATTCAAGAAATTTGCTTAAATCAAAATTTGAAAATTATTATTATGATATGAAAATAATAACCAATTTTTTTATTTGGATTTTTTTTTATATTTTGAAAGTTATAATCTTAAAATTTGTTTTTAATGAATTTAAATTAAAAAAGATTTGTATGAAAAAAATGTAATATTAATTTCGTATTGAAAATACTAACGCGTGAGCTGCAGCGACGATGACTAGTTAGTTGGTATAGTATGATAAAAAAATGTTGAGAAAAAAATCACCGAATGCATTAGGGAAATGAAAGAATGTGTTGATTTTATCTCTTATGTGTTCGCTTCCGTAAAAGTGACAAAAACCGAATTTTATCTTCACCTCCGCCTTCCACAGTCGACAGAAGCTTTCTTATTGTCTTTTCTCACGTTGTGCGGAAAAAAATTCCTTTATTCATGCAAGAAGCCTTTAGAATTTTTCGTAACACGAGTTGCGTCAGCCTGTCGTTTGCGGAATTTTTCAAGCCACCGAAACTAGACGCCCACTTGAATTTTATTTCACCCGGTTGCAGCTCCGGAAAAATCTCTGACACGGCCTGTCGCCCCGGCGAAACATTAGTTGCACGCGTCTCTCGAAAAGCTTCGCCGACTCGTACGGGCGATGTGTATTCTATATCTTGCTTCCTCTTATTCGTTCTTTCCCCGCTTCTGTTATTCAGCTCGTTTTAACGACGCTCACTCGCAGTCGGGAGAAATTTAAAATTCATAAGGTCTCCCGAATAAAACGGGTAGACCTGCAGCTAACACACGAACGCGCGCACACACGCGCCCACAAAAGAAGATTAGCAAATTCTCCTCCGAGAGAGGCAGTAAAAACAATAGAATAAAAAAAAAAATAAAAAAAAAGATAGAGAATCTGTACCACCGGGATATTTCGTATTCGTGATAAGATAAACGATATTGCCTGGTAGGTCCGTTAAGAGCTTAATTACAGCTTCCCCGGCGAAACTCGAGGAGGGAAATGAGCATATTAAATTTTATTTCCCTTTATATATTGCAACTCGGAGGAAATTCTCAAAAAGTTAATCATATCTCTACAGCATCCCGGTATTTTTTTTTATCTTGTTGTTCATCTCTCAGAATAGTTCGTGCATCTATTTTGATGGCAAAGTTAATGAAGAGACGCGGAAGAATTTCGTCGATACATTGATGATCGCATTTGCAGCTTTATCGGCTTTGCAGCTGAGTCCACCCGCGTAATCAACCGGCGTAGCGATATGTACACGAGATCCCACAGCAGCGCGAAACACGATCCTCTAAAAAATAGTTTTCAGTTTATTCTTCTTCCTCTCGTAGGCATATATCTTCTCTTACAAATGTTCCCGACGAGATTTCGAGACACGAGATTTCGGAGACTCAGATTCTCTTTACATTCTAACGCACGTATGCGAGAAACACGAATTTGTTGAGTCATTTTTTAAAAAGCACATACCGCGGAATCCTTTCAATTTCTACACGCGTCCGTCTCTTCAGCGTTTTGCGTTCCTTGGTAATCGAGTTTCCAGAAATTATTTTCATCCCCAGAACTTTCATTTTGTTGATTCGACGTTAAACTTGTTGACTGTTCGTCAAAGCGCTTTCGAGGCAAAGAAATTCGAGGAAAAATATTTTTTCTCGGTTTTTTTTTCTTCTTACAGTTCTCCCGACTTCTTTCTACCGAAATTGTTTGAATATGGGAACGGGGGGGTCTTTTATTTCTCTGGCAATTTTACTTTCAACGTCTGTCTATCAATCGCGGCTTTCAGATTCCCTACAACTTCACCGTATTTCCGAACTATGTTGGAAATTGGGGTCAGAGAGACGCCCAACACGACTTGGAGATGTACGACGCTGTCGTCGATGTGAGATGCTACGAGCTCGCCGCGCTTTTCCTTTGCAGCGTATTCGTGCCGAAATGTGGAACGCGAGGACAGATGGTTCCATCATGCAAAAGTCTATGCGTTCGTAAGTTTCTTCATTCGTATTATTTTTCATTCTTTCGACTGTATTCAACTGTTTGAAAAGTCATGAAACTTCGTGAATGTTATCAATAATTTACAGGCGACGTGAAAAAGTAATGGGTAAATGGCAATTGGCAGAGCGGCCTGAAATTTCTGAATTTATAAAGCCGAAATTTAATAATCTGCTGCTAACTTAATATTAAAAAAAAAAAATTAAGGGATGAAAATTTGGTTTTTTTTTTTTAATATCTAATGTACTTTTACATAATTTCTAATTTTTTTTTATTCCATTGATTTTTTTATTCCATTGATGTAGAATTGTCTTAACCACTCATATTTCACTATAAAAAATTTTTTTTACAGAGACGATAAGTCGTTGTGGTTTTTTCCTGAAAGTCTTCAGTCTCGGGCTCCCGGATTACTTGAAGTGCGATATATTTCCGGACAATCCTGACTCGGATGTCTGTGTCGGTTATCACGAGGTACGAGAAGCAGCGCGAAGAGCCGAAAAGCCTGGTGAGTCAAAATAACAATTTTTTTCAATTCGTTATATTTTCCGTGTTCCTTTTCTCCATCAAATTCGCGATACAAGTCTCTCTCTCTCCACGCTCGATCCTCTCTCACAATTTTTTTTATTTAATATTAATTTTACGAGAGGGTAGTAAATCCTTTCTAGAGTCAGAGAATGTGCCGGGGGCGCGGATGAAAAGCCGGGTAATTGAGGGATTAAAATAATCTCGGGACGACAGTCCGACGACGGAGGGGCTCGCGATTTCGCGTAGGGAGCCGTTCATACAATCCCGCAATTCCTCGCACCGTCCCTCTATTACTATTTTTTTTTAACTCCAGCAAAGAGCTGAATCGACGAAATAGTTGGCATTAGCGTTTTCATTGCAGACAGCGCCTATAACCATCTACATGACGAATCTTCGCATTTAAATCCTAAATATAAAACGTACGCATTTTCAAGATAATTCAAGTGGAAAATGCGTTATAAAAAATTCATATCCATTTTTTTTTATTAAAGTTTTTAGATAAAAAGATAAAAAATGATTGTCTTTTTTTTATTAACGTTTACAAGCAATCGAGTAAAACGATTCCTGATTCGAGCGCCGATTTCCCCACAGAAATGGTTTCGTAAACGGGGGCGTCGGCTCGTAAAATCCCGGGGTACGAATGTACATCCCCTCGTGTTGAGGCGCGTTATTTCGCGCTTTCTGATCGTCATTGTTTGCCGGATGAACAAAAGCGACGAGTTTCCTGGTCGCGTTATAGCCCGTCGTCGTGCCGACGGTCGAGCCTCGCGCGGCGTTATTTATGCGAAGTAGCGCAAGCTTTTCCACCATCGTCGCGCCCCCTTTCTCACTGCGAGGGGTGGATAGACGACGAGACTTCTTTTGTTTTCCGCTACCGATGAAATGCGCGACACACCCTCCTCTCCCGCCGAAAGTCCGACGTCGACGCTCCGTTCTACGCGACACCCTTCGTTCTCTCGCAAATTTTCCATCCGGTTTCGGAGAACGAGAAGAAGATGAGGTCTACGAGAAACGCATCGATAAACCCGGAGCCCCGGAAACGGGGCTAATTGTCATCTATCGCGTTTGTCCGATGCGCTCTTTGTTTTCTCGGCATAGTATAGTAGAGGCGACCGTTTCCGTCACCGAAGCCGCGACTGCTGTCGGCTTCTATCTCATTCCCGTTTTCTCTCATTCTCCCTCTTTCCGTCGCTTACCCTTTTGTTTTGGCGAAAGCAGCGAGAAGCGTTCTACACATCGGCAGACTTTCATCCTCGTTTTGTTAACTGAGTCACCGTTTCTCTCGCGCAAATATCTCTCCGTAGCGTCGTATTATTGTTCTCCAATTTATCATCGGCGGCTTTTCAGAGTTCAACGGAAAGTTTGCAGGGAATCGAGTCGGTAGTCGAGTGGAATACATGCATTGGACTTGCAGGATCGCGATATATTCCATTTAGAGTTCCGCTTCGATGGAGCTCCCGATAGGAATAATTTGATAATCGGTATAAGGGAACAAGAGAAAGCGAAGAGAAGGAGGAGGATACCGTGTTGGGCATTAATAGCATCGCGATAATGATCTGCATCGAAGCCCTCGAGAGCAATCACGGCAAGATTCGATCCTCGAACCTCTCTTTGGCTTCTCCTCATTATATCGCGAAGGTATCTCTGGCTGTTGTCTATCGAGCCTTGCGACTCACGCCTGGACCGCATTATAGAAGCTCGTTCTCCGCAACGGCGCGGATATATAGATTCTAATTAATCGCTCGAGTTCTCTACTACCCGCGCTGTGCGCGCAATTAAGAGTAAACTGTTGGGGGACATTCGGAGTCTCTGCGAATGCGTACACGGGGTCAGGATGATAGGAGAAATTGCGTCGTCCACTCTCGTGAGATCGCTTAGCTTTACGCGATAAAGTTATTCAGCTAATTTGCAATCGAGTTAACTAACTTGGAGGGAATTTTAAATAAACTTATTTGCAATTCATTATTAATTTCTTAACATTTATCGAAGACAATATTTTTCGGCTTATCTTCGCGATTATCGAGACTGCAGTAAAATAATTTCGTCGGCGAAACATTCAATACTTGAAAATAATTTTTCAAAGAAAAAAAAAATTTTAAACAAAAAAAAATTGTTTTACAAGAATCTATATTAGAACAATAAGCTTTCTAATTTGAAAAAATTGCCAAAATCAATGACGAAAGAATAAAAAAAAAAGTAAAATTTCCTTCTCACAGCTTCATTTAATTACGATTTACCGAGGTGAGACGCTTAGGCAGCTAGACGTTTGTAGACTGTCCCTTTGAAGCGTAATTCGTGATTCTCACGTGTTCCCGGTTTTCGTCTCTTCGCCGCGGTGACGCGCGGTCTCTCGACATATCCGCTATGAGAGTCGGCGATTAAACGCTTTCGGCTACAAGCTCGCGCTGTCCTGTCCGTCTCCCGTTGACGATCCGAGTAACGCTGCACTGTCGTTCGCTTCGCTGCACATCCCTCTCGTTAGTTGACGAACGACAATTGCGAATACCCCGTAACTAACGCGCGAAGTAGTTTAAATGTGGATTCACTGCGAACGGAAATTACTCTTCGTCGCTCTCTACCCGTTTTCGCTGTAAAAAAAAAAAAGAAAGGTTTTCCCTTCCGAGCGTCAATATCCAATGTCCTCGACGAGAACGCGCTTTCCAACCCCCTCGTCTTCTCGATGGCCATTTTAATTCATTTCCAAATACTACCCGCGTTCCGTATTATTTTTATAAAACTAATATAGCCTCGGGGAATTGAATCCACACGAAGACGAGGAGGGCGCGTGAGACTGTAATTTTAATTCTGTTTTTCTTTCGCTACGTTTGCCTACCTAATATCTCAACGATTTAACCCTCCCGTCTCGCGAGACTCTTAATCCTCGAATGAACTCTTCCGGAGAGAGTTTTCTCTTTAGGAATATATCTCGAAGACTTTGCACAGAAGTTGCCGCCTGATTTGCAGTTCAGCCCCTCAAAGTCAATCCACTCTCTTTGCTCTCCTCTTCCCTTCGGCTTCACCCCCGAGAGGTTTATATTCCGAAGCGTGATTACGTATTTTTACCGCAAATTAAATATATGGAATATATTTCTCAACTCTTAGCCGCTGTGGCGATGCATCGAATTTAATTTCGTCGGTAAGCTTAAGCCGCTTCGTCGATTTTACTCGTTAATATGCATCGAAACTGCATCGAGCTGAGATGCAACCTCCAACACTGCGCGGTTCCTCGGATTCTGCTCGACCGAAATTAGAACGAAGGCTCTTTGTCTCTCCTCGATAGAGAGAGAGAGAGAGAGAGGGGAAGCGAGAGAGAGATAGAGAGGGGAAGCGAACGAGGAGGTGAAGAAGCGGGATCGAGAGGAAATTCATCGTTGAGTGGGGTAAAGCAGCCTGTTACGAAGATGCAGCTGCAGCATTCACTAAGCTATTATAGATACCATTCGCGTACGCGAGGCCCTCTTCCTTACGCTCTTCACGTCGACGATGCGAGGGATTCGAGTGGGTTTATTGATTAAAAGCTCTTTGCCCCTTTTAGATGGAAAGTAACAGAATTGCGATAATCTCTTTTAAATATATCGATGCGAAAAAAGCAGTTTGTCGTGTACTCACTTTTTTCCGCGCCGTACACTGCGCCGTAATAGAATTTTTTTCAATTAAAACATAAAAAAATGTTCAAGAAAAAAGGAAATTTGTTTAACATCGAGGTGACAATTTTTTTATGAGATACTTTAATCGTAAAGACGGTGATAAACGCTCCCCGTGAGATAAAGAATCCGAAGGAAATTTCTCATTTCTTTTATCATCATTTACAAAACCCCTCTATATGTATGAGAAAAGCAGTTAAGCAATTTTAGAAGCTTAAACGGCAATTTAAAGAGACGTAAGCGACAATGAAAAAAATTGAGGGAGGTATACGGAAATTTAATTTGCAGCTTTTTTGTACCTCAATCCGACCGTCAATATCGCAGAAAAATTGCAAAAGTTATGGATTCACATATTTTTAGCAAATTTCAATTTCTTTTTTACAAAAATAAAAAAAAAGTCTATTTGTATAGAAATTTCAGCTCCACAGCTCAATAAGTATTCGAGATATCGTATCCACAGATATCTGACAAAATTGAAAATACCGTAAAAAAAAAAGCGGAAACAGTGGAAAGTTATGTTACACAAATTTACAAGAAACAATTAATATTGACCCCTCTAATTTACCTTCGACCAACCCTACACCTCTGTGAAGACCAACTTTACACCTCCCAAGTTTACACGAAGTCAACTTTACACCAACTGTTTACACCGACCGACGGTATACGCGAACAACTCACCACCAAAGAACTCCGCACTGAAACGTTAGCACTGCATAACTGTAAAGGCCGACGGTCTGCAATAAAAGTACGAATTACACGACGAAAATTCGACACTAAAGGTTCAATACGATGAAAAGTCAACACGACAATAGTTCGACACCGAAATCCCGACACAGCATTTTTATAATTTGAAAAATAATACTGTTATCCATTACATCGAAGATATTTGTATGTATGAGGAAAAAAAATAGATCGGTTTCCTAGAAATCATTCGCTACATAAGTTTTTATAATGCACGATATCATATTTCGAGGTATCGAACTTGAATATTGGCAATACCTATCTGTTTGCTCCTCGTTCATCTATATTACAATCGATATATTGGACACGAGAGCGCGCGATCTCTTCAACTCCCAGGAACTTCATTGTCGAGGTTCCGCCAACGATTGGATATCTCTCACGCACGTTCTCTATCTCTCTTGTTCTCTCTATGTCTGTTGCCAGTATGCACCAGTGGTTTCCAATGCGACGTTACGAGATGCATTCCAGTCGATTGGCGATGCGACGGGCACGTGGATTGCGCCGACGAGAGTGACGAGATCGGTTGCGGGGAGTGTGGAATCAACAATATCAATAGTTCGAACAGCACCAGCAACTCTAAAACAACTGTTCAACCATTCATCGTCGGTGGACCCGGCAGAAGACCCAAAAAGCTCAACGCCAAGAGTCTCGCGAGCATTTACTCCCGACCGAGCGTTCACTGCGGCGAGAGAAGATGCATGTCTCCGGAGCACGTTTGCGATGGAGTAATGGATTGTCCTTGGGGTCAGGATGAAAGAAATTGCTGTGAGTCATTTTTGATCCTTCCATTTCCGTCTCAAAGTGCATCATTCCGTTTCGTTGATAGAAATCATCGGAAATCGCTTTAAAAAAAATCCCTTTGCATCAATCCAACTAATGGAAGGCATACATGCAATCCATTAGGGATAAATAAAAAGAATTCTCAATTTATGTTTATAATGCAATAATTATTAACGTCTCAGTGAGACTGAGCGACAGAAACGGAGACATCGGCAAAGGACGTCTTCAAGTCTATCATTCCGAGAACGGAAGCTTTATTCCGGCATGTGTAGCCGACTGGGAGCCAACATCAGCCCAAGCAATTTGTAATCTTCTCGGATACAAGTGAGTAAGGATATTTTACGGGTCAATTGCGACCCCCGACAAGTATTTTCCCGATTTCTTTCGGTGAAGCGAAGCAAAAGCGTAACGACGATGAGGCAACCCTGTAATCCCTTCGAGTTCCCATGAGTCGAGAGGCAAAATATTTCAGCATATCGATATTATGCAGTACGAGTATGGTTACGATTGGTTTGGCACCCCTCGTGCTCTCACCCATGATATCGATAAGGGGTTCCCCCTTTTTTCGAGACGGGAAGAGACCTCTCGCTGTTCGGATCTCTACGATAATGCGATCCTTGCGGTTCTTCGAGAACGCTGCATCACGGACGAAGGGAACGAACGCGAGGTGCGGGTATCACTGAGGGTGTATACCAATCTCACGGTGGTCGAGCACACGTTTCAGAGAAAATCCTTCAGGCTCGACCGTTCACCAATTTTTCTTTTATCACGAGGCCAAAGCTCGTCTCGAAGCGAACATGGCGTCAAAGAACGAAAGCCTCGTATCTTCAATTTACATGTAATTTTTTTTCCTGCTTTTGGAAATTTCAGCCTCGTAAATGCGTCGAATCTGTCGATGAAAAATAACAACAATACAGTGATCAATTCGCGAATCGATACATCCGAAAGCTGGAGACTCGCGCAGAAAGGTCAAGGAAATTTGTTAAAAGAACTTCAAGAGTGCACCGATCAGAACGACTATCGAACCGTCGAATTGAGTTGCTCGGAATATGGTTTGTGATTTTTTTTACTTCAATTTTCTAACGCAGTTTTTTTTTTTTTTAGTCATGTTAATAATGATTTTTGATGCATTTAGCGTGTGGACGAAGGCGTCACGTTTACGGAAACGCGAGACCGCAGCCAAGAATAGTTGGTGGAGTCGAGGCGGCCCCCGGCGATTGGCCCTTTCTCGCCGCGCTTCTCGGTGGTCCCGAGCAAATTTTTTACTGCGCCGGAGTTCTCATAGCTGATCAGTGGGTTCTAACTGCTTCCCATTGCGTTGGAAAGTGAGTTTAAGCCATTTATTCCTCACCGTGTTACGAGGGGACGTTGGCAAAGGGTGTCGCAGCAACGAAGGTTCAATATATTCGATAGTTTCAGCCACTCGAATGTATCCGATTGGACAATACAGTTGGGCATAACGAGACGTCACGCGCACAGCTATCTCGGCGAAAAGCTGAAAGTCAAACGCGTCGTGCCGCATCCGGACTACAATTTGGGTGTTGCACATGACAACGACGTTGCGCTATTTCAGCTCGAGGAACGCGTAAATTTTCACGATCATCTCAGACCCGTTTGCCTTCCGAAACCGGAAACGGACTTGGCCCCTGGAACTTTCTGCACGGTGATTGGATGGGGCAAGAAAGAGGACACCGACGGTAATGATGATTGTTTGGTTATTGCTTCCATGGAAATTAAATATGCGCACTCACCTTCGGTTTCTGCCTCACTTCGCACTCGTCGAGACCGACCTTTTTTCCTCGCTATAGACACGGACAAAATGTATATACAGTCCAAGCTCCGTATTCTTAAGTCCTCTTGACTCAATCGCTCCCTTATTTTAACTCATTACCATGGCAACGATTTCCCTTAACCGTATTCCCCCGAAGTCCATTCTCCCCACTTCCAGCGGTATTTACGGGCGCGCATACCCCTCATTACCCCTACTCGCAGTAACTGACTGGAAGTAGGGCGACAGGGGAAATGCAAAAACGGAAGCGTGTCCGGTCCCGTCGAGTTAAGAATACTCAGCTGGCACTGTAAATGAGATACAGAACTTTCATCATTATATAAGAAAATACATCTTTTGCATAATCCGTCTTATACTTTATTTTTGTGGGATGTCGTTGTTCTTGCGAAGGTCCTCGATGATTTGTATTTGACTCTCGATCACAGATTCGGAGTACGAGCCCGCTGTCAACGAAGTCAAGGTCCCCGTGCTCGAGAGAGAGCTTTGCAATCTGTGGCTCGAGCACAGGGATCTGAACGTGACAGATGGCATGATATGCGCCGGTTATCCGGAAGGCAAAAAGGACGCTTGTCAGGTGGGTTTGAGCTCCGAAAAAAAAAAGAATTACAATGTTACCTCCCGTATTCGCCGCCCTTGTATTTGACGAGAGCTCTTTCTACTGGCTACTGCCGTACAAAGACAAGTGGGAGAGGGAAACTACAGGCTAAGCGATTGGCTCGCCACCATCGATTCGTACACCTCATTGGTCACTTCCAGATTACACGATGCCTCTCAATTGCGTCCAATACGGGAGGTTCCACTGTATAAAAAATGTTCCAATGGAATCGAACAAAACTTTGAATTATCATTAATTCATAGGGTGACTCCGGAGGTCCGTTGCTGTGTCAAGACGAGAATGACAAAGAGCGATGGTTCGTCGGTGGCATTGTGAGTTGGGGCATCAAATGCGCTCATCCAAAATTACCGGGCGTTTACGCCTACGTGCCGAAGTACGTACCATGGATTCGCAAGGAAATGGCGAAATATTCGGAACGGGAGAAAGGGTAACATAAGAAGAACGCGGCCAACGGGCCCGGCAAGAAAAAGTCAGTAGGTAAGGGATTCAGACAGAGGCTCGACGAGCTGATGATCAAGAAGCGGGTTAGCGGCTAACGAGGATGAAATGATGAGGAGACGACAATAACAATTTTACAACGCGAAAGCTACATTTCGTAATTCTCTTGGGGCAGAGCACGGTTCATGGTTCTCGTATAAAAAGAAACACAACAAGATGTACGAAACATTGTCAATAACTCAAGTAACGAAACATTGAAACTCAAGGAAACTATGGGGGAAAAAAATAGTCGTCGCGAGGGAAAGATTTTTTATACGACGATAGACTATATTCTTTTGTTTTCATTTACATATTTTTAAAGTCAAATTAGGTGTGTAGTGATCTTTGCTGCTGTTGTTAGGATGCAAATATCTCATGTGCAGTGTGCTTAGGATAAAAATTATAAAAAAAAAATACAGACGCGGGCGGATTAGGAATAAGAAAAAGAGAAATATAGTAAAATATGTTTAGTAAGAAGAAAGTGGGTAACGAAAGGATCCCGTTCTTTCAACGGGACTCCGCGACGATAATGAAATACTCGGAAACATAGTAAGATATATTTAGATGTAACGAAGGAGAAAGAATTAACAAAAAACATCATGAACGCGCGTCTATTGAATATTCGGTGCGTACTAACTATAGAAAAGTTCAGATAATATACGATCGTGAGCGGCCGTGGTTATTATTTTCTATAAAGCAAAACACACAGACACTTTTGGTAACTTAAAAATAAAGAAACACATAAACTACGGATTTGAAAAGAACAAACGAGAAAAACAAAAAAAAAGCGCGCATGTGATGCGATAAAAAAAAAACATTTTGTAACGTCGTGGGGAATGAATATGATATCGGGTCACAAAGTGGCCGAATTTCGATTTTATGGGGTGTATAGTTGAGGGCAGACGACAATAAAAAAAAAATCGTGCATCAAAGTTATCATAAAATTTTTCACCGAACCAAGAGTCGGGTGAAAGGGCGAAAGTTAACATTTTTTTTTGACAAAAAAGAAAAACAATTGTCGATCAACGCGCTCATCGAGACGCTATACACGAGACAATAAATTATCCCATCGCGTTCCAACTGTACACCCGTTTTTTAGTTAATATATATTTACGATAACGCATGTGATGCGAACAGAGAAAATTACTATAACATAATTGTCTATCGTGTATTTTAAGATACTGTATATTGTATATTTAGAGAACGAGTAAGAAACATAAAGACGAGAGACAGAGAGATAAGGGGGATGAAACTATTCCTGCAAAGTAGATATAAGAATGAAAACTGTGAGTATAGGCTTACCGCATAATTAATATTGCGATATGTACGCTGTAAATACAGAGGTGATTCCTAAATTTTAAAAGTTTGAGTCGAAAACAACGATCGACGAATTGCCTAAGTAATTCTACCCGTGAAATCGTTTTTTTCGACTCAAGAATACAAATTAGATACAGCTTAGTAGTTCGTAGTTAACCGTAGAATAGGCTGTTGTGTTATATTGCTATAAACAAAATAATTAATCGAATTAAAGTAGTTAAAAAAAACGTTGACTGAATTCTAGGGATAATCTACTGCACCAGCACTTTTTTGATTCGCACTCTAAAAAAATTAAAAAAAATAGTTTTTAAACAAATATACTTTATACGAAAGGAAAAAGAAAAAAATTGCTTATAAGCGCTAGAAGCCTTACTAATCGACTTGGAATATTCTGAGCTATAAGATGACTAGTGGTATTGTTGGTAACAGCTACAACAAGAAATAATTTTCTTATTTTATTTATTTTTTCATCGATTTCCTAATGATATTTGAAAGCTTGAAAAACCGATTTATACATTCCAGTCGCTCGTTCAGCTTTCTTTTTATTCTGTTTAATTAACGAGACTTTCCGCTGACAATAATTCAGACAAAATGCGTGACAATAAACGTCTTCCTTAGTATCCAGACAACAGATAGTTGTAAAAAAATGAAACTTAATAATAACCGACAATACTGTGTGAGCAGACAATAAATATTGTTAGGTAATGTTCCAAGATGGACAATAAATTTACCGTTAAGAAATTTAGCGTAAGAATTAATATTTATGTGCTTAGTATACTAAAATCGTTTTTAAGTATATAATAAGTAATTTTACGAATAAAAAATTAAGTTAGGCGTTTAGAGGAATGAATTTTACAGCCAATTTGCTCTCGGAGACAGTAAGGAGTAAATTCACGAGTTTACTTGGGTTAAACATTCACAATGTTGTATTCTCTGCTATAAAATGAAAGATCTTCCGACGATAGTCGGCAAAAAGAAAATTATAGACAATCAGATAAACAAACTTGCGGTCTTAAGAGACTCGAGAATGTGGAGAGAAAGCGTGGGTATGAAAAATCTCTCCGAGGGTAAGATGGAACCCGTGCGAAGCGAATGCTTCGTATTCGGCAAAGTATAACATAGCGTAACGTTAATGTATAATAAGATAAGATAGTTATTTGAATAGAGTAATTTGCGCGAAGGAAACTAATCGATAAGACATATATTTTCCATAGATTCGAGAAGTATCGCAATTTCGTTCGTTCGTAAAAATTGGTGCTGTATTAGAGAAAAAAAAACACACAAATAACTTCGGAACGTGTTGAATGTGTTGAAAGGAGGAGATCGTTATATGATGCCATGAGTCGTTGATCGGCGATAAGAGAAAGTGAATTAAATACGATGTAAATTAATGTTATGGAGGGTATGTCATCATATTCCCAGCGAAACGTGAGACTCCGAGAGAATTTCCAATATTTCCCAATGGGATTAAAAAAACAAAAAACAAAACAACCATATCGAAGATTCTGTTTCGAAATTCTCTCTAAATCCCACTTTTCACTGGAAATGTAACGATACACCTTCTTGAATAGATTTGATTTAACGAACACACTTTTTTTTGCAAAAGAAAGAAAAAAGAAGAAACCGATTCGACGAAATACAAAAAAAAAATCGAATCTCGTGCGATAATATAGACTTTGTCGCGCTTATATACGGATGTACCGAAGAATGAGAGTTATTTTAAAAGGTGCGGGCGCCATAAATCACCAACACAGGTTCGTAGGTGATCTCAATTTGTAAGCCTTTTTGGAGGAAATTTTTAACGGGAGATATATGAGTCAATACAAAATAGTCAATTTAGAATCGTAGCCACTCAGCAAATTTCATAGTTACGAATAGCATTTAAAAAGAAAAAACACACAAAAAGTAACGCAATTTCGGAGTCGGCGACGTCATCACGCGTTCTCTCGCTTAAGTATATAACGAAATACTGCGCACAAAACCCCACACGTCTGTGAAGGTAGACACTATTTTCATTGATAAAAAAAATCAATAAATAAATAAACAAAAAATCAATAAAAATTTAAAAAACAATGAAAATTGCATAACTACTCCTGTCAAGTCAATGTCGAAGATTCAGTCAAATACTATATTGTATACAGTAGATATTGAGACGAGATACAGTAGCTTAGCATAGGGCATAATTGAATTTTAAGGGACATCTAAAAAAACGTACACGCGTTGTGCACATATACATGCATTACTGTCTTCGAAAAAAAAAAAAAAAAAAGTAATATATCGATAGAATAGGCAGAGATATTATTTGTAAGTAAATATATATTATACATATATATAAATAAATAATAACAGTGTATGTTGAGATTTAAGAAAAAAAAATCGTGTAGAGTCTCCATTGGCCTCTATTACAATCGTTATTGAGCTTTCAAAACGTACTCGTTTTTATCAAAAGCCTACAGCGAAACATATACACACACTATTTGTCACAGTGGCTTTTTAAAGAGCCTTTCAATGACGCAGACGATTCGCGAAGTCGAAGTCGAAAAACAAAAAAAAAAAAACAACAAAAAAATAAATCGTTACCGATTGACAACACTTTAAAAAAAGATTGTAGAATTTATTAGTCGAGGCTCCGAGGCCTGATATAGTCTTGTGAACTATATTTCACGCCCGAAAGAAATTGGTACAGCTTTAGGGTATATAACTGTTATAGTTAAATTTGTGTCGCGTCTCGCGAGAAGGCAGATAATATTTTATACGGTGCTCGTTGCTGAGACGAACTACAAAAAGTTTTTATTATTTTTCAATTATCATCGCAGTCTTTGATTTTTTTTTACGATTTTTGGTTATTTTTCGATGGCGACAGGTGATTTTATTTTTATTACGAAAAATAGAAAGTTGAATTTTGACGAATTCTAATTTTTTTGTTAGATCATCATTTTCATGAAAAAACTTTGTTGCTGTCCGTTGCTCTGGACACGCAATTATATATTCTTTGATGATTTTTAATACCAGCGGAATGTACAAGTGAGCGGTGGAGTGATTCTTTAAATGTGATTGCTTGGCGTGCAGTGCACAAATCCTAATCGTACAATCAATGGTCGATATTATCGATATACAGAAATAAACGCAGATGTTCGAATATATTTAGCATAGGATATGTAGAATGTGACAAGTAGATTAGAATTCGGATTAAAGTGATACCCTAAAAAGGAGGTGAAATAGAGGCGCAAAATAACATCCACAGTATGAATCTCGATAAACTCTGAATCTGTTCTTTTCTTTTTTGCATTCGGATAAACATTTTTCTGCGAAAACTGAGATTGAATTTTTAAAAATAGACTAATAATATCTTTCAAAAATGTAAATCATTGATTATCTTAACTGTAAATTCTTTAAAAATTCATTTTAGTTTTCATAGTAATATTTTTTTCTTTTTCAATTTCTATTTAGAAAAAGTAAAATAAAAAAAAGAGAAAAAAACGAAATCTAAAATTGAATATAAAAAAATACAATAATAATGATAATTTGAAAAAATTTGAATCATGAATTATTTTGATATTCATTTGAAGTAATTTCTTGTTTTGAAGACTTATTTTAAAGAGTCAAAATCAAGTCAATTTAATTTTTAAAAATTCCAATCAAATGTTAGATATCGCAGTTATTTTTTTTTTCGAAATTGCAGGAATGATAAATACAGATTCGATTTTCAAAGTGAGTAACTCTGTGTGATTCTAATTCATCTTGTATATCCACATCTACACGAAACGACATAAAACAACAACAACAAAAACATTCGTAGTATGCAGAGAATAATGGACGAGATGGAGTAAAGTAATGTTTGTATGTTGGATATATTTAGTGTTGGATATGTTAGGTAAACATTGATAATTTAATGTGTCGCTGTGATGGATACACTGCTGGCTTATCAAAAAAAAAATTAAAAACACAATGTATTGCTAGTTTCTAGTGATGCTAAACTACTACTGTAAGTGTGATAAAAAAGACAGTCGTTGCTGCCAATCGCTTAGATGTGCGTACGTGGCTTCTCTATTTCGTCGAGTCTTATTCTAATGAACAAAGATATATCCTTTGTTTTTTTTTGTCACTCGTGTGGAAAAGTCGAGATGAAGATAATCGATCAAAAATCGAAGGAATCCCTCGAGGATTTTTCAGTCAAATTTCGCATCAACTTTTCTACGTATGACGAGAGGAAGAAACACGAAAGAAAAAAAAAACCAAGGAAATCGCCTCCTGAATGATTTGGTAGTGCGTCGACGCTTGCACTGCCTTTCCCTTCTTTAGTATAAATCTCAAGCGAAAGCTATTGAAAAAAAAAAAAAAAAACCAATGCTGTTGCATACATTGTGCTGTAAACTATAATAAAATAATAATAATAATAAATTTAACGACGACGACATGAAGTCAGTCGAAATACCACTCTTGCGGGTCGAGAGTTAGAGAAGTTAACGTACTGTGTAGCACTATAAATGAAAAAAAAAAAAATTACGAAAAAATGAAAACTATAGCGTTGATACGCTCAACACTGATGATTAAATGTGAAATCGAGACTTGCCGAGTGCAAAACTGAGGGAGGAAAAAATTGACATACACTTTTGCAGATCAAATCGGTGAGCATTGACGTTTCAGTAACTTGCAATAAACGAAATTTCACGAGAGATATTCGACACATATCGATAAATCACGGAATCTACTGACACACAATAATTGTGGTACGATTTTTTTTTAATGTGTAGAACCATATTAGATCGAGTGAAGAATCTGCAAAAGTGTACGTTCGAATTATTCAAAGAGTATTAAATATTGAGCGACGTGGCAGTTTGTGAGATGGTAAAAACGTTTCAGATTGGTACAAAATCTTTACAAAGAGATCTATGAAAAAAAAAAAAAACTATATATTATATTAATTGTGTACCGCGTAAAAGAACAGAAAAAAACATTATATATGCATACAAGAAAAAAAATAAGATGAATATTGATATATCATATATTTATGGAAAATGCGTGTTGGCAAATAAATTATGTATTGACAATGTACAGATGATTTATTAATTACGTTATTTTTTTATTTAACCCGTGAAAAAAAGTGAAAAAATAAATAAAGTATTATTTATATTTATTATTTATTTATAAACAATAAACGAATAATTATAAATAATTCGCAATTTAAATACATAATCATAATTTCAACACTTTCAATTAATTGACAAAATCTGTAACACCCGCAGTCCACGATCGGCAAAGTAGAAATCGCTCCGTCATGAATAAAATGCCATCGTCAGATAATTCTCTACTGAGGGTATTTCCCCGATTATGGTACGATCTGCTGTCGGTTTCTCCGAGACTTGCCTTCAGTAGCCAACATCCGAATCATCAATTTATTCCGCTCTTCCGAGGGAAAAAGGTCTGAAGTTCGATTTAACTTCGAGACTCGAAAATAATCCACAAGGATACCTTTATCCCCCTCAATCGTTGGTAGCTTATCATGGAACATTAGCTACTGAGGATTTACCGAGTATAATGCGATTCTGATGATCCTCTCCTTATAATACACAGGCAGATATCGCGTCTCAAGACTCCAATCCGAAGAGGCATAATAAAATATAAAAAAAAAACCGTACTGAAGATCCTTCTCCCAAGAGAAACGAATCGTTTTTACGTCTAATCCTCGTAGGAAGATTGAATACTCTTTTTTGTCGTATCACGCTGTATTTTTGAAAAAAGTCGGATGCGCGCTCCGGTTAATCCTTCAGGTGATTTTACACCATTTGGTTTCGTATTCGATGCGACATTAAACACCGAGACATGACATTTTTTTTTATATAAAGGGGTTCCCGCATAAAAGATGCGGAACCCCGCGAGGGGGTTAAACAGTGGGTGCCCCGAGGGATCGTAGCAAGCACCAGTGCGCGATGGGATAGGATTTGCAGCGATTTGAAATCTATCCGCGTAAAATCTCTTCCCTCGTTCACAGTCCAGAATTTCATTCGTCGCGAACGTGTCAACGGAATTCAACGAGCCAAACACGTTATTGCGTAAGCAGAGGAAGGGAGTCCGGGAGAAAAGACCGCTCCTCCTCCCAGAAAAACTAAAAATATAGCCAAATATTTTCGTAAAAAAATGACTTATTTCAGAATACACTTCCGCAAAAAAAAAAAAAATAACAAATCATATGCTCCATATAATGAAAAACAAAATAAATTTTTTTTAGATTTTATTATGTTCATTGATATATTTTTTTTAAAAAGATCTTTCGCATATTCATATTTTTACGTATATAAAACAAAAAAATGATATATGGAGGTTACCGTCTTGTGTGTGAAAAGCCTTCGAGGCTTCGAATATTCCATTCCATTGTTTTCCATTGTTAGTATCGATAAATAACGCCTTATTAAGGAAACTAATGCCTTAGGTGAAAATTAACGAGACTCCGGAACATCATCAGCGTTGCCTTAGGGGATGGGAGGGGGTGGGGGGATGTTTTCTAACAGCGAACTCTCTTAAATGAGGAAAACTGCGGCATCGGAAGGCACGCTGTGCTTCGTGTATTATGTACTAATTAAAAGGCAAACACGATTACAACTTTCAACTTGAATTTATAATCAAAGGATTATTAGAGGCGCGTACCCCGTCGGTACGTTCTTTCGTTAAATGAACGGATCCGCAAGGATTCATTTGCATGATTTGCATGAAATATTTTCGTAAAGCTTTTAACGTTTAATGCGGTAGTTTATGTACGAATTGGTGATTCTTTATGTATGTTTTGGATGATTTTAACCGTTTAGGGACCTTTCAATCCTATGACACGGTATCGATTTTCGAGAATTTAACCGATGCTTGGAGCTGCAAGGGTATTATCGATCGGTAACCCGAGACCGATCGATTCACATCCCCGTGCTATAATATCGACGTTTAGGCACCCGCTGGGACAGAGAGATCCGCTTATTCTCCCCCCCCCCCCCCCCCCCCCCCCCCGCCAAGGATTATGTAAGCGCGTGGTTATGCATTAAGTATATTTACACGAAGCCGTCCGACAAACCCCTCGAGGCCTGTACCACGCACGTGTCCACTGTGACGCGCTTCATGAATCAAATTTTGCACCATTTTTCTTTTACCCTATCCTACGGTTTTAATCAGCAAAAAAACTCTCGATTTCAACTTTTGGAGCCGCTCCCCCAAAAAGCCAGCGGTGCCTCATTTGCCGGATTAATCTTCACGCAAATTCATTTATTATATCTTGAAAAATTATTTTTATAATTTTGTTAATAATTTTCTTCATTTCGAAAATATTTTTCTTAAATAAAAAATGTTTTCTTTAATTTTTAAAATATTTTTTTTCGTTTCGCACCCTTCGTTTTTTACCCCATCCCGCGATCTTAATCAGAAAAGAAAAAGGCCGCATTTGAACTTTTGAAGCCACTCCCCCAACACCCCCTCGGTGCGCCATTCGTCAGAAGTCAAGATTTCATTAATCGTTTCACGCAATTTCTTTTGTTTCTCTTCGAAAAATATTTTTTTAATAATTTCCTCGAGTGTCCTGTGGAATTGTGGACGAAAAAATTCTAATTAATGTCCACCGTGGGAGGTGCGAGAGCGCGCGACTGTCTCCGGTCGAACTTCGGAGTAATTAGCGCTTGACGCAAAAGAGAAGCGTAAAAAAAAAAACTTTGTCGGAAAGGGATCGGAAAGGGAGGCGAGGCGTGTTTCTTTAATTACGAAGTTGTTATCACGCGAGGCGGGTTTCTCTGTCGGCCGATGCTAGCGGGGTATCCCCGCGTCCGAGAGAGAGAGCTATGTGTATACAGTATATATAGTGTATTGCGCTGCTGGTGCACAACGAAATTAACAACGCGAATTCTCGCTCGAGCGCGCGCGAGAGACTGGTGTACTGGTGCAGTTTGAAACAGGGGACGGGGGCACGGGTAACGCGGTGGTGAGCATGTTTTATTAATTTATCGCCGAGAGTATATTACGAGCTGTGCCCCGCTTGCCGCTGGGTTTATGCCGCTGAGAAATCAGTGAGCGAGATAAACGTATAAATATATACATAGTTAGGGTCGATGAGAAAAGATGTTACCAAGAAAGATGAAGAGAGACGAGGAAAAGAACCGAAGCGCCGGACGCTTGTTGCTTCTTGTAATTACTTCGTAATTAAAAACCCGTGCCGCGAGACGCGAGAGTCGAGCTCGCAGTTTCTAGGGGATTAAAAAAAAAAGAGTGATTCTAGGCTTCGGTTACTTGTTCTTCATTGTTGCGTATATAGTCGGGACGGTGGCGTAATAAGACTGGGCGAGCCGATGATATTCGAGGCGGGAAAGCTTCATTTCGCATCGGGGTGGATCCGGGGCTAATCGGGTTACGGGGGTGAACGAGAGAAATTGAGAAGTGAAACGTAGAAGGGATAGAAAAAGCGATGAGCCCTTAGGGGTCTTGGAACTTTATTCAAGCTTCACGCGCTAAGCCGAATTAATGTAGCGAAGGTGCAAAATAGCTACGAGCACCTGCATCCACGTGACAGAGAAGCAGTGGAGCGCATTGTAAGCCACCCTCTCTTTCAAATTAATCCCTTGCTGGGCTACTGGTTGGTCGATGTATCGTTTACCTTCGCACTTAGTCTGCAGTTAGAAAGATGTTTCAATTTTCTATATTGAAACGTCGAAAAAATGCGCCATCTTTTTATACGATTACGGATTAGCGATTTAAAACAAACATCCATTTTTTTATATGTTAATAAGAAATCTTATGACTAATCTCATGCGATAGTTTTTTGGTAATGGTGCTGTAATCATCTACAAAAATGTTGGGCTCCAAATATTACAAATCGTAGAAGTATTATAAAAAAAAGTAGTATTATAAAGTATTATAAAATAAAAAAATTCAAAATCGCGTTAATAGGCACATTTTTGGAACATTTTGAACACGTCGGAAATGAAGATCTTGACAAAAAAAAATTTCACGAAAAAAAAGTTTCCTGAGGAAGCAAAAGATTAAAAAAATGTCAGAAATTTAAAAAGAAACTTTTTAATATTAAAAAAAAATACATTTCCCATGGAATCACATGCAATTTTTTGTACTGATAAGAAATCATAAAACACGAAACACGTTTTTTGACACGAAAGTTCCGCACGATCCTATTGAGTCATTCGCGAATTGAGAATATTGAGAATCGTGAGTATTGAATAACGAGTTATTTTGTTGAAGCTGATTTATTGAAGTTTGGGGAATTCCATTTTCGTGACTCACAGGAACTGATGATCGAAGAAGAGAAAATAAATAAACGAACAAGAAAGTGAAAATAATTACGTACCCGGCGGGGAATCCTTTTTTCTACGCTCTTTTCACCCCTTAACGCTGTCGATATCCCGCTACTGCGTGAACTAATTGTTTTAACAATAATGGACGGAGATAACGACTTTTCGTTGGATACAATCAATATCCGTGCCTGGAGCATAGATAGATAAGCTCGTTATCCGGTACGATCGAATTTGTGGCAAAAGGGTGACGATATAGTTGTCGACAGAAGGGTAGCGGATAGATAGAGATCCACTTGATTACCGCTCTATTGGCAAAACCACTCAAATTCATCCCCCTCCCTCTATGTCTCTCTTTTACCCAGACTATCGTATACACATATCGCCCGAGGATAATTTGCCCCACGGAGATCCCAAAGATTCCGTTGAAGGAACTTCAGGGCGCCCGCATGTCTCCAACTCGACAAATTTATTTATGGAATCGTAACAATGAACAGACGCATAAATAAATAAAAATAGTTTTGCGAACTCGGAGCTCAACATGTTTTGAAAATAGAATTACTTCAAGACGATTGTCGATAATGTAGGTGATGAATTATGCATGTACACCGAGAATGAAGAGATTAAAAATCGACGAAACACAAGGTAAAGTAGAAAATTACAGTGAACAGCGAGTTGCAATGAGATAAAATTTAAAAAATTGAAATAAAAAAAATCAATAATAATAAAAATAAAATAATAATATTGAATTCAACATAAATTTTTTATTGCTTTAAATTAATTTTGCTGGAGCTTCGTCTCGAGTTTTTTTTTTTTTTTACAATTGCGTGATGTGCTCCCGCGGTTTTTTCATCAGACGAAATTCGTAATTTTTTTTTTTCTTTTTTGGGATAAATTCTCCATTCAAGTTTTTGTCTAAGGCGAAACTCTGCCGGTGCGGAGGCGCAGCTTGCGGACGTGAAAACGATAAATCAGCCACAGATTGGGTTATTCGGGTGCAAAGGGCTCGTTCGTTCCTTTCTCTTATTTCTCGTCTCCTCCATCTCGAATCGAGGGTCTTAAAACAAACGTGTAATTTAACGGTGGCTAAAACGCGAAATCGGGACCGGCCCCCTCCCAGTAACTTGCGTGGCGCGATGGTAATGGGGATCGACGAAGTAACCCGGAGGGAGAGAAGCCGAGTCCGCGTTCCTTCAGCTTCTGGAGATGAGATTATGATGGGTTATACTTTAGTAGGCGGGTTAGGACTCCCGTTTAACCGGCAATTAAGCTACGACTCCGCCCACGATAAACACTTGTTCTCTCGTTCTTTTGGTTCTGAGTGGATAAGGAAACAAGAGGCCGAAGATCGAGAGGTTAATCAGACATAAAAGTAGAAAAAAAATTCTCAACTATAGTATCGATTTATGCGTCACATTCGAATTTAAAAATCAATTTTTTTAAACTTAATCGACCGATCGATATAGTTGATATTATAGAATTTGTGATCTTTAAAAAATTACCCAAATCAATGAATTGTTAAAAATTGGAAACTTGGACCTTATTTCCTCATTGTTTCATTTTTTTTTATGAAAAAAAAAAAAAAAACTTTAAAAAATATTTCGCGGTTTTGTAGTACTAAAAATTGTCAGGAAAGTTTAAAAGTATTTATACTTCGTGTTTTGTAAAAAATAATCGATTTTAATATTACGGGGAGACAATTTACCCTCCTAACTACCCCCAGCCCTGTATATTAGCTACTTACACTTGGTCAGGCAACTTCAACCCCCATAGACATCGCCGATCGCCGCGACGTTCGTAACCCGCATCGGGAGAGTTATTTTGCCTCTTTTGATATACGTCTAAGGCGCTCTACTTATTTTTTCCTTCCCCAGAGCAAAACTGTGCACGGAAGGGATAGGAAACGGAATATAACCGGTGAACGTTTTCTCTCTCCGCTCTCTTCGATAGTAGTATACGTTGCGAGAGCACGTAATTCCCGAGTGAGTCTCGACCCCCTCCCGGTTCCCGGTGGGACGCCATCTTATTTATTGTTTTAATTATATCAGAATATATCGTTAGAAGCAGCGTCAGGCTGCGCTCACCGCGCGCCGCCAAATACGTGAGATTTATAGTGGCGAAAACTGAAACGTCGAGGAAGGAAGAAGACGCGTCTTTCTCTTATATACTTTCGTGCTCTTCTCTTTCAACCCCTCAACTCTTCTGCGGTGCTCTATTTTTTTTTTTTTTTTTCAAATCTGATCTTATTACGGGTTTTTTTTGAAGATCAATCCTTTTCCTTTTTTTGTCCTTCGAAGTCTGCGATTACAGAGAGCTTGTGTTGACGCGCGTAATATGTTGCCTTGGATACTGAATGAATTATCAATTTATTAACGGCGACGCGGGCGCAAGGAGGAGAGATCGGATGCGATCTCATCTCGGTATCTGCGTTATAGTCCTTGCATGAGAGGGGAACACGTCCGACCCCCCGCTCAGCCATCTCGATCGTCCGGGCACGCGATTCCAAAGCGGTTTCGTTTACAGGGCAAGCGAGAAAGATACTTGTCCAACGCGAAATAACCGCCTGATATACTCGAGAGACCAAAATTTGTGCTCTTTGGTCCCTCGCCGATGACCGAATAAACTGATTGAAACTGAATGAACGCTCGGTCCAGATGACTGCCGGGGTGGGGGATGGAAATTGCGTTCGATACATTTGCAAAATTCTTACATCGCCTTGAAAACTACGAACTACTATTTGTAATTGTCCGTAGGGAAGATCGCGAGGCCAGTCGCCACGAGTAGCAAGTTGGGAAAGATGAAAAATAAACAATGCAAAATAATCAGTTTTCAATGATCAAGAATCAGAGTAAAATATTCAATTTTCGGAAAAATAAATAGTTAATCGGAAAGACGAATAGTTTGTTGGGTAAACTAATAATCGTTCGTTGATTCAGCCGATTTTTCTCAAAAAGAGACGTCGTCTTATTAATTAATCATTCTCCCAACTACTTTATTAATAATTTTTGCAACAAATAATTTTTTTCGGGGTCCGAAACTACTTGCCATAATATTCACTATCCTTCTGTAGAGTGCCATACTCGCGGGATGAAATCTTCGACGTTTTTATCTCATGTGTTTCGACTGATTTCATGTTTCAAACCGCCACGGTGTTCCCTATTATCAGATAATGGAGTCTATCGCGGGGGGTTTCGATCAGAATGATAAAAATCTGAGGATCCGCATAGAATGCAGGGACCGCGAAAATTAACTTTACAAATTGGTAATATTTCGTGGATAAGTAACTCTGTACCGCGGATCCTTGAATTACCGCGCAAAGAACAACCCCTATAGACAATCCAATAAAAAAAAAAATTTAATTGATTACGAAAGCGCCTGAGCATCGACTCGCAGTATTCAAGCTTAAAAAAAATGGAGGGGAAATAATTCTCCTCTCTTTTTTTTATTTATTATCTCTATTATTTTTCGTCGCTCCGGTCGGCGGGGCAGCGACGTAGCCAGGCGGCGTCTGGGCGCGCGCCCGCTGGTATGTCTGGCATTTTTGGCTGGCCGCTCACACACGCCGAGTCCGATGAGGTCGAGAAATTATTGTCCGTTGCCTTATCTTTTTCTCTCTCTCTGTGTCTTTCACTCCTTCGAAGGAAAACTTCCACTTCGATAAATTCAGCAGCGAATAGAGGCAAAAGAAAAAAAGGAAATAAACATAGCAGCAAAGGAAAATGCTTTTCTCGAAGGAAGGTCTCGGGTTACAGAAAAATTGGAGGATATTGGCGAAGAATTTTTTTTTTTTTTTTAAGGATGCGTTGCTTTGATTCTTCTTTGGATTTTCTCCGATTTCTTATGTTTCTTCTCAGCATACATTCGAGTTTGAGGATTAGAATAGGACAAGACTTTGTCTGTTGTGTACACGCGACCAACGGTGATCCCTATCTGCGCTTGATAAATTACTGTCCCTACTCGGAGCTCTTTCTTGACCACCTTTTGCCTCGCTTCGTGTCCCCCTCCCATTCTCTCTTATTCATTCTCATGCACGTCTTTTCCTCCCGCATCCACGAGCTCATCCTCTACTTCATCCCTCCACACACGCCCACACGGCGCTCACCCCCTTCCCTTTGATTCTCCGGTTGTCCCGGAGCAGCAACAGCGGCCGCATCATCTCGTGAACTTGTCGGTCCGACGCCTGGGCGCCTCGACGAATAGTCTCGCGTCGCAACTGCCTGCACCTTAATATTAATTTACCCCTCTATTGTCCATTTTTTTTATTACTCACATATTTTACGGATTTTTATTTGCCTCTGTTATATCCTTCGCGTACGCGTCACAGCATCCGTTGGCCTTCGAACCCCTATGGGAATGAAGGATATGCTAAGATGTACACAAGATATAGAATTTATATATCAAATTTATTGATTTACAAAAAAAAAATAATGAGTACCGATAATAATGATAATCATTTTTTAAATAACATTATTATAGTTATTATTTATTTATTATCTAAATGAATAAATTTTTATTTATTTAAAAATAAAACAAAATTGCTGTAATTAAAGAAAGATGTAGTTTTTTAAAAATTATTGTCTATTATTATTATTCGAGACATAAGTTAACTTTGATCTTTCCGTCTGAACAATTTCATTCTCCATCGTCAAATGATTCATATTATTTATAAATTTGCGAAATTCATTGCATGCGTCGAAAAGTCGTTTTCTTTGCGCGAAAAAAAAGGGGCGAAAACATTGTTGCGAGCGTAGAGTTCATAAATCATCGCTGCTGGGGTTATGGAAATAAGAAGACGAATTTTAACTCCCCCGGTTCACGGCAGCAGGTACCTGCTTTCAAATTTTCTTCTCTCGGACGAGAATAATTACCGAGAGACGAAGCGTGGAATTTTTCGAGAATAATACGGAGTTTTGCCGAAGCACGATCTCCCGGTGAACAGAACGAATTTACAAAGTGATTGAACCCCTCATCGTTGTAGTTTATCCCAAAGGACCTAATAGCGAACGTTTACTCGCTGCAACACGAACCACTCCTATTTTTCGCGCGACGACGACGCACTTTGGATAATAAAAGAACTTAAGAGTCAAATATCCATTATCGATTCTCTGCCGTATACGACAATGAGAAAAATTTGTTCGCGTCGAGAGGAACGCCCCAGCGGTGCAATCGCTAATGAATTTTTTTCATACAACGAAATTTTTCATCCTTTAGGAAGGGGGAGGAGAAACGCCCTCGGCAATCCCACAGCCGATACTCGAGTATGAATTTGACTATCGAAGAAATTTGCCAAATTTAACAACAATTTTCCTGCGCTTTTTTTCGGGGATAAATAGAAGTGGAGGCAATAGGAAGGACGACCGTTGAGAGTGAAGGAGAGGATATGTCCCTTTGAGAGGAGCCGCGACAATACTAATACGAAGTTATTAGGCACGGTGGCCCATGCTCGGTTTTGCACCCCGAGGCGTACGGAGCACGATGTCCCATGGCGAGGCAGCGGTGTCCTGGAGGGGTTCGAGAGAATCCTCCCCCCCCCCCCTCACAATTTAGTTCGGATACCGACCGGAGATACACCACGTCTTGACAAGTATATCTTCGCGACTCTAATATACCGCGTTCTATCAAAGATCGAAGAGAGAAAGAGAGCGAGAAAGAGAGAGAGAGAGAGAGAGAGAGACATCGGGAGATCGGCTCATACAAATATCCGCGAATCAAAAACTTCGACATTTTTCAGTTATTCAATAATGTTTGATTTGTCGATTATTAATAACGTGATATGACGATATTCACATCATCATGTCGCGTCATTCTCCGTTATTTTAATTCTAATAAGAGAAACGAAAAAAATAAAAATTTGTAATAACAGTTCTAATAATAAGAAAATGGAATAAGCAAAAAAGATTTTATTGTAAAGAAAAGCAATTATTTTATACTCTTGTAAACCCGAAAATCTCAGGAGTATCCATTACCTATCGTTTGTCGCGAGTGGACTGGGAATCGCGATAAGACTTTTATTATTAAACTAAAATGACACGGCGCAAAGTTTGCGAGGTAAAAACGAAGGTAGTCTTCTTACTCTGCACTTAAAATCGCACGTGCTCCTTCAAGTACGTTGGAGAGGGGAAAACAGTCGTTGAGACTCCCGAGGCGTAAAATCGTTGACTTCAGATTTGTACAATACGAGAATTCATACAGAAAAAAAGAATAAAGAAAAAAAAAGAATCTCGATAGACTCTACTCTCGTTGCGTGGATGTATTCGCGTTTGACTCTCGAGAGCATTCATTGTTCCTGTCGACGCTTAAGAGAGCTCCCCACCGAACAAATAGGCACCTGCGACAATGGCGGCATCAGGTTACCGCGCTCCAGGTGGAGTCCCCGAAGAAACGGAAGAACGGAAGGAAGGCAAAGAGAAGGAAAGAAGGGAGAGTAGGGGGTTGACGGCTTCGTCGCGACGGTCCGCTGGGGGGCACCCCGTCGGCGTTAAAGGGGGAGGCGTTGCCCCTGTCCGATCTGAGCCCAGAAAGCAAATATACTTCATTGTTATTCTCTCGCACTTTATGAGAACGGAAGTCGAAAATTGCAGGCTTTCTCGATGCCGGAGAGAGAGATATTTTCTCACGATCAGGTTTTCGTCTCGCCCTCGTCATATCGCCGTAATTTCGAGCTTAAAGACCGTCGTTTTCTCTCTCGTTCACGATTCCTTTCCACTTGCTCTCTTTACAAATGCTTTTGTATACCTTTCCCCGCGCGTACGTGACTCTATTAGTCGCATGCGAGACACCGCAGCGAGACCCCCGAGATGCGATTGTCCCGAGGACGCTGTGCGCGGATTCTAATAATGGAGAGTTCGTTACGAGACGAGCAGTCAACGCTTTTCGCTGACTTCAACTGACTCGTACCCGTGACTATATACGCTGAAGGTCGGAGTCGTATACGACATGGACAAACGAACGAATGAATGAGAAAAAGACGTTGCGGCGAATCGGCGAAATGTAAACTCTTTATTCTTCACTCATGCGACGTGGAAATGAAATATACGTTAAAAAGTTTATAGAAATGTATTCATTTCGGATAATTTATCTATAATTAATATATTTATTAATCAGTGATGTATATATTCATCTATTTATTATTATATTATCATTTTCTATATATCTCGTGTCGTATTTTTGTAAAAATATATAATCTATAATTATCCGTAATATACCATTTTTCAACGAGAATGTCCGATTAATTATTCTAAACGTAAATAATATTAAAAGTAAAAATTGGCCAAATGTAAAAAATATAAATAAATAATGAGTTAATTTTTGTTCACTCGCTTTTTTGAATTCACAGCATCTGAGAGGTTTTATCATCATTATGGTAAATATAGTATTTCATGAAATTATCGAGATTTTTCGACTATTGGTCTTTATCGATAGTCTTATATCGATTATCTTGTAATTGATTTTTGGACCCATAATTATACCAACAAATAATGTTGCAAAAAGGGAAAAACTGTAAAAAAAAATGTCGGCGTCTAGAGATCGGAAGAGAAACATCGCGTCACTGATGAAAAATCGTCGAGTCCCCATCTACGGAAAGTTTCAAAACATTTTCTTTCCCTCTCGCGAAACAACTTGCGTCGAAGTTCTGTAATTATAATTGACTGACTACGCATATATGTCGTTTCGCGATGATCAAAACGAGTTCAACGTTGATTTTTGCCTCATTTGTGAATCAATAAAATATTTATTCGATGCAACTGTCCGACAATGTCCGACAGCGAAATCTAAGATGGCGTTGATGCAAGAAAATGCTAGTTTAACCGGCGCTGCTGCTCTTCGCCTCGATTGCCCGCTCATAATAACGAGATATGTGTTTTACGAATGAAAATAAAAAAAAAAAAATGAGGAGAAGACGAAGCGCCGACAGCATCGAGAGACTCGCGCCTGAGGTGATCGCCTCGACGCGATTGGTCAGTTCGGATAATGGGCGGGACTTGGACAATCGACTTTTACAGTTCTCGAGGTTCTCCTGGAACAAACCTCCGCGCCTCCACCTCGGAACGAGGCGCGCACGTTCCTATCCACGCAGGGATGGAGAACGCGATGCTGTGGTGGTTCACGCACGCACGCGCTCTCGCGTCTTATTTTTCGTCTCCACGACTGACTCGCGAAAACGCGATCGGGGAATTCATTCTCGTCCGAGCGTCGGACACGAGACGAGGAAGTCTCGCCTCCCATTCGGGATCATTTCCTCCCGTAAGACATCGAATAACTCGTATTTTCGTCATTTTATTCGCGAGACGTAATGAAAAATAAAACGAGATAATGAGCGATGATAAAATGAAGAAAAACAAAAAAACAAATTAAATATACGGGTTGTAATGAATTACTAATTAATTGCAGGAATCTCGTATATTTCATTTATTTTTTTGGTTTTTTTGAGAATTTTTCCCGATGCCAGTTTCCGAGAGATGATTCCCTCCGGGTGGAGTTACGAGTTACCAAACGAGAAATTCAGGTGAGGAGGTAGATAGGAAGACGAGTCTTTGAAGCAAGGATGTTTGCGTCGAGAGAAAAGACGACGACTACTTCTTCTTCTTTGCGTGTGCGTGCCGAGTCGTCCGGAGGCACGCCCGCGAGGACTGCAATGACAACGTTCACCGCGGGCGGCGCGTGACTTAGCACCCGGTTTCTCTCTTGGTAGACACGAAACTTGCCGACAGACACGCGGAGCGAGGATGACGATGAAAAGAATTCGAGAGAGGAGGCAGGAGACACGACACGCTCGTGAATTTGTGACACGAAAAGGTATCCTGGCGTATATGCGCGAGTGGGCTTCCGATGTACAAGAATCTCGGCGAGCATAACGAGTACGAGATGGTGCGAAGTTGTTTATTTTTCTTTTTTGTCGCTTCGATCAATCGAAAAAAAAAGAAATGATTGAAATTGGTCATTAAGTATCTACCGATATCGGCCGAGAAGCCTGAGATTAGATTATATTTCAAAATTAATAGCCGGGCTACAAGTATCGCGATCGTGTACGAGATGGTGCGAAGTTGTTTTTTTATTTTCATCGGATCGATCAGACGAAAAGAAAATATTGAAATTGTATATTAAACATGTAAATATACGCTAAGGAATCTCTCGCGTAGATTGCATTGGGAAATTTATACGTGGTGCTCGTTAATTAACCCTTTTTCAGGAAGAACTCGGAAGGACGTTTCAATTTGCCAAAATCGAAGAAATTTTTTATTTTATTATAATAATATTCAGATAAAGGATTAATTATAAGATGCATCATTTTTTTATTTCTTAAATTTTATACATTTTTTTTCGTGTATATATAGAATATATAGAATATACATGTAAAAAATTATTCGTAAGTCGTATATAGATAAATTATATAATTGCTGCAGGAGCCACTAAATGGCTTAAGGAAATACGCAACTAATTAAAATACGCAATTTTTTAAAGCACGAAACTTCAAATTTCGAGATTGCGATGTCGAACAACATTCTTTTATTATTAGGCGTCTGCCGTCGGGAGTGATGAACTCAACCGTGAAAAGTACACTTGTGCCGCTACCATAGAGTCGCCCGGAGGGTTGCATGCGAAAATAACGAAAGCTTAAAAAGGTGGAAACCTTTTACGCTCGCATGTCCATATCTTTTATTCCAATGCGGCTCGCGTCCAAGTGCACTTATCTCATCCTCGGGTTTGCCACTCGACTTCCGCGAGCGGTGCGAGGGCTGTGTGTGTGTTCCTCCTCCCTCGAACTTTTGCCGTTTCCTCTGGTTCGCTCGAGGACATCGCGCCAGATGTTTGCCGGTCCTTAAAAAATCTTAGCACGCGTTGCTGCACGCGCTCCACTTGAAATCTCAGTTCTTTTTTTTTCTTTCACTACCTTCATTGACGCTCGACTTACTCGGGATCCTAACGTTTTGTAACTGTCACTAGTCAATAATGTATTGTAACATCGAAAGGGTTGAAAAAAAAGTCCTTCTGCATCCCCTCGGAAAGTCAATCGGTCAATTTTTTATTATTAATGAGTAATAATAATAATAATAATAATAACAGTAATAATATCATATATGTTATATATATTATAATTATAATTATTTTTTCTCGAAGAAAAATTCTCGTGAAATATCAATGAACAATGAATCTCCATAACAATTATCTGCACCACTGATCGAATTATAATCGAACCCATCCCACTTTTCATTCCGTATCTCGTTCGACCGTTAATAAAAAAAAACAGTGGGTAACGCAAGATGGTCCCGAATAAGAGAGCGACGAAATAAGGCCCCCGAAGAGCTCACAAACGTATATATGTCTATATATCTATAGCATAGTTGCGGCGAGTGAGCACAATGACTAAAAGCCGATGAGTCTCCGAGACGAGAAAGCGGCGAAACTCTCATCTGCTCCTTCTCATCGAGCAACAATGCCCCGATACAATGATACACGCCCCCTTCTCTCGTGCGGCCCGGATGAGCCGTGGCAACTCTTTGCTTCTCTTCTTTTCCAATACGATGGTAGTATAGACGCGTTAACCGTTAACGTTACACGGAATGGAAGGCAAAACTCGCGAGAGCTATCATCGAGCTTAAGCAACGAGGAAGGTGGTCCACACGAGCCGTTTCTTTACGACGCACGATAAAATTGATCAATTTTTATAAACTTTCATTATTGAATGGAGTCAACTTCACCGTGTGTACAGCCGCTTCGGCCTGAGAAGATTTTGAGGGTCGAATCGTGCGCGCGTTCGACTAATGAGTCCCACAAACGCGCCGCCATTCAATAGAGATAAAGAAATGAAAAAAAAAATCTTTAATTTGATAATTTCAATAGGGATTCGATGAGATCCACTCACCACTTCGATTATCTCGATTATAATACCATAGAGACACGTGAAATAACAAACTAAGTGTCTTTGTATGAAATCATCGTGTCGGAGGAGAAACCGAGTTTAGTCGCAATCGTTTGTTTTTGCCGTAAGCAATAAGATAATTTAAGATTTATCTCGATATCGTAGTTCAATTCTTTAAAATCAGCCTGACCGGTATTCTTCCACTCTCCCCTAAAGTTTGGGTGTTTTTAGAAGATCAGTTGATATCCGGGACCACAGAGGGTGGTTGTCAAGGGGGTGCGCGACACACGTGTGGCTCACAGTCGAGCTGTCGCGATGTGTGTTAAAATCGTTCGATGAAGTTGAAGCATCACCGGTTTTTTCATGCTTGAGATTCAAGCCACGAACAACAATGTAAAAAACAGGCGCACGCAAATCTGATGCTTGACTCTTGCAAATGTACGGAGGTATATCGTGATATCGTGAATGCATTGATTCGTCCGATAAAGGCACTCAAGCACGCGATCTCTCGCCCTGTCGTCTCGTGCTATTTAAAAAAAATCTGCAGATTGCGCTTATGGGGACTGAGGTGAAAGAGAAGCTAAAAAAAAAAATAAAAAAATGGAATGAGGGTCTTATATGAGATGAGAAATAAAGGAACGAGCGGGCGAAGCGAGAGTACGGAAAGCGCGAATTTGTCAGTGGGGCAAAGAGACCCCCCGGGTGATCAGTCGTCAGTGCCGTGGGGGGTTAGCATTGTCAATTCTTGGAGGCCTCCCGGGTTTTTTTTTTATTTTTTTTTTTTTTTGCGTACTGAATGGCCCTCTCGCACTGGGAGGCATCGTCGCGCTGCCGCGTTTACAGTCCGCAGCTCAGCGACTTCTACTCTGTAATTTTCGATCGGCGTTCTACGTTCCGCGATTATAATGTACTCGACGCTTTCAAGAGAGAATGTCGTAGCGGGCCGTCGATGCTCGCAAACAACTGGCATTCCACGGACAAAACGCACCTGGCTGCATGCGCGTTTAACTCGCGAACTCGTTTTTTCTGCTCTTTCTGGTCTCTCGTCATCGATCAGACGAAAAATTCGCGACAGCGATTGTCAGCTTGACGCCGTATTTGGTTCGGAGATGAGATTGAGTTGACAGGATCCCCGTGTCCGTCGTCACTTGACTTTGGTGTGGATAAAAGTCGGAGAATGGATGCGGCTCGTTAGAAATTGAAGCTGACGTCGAATTCCGTACATTTTTTATTTCCCGATTTTCGATTAATTTTTTTCCACTAATCACAAAATTGATATTCATTTTTATTTTTCCTGAATAATCAATGAAAAAAAAAGTAATCGTCATAAATTGGAAAAAAATTCTGTTTTCCGCGATCGATCTTTTGTATAAGAAATTTAAATCACAGGGCGACAAAAATATGTGAATAACTTCGCGCCAACTGTCCCACGTACATTCGATATTGTAATTGCACTGGTATATTAATCAGTTTTATTTTACGACGTATGCAGGTCACAGTGTCGTTGGGACCATCGCGTATTGGATTCGTCGACGGGGCGTCATCGAGTTTCGTTTAGCGATCATTACGCATTTGGCACTCGTGTTTCCGTCGACGAGCTGTTCGCCTCCCAGCGAGAGATCGTCGCGGGGGGATGGAATACCAGAATCAGCAGCAGCAGCGAGCAGCCGCAATAGCAATAGCAAGCAGCATCAACGACGACAGAGGCAGTGCAAGAGAAGAGAGCAAAGGGAGTCGCTGCTGCCCTGTGTAAGACCCCCCATCTCGCTTTTATTCAAGGGCCAACGGGGGTATCCCGCACAAGGCCCATGGGCATTGGACGTTCGCTTCCATAACTGACACTGCTTAGGTGTATGTGGGCCACCGTCTCCTATGTTCCTCCGTATGTCGGACGTTGTACCCCCCACGTGTAAATACGGTACCCCCCGTATCGCGAGCAAACCGAGCAAACCAAGAAAACCACGCAGTCGAGCGCGCGATCGCGCGCGCCAACTCGTGTACCGGCTCTCTCGACGATTAAGAAAAAATAAAAAAAAAACTATAATCATAATGAAAGAAAGAATAGTATAAAAGGCGGGAGAATGAAGAGAAGGGAGGTAAACGATGAGGAGAGGCAAAAAAAGACAAAAAAAAAACATGTGCGCGACTGGCTTCGAGCTCCTGTACAACACTAATAATATATACTATTGCACTAAAAAAAAAAAAAAAAAAAAAAAAAATAGCTGCAGTCCTACAAATGAAGATGTAAATTCGACGAATATCGAATTTTCTCGGGAGCGAAAAATGCAGACTTCACGTTCTAATTGAGAGATTAAAGGGAGGCTGTGATGAAATAAAGAGACTGTGATAAACACGTACCGTTTTCTCTTTCGACTTGATGCTTTAATCCCTTACCTTCCCCCAAACACAAATTTGCGGATTACGAAGGCACAGCGGGAATTGTTTAATCTCAGTATCGTCGGCTGTTTGACTATGTATGCACAGCACTCACTGCGGAACGTGGATACGGGGGATTATTCATGCGAAGAGAAGCTAAAGGAGGTGTGATCATTGGGCGCGTGTGAAATAACGGAGAAGAACACAGCTAAGGGGAGGAGAGGGGGTGGCAGATTTAAGGGGGTTGTATAAATCGTTTTTAAATAACATTAAATCGCAAACGATAAATTTATCATGACGAAGGCGGCCATGTTCTTTTACGAGACTATTTTAGAGTCCGTCGGACGGAAAAAAAAAAATTAAAAAAAAATAAATAAAAGAATTCTCACCGAAGAACGACAAATAATAACGTGCGCACAAAAGCCCGCAGTAATAACAACTATGGAGTCTGCGCATCAGCCATCAAATTTTCGGTTCCATAAGCGAAACGAGAGAATATAAAATGAAAGAGAATGCATCGGGTCATAAGAACAGCCGCGATAAAGGTTCCACGAATGTGAGAATTATTTACGATTCTGAAATAACCTGCGCGAGAATCAAGATGTAAGCGTGGGCGACAGGGAGGAACAGCAGTCATACGGCGTGAATTTCGAGTGTGGAGGTTTCTCTCGGGATATACACGGAAAATACGTGAATATAAGCTGTGCAAAAAAAAATAATGTCGGGGCGTATGCGGCGAGAAACGTCGAGTACAAAAAGTGCATAATTTCACGTACGAATGTTGGGTCCATTGCGTACGGTGCGAAATACCATGAAAGAGGATAGAATATTAAATTTTTGCCTTCGGCTGTACGGCAGTTCATAATTTTCACGTCCCACGCAAAAACGCACGCGCACTCATATTATAGGTACTATCTCGCGAAATAATCGTGTGTATCTCGACGATGCATAAATTATAAAAGTGAAATATATATAATACCGCCGGATTATATGCGTACAGACTCTTTCAGAATAAACATCGAATCCGAAAATATCGAAATATCGAATTAAACTAATCATTTTTTTTTATTAATAATTACGATAAAAAAAACGTTTTTTTTTTAATTCGCAAGAATTAATTATTTAAAATGAAAATTGAGTCCATTAATAACACAAGAATTATTATTATTATCCAATTTTTTTTTTTAATCTTTGTAGTCAAATTTTGGTTTCTTTTTTATGAAAATTCATTAAAAAAATACCACAAGTTAGATATTTATTGTGAATCATCCTGTATATGTATACACATAGTGCGTACATATAGACAGGACACATACTGTAGTTTTGTGTATATAAACGCGTGCGCGGCGTTGGCAAGAATGTCGGTATATGAATTCGATGTCGTAAAGGAGATGCCAATAACTTGTCCCCCGCGAGGTTAGCTCTGCTCCGGGTCCCTCATCTCCAGGCACCTCGACGACTGGGACACACGAACTTTTTTTCGCATTCAATATCAACAGACTAAAGCGCTCGATCGAATATCGAAAGAAGAAAAAAAAAAAAAGAAAAAACAAAAAAAAAACAAAAAAACGATAACAAAATGAATAAAAGAGCAGAAAATTTCGCAGAGTAGAAAATAAGTATCCAGAAGACCTCTCGTTATATTCCTTCGAGACGATACGCGCGACTAATTTTCAGAATAAAAAAAAATATATATAGTATAGTTGTATGTGTGGCGCGTATAAGTTTCACCATTCGCACTCGTCACGCACTTTATGCGACATCTTTTCCAACGAGTCTTGCCGAAGGAGCCGACGGGAATATCCCGCTCGTTTCGTCTTTCACGCAGTCTCGTTTTCTTCTCGATTTAACTGAATGGATCAGCGAATATGCGCTTTCTTGGTAAATAACAAAATAGAAAAAAATTGGCACTAAAAACGATGTGCATTGGTCCTTATCTTTCGAAATTTATCCACCCTACGAATTTTTTTATCGTAGATCGCAATCAGTTTTGAGAAGATTAGGAAAAGTACAAAAAAAATCCGACATGTGGCGCCAGATGCCGAGATAGCGAGAGGACAAATTCTTTATCAATGGACCGGCAAACGAAGCTGTCAATGCAAGAAGATGCGGTTGAAACGGTGGGCAGGTTTCCGTCCCGGTCCGGGATCGGGAACTCTTTCTTTTTTTTTTTTTTCATCTCCTATCCGCTCACTTCGCATGGTCCACAAACGCGCACCACGTCTAGACGTTCTAAATTTGAATAATATTTTTATGAATGAGCGGACGTATCATAAATCCCGGGAGAGGTTTGAATACTGTCGGACTATGGGTGTAGAGGCTGCCTTGCTGCTGGGGTGTGTTAGTTATATATATATACAGTCATAGTCTTGTTCAACCTTTTTCTTCATCTTCTTCCTTCTTTCCACCAATTTTTTTTATTTTTTATTATTATTCTGTCTCTTTCTACGCTGTGTACGAGAGTTCGGAAGGCTCGTGCTCGATGCTCCTGCATCTTGTGCCTTTATATCGAAGCACGTAGCACCCGCGTGACCCTGTGACTAATAGGCTTATTATTTTATATCGCCACGCATTTGTTATCGCGGGTATAGGGTACATAACGGTGAGAGAGGCTGAAAGATAGACGAGAAAAGAGAAAAAGAGTTCGAGGGGGTGGGCATGCAGCTTCTTTTAACCCTCTGGTCCTGGGGACTAATGTCATGTTTACTCAATGCCGTGGAGAATGGGATTTCGGAGTTTGAGGGCTTCCCTTTCCTCCCCCCCTCCACCCCCCTCCCCTTATTCGTACCCTGCTGTACGAACACATCGTGAACATTTATATGTTTCGTATGTTCTGTAATGCTATGCATTCTGTGTCTTGTATCACCAACGCTTCGTCATTGTCACTGGTAAACCACGCTACCGATCTTGTATTAATACAACCTTCAAGATTTATCGTCGGTGTTCTAGTCGGCACGAGCGAGATTAATCTTTGATGTACATTCGGTCATAGCGTGGAAAATTTAGATGGATTAATGTTGCATTAATTATTGAATTAAATGAATTCCAGGGCAATGAGTAAGAATCGTTTCGATTGCTCACTTCGAAAAAAAAAAAAAAATTGTTCGATCTATAAGATATAACATTTTTCAAACGCGTTTTTCAACACTAAAATTTAGATGGATTCATAGGTATGACATTAATTATTGCATTAAATGAATTCCCGGGCAATGAGTAAGAATCATTTCGATTTCTCTACAAAAAAAAAATTTGTTCGATGTTTGACAATTTTTAAACAGACGAAATATGTTTTTCAACGCTAACATTTAGATGAATTAATAGGTATTGCATTAAACTATTTTTAGGGCAATAAGTAAGAATCGTTTCGATTCATCGCTACGAAAAAAAAAAAAAAAAAAAATTTCGATTTATTAAATATACTTTTTTTAAACACGCGTCACTTGTACAGTGGGGGATGGTTCGTGATTCGTAACACTTCGAATCCCTTTTTTCAATACACACAATCGACGTATATTCATTGGAAAATGATATCGTCGACGATGCTAGAGTTTCAAATTAAAGAAATGAATTCCATCTGTCGAGGATTGGTTACCCAGTGTTTAGTGGCACAATTCCATATTAGCCCCGTACACCCCCGTCGTGTCTCGAGGAGGTGGCCAATTTTCATCAACAAAGTACCATGAAATAATGCGGTAGGTGTTGAAAGAAAAATGGTCCAGGGATGGGATGGAAACTTGGAGACAACGAGGTGAAGAAAAGGTGCGATCTATATGCGGAATGTAAAGGGCGCGAAGTCCTGCGAGGGGATTGCATAGATATTGGGGGAAAAGGGGGAGAAAAGCAGGAAGAAGAAATAGAAAAAAAATTAAAAAAAGAGTAGAAAGCATCGGAGGAACACATGTCGTTCGGCGTATCCCGCAGTGCTACGCAGGCTTCGATGCGTGGGATTCTTATATATTATTAGGGCAAACTCGCGAGTGGGGCCACGAAGTTTTCGGTTGATAAATAAAGAATGGAGATATAAGAGAGACGAGAACAGCAGCCACGTCGCCGTACGCTTATATATTTCATATATGTATATATACCTCCCGCGCTATGTACGCTATATACTATATAATATATATAATAGGTAGTTGAAAGTCGACGCGAAAGCGAAAGGAAGGAAGAGACAGATGAACTAATGCTCGAAACTGCGGGGTGCTCTTGCCTTTTTTTCCTCGAGCGAGAATCGTCTAATGATTTACCTTCCCTGATGCCCCGGTCGCGCGCTAGATGTTCAGGGGTTGAGAAGAGATTCTCTCTTATCACACTCCTTACAACTTTCATGAACTCGAATTTTTCGCTCAACCTTCATGAACTTTATTCTCATTGTTGTCGATCGGATTTGTCTTGACAAATTTTACTTCCGGTTTTTAGATAAACTTCTATTTAGGTGATGTAAATGGTAAATGGTCGGATTGTTAAAAACAAATGGTAAAATAGCAAATGGCAAAAATGATTCGACAAATGGTAAACTAAATGGTAAAAAAAAAATGGTATACTCCGATGATAAACTGTAATTTGCGAAATTGTAAGCAATGTCGTAAAAACGAAAAAACAGAAAAAAAATAGTAAATAGCTGTGATGCGTTGACAGAAATATGATTTTGCCATTTTTAGCTGCGCAGAGCGAAGCCTCGATTTATCTTTTCTACAGTGCAATACCGATGTTAGTTCGATAGCCGTTACTTCCTACTCTCGTTATTGTATGCACTGCCAACAGAGTTTACGATCGGCAGCTCGACTCTTAACGACACTTCGTATCCTACACGATGCTTTCTTCATCTCGCAATGGTACATACTTATGCCTCATATACTGTTCCCATCGCCGGGACGAAGTCGCGATCATTGCGCAAGGAGTTAAAAAAATTGCCTATTGATAAATATATTTGGAAGGAACTCGATCCGTTCAAATAGGAGAATGAAGTCGCGGGCGTGTTTCAACCCCGCAGAATCATTCGTGAGTCGTCGACATCGTTTCGACGAAACGGGGGCGTGAACGAGAGAGAGTCAAACGATCGTTCGATTACCTTTCCAAGGAAGAAAATCGATTTCTCTTTAATGATCCAACGATGACGCGCGAAAAAAAACTAAACTTCATCGGAGGCATCCCTTGTCGACTCTTACTTCGTAGTTCGGAAAAAAAGGAAATAAGAGAGTCCAACGTTGGAGTTCACTAAATTCTTGCGACCATTACACAAAAGGATTCTAATCGTTGCCTATGCGCACGGGGGAGATGAGGATGAAGTGAGTAAAGATGAAGATGATGGTTTTCGACTTTTTCCGAGAAACTCGAGAATGAAAAATGGCGTTTGAAAAAATCATTCGAAAGGCAAAGAGGAAGGTGAATTTTTGTTTTTTTTTTTTTTTTTTTTTTACGTCCCCTTAAAAAATGACAAACAATTATTGGAGTCGAAAAAACTAAAGTTGTGCTATTTTTCTCTTCACGTTTTTCTGGCTTACGAAAGGTGACGGTTCGTTTTTTCTTCTTTTTTTTTCGGTATTTGTAGATTTTTTCCGAGGCGCGCTTTTTTTTTCCCGTTGACTGATAAAAAAAAAGTCTCCGTCGAGAAGACGAAAGATCGTTCGTGAGAATGCGATTTTCTCTTCAAGTTTTTCTTGCTTATGTTTCCCCGCCGTAGTTTTCGTCAACGATGCAGTTGCACTCGCGGGCGGTAGAGCCCGTAAATCAAGTATCTTAATAAGCCGTCGTATATCACGTTCGGTGGTTCTTCGAGTTCCAACATCGGTTGGGTTGTATACAGAGTCGCAGTCGTGTTTGATTGCTGCCCCCGGGAGTGGACGTTCCCCGCCGGACATTTGGACAATGGCGGAGTCGACCGATATTGTTGAAACACTGATCGGCTGCCGGACAAGTTTGAACGGTGGAAACAGTCACTTTCGTAGTTTCACTTCCGTAAAGATTTATACGACCGGTGATTGGGGAGGGCCCCGTGGTACATTCGAAGGCGCGGGAGTGAGCATCCTTACGCGATGAGCATCGGCATGTAGAATAAATACATACCGGAGAATACCCCCGCGACGAGTCGACCTTTAAGGGCCAAACACCGTAAAACTTTACGGCTCCGGTACTGTGGTTTGCTGGATTTCCCTCGGCCCTTCGATGATTTACGATCTCGCGAGAGGCTCTCGAGCTTTCGCTATAAGGCTTCACTCTGACCCATCGGACCCCGCAGAAGTATAACTACAACACGGGTCCTGTCTTCTTATTCTTCTCTCCCGAACATCCGGAGAATGCAACAGTCATTTTTTTATTTATTTTTGTCAAGGTGTCTCAGTCATTGACGCATTAAACGGAAGCGAAGGAGAAATTACGATTTGTTGACTTAGTTAATTGGAGTTTGAAGGGCGTTTATATAAATATTAATTTTCCTAAAATTGATCAATTATATTTCGATCGACCGTAACTCTCCTGGTGGTCCTCAAAAATTCCTATTTCCCGAGTCATGGGAAATGCGTATTGAATGAAAGCGGAAACCACCGGAATTCCGATACTCCGCCTTTATTTTGGTTCCCGATGTCCACACTAAACTCGGAAACACAATTGTGCGTTTCTTCCCCATTGCCGACGAAATGTGAGCTCGAAAGCTGAAGCTCGCACATTGCCTTCGCATACGACTGAGTAACGTCTTTACAATATCGGAGGCCAGAAAAATTCGAAAATCCAAACAACTTATATATCATCGAGAAGGCAAAATCCGCTTGAGCTCTTCTTCATCTTCTTCTTCCTTTTTACAAACCGTGGAACATTATGAAAATTCAACAATAAATGTCGACCACGCGTACGTCTCTGGAGGGAATGTCTTGTATTGCAAACTTTCAAAAAACACCTATACAACGATAGATATAAATGGCAATAAATATAAAGCGATGGAGGACACCAAAGTTTCGTGCAGCGTTAACGACTTCCACGAGCGATCTTTTGGTTTCTCTATTTCCTTGCAACCTACGAAACTGTGTTGGAATAAAAATCATTGTTGTACAGCATCCCTCCCGGTAAACGTCCTGGGTGGTTCACTGTTGGACTCGTTCAACCCCTATTTCTACCGGCCACAATGATCGTCGACTTGCTTCGAAACGTTTCTGAGTTCCTCAGCATTGTCGAAAAATCCCTTCCACCCAGAATTTCGTTTTCCTCTATTGGTGGCAAGTTTCGCAGTGTGAACTGAACTGCAGAGGTGAAGAAAAAGAGAGATATCGAAATGTTGGGGGTGCTGTCTCGTGCGTGTGACTCGTTGAAACAGCTCATGGCCCACCGGAGAAAAGGCCATTATTGCGAACGAACGGAGAAGCAGGTGAGAGAACGTTGGACGAGGTAGAAAATAGTGCGAAGAGGATCGAAGAAGCTCCCTGAGAGTCAAAGGAGTCAACAATCCGGGGGCCACCGACTCGATACGGTCGTTTTTGGGGTTTTCTCGTGTTGCGTCTCTCTGGGGGTTCCACCGAGATTACGCGGCACGAAGAAGCGAGAGAAAAATCTTGTGCGCGGAAAAAGCGTACAATGTATAGCCTACGGAGTGAGTCCCAATTTCTCAGCTTCTAACAGCCGCATAATGGCACTGAGTCATTGTACTGTCCATTGGGAAGATGGGTCAAGCTGGCAATGGAAAATTTGAACACTGGAAAATGGCTCAGTGTTATAGTTCTTGTAACACAGATTCACGCTGCTAAATCTTCTTTGGGATAAGCGAGTAAGAAAAGGGAAAACGAAGAAGAGGTCATAATTTAGACGTTTCTCGAAGAAAAGAAACTCGATGTTTGGAACTGGAGGTCCAAAAAAATATTACGTAAAAGTAAATTGTATATAACGTAAATTCAATATAAGAAATACCATCAATACGCTGTACAAAAAAATAATATATTTAATAGCTATTTCGCTATTTTTCGATTCTGAAAGTTAATCATTTCAAGTCGTAATTCATGTTTCATTTTTTCTTATCGGTAAAAAACTCATAAAAAATTTCTTGCGATAGATTATTCGGACCGGTGTCCTGATATTTCTATGATAATTTTTAATTTCTACCCTTAAAAAAAATTAAATACTTCTTTGAGTTTGCAAATTTTAATAAAATTATTTTTATTTCGTCCTTTTTGAAATAAAAAAAAAAAATTCGAAGTTACTATTAAAAACGAGTAAATTTAAAGATAAATAATAATCGAGGAAATAATAATAAATAATTAATAAGAAATAAACAATTGCCGGGGCGGTCAGCCGGGATTGAGAAGAAAATAAACATTTTTTGATGGTTTGGCAGTTGAACGATACAATATTGAGAGCGGAGTGGAACATTCGCTTCCGGGGTGAGAACCTTATATCTGTATATAAAATAGAAGCAAGCGTCGGTTGCGAGGTCGAGCCATTCGTGAAGCCAGCCCTCGCAATGGGTGGCTTGATTATAATAGAGGTATCATTCTCCGTCTGTATAGCAGATATTATACCCACCACTGTAGACTATAACAGGACGATACGCTTCCTTCGGGCACGAGGATAATTGCGAATCGAGAGGAACGTTGGGGGAAAGGAGCTTCCTTTTGTATACGTTGCGATATGTCTCTCTTCATCGTTCGATCAAAGCGGCGACGATGCGGCGTGTAGAGGACGGGGAGGGGGAGAAATAAAAGATAATTATCTAATTATTCCATTCAACGAACTCGCGAGACTCTGAGGTAGCGAATGCCAATGTGCTCTGTTCACGATATTGTGTTCCACCCCGCAATCGGTACGATCGTAAAATATAATATCACCACCGAGTCCTTTCATTTCTTAGCGCTTATGACCAAACTGTACGCACATATATCGACTGTTAAGAAGAGTGTTACATTCCCAACTAAAAGTGAGATTCAACGAGATTTCGCGATGGGAAAAAAATCTGAAAAATTTCAACCTTATGGAAAGTGCTAAGAACATTGATTTTCTTATAATAATAATTCGAAAAAGTTATTATCAAATTAATTAAAAAAAATTGTTTCATAAATCATTCGGTAATCGAACTTTTTTTTAGTACAAATCAATTTGTTAGTTTTTCAGAATACATATGAATTGTTTTTTGAATTTCGAAAAAATTTTCGACAATCCCGTTTTTTAAAAAAAATTTAATCTGTATTTGTCGGTAAGTCTTTGTACGTAAACGTATCCGATATTTCGGAATTTTCATCGATTAAAAAATAATAAAAAAATAAAAACAAAATTAAAAAAAAAAATCTAAAATGTTATTCTGCACAATGAACAAATCAATTTTGGCTGAACAAAAAGTTAGGTTACCTGATGATTCGTCGGTCAATTTATCTTTTTTCGATTTTGTTGCTGATTTTTTCGGCATCACAATTATTATGCAAAATAAGTTTACTTACAGCTTTAATGTTTTTCTGAATTCTCTCCCATTGCAAAGTCTTCAAAATTCTTCCTGAATCTCACTTTTGACTGGGAATGTATGTATACACCCTCCTTAATAAACAAAAGGGCTTATCTCACAATCGTTTACTTGCCAAATCATCAAAGATATACCGTTCTGAATTTCATCGGTCAATACTACGATTTTATCGCTCCGTCTTTTTTTTTTTTTTTTTTTTTAACCAATCGTACACACGTTCCGATCTCAGAGTAGCATTAATACAAGTGTAGATCGATATAAAAAAAGGGAATTTAACGCCAAGAGCAAAGACTGCCAACTGCATCGTAAGATATGTGTAATAGAAGTATTAATAGCAACACACGTGCGAAGTGTATGTAGCGAATCTTTCGCCGCGGTGGTACAATAATTCGCCCCCAGGATAATTTACAACCGCCCTTTATCATCGACATACATAGTATAAGAGGCGTCACGTGTAACCACTCGCGGTAGCATCGTCGATAGTTAAAATGAAACAGCGGGGGTATCCGTGAGAGTTGAGTGTGCGACAGGAGCAACGAGAAAAATTTTACGTTGGAAAATATACGAGACTCGGGCTATTGCCGGGAGTGAACGAGAAGTCTGTTATTGCTGCCGATATTGCTTCGCAAAGGCGAAACTCGATCCGATAATAAATAATAAATAGATCGTCGACATTTTATTCCGCGCCAGAGGCGGAAAGCTTCTCATTAAGTCACATAGATATGTAATCGCCTTTTCGTATCCTCGTAGCATGAGACCCGCAATCTTTACCAATCTTTGACAATTTTTCCTCCCGCTTCGTGACACCTGGCATTCTTGGTATCCGGAAAAGAACATCTCCCAAGAATCCGAACGGAAGGTGTGACCGAGAATAAGGTACGAAAAAAAAAAGAAAACAAAAGAATAACAAGAAGAAAGGACTGTATACGAAGATTTTTCGGGTGAGACAGCGTGTCTCCTCGCGGAGGCGCGACGAGGATTTGCAGATAAGAATCTGTCATCCCCGCGCGCGACTCGCTTCTGCTCCTGTTGCTCGGTTGGAGGCTGCGGCCGGTGCTGGTGCCAGGATTCCTCTCGTTGGCTAATGCCTCACGACAAGATACTTGCCACCAGATAAAATACCAACGAGTCTCACGAGTCACTCGGCCTCAACTGCAGCGAGATAGTAAAATATCGCCACTGAATCACGCGATTCTTCTTCCTGGATGACAAAAACGAAGGAACGCGAACCCAACGAAAGGTTTTCGGTATCGCTGACCTCCGTGGAAAAAATATATTTCGCTCTTTGGACGAAGATATATCGAACGGAAGAGAAACGATCGTCGAGGATTTTGAAGAAAAATCGGAAAAGCAAAGTGATTTTCCTCATGGAAGATTTCTAAAGTAGAAGGGAGAGCACTGGGTGAGTGGGTGACTGACTTCGGTTCGTGACTATGGATGGCATTGTCGTTTCTTCAAGATATACGACTCTTCGTTCCCAGAAACAGTTTATATTCCCGACGGGGATGAGAGAGAAGGAGCGATCTTATAGCTCGAAGAAATCGTTATTATAGCTACGGCAGGTATACCTGAGATGTTTGCGAGAGCGTGAAAAAAAAAAAAATCTCATTCCCTTCTATCTGTGTGACTCCTTGTTTCGTCACCCCTTTTCTGATAACTGATCGTGGATTCGCTCGGCATTTAATTATCGATTGACAAAATGGTTGCCACGTTTCGTATTTTTATCCCGACGTTAATGATACTTTTTGCAAATATTTAAAAACATTAATAATATCGCTTATTTCACGAATAAATAATAATAACGTCATAATATTAATATAATGTTAAATAAAAATTATATTCTTTTTTTATTTCCGGCTAAAAATAAAAATTTAATTAATATTTAAAAAAAAATTGAGTTTTTCAGTACGAGAAAAATCAATTTCCAGATGACAAATTAAAATAAAATCAACGAAAAGAAATCTCGGAATAAGTAAACGAGAGCCTGAGATCTCGGAAACTGACTTCGCTGACTCCGAGATTTCATCCACAGTTCGGTGTTTTGTATATACGAACTATAGATACATAAAGTATAGAAAAATATGTATAGATATATAGAGCTGAGGGAATGGGTGAGCCGGCCAAGGAAAGATTTCTCTGGGCATTGAGGTCCCTACGGGTCATAAATAATGCCGAATGTTGGGGCCCCATAAGTCAGGTAGATTCGTTGGTACCCGGACGAGAGTCGCTTCGGCCTTATAGCGCGTTGGACCCCCCCGCTATATTATAACTACGAAAACTGTAATAGTATATACACTATAGCGAGTATATATACCCAAAAGCAACACTACAGACGTTACCATTCCGAGCTGTTTGGATGCTGGTGGTTTTCAGAGTCACGCCCTGCGCTCGTCTGCTCCTCCACGCGAGAGGGGTGATATTCTTCTTCTCGTCGTTTCGTATACCCAACGAGGCGAAAGAAAGAAAAAGACTTATCCGAGGTCCGAAAAACGAAAGAAAGAGAACGGTGTATGGGAAAACCGAAGGGGGGGGGGGGGAGGGTTTCGACTTACAGGTGTAATATATTTATATTCTCCGGACATCTTTATAATCTGTTAACCTCGATGGAAAATAACGAGCCGATTCTCGGAGCTCCTTCTTTCCCCAATTCTTTGATTTTTTTCTCCATCGACAAACAAATTCGACTCCACCTGCCGATTATCATTTCCATAATTCACGATCCTCCGAAGATACTCGTGTGAAATACAAACAAATCTGAACATTTTTTTTATCCGCGAGGGCTTATAATTCGTCTTATCCTCGAGGGAACGAAGAAATTTCTTGGCGATATTTCGAGCGAATCGCTTCGACTCGAATAAATTCTTGGTGAGCATAACTCGACCCATATTATAGGCGTTATTATAGACGAGATCCTGAAACAGTTTCCGTGTAACGCACGACGGGATCCTTCGGTCATTACACGACGGTATAGGTAAACGCACTCTACGTCACCCTAACAGTGTACTTCTCTATCGGTTAGACGATAAGATCCCGTGCGCTGCCGCGAGAATGAAACGAAAGTGATTTTCTATGGTATTATGTTACGCGATAAGATCGTTCTAATGCCATTCACTTGTTTGGCACTCGGTACAGAAAATATATGCTACACCCCTCGGGATAATGATCTTTGTACGGCGTGGTTCTTAATATTGAGTGCGTCTGATCGACGGTCGTTTATCCGGTAACAGCTAATACGTTTCTGCGTTTCGAATTTTTTTTTTTGGCCTTTGAACGACAGTTGTTACAAAACAGAAATAATTCATAATAAATCATTTTTGAAAAAAAAGTAAAAAATATATAAAAATAAGAATGATCCAGATATTTATTAATGAATTAAATAACGTGTCAAGATAAGGCAATGGGTTCGCGTGCCGTTCGGAATCGTGACTCGGGAAGTTCGAGGTTTCGAACGTTCCACGAATTCATCGAATACTCGTTGAATTATGCGTTGCCGCAAAAATATCCGAAAATTTTGCGTTGCCGAAGGAGTCGCGAGAGCTCCGAGAACACGCTCCTCGCGCGCCTAAGGCCTGTAGTAACATCGTTGTCCCTGAATTATAACCGGGTCGCGGAGGGAGCCAAAGAACTGGCAATGGGGGTCCTCTTCTCGCGCGTGGCACGAAAAAAAACTCAACGAGCGTGCAGTGGACCATCTGATTCTTTCATCTATACTTCTCTCTCTCTCTCTCCCTCTCTCTCGCGCTCACGGTTTATAATTCACGGGACCCCTTTTCTATTTATGACCCTTGTGATAATTAACTCTCTCTCTTTCCGATATCCCTCGAGAATTCTTTGCTTCTCGATAACTCATTACAACTTAATAGTACACCAAAAAAAGACTCTTTTTTTGTAACATTTAATTTCGGAAAAAAAAATTGTTTCGCGTTGTTTTATTTTATTATGAATAAATCTTTAAAGCAAATAATAATAAGCAATCGTAATAAATAATAACAAATAATTTCATTTAAATTGCACAATTTTTTTTTAATGAAAAGAATCTTTTTATCGCTTTGATTAATATCAATTAAATGTTCACCCGCATAACAAGCGGACAAAGTACTTTCGACGTACAACTCAGTCGTTACGCGACAAGGCTACTCGTTACTCACGGAACGCGAGGCGCGCTGTGCAAACGAGAAAGACAGAGGTGTGTTCGCATAACTCTGGCAATTCGCGAAAAAAAAAAATGAAACAGCGCACAGCTTCTCGCTCTCTCGGTATGATTGCTTCGTTAAGGATCATTCACAAGCTGACTGGAGGATACAGTATTCTCATGTTTACTCGCGATAGGTGGGGAAACAGAGGAGCGTATAGTCAGCAACGATAGCTTCGCGCTTTTGCACGTCGACCAATTTCTGCAGAGAATTTCCGGCTAAAAAATTTCGCATATTTCCGCCATATAAGAAAAAAAAATATACGTAAAACATATATTTTCATGTAATTTGTTATATACTTAGAAAAATATATTGTGAAATCTTCCGTCAGATATGATTTTTGATAATTAATAAATAAAAAATGTTTATCAATTTTAATATTAAATATAATCAGATATATCGTCGATATATCTGCAAAACACGCGCTGGAAATTCGAGACAAATCCCGTCTAAAAAAAATTCCCATTTTTGTCACAAAATTCGTAGTCCCATGAGAAAACTGATAAAAGAGAAATTTTCTAAAGACATAAATATTGTGGTCTCGTCACCGAATAAAAACGTCATGGATCGATGAGGAGGGGAGGGGTGGTGGTGGTATGACAGCCAAAATAAGCGTTAACCCGAAAAACCTTAAATGGTACCGAAAAGGCCATCGAAGAGAAGGCGATCCTTCATCTCCAGCGACACGTGACGTCTCAACTCTCCGTATATGCATCGTGGAACCTTCCGAATTATTTTGCGCTCCAAGCGCGAGCCCTCGTCGTGTCTGTGCGCATTTTTCGGAGAAGAATAAGAAGAGGAAGGAGAAGAGAAACACGAAGGACCGGAACCCACGTAGCTATTTGTTTGGCATTTACAGCCATTTAGAGCGGAAAACCCTTGGCGCGCGCGCGCGCACTCTCTCTGCGGTACTTCCAACTGTGCGAGTTTTCGTTTATTATTTTGCTATACCTTCTCCAACATTGCTTATATTCAATATGATTTTTCTGGTCTCGGCGAGTCGACTTCCCGCCGTCATATTGTCCGTCGCTCGCGCGCGCCTCTCCGGATCCCGGAGCGAAAAGGAGCGCGGAGCCAAAATACCCTCCTGGTACAGGAAATCGGAGCTGCAACAGCGCACTTTCGAATTTTCACGGAGTAACGATACGAGTTCCATCTGCGGTACAAGGACCAAGGAAACGAAAAAGAATTGAACAGAAAAGAGAGAGGAGACACAACGAGAAATGAAGGGAACCGCAGGAACAGCCGAAGGACACAAGGCAAAGGAAGAGCTCGTTGGTTATTCTATTACTGATGGTCGTCGCCGGAGTCAGAGCCGTTTCTTCAGGCCTAAAGGATGTATCCTTCGATGCTTCGACGGCTGAGAGGAAGAGAGGAAATCTCGACCCCCCAGCAATATTCTCGACGAATTCGTTCGGGTCGACAGAAATTCGCTACGCTACTTTCGACACGGTCTTCAATTCATCTTCTCTATATATACATACTCCTTCGGTTTATTTCTCTCGTCACTCTCGACGTAAGAATGAGAAGAGGAGAATCGGGAGGAACGTGGAGAAATATATAAATTGAGGTACCGGGTAGCCTAGTGCCTAAAATTCAGTAATAAGGTTTTCCTCTTCATTCCTCGATATTCGGACAGTGGTACAAGGACTTTCGGAAATTTCGGTACAAGAAATTCGGGAATGAATAACGAACGATATGACAATGGAATTGAATTAAAAATTTTTACGGGTATGGATTCTCGAAGAAACAAAAATTATCGCAATCATATCAATAATATATCAAATATATTTTCCATGAAAAATAATCATTTTTTAGAATATTTTTAGAACATATTTTACAATATAGTTCTGCAAATTTATATCGAATATATAACGCATTATATGATTAATACATTAATTATAAAAAAACTCCGATTTTTTTAGATTCATAATATATTTTAAAGTATATTGCAAAATATATCTATAATATATTCAATATATTTTTGCAAATGTCACGAAGTATATAAAAAATTATACGATTAGTATATTAATTATATAAAACGCCGAATTTTATATATATGTATATCTATTATATTTTTTTATGGGAGGACATGTCATACATTCTGTAATTCTGACATATTTTTATATTCTTATTTATCAAATGTTTTCATCTCTTCCCTATTTCTTGGTCCGTCGACTATCTGACCGGAAATTAAATTCACCACGGGAATTCTCACAGCTGCAACTGTACGTTCAACGTTTGAGAGAATTATTTATTAACCGGCTTCAAACAGAGTTGATGAAATAAAATTTGTGTATATGATAATTAATAATAGTCATGCAAGTTGCACGATAGAGTCATCGTAGTTTTACGCCTTCGCAGTTTCCGTTGGAGTATTTATCTCCGATTGATTTTTATTGGTTTGTTTGTTTTTTTTTGCTTCCGCATAGAGAATGTTTTGTTTTCACGTAAAAAATTACGAGATTTCGTTGGATTTAATGGATTTAAACGCATATAACTAAAAAACGTTTTGTTTATCCTTAAAATCGTGAAGACTACATGGCTTTGAATTTTTTCAAAATTATTAACAATTTTTTAAATATCGCGGTAAAAAATTCTATACAAATGAATCACCCGACGATTATTGTTGATTTCTTCAATTTTATCGGAATTATGAGAAAATTTATAAAATTGATTAAATAACTCGTAAAAACGCTTAGCAAACGGCGATAAAAACAAAAACTGGAAGCAATCTGCAAATACTTATACACAATTTTATTGTCGGATCCTGAGAGTAAATCCTCTTAAGTTTTCGTTTGGAAAAATTTAGAGCGCGAGAAGCTCGTATTTTTACACTCCAAAAATTGTCGTCTCTCTGTTTACATTTAGCGTGAAAAATCGTTTTCTCTACACGAACCTCAGTTTCAGAACCTCACTTTCGTCCTTCCCGACTTGTAGTCGCGTGTGCTATGCATATGGACGGAAGCGAGAAATACAATGAAAGAGATTCTTCTCTATTCAACAAACTCCACACTAGAAGCGGCATATATCCCGACCACCCTGTCGGTACGTGCCGTCGTGCCTCGACGTTATATATGGCGGTTCTTAAATACAGCAACGACCAGCCAAAATTTCTTCTTCCCACTTCTGTGGCTATACTAGAGGCTCCGTTAAGAAAATATGGAGGGAAGCCTCGTTGTCGCACCGAAAGCTTTAACGTGATTTCTCAGCTTCTTCGAAAGTACTGCCGTAACTGCAGTAAACAACGTGCCGAAACATTTGTGAGGCCTTTCGAACGACGGAAAGAAAAAAAAAAAAAAACACAAGAAGTCGAAAAGGATCGCAAGGGTCGTTTTTATTGCGCCTTCCGTAGTTTTTTTTTATTTCTTTGACTTGTTTCAGAAAAAAACAGATTTCATTTTTTTTTTTACGCAACTCTGGCAACTGTCGTCTTTTCGTAAATTATTTCCTCGTAACAATCCGAATTGCGCGCGCAATAACTACCGATAATAATGGATTGTTCATCGAGGCGAGAAATGAGATTCAAGCAGAAGGATCAATGGCTGATCCTCCGTGTGTTTGCATTATGCTATCTGGCGAATCCTCGTATTACCCCTCTCCCTGTCATCGTGTAAGCGGGAGTTCGTACATCGTGTACAGGATATCGCTGCGAGAGGTAACTTTTGCTGTACCAGAGAGATCGTGTGAGCGGCTGTGTTAGACACACCCACGCCACTCCCACTCGACGTCGAGAAGAGAGCGTTTGCAACAGGACCTTTTCGCAGCTCAACGAAACCCTTTGCTTCGCATACCTATGCAACGGCGATCCTTTTGACGCTTTCGTCAGAAAAAAAATTTTATTCCGCTTGGAATAAAATATATTTACGCTGTATTACATATATGTTTTCCACAAAAAAATGATATATTTTAAAAAATATTTCGAAAAATATACATCGCGAAATATATAACAAACTATATAATTATTATATTAAGTATATGAAAACGCCGATTTGCATACATTCCTAATATATTTTCAGCATATACTTTTTTTCGATGTGCAATAAAAAAAAAAAATTCTTAGTATCCTTGAACTTTATATCCAGAAGCATCTGTGTCGAGAATCCGTCTTCTCATCACAGAACTTCTGCATTTACGACTTCGGCGTCTTACTAAAATCGAAAGTAAACTTCGACTTCCAAGGGCTGCGCTGAGTTATGAAAACGTTGTGTAAATTGTTCGGTTCGCAGGAAAATTAGTCAATAAGAATGCGCCTCTCGATGCGCAAAGTAACGTTGGTAGCAAGAACGGTAGGTAAATACCGGCGACCGTTTCGCCTTACATATCCAACGCTAAAGTCATCGACTCAAGGGACAAGAAGTAACTTCCTTCTCGGCCACCGAATTTACGATCAGACAAAAAGCCGGTGAGTAATAAAGGTGACAAAATATTTCCATCGAAACGTTATTTATTATTAAGGTCGTATCTCTCTTTTCGTCCGGTTGGAAAACGACAGTAGAGAGGCCGCTCACTTCGCGGCCATTCACTACCGCCTGACCAGTCCCTCCCCCCACCGGAGAGACTTAATTCCTCCGACTCATCTCATCGGGCCCCTCTACTGCTTGTCCCGACCGATATTACACCATAGTTGCGCAAATATTTCTCCTCGTGCCACAATAATCGTAAAATTTCTAACATACAATAATTGGCGACCGGGGGGGGGGGGGGGGGGGGGGGGGGGGGGGGGATTCGATTCGCAAACCGTCGAGAGTTAGAGACGAAAATTATGCTTTAAGAAATTTCACGCGACGTCGAACAAATTTATTGTCCGTCATTTTCTGACGTCATGACTTTTTCATAGGTAATAATAATAGTAATAATTTCATTATTTTTAATATTAAGCATTTTTTTCAATGACTCATTTATTATAAATAATAATAAATTAATTAATAAAAATTTGTTATTATTATTATTGTTATTTACGAAAAAGTTATGACGTCAGAAACGATGAACAATAAATAAATTCGACGACGTGTGATTCCACACTTATCTGCCGAATCATTAAGTAAAACGAAAGGAAGTACTGACGAGACTTGACTTTGAATTTCGATCGAGAAGTCGAACATGCGAGTGTACTATATAAAATAAAAAAAAATAAATAAAAAATTGAATATGTTGGTGGGCAGCCGCGGCAGTTCTCATAACGATTATCAATGCCGGATTATGGAGATGTCTAGGATATTACGATCTCGACGAACCGTAAAAGTAGTACTTTACGAACGTGCCGCAGCGTCGGTGTAGCTCTCGCCTCATACGAGAGCGATATACCGAAGAGCTTCGATTTCTGTATAGGAAAATTGGTGTGCGCGTCTTTCTCATTCGCCGTTTAGTTAATGCAGAAGGAAAAGGGGAAAGACTCACGGAGGACGCGGATGGTATCGACCGTGCGACGATTCGAATGTCTCCGCGTTGCCGGTTAGCCACTCGCACGAGTGGTCGCCGTGCGCTCGTGAGAATATGTGCTGCCGGTGGGTTAATTCTTTAATCGCCACTGCTAATTGGATCCGAGTGGCGCCAAGCCGCGAGGCGTCTCTTGGAAAAATCGACGAGACGTCGTCGATATAGAAGCCCAACCGGGGTACCCATAACTTTATTACAATAATATTCCCGCAGAGCTTATAATGTCTTACGTTCGTCAAAATATTATATTATACCATTGGAACCGAAAGGACGAGGGGAAAATAAGAAAAAAAATAATAAAAAAAAAATGAAATAAAAATAAAATAAAAAAGAAAGCATCATAGTTCCCACGGTACAATTATAATCGATGGGTTAAAGACAATATAAAATAATGAACGAAGAGTTACAGTCACGCCGAAGAGTTTCAATTAATTTGACGATATTAATGATCATCGACGAAATTGAATTATACTTTGATGGGGGCGCTCGGGCGAGATCGTTTAGTCTCGAAGGTATTTATCTGGGCCGCGCGTGATCGCGTTCGAAGATAGAAGATCGTGGATCGCGGCTTGATATACTCAACGATCACTCTCTATCCGAGATGATCATATAAAGATCGGTACCGGAGAGACAAGGGCATTCCGTTCTGTATCGTTGCGCACGATAAATTAACTTACGAAATTCAATCGATTAGAAAGTTTCGTTTGTGTTTTTTTTTTTTTTTTTTATTCGCTTTTATCGACGAATCTAACGACGAAAAGGCAAGTGCGGGGGATGGAATGTCGTTGCGAATGCACGAAGAATCATTCGAAGGCATTATAATTTTTTGCTACGTGGAATTTAAAGGGGAAAAAAAAAATAAAAATATAAAAATAAAGAAGATGAGAAAAGTTTGTATACAACGGGTGCCGGGGTACAGCGAGCATTTATAAAGCTGCGCATTCACGATATCTATCGAAGGATCGAGAACTTCGAGATGGATGGCCCGAGTCTCGAAATCTATTAGTCATCACCCACACGCGTTGCGGTTGTGCGTGGTCTTTGCTCGTGTCCGCGCCGGTGCAGACAGCCCGAGGCCCATCGGACTCATTGTGTAGCCACGAAATGCATATATATCTTTAAAAAAATGTATTCTTATGCAGATGGGGCAGGAATTTTAATTCGATGAATTCGTAACTCGAAATGTGAGTCAATTTTCTCGAGGCAGGTGAAGCTGCCCTCTAAATACAGATTATTCGCGGTGCTAAAATTGTTCATTTCATTTTCGTATGCTGCGCGTTTTGCATAATTTTTAATGTAATTTCATATCGATTTTTGTACTATTCGGCGAAAGTTTCATATTTTATTCAACGATCGGGATGATCATTATAAAATTCTTTTTATACACTTTTTCAAAATTTTACACCCCTTTTTTTTGCTAATTTTCAACTCCTCATACTCCGAAAAAACGCTGAAAAAAAATTCCGAGTTACAAAATACATTATATAATTAATATATTAGTTGTATAAAATCCCAAAATTTCATATTTTTTGCAAATATTGTTCAGCCACGTGGATTCAGTACAGAACTCCATATTTCGAGCGATTAAGTTTAAATAGCCGCAAAAAAAAAAAGTTTGATAGTTCAGCGATGGTCTGTATATTCGCGCAGAGTAATACACACCGTACTGCGTATGTCTCCCGCGTGCGTGAATGCGCGGCGAAGGAAGAGGGTTAGCCGACGCCAAAGTTGCTCACTTCCCGCTTGCGCTCACGATGATCGCTTTGCCAACCGGCCACTCCATGCACTCTCGTACCCATTCATTCAATTCATTTTCATCTACGATTCACCGTTCACCCTTTCTGTTCTCTCATTAGCCACGTTTCCGGTCCGTCTATAATACGTGTGTCATTATATTACACGTCCTCCGTCGAAGGTTTCTAAGCCGCGCTATAACCACTTCTCATACCCCTCTGTCGTCGTATTTCTAAGATAAATTAGGAACGCTTCCGTTCGCGAATATAGTCCTCGAAACTTCAACAAAGAATGAGTCTTCATTAAAAGAACTCATTGAGATCAATTATGATCAATTTTCGCGTCTGTGGTCGACAGACCATGCGGTCCTACGGCGATGAATGAATTATCGCATTTTTTTTTCCGAGTTGCAGTTGAGAAAACGAAGTCCAAACGACCCTCGGAGGTAATTTTGATATCTGTCGAAAGCAAAGACAAAATCTCCGCTCAGGTACTCGATGGAATTCAAAACTCGCTGTTCACGAGGACAGGGGCGTGTGCGGTCTCGATCTACGTGACCAAGTTGTCCGAAGAGACTACGAAGAGATGTTAGAGAAGAACTATCGTTCGTGCATAACCGATCGTCCGCGACCGTAGGCGTGGTGCGGACTTGATGAGTTACGATCTACCCTTCTCGTTTCTTTTTTTTTCTATCTCGCGGACAACGTCGCGTCCCGGAGCAGCACGGGTCACAGTAATTATAGAGCGAGACAGCCGAGATTCCGGAGTGCGGGAGTCGCAAGAAAAAATCGTGAAAATTTGGAAGATCGAGTGAGAGAAAAGAAAAGAAACAAAGAGGATGGGAAAGAATGAAAAAAATGAAGGAGAAGATATAGAAGACAGTCAGACAACCTCCGTAACGCCCATTCTGCTCGCTGCGGAGACTTTATTGATGATTAACACCGCGTCCGACTGCGTATAGAAGCTCTCTGGTTTGTGTGCTCCATCAACCAGAAAAATATATATACTGTATTATGTATATGAAGAAGGTGGGCCTCGTTAGCATTCGGATAATTTGAGGAAATGTCCACCGAGACTACCGAGAGTTGCACGCCCCTCGTGGCTTTTTTTGAAACAGAGAGAGGAAAATCAACCCCTGCTGTTACGACGCTTCATTCGTTCGAATGAAATAAATAAGAAACGTGAGAACGCATAAAAAAAAGTGAAATAATACGATTGTATATTCTTGTATAATTGTTTGATTAGCGATTGATCGGAATGTCATTTCTTAGTTCGTGTATTTAAATTTTATTTTATGATAATTGTTTATGAAATTAAGCATATAATTTATAATAATTTTTTCTCGTTTCTATTTCTTTATAATAATGATATTTGTTTTGATATTTTTTTTCTGTAGATAAGATGAAATAAAAATATTTTTTTCGAAATTAAAAAACTTCTGGCTGATGACGATTTATGAGTAAAAAACTCAAATCGGACGTTATTATTGTAAATAAATATAACAAATAAATAAATATTATAAACAATCCGATCCGATTTTTTCTTAAAAAATAATTGTCCACATTAACTACAATTTTCCCCGACTAATTATTTTTTTTAGTGCAATTATTTATGTATTTTCAAATATATACTACTATATGCTTACTGACAAATTTTTTTAATTATGTAAATTTACTTTTTAATTAATTATTTCAATGCTTTAAATGCGTATCTATTTTGATGGCATATTTCTCGATTTTCCTTAAAAATCTCACGAGTCTCAATTTAAAAAGAGACAATTACGACGCATGAGATATACACCGTAATTATATTGGGAATAAAAAAAAAGAAAAAGAAAAATTGGTACTTTTTCGATCCCGCAGCCAGGCTCGATGCGGGATTTATCGGAGCGCCGATCGCGCAATATCTCAAAGGTACATAGAAAGCGAGAGACGAAGATTAAGGTGAGCGAATGACGCTAGGGGTGGAAAACACTACCCCTACACCCCTACACCGATATCCACTCGTGTACGTTGAACGCCGAGAGCACGTGCTACATCAGTGTTGGCCATACAACGTTGGGACAGGAAACTTGCATCTGCTACGCGACGGGGGATGCCCGATCATTTTTTAGGGGTAAGTCCACCGCGATGTTGTATTTTTTTTCCTCCTACACAATACAAGCTTCTTTCCCCGAGGGCTCGAGAACACCGTTTCTCCTTCGACTAACGAACTATTTTGTTGCCCGTCGAGTGAAATATATGCGAATGTCCGATCAACCCTGAGATCTATCATTTGTTTTTTCCTCATCCCTCTCCTTTCACACACGAAGAACAAAAAAAATATTGATAAATAAATAATAAAGATCGCTTGTGCCAAGTCTGTTGAAATTCTCGCATAACAATTTTTATATCGACTCTCGTAATACACGATTCTTTGACGATCCGATAATGAAATATACAAAAAAAGAAATGCTTCGACATCGAAGAATCGCGACGGGTCTTTATTCGCGAAATTTCTACCATCGCTGGCATTATAATGCGTCGTTAAATGAAACTGAAACAGTGACAAAACCCATATCCGGCGGGAGACCATAGGAGTCGGTTGAGTTTGGCTTGCGAGAGTTGTAAATTCGCCCGTAAAAATTCGACGAGAGAATGAGAGAGGATAGGAGTAGAAAACGGACGACGACGTGACGTGATGCTGTGTGCGCGAAACGATAAATATTAATGGGTCCAACCCGATGGTCATCTTTTTCTTATTCCCACCGGTCACTTTCCCTGTCTTTATCTTCTCTCGGGTTCTCGACTTTCGACTCTATACCATTCGCTCTCGGGTTGTGGTTTTTTGAAATTTTTTCGGCTTTACGGGGGCGTCATAAATCACCGTAGCTGGAAGGTGGTCGTCAGCGAAAAAATAAGGCGGGTAAAGACCGGGTGAAGGGGAGGAGGAGGAGATGAAACGCGAAGGAGGTTTGTTTTACACCAGCAAAGTCCTCTACAGCAAGGAGCATTCGACTGACTATCCTTCGACTCCCTCGCGCGTCTGTTATTCACGTATGAAATTCCAATTAGAGAAAAGTTCGAGACTCCTGCGGGACGGCAAACCGATTTTTTCGGACAAGAAAATAAACACGATTTTTATTATGTTTTACAATAATTAATTATTGTCCGGCCGCGAGCGCGATAGTTATTCGACAATCGCGTGATATCGCGATATCTATAACTGTATAGATTTTACTCGCGGGACTTCTTATTGCCGTATGAATTTAACTGGAAGCAACGAGACTTTCGTGACCTATTATTCAAAGATAAATAAAAAAAAATAATAATAATAAAAAAGAAAAATGTAAATAAAAATCTTGTTCTCCGGTCGCGTGAATCATCGAGGAAACATTTTCTTGACCTGTTTCTCTTTCCCCTTTTTTTTGTTACCAATGTCTTATCGACTCCGAAAGCCATTCTCGTGGCGAGGCGCATGCAACGATATTTCATTGTCGTTCGGTATATTCAGAGAGAGAAAATTACGAGATGGAAGCAAAATATTAGGTCTTTACTCGGCTCTAACATTCAAATTTGAATAACTCAAGTCTGAACGGGTCGAAAATAATTTTTTCTTTTTATTATCATATTCCCGGGATTTTTCATTCGCCAAGCATCCCCCAAAGCCATCCCTTAGATCCCGTCGTTCAGGTGACTGATCCCGTGTTCGACTGTTCGAAATTTTTGTCGGCTGCCGCTTTGGAGATAACTATCGCTGGTTCCACGCTGCTCTACCACCGGTAAACTATACCCGAGAGATGTATCTTTTCTCGGATCACTGGTACCAATTCTTATCTCCAAAGTCGAACCGAGCCGCTCAGCGATCCGTCATTCGTCGCTGGCGCGGCAGACGAGCAATCGCGTGTCACACTCTTCTCCGTTTTGGATGTTTAACCACTTTTTTCAACCCTTTTTCTTCCGAAATTATCGATAACCCGATGAAAAAATAGTATATGCAAAAAATAAAAAAAAAAAATGAAATGCAACATTTTTACGTAATTAATATATCAGTTATATAATCTGTTATATATTTATTACAATATTTTTTTGTTTATTTTCGATGTATCAAATATATTTTCGTGTCAACGCGATGCAATTTTTTGTTGAATTGTATTTTATCACCAATTTTTGTTCGTCAAATTAACTCCAAGAAAGTTGTTTCGCTGGATCAGCAGATGGAAAGATTATTAAAAAAAAATCTTCTCGAAAACATTAACGAAAGTCGAATAACTCATATACATTAATCCGAGACAAAATAAAGCTCTGTATGCATCGTTCAGAGTCAACGAAGAAGCTACGCAGTCGGTCGCGGAGAGTCGTTCGAGTCAAATCGAAAACGCAGCGCTGCCGCCCCCCGGGGCTCACCGACACCGATTGTCGTTTCTCTAATGACTTCGAGACAAGATCTCGAAACGGTCGGTGCGCGCTGCTGCACGGGTATTTGGGCTCTACGGAGGTACGGACGAGAAGCGAAGATCCATGAAAATCTACCCGAGAAATCTACAAAGTTTTGCGTGTGTCAAGAGCGGCGGTTTCTTTTGTGTATTTTGGCTTTCCTTCTTTTCTCCGCGAGGTCTCGGGAACGCTTACGACTTTGCGACGTAACCAAGAAGCCGACTAATCGTGTCTTCACCGCCGCAAACTTGTCTCTTTTTCCTACGATGTCCTTCTTTTTTTTCAACGAAATAACAATGGACAGGTATTTAGTAGATCTTAACTTTGGACTTTAGGGATCCGCAAAACGGTCTCGACAGCTCGATAATTACTACAGCTACTCTTTTTGTTTTGCCGTCTCGCAATCCTTACAGCTTATTTTCACGTAAAAAGCAAAAACATCGCGCTGATGAAATTATTTAAGACTCGCAATTGATATGTACTCGCGAATGTTTTTTTTTTACATGGAAATTCTCCAAAAAAAAGTGTCTCCACTTCATATATAAAAAAAATATCTAAAAAAAAATAGAAAATATCTAAAAAAAAAAAATGTTTGATACCCAAATTTCTATAAAAATGGTCGATAAAGAAAAAAAAATTCACCGGGTGTTTCGATCTTAAGTCGTATCGAATTTTCTGTTCGCCTTCTATTATTTCAACTTTCGAGTGCAACCGCCATGTATAACCCGCGAAACGAAACGTGTCACGTCGTTAGGTAGCCGCAAATAGAGGAAAGAGTTAACGAGACGCGTATCTTTTTTAATTTTTTTTTCGGGTAATAATTCTATCGGTAAGTACCATGGAGTGCATGGCGCTTGTGAACGCGCCGCGGGTGAGTTGCCATTCGTGAAGCAATATGATCAACGGCACGAAAAAAAAAAAAAAAAAATTAAAAAAGAAGAATAATAACGCGTATTATAAGAGAGACTATCTTCAAAAGTGAGAATAAGAGAGAAAGAGCCGCGTGAATTGACGATAGTGCATCAAGCCATCGCTCACGCGATAAACGCATCTCCGTGAAGTGCGTGACGTATTACCGTGCTGTTACCTTATTCCCGCTTAATACGAACATCGTGGCATAAAGTTCTCGTATACATATTAAAAGCACTTGCCATGAGTAATATCGAACAGCATACGAAAAAAAAAAAAAAAAAAAAAATTGTAGCGCTCCGAAACATTAATATTTCAGTTCTTCTGCCGAAGAGAAGGGAGAAATGAAGGGGAGCGACGAATCGTGCGATAGCTCTTTCGCCCTTAATGATTAATTAAATATAATGACGGTAGTGAGTAGTTCTCTCGAGTACGCGAGCTCTGTTCTCGTGATGAGCGATGACCGAGCAGACTTCACAGAGACAATGACCACCTCCTGCGTACTGGAGCTCTGCCATTGCGAGTTGTTATACCAAAACGGATGTACCCAACGGATTAAACGAGAATAGTGTACCACAGAAATCCAAGAAGATTTTCTCAACGCGTCACACGTATGTGTATTTTTTTTTTAGCTGTTTATATCTCATCGACGATGGCGACATAAGGCGGACTAATGCAATCGAGTCGCCGCGCGAGTTCTGATAGAGAGAATATAACCGTTAGACAGTTTCTTTGAGTTTCTTGCCGTCGCGTACAATTTACGTTATTGACAGCTCGACATGCCGATACCGCGCGGTAAAATTGACCCGAAATCGTTAAAGAATGTGGAAAAGAGGGTCAATTTCATCGTGTGGAGACTGAAGGCGGAATAACCATTAGTATACCGCTGGTAGAGACGAGTATAGTTGGCAAAGCAGGTCATAGTTATTGATGTCTGCCTGGAAAATCTTTCGTACTCGGTACACGAGGAAGCGGCATTAAGAGAAACTGTACAATATTCCATGATGAATTAATGACCAGCATGAAACGCGCTTCGTGCGGTAAACCGCGAGAGCGAGACGGAGAAATGTATGATATACGATTGAAATTATTGCAACCGGAAGAATCTCGAGTCAGCTGTTGGCGATGCGAATTATAGCGTTTATTTGCGATGCTTTTAATATTGGGGGTCAATAAACGCATTATATCGCGCGGCTAATTGCATTGACGAAAGTACGTATCAATTATGACTGTTGATGAGTATTATATAAATCCTTCGAGTGCCGAATAGTATCAAGAAGATTTTAATAAGTTCGTCAAGCGCGATTACAAAAATTTTGTTACAGGTATGAAGGATTTCTCGGTATTAATAACGGTACCGAATCCCTTCTCGAGTGGCTGCTTCGCCGGAGTTGCGAATACACCTGAAGCTAAAGTACAGGTGCCGCGCAAAAAGATTTTACGAAATCTTCGACTTATCCGGATCGCAGTGGCAGGATTATCCCCGGATAATTTCGAGAGCTCTTGAGAACGAGATTACTGTTTGTACAATCCTCGGAGTATAACAAGTACACCTCTCAGACGACGAATTAAAAGATTTGCTTGATTTAAGGAAATTTGGTTAAAGTAAATTGAATTGACGTGGATTATGAAATAAAATGAGTTAAAAAAAAATTTCGATAATAAAAAAAAAATTAATTAAATAAATTACATAATTTAAATAAATTAAATAAATTCGAAAGACTATTTTTTTGGAGTACAAATATTCCTACTATAAGTAATAATGTTTCTACGGCGCTGGAAAAACAGCTTCGTGAGACGTTTTACTACTAAACAATAATACAGCCTCTGTATAAAATTGGCAGAACGCGAAACCAGCGACCGTTGTTCGATGAAACCGAGAGCCCCGGGAAAAACCAGACATAGAATGGTATATTACCGGAGCAAAAGGGGTTTCGCTAATTTTCCGACAATGAGAAGTTCCTGTGGACAATAGAAATTCTCGTCGGTGCAATAGCGTTTTCGGTTTCGTTTATTTGCCGACAATGAGGGTTGTGCTCTACGGCCGTTGAGGTGTCGGGATTAGGCCCATTAATTCTTGTTATTCGCCAAAACCGAGCAATATACTGGCACCGCAGTCCTCCAAACTACAATCTATATTACTGTGTATATATACATTTAGTACGTTGGCCTGTTTTCGAAGCGCGTTATAATACCTGTCGTCTCGTATGGTCATTGAGCGTTCGAACGAAATTACGCCAGTGACCCGGCTTGCGCGGTTTACCTGCAGACCCTCTCATTGTAATCAAATACCGCGATTGTTCAGATTAACAAACGACCGGCTAAAAATCTCAAGTAGCTTCTCGAACGCATCGCTTCTCTCTTACATCGAAAAACACGCTTCCAAAAGCAGTTTCCACAGTGTTAACAGCGCGTACACAAAGCAAGGAATACTCTTCAGAATTTTAAATCTCTGAAATCGTTGTCGCGCCTCGAGAGGTGTCGATCTAATACCACTTCGAAGCGCCGCTCCGTCTACCAAATCCTGGATCATGCCCTTTCGAATCTCTTACAAATTTACCCTAATCAGGTCTCCGGAAGATTTTCTCTTATACCGAATAACAGTATATACACCCGTTAATCCTAACAAATCTCGTCTTTGCCGTGAACGAAAGCGTCCAAATCCTCACCCCCGGTTTGCCCGATAATCCTTGCCGAAGGAACGATTTCTCGGCGATAACCTCTTTGCCAATTTTTAAACCTGGAAAAAAAAGCTTCCCGTTGCGAGAGACGGCACCGACAGCCGGAAACTCATCGAGGTCTCTTGGCGAATTCTTCGCGCGAAAAAGAGATGTAAAAACGACAGGAATGGGACGTAGTTCACGCCCAGAAAAGCGAATCCACGAGACTTGGGCGTGTTGCAATGGGTGGAGTACGATCATGCGCTTTCTCGTCGTTTCCGCCTACGACCCCAGTTGTTCGACGAATGAAAAACGTTCCCATAGCTCGCCAGTGTTCGAATCGCACTGGAATGAGCCAATGGGCGGCTGGTACCGGTTCTAAAGCGTTCGGATTGGTTGCGCACCTGGCCACGAGGGTCACCGGGCCAAGGAGGAGTGGCGTAGCATTGGTGGGGAGCAGCGCAACGGGTCAGCTATACGGCTTTCTTACCCTTACCCAAAAATCGAGTTCGAGTTCGAGTCGCCCCGCGGCGAGTGCCCGAGACCCTACACCTCAGTCCCGCTGTGAACGCAGCAAGGAACACAGCAGCAGCAACGGATTTTGCGCTACCTGTCGGTCGTTCACGTATCTAGTTGTTGTCGTTTTCTATCGCACGACGAAACGCAAAGAGTTTTGCCACGACGTTATCGTCGACTGTTTGCGCGGAATCGCCGGGCTAACCGGTCTAACAGACTTCGTTAAAGATAGATTCACAAGTAATCCCTGTATTTGTAGATTTTTTTTTATGTTTCTTGTGCACGCATCGTGAGTTCGTCGAGAGAGGAAAAGGGTGCGTTACCCCCCGGAGTAACGAAAATACCGCGTAAAAATCGTGAAGAGTTGATACGAAAAAAAAAAAAAATCTAACTTCTGTGATCGGTGTGGTAGTCGACAAATATACTGTCGGAGCTCTGTGATCGGTAGTCTTGTTGACAAACTTCGTGGCTCGATTTATTGTCCCAGTGAGAGAAAGAGAGATCTTAGATTAATCAGTGCGCGAGGATTATCGTCGTTGAACGGAATAGTGTGTACTAAATATATAATCAGTCTATAAGAAATAATTTATCGTAATGCTCGAGCCCCGGTGCTTCGTAGCGAAAAGTGTGCGCGTACCAGGCGCCTTTTATGACGCTCTCTAAGTTGATCAATTGCCACAAGAATAAAAAATAATAAACATTCCCGCTTCAGATCGAGGCTGGTAGAAATTTAGGGTAGGGTTATCATAGTGAACTTAGCGAAAAACATTGATTCACGATGATGAACGCCTTTCTGGACGGTGTATCGTCGCATCCGCATCATCTAGCGAGTCTGGGTATCAAATTGTCGCCCGGCGGCTCATCGGGAACCCCAGAATCCGTTGGTACACCTGGTGTAAGTGGCGGTAATGTTGGTATCCAGGGTGCCGCGGCACCTGGGGAAGCCCCGTCCCAGCAGCATCATCATTTCCATCCGTCCCAAGCCGGTTATCCGCCGCATCATCCGCATCCGGCTAGTCACATGGCGCCCCACATGGGACACCACATGAGTCATCATCCGGGTTACGCAGCGCGCGATTTTCTTTTGCGACGCGAACACGAGTTCAATGCGACGGCTAATCCGACGACGCCGGAGAGCGGTTTGGGTCTGTTTACTCCGCTTCATCACGACGGCACGGCCGGTGGTATGCAACAGTTTCCGCATCATCCGGGACAGCATCCACTAGCCGCTGCGGCGAGTCATTACCCGGGACACTATGGTCAAGACGCGAGGCTACCTCCTCATCATCAGTATCTCGGTGCGCCACATCTGACACCGGCCTCCATACACCATCAGCAACATCCGGCGGTCAGTCATCCAAGTCATCATCCGCATGGAGCTTTTCTCAGGTACATGAGATCCGGCGGCAGCTCTCAGAGGCAAGAGATGTCGTGCATGTGGCTCGATCAGGACACTCCAGGACCGGCGGGACGTAAATTGTGCGGAAAAATCTTCAATTCCCTTCACGACATCGTCACGCATCTGACCGTCGAACACGTGGGTGGACCCGAGTGCACGACGCACGCGTGCTTCTGGCAAGGATGCTCGAGAAACGGTAGAGCATTCAAAGCCAAGTATAAACTCGTCAATCACATCAGAGTTCACACCGGTGAGAAGCCGTTTCCATGTCCATTTCATGCTTGCGGCAAGGTTTTCGCGAGATCCGAGAATTTGAAGATACACAAGAGAACACATACCGGTGAGTTACTAAGGGATTTACAAAAATTCATTTTATCTTACATCTAAGATTATCGGAAGGATCGAATGAGAAATGTTTTGATCTCTTCTTGACGTCATCCTTAGACTATTCGGATGCTGCGAGAAACCTCAACGGTCTGTGACTCTCTCGCAGGATCTTTTCTATTCTTCGAATTGTTAAGTTTGCGGGTTTCATCCGTCGATACATTGCTGTGGTAGGCGTGGTAGCGGTCCTTAAGATCGCACTTGGGGTGGGTGCACCGGAAGGATAAACACGAGAATCCTCGAGAATGAGAATAAGATGAAGAGAGCGACAGCGCGTCTCTTCGTGGAACGAGATAAAACGAGTGAGGGCCCCCAAGGAGATGAAAATAAAGGACTTGTGTATAACACTCACGCCCCTCTTTGCTCTCGGGCCTTAACCGCGGGGTCTCGACGCGGTATTATTGTCCAGACACTTTATACTCATCCTCATCGCCCGCTATAACGTCGTCGGTTGTATGGGGTACACTCGATACCCTTGTGTAATCGAGATTACCAATCTCCATATCACGGATCCGGTTATGATCCACTTATCCTACGCTACACAATGTAATAGAGACCCTTAAGAATTCTTTCGCACCCTATCGCTAAACTCCGCGCAAAGATTCATCATCCATAATCGATGTTTATGCAGAGCAGAAAAAAAACCAAAATTCGCTCCAAGATGAGATACTTAACTCTTTTTTTTTTTCCTATGTATACTGGAATATTGTTGATCGGAAAATAATTGAAACTGTGGCGCATAGAAAGACAGTGTGTCGCAAAATATTGCAAAAACATATTAAAAAATCTATTGCTGCAATTGTATAAAAAATTGCGTAATTGATATATTACGTATATAAAAATGCTAAATTTCATATCATTGTAATCTTTTTTTTTTTTTCATTTTTTTATGCAAAAAAAAATGTTACATTTTTGGCAGAAATAATTTTTTAAATTTAATTCAACATTTAACGGCATCGATTTGTTCGACTTTTATCAACACAACTGTGGGAATACTTCTCGAAAGAAGGAACCCGTGGGATTTCTAATCGTTCGATTTATTATTTTTTTTCTTCTATTATTTTTCTCTGATTTTTTTGATCTTCTCCTTTTCTGTCGTTTCGTTCGTCGTCTGGTCAATGCGGTGGCGCCTCGGGGCTTCCACACAGCCCGTTTCAATATAATCAAGCGCCTCTTTACGATGACAAGAATTTTCGGGGCGCAATTAAGAAATTACCGGACCATATATCGTGCCTCTTTATGCCCGGGTTCGTCTTCGTTTCGTCTTCCCTCCCTCGCTCCCCTCTGAACCCCCCTCTTGCTTCTCGGGACATTGTATTTACATAAGTTTATACACCGTATATACAAGGGAGGGAGTGGGAATAATACAGCACGAGATCGAGGACTCGTCTTGGCTTATGGCGTCTCGGGAGTTGTCGGAACGATCGAGCCGTCCGACGGACCAGGCCCCCGAGACGCCTGGCGTCTCATCATCTGCCTTATTCTACGGGTACCGCGAGACTCTCGAACACCGCGCGCCGATGACCAACTCTAATTCTAGTCTCCCTTTTGGATCGTAACACAACACAGCATACCGGAATTCTCGTCGAATTCCAAAGCGTTCCCCCAATCTTATTAATTTATCTCCAGACTATTCTTATTTATTAACCTGTGGGCATCTCGTTGACTCGTAATCGACTATCCAAACTCGCGTCATCCACGTAACTTCGCCACAGGATTTAAAAAATCCTAATATATAATTTAAAATTTTTTTTTAGCAGTTTTGCATCCATATTTGTCTCGTTCTCGAAACCCGTTACATTCGTCAATTTAACAAAAAAAATTTCCGCAAATCCTGAATATTTTGGCACAATAGGAACTCCACCATTGTTAGACGTCGACGCTTTCACGTTGTATATCTTCGCTTAACGACTCGCGATAATTAAGTTGCCGGTACTATCCTCGGCATGCGCGCGAGTGGCAAACAGGGTAAACTCCGCTCACGCATGTGTACTTCGAGAAAATTGTATACGATTTAACACATAGTCATGCGGCGCCCCGTAATAATCAGTACTGAACTCGCACGTGCGCTACCGGAGAGACAAGAGAAGAGCTACTCGCTCAACCGAACGATATTCTCTCGTACCATACGCGGGGGTTGGTTATTGCAGGCGGGTTTCGCTCTCTGGTGAGTGAATTGCGAATCCGTACGTGTGTAAACATTTATTTTCACAAGCGAGTCAAGATACCGGCTATCATTTACACGAATAGGGAGTACAGAATTTCGTACGTATCGCGCGATTTAATTTTCGCGATTTCACCAACGCCGGCAACCAATCGTAATCGCACGCCCATCGTGGGTGTTCCCCCGTCAAAAACTCGTCGGTGAGCTCGGAGGGTTGAGAATTTCGCACCCTTCAACCCCCTCTCGTCGCTCGAGTAACTCGTAGAAAATAAATAAATAGTGGTGATGAAAATACTATAAAACGAGAACAGGGCGAAACCCTCGGGTGATCGAGATTCGCCGAGAGAACTCGGCGAGCGTTTAACCCTTTGTTTTCTGCGCGGAGTGTTTGAATTCTGTTCACCTTCGCGTGCACGATTTTTATAGCGGTATTGTATTTCGTAACGCGTCGATTCTGAAGCATCGACGACGCTTTACCACGTGTACTGCGCTTTGTTGTACCAATTTCGAACGGCTGGTACTAATATTTGCATTTAAATATTCTTTCAATACAATTATTTCATATTTACGAACAATTGAGAGACAAGATCTTTTCGGATATCCTATTTTTATTATTATTAAATTTTTCTTCGATCTCGAAACTTAATTAAATTTCTTTATTTTTCTTGTATTTATTTATACTTTTTAAAATTGTATATTTGTTAGTATACATTTCCGCGATGTATCATTTTTCGACGAAAATATATTGGATATATTTTTTGTATGAGAGTTAACTAGCCCCGGTCTCCCTTACAGCATGCAGATCGCCACAGATTCGCCATTAAGCAAAATTCATATCCATTATAAAAGAATCGGAGCTCAAAGGGAAAAGCGTATCCTCGTTGTGTAAGCAACAGTGGCGAACGATAGAAAAATGTATTCTTCGCATGTTGCCGGGGTTGAGCGTTCGAGCTTTTCCGATTGGTCGACACGACAATGGGATTCACCCCTCGTCGATGTCTGCCATTGGCTTGCAACAAGGGCAAAGCACCTCTTCTTCTTTTACGCCGCTTACCGTAACCCTGCCTGATGCTGGCTGTTGCAGGCGCGGAGAAAAAAAAACGAGGGTCCGGGAGAGAATAGGGGGATGATAGGGGATGAGTCCTCGCGCGAGGGGTGTTGGAATAAGCGTTAAGTAGGGCCGAGCTTGTCGGGTTTCGTCCATGGAAGCGAATCCTATGCACGTTTCGCATCGTTTTCTTTCACTCTTCATTGCTATATATCTCTGTTCGTTTTTCCCTTCATCCCCTCCCTTTCAACTCGAAAAAAAGTCTGTAAATGGCTACCGGATGCAAGAAGCCTCTTTCGACGCGGGTCCGCTTAACACTACAGCAAAAAATCGAGTAAATAAATCATTTACTGCCAATCGAAGTTTCTTCAGTGAACTTCAATCGTTTTTCGATCATCGAGACCCTTCTATTCTTCTATTATAATTTCCGATCAAAGAACTCTCTTCGAACTCGAGAAATCATACTACATTCCTCGATAAACATTTTTTAAAACAATTTATCATTGACTTTTTTTCTATCGTAAACACGCTGTTCGAAGTTGCAAAATAATTCTTTCGTTTCTTTAACAATAACCATCAATCTTTGGTCCATTATTCTTTCGCCTTTATAATTGGAGCGAAGAAGTTCCTTGCGTCGTCTTCGCGGCAATGACGACGAGACAAGAGAGCGAAACGAGTGCGAAACGAATGAAGGAATCGGCGAAGCCGTTGGGGGCAGATGCAGCAGCAGCAGCCAGCATCTCCTCCACCGGGATACTTGTGGACGTGAGAGTCCACAAGGATACGAACGTCTCTTGTAAGCGACGCGGGGCGTCGTCGAAACGAGGCGAGTCCACGCAGCGTGTGCAGCAGGTCGCGCAAAACTTTCGACGCAAGAAATATAGTATATGGCCGATATGACCGTGGAGTATGTGTCTTCTCTCCAGTAGAATAATAACTGATGCGACGAGGGGCGCGCGCGTACACACCACACAAACGGATCGAGAAGAAGAACGAGAGTGGCGAGAAAACGATATTTGCCCGGGTTCGCGAACGAATCGAGCCACTCGCTCACTCGATCCGTGAAATAAATTGCTATTCCCGGGAGAGAAATAAAGACGAGTACCGGGGGTAAGCCTGTTGGAAGCGGGGAAAAGATACACGCGAAGGATCGAGAGCCGGGCGACGAGTGAAACAGATTTTTCGGTGTCGTGAGGTACGAAGGGCGATTATTGCCGAGGAATGATCGATCGGCTCATATATGCCAAGCATCCGATAGTTAATGTTTCAAAGATTGTATTTATCTGGACAAGAAATCATCGAACCGAGAGACGTCGATCCGGAATCGATAAAAAAAAAGAATATTGAAGCAATTCTTTGTTCTAAGGCTTTCGTTACTTTCTAAATAACTCTTTCGAGGTTTGAGAACGCGTTACAAGAGGAGATAAAGAATTGATGAATTTCGAAATTTCTCGAAGGCGAAGAGAAACGCGTGGTGGGTAAGAATCGTAAGATGCTCGTTGGCAATGGAGAATGGTTGGGATCGATGAAGAGAATTGCGACGAAGGACCTTCGCGAGGAGAATTCTGCTACCACCTCGAAACCCTGAAACGTCCACCCCCGCAGCGCTATTTATATCGCGACGCTTAAGCAACTCGGGGTGGATGAGAGGAGGCGCGAGGGTTGGCAAAGCCTTCCCACGCGTATACTCATCGATCCGCGAGCATCTCGGAACACTGAGACGTCATCGAGCGACAAGGTCCGAGATTATCCAAAATTACGCCGACGTTTATTGAGTGTTAAAGACGAAAAAAAGAATTTTTAAATATAGTCATATATTTTGGTATTAAAAATACGTAATTCATGTTATATCTCGCGTCGCGGACAGTTTTAAAGTCCGGAAGGAGTGAAGATCGTTGGCCGAAGCACCAAAAAGGGCTTCGCTGCCGAGGGAACCGCGTGGAGACTCAATCCGCGAAGGGATACGCCTCTGCCGAAGTGCCCTCAGGGCCCGAAACACTTATCTCACTTGAAACTGATTTAGACAGAAAGATTTGTTGCTAACCCATCCTCCCACGAGGCTCACCGAGGAGTCGAAAGCCGGAGCCTAGAACCCTCGGGCGCTCTGCAAGGATCATATAAGCTCGTGAATCCTTTTCGACACACTCAAGCGTGCCTCACCGCCGGTCGTTTGTAAAATCGTTCCAAGCTACTTTCGGCACCTGATTCGAACTTGTAACTTATATGAACTTCGCGGAATTTATTTTTCTAACGCAAAACAATTAGCGGACCGAAATTTATCGGAATCATCGTCGATTAAGAAGTTAAAAATTTTTTTTTAATATCTTTACGATCTATAAAAAAAATAATATAATAATATATATTATAATATTGAATGAATAATTATTTAATTTATACATTTTTCGTATATATTTTTTTCGCAATTATTCTCCATGTCTGTTATCCTCAATTCGATGTGTTCGCGTGTACACGTGAATCATCGCGAACGAAAAGTACGAACGCACGAACGCCCGAGAGAAGAAGGATGAAATATACTCGTGTGTAAAGTAGAAAGTAGAAACGGATACGAGTGTTTATATCTATATATACGATAGTGTTATACTGTGGTTATACCACAAAAAAAAGGTCTCGTCGTATATATACACAGTGGCGCGAGGCGTAAACCAGAGGCATTTAAAAGCCAAGAAAAGTATAGTGTTACAAAGAGACACTCGATATTTTCTCGATGATCGTCATTGTGTGTTACCCCTCCCCACTGGAATTCTTGCCGTCCCGAGAGGTTTTCACTCGCGCTACCGTACTCCACGGTAGTTTCGGTAGAACAGTTATATACTCAATGATTTACCCCGTCTTCGGTTACTTGGTTCGCATTGTCGGGGATACGGAGGACGAAATCCCGCGGCATGAGAAACAATTTTTATTTTCCCGCTCCATTGCGGAACGTGCATCTTTATGAATTTCCGACGATTGCTCGCGCTCGTGTCGTTCAATATTCGAGGTTAACAAAGATCGTCGATCAAGATAATTTTTTTTTTTATTTTACACGATTTAAACGACAACTCCTTGAATCTTAATGAACTTAATAGTGATACGGTGCGAGTTAAGAATTTCCGGAAATTCTGTGAGATTCGCAAAGCAACGGACCAAGTGCCTCGCGTTTAGCGGCAAACCTAAACGAGCGAAGGAAGTTAAATTAAAATAGAATTATCTTTAACACACGTTTGTGAATCGAATCTCTCTGTATAATCAAATGCGGGGCTTCTGGTTAACATCGCAGCGAAAAGGAATAAAGCAGAAGGAATTACGAAAGTGTAAGAAAACGACGTCGGCTCAGCGGAGTTTTCACGGGTTTGCTTCGCGTTTTCTTCGTGAAGTTGTGAGATGTAATCTTGCGCCGAGCGTCGCGTGCTCCGGGTCTTCGACGGGCAAAACGTCGGCGAGACAAGACGCCCGGCGTCTCGTCTTTCTCTCCGCATCCCTTGGATTATTTTTTCAGCTGATGCGCCGAGCAGCCCGTTCGAGTGTGAAGCCTAATTGAGTCTCGAGTGATAAAACGACGACGAGGAGAGAAACGACAAAACAATTAGCTGTCTTGACTCCTGGAGGCTGTGAGTTGTTTTCACAGAAGCCAATATAGTGTGTCACCTCGTGACGAGAGTCGCTCGCGTCGCGATGCGCCCTGTCACTACGAATCTTAGCCAACGTCACGACGACGCAAGCCATTTAACGTGGCAGCGCTTCCGGAATTTATTCGAAATATCTCCGCGCGTCCGATAGTCTCGATTCGATGTTTTTTTAATTATTGCCATTTTTCTCGTAATATCAGTAGCGTAAAGTACCAAATTATTTCTTTTCATTCGAAAATATATTCAACATATTTATAATGAATTTAAAAAATATAAAAATAGATATCGTCCATATGAAAAAACCGAAATTTAAATATTTTTCATATATTTCCGTATAGGAAAAAAAAATGCTTTGGCGTCTTGAAAAATCTGTAAAAATGTATTCTATACGCAGTCGAGAAGGATAAAGCGGAAGAAGAATGTATCGCTTATGGTTGCGCCTGCCGAGCAGCGTCGGGTAGGGATTTTATATGAATGAAAACGCGGAAACGGAGAATGAAGAGAGCTACTGATTCACGCGCTCGAACACCTCGCGCCTCGCGGCAAGTTTGTTGCCGCAGCGTCGCGGCTTGAATGGCCGCAGGCAGCGCCGACAATTCGCACACACAAACGGAATACATGCGTAACAGAGAAAGATATTCTCTCGACGTCGCGCGTCGCTAATATATTATTCGTAATTATTTATCGCGGTACCGATTAATCGTACGGGAAATAAAATGATCATTATAATCGAGGGCTGTCGAGGATTTATAAAAGCGATGATAGTCGCGAGAATTTTTTTCCCACAGTTCTCAAACAGTCACCTTAGCAAAAAAAAAAAATCGTCTTCGTTGTGGTCGTGAAAAAAGGACAAAAACATTTTTTTTATTACAAAAAAAAAACAGAGATAAAAATACATTTGTATAATAATAAAAAAAATAATAGCCAGAAGTCAAGCGGACGATGAACGAGTCAGAGAGATAGAAGTATAAAATAAATAAGTAAATAAATAATAAAAAAAAATGGAGACGAGTTCGGCGAAGTGGGGGGAGAGGGATGAGACGCAAAGGAGGAAGAGAGAAAGGAGAAAACAAAACGGAATTGCGGCCTAGCGGTGGATGATTTAGGGAGCGAGGGTCGGGGGTCGCGGGTCGAGAGACCGGGCTCTGGAATGTTGGAACCTTCTCTCGCTTCCATCCTTCTCATTCTATCACATTGCGGTCCACTATTCTCGAAGCGGGGGCGCGCCTCTTGGACCATACGTATGAGAAATATCGAGAGAGAGAGAGAAAGAATGAAAAATATAGAGAGAGACACAGACGCAGACACACTCGCTAGAGAGAGCAAAGGGATGAGATGATAAGGGACAAGGATAACGGATAGAACATTTACATAGGCTCTCGTTAGTACATATACGTTTAAAGATATATGTACAAATGTTACATAGCAAAAATAAAAAATAAAAAAAAAGATTTACAGTACAGAGAAATAAAACGCAAAGGGCAACTTGTAATAGCCGCACGATTCTCCAGGGGCGCATGTCCAGCTTCAATTCTCCATTCTCATTTTTTTGTCTCCCTTTATCATTTTCTCTGTGCTCCGCGAGGCCGGAGCGAGTGGGGACATTGCAAAACCGAATCGCCGTGTACCTTACGTGGAACAGGTCGTCGTGACGATTCTCGATACGGCGAGGAAGAACGATTAAAATACCTCTCGAGCGAATTCTTCAGCCAAAGAAATATCTGTTTTGTTTATTTATTTATTTTTGTTTATTTGTAATTTTTTTTTTTTTTTTTTTTCGAGACTTATATGCGAAATTAATTGGAACGATGTTTCTTGCGCTTCGTCGGGCTTTTCATCGTGACGAACTAATATCGACTTCGGGAAGTCCCCCGACGGGTCAGTCCCCGAATTCCGAAAGGCTTCCCTCTCGGGGGCTTCCCCCTTGGGACCCGTAGAGACCAGTTGAAAATTCACTGATGGTATACATTCTTCGTTAAGCTCTCTATACGTCGAGTACGGACTCCAAACCATTTTTTTTTTTTTTTTTGACGCTGAGTCAGTTAGGCGAATATCCTTGGGTTCGTTATTGTAATTCTTATTTTATACACGTAACTCGATATTTAGGCTCTTTTGCACTTTGAAGACTATCTCTATGGAATATATCATTATGGGATAATAATTTACCCCGCTACTTCTTTCGAGAACCCTCTCTGCATTGCTTTTCCGTTGGCAATAATTTCTCGATGTTATTACGTCGGCTCTACAATGTCTCTAATAATTGTGTACACACGAGTGTCTTAGAACTCAACGATCGCGGGGTTTTCGTGGTTTGAAGATAAATAAGTATCGTGGAATCGAGAAACGAGATCGTGTATTAATTATCAACTGGTACGGACCATTACTATTTGTTTACGATCGAAGCTCGCGAGCGCTTCGACGATTCGGTTCTCGGGACTCTACCTTCTGCCTCTCTACTCTCCTTTGCCTGATATTTACGCGAGCGTATGATCCGGTAATTGCGCGCATTAGCCTGCCTTCTATCCACTACCGGGATACCGACCTGTCCGTGCTGTATATTGTTACCCATACGTTATGGAGTAACGCGAGCGCTCGCGAAGGCGCTATACGGAGTCCGGAGACCCGCTCCGGAGAGAGAAGACGTTTAACTGTAAAATTCAGTGATAGTCGCCCAGCTTGCTGACTATTATAGTATAATATGTAGTATGTGTACCAGATAGCTCGAGGCTCTTTTTCATTCGCATTGCGTATAGATTACGCGTGTTTATAGGACGGAACTTAATGCGTCCTCGAGGGATAAATATAGTAATAAGAAAAAAAAAAAATGCACGCAGAACCGGCTAATAAAGAATGCTACTTTCCGAGGCAAATCAAAGTTACTCGTCATTGAAAAAAAAAAAATTCAAATATTATTATTATCACTGATTTATTTTTACAATTTTTTTAGAATAACAAACATTTATGACGATAAAAAAATGAATGAAGAAAAAAAACATTGAAAAATTGAAAAACTGTATAAAAGTTTCGGAATAAACAGAATTTCCGCAAAGTCGACGTGGAGATAATTACCGTGCGATTAAAATGAAAAATGAACCGGTCGCCCTCGAATTTTTTTTTACCGTTGGGTTGCAACAGAACGTGCGAGAGCGGCTAGAGAGAGCATATTAACTCGAGAGAACTCCGAGAAGGACTTCTCTCTCTCTCGCGGCGCGATTCGCCGTGCGTTCTCAGTGGAGAGTCGTTTCGCGAAATCTCAATAAATAAAATTGTGGCGTGAAACGGTGCCTAAGCACGCCAACGGCGTATCAACGATAAAAAAAATATATACATATATATGTGTATAAGGTTGGCGGGGTTGCGCAGGGTTTTTGATCGGAAGGTCTGCGCGCCTTCTTCTCTCGACTCTGTGGCTCCGAAAACTACACATGAATTAGAGAAAGAGAGGAATTAAATGAGTAAGGGAAGAGCTTGGAAAAAAAATGAGACGAAATGACGGTAGGAGGAGGGGAGGGGGGGGGGGCGAGAAAAATATTAAGCTACGATGCACTCTGAGAACAGAACGACCAAATGGTTTAACTTCTATTTTTTTTTTAGTGTCCCGTCACGAACGATGGATATGACGATTTTTTGTTTTTATTATTATTTTCTTAAACATATAACTATAAAAAAATTAAATCGATGATTATTTGTGAAGAGTTTATTTGACTAATTGAAGGGTTTAAGTAATATAAAAAAATTGATTTGTGATGCACTCTGCGAACAGAGCAACCGAAGGGCTTTAATTTTTCGTATTTTTTGTGTCGCCTCGATCATTTTTTTGTGAAGAATTAAAGTAATTAAAGTGGTCAAGTAATTAAAGAAAAAACTTAAATGGTAACCAAAATTTGTTTTGCGGATCACGAGAACGTTTGAATATCTGCTGCAGTCTGGTTGCTTGTAGAATGACTCCGTGGTACAGTTGATACTGGGGACGGTTTGCGAACGTGTATAGAGGAAGAAATTGGATGTTCGTATGTGTGAAGGCAGCCAGCGCCCGAGAGAGCCCGCGCGTGAATTATGTCTCGTGCGAGATGTCAAATTGCTCGCCATATCGTAAAATATACAACTCCGCGCGCTGTGGGAAACATTATGTTCAACCGCCCCTTCTCGTTCGCTTCCACCTCTTCGTCCTCCGCAACGCGACCGTCTCGCTCTCCTATCCTTTCTCTCTTGTCTCTCATTCTATACAACGCTGTTAAAACTTTGGCTTTCTCTATCTCGTACCCTCCGTCTTTTTCTCAACCCCTCCCCCACCTCTCTACACAACTCCCGGCGTATCTGCCGATTTATGGATAAAAACAGAAACGCGACTCCGAGTGTGCGGTAAAAGCACTCTTGCATTATTGCCGGAACTTTCGTTCTTTTATTTTTTTTCTAACTATCTAACCTTTCGCTCTACTTGTGTACCGTGGAGTTTTTTCTTTATTTTTTTTTTAATTTATTTTACTACGAGAAAGCGATAGGTGAAAAAAATAATTTAGAAAGCGTCGCTACGCGAGGATTGATCGTATCGATGAAAAAAAAATGGTTATAAAGGGTTTCGGGTGCTTCGTCAAAATTTTCGACGTTTCATCGACGAAACGATGTCTAGCTATAACAATAACGGGCGGATAACAAGAAAAAAAAAACAAATTCTTTACGGAGAGGTTCCCTCTGATTTAGCAATCTTCCCGCCACGCCCTGTGTCCAGTCATTAGATGACCCCCAGCCGGTTCATTAATAAGGCGAAACCGGCCACACGCGAGACAGTGGAGCTCTCTCTGAGCTTTGAGTTTCATTTCTCTCGCGCGCCAAAAGCCTGGGAATAAGCCGGGCAGCGATATAGAAAGAGTTCCGTTCTCTCTCTCTCTTTCTCTCCGACTATACGAAAAGTTGTTCAGAGAAGAAGAAGATGAAGAACAACTGAGACGGGACTGAGAGAAAGGATAGTGAGAGCGAGCGGAAGGAACGTCGAGAGGCCCGGAGGGGTTGCACGATTTCGTGAGACAGGAGATTGCGACCGGTGAAAGAAATGTCGAATCATCGAACGTCAATAAATACCGATCGATCTTTTTTTCGTACCGGCGTTCATTAATGACTCTAAACGTCCGCTAACCAAATTAACTGTGACTAAAGTCCATTTAAATATCGACGAGCTTAAATATTGTTCGAATCCGTCGAACTCGACTCGGTACTTTATTTTTATTATTATGATACATTCGAAGTTCAAGGACGTTAATAAATATTGATCGATCTTTTTTTCCGTCTCGGCAATATTATTAATAATATTATATGTTAATCAAATTAAAATTATTAATAAAAAATTCACTGAATGCAGACATAAATAAAAATATATCGCAAAATATAGTATAATTGAATAATAATAATATAATTTATTATATTATAAATATAATATGTTTTTATTTACTTGTTTTTTTTTTTTTTTGCTTTTATTATTTATTACAATTTTTTTTTTTCAAGTTTATCGGGGTTCCAGTAAAAAATAAAATTGAATCGAGTCGTCAAGCGTTTCGTATAGTCCTCGAGCCTAAAATCGCCACTCGAGATACAATTCGTTCCGAATCTTCAGAGAGAAGTGGCTAATCCCGGTTTTCCTATGACCCGCGCGCCCGCTCATTCCCTATTCATTCTCGTCTATACCACTGTCAAAAGCACTAAACTCGAAGCTCGTTTTTCCAAGCAAAAATCTCACGGAAAAAGCCGCGGAGAGAGGAAAAATGAGTAGCGACGAAGGAAAAATGCTTTCCGAAGGAGGGAGGGGGGCTGTTCGACAATGGGATCCCTAACAAGCCGGATCGTCGTTCTTCGAGATTTCGTGCCGTTTAGCAACACCGGACAACAATACCCGTGCTGAATTTCTTTCTCGCACGCTCACGCCGAAATCTCTTCTGTATCTCAAGTTTTGTATATACGTATAGATGTACACTGTGACCAGTTCACTCCTCCCTGATCCATCTTTCTCTCACGAATTTTGAATAAGAAACCAACCCCCTTTCTCGCTTCGCCGGTAAACCGTAACGTGAAGTTGACCCTACTAAATTTCCTATTATTTTTTTTTTCCGCGTTCTGAAAATCATTTTTAAAAGCCATAAAAAGATAAAACTACTTGTCCTCGAGATTGTTTTTTGTGTAAAATTTAAATTAATTTTTTCGAAAAATTTCGTCAGATTTTTCCCTCAAAAAGTACAAATCGGTCAGCTTCACCCAATTTTCGTATAACAGGCGTGTCGTCTCGGTGTTTGTTATTTCTTTCTGCACTGCTTGACGCGCCAAAAGCTTCGAGATTTCCTTTTTGCTCTTATCCCTGTTCAGTACACCGCACTATGAAAAATCAGGAGTGTCTCCCTTCGGAAGAGAATCGCTGGTTCGCCAACAAAGTTCAAGGGTCGTACCGCGCGCAAACCTCTTCTTCTCCCTTCGATTCCTTTTACGCCTCGAGTGCTACGCCAAGCGCAAACCCACGAAACTTTTTCTCTGTTTAAAATCTCTTTCGCTCCCTTCGTCGCTCCCTCTTTCGCGCGGCACACGCTCGACGCTCCGCGTGTCATGGGAATTCCACGGTATTCATAAATTCAATGGCTATTTACGCCACGTCACTGCGGCTCGTTTACCTTTTGCACTCGTGAGCACAGCGCGGTTTCGTACAGCGGAAAAAAAAATCAGAGATCTGGAAAATTAACTTCCGCCTTCTATAATTCTGAACGATCGAAATGATTTATAAAAATTCATCGGACATCAGAAAATATTCGTTTTTTAATCCTTTATTCGTTGACTCTTCAAGTTTTTCAAGTTTTCGCTGGGGGGTGCCGTGAGAGATATTCAATTACGGTTAGATCGGTGCGAAGATTAAATGTTCACCCCGCGCGCGCGCGCGCGCGTACGCAAGGTATAGTCATCTCGGTTCGCCTTCTTGTCGTCGTCGTTCTCCACCTTCGTGACAACTATATAACCCAAGAGAGGCGACGTTGGTGGAGCAAGAAAGAAAGGGAGAGCGGGTCAGTGTCCAAAAAAGAGATGCCACCTTCCACGAATAAATATATAAGGAGCAGCAGCATCAGGAAAGCAAAGAGAAACGCCAGCGCAGCCAGAAGCAACAGCAAGGATGAGCATCGTCTTGTATTTTGCATGAGCGGTATCTGGCGTCGCCTCGTTCTTGTGGTAACTCTAGACGGATCCGACTCTTTTGCTCGACTCTTGTCCTCTCGCTGCTTCTGGCGCCCCTATCTTTTATACGTCCGAGTAAAAAAAAAAAGAAGATCAACGAAAACGGGGAGCAAAGCGAGTTTCACGGAGGAGAAAAATCTCTAAGTTTGATCTCTTGTTCTTCGGAATGAGAACACCAACTCCGACACGAGGACTTTTCTGCTCCTCTTGTTCTTCGCCTCGGCCTATCGCGGTTTACGTAAACACGTACGGGCGACGAGATTTTTTGGGACAGGAATGAGAGGGATAGAAAAAAAAGAAGAGAAGTAAAATTCCAGTGTTTCTTCTCGTTCTTAACGCAACGGTAGCCATGTACGACTCGTATAACCGGCGGTGGATACACGACTCTAAACTGTCCCTACGTGCAACCAACAACATTGCTACCGAATTTTTTTCGTATCTCAGTCCTTTTTCCCTACGGAGAGTGGCGAGAAATTATTTCCGATATTCGATTAATTTTATTTGAAGGACATCGATCTTTTCTACGATCCTAAGATGTAAAAAATTCGATCTAATATGGAAAAATTATTAAAATCTTAATCTTGATAATAATTTTTTTAAATCTTTTTATAATTAATAAAATTAATAAAATTAATATAATTGAAAAAATCAATAGATTTGAAAAATCTTATGAACCAAATTGTTTCTCGTTTAATACAGAGAACGAATGATTGCTACTCTCTATCTCGTGGAGAGCATCGACGGACGCTGCTCCACGAGTCGTATAATTCGATGGGCGAGGCATACGGAAAATTTAAATCGTATTGGCAGCCAAGCATCGTGTGGATACAACACAGTTAGTAGAATATTAACTATACTTTGAAAAGGTATACTACCATTGGAAGGACCAGAGAGAGTGGTAAGGATATTCGAGTGTATCGGAGAAAAGCTAAACATCTGCCGATGGCTCGTTCCTTCTACGAGGGGGAGGGGGGTGGGGGGCTTCTCTCATTCTTTCTCCCTTTTCGTAGCCAACATGGCGGAATGATCGGTGCGCATCAACCGGTAGTTAGGCTTCCCCACGGATTTGCGGTTCTTTTTTCACGATCTCAACAATTTTTTCATTTTTTTTTCATCCCTCTTCTGCTCATCTTTTTCTCCCTCAAAATTCACAGAGTTTGCCAGTTTTTTTTTCCTTTGCCAAATATTTTTCTACACGCTTCGATACAGTTGAAGGATCCTTTGGATGATCCGCGAAGCCCTCAACTGACACCATTGCATTTTTGGCGAGTGAGGAAAGCCGCCACGGTCCTCAAGGGATCTTTCGTTCCATCGGCTTTGCACGTTTTGCTGGTTGTTCACGGTTTCTCGAATCTCTCGACGCTCTCGAGGACCGCAAGGGATGATGCGAGTGCCGAAAGTTTGTTTGGAAGTTATCCGTGTAAACACGACACTCTCTAAAGGGAACAAGCGCGACTCTGGTAGAGCATGTAACTCGACGTGCCGTGTGTTGATCCTCGAAGCCAAGTATTAACGGTGCTTCATTGTGTTATTGAACTCCTCGGTGCATGGATGAGGAACGTGTACCAACTATTGAAACTCCGAAATCGGTGCGAAAAAAAAGCTCGAGAGCAGGTGGTCAACCAAGAATACCATTGGTCAACACGTCTCTCTTCGAGACCAGAACTAGCAATTTATTCAAAATAGTCCCTAAAAAACCCCTTCCCCTTCTCGATATTAATACGGCGCGAAGAGCTCGATCTTCGTCAAGATAAAAATCTCTCCCAAGATCGAGTCCATAACGTGTGAAAGAGACAAAGTCGTCCGCGATAATAAATCTGCTATACAACGAAATTTTCCATCGTTATCGATCGTTGTATCAGTGACACAAATTTATAAATAGAGATTGAAATGATAACGAAAGATTAGACGTATGAGATTATAATGTATTATCGTTTCTCGTTAACAAAAAAAAAAAATCGTGCCAAAGTTACAAATGGTCGATCGGTATCCTAACCGAGCGCCAATTCCAAATCTAAATCCAATATCTCACGGGTGATCGTTGTATGAGACGTTGAAGGAGCGAAAGAGAACATCGCGGTCTGTCGATCCTCTCTTCTTGGTTCAGGACGATCGATTATCGTCTTTCCGATCTTCTTTCTCGTCTACTTCTTCCTCTCCACTACCGATCTTCTCTTCCTCAACGACTACGGGTTATCCGGGGTACCGATCTTCTCTGACTCTTCGGGTCTTTCACGAGTCATATAGCCAGGCAAACTTTACTCTCCCGCCAGAGAAGAGGCAAAAAAAAATTGGCTTGAGTCAAGAAAGAGTGTCAATCGCCGGGGATGAATCGATCCTCTTCTTCGATAAATACAAATACGCAAGGGCGGTCCGGGGACTTATTTCAACACCGTACTCTTCATCTTCTTCGATCGATTCTCCCCCCAATTTTTTTTCTCTAATGTCGAACGTATAACAAGAAAATTATCCACTCGAGAACCCGAGAATGGCACGGTGGTTGGCAGGAGGTTGGACTCTTTCGAGAGGTTTGAAAAAAAAATAGTTCCTCGCGCGATGGGGAGGGGAAAGAAGATGCGATGCAACAAATGTTCAAACTCGCTGCTGATTCTGCTTTTGCTGGTTTCTTGGCGAGAGAAGTTTCGGGGTACTGCATACAATAAGGGCGAAAAATCATCCATTATCCCTCATGGGCCAAGGCTGCTGCTGCTGCTGCTGCTTGCCTGCCCGACTGTCTGGCAGCGTTCCTGACCCATCTCGGGACAATGCCCTCTCTCTTTTCAATGTTCGACCATCGCCCATATATCACTTTGGCTACGAAAAATTTTTCCCCCGAGAAAACTTCGTCCTCAATGATTATACAAGCCAAGAAGTTGCCTCACCGAAATTTCCGAGATTTCTACCCGGTATGACGAGAGAGAGTCGCACATTTCGGTGTCCCTGACCCGCTGGAAGGGACGTACGGCCCTAAACCATTTTCAAACTAGAAGCTCGTTTTCTCTATATTTTCAAAGTACAATTTGACCATCTCGTTTATGGTGGCGAAACTACCCTTAGTTCAAAGCGAGCAGATAGGTCAAAATAAAAAAAAAATGAAAATTACGGTCTTTGACTTCTCGCCGTTTTTCTTCAAAGATCTCTGACACGTTTTTGCTTTTTTTCTGGCTCTTGCGACCTTTCTCACTCGACACTTCTTGCGCGCAGCGTTTGCCACTTTTTTTATATTTATTTCGCTTCATCCGGAGTGCAGAGGGACGAGGGAAGGGGAAAAAGGTCGAAGAATTTACTGGAGACGTGGCGGAAGTCACCCCCGGTGTCGTTTCGAAGAATTCGCTTGCACAGACGGGGGTAAGATCGTGGAAAAAGTATAAAAGTGCTTCTGCTTCCACCTACATACGTCCTTTTTTTATTTATCTCTGTTTGTTTTTTTTATTTATTTTTCTTGAAGAGAACAGATAGCGTTCGACATTTTTCGTTTCGATCGCCTCGTTCCACGAGAATATTGAAATTGTAATAAATAATTAAATATATAACATATTATTATGATTGTTATAGTATCTTGTATAATTAAGCAAAAAAAAACCGACTTTCATATACTTTTAATATATTTTTTGCTTCAATTTTTTTTTCGTTTCGATACATCCATTTTGTTAGATATTACTTGACTGTGCGCGTGCGTGAATTAAAAGATCGGGATGCATCGTCGTCGTCCAATTCAGGCGCTTTGACTCGACGAAACGAGAGCCCGAAACGATTATAATAACTATTTTATCCCGTCTCGGATCTGCTCCATTGTGACTCCCCATTCTGAAAGTCATAACACGAAATACACCGACTCGAAAATATCGCTCGGGGATGCTGAGCCGCTAGGATCATCCCGAGACGATTCTCTCTAACCAGTGAATTTCGACTTCGGTTTCTACGCACACGCACTCTCACGTTGCGCTCTCGTCGCTGCAAATGTGTAGCGTCGCAGTGGATTGGTGACTGTGAAACACTCTTCGTAGATATATATATATATCGACACACATACGCGCGCGCATAATACACACAGAGAGAAGTGAGAGAGTAGAGAGCATCGTAGGGGCAATATTTCATGGCATATTGTTGCCATCTGCACACGCAACCCCACGCGGACAGAATAGACCGTAGGCCTGTGTGTAAGAGCATAACGAGAGAGACGAAGGCAGAGAAAGCATTTTTATTTATCTGCTATTTATTTGCCAACGCGCGCCGCTACCGTAGTGAGCGCGTTAGAGCTCACGACCCTGTCGGGGACAGATTTGGAAAGTTATTAATCGTTCCGTTTGGGAAGGAACTCTCTCTCTCTCTCTCACTCTCTCTCTCTCTTATATATATATTTTTTTTATTTTTTTATTTTTATTATTTCTATTCCCCCGTATCGAGTTTCTCGCGATGAATAGTAAGGCGATAGAGAAAGAGAAACAGAGCTGAGGGGAGAGGTACAATAAAAATCGGTCATTGTACTTGTCACCATACAATTTACCATTCATCACTCTACGGATTTAATCCAATTATCAATTTCTTCGCTCACCGGGGTTTAAGGGAATCGACTCGACAATTTGTGTCCAATGAAAATAATAATTGAGAATCGAGAATTTGAAATAATAATTTACTCGATGTTAATTATGTAAAAAAAAATGGAAATAAATTTGTGTAAATTAAACATAAATATTTGACGAATTTATAAAAAATTAATATTCCACATTTTTACTTAGAATTTTTTTTATTTAATAAACAATTCCGTTTGGATTTTGATTGTTGCAAAAAAAAATGGAATACATAAAAAATATATTTTATTTTTGGTATATATTTACAATTTTTTTATTTTTTTTATTGTTTTGTTAAATTAAATTATTTTTATCAATAAATTCTGTAGAAAATATAAATATTATTAAAAAAATGCCGTGTCGAGACTGTTTTTCTTAAACGGCTACTTTGATCTCCGATAGAATGTATAAAGATTGGCAAAGTATTACATATGGGAAGAAGAAAACGATGTGCGAGAGAAGCGTTTCGGAAGCACCGCGGAGCCCCGGCGGCTCTTCCGACTTCATAAATATTTAAAAGACGAGCAACAGCAGCACCGGCCGCAGAGTCAGAACTCTTTTACGACTGTTCTTGAAGCCGCGAGTCGACTACACGCGCGTTTCTGCTTCACGAAGTGTTGCTGAAGCACAAGTTTCGCTGGCAGCGACTCTTTAGCGTGGAATAAAGTTGCGCATTCTATTTTGAATATAATTCGTGTCACGACTGCGCGTATTTTCGGTTGACAGGATATGTAATAATGCAGTCGAGGTGAACGATGTGTCGGGCCGATTATCGCAATCGGCGCACGCCGTACGCATCGTAAACGGATAAAAACCTCGTGCGAGCGCCGCGTACCGTCGCAATGCAAAGTCTCTCGGCGCGTCGGGACGGATGCGTAAAATTAATTAGTCGATAAACGAGCCGAGCGGTTGGGAGCGTCGACAGCCGCATTTGAATATCGCTGACAACGCGACAAAGCGCCTCGACGCGCTCGTTTCTACGTTACAACGATAAATTATTCGTTTGCACGCTTGTCATGCGTTCGAAAGTTCATATTATTAACATTTTCAAAGTTCCTGAATTCCCCTCAAACAAATAAAAAATAATATTATTTTTATTATAAAAAAATAATATTAGATAAAAATAAAAATGTATCATTTTTGTCTGCGTATTATTATTTTTTTTTACTCTAAATGCAAAATAAGAATTTTCTTTCATTGACTTGTTTCCCCCTGAGAAGGGAAAGAAAATACACAACCCTGCAACCGTTAGTCAGGAAGTCAGACGCCATTTTTCCCATAAAAAAAAATCCGCCAACTTTGCGCTTCCGGTTTTCGCGCCTTCACCGCGGAGATTTCACTGAGAATGCGAAGAAGAGGAGAGAGCCGTCGGAGAGTTCGCCCCCTCGAGGCTCTCTCGGAAGAAGAGAAGAGAAGAAGGGAGTGCGCGCACCGGTGAAATATATTCCAGTCAACTTCCGCTTGATATAAATAAAGTCACGCCACCGGTCTCAGACCAGCGGCAGAAGCAAAAGCAGCCACGACGTCGTCGTCGTCGTCGTAGTTTCACCCCCTCGTTCTCCGGAGTGGGAAAGAAGGGGGAGAGAAGAGAAAAAGAACCACCGCGGCCATTCGTGTGCACGAGACCTTATCTCTCGATATCTTTTCCAACCCCCGACGTGAGCGTTTCTCTTGCACTCACGTGTCTCGATAATATAGCCAAAGCAGAAAAAGCTCGAGAACGAAAAAATTCGCCAGATAGGTTGGCAGCCACTTTTCTGCTTTGCTGTACGGTTGAGAGACAAAAAAATAAATGAAAAAAAAAAAAAGAGAAATGTTTTACGTGAATATATTTCACCGGATGATTTTTATGTTGAAAAAAAAATAACTTTATGATTTTTTTGTTTTACAGGCGAAAAACCATTCAAATGCGAGTACTCGGGATGCGAGAGAAGATTCGCGAACAGTAGCGACCGTAAGAAGCACAGTCACGTCCACACGTCCGATAAGCCCTACAATTGTCGCGTATCCGGTTGCGACAAGTCGTACACACATCCGAGTTCGCTGCGCAAACATATGAAGGTACGTTATCGAAAATAATTGAATATAATAAGCTAATAGTATTATTAGGAACTTAAAAAAAATGAGATATTAGCATTTCGCGTCCGCGCATCGATTCGTCACTTCTAAATTTTTCTATCGTTTGAATAATAACATAATAAAAAAAAAAAGGGGATAAAATCGCAGAGTTATCTCAAAGTCTCCTCGAATTAATGGCGGAAATAAAATGGATTAAAAGCACACGATAAAGTTATTGAAGCTAACGAAACGCACTGCTCCGATCTCCGATCAACAAGGGGGTTGAAAATACTCGAAGCATCGTGGGGGTTAATAAGCGTGCGGGAGCAGTTGAAGATAAATAAATTTCGCTGATGTTGAAGAACTACCGCAAAGCCATGTCGGAGCCGCACGCAACCCCCTGCGCGAGTTGCAAAACAACCCGAAGAAATAGATTCGCGGTATAGCGAGAAATGCGGGCGCTCAGCGAATCCCAAGAAAGCAAAAGAAGACTTTACGCACGACCGAGCGTGGAATATTAATAGAAAATTACGTGTGGTTATATCTCTCGGAGGAGTCGGCCAACGAAGACGAAGAACAAGAGAGACGCAGCCCCCGTTGAATGGAGAGAAAGGGAACAAGGAAGATGCGATCCATAGAGCGAGAAAAAAAAGGAGATTGCTGTTAGAAACCGGAGGCTCGGTGTGCCTAACCGCGCGACTCCCGGAGATACGTGAACGATAAGATTGGCCGAGGAACGGGGAATGAGAGAAAGAGGCAAAAATCTCGCGGATACCTGAAGTCCGCTTGTTTTCTCGTACAGTTTTGCTCCGCAACGGGCACGAGAAGACCCCCACTAAAATCTTTCTTTCCTTCGCGCCATATAATACTATAACTGGAGGGGAGGGAGGGAGGGAGGCGTTCTCTCTATCTCTTCTCGGGGATTCGCGGAAGCCAGTCGACGGAGATTTGCTCACTGAATTATGAACGAAGGACGCGCGGGACGTGAGATCCCAAAAGCTGCGTTCTTTTTCATTCTTCGGATACAAATTCTTTCCTACCGATGTATCAAATCTTTCCATCGCATTCGGATAATAATTATTGTTCATCAATTTATAAAGCGATACTTTGAAACAATTTATTAAAAAAAACCCACGCGAACGATTGTCCGTTTAAAGAAAAAAAATACGAAGAATTTTAAAAGCATAGAAAATTCCGCGTTTTTTAATATTTAATTCGGTATATTTTACGATATATAATATATATCAACATTTATATGATTTATATATGAATTACTAAAAAACGCCGAATTTTGTGTATTTTTAATATATCTTTTTGCATATTTTCGGTTTTTATTTGAGAGAATCGAAAATTGGTTACACTTCGTCTGTACCATAGATGATTCATTGATTGAATATCTCCGACGCGTATCTATAACAATAAATGTCTACCGATCGTGCAATTTAATTAATTGGCTGTTTCATTGTTGTTTCAGGTGCACGGTATGACACTGGGCGAAGGTAAATTGGGCGGTGGATACGAAAGTGAGGGCGAGGAGAGCAGTAGCAGCGGTGGTAGTTTGTCAGTTACCGGACACACGGAATCGCCACAGCCACCCCCTGTTGTACCAACGACAACGACGTCCTCGGCATCGGCAAACCCACCGACGAATAACCACCATCATCATCATCACCACCTCGCGTCCTCGAGGGGTCCCGAGTTAACGGAGTGGTACGTCTGCCAACCACCAACGGTCGGACCGCAGCACAGCCCATTGCCCGGCCCACCGCCGCCTCATCACCTTGGACACCACTTCAACCCTCTGATGCATCATCAAGCGACTGCCTATTGAGCGGACAAGACTTTCATACCGGCCGGCTGGTTGGAAGTCAATCGATAGATCGTATCATATTTTAAGGCAATGAAAAAAACAATTGTAAAAAGAAAAATTTCCCATTCTTCGAAGGAAACAACAGTAGCGAATTTAGGAACGAAAAAAAAAAAAAAAAAAAATCAGCATCGAGCGGGGAATCCCTATTTCCGCTGGATGATGACCCGGAAGAACTCTAATTGGATGTCGTAAACGCGCGGGGAAGAAGCCTCATCGAGTCAATGACGCAAACTGTTACCACCGACAATCTATCGCAGCCCCTTAAATTTATAGTCGAAATTTCGAATTACACACACACACATATATATATGTATATGTATAGATATATATCTGCAGCATGGATAATCGAGACCGTTCGATCGATGTTAATTTTTGTAATCGATCGATAAATCGATTAATTAATGAAAATTCATCAACGGTCGTACACAATTACAGTCACGTTCGTGCCTCAAATTTGCTTACCAAAAATTTAAAAAAAAATGGAGAAAAAAAAAAATGCCGATTACATAGATGTCCCCACACTACACTCGTCAAAAGCTTTTTGCCTGTTAGTTCGAAAGTCGCGATATTGTAACGTGAAAAAATAACGAAATTTATTTTCGTCTGAAAGTATATATATATGTATAGTAAAAAAAACGACGAACGAATGACGTATATATACGCATAGTGTGTATAGATAAATAGAATATTTTTGCGATTTATTCCGCATACACGGAGAGAGAAAAATAGAGAGCTGTAAATATTATTAATATTATTATTATTATTATTATTATATTTGATGCGCGTGTGTAAAAAATTGGTAAATTGTCTTGCGAGGTGTGAATGCTTTTTTTTTTTTTTTACGAGAGAAATATTGTACGAATATGTATAAAAAAAATGAAAATTTCATTGGAAAACCATTGTAAACTCGATGATTTTTTTTAATTGTGTGATATCCTGTACATACAGAGAATCTACCATTGACTAAGTAATATTATTATTATTATTATTATTGTAACGAAATAGTAATTATTAATTATTATTAATCTTGTGTATATGCTTAGGCTCGTGAGGACAAGGGAGAGATGAAAGTAATGTCGACTTTGACGGAGACACAGTTGTACTATACAATATTATAATATTTGTTTTGCAAAGATTCGAAATATACTTGCGACGCGAAGATCATTAGAATGAAAAAAAAAAATGTTTTTTGGGTCAATATTTATTTAACTCCCCACCGATAATTTTTTTATTTTTTCTCGAGAAACATTTCGAAGAATTTATATTTTTTGAAAAAAAAAAACAGATTTTTTACTTTTTTTATTCTCAGGACGCGTACGCGAGGACGCGAGGAGGCGACGGCGGCGCGAGGAACCGCGCGCTGTTCCTTTATTGCGAGTCTCTCCTCGTCCGGCCCGGATATTTTATTCTCTTAGCGAAATTTATGAACGAGTAGGATAATAAAAAATGCGGAGAGAAAGGAAAGAAGCGAAATGGAAGGGAAGGAGACGCGAGATTCGAGGGAATGAATATCGACCGGGTCGAACTTATATACTCGAAACTCTCGATTTCCTTCGCGAGATTAAAAAAAAACGAGTCGCCGTCGATAAATAATAACGGCGCTACGATAAGCGGCAAAACTTTCGAGTCTTTGAATATTAATTTTTAATTATTTCTTTTTTTCTTTCGTTACTGAGAAACAAACGATAATTTCAAACAATAATGGAGTTATTGCGAAGAAAACGGAGATTATATTTTCATTTTTTTTTTATTATTATTGAGCAACGTTACGTTTGAGACTCGAAAAACAGTCGGGCATAAGAAAATACCTATAGCTCTGATGGAACGAGCGACGAGCAGTAAACTTCTCGTATTAACGTGACCGGTGACCAGTCCCCTCCTTCGTCTCTTCATCTCCTTTACCCCCGTTTTTTCTTCCTCATGAAATTTACTGAAGAAATAAAAAGCGAATGAGAGGGGTAAATAATATACGAAACGTTCGAAACTCCTCGGCGCCAGTGGCCGATGGTCTAGTGGCCTTTTCTTCTCTCGAAGGCCCCAAAGACGAGATGGTCAGCACGAAGAAGAAGAAGAAGGCGAAGAACGGAGGATGAGGTCGAGAGGCAAAGAAGTAAGAAGAAGATTTCGTGAGATAGCATCTGCGTCCGTGGAAGCTGAGCGCGTAGGTTTTATTGCTCGATATTCAGATTATTCGATCAGATAAACCCGTTTCTTTTCTTTCTTTGCCTCTTCCCTCTTCCCTCTACCTCCTCCCCTTCTTTCCTTCTTTGACTCTTTATTTTTATATTATTTATTCCCAACCCTCTCCACTCCGATCTTTTGTATCCGAGAAATCGAGCCGTTCCGTCCCGGGACCGCGGGCGGGACGATTTTATTAGCCGGACACTATATATAGGGTATATATCGTCCTCGCTGAGTCTCGCGCCTCGTTCCTCTATAATACTTATATACGTCCGCTACGTTCTGTCTCGTTCTCCTTCTTCTCACCATATCAAACACGCGGGAATTCCTCAGCGACGGGGGCTAACGCCACGGCCGAGATTGAGATGACACGCCCATGACGAGAGATCACGATAAATAGATAATAAGGAAGCTACGAGACTGCGACGCCCCGAGGAGAGATATCTCGGCGACCTGCACGAGATTCCATTCGCGATTTGATGATCGATTATCGTCTCTGTCATTCGCTTCCATGAATTTTATAATAGATTTTTTTTATTTATCCTGTGACTTGTCATAGGTCAACTTTTGGAGGAATCTTTTTTTTTTTTTTTTGAAGATCGAAGTTGTACGCGAATTTTTAAAAATTTATCTTGCAACCTATCATAGGTCAAAGTTTATAGGAATTTTTTTATCATAGGATCTCTGTGTGATTTAAAAAAAAATTATCTCGGGAATTATTCGGGAATTGTGATCAATCAATTTTTTTTGGTATTTTTAATTTTTTCAATTCAAGATCAGTGTTGGGTGCGATTTTTTTTTACTTCGTGACTTCGTTCATTTCATGACTTACGATAACTCAAAGTTTGCAGACATTTTTTTTTTTTTTTTTGGAGATATGTGCAAATAATTTTTTTTTAGATCCACGAATATGGGTCAAACGGAGTTTGAGTTATAATCGCACTGTTCGGCTGCGCTGGACTACGCGTGGGCGAAGAGAAAGGCCTAAGTCACTATGGACGCGAGTTTCAAATAGTTCTGATCCGCTACTGCCGTTTCTTGTATTTAGGCGCCGCTAGAAAACGGCAGCGGGAGCCTTTATCTCTTATACATATATATGCTATAATATAATGAAAGTGTTTTAGGAGACGTAGCCGTCGGGCCATGTATTTTCATAGTTCGGGGATGCAAAGAATTGGAGTCAGAGAAAGGCTCTCGCTGACGGATTATTGGCCATCCGTCTCCGGAAGGCATCGGGAGGGTGTCTCGCTCCGGAGAATTGAAAAAAATGAGTTCCTCTCACGAACGCGTAGCCCTCTCGCCACTCTAAGCCTCTTTTTTTTTATTAATTCACGGCTCTCCGTCGTCCATTCATAATTTTAATTAGTAATATAACAAACAAACGTTATAAAAGTAATGGAAGAGATAACGAAATGAAAAAAAAAAAATTCCGCGCGCGGCTTTATGAAATGTTTGATAGAAATTTCAATAATTAATTATATATGAATGTAAATAATGAATTTCATTTAATTTTCAATTAAAAAATAATTATAAAAAATAATAATTATTAATTATTTATTAGTCAATTTTTTAAAAATAATTTTGTTCATTTTTTTTAATGATTCAAAATCTAACGGTGTTTCCGTGTGCGGTAACAAGCATTTGACTATCTCGTGACGAAATTTCGTTCGGTTAAAGTTCCAATTTGTCGTGATCGTCGGTAGAGCAAACCGGCTGTATAAACCATACGTGTATGAATACCGATAGGTTGAAGATAGAATGCAAAAGCGAGTCGTGGAGTCGTGAGGAGTGAGTATATGTAAGAGAATAACGTGGAGGAGCGCGCCCTCGTGTCCACGGCTCGCGCCTTACCCGCGAGTGAATAACGTGGGAGTGCCCGAGCGCGTATTCTCCAGCACCTGTGTTGTCCCCTGCGATCTGTGGCCCGCAGCCTCTACGATCTGTTGCGGTATCTCTTCACCGTTCGGAGATCGTCGGGGACCGAGAGGGCGAGAGGGCCAAAGCTTGCCGTTTGTATAATCGAGAACGACGAAGACGAGAAGTACGCGAAGAAAGGACGAGAGAGAAGAGGAGATTGGTACGAGGAAAATATATTTTATCAAACATATATAGCGATGTTACGTCGCCTGTTCGGTATACGGCACATCGAGAGAGAATCTCGGAGAGTGGTACAGGGCTCGCGGTATGATCTACGGGGGTTATTACAACGGCAGCGAGGCACGACGAGGATTGCTCACCGGTACGGTTTTGTACTCACCACCCGTTCGTTTCGCCGACGGGAATATGCTGCACTTTGCCGAGTCAAGCTGTAAGAGTACCCATTCGATGCTTCGTAAGCTGCAGTGTCGATATATCGAAATATCGGGAACTCTTACTTTCTTTTAATTACTTTTGTTAATTGAGATGGAAAAAAAATAAAAGTAAGAATAAGCGACTGTATTTGGTTTTTTTTACGAGTATTTAAGGGTATTTGATAATGGTACAGAATTATCGATAGTTCATCAACTTAAACTCTATTTTTCTTGGTATTTGCGTGTAAAAACGATGAAAATCAAATTTGCGTATAGCTTTGTTGTTGTTGTTTATTTTAAAAAATAAAGAAACGGTACGCAAATTCAAATTGCATTTTTTTAGTAGTCGATGCAATAATCGATATGACCGAAAAAAAATTCCAAAAAATTAACATTCATTTTGGTATTACTGATGAAATTCAATATATAAAATACATATTTAAAAAACACTGAATTTCGAACATTTTGAACACATTTTTACGAAAATTTCGATTTTTTTTTTTTTTTTTCGTTTTTCATTTTTTTTAGTTCTACGGACGAAGATATAAAATGAACCTTACACCACACAATTCCACGCGGTAGAAGAGAGTATTAAGCGGGGACAATAATCTCATTCCCGTATGCTGTGACTGCCGCAGTTGAACTATAAGAATCCGTTGCGAACGGCTTTTTCGAGAATAGGTGAAGAGGCGCATTGTCGGAATCCCGAGATCCTCGGCGAGCAACGGAGCCGAAAATGACTTCATAAAACCCGTAGGATTTCTGGGAACGTGTCATCGGGACGCAAGAATCACGTTATGGGTCCACCGCCTGTTTTTTTTCCTAATACAGTGAATAAAAAATACCTCGTTTCTGTTTTTTTTTTTTTTTTTCTATAGCAGGGACGTAAAAAAGTCGCGTCTCGATATCGCCCGAAGCATTACTACACGGCGTATTAACACGTAACCCATCACAAGAGAGTCGTTCTTTAATATTATATATTCGACTGGACCATTCGTACTCTGGCAAACTAAATATCGAACCCGCCACGATATTTTATGTCTCGTTAAAAAAAAAAAAAAAAAAAAAACGAAAAATCGAGGAAGCATGAAAAAAAAAAAAAGGAAAAATTGAGGGGAGGATCGAGGAAACAACGAGAGACGAGAAAAGAAAGAATAAAGAAGTCGCGGGAAGGAAGGAGCGAAGAAGCTTGGCAATTGACGTAGAGCCGATATAAACGTCCGCGTAAATTCGTAGCTGGTTAGGCAGTTCTGTTTCGAGGGTTCACCCCGGTGTATTCGGTGAGCAGACTTCGGAGTCTTCGAACTCTGCTTGGGCGTAGAGCGAGAAATCGTAAAGTCGATTCGTTAACCGGCTCCTTATAGTATTTTTCTCCTTGTTGAATTTCACCTGACGTTTTTTTTTTTTTTTTTTTGAGGGGAAAAAAAGTCAAAGATAAAGAGAAGAACGGGTGGGCGGTAGAAAATTGCGCTTGAAAAAAAAAATAATAAAAAACTACACGGGATTCTCGTTCGATCGCAATAAACTTTAATAATAACGATAATGAGAAAGTAAAACTCGTACTTCTTTCTCCATTTAATACACAATTAACTCCGTCGAAATTAATTAGCTGTTTGCGGATCGTTTGCAATGTTTGTGTGTTTTTTTTATAACAAAAAAATACGCGTTCTATTTCAATAAAAAATTATACTAAACGATTTGTAAGTAACTAATTAACTTCGTTACGATTCGTCTGATTTTTTTAATTAGAAAAATTATGCAAACGATACAATTTTTTCAACGATTGATACAAATGTCGAGGATAAGGATATATAAAACTGTTGCAAAGCGATGAACTATCGAATCTGACATTCCGATCCACTCCGCTGCCACAACACTCGCTATCTCTGTTTCTCATAAGCAACGCACGCGCGCGCGCGCGCTAACCGCGCGTCCGTTCTTATTATTACAAATTATTTATTTGCATTTCCAAATGATCCATGAAAAATCACGGTATTATGCTAATGCGACGATTAACATACGAGGTGGAGTCCCGACGCGATATTTCAAAACTCGACTGCTCTCCGCGCGTTCTCGCACCAACCCCACGGGACACGTCTCCTTTTCCCTTACTCTCGAATCCCACACGGTCATTTTTTTCCCCTCGAGATTTGAAAAAAAAATTATCTATTTCTCGGAAAAAAAGGTTTTTCGTAAAAACTTCCCGAGTATTTTCTGAACTCATCGATAAATCTGTGATTTTTTTTCCAACGTTTCTGTTTTACTAATAAAATTATAAAAATATTAAATTATTGAATTATTCCACATAAATAACCATTGAACTTTTCCAAAAATAAATATTTTCAATTTTAATTATCGTGAAATCGAAACGCCAGGATATAAGAAAAATATCTGCCGCCTCGAAATCGAAATATAATATGAATTAAAAAAATTATTGATTTTTGAAAAAAAAAAATTCTAACCAATTTTTAAAAATTCGTGATTTTCTTGAAACAGCTCGGGGCCAACAGATCCATGTCGTCTTTGAGGTTTAAGATTGTAGCGAAACCGTCCGAAGTTTAATTTCGGTTCAAAGGTCAGAGAAAGAGCGCATATATTTTTTTTAGACGCGCAGAATACAAGTGATGCGAGAGGGTGGGCCCGGGTCGTTATGAGATACGTAAACGTAATTAGCGTTGGCCTATCATTATGTGGTAGCGAGGCCACTCCCCCGTCACATTATATGTTTATAAATCAGAAACGGGACGGCAGTAAAACACGAAGTAAACGAAAGGGAAGAAAAGAGAAGAGAAGAGAAGAGAATAAGTCTTTTGGTCCGGAGTTCTCTCTCGAGGGGTCTCTTTCACATCCCATCTTCTTCATCCCGTTCTTTTCGTCGTCTCTTTCCACCTCGCTATCGCCCTGCGGGTCTCTCTGCGTTCTCTCGAGAGATCGAAACAGAAACTCTCATCTCAGGTATAGAAATTCTTATGCTAATGATTTTATGACCAGGGAAACGAATGTTCGTCATATTATTTTAATCGCATGTGTTTTCACGACCAATAGGAAAGCTATTGAGACGAGTTGAAGAATAAAATTTAATTAAAAAAAAAAAAACCACTAAATGCATACAAATTGATGTTCGTAAAAAAAATTTAAAGAAGCTGTCGAGGGATGAAAAAAAAAAAAAATTGAAAATTATCGCGGAAATACGTGTTATTCTCCCACACGCATTACGTTCGCGCGTCCAATAATTCCTTCTCATTACGGTCGCCGCGACGAATAAAACAGACACCGAGCATTATTAACCCCCGGAATCTTTCGGAATATTAGTCTTCTCTCGATAAAATAATCCTCGATGAATATATCCTTCACGCGAGAGTCTTCGAACGACAGGGTCGTTCCGACGTCTTAATATCTTCGCTAGTAAAATTTTGTGCAATTATCAATAAATTTATGAAGCTATGAGTATTGTAATGCATTGTAAGCGGCGAGAGAGGCGCTCACACGCGCGCACACTGAGTGAGGCGAAGTAAGACGTCAAGAAACGCCGAGAGAGGGTTTGGGCGATGCGGGGGGAGCGAAAGAACACCCGCGGAAGCGGAATAATACCTATGAGGTAACAATTACATTGTCGGGAGACCGGGACACCGTTTGCCGAGAGGCAGTGAGCTCATGCGTGTGTAGGAATCGCCACACACCATATATATGCGTATGTAAATGTGCGGAGGCGTACCAGGGAAGGCGAGAGAGAGCGTTTGCTTTTGCATTGCTCGTTGCGGCTCGCTACGATGTACAAAGTCATGCGGATATAAACGTGTGAGGGATATATGCACCGGAGGTGTATTCGCGCGAAGGGAAAGAACGAGAACCGGAGAGAGAGTAGAGTACCGGGCGGTGCGCGGTGTGTTGGTCCGCTGATGGCAGGTGCAACGGCCAACAGCTGAGACTTGAAGAGAGTCCACCCACACAGTCAGTACAGAGTCGAGAGTATAGGCACTCGGTACACCTTGACGGATATTGCACCGGCGCGTTAACCAACCCATAGGTACTCGTAACTGTTTGCAATGTTTACGCGCAAGGTGCGCCCCGAAAACGGCGGATTTTTGCATAGAGGAAAGTGGGACAACGTTTTATTTGCGGCTTTCTTCGGGACGAAAAAAAAAAATTATCGAAGTCGGAATGCTTGCGAGGCATTGATGGTTGGATATAGAAGCAGCGCAAAAAACGAGTTTATGCAAAAAGTATATTAAAAAAAACAAAATATAATATATGTAATACATTTTTTTTTTCAGATTATTATTAATTTTTTAAAGACAATTTATCTATGTGAAAAATTGCAAATATAATAAGGCAGACTTTTTTTTTACAAATATCGATGTTCCGGTCGACTAAGCCGATTTTTTAATCGTTTTGGTTTTTTTTGCTCAATAATAAATCGGAAAAATTGTTTTCAATTTTATTGTTTAACTTAACCTGTAATTTTTTTGTCTGAAAAACGCAATAGACATCACGGCAATACCGCAATTACTCGAAATAAACGTTATCGCTGTTCGGAAAAAAAAATACCGGAAATCGCAAATTATCGTCCGCGAATTATTCGCGAAATAAATTGAGGTTTCGGCGGCATCGAATTTTTTTTTAAATGCATTGCCATAAAAACATTGCGCAATTCATCGTTTCAGAATGGTGTCCATGCGGCCGGTGCGTTAATTTCGTATCTTGAATAAATCGAAAGAGAACATTCTCCGCCGTTAGAGAAAAACATTAAACTCCGTCTCGACACTTTACCATTGGCGACTCGTGCGCCAAATAAATGTCCTTTTCTCGTCGCTAATCCATTCGTTCGCTCTCGCGATCTCGTCCTATAAACTTCATCATTTAACCACCGACCATTAACGTCAACCTCTCTCTCTCTCTCTCTCGGTGAAAATTTTCATACACATTTCGCCTCTCGACCCGTGAGATATTTTCTAAACCGATAATACGCAAATGGTATCCTCTACAAACTCTATAGCGTGCGTATCTATGCAACACTGTAAAATAGGTGTTGAAAAAAAAAAAAAAAATGTATGCAATTTCAGATACACAAAATCGATTAATTTTCATGTCGCGTGCCCAACCGGTTTCAGAATTGCATTATTTCCGGTGACCGCGTTTCCCTCAACCAAAAAAATTACGAGTAACCTAAAAAAAAAAAAGAAAAGAAAAACCACAATCCCTACTTCTATGTCTGCCGCTCATTACTTATGTATCGTCCCGATTCGAGATTGCGCTATGCCATTCTATGCTCCGCCGCCTGTTAACCAGCCGAACGAAATTTCCACGTCGTTTCCGCGTTCGTACGCGTTGAGACTGCGTAACCGCAGACAATATCGCTTCCTCGACGAGAGAGCGATAACGCGATGAATCCCTTTTGTTGCACCGAAGTTTGTACTGTTACCAGTGTACATACATACATATATATATATATATATATATATATATAACATCGGATGGCAGGTGGATGTAACCCTCTCGTTGAACACGCCGAGAGCGCGAACGACTCTCTCGGTACTCCGTCGGTTCACCGCGAGCCAACCGACGATAATGCGCATGTGTAACTCAGCATTGTGAACGCATATGCTTGCTTACGATTTTTTTTTCGCGAACTATATGGGTCGAAATTAACATCGGGTACGTAAGCGTTAATTGCGAGACCATAGTCCCCTCTCGGGACTGTAACTAGCAGGCAAATCGTGTTGTCTGTATATACTGCTCTCTGTACGGCGCGTAATCGTGCCGCGCGCTTCGAGTAGTTACAGTGTAAATCCCAACGAGACTGACATGTATATGTACTCCCTGAAACTGCGGTACCGCAACACTTCCAGAAGTCCTGGATGAGAGCGGAGCCGAGAGAAGAGATAGGGATACGAAGATACGGAGAGAGAAAGAGAGGCATTCAGCACACAGCTGTTGGTAGAGATGGTTAACCATTCCACAACGAAAATTATGCTGAACGATCCCACACGAGAGAATATTACGCAGGGGATATATATCGGTAAATGATGTTCATTAACGAGCCGACGACATCGCTCGGGAGGAGGATGGCGCCGGTCAATACGTAACCGGAGTGCTAAGCACTTGATCTTCCAGTTTTCAATTTTTTTTTTTTTTTTAACACGGCCGGATCATTGAATTTTCCGATTGATTGGATACTTTTGTGGAAGTCATTCTTGTAAGAAAAAACGTAAAGATTGAATGTTATTGATGGGACAGCGTAATAAATAATTGAAATGTATGCATTTGAAAAAAAAAAAAAATTCTTTTCGATCGGCTAATTAACACAAATTGGTCAACCGCACCTTACGCAACGAGTTTGCGTCAGAAAAATTCCAGTTGCTCGTTGCGGGAAAAAAAAATCGGATTAAAAAAAAATGAAAAACTCGTCGAGCAACGTAGGGAGGGGACGCAAAAAAATCCGTGTAAATTTCGTTCCGTTGATCGCCAATGAGAAACGCGAAGGAACTAATTGCCGTCCCATCAGTTGCTCCCCCACAGTTCCTCTCTCTCTTTTTGGCTCTCTTCGCCTCTCCGATCTCCTCCGATCGCGTTCACCATGAGGATTTTTCGAGTCGACACGGGCATTCCAAGAATTCCGTCTCGTGATCTCCCCGAGGGGAGGGGCTGTTGTACACGCGCCCGCGAGATAGTCGCCACCGCGTTTCCGATTACGAATTCACAAAATGCCGAGGCACCGAACACCGCCGATCTCCGATCATCGGACCGATCGTCGTCGCGTTGCTCCACGACATTCCCCGAGTCATATAACTCTCGAGTTACTGCCGCGAAGCCGACATACAGATGCCATAATGACGGATCACGTGCTCGCGACTCTCCTGACTAATTGTTAACACCTTGTTAATCGTAAAAAAAACATTTCTATTCAATTTCAAGGAAAACAATATGATTTGAATAGCCACGAAATGAAAGAGCAACTTTTATAGTTGTTAATAATAATAATAATTTCGACAATCTTTGATTTGTTGTCACTCATCGGCAAGCGATCATTTGATCGATTTATTGATTACTTTACTTAATTTAGCGAAAAATGGTTCAAATGATCACTTACCGATTTAGTGACAAAAGATTGGCGTTCAGCATTATCATTATTATATATTTTAAAAACCTCAGATAATTTTTTTTTTTTAATTAATAAATCGATATATTCGATAAATACGATAAGTGGACCCGTCTTCTTGTCGACAAAAAAGGAAAGGAAAAATTTGATCGACAAAAATCGAGTAAAGTTATTTGATGCTACGAGTGTATCTCGTGCCTTCGTCACGATTCGCGTATAATATGGATTTGCTTACAAAGAGAAGTTACTAATTTCGAACAACCTGATTCAGATGCCACAAGAGGTATCCCGTGGAGGCTGCGGAGCGCGATGGGATTGCACGGGTCGTGCGCGAGACGCCTCTCGTGTCCTTTCCTCTCTCACACTCCCTCTTTCCCTCCCCGCGCTCTCTTTCCTTTTATTATTTGTCGTTTATATACCCCGTAGTCCTTGCAGTTGTTCTCTCGTCGTTATTGTTTTATTCGTATTATATTCTTTCCCGCGTTTTTTTTTTTTTTTTCTCTTATTGTTGCTTCTTCCTCTTCTTCTTAAGCATTTTTTTTATTTTTATTCATTTTTATTATTATTATTTATTTCTTTCGGAAAGATATTGCGAGACCACGCGTTGCTGCAGCGAGAGAGTCAGCAGCCCCCCATAATATGCGAGTCCGGTACGAAGAAGGTCTGCGCATCTTTCTCACTGTATATATATACATATAATATCTCCGTTCTTTCTCGCGTTATTTCCTTTGCCGAGCGAGAGAGCTCTGTCGAGGCTTGTCCGGTCCAGAGGATGCTGCAGAGGATACGGGGGTATAGAGGTTCGAAGTTCCTCGGTCCTCTTGCGGAACGACGACGACCTATAACGTTGCCAGGGCGGCCCCCGATGCTAAGCGTGTATGCATGTTCGGTGCATAAATAAGGAGCACAGCTCGGGAGGCATTAAATCACACGCGAGGATCGCGTGTGTGGCGAGAGAGTGCGACAAAGATAGAGAGACGATGAAGAAGAAGAGGAGGAAGAAGAAGAAGAAGTAGGAAGAGTAAAGGCAATGAAGAAACGAGAAGGAGAGAAACATACCATCGTGTGCCGTACCAGCAGCAACGGACCCTGCACCTTCGCAAGGACTCCTCGTCGTCGAGGATTACGTTTAGTTCGCGTTGCCCTGTAGCTGCTGTTGCTGATGCTGACGCTGCTGCTGCTGCTGCTGCTGCTTCTTCTTCTTCTCTTGCCGCACCCCGTCGAGCCAATATGCCCGCGCATCAAGAGCGCACCCTGGGCCTACCTTCTTGAGTAGTCGAGCGATTATGGGTCCCTCCCATCCTCTCACCTATACAGTCTTTGTAAAAAAAAAAAATAAAAAAAAAGGAAAAATGATTATCATTATTACTAAAGGGAAAAATTATTATTATTATTTAATTTTTTATTATTTAATGTTGGGGTTGATTATTAATTATTATTATCAATTATTGTTCATTAGCTGATACTTTAAATTGCGATAACGCGAGGACTGGACTAATGATAGGGATGACTTCGATTAGTTTGAACAGTGGTTTTTTTTTTTTTCTTTTTTTTTATTTTGTTTGGACGAAAAAACTGGTTTTTTGTTTAATTGATGAATTGATTTGTAAAAAATTATAATTAGAAATGAAGAAAATATTTTCTTATACTGATATAAAATATTTTATTTATATTTATTTCACAAAAAAAATGTCGTATTAATTGAATGAAATATAATATTTGTTTTTAAATATTGACGATTTCGTGCATTTTTTTTTGTTTTGATTTTTATGATAAATAATTTAATGAAAAAACAATGGAAAATCGCTCAAGATTGGTGGGGATAATGCCGGGAATTGCCCTCGAAATAAAAACTGCCTGCACCCATCGTAATCTATCACGAGAAAGAATTGCATCGAGAGAAAGATGAGAAGTTTGGAATTTTAATGTGCCTCCGGTGGTAAAAAGGGTACGAGAGTCTCTCCCCGCTCGATATAGAAAGAGAAGAAAACGTTGAGTTGAGGAGCAGAAGATCGTAGCACTGTAGTGGGCAGAGCGTGCTGGTTTGCTCCCACCCCCCGCGGAGCCAATCACCGCCCGAGAAATGGTAGCTGTTGAGTAGCAACCACAGTGGATCTTCTTCTCGATTCTCTGTTTCATCCTCATCTCGAATTTATGCCAATTTTTTAAATATTTTTTATTATTCCGCTCTACCGAAAAACATTTTCAAACATTCGTCGATACATTTTTCTTATTAAGTATTTCGACAAATTTATTAGAAAAAACTATATATTTTTCGGTATTTTATTTTTTTGTGAACATAAAAAAAATCGTATTGCTAATCCCATGCGATACTTTATTGACAATAAAGTATTCTGATCATCGAAAAAATCTCAGGATCATCAATATTAAAGATTGTAGACATTTTTTGCGCGATCGAGACACTGATGCGGACACCTATTCGTATAAAATTGTTAATAACATTTATTTTCACTGATAAGTAAAACAAAGAAAAAAGATCGATAAATTTGCAACCATCGCACACATCTCCAAAGTTTCTTCCATCTTCTCCCCGAAGCTGAGAAGGGGAAGACAAGAAAGGACCAAACAAAAGTACAAGGGGACCTACGAGCGAAAACCAGAAGGAGGATGAACCCGTAAGAGTCGGACACAACCCTCTCGCGAGACGCGCACGAGGGATAATGAGGATTGGAAGATTTCATGCTGAGGGGTTTGCTACAAGCGTGTACGAGGAGCTCGGTGGGGAGAATATATACTCAACGAGGGAGAAGAGTTCTCTCGCGCGCGAGAACACCAGAGGAGGCAACGATCGAAGAAAGAACGAATCATAGGCTAAGTCTCGAGTGAAGAAGAGAGAGAAATAATAAGGAGTAGGCTGATTGCGTCCGGACCGCGTAAATCTTGTTGATGGAAATTGTCCGCGGAGCTTCACAGTGTGCCCTCCGCCGGTGCGCTCTTACGGAGTTCACGTTTGGCGATTACGTCCCGGGGTGAGCGCGTTGGTCGGTAGCACACGTACCATCGCTTCCATTGCTCTTCCGTCTTCGTTTCTTCGTTCGTTCTTGCGTTGGCCTTTCTGCTTCATGACTCTTCCATACGCGAGAGTTCTTTCGTTACTTTGCTCCACTCATTCGTCCCTCACGGGATACGAGAGAGGAGATCCACCGGACTCTCCTCTCCTCTCTCGTAACTCCGATTCCCCCATCGCTCTGGCGCGACTCTCGGCGAACCCGCGCGAGATTAATGAGGCCCCCGTACTTGGGACTTTTAATTCCAAAGACGGAGTGCAAATAAGTACCGCCATCCATCTTGACCGCCAATTACCACTGTGCGTACGTATATGCGCTACGTACGTTTCTCTCGGTCAAATGTCTCTCGCCTCTTTTATATCCAACCTTTTCGCGACCGATATAAACCCCCGAGGTACGTGCGTTCGTTGCGTGTGTATACGCGCCAATGCCATAAGTACCCAACTGCGGACTCGAGCCCATCGCAAACCCGGCATTTTATGGGCTTTCATCTACGAAACTCGATGGACAATCACGAGAGCGATTGATCTTGCCATGTGCTTTATCCGCAATGAGCTTTTCTTTTATCTCACTTGGGAATTACGACTGTCGTCGAGTTGCCGGAGCGAAGCAGGCAACTCAACGCCTTCAAAAATCTATTTTTTTTTTTTATTTGCGAAATTTTATGTTCAAGCGTTGGCATCCCAAGCGTAAAGTGTCGGTTTGTATTATTATTTTTTTTTTTACGTATTTATTTATTTATTTGTCCATTTATTTAGTTAAGAAATCGTCTTTCCGATGAAATAGCATTCTGAATTTAAAATATTTTTATTATTTTTGTATACGAGACCCAAATCTAAAACAGTCGACAGCATCCTTCCCGACACCGGTTAACCCGCGCATAACACATAACCTGCGCACGAATACACCGGACCCGTTGAGTATATAAACGAAGTTGGGACCGCGTAGCTCTCGGGACACGAAGACTTGAATGATCCCAAATTAGAGGAATGTCCGGACTTTCGTTTCGAGAACTCGGATGAAGCTATAAATAATATTTGTGTGCGTTGGAATGTTAATGTGGTGGGACTCTCTCTCGCCCTCCACGAGTTTTAGTTACCGCTCTCTCCTCCTATACGGCTATCTCTCGCGGGGCTATAAGTTCCCCTATGTCTCGTGTCTCTTGGCCTGTGGGCCCCTTAAAACTCTGTATAACTACGGTACAACGAAGAGAACTATAACGAATGTTTCGCCGCAGACCCCCCGTCAAAATCTTGGCGTTCCATGGCGGAGAAGGATATATTCTACACGTCCACCCTGCGAGCCTTCGAAATACCATAAAAAAAAAGAAGGGAAAAAAACAATATTGAGGTCTTCTTGGCTCCATTAATTTTCATTTTCATTGTGTTTCTCTCATTTTCATTCCAATATATTTGGGTCCTATCGCCGTTGATGTCTTATCGAGAAGGCGCGGGACAAGGAAGAGACGCATAAGAATCGCGAGAGAATAAAGGGATGATGATAGGGGTTTGGAGTACACAGAGAGAGAGAGAGAGAGAAAGACGGAGGGGGGCTTCTGCTTCTGCTGTTGCTGTTGCTATTACTAGCGGCTGGCTTTGCACTCCGTTTCGGAGGAAGCAGGAAGGGAGGTTCGAGCTGTCAGAGGCAGAGACGCCCGGGGATGGTCCCCCTCCGTATCCTCGACGACGTTCTCTCGTCCTCGTCCTCATCTGTAATCGCGAGGGCGGCAACGTCCTGTCCTCGACAGGATCACACTGCCACTGTACTCCTCTCTCTGTGTGTACAGTAAACTATAGAACAGGGGGCAACTGCCTCGACTCCAACGTGTCACCGGGTAGTAAATGTATATACAGGCGTTGTATACAGTACATTCATTCGCGGCACAATATGTATATGTAGACTTGTTGCAACGATATAACAGATACTGAAGGGTCTCGAGTTGTCCGTTTGCCGAACTGACGCTGTGGAAATTCCATTTGCTTCGAATTGACGAAATTTTTTCGAAATTATTGATATTACGAGGTATTTTGTTATTATCGAAAAATGAAAAAATAGATAGATTGCGAGTAAATTCTCGACAGGTCGTTGGTTAGCGGGAAAAATTAATAAAAAAAAAGAGAAACGTTTAAAATAAATATATTATTGATAAACATTAGTTGTTTATAATAAATGTCATTAACTAATGCTGACAATTTTTTTATAATTTATAATTATTATAATGCAACTAAAGTTCAATTTTATTATTTGGCCGAACTAATAATTAGGTGCGGCAATTTTCAAAAAAATTAAAATGCGGCTAACGTAATGTTAATAAATTTCCAACTAATAATTTTTTTAATGTTTTTCAGTCTCCGATTAATAATTGTGGACCAATTATAAATACAAATTATTTATTGTTTTGTATTATAATTAAAAAAAAAATTTTTTTAATCACATGAATTGTAAATAATCCTTAATAAACAAAAAACAGTGGAAAATTATTATTGACGACTAAAATTCTGCGCGGGAATACGCCAATACCGTTAGAAGCTATTAAAAATTATAATGGAATTTTTTACAAATTTATTTTACTGCTCGAAGAACTGAGCGACGATATATTGTGAAAAGTTGATGGCGCACCGCGTATTATAGATATCTCAAGAATTATTAAATTGCCGGTTGAGACGCTGCTTTCGGGATCTCAAAGGGCTTTATCCACGTCGAGAAATGCTTAGCTGTGTGTTTATATAATAACCGCAACGCACACAGTACAAATACACGCGTACAGTATAATGAATAGACTTATGATGTTGTAGTCATCCAGTGTCTGCTAACAATCTCATAGTAAGCAGAGCCGGTGCAGTTCACCGCATCTCTGGCCTTCCGCTAACTACTCGCCTTCGTTTTGCGCAAAGATAATTAATTTCCTCTCTCGCTGGAACTCTCTCGCCGGGACAGCGTTCCAGCGGACCTACAAACCGGACGCAGAATCCTCAGCGCAAATTCGAATCACAAACGCGCGTTTTCGCTGTACACGACAATTGCGCCAAGAGAATACATTTCGCGCGCAACCGAGGCTTTGGCGTACCCACAAAATCCTATATTCAAGTTTACACAGAGACCAAACGGATGCTTCACGAATTCCTTCGACGCTGCGTCTCGATATTATTGGGCTTTAGAACCGGAGAACAGAATTAATGAATATGGAATATTTCGACATTTTATAAATGGCAAGTATTCCTATATGTACACTTCGTACAAATCGGTATTCATCTTTTTCAATTTAATTGCAAGTCGGTTTCCTACATTTCTTATTCAATAATGCTGTAAGGCTTCAGGTTTTTTTCGCTTCAAGAATCATCGGTTTCCTATGACCAGGAAGATTTGTTTTCTTTTTTTTCAGGTGTGAAAAAGCTATTAAAAAAATATCATCACTTGATGGAAACGATATTTACGATCGACCATTTCGTTATTCGGAGTCGCTTTTTTTTTTTTTTTTTTTAGGGTATTTATTGAGCCAAACTGGACGCAATGTCGAGGACTTGAAGAAGCGAACATTTCAGTAATTCGATTCGATACACGTAAGAACGACGACGACTCGATCGATCGGGGTATCTTCCATTGGAGGAAGAAAAAGTGTGGCGAGACGTAATTGCAACCTGGATGGACCTAATATGCTGACAATGCCAATGGCCTTGCGGATCTTTTTACGGTAGTCGTAAGCGAGAGATTGAAAAAAATTATTTTTGCTTCTTAACAACATTTGTTCAGATTGCATTCCTTTTTTTTCGAGATTGCGACGTTTTCGGAATGTACCAAAAATGGCTGAATATGCCGCTGTGTAAAAACCGCGATAACACAAAAACTTTTTTAGTTACGAAGTCGAAATTTACAAGACTCGTCGAGGGGCCAATTCTCTTTGTTTGGTTAAAATTTTATTAAAATCCGTAAAGTCTTTAAAATTTTATACCGTTTTTTTAAATTTCCAAACATGTCTGTTGATCCGATAACTTTTATAATTTTTCAGATTTTAGGCTCAGAATTTGTATACAAATGGACTTTTGCTATGTGCAGTCTGTTTTGAATTTGGTAAAAAATCCAAAGCCGTGAAAATTTTTTTGGAAATGTATTTTTTGGAAAGTAAGACGATAATTTTTACAATTTTTCAAATATTCCACTCAAAATTTCAACACAAGAAACTATTACTGTCCGTTTATTGGTATTAATATTTTCGGTTATATCAGTAATTAAACTGAATCATTAAAAAAATCATAAAAATCGTATTTGCACATCGCGTATTTTGCAGAATTTTTTATTCGTTCTCCAATAATTCGCGCGTATTAATGAAACAGTTTGGAGGGAATAGGATGAAATGAGCAAAAATCGAAGTGCTTGAGAATGATAAACTTTGATAGAAAATCCGGTACGGCTTTCCGTCTCTTTGCACTGGCAGTCGATCGAGAAATGCGTATTATAATAAAATGCTCGTGCTGGGCGACGCGTAGATGATGATGATGATGATGATGATGATGATGAACATCGTGTAGACATCGCGTTGCGTAGACTCGCGATCGCGGTACGTCAGACGGACATACGTATATTTTATGTGTGCACCACACAGTAGAGAGTAAGTAACCTGATCTGGAAGAGATAAATGAGCCGAGTGGACGAGGCGCGCGCGCTCGTTACACAGGAAGAAGGATAAAGAGAGAAACGCAAGAAGAGTAAGATGGTAAAATGTCTGGCGCCATTCAGCAGCACAGAGCTCGTTCTATCTACTTAGTTCAGGTGATAAAATTATAAATTCTTCCATACATGAAAAAAAAAAGAAAAAATCCGCTACCAATTTCGATAACGACGTGTTTTTGTGCAAAATTCGAAGGTAATTGGAGCAGCTGAATTATCCAAAAACAGAATCGTGAAATTACCGTACTATAAATGGCAATGAGATAAATCTCGGAGAGCACTCGATTCGAAATCTATATGCAAGTTGGGATAATAAAGAATCATTTTGAAAAAAAAATTTTAAAAAACCGTTCATTTCGATAACGAAGTCTTTTTGTAAAAAGTTCGAACGTAATTGAAGGAACGAAATTATCCAAAGACAAAGTCGCAAAATTATTCTCGTGTAAATGGCAACGAGATAAATCACCGAGGGCAATCGATTCGAATAAATATATGCAAGGTAGGATAATAAAGGATGATTCTCAAAAAAAAAAAAATTGCTTTTCGATGAGTTCGACCGATCGTCGTCGAGTGACGGGGGTGTCGTCGCAAAAAAATTATCCTTCGTCCGGCTCGTCTCTATCATAATTTCGTCATCGATCATTCGTCACTTCGCGAATTTTGCAGCGCCGAGTTGCAAAAAAAAAAAAAAAATAAATAAAAGGGATAAAGAATCGATTGGGGTGGTATAGCAGCGCGCACTCACAGCGGTTCGATACTCTTTATTCATCGGCGCCGGGAGACGAGTGAAGCGAGACTTCGGATGCTGGCGACGAGTATTCGGTGAATAAAGAAACGACGAGAGGGGGAAGGAGAGAAGTTCGGATGAAGATTTGGTGTGTCTGGGATGATGAGAAAAGGGTTGTAAAGTTTAGGTAGCGCGCGGCGTGAGCGCGCGCAGTATGGAGATGACAATAAATATGTCTTCGAGTCGATCCCCGTCCATGCAATATGTATGTCGCGCTTTCGCGTTCACCGTGGATATACCTCGAGTGAACGCGACCGGGATCATCCGAGGAGGTCCTTCTTCGTGCTGTTCTCTTCGTCAAACAGGCAGCAGCACTCTCGCCATCGTATAAAAAAAAATATAAATAAAAAACTATCCCGAGGGACAGGCGTGCGCGCGCGCGACTGGTAGACGCGATCCTGACTTGACGAAGAGGAAGACGAGATCTTTTATTTCTTATAATACACGTGAATTTTGCGCCGTATTAAGACAAAGTGTATAAAGAATTCTCAGCCAACAACAGACTTTCTTAATTTTCCGCGACATTAAATAATAACCTTAATTGTGTCTTAAATATAAATAGATCGGTAAAATATTAAATTTATCAATAGATAATTCTCTACATCTCCAAATCTATTTCGAATAATAATAAAATTCGAAAAAAAAAAAATTGAAAAGATGAAGAGATTTTAATTTGGCCTTAACTGACCGGTATTACTTCTATCGGCGTTATTTATATACGTTTATGAAGTTACGCAGCACGTGTCGTCTTCATTAAATCGCCGTCGGTAATAACACGCATTACCCACGTATACCTTGAATGACGATGTAAATAACGATATAATTATGGGAGAACGGAAGTAGAGCTGTGAATCAAGTGATGAGTTCGTTATCGAAGCATAAAGGAGCCCCGCGACGAAGCGAAGAGACGGGGACTTGAGCTTCGGCGGGAGAGAGACAAATATTTGGCGTATATCCCCGCGAGCTCTCGCCGAGTTTGCAGCGAGTGTAGTCGCGGCGCATCGGGTGGTCGCCGATCGCGACGGATAGACGGCCCCGCGACATCGGGGGCAAAACATCGGACGGATCGATCGAACGTATTAACGATCTCATCAATAAGGGGAGAGAGACTGAAGTCCGAGACTCTCCGGAGAGAACGGACTCGAGGGGCTTATATACTACTTATACTTACTGTATATATAGACAACAGGGAAGACGAGAATCGACTTGGCGGTCGAGATCTCGCATCGATCGCGATCGCGCACGGGCAAGAAAAATCACCAATTTGTTGGATTCTCCGTGCTATGATGGCGCAACAAAAAATGATCGAAAAATGTGCAGTTTCTCGATCTTTAACCATCGACCAATAACAATAGGCTATCGATGAAATTTTACAACTTTTGTGAAAAAATTTACCGAAAGACGCGATGTTACTTGAATGAAAAAAAATATCGAAAAATTTAGCCGCGATGTATTGAATATATTTTTCACGAAAAATTGTATATTATGGATATAGTTTACAATATAATACTGCAAAAATATACAAAATTTTATAATTAATAATACATTATATTAGTATAGAATTATAATCCCGCCGCCATTTTAATTAAATTTCATTAAAATTTTGTGCTTTTGGCCAAAAATGGATCAAAGATCGCAAAAACCGGTTTCTCTACCCGATGTCACCAATATATTACAAATTATATGATTGATATATTAATTGAATAAAAACATCGAATTTTAGATATTTCCGATATATTTCTACGTATATGTTTTGCATTTACTTTTTATTCCATGTGGTGTGCCAGAGAGACAGAGAGTGAAAATCAATTTCGGAACTGTAGAGTCGGTTGAGCGTTATTTAGATTTTGGAGTTCTAGACGAGAGAGCCGTTGGCAAAGCAACTGACTGGCTAATTGACGTTAGGCAGACGCCTAAAGCGCGCTCCCGCGTGTGTCTCTCTCTCTCGTTGTGCGTATCAATTCGACTCGCTATCCGCTGGACAAATAAACTTTCGCGCTCGTCGCACTACACTCGCTTATTCCTGGACACACTGGTTTATCCCCCTGCGCGTGTTCTCCGCGTCTTACGCCGCGGAGAGTTATACCGCGCGTGCTCTCTACACGCCGACGCGTTGAGTTGGAAAAATACGCTGGTTGGGACGAGATAATATTTGGCGGGATTGGGAAGCGCGCGACGTCTTGTCTATACACACTCGAGGCCCGCCTACGTGTCTCGTTCGTGTCGTAATTTCACGATTGTGGCAGTTCGAGAAATTAAAAAAAAATCAAAGTTATGCGCATTAGATTTGCGCAGTACTTCCTTTTTTAATGTTCTTTACAAAGTTCGTCTATAAATAAGTTATTTAATCAAATTTATCTAATTGGTTTCTACAATTTCGAAAGTCCAAAAATATATATTTTTTTTTTAACTAAATTATATTTTATTTATAGAATTTGTTTAAATAAAATATAATTTGTTCTTTCCGACAATTAATGAAATTCTAATTAATTTCACCAAATTTCGATAAATCTGGCAAAAGGTTTATTCAACTGCGGCGCCAAACATTGAAGATTAGGCAATCATTTCCCTGATGAGCTCTGATAAGCGAGCAAATACATTGATAACGGATATCGTAACGAGAACCGGGAATGACCAACTCCGTATTATATCCCTCGACATCGAAGAATGAAGCGAGAGAGAAAGAAAGAAAAAAAAAGCTTGTATATAGGTCTCACCCCCCCCCCCCCCCCCCCCCCCATACCGGTATTCCGGTTTACGGGTACTTCCGGTGGGATCCAATGTTGCGGAGGAAGTTCAACCCCTCCTGACGATAGGTCCACACGGACACATACATCGCGCGGAAGATTCACGAGGCATGAAACATATAATAGAGGGGGTTTCCGCGGCGCTATGATCACCGAGAGCACAAAACCCCACGCGTACGGCCATAGGCCATAGGTTCGCAACGCAAGGGTGAGATCCTCGGAAGGCTTCTAGTACCCGCACGTAGCATCCCCGCGCCGCCGTACGTCGAGGGAATAAAGAGAGGCAAACAAACAAAAAAAACCCAACGAAAAGACATTTAGGCATCGCGCCTTATCGAAGTCACACGAGAAGATGATTTACCACTGAGCGACGATGCTTCTTTGTCCCGTTCGCGAACTTCCCGCGTTCTCGAACAAACAATCGGGGAAATAAATGCGTTTGTCTCGGAGAAACGATTGTTTGCATTATTTATGATAAAAACGTCGCGACGCCAAAGTAAGGGTGGCGAGAAATTTGATACTCGTATCCATCGAACATCGAAATTGCTTGTCGGGGAGACAATGAAAAAATATGCGGATAACCTAAAAAAAGGGGGGTGTGTAAAAGAATCGATAAATAAAATAAAAAAAATAATATAAAAATAGTAATAACAATTTTAAAAAATACAAATATTGATAAAAATTATTATTATAATAATTACATATCTTGGAGCAAAAATCCCTAAATTTTATATATATCTCGATATATACATATTTTACATGGGATATATTTTAGTGATTCATCATTCGCATATTCGCTAAAATATTTTCAAATTTAATTGCTTATAAATTTCAGTCGCGCATAGAGTAATGACTCTTCGTACGACGTTCATAAATAACTGTATACATTTTTTTTTGCATTGAACGTTCGTGCGACTCGTCGTTGTCCACGTGCCGCGTAGCCGGAGAGAAGTCAAAGCCGAAATTATATGGGGCGGGTAAATGGGGGATGAAAGTGTCACGAGCAGCCCCTCGGCCACAGTGGCAAACACAGGCCTAGTTATGGGCTCGTGGTACTCTGGCTACGGGAGATGTTATATCGCTGGCTAGTATACTACACAAACGAAGCTTCACTCTCTGTAATCAAGAGACGGAATTACATGGATTCACTACGGGATAGAATGTATTATCTTGCTACCTCATCAACGAGTCAATTCCTTCGTGAACTCGAGAGCAATATCTCATATTTAAACTGTTACAAAGTTTCCTACCCAGAAATTGGGATCAAAGTAAGGAACGTTTTGCTAAATGTCTCGCAAAAGGAAGACCAGTAAAAACTGAAGCAAAAAATGAGAAAAAGGGGTTGAAATTAACGAAACAAAAAAAAATCAACGACGGAAGGCATTTTTTTTTTAGAAAGCGCAAAATAGAGAATATCATTGAAAAGAATTTTCCAAACGCGTTTTCAACCCCCAAATTAATACGTGGAACGAGAGGGGTAGGGGGTGGTTTTTTTTTTTTTTTTTTTTTTTCTTCACGTATATAAACGCGAACAAGAGCGCGAAACATTACAGAAAAGTTTGCGTCGAGAGGAGTAATATTTCGTCGTTGGACGTGAACAAAAAAGGAGACAATGCCGTAGCGCGGGATCGATTATCCTCGGTCCGAAGGAGCACACGGTTGGACTCTCTCTCTTTCTCTCTCTCTCCGACTCTATGCCGTTGCGGGGGCGCGCCCAGGGAGTGTATAGAACGGACATAGCGAAGGAGACGATGGAATCGAGAGAGCGCGCTTAGTAGAATCAGCGAAGGATGTTATATAGGATGTTATACCCGCCGCCCGAACGACTGGTCGACTAGCAACAAGAACACGGAATACAGAGAGAATTGAGAAGAGAGAAGAGAACACGTCGCTTTGCCGTTGCGCACAGCTGAACTCTCTCTCGGCCACTTCGCGTCTTTCTACGGTAAACAACGGAGGTGAGGGAGAGAGGAGGAGAGATGCAGAGACAGCGAGGAGAAGAAGAGCTTCCGAGAAACGTAATTAATCACGTAGTATTTTTTTGCAAGTGCTGCTTCTGCCGCTGCTGCTGCTGTGCTGCTGCCTGGGGATACTGGCCGTTGCAAGCATTCGATACAGAGAGCATAGGATGCAGGAACTTCCTCACGCGGTGTCTGTATACCTTGGAGCTTTGCTCGCCGGAAGCTCCGCGAGGAAGTATTACGCTCCGGGAATACTGGTAAAGATTCTCGGTATCTTAAGCATTAGATTTTTTATTGTAGCGATATATCGAAATGTCCTTTTTCGAGTAAAAACCGTTTTGGCATCTCTCCTTCGGCTATTAACCCTTTAATCGTCGCTGGACAATCTTTATGGAAGCAAAAAAAATGTAAGCTTCCTACTCGAATTTTTGTATAAAATTTTACAAAACCATTTCAATTTCAGTTCCAATTAAATTATTCGTCGCTTCGATCGTATCGGCTTCGACGAGAAAAAAATCGATTCATCCAAATTTCATTTAAATTCTCAATAAAATTTCTTTGCGTCCGAGAAACCGATGTTTTTTTGCTTTTTTTTTTTAACCAGAACACCAAAGTAGCCTATACTTTGAACGGAGTTAATTAAATATGCCGCCGTGAGAAATGCCGGAGGGCTGATTTCGCGTTCAATGGCCTTCGCGAATTTCCGAGTGACTGCGGAATTCATATCTCTGTGAGAAGTGTCGGTAGGATTCCAATCTTAGAAGGCCTGTGGGAGCGTTCTAAGATCGCGGCAAGTCTTAAAAAAATCATTAGCTCGGGATCCTCGGTTACTCACGTACGAGTGAGAACGATAGAACACGAGAGATGGATAAAGATAGACGCAATAACTCAGAGGCATCTCTGTTTCTGACAACTGGGCCGCGATATTCGTCTCTCCCTCATTCTCTCTCGTCACTTTGTAGCTATACAGCATGTATATATATATACAGTATGATTCATAATGAACATCGATTCCAATTTTTTTTTCTTCAATTGTTAATTCCAAAAACTGAAATAATTCTATTGAAATTTCGATCGATTCAAAAAAATATAACAATAATAATAACTTTAAAAAATGTAAATCATTAATTGACGCAATTTTCATTCGAAAAAATCAATTATTGTTGTGAAGATTAATTCTTCAAAATGAAAATCTATTCAATTAATAATTTAAATTTTTTAAAAATCCCAATTTTGGGATTTTAAATTATCGAATGACTTGATTTTCATTTTTTGAAGTTTATTATTATTATTATTTTATATATTATATTTTTAAGAATTGAATTTTAGTTTTTGTAGCGAATTTTTTTTTATTCTAATGAAGGAAAAAAAACAGAAGTTAAATACGAAATTTGTTATGAATCGTGCTGTATACATATATATACATACGAGAGAGTGAGAGGTGGTATTCTATAGGCTATCGAGAGAACAACACAACGTAGCTGCACCTGTCCAGGTAGGCGTAGCCGAAACCGATTCTTCCAGGAATTTCGTTCGCGCGCGAGAGAAGGCTCCAGCCTGTCTGCCAGGATCAGGATCATCTCTTCGACTTGACCTCGGCGTTTTGTTTAGAGGGATTCCTTTAAGACAACCACTACCACCACCATCAGCCACCGCCAGTCGAAGCAGCAGCCTTACTCTCATTCTTTTCCCTTTCTATCGATTTTAATGAGTTTCTATGAAAAGTCTTTTGCAAAAAAAAAAAAAAAAAAAATTCATCTTCGATTCTTCTATTCTCATTTCCATCATTATTCTTCGTTCTCTTTCCTTTCTTTATCGACGATAGTTTCTTCTCGCAAATACGCCGCATATTTAACGAATTCGCAACAGGCAGCGAGCCTCGAAGGGCTGGAAAAGGAAGAGTTTTAACGGGGTCGCGCGAAGCACCTGCACGCATTTTCGCGGACCGAGAGAGACAGCGAGAGTTTAATATAAGCCGAGTAAGTTCCTTTTTGGAAGGTGCGGAGACGCAGCGGATAAAAGACGACTGCGAGGGCGAAAGAGCCGCGGAGTGACGGATGGCCACATCGCATTTCGCGGCTCCATATCTCCCCGATTTCTCGCGTGTAATTCCCGTAAAGTCGTTTCGGGGGTCTCCTGATGTTGGGCCCCCCTTCCCCCTCTATCTTTCTCTTTCTCGAAACATTTCGGTGGGCCACAGGCCTCGTTGCTGCGAAGACTCCTCGCGATTTGCTTGCTTTCCTTTTCTTTTTTTATTTCTTTTTATTCCACTCTTCTGCCTTCGCCCGCGTCTACGCAGCTTCTTAGTTTTATTATTGCAAAATTATAAAAGAAATAAAAGAATCGAAGACGGAGGAGACCCCGAAGGAGAGAAGGATATCGTTTTGCCGGGCGTGCAGAGATTGGTGCGCGTCCAACGCGCGTGCATACCATTAGCGGTCGAACGTTAACAGCCTCGACGACCTCTAACTTCCCAACGTTCGTAATTATACGAAAGAGGCTTCGAAGCTTTACCACTCGCGAATTGCTTTGGCTCAACCGTGTTTAAGCGCTTCTTGTGAGTATTCATCATCTTCAGAGCTTGAAAATCGCGTTATCGTCGATATTTATACCTTACGGAGATTCATACGACTGTTGTACAGTTTTTTTTATTTATTCTCTTTTATCGGACAAAATTAATACATGAATTTTGTCGAAAAAACAAAAAAAAATATCATTGTCGTTTCTTTTCTTGGTAATTAGTAATTATGGATCGAAAATTTAATTGGCGCTGAAAAAAATTTAATTACGAAAATGTTTCGGAGTAATCATCGATTTTTCACTTAAATGTCACAAAAATATTGCATTCGCGTTTAATGCGCAAAAACACAGGAAAAACGCACGTAAAATGAAAAATGTAAAAAAAAAAAAAATTAGTCTTATGGCATAATTTATAATAATTTTCGGCAATTTTTGTTTGTAAGGCTTTTTTATTATAGCATAAGATGCGGCAAAATCGGCCAACGAGGCAAAATGTTAAAATTCTACCGAACATTTATCGATTGACCACAATCGATCGATACAAAAAGTTCAGTGCACATCAGTAGAGCAATAATTTTCATTTTTTTTTTTCGTCTTAATACTCTAAAGGGATGTGACAAATCTATTTTTCAGTTCGAAAGTAGCGAAAGAGTATTCTGTCCATCGAAAGAACTCCCCAAATTGCCGAATCGGTCCATTTTACCACAGTTTCCTCCTACATGAATTTTTCGGTAAAAAAAAAATTATATCATTATCTATTGTACTTTTTGATAAGAAAAAAAAATTAATGTCATCCGTAAATTATTTAAATTCAAATTTTTACTATGACGATTGATAAAAAAAATGATCATATTGCAAAACAAGGGAAGCAAAATAATCGATTCACAACGTGGCAGGACACCTGTAGCCCGCGGAATTGAGGTTGAACATCGTTCCCGATATGCACTATGTGCGATGAAACTCGTGCAATTTCACGGACGATATGCCGCGGCATATTATTCTCGATCTTCTCTGCAAGTATATATATACATATATACTATACTATATATACGTATAAATATATATACGTGTTCCGAGTTCGCTGCTGCATTCGAGTGCATCTCTCGGGCCGGGACGCCGAGACGATGAAAAATACCCGGCGTCCGGGATTCTCGAGTGAGACGGAGATGCGAGTGATGAACGACTACGAGCTCTCATAAACGACCGAATGATACACTCGCCAAGAGCTCATTGTCCCACGACAAGAGAGAAAAAGAGAAAATTCATAGTGTTATAACGCGCTGACCATCGGTGCTCGAGCACTATGAGGAGTTTCGAAGCTTTTTTTTTTTTCACGACGGTGCATCTCGACGGAAACGTTTTTCCTGAAACCCGCTTCCATTGTTGAATCCGAAGAGCGTTTCGACGAGGACGCGAATGGTGCACTCTTGCCTTTTCGCGCCTATACAACCATTAGCTATACTCCACGACTTTTATTTCTAACTATTCACGCGAGTCGACGCGGAACGGAGGAGAGGAAGCGAAAAATCGATGGGTAAAGGGGGTAGGTGGAGCTTTGAAAAAATAAAAAGAAAAAAAGAAAGAAAAAATTCAGCATTACGCGAAAGAAAATGATCCGCAACCTTCGAGAATTCATTGCGGTGGTCGCTGTTAACAATAGCGGAGGGAGCTTCTTGTATTCTTTTGAGGGAAAGAAAGGAACAATTGCGTTTGTTCTATTCTATTCAAAGTTTTCTTACCCCTATAGTCAAAATTGTTTGTTTCAAATGAAATTGTTGCATAACTCGCTCTCGAAGCAAGCTATTTTTATTTGTCTCGAATGTTTATTTATTTATTTTAAATTTTTAAAGTATCTTTGCCGCCGTAAAAAAAAAAAAATTTTGTTTCAAAGTTCTTGATATTTTTTTTTACTAAAACCGTGAAAATGAATATTTTTTTTTTCAACCAACATGTTGAATTTCCTTCTCTTGAGCCAAACAATTTATATTTTTTTTAAACAAAAGTTAAAAAACTGAAATTTCATTTATTTGTTTAAACTTTAGTTTCAAACTATTTTCATTCCATTCAATCGAATATCATAGTAAATAAAAAAAAAAACGCTTTGACCACTATTAGCGAAATTATATTTACTACGCTATTTTCTAATCAATTATCATATGAGAAATATTTTCGAATAAACAATATCGATTGATACCAATCGATATCGATCCGATCGATTCGTAAGTTACTTTTGGTCTCGTAACCTGCAGGAATCGCCGACTCTTTTGGTTCTTATACAACAACAAACAGGCAACGAGTTCACTCGTGAATGCGTTAGAGACGCGTGAGAGATCGTGAGTATATTATGATAGAGGCTCAAGGGGGGGGGGGGGGTGTCGGGGTTTACTGACGAGGTAGTGCGTGCGAGTTGCGAGGGTGTATCGATTGCCCCGCCTCCCGCTGCGTAGCCATGACGACACACCCTATCCTATCTAACCCCTAACCTAACCTCCGCAGCTTCTACGCTTCGAGCGGCCTGTCTAACCTCTCCCCCCCCCCCTCCTTCTCTCTTTTTCATCCTCATTCGCAACATCTCGCGTATTCTCACCCTCCCGGGATTGTTACTCGCGAGGTTACTTCCACATCTCGTGCGAGAAATACAGAGGTCCTTTTCGACATCGTCTCGTATATATAGTCCTCAGAGCTATGGTTGTCCTCCGAGAGAAGCAGGGATGGTGATACAGACACGCGCGCGAGAGAGGGATACATCGAACAGAATGGAACTACCTACGATGGTGGACCACGGAGAACGAAGCAGAATATGGTTTTGTCACCTGGCGACGGAGGGAACGAGATGAACCTTTATGCCACTTATTACTCCGTACTATCCTTCCCCTTCTCCGCGAAATTAGATCGCTGTTTTTTCTTTCGATTTATTATTTTTTTATCGCTTCATTCAGAATAATATAAAACGATCGAAAAGTTCGCGGCGTACAATAATTGAAAAATGTTTGATTTGTTAGAATTATTTCATTAGAATTTAATGAAATTTAATAGGAAAGCAGTGGCAAAAATATCATGAGAAATAATATAATTTTATATTTATAAATTATATCTTTGGAAATAAAAAAAAATTGTTCACGAGACATAGGAAAAATAATAATCATAATAACAACAACTATAATGTATTATTATCATTTATAACGATATTAATTTATAAAATCAATTAAAAAATTTTTTAAATATTTTATCTATGTAACAAAAATTACAATTATATAAGAATTCGTTGATTTTCTATTGAGCGTTAAAGAGTTGAGGGTTCAACGTAAGTAAAGGGTTAAAGTCCTATAACTCCGAAGGTACAATCTTCGATCGGGTATAGATAAAATAAGAGATATTTATCCTCGTGATACGAAGGGAGAGAGAGAGTTGGATAGAGAAAGGGCAACAGAGCTCAGCGAAGAACACGACTACGTAATTGATCGACATCAAGGGGTACATCACAAGCAGATGTTTGAACACGCCCTCACCTCCATCTGTCTCTTTCATAAAGTCCTGCGCGGCTGTAGAAGCCTTCTCCTTCTCTCTCGCACACCTATATTGTACATCGGGTCGTTCTATATACGTGTAAGTTTGCGCGTACCGGAGGAGTCTCGGCGAACCTGTTGGCGAACGTGTACGAGCAGCAAGGACTGCAGGATGCACCAGCGACGGTACGATAATAGCAACTCTTCCCGCATAGAGTGTGTTTTATAATAACACAAAACCGCGGTTAAGATTCAGAATCGCGATAGGCCCGTTCAAACCCCCCCTCGAACGGGCACTCGAAGAAACGCGGGCGTCATTTTTCACGCGTAATATCCTCGGACGTCGTTTTGTACGAGAAAAAGATAGGGGACTCAATAGCGAGAGAAGAAACAGAGGAAAAATTAATAAAAATGTAACTTCGGAGATGAAAAAAAAAATTTGGCGAGAGTAATTTTTTTTTTTTTAAGAGTTGCGTAGCAAAATTTAATAATTAATCAGCCGAAAAACGGAAATTCAGAGAAAAATCTGCAAATTTAAAAAATTTCGAAAAAAAAATGTGCTGTTTCTCGATAGAAATTAAATTTGATTTTAAATTGAGATCGTAAAAAAGTATTATAGTATATGTATATCGTGATAAAATATATTGGCATCATATATGTCGACAAACGTGAGAGTTATAGTTTCTATGCACTTTTTGATACAGCGACGAACAAAGAGTAGGGAAGAAAGAATGCGCAACTCTCTCACTGTCCAGAGAGCACACGATCATTATAAATTTCGTACGGCTCGTTTCTCTCTTTCTATTCGCCCTTTTCTTACGTATACATGTATATGTCGTGTTTTTTTTTCTCTCCGGCTGTTTCTTGTACGCGCGCGTAATAAATTAGTCAAAAAATAACGTTCATCAATTTCTACGATGGCTCGGGGTTTCGTGAGTCTCATAGAAAATAAGCTGCGAGTGAGAAGGAAAGAAACAGCTCGAAAAAAACATCATCCGTCCATCAAACCGTGAGAGTGCAAGCGACCGAAGCCCACTAATACACTACTACGCTGCAACAGCTTGTATACCCTATAGCCTCCGAACTTGATGGATGATTTTTTCTCTCAGCTGTCCATTCGCCTGTCTATCGATACTTTGGTATACTAAACTAAATAATAAAAAAAAAAAAAAAAAAAAAACTCACGCGTATTTGATGGATAAATAATATATTACAGCGTTGTATGCTCTCGGTGTCCCTATTTTAAGACTCTTAAATCGTATTTAATAATGAAATATTACGAATCTCCTGTTAACACTTGTCGAAGGGGTTGCGCTTCGCCCTCTCTATTTCCTGGTTTTCATGACGCTGTTCATCATTTTTTTTTTTTTTTTTTTTTTCATTGCCTTCGTCGAGTATATTTGAATTTTAGAGAAAAAAGATGCTGAATTTATGGTGGGTGGAGATCGTGTATTCAGACACACGAGCGCATAGAATGATAAATTGCTTGTTGCGAACGAGATGCGCGGATAACATAATGAGACCGCATTGTGTTGCGAGAACAGTTCGAGAATCGTTGCGACGCTTCGATCTCGTGCATTTCTGGAGAAAAATCTGTGAGAATAGTGAAAAAAATTCATCCTCGCAATGCGTAAAAAAAATCACCTTCTTCCGAGAAATTCAATTTCTGAATAAAGTTTCTTGGTATTTCGCTTGAGACTCTATTCAAATTGTCTGAGATACGACGATAAGCAAAATGTACAATAAATATAATTCTACAATAACCATAATTAATATACATATAATTACAATTGACAATTTGCAATTATCGTGCAGTTGGAATAGTAACTAAATAATGTTAAAATAAAAAACAGGAATATTCGCAAATTCAGTCCTACGCTTTGATACTTCGATAAAAGCGAAACGAAAATTTGTTTTTAAAAATTCATTATGTTTTCGACGTTCAACGAAGAAGCTAATTGCTAAAAAAGTTGCAATTATAAAATTGTGCAAAAGAATAAATAATTACAAAGGTAATAAGTCAATAAATTCGATTTGGTTATTAAAAAAAATCGTTGCCAATGCCGAAAACTCTATTGAGATTCGTTCCGAGAATTTTGTTATCGGATCTAAAAGATCCAAAGGCTCCACCTCGAGAAGATCGAGGATCCTCGGGGGATTCACCTACGAAGTTATTCTTCTCTCGTCCGATTGGCCGACAGTCGGATGAGTCCGCCATTGTCTCATTCGCGCTCTCGCGCTGTTTTTTCTCTCATTCTCAGCTCGTGCCGATGTTTTTCCGCTTTTGCTTTTTTTTTAATTCTTTCTTCGTCGAGCCATCGAGTTCTTTTTTTAAGTAAAACTTTATTAGGGACGTTTTGGACTTTCGGCATAGAGTAAGTCGCGTAAATTGCATTATTGAAGTGAAACTTCTATAGCTACATATCGCGTCTCGTATTGCATTTCCACAGGAATGTGACTCATTACGCCCTATTATTCCATAAGACAATAAGTCAGATAAGTGATAAGAAACTTCGTTTACCACGTCTTGTACTCTCTCCGTAAAATAAGTTAGCGCATTACGCGTTACACTCTGCTATTTCGTAGGAGAATAAGTCAGATACGTTACAACATAACTTTCTTCGCCATGTTTTGCATTTCCATAATTGAGTTAAAGATTGCATTTGCCGTTTCCTGTTACTTTCTATGATTTTACAAAAGCGGAAGTAAAATATGTTACAAAATAAAGCGTAACGCGTTACATGTTACCGCCTACAATTCGCACGGAGAGTAAGTTAGATATATTCGGAAACAACACATTACGCGTTACATTTTCCGACGAATAGTACGGTTACCTAACAACCGTAAACATTTTGCAATTTCATATAAAAAAGTTTCACTTCAACTGCGCGTTAAGGTTACACGTAACCATTTTTTTTCTTTTTTCGATGAAAAAAGGGTCGAGCAAAAGGGAAAATAGAAACGTAGAGACGCGTCTCTGCTCGCGACTCTGTGCGAAGATACATATTCCGAGAAGTATAAGGAAGAAGGAGATCTCGCTGAGAAGTTGAGCTGAGGGAATATAAAGAAGATCCTTGTAATCCGGGAAAGCTAAGTCGACGGTACTCGCTGGTTGTGTTGCATTACAACACACCAGAGAAAGATAGAGACGGGGGAGAAATTTAGAAGAAGCAAGGAGCCGAGATGATCCTTGCGGCAAAGCGTGCGTGCGGCGTTGCGGCTTGCGACCCAATAGGAAAGATCCTTTTTTTTCGTAGTAGAGACCGCGAGAGCGAGAAAAAAAAGAGAAGACCACGGAAAAATAACATAGCTAGACGCTTTGGGAATGAAGAACAAACACGGGCCGCGGAGGAGTCAAGCGATTCGAGAAGCACTCGAGCGACTCATACCCGGGGCACAAAGGGCCAACAATGGCGAGATAGAACGAGAGGTGGACGATACACAGCCGGCTTGTAAAACACAGAAGATCCTGTGGAGATACGAGAGACGATCCTTCCTCTCTCAAGCTCTATATATACATATATACTAGTAGTGTAGCTTTTGCTTTCGCAGGAAAGACGGCAAGAGAAGTAAAACTAGAGACTAGCAAGGGGCGCGCGCGCGCTTACCTCGACGAACCTCGGGGTGGTCCGAAAATAGGAAATAGGATTTGGGGAAATTCTGAAAAATGAATTAAAAAAAAAGATCTCTGGAAATGGCAGCGCGCAGATTTTCTTTGAAGATGACTACGTTACGAATTTAATATTTTCTTGTTAATACAAATTTAAGGGTGCAATAAAAATTGGGATATTAATATAAAAAATTCTTTCTCTCACATTTTTATGCAATACATGAACTGGACAAGCTATTTGATTAATTATAAAAAAAATTCATTCAGGAATTTATAAAAATTAAAATGTATTATTTTATTTTCAATGTCTATATTTATTTACTTATCGATTTGTTTGTTATAAAAATCAAGGGACGGAACGAAAATTGATTCGACGACGTTTTTCAAAGCTCAACTTTTCGCGCTCTTGTGCGACGTGTCAATTCGATGTTAGGGGTTGTAAAAGAAACGCAGAGACTCGGAGTCTCTCGAAGCGTGAATGAAAATCCCGTAATCCAAAAAACCGGTAATCCAAGTAGAAACGACAAACAAATCTCTCGAGAGATTTGCTTCATGGATCCTTCTATTATAGTGTCTTCTTAGTAGTTATATATATATACACTGTGTCGCTCGTTGAGAGAGGACCTCTCACAAATCCCTTTTCTTTCGTATACTTTCGCGCGTATATACTCCTCCGTCTCTTTACTCTTCTTGTTTCGTGCTTTTACACGTCCAGTGTCACCGCAAAGAAGAGGATTTTCACCCGGAGAATACCCAGGAAGTTCGAGGATCGTTATAATCCGTGCGGCAAAAGCAAAAGTGAGATCGTGCAAATACGAAAATCGGTTTTTTCTCGAAAATTTCGAGAGTCGATCGGAAAAACATCGCAAAATTCTCAAACCAAGTTAAATCAATTCTAAAACTATACGAAAAAAAATGCATGCAGAAATTCTAAAAAAAAAAAAAAAAACGAAATTCAACCCCTTAACATGAAATTTAAAAAAACCGGTAATTTTTTGGCTCATATCACACATATAGCTTAATAATGATAAAATATTATTATTTGTTATTTTATAATATTTCGTCCAAATATTTTAAAAATTATACAAATCAATAGAAATACGTCGGTTTAATTATTCGTCATTAAAAAATCAATAAAAAACGAAACTAAAGTGTAAAAAATTGAATATTGAGAACAAACTCGTCTGTTGTAGATTGTGGGAGAGTAGGAATTAACGCTCTCAGATTTGAACAATCCCAGGAGCAAAAGTTAATAAAAAGATGACTAAAGATATGCTACGGGACAGAGAATACTGATCGGCGCCCCCGTTAAATTTCTCGATTCTTCATTTTCGTTTCTTTTTTTTATTTTTTCAAAATTTATCCTCGATTATTTTTCTTTCTCAACGATACGCCAGTGTTATAGTCGGCAGATATAAATTCGTGCAACGTTTTTCTTCGTCGCTACGGGGACTATAATTTGAAGTTCCTTGCCACGCCCCCGCTTGCTCATGGTCTAACCTCACCGGGGAATATCTTCTCGGGAATATACTATAATGTATATCTACGTTATATGTATAGTCTATGTAGAAGCGCCAGAGATTTCGACAACAAGATAAGAAGAAAGTCCTGTCACTTTGTCGGTGAAGCTCTCCCTCTCGAGAAAGAGATTCTCTTCTCGGTGAGAGTTAAACATGTGTGTGTGCGCTTCGTTCGACTATAGTGTCGAGAAGTCACGAGGCAACTATAGGCGACCTTCCTTCCTCTCTTTCGCCGAAAGGATCATCGGTAAAATCGTTCGGTCCACTTTTAAATATATTTTATATCTTACCTATTCATGATAATTTATCATATATCGCATTTTTTCAAATACCAATTTTCTTTTTTTTTTCCTATTTAAAAAAAAAATTAATTTTTGTCACTCGGTCCACATTTAAATTTATTTTAAGTTTTTTACTCGTAATAATTTATAATATACCAAGTTTTGTTTAAATTTTTTTCGATTCGGAAGATCGAAATTTTTTTTTTCTTTTAAAATAATCGTATTTTTGACGTTTCGTTTACTAACGTTAAACCTCCGACATCAATTTCATTACAACGTGTCGAGGGGCTCGAAGGACCATTTTTGATTCCGTTGTCTCGTCACAGAGAAAAACTTGACACTTATGACACGTGGTGCCTAGTCGTCGACGGGCGGTTACGTCAAACCTGACAGAGGATGTTTTTCAAAATTCCCCCCTTTAGATCCCTTGAACTCTGATGTTTTCTCGTAAACACGTTGATATACACCGATTACTGAGAAACAGAAGGGCGTATTGCAGACGCATTTAATGTCGACTAATAAAATCAGAGCTCCAAATTTTTTCTTTTTATTTTTTTTTACGATAATCATAAAAAATTATATACTTTTTATACTATAGATAGAAAAATAATAATATTAATAACAATATATGTATTATATATTTTTCTATTTTTTTAATGTCTAAGAAAACAAATTTATATTTTCATTCAAAGCATTTTATAAAATTATAAACTAATGAATTTATTTCGTATTAAATTTTTAGCGGGAAAGAATATATTAATATTTATATTTTTTATTTTTTTTATATTTATTTTTTTTTTTTATTAATTTTTTTAGTTGTTTTGCTATAGAATTACGAAAATAAACTTAAAAATTTTGGGTTACGACCTTACGTTTCTCGGCTTAGGAGATTTCGGAAAGATTCCAAGCAGAACCAGAGGCGCGAGTCCCTATCGAGTACCCGTAAGAATTACCAGTTCGTACCTACGCCCTGCGCATAGAAATCTATGAGAAGCGCATAATGCATATACCTGGTACGAGTGGCGATGCCGCTGCGGCGACCCTCTTCAAAAACTCACGAAAACCACTACGCCTAGTTAGTCAGGCATTGTGCAAGCGCCGGTGTTACTTTATGAAGTGGAAACGAAACTAACGTGGAATAACGTCGAGACAAACTCCGAACAAGCCTCGGTGACAACTTGATCGTTATAAATATGCACGCGTTATACAGGACTCTTTCCAAGTAAAAACGGTTTTTTGATAAAAAAAAAAAAAAAACAAAAAATACTCAAGTGCTCATCTTATATATGAAAAAAATGCTTCGCCCCAATATCTGATAAATATATCGAATGTTAAAAAAAAATGAAATGAATTTTGAAAAAATTATATACTTACTTATGTAAACAATCGGCAAAGGGCTGTAAATGTTTTACACCTCTTTGCCGATTTTGACGAAATTATTGCGGAAAACAAATGTTCCAAATAAAATTTGATAAATAACTTAAAAAAACGTAAAAAAAAAAAAAAACGTTATTCATCATTCGGTATCGATTTACTTTCCTAACGCCCTCTGAATCCATAAGAAAACACAAGAAATCTAAGATGAGCATAGCGCGCGTGTCGGTCCTAAACAAACAAAAACGTTTATTCATAGTTCTCGTCTATACGACTGTACCCCGTCTCACCCTCTCCCCGCGTGCGAACTGATCGACGGTAAAAACTCTCGTTCCATAGTTTTGCGGCTTTGCTACCCCGGCGCAGTCTGCTACCCCTGCCATAGGGAAGGTTTGTCGTTCGCGAACCGACTCCGTACTTTAAACGCTTCGGGACTCATTCTCTCGCACGTGTCCCGGGATCCCGCGCGATCAACTCTCGCGACGAGCCATTAACGCTCGGGGCTCTTTCTTCCCCCAACGCGTTAATATAATATTAAAACTATGCTTCAGTATACGAGAGTAACGTGGTCGCCAACAGGGGTCAGTTAAAACTCAATGATCTACGAGTACACGCGCTCGGCGCAGACGTATCCTCAGCATCCACATTACAGAAAGGAGCAACGGAGCTAAAATATAATTTAATGTACGGCAGACCAGGTCGCCTCGCGACACCAGTTTTTTTAATTAGATTATGAGTGATCGGTGGTCTCGACACTGCTATACTACACGGAGATAAAATTCGATACAAGGGTTTGTAAAGTCAATTCATGGAATGAGAAAATTCGGCGTTATTGCTTCTCGGTTTAGCGGCCCTACGTCATCGATTCTGTAATATAGTGTAGAAAAAAAGAAAAAAAAAAAGATGAAGCAGGACGCATCGAAGGGGTCGATGTATCCCGAACGAGATCGACGAGGGTCTCCCAAACGGATTTATGAATTTATGGATTCCGGGCACGCGCCCTTCCTCTCCCAACACTCGCACCCTCTGACCGTCCATTCACTCGTGTTCTCTGTCTCTCTCTCTCTCTCTCTATATATATATACATATGCGTATGTAATACATTATGTAGTGGACTGTATGCCCCATAAACTTGCGGTCAATGTACTATATATATTCCTCGAGATTTCGGAGCATTAATTGTGGGCGAAACTGCGGCGAAGGTAATCGATCTGAGTAACACACAGGAGACAAGGCGCTTCCTTTACGCTCGAGACGAGTCTTAAGGGAGGGGACAGGACGATACCAGAAACTTTGTGGTATACATATGTGTTTTATGCGTGTGTATAGTTGGAGTGCAAGTGGAAGGCGGAGCGGACGTTGAAGTAGCCTCGGGTCACCACGCCCATATGAAACACGAGAACACGACGAGAGTCCGCGATTTAAACGAAGATCTATAGAAGATCGATGCGAAGGAATTGGATTCGAGAGTAAAAATGGCCATAGCATCTTTTGAGCTTTGATTTGCCATTGGAAATTGCGAGAGGATTGGAAAAACGTGATAAAAAATGCAAACACATTTTTATCAATTCGAACAAATCGTTACAGAGCGCTGGCGATATACGAGATTGACGAAAGTATAAGGTATCTGCGAAGATCCTTCGCTCTTTCGAATTGATGTGTCCTTGACGTTGGGACAGTTTTCTCCCTTCGACAGATAAATAATCATTCCACATAGTGTCCGAACTTTGCCCTCAAAATTTGATTTCTTGCGAAAATTGATTGGAGAAAAAATACGAACGAATCTGGGAGAAGGGTCGCTGGTTTACGTTTTAGTCGGATTTCGGAATCGACAAATTTATATCAAATTGTGTTTAAAAAAATACTAAATTCAATGTACCCGGGAAATTGAAATTTGGTAATGATAATATAATAATTATCTCATTTTTATTATTATTATGTGAAAAGTTACTTAATAATTGAATTTAACATCACTACATATGAAAAATAATACGATAACCTGTACTACAAAATTCCCAATCATTCATAAAATTCGTATAAACGGTGTTAAAGTTGACCCATTTTTCCCTTAGTTCGCAAATTTGTTCATTAATGTAAAATCGGAATTTTAAAAGTACATTGTACACGTGTATAAAATTTAAAGAAAGGTTCGTCCTTAAAAAATTCCGGCACCGGTCATTGATTTTTTTCTAAATGATTTGTTGATTTATATAAAATAAACTATCATTTATACATCGAAAGCTTCAGTCGCTTGACTCTTTTGTGTGTTTTTTTTTCTTTTGTATTTTAATAACGTTGATGCCTGCGACGTTTAGACTAAAATTTGAATTTAGGCCAAAAAAATCGTTGATCGTTGAATCCGTGTTAAATGATCGTCTCTGTATGAATACGTGAGTCGACTCTTCTCGAGGTCCTAAATAATTCATCGACGAGGGCACACACGCGAGGGTGCTATAGGGACGAAGGGTGGGGGGGAGAGGAGAATCGCATAGATCAGTTGGGATCAGATGCAAATCAGATTCATTAGCGTTAAGCCAAAGCGGGGGTTGAGGGAGGAGAGAGGTGGATATCTCCTTCCAAACTCTACCCTCGACGCGTAAACAGAAGCGGGGGTGTGTCGAGCACGAAACGTTGCTGCTTCGGGCTGCTGCTGCTGTTGCGAAGGGGGTGCCGTGCGTACGAGAGGGTGAAAGAGACGAGGAATGGAGGAGTGGGATTGTTATTGCGCGGTTACACCGCTCCCACTGCTTTCGGCTCGTTCCCGTTTATTTCCCTCGAAATAACCCAATGCTCACTACACGCTGCAGTAACAACTACAGTACACCAATACGAACGCAACTTTTAGCTGAGTAAATGTTTGCTCGTTTCTATGTGTGTACAGTAGGGATATACGGAGTAGCTTTTGGTATAATACGCTTGTGTTGGTCGCCTTGTGCGGTTGACTTTTTGCTCCGTAACCGCAAAGCAAAGCCGCGAGAGATATACGAGTATAAGTTTTTTTTTTTTTTCATAGTCGTGTACACACTTTGTAGACTGTGTATGCGTTACTCATTACCGTATAATATGTATGCAACAATTGCAAATGTGTGTAATGCCCGTTGGTCTTTCCGCAAACGAGATACCGGGAACTTTCATGGTCGCCGGTTCTTTCCTCGCGGGAAATACCGCAACGAGGAAAACAGCTGAGGTCCAGTATTGCATTACGTAACATAAAGCTCTATTCACATCTCGCTGTGGCCAAAGATGATTAATAGAGTCAACTAATCGCATTAGTGAGACACGAAAAAAAATATATCAATTGTTTGCGGAATTACGTTAATATAATCTGATAAGTATTTGTTCCGATTGATCGACGTCCCGATTCCTTATCGGTGCAATGCATACAAATTATCAATCCGTTATACTTTTTGTTAATGCAAACAATGCGGGGTTTTTCACAGATAAGAGGGCATTGAGGAAAAATAAGTTTCATTAATACGGAGCGGAAGATCCGACGAGCGATTATTGAATAATCAACACAATTGAATGTGTCACGATTAATACATATAACAATTTAATGACAATATTTGTCCGCGTATCATGCGACGGCCTTTCTTCGAAGAAACGATTACGACAACCTTGCTGTGACTTTGTTTATTCGCTCTGTTTTTTCTTTTTTATATATTCGCTTTTGCTATCCCTTTGTCAACTCCCGCTTCGCCAAGATTACTAATTAACACGTGCTATCGCGGAGGTACGGCGCAATGTACGATGGGCAAATATTTGTTCTCGAGAAGACACCATCATTCGGGTCAATTATTCACGCTTTCCGACCGCAAGAAACCGTTCATCGTTTACCACGAATTAATATTAAATTTCACTTGAATTTTATGATGCGTGTAATTTAAATTACCAATCGGCCTGTGGCATGTATGTTCTTATCTTTGAGGAAAATGAACGAAAAAATTATTTCGTTTGCCGAATTAGTTGACATCATAGGCGGATAGTTCAACGATTACTTCAATATGTTTAGTCACTTATTAGAGCGGTTAGAATATTCCAGAAATAAAAAATTCAAATTACCATTATAATATGATACAAAATTTCGCAATTGTGTCAACGAGTGTGAGATTTATAATCATTTTTGATTAATTATCAAAATTCTTGATTAAACGCGATCCTAAAATATATCTGTTTTTGTGGTTAAAAAAAAAGATATCGATCTCAAACTTATTTACCAGTGACGATTTATTCACGTGATACCAACAGTAACACAATAACAGCAACACTAACGGTATAAAAAAAATATTAAACAAATCTGTAATTTACGACGATTTAGTCACGTGATACGAACGTCACGCAATACATCCACAAGCTGTAACGATTGCAGTTTAAGGAAATGAGTGCATCGACTTTATGGAATACTTGTTACGTTTCCTCAATAAAAAAAAAATAAAATAGATAAACTGCTGAGAAGGAAAAGTACGCACTTCTGTTTCTCAGCAATGCGTAATTATACATGTATGCGCATCGCTAAAGTAACGCGATAGCTTGTTTCTTGGCAATTTATATGTATGTCAATATTCACCGGTAAGAAACACAATGGTTTATGCAATGTCGATTCACAGCTTAAAATATACGAGATACGCCCTTCTGTGTCCTTGTAAAATAATACTGCGTCGGCGCGTTTCAATTTTCCAGGTAACATTGTAATTATAACGGCATCCTTTTTCTTCTGTTTGTTTTTGTTGGTATACTTGCTTCATGCCATCAAACTAGTTGCATCGGTTTCCTCCAAATAGGTGACTAACTCAACAAGCCGGTTTTCCGTCGAAGTAGGTATCGGTCAGACTATAAAAACGTGCCGCCAGAGTAATCGCATCATCAGTTGCACTTTGCAGTTTCTCAAGTAACACCAGTACGACGTGATAACAAGACAACATTCATCATGGTGATGTTCTTCGCAATTATTGCTCTTTTCCTCACCGGAAGCGCATTGGCCCAAAGCGGCTCTCTAGCCAGTTGCCCGGCAATCACGACTGAGCCGAATCTCGATGTCAACAAAGTAAGTTCGCACTGATAGTGAATTTTTCGTTGCTGATGCAAAAATTGATCAATCTGATCATCCAAAAAAGCCCGCGGGTAGTCAACATTTCTATCAAACTCGATGGAAACATTTGTTTTTCAAGATTGAAGATGTGTTCATTTCAAGATCAGAAAGTTCGTACAGCATTCTACTCGGGATCAAGCGATTTCAGACAAATTGAATGAATTACAATTGTAATAGTTGCATTACTTTATCGTAATACCGATACGATTTCGGACAATATGATTAAAAAAGGGTAAATAGATCGCAGTGCTACTGTATTCTAACAAAGATTCCTGTTTCGCTTCGCAGTATATGGGAAAATGGTTCGAAGATCGCAAATTGGACGCTTCATTTGAAGGAGGCGCGAGATGCGTGGTCGTCACTTACACCAAAAACGGAGAGGATCGTATCAACGCCGCCAACGCCCTCATTTCTGGCAAGTAAGTAACAATATTTCAAAAGTGTTACATAGAAATCGCGGCTTTCGAGTTATGGCGAATGGTGGATAAAATGTGAGTAATCATTGATTGATTTCTGAAGGACTGGACAGCCAACGGTTACCCCATCGTACCTCCGCATCCCCGATTTGAATGACGCTGCCAAGATGAAGATCAGATACGACTCCATGCCTCCTAATGTCGAAGCTGACTATTACGTTTTGGGAACCGACTACGACAACTACGCCGTTGTTTACACCTGTGCCAGCCGCGGTCTTGTCACGTAAGTGCTAATCGACAATTGATTGAAAATATACACAATCGTTTAACCGATCGGTTAATGTAGTTATCTAACTTTGCGATTGGTTCCATTTGCAGCTCCAAATTCGCATGGATATTGACCAGAGAACAGCACCCGTCCCAAGCCGTTATCGACGAAGCTCTTGCCGTACTCAAGAAAAACAACGTCGACACAACAAAACTGAAAGTGACCCAATGGGACAAATGCTAAACGGCGAACCTTACGTTAAAAAATAAAAAAAGAAACAACCAACAAATATAATTACCTGACTATCAGGAGCATCAAAATCTGTAACGCTTTGTAGCATTTTCAATATTTTAATGCAATGAAATATATTTCTTTGATTGATAACTCGATGTATTTTTCATTATTATTATTATTATTGTTATATAAATATTTTTCTAGAGTGAAAAATGATTATAAAAATATAATTAAAAAAAATTACTTTATGCGAAAGGTAATTAAAAATATATTGAAAATCCGACATTTTTCAGAAATCGTATGAAATTCGAAACTTGTTTATTGGCGACGATTTATTCATCACGAGATACTAAGGATACATAGTACATTCGTTGACTTCACTGAATGCAGTATAAGGAAACGAGTGCATCAGCTCCATAATATCGTGCTTGCATTTCCGCAATAAGGAAAAAATATATAAACTACCGACGAAGAAGAACTCGCATCATTTCACATGTTAAATGTCATGATAAGTGATACTTCTTTATGTTTCTCAGCAGTAAATAATTATATATATGATGCGCGATAACCCGTTTCTTACCGGTCGATATATGCACTGCTGAGAAACAAAAAGCCAAATCCGCTATCGGTTCACACGTTAAATCATGCGAGGTAAGCACTTCTGGTTCTTCCCCGTCGACCCAGTATTTTTTTTCAGGCAACATTGATCTTCCTCTCCCTCCATCATGCTGGTGTGTCAATATCGCGATCAAAATAATTTCATCGCTTTCCTCCAAATGGCTGACTAATTCAATCAGGTTTCGCGGCAGAGTAGGGATACGATAGACTATAAAAACGTGCGGCCAGCCAAACCGTATCATCAGTTCACTTTGCAGTTTCTCAAAGAACAGCAGTTTAACGTGATACAACACAAAAATTCATCATGGTGATGATCGTCGCACTTGTGGCTCTATGCCTTTCCGGAGCTTTGGCTCAAAGCTCTCTTAGTGACTGCCCGGCAGTCACCACCGCACCTAACTTCGAAGTCTCCAGAGTAAGTTCGCACAGATATCATTGCATTATTTATTCCCGACGAAAAAATCTATCAATGTGATCTTATGAAGTTCGGGTTTACGCTAATTTTCCATAAAACTCGATCCAACCATTTTATTTTCGAGAGTCCATATGCGCTAATTTAACTTTGGAAGAGATCAGTTCGTATTGCATTTGGGGTCAGGATAATAGTATCAAAAATGCAGTTTCGACTTGCTGCTGCGTTGTCCTAACAAAAGTTAATAAATTGTTCCGCAGTATTTGGGACAATGGTACGAGAACCGCAAGTACCATGCTAATTTCGAAGGAAACTCGAAATGCGTGATCGCCAGCTACACCCAAACCGCACAGGATCGCATTGCCGTCGTCAACTCCTACATCTCTGGCGTGTAAGTAGAAATATCGAAAATCCTATACCTATGGGTTACATAGAATTTAGGACCTTATAATAATCGAAGCAATAATCGATCGATTAATTGATTTTAGAACTGGAGAACCATCGACCATCGAATCGCGCCTCCGCATCCCCGATCTCAATGACGCTTCCAAAATGAAGATCCGATACGAATCTATGCCCCCTGGTGTCGAAGGCGACTACTTGGTTTTGGGAACTGACTACAACGAGTGGGCCGTTGTCTACAGCTGCGCCAAACGCGGTCTTGTCGCGTAAGTACCGATCCACGATCGATTGAAGAAACAAACAATTTCTCAATCAACACTAACAATCGTTTGCTGGATTTGCCTAACTTTGCAATCGATTACTTGTTTGCAGCTCCAAATTCGCATGGGTCTTGACCAGAGCAAAGAACCCGTCCCAAGCCGTTATCGACAGCGCTCTCGAAGTTCTCCAGAGAAACCATGTCGACACAAGCAAACTTCACGAAACCGAACAGAACCACTGCTAAACAGTAAACCTACGGTTTTGAAAAGAAAAAACTCTTCCTAACCTACCTGATTCGAAGGAACATCAAAATATATTCCGCTTTATACTGTCTTTGATATTTTATTGCAATGAAATATATATCGTCGATCAATAATTCAACACATTCTTCATTATTCCTGCATACTTTTGCATTATTACCATAAATACAAAATACAGGTTGGAATATATAAAAAATATATTTTTATGATGTAATGACAAATACATCAGTATAGATGTATACGACACGTGCAAACATTTTTATACCAATATTTTACCGACCGGTAAATCCTTTGAAAAATTGTGAGATAAGCAAACAGTGTTCACGAAAACGACCGATTTCGTTGTCCGGTATGTTCTCGAAAACGGCTGGAAATTACTTAACAGTATTTGATAAAGCGATCCTATGACGTACTATCGGCAGCGTTTGGAATAGAAAATTTATATCAGTTGAATATTCGTACGGAATAAAGCATTTTACAGAATACTCCTTTGAATATATCGACGATTGGGCGCCATGTTCTGCGATATACATATTTTTTTCGACCCTCGATGACTCGCAAGACGCGTTTTTTGTCTCCGGCTTTTCGCCACAAATTCACGGAACGATGGGATTTTGTGGAAATTTGCTTTCTTTAAAAAGAACGAAAAAAAAATTACAAACATTGAAAAACTTCCGACTGAAAAAGGAGTGTAATAAAGAAATCGTATTAACAAAAAAGTGCGAAATGACAATTATTCACATCTTATAGTTGGGAGATTTCCATACTCAATGACGAAGAAATCGCCCATTTATAACATATAAATAATGAGTTGTCATTTCACTTTTTTTTTTACTAATACGATTTCTTTATCGCTCTTTTTTCAGTCGGGAATTATTTTTATTTTCGTGCTTTTAAAATGTTCGGATGAACAAAAAGTTGAAAAATCAACTTTTATAGTCAAATTTAAGAAGCGTATTATGCCCAATTAGTGCTCTTTTATCGAATCGCCCAAATGTCCTCCTCGGTATCTTTTCGACTAATAGAATTTCTCTGATGTATTTATATCTCAGAATATGAAAGTGTGAGAAAGAGTCGAGAAACAAAGCTTTAAACTGCATGCATATAGTTTCGCGTAAGGAAGTACCAAGGGTGAGAATGAATGCTCGAGGGAACGATGATTGAAAATGATCGTCGATCTCTCCACCGGGACGTGGTAAATAGATTGCCAACAAGCCTCGATGTTTCAAGGGGTTCGACGCTGAAATTTCCCAACACGTACAAACGCAAGTGAGTTTGCGACTCGAATAGCTCGGCCAGCTTCGGTACCCTATACCCTGGAGGATTACAGGGATTATACAGAGATTGAATCACTTCCCAGTTCGCCCGTAGCAGCATCATTCACTCCCTACCTCCCCGGTTTCGCGTTTCTGCCTCCAAATGTGTCTTTGCGCTCGTGCGAAGTCTTAATTCCTCCCGCACCCTTAATCATCGTGTCTTTACCATATTTTACCAGGAATCATTTAAACACCGCCCCCTCGTAGTGAACGTAAATTTCGTCTCTTTTACGTGGATTCTTTCTCATTCTTTATCTCGGTTGTTAAATCTCGGAGCGATCAGGAGGTGCCAATTACGAGGCAGAAGAGATGAAGAAGACCGTGAGACCCCCTCCGCCCCATCGTAAAGCCCGTGGCAGTTCAAAACAAACTCCGAAAGGATGTGTACAAAGGCAAGGGGGATGCGAAGCTGTGCGAAAGAGAAGGAGAGAGAGCAAGAGGAGCCCTAATGAACTTCCCCGTTTAATAAAACTCGTGCGGTGGTGTTGCCGGTATGTCGGGACAGACAGAGAACGCGAGGGAGAGAAAGATGAAACATAAGCGAGGCCGACCAAGTCCTGCCGCCGTCGTCCGGCAACCCCGAGCTAATCTGACTTTGATTAAACTTTTAGCGCGACACCTAAAGGGAAGGGGCGGGGGAAGGTGGGGAGGGGGCGAGGGTTGCCGATAGCTATACACTAAACTCACCGAGCCGACGTGTAAGTCGATTTTTATTACCTTCACGTGCATAAATTAAATCCCCTATACATCTTTGAGCTGTTGAGATCGGAGGCAGTTTTTTTAAGGGATCGAGTTAATATAGTTAAAAAATAATAGTCGAAAAATAATTTTTTCTGATTTTAGACTCAGTGTTTCGTGATCCGTGAAGACGAAAATTATTATCCAAGGAAATCAATTTTGGATTAAAAAAATATATATTGTTATTATATTTTTGGCTGAAATCCATTGTTGATCAATTCATCTTGACAAAAAAAGCCGAAGTTCATTAGTGCACCAGTACTATCGGCAAAATGTATGTATGATAATTCAATATAATTCGAAAATATTATTATAGAAAATAATAACAATAGTGACGAAAATTATTTTAGACAGAAAATATAATGATAATTGTAGAGTTTTTACAAGTTATATTATTATTTATTTATTTATGTATTATTATTGTTAGTATTTTAGAACAGCATCGATTTTAGTAAAAAATAATAATAATATAATTTGTAAAAACTCTGCAAATGTTATTATATATTTTCCGTCAAATTCATTGTCTTTTAAAATAATTATCGTCAATAATATTGTCAACATTATTGTTATCATTATTGTTTTTATGGGGAAGGGGAATATTTTCGGTAACCGGTGCTGCCACCGAGGGGCAAAGCTCGCACTAAGTTCAGACTGTGCTCTTCCATTGCAGGATAAACGCGTGCAACTGCAGCAATGCAGAAATCTGTTACAGACTGCTGCACTTTTGACTGCACGTCGATAAAACCGAATCGGATAATTTTTTTCTCATCTGATGCTACAAACTTAACGACTGTTGATAAACGATTTGACTCGCGATAACTGTAGCAAGATATTACGAGAATTTTGTGTATCGTAAAGAAGATTCATTAATAAAAAAGAAAAAAAAAATATCGAATTAATTATGTACACTGATATCATGGAATCACTTTATTGTCACACGCCATGTCTGGCATTGGGGGTATCTTTTATCTGGTATATTATACTGGATACAGTCACTAACGTTTTTTTTTTCTTTTTTCGTTTTTTTTTTCTTTATATTAACAGTGCCACGAGGAGCCATCGGGAAACCGAGGATTCATTTTTTATTGTATTTTTTTTTCGTGTTTTTTTCATTTTTGTTTCGTTTTGTTTGTTAATCAACTCTATTATTTTAATACACTAGTTAATAAGTCGATTCCTCGCGTGGGCTTTGATCGCGCGCATACAATATGTACAGTCTCGAAAAAACACGCCTTTTGTTCCCTATGTATTGTTTTTTTTAATAGTTTTTCGTTAAAAAAAAACAAAGAATCGATCTTTTTCTCTCCTATCTCTGAATGTCGATAAGATCTTTCATCGATGTTCGGAAGGTTTTTTTTTTCTTCCGTTTTTTTGGACCATCGGTTTCTCGCTGGTCCATCCTGGCACTTCGTCTAATCATACTGCTTAGGTTCGTTCCTTCTTCGTAATTTATTCTTTTTTTTTGTCCCGGGAGATTAATTCACACTCTCGCACACGCTCGCAATTGTTTTTTTTTTTTTTTTTATTATTCGTGCGCTCTGGTTCTCTCATACTCGCACGACGAGGTAAACAATAAGACACGGTCTCTCGCTCTCTCAATTTCTCTCTTTCACCATTGACAAATTAGAAATGTACGAAGCCTGTCTCTCTCTCTCTCTCTCTCTCAAATATCTCGCTCTAACGGTAGTCGAGTAATAATTTGTTTTTTCCCTTTCATCTTCGTTTTCGTCACCATCTTTAATTTCATTTTTTTTTCTTTTTTTAATAGTAAGGTATAAGGATCGACGTGTCACGCTCGACTCGCGCATCGCCTTGTTTTACGCAACGATCCGAACGAAAGATCGGCGTTAATGGGATTTTTTTTTTTTTTTTTCGAACATTATAATTACGAAACTGCGTGCACGAATCGACCGCGAAACAATGGTTGTTTTTTTTTTTTTTAGTACAAGATACAAGGTAGCTATACTACGTTGGACTGGTTCTACAAGGTAGTCATTAGTTAATTTGATAATTAATAAATTGTTGGCATTGTTTTTTTTTGTTTTTTTTTTTTTCATCTCTCGATCCCCGCGACACTCCCGTACGATCTCGTAATGCATTTTTAGGGTTATTCTTTTCTCGCGATTGTTCCTTGTGGTAATTTAATTTTTTGGTTTTTTTTTTTGTTTGTTACAAATCACTATGTTGGCTCCCTAAAATTTGACAAAAGTGGTTGTACCCCTTGGCTCTCTCACACGTAATATAAATACCCATTCGATTAACAGAAAGATGCATTCGATGCATTTTTTTTACCGATGCAGACAGTTTTTTTTTTTTTCTTTTTTTTTATCACTGTACCCCTTGAACCTCGTCCAAAGATCGCAATCACACTGACGATTGCGACAATAACGTTAATTGTTTTTTCGTTTTTCGATATTTTTTTTTTTTTTTTCATTCCATTAAGTTAATTAATATATAGGTACAAAGTCAGATATTAATTGTGTGTGTGTCATGATTTTTTTTTTACGTTTCATTCGCATTCGATCTCTTATATACGATTAATTTAACTCGCGTTTTCCATGATTCATTGCACACGCGCACGCGTGTCATATTCGACCTAAGATTGAGCATATGCTTATTTACAAATCGGCAAGGCAAGGGTCAAGAATCACTTTGTTGAATATTTTTTTTTTTACAATTGTTTTTTTTTTAATCAATCGCGGAATATTTGTGTAACACGAAAAACGGCAAAACTATAAAAAGTAAAAAAAAAGATCGAATATAACACGAATTCATATGTAACTCTTGCTATGCCATTTTGCGATTTTTTTTTTCCAGAACGAAGCATAGCGCAATTCTTAATGTAAATTTCGTTAAAAATGTGAATTCATGCAAATACCTCTTCGCCAATTTTTGTTTATTTTTCTTTTCCTATCTCATATACGTTTGTAGAATTTCATGGCGTAAGTGCAATAGTTTTTTTTTTCTTCCATTTTCAGTTTTTTTTTTTTTTATGTTTACATACACGTGAGATAACGGGTGTCTCGTTTATCTTTTTTTTTCAACGCTCTTGCGAGTCTTCGAAATGTCGATTAGAAAATCATATAGAGTTTGATATTATGTTTTGTATTTTGGTGATTTTTTATTTATTTATTTATTTTTTTCTCATGTTCTTTCGTCCCTATACAATGCCGCTCGTCATGCATCTTTGCTCTTTTATATTCCCCCTTCCCGTGTGCGGATCCGATGGTAAATATATTTACGTTCTTCGTGCGGTAATTTCCTAGATATGAGGAGAACAAAACAAACGACGATACGAGCCAAGTTCAATTTTTCACGCGAATACACCTTCACGTGCTCGCTGCCCCGCCCCGGCCCCCCCCCCCCATTCGTAGATTATCAAAGTTCTAAGTTTGAATAGGATATGCAATATTTTTATGTTTTTTTAAGCGTTAACCATTTCGGCGAAAAAACGAAATCTTTGCAAACTTGAATGTTCGCCGTACCGGAGAATTTTGGCATCGTGAATAAAAGTTTGCAAAGAATTCAAAATACGCGTCAATTGGCGGATTACAAACTGAACGTGTGTTACAATATTATTAGTCTTGTATATTTTTTTTTTTAAATCCATTCTCGTTCGCTATTACAATGTCTCTTTTTGTGTATAGTTTTCACGTTACCTTTTTTTTACGAACTTTTTATCTCTTCATATATGCGCGTGTAAGTGTGTATGTGTTTTTTTTTAATTTATTATTATTTTTTTTTCTTATTATTCGTTATTTGACCCCCTGTGACTAAACTCCGTACACTTGCAAAATTTACTTAAAAATCACCTTATAGTAATTTTCACAATACTTACATGTTTCGGTTTTGGTATCTCGTTAAGACTCTACGATCAGTTTTTTTATGTTCACGAGTAAAAAATCCTCCTTTGTTTTTTTTGTATTTATTTTTTTAATTTTTTGTTATTTATTTTTTGGTTTGTTTCGATTCTAATTTTAAGCACGTGTTATTTAGATATGATAAGATATCTCCCCGTTGTTCAACTCTGACGACCCTCGAAATATTTGATCTCCCCCCCCCCCCCCCCCCCCCCCCCCATTCCTTTTTTTCCCAAAATCATTGTTCCTCTAGTTAAAATGCAGTTCCACGAATGTTAATATTTCATTTCGTGTGTGAGAATCTCTCACGTATTATAATCACGGTGTGAAGGACAAATTGTTTTATTTTTATTTTTGAATACATGACGTACTTGAAAAGATCGCATAATTCGACGCCTCGTGTCTCTCTCCGTAATAACCTTTCGTTGTCTCGTCACGGAAAGAATCAAACGAACAGCAGCAGCAGCCCGACGGATTAGTTAAACCCTCTCAGTTGTCTGGCCCAACAAAACACTCCCCACTTTCGACACACGCGGCCCGCATAACCGTTATCGCATCGTTTCGCAAGCACGACAGACATGACCCCCCGCAGGCAGTGTTAAACCGTTACTGCGGAATCGTCGGGGGCCGCTTCGCGAAGACTGCACTCGCGCGTGCGCACGAGCGGAGTGAGGTACTCACACGGCGCACTGATTGGCCACTTTTGCTTGGTGACGGTTACTTTTTAAATACTGAGAGGGTTGGTTTGTAAATGATATATATACCACGGGCTTTTAATTCGGAGAGAAATTTCGTTAAATAAAAATAAAATAATTCAATCAACGATCGATGCGTGGATAGAGTCAATCAACGTTTCACAATGTTCCCTGACAGGTCGTACGCGAGAATATTGGCGCTAAGGAAAATTCAATAAAAAACAAAACCGTAAATCTGATTTATCACGTATTATAATCGCGGTGTGGAGGACAAACTGCAGTATTTTTTATTTTTTGAATATATTACGTACTTGAAAAGATCGCACGATTCGACGCCTTGTGTCTCTCCGTAATAACCTTTCGTTGTCTCGTCACGGAAAGAATAAAATGAACAGCAGCAGCAGCGCAACGGATCAGTTAAACCCTCTCAGTTGTCTGGCCCGACAAAACACTCCCCACTTTCGACACACGCGGCCCGCATAACCTTTATTGCATCGTTTCGCAAGCACGAGACACATGACCCCCTGCCGGCAGTGTTAAACCGTTATTGCGGGATCGTCGGGGGCCGCTTCGCGAAAACTGCCCTAGCGCATGCGCACGATCGGAGTGGAACCGTCCCGCGACGTGCTGATTGGCCACTTTACCTTGGTGACGGTTACTTTTTAAATACTGAGAGGGTTCGCAAATGATATATATACCACGTGCTTTTAATTCGCAGAGAAATTTCGTTAAATAAAAATTAAATAATCAAATCGACGATCGATGCGTGGATAGTGTGAATCAACGTTTCACAATGTTCCCTCGAAGGTCGTACGCGAGAATATTGCCGCAAAGTTAAAATTAATACAAACCAATATCGTAAACTAGGTTTATCACGAAAAAGTGAACGCGTTTCAACGTGTTTTGTAGTGTCTGCATGTGTTTTGTATTTCTTAGTCTTTCCTCGAGTCTCATTGTTTTTCTTTTTTTTTTCTTCTTTAAGTTATTTTTTTGCCTTGTATGCATGTGCAATTGGTTTGTTATTTCTACGATGCTCGAGTGGGTGGAATCGGACGTTGGGAGTAGTTTTTTTTTGTTTTTCGTTCTTTTTTAATACGAGAAACGGTTTGTGTCTGCGTGCGAGTTATAAGTGCGAAACACAGATTTTTTTTCTTTACGTTTTTTTTTTTTTCAGAAGGATACTTTTTTAACATGATGACGATCAACAGCTATACACAATTCAAATACAAAGGTATGCCAAGCGTTGCTTCTTTCTTTAATAATTGTGTGTGAATGTGCCTCGCAAAAAATTCTATCACCAATCACGAACGCGCGTTAAGCCTCGAGACAAACGAGAAAAATAATAAAATATATATACATATATAGTTATATATATATTATGCGTTTTCGTTGCGCTCACGCGTTTATTATTTCGTAAAAATAATCACGATCGCTCAACTAATGTATATATATATATAGATATATTTATATATATGTTCGATCGTTCGAGGCTCAGAAACGCGCACCAGTCGAAAAAACGGAATTTTTCTCTCGAATCAACGACGGCTCATTGTCAGTCACGCATTCAAACTCGTTTGTGCGCGCATACCCATCACCCAACCCCCCCTTAAGTTATACAATTATTTACAGTAGGTATACACGCTTGCGACGATTACGTACATCAACCAACCAACGTAAATATAATTATTTAATCGACGCGATGAACAATGTTCGACGGCGCGGCCACTCGCCCACGAAACAAATTCTTTTTTTTTTTTTAAACCCCCATTTTTTTTTCTTTTCTTGTTTCTATCAGTATATATAATATATTTGTTTGTTTTTTTATACCTCCGACAGTTCAGCAGTTTTAATAAACGAGGTCTATAGATTTTAAAAACCCTTGCACGGCGTGTCCAATATTATATACAAATATAGTAACGTCTCATATTTTTATATCTAATATGTTTATGTATATATTTATAGTATTTATAGTTCCTGTCGGCTCATTGCTCCGACTATGTTTTTTTTCTTTGCCAATACATTCATAATATTTTTAGCCGAGTCCATCACCATTTATTTTGTTCATAAAGTTTTTTTCTCTACGAAATCCTCTCGTTTTTTTTTTTTTTTAAGGTTTCGATCGTTTCGTCAACGAATTCGATTTTTTTTAACCGTCGATCCTTCGTACACTTTGATCGGACACCAGCGATCGTCACTCAATCGTTTGCCTTCTTTTTTTTCTCCATTTTTTTTTTCTTTAACACTTTTATTGTTCTAACACACCACCACGTTCGAGTTTATGTCGGCCTGCGGTTCACTCGAACACCATTGATTTCACTGAAAATAAATCAAACATAACGATTAATGGATGAACAATATTCGTAATTGTATTGCGATTAATATACAAAAAATTGAACACATGCAAGGATCGACAAGACATGTTTTTTTTTTCGTCTTTTTTCGACGTCTACATGGATAACGAATTTATGGGTCGATCTTTTTTTTTTTTTTTTCACGCAACGGCTTACGAGGAAACATGTTTTTTTTTATACACACAGGACTCCGAATACGGTATGGACTTACCTCGGTCTGGGAAACTCGAAAATAATTAAAAAATAATTAACAATAATTGATAATAAGCGACTCGTGAAAATGGTTCATCACACATTTTTTTTCTACGAGGGTTGAACGGCGATTTTTTTTTTTGGAACGTTAAGTTTAAAGCGACAATAAAGGGTTTCATTAGCTTTCTTTTTTTTTTAAGGGGTCATCAAGCAAATATTGGAATAAGAATTAGTTAATCGAATAAGAGACACTGGTAAACGACAAATCTTCGAGATTCCACGTTGGCACTTTCGAATTATTGCAAAAATAATAATAAGTAAACTTCGCTCCGAAATCGATTTACAGGGAATACGATGGCGAAAATGCAAAGAAAAATTGTGCCAAAGTGTAATCTGAGTTAAAGAGAAAACTACGTACGATGCCTTTATCTCAGTGCGTACCTAAAGCTATGTGGCGCTCCGGAAACATCGCCGCTACGTCTACAGCTAGTCTACATAACAGACTAGTAGCTCGATCTGATATGCCGTACATGATATGTGATGTGCTAGCGGTGTCATTTTTTTAGTTTGTCATTTCTTTTTGTTTCTTTTTTCTGTATTTCTCGTCTCTCTAAAAAGATATTCACGCATTCGTTTCTCTTTCGGCATTCACACAAGAAGAAGCACAATTATTCGCAGACTCTTCCGAGCGGATTACAGACTCAAGTCACATAGTTTAACAACCGTATTCAGAGCCGTCAGTCACGCCTCATCGCAATCTCTCGATCGTCAACAACACATTATTCAAGTGCGGCTGGTGCGGAGAGTAGAAGAATCGTTTTTTTTACAGGAACTTCAGTCGTCAATTAGAACGTTAATTGTATGAAATAACTATTAATCGATTAACAAGATAGCGAATTACTTTTTTTTTATATTGTGATATTGAACTTTAGCGTGAATTTTTTTTCAATTTAATTGCAATTAGTTAAGTGGTATAGGAAATCGAATGAAGCATCAGCCAGCACGTTAGAGTTTTAGGGAGTCGAGGGATGCGGCGGAGGAACGTCGGGATAAGACAAGGGAGGGAGGCCCACTGACCAGGGACGTGGTGCCAAAGAGCTTGTACCACCCGAACACCATCTCATTGAGGTTCAGATCGTCCAGCATTATCTGCGCAACTCCCATGAACACTTTTTTTCCCTCTAACCGGCCATAGTCACCCCATACTGTGACCTGAAACAAAAAATCATAAAAAATTAGTGAGACTTACTCCTTATTTTTTGAAGAAACAAATTTCTTTATTTTTTTTCGCATTACCTGCAATATGCAGCCTTGAAAGTTTTGTCTAAATTCCAGTGGTTGCTGGTAGAAAGGATCCAAAGTTTGTCTCGCTGTCGTCGTTTTCGCTTTCTCTATACACTTCTTTCCGTTTACTAGATAAACTTTTACGTAAGGTGCTGTAAACAAAATATGATATGTCGATTAAAAAATTATTATTATTTACGTTGCCGAATTATCGTTGGGGCAATCTTACCTATTAATTAACTCAATTAATTGCAATTAATAAAATTATTTAATAATAATGCAATTAACAAAATTATTTAATTAAAAAAAAACGAATCTATACATTTTTTTTCGCGCTCAGTAACCAATTGGGTAATTAATTTTAATCGTATCGTTTTACCTGGCAACACTTTGCTGCCCTGTTTTGCTTGGAGATCCCGCGCTCGTACAACTTCGACTTCCAGATATCCTTTGGTATGTTTGAGCGCCAGTTGAACATCGCCGAGTGACGACGCGCCGAGTACTTGTCTCCCTACCAATTGTCCGGGTCCGAGACCGTCGATGAATTCGCTCAACTGACCCCCTTCGCCGGCCATTCTTCGACTAGGAGACCAACTGCCATTATCAACAAAACATTGCACGTTAGATATATCAACAGCCTATTCAAAACGTGATCCAAAATTTAAAAAATTTTTTTTATATCCCAAACAAACTAAAAACGTTGAAATAGAAGAGAAAATGAAAAATCGAAGAATAACGTTAATGTACGAAAAAACATCGAAAAAAAAAAGAAATACCGGACGATCCAACGGAGCGTATTTATCGTTAACGTTGATCAAATTTTCGAAGGATATATATTACGAAGGACGAGAGAGAATAAAAATAAATCTGATAGATTTTTTTTTTTACCGCCTCGTCATTCTCGACCCCACAGTACACTCAGGGCGAGAGGACTCGACAAAAAATCGAGTACCGACGTACGTCGACGAAAGTTCAGAAGAAGAGAAAATTCACACACCTCATAAAGTTTTTAGAGAACAAGAAGAACTCACTTTTTTTTTTCATATATATATATATCTGTTTTGCATATATATATATAAGAGTGTAGTGTTCGTGTTGTGAGTATTGAGAATTATTATGTACACACAGAGAAGATGACAGAGACGACGATAATAGTTAATAGTAAATATGGAATTAATGTTTTTTTTTTGTAAAAAGAAAAATAAAAAAATATTGTTTCAAGCTTTGTTACGTAATTAGCGCATGCAATTTCGATTCGTGCGACACGCAAAAATCTTCGCTTTCGTCTCGTTATCGGTTTTTTTTTCTTGTGCATCAAACATTCCCGATAGCGAGACGACTAAAAATTAATTATCATTCCAATACAAAAAAAAACACATGCCATCGTAAAATTATATACAAACTTCGATGATAATATTTTCTCTTCGGTCGCGCGAACGGCGACCACCATGTGTCCCTATTAACGAATCGATTAATAATCCCTCGTAACGCAGTTTAATTTTCACTATGTAAAAAAAATAATAATATATATAAATATATATCCTGGTATGACGCGTCTTTCGACGCAATATATAATTATCAACTAACGTTTAAGACACAGATTACATAATTAGAATATTATTAACACAAACGCAGCATCATTATTATTCGATAAACAACGTTTATAAAATTCGTTTTTTAAAAATAAATTATCTCGACGACGAAATTGTTGTTGTTTAAATTCTAATCTAAGTTGGAAAATAAAAAAATATATATATATCGTCTCGTTAAATTAAATATTGACGTTGACTAATCCAACTATGAATATGATAAATAATTACTATAAATTTTAATTTTTATTTAAGCAGCGCTACTACATCGGTATCCGTTCCCTCGGGTTGTGCGAAGATCGATGGATGCGATCTCATTTCCTGCTTGGTTATTAGGCATTATCTCTCTTAAACGTTAACGGCAATTTGATTTTTTTTTGTTTCGTTATCGTTTCTTTTTTTTGTCCTAATATCGAACAGAGTGTGGAGAAACGGTTTGAATCAACGGTGCGTGTCATGTATTCTTTAACGATGGTGCATCGAGTTTTTGTTGTTTTTTTTTTTTTTGTAGTGCAGGACGAACATTTGCGGCAACCAAGCAGTAAGCCAAGACGACAGTAACACCGATAGTAATTTTTGGGGATATAAATGATGTAATTTGATCAATAACAATGGGATAAATACTGGAAATTGTGAATAGTTAAACAGGAGGAGCAGGCAATTTGGCCTCCGGACGGCAGGAAAAAAAGAAATCGAAAAAAATCGAGCGGTAGGAGAGAAAAGAAACGTGACGATTGAAATGGGACAGCAAAAAAAATTCAGTGAGTTAGAGACAGAGATAATTTTTTTTCTTTTTTAGATAACGATAGGAGTGATAGGAGAGATAGGAGATACATTCACATACACACACTTATACACGTACATAATAATAGTATTAGTTATATATACAAATATATATATATATTTCTCCCGCAAAGAGCAACAAGAATTTGTACACTTAGAAGTATATAAAAAACACACACGATTAATAAAATTGGATTAAAAAACAAAAATTATTAGAATAAAATGGAAAGAAAAAAAAACATATATATATGTATATATATATGAAGTATTGGAAGTGTTGCCTCTCTGCGGTGTATTAGATTCCATAGATTACGAATAGACAGGAAGGGTGGACGAGATACAAGAGGGTACGGTGCGAATGAGACGCGTTTAGAGGGACGGGAAGGAAAAAAAATAACGACAATCGACGCGGATAATTTGTAAACAAATTGAAAAAATTAACAAATCAGCGAAAGACAGTGTGAGAGACAGAGAGCTTAGAGAGATAGAGAGATAGAGAATGAGAGGAAATCGCGAGAGAGTAACACGCCTCGTAGATTTTTTATTTGTTTTGTTTTTTTTTACTTTTCGCCCCCGAAGAGAGAGGCTTCACTACTTACGAGCTTCCTTCGGAACTAGAGATCGAGTTGAGACTTCCGGCTGTGTCGTTGACGACCGAGACACCCTGTTTGCTCGTACCGAGACGCTGATACGGTGGCACTACCTCCTGGGAACGTTGAAAGCTGCTCGGCGTGCTGTTCCGCTTCCTGTTCGACAAACCGGAACCCCGGGGGTCCAGCGCGCCACCGCTTCCGACGACTCCGCCCTCTGCGTTGTAAACCAAACAAGAAATTCGTCTCTAACTATCCGCACATTTTCCCCGCGATCGTTTAACTCGCAAAATTCTTTTGTCTTTTCCGCCTCAGCCCCGCCGCAGCCTCTGAGAGACACGAGAGACAACGGAGAGTCGAACCCGGGGGCTCTTCCTATCTTCGATTGATAAAATTATATAAATTTCGTTTCGATTAATGTACGCCAAGAGACAACTATGCTTTCACGCACTCTTTTTCCTTTTTTTCTGTCTGTTTCTTTCTTTTATCAAATTCTCTCTCAGTCTCTCTCTTCCGAATTCTTTTCATTTTTTTTTCTTTATCTCTCGAAAATATCTCCATCTCTGACTCTTTGTCTTTGTATCGCGATTATTGATCGAAACAATCTAAAGATAAGACGTTTACACGAGGATATCGTCTCGCCTCGCGCGAAGTTCCTGTAAACGTCGATATGTACATTATATAGGCGAATAGATTATTCTTATAATATTTTTTTTGTTAGTCGAAAAAGAACGTTAACTAAGCAACGAGCGCTAAATATATTGTCATTGCTTTCTATGTCTATCGAATCTCAATATTAGATTATTTTATATCGTAAATATAAATGTGAATTAATTTTACTCAGCTAATTCGAGTAAATTACCTAAAAGAAAAAAAAAAAACGTCAAGGCAAATACTACCGCTACGAAATATTAGTATTCACAATGTTGAATTGTACTCGTTGATTGATTCATATCGCACGCATCAATCGATTCGCCGTATCGCAATGCAAGATCTATAGATTCGCGCTGCAAGAACAAAACAAATAAACGATAACAATTTTTTTTTCTATTTTAAGCCGCTGCGAAGCCAAAACATTTTTCGAATTTGCGTCTCGGCATCGGAATTCATCCGCACTTCATCCGCGGCTGTCGATCGACTCCGATCAATTTATTTTTGTTTTTTTTTTCGGCTAAATAAATTATTTAATGATCATTGTTGTTAAAACAAAACAAAAAACAGCCACGGAAACTTCAAAATTTCGTATGATGTAACCGCAACGTGACACAACATCGAAATAATAATAATGATATTCAAGTGCGTGAATTATGTCCAATGTACATATAAAAACATAATTTCAAAATTAACGAATGTATAGATATCAATATAGACATGTGTTAAATATCGAATATTTAATTACACGAAAATCAAAGAGCTCTGAAAAACGACGATATTTTCTCGATTTTGTTTTTATGCAAAATTTCTAATTTTTTTATTTTTTATTATTCTAAGCATAATTATCGTTGATTTCAGAGCAATCGATTTTGTGACTGACCTACCGTGCTACCAATATAGCCACAAGGCAACGAAAATTAATAAAATTAGGAGCATATTTTGGCAAAGGAAGTTGGAACGAAGGCAAAGGCTTTCGTGAACTCTAATCTCTATAAACTAAAAATTAAATAAATACCAATAATAATAATAATAATAATCACAAAAAGCTGTTACACAACGAAACATTCTCGGTTTCTTTTTTTTTTTTAAGAGAAATCGGCAACGATCGCTCCTCACGCAATTTTTTTCATTTTTTTTTCTCTAAATATATATTTATGATTAAATATTTCTCACGCTCTCATATATACGCTTTGTGCACTAAAATTACGTGGTTGCGAATTTTCCACGTGGTACATTCGTTGAATCAGACACAAAATATATTTTACCTTCGGAAAAATCTTTTGATCGATATAATTTTTTATACCGATCGTATACATTTTTTATTTAATATATATTCGATTTTCGTCACGACGAATGTACCACGAAGAATTATATCTATAAAAGGAATAGTTTTGGCAGCTAATATATTTGTCAATCGTATCATCAGGCGCTAAGGGCGTTTAACGCTTCAGTAGCGCGCAGTCATAGAATTATTTTTCGAAATTTATAAAAATTTTAATACAAAATATTGTATTTTACGAATTTAAATACAAGCCGAAGACTCCTCTAACTACGCGTCCACCTGCGCGTTTAAACAGCCACTAAATTCGCAATAATCAATATCAATATATATAGTAATGTTCAGTGTGTAGTTTTTTTTTTTTCGTTGTTGGATGTGGTTGTTCTTGTTATAATTTGTCCTCGTCGGTAGGATTATAATTTTTTTGTCGTTTCTCTCTTTCCTCATAACTCGTATTTTTCTTTTATATATATATCTTCTCGCTGAAAACCTTCCATCTCGCACAGAGTGTACTCACGTTTCGTGGGGCAAAGGGAAGGGCTCGATAGACCTCGTCGAACGACTCTATTGGATGGTCCGTTCAAGAAGATGAATTTAATAATTGAAAAATACATACGCATTTCGCATTAATCAAAAGTGAATATTGAAAAAGAAATTCTGTAAAATGAGATCATATATTATCGATATAATATCGATAACAAAAAAAAAATTAACTATCTTCGGTGAACTTAATGGGTAAAAGATCGTGAAAATAAAAAACAAAAAAAAATGTATCTAAGGGATGAAAGATCCCTTGTCAGAGATTGATAACTAAGTCGGACCTGTCCCCGTCGCCACTTCCTTCACCATCGCTGCTCGCCGAACTCGGTTGTCTTCCGCTCCTTCCGCCGGTCGAGTCATCCGGCAGTACCTCCTCACTCCTGTGAACTGTAAAGGACGACTTCCCCTTCTTTCCGAAGCCGAGACGACGCTTGCGTCCTTCCTCGCCAACGCATGTACCACCAACAGACACGCACGCAGCACGTTATCGTTACGTTTCGATTTTTTTTGTAAGTTTGTTGTTGTTTTTTTCCGTACGTTTCGTTCACATTTTATATTTTCGTCCGTTGGTTGTTGTTGTCGTCGGTTTTATATTGAGTAAAGTTTGTATTTTTTTTTTAACCGATGTATATTATGTTGGCGCGTTTTCGTGTTGTGAAGGTCAAACGTTTTTTTTATTTTAACCGTATCGATTATGTAATCATTTTTTTTGTTTTTTTTGCGATAGATGACCAGTGAGAGTTTTGTTTTGTTTTGCGTGGATTTGTTTAACAGTCCGAGTCAGTCGCGATTGATAGATATGCAGAAACAAACAGTCAATCGCATTCAACCGATCGATCGGCGAATTAATAGTTTTGCGAAGTTGAATAATAAGTGCACAGTTTCGGTTGCCGAAGAATCCCAACGACGAGAGAGCAGTCGAGGTGTTGTTATTAATGAGTGATTTGTTGTTGTTTGTTGTTTGTTGTTATTTATTGTTATTATTATTGTTTTTTTTTAGTAGTGTAGTGTTCGGAGAGAAGGCGCGGTGGATGACGAGTGATGGAGTGAAGAAATTTTATCAGAGAAAACAATAGAAATACGATTAGAATTTGTTAACGAGGTGCGAGATTCGTTGAGAAATAATCGATGCGCTTTCGCTATACTGTACCCGATAAACTAGAAACTTTCACAGTTTCAATTTTCCTCTATCCGCCTCCTTAATCTTTGTCGACACGAAACGAAAGCACATCGTTTTTTTTTTTCATTTTTTTTTCTATAAACTACTAAATAGAGAGAGAGAACAATAAACCTATTCTAAATATTTATATATATAGTATATAAGTGTATCCCAAAATTTACGTATTATGTATCAATAATCTAGAATAACAAATCAATTTTATCCAAATTTCCCGCCGAAAAATTATAGTTTTATCGATCACCGTAGAAACTCGTCGAAATAATTATTTTGTTTTGTTTTTTTTTTTTTTTCTTTTTTTGCAGTGAAAAAAGACGTCTTGAACGATGATTTAAGATAAGAAAATCGTATCAGCTGTAAATACGTAATTCTGGTCTCAAGTCAGCGATATGTAAGCTTTTTTTTTATGTATATTTCACGAGCAAAGGAGCTTCGAACTCGAGCGTTTCGAGAGTTCTAATTGATTGCCGAGACGCTAAATTATTTGGAACACGCAAACGTGTGGTACTAAATTAATTCGGAGTTCGATTGTTACATATACATACTATTAATAGTAGTACTCTATATAGAAGTTAGTATATTTATATATATCCGTATATGTATATACGAAATCGGGCAAAGCGATGTGTTACCTGTCGCGGATAGTTGGCTTGTGCTGTTACTCTTCTTCCCGAGTCCGGTTTGGTACTGTGAGGCGCTTCCGCCTCCACTACTACTTCCGCTTCCGCTTTTGCTGCCCGGTGAACTCTTGCGACCCCTCCGAGACTGATCCTCGGGATGTAAACCGACCGCCGTGTCGCTCAGGCTTCCGTCTGTGAAAAGATACATTAATCAACATCTTTGACTCGATAATCCACCCAACGCACCCACGTGTCGCATAATTACTGAACTGAGAAATACAAAGGTATTAAAGCACAATAAACATAAACAAAAATTGTGTATTTGTTTGTCCAAATTTCTTGGTTAGAGTTTAAATTAATTGCGCAGACGAAGGAAGTAATGAAGAAAAAACGGAGACTCGAGGCTCTATGTGCTTCATCTGCATTTTTTTTTTTTTTTTTTTTTTTTCGTTCAAGCACTTGACATCCGGTAGGAAGAGAGGAGAACCGTTGCTCTGCATGCCGCACGTGAATGACGAATCGACCTTGGAATGTAGCTTTGGATGTCAGCCAAAACGTGCTCTCCATGCATGCAGATCGTACGCGAAATCGTGTACGCGTAATCCATTTTTGGATAATATGGAGAACGGTAGAGGAAAAGGCTTATCCTATCGTATCGATTAAATTGTATCTAAGGTGAATCGTCCATTCAATGGGTTCTCGCCAATGAATGGATAAAATTGTATTTATGGAAAAATTTCGCGTATTCTTCGGTGCAATTTAAGGGTCTGAATATTTCTTTTTTATATCGAAAGTCGATTATTCTCAAACCCCTGTAAATCGTACTGTGGCTCTGTTAGTAAGCAATATATTTGATTAGATTTCGCATTAACATTATGTGATTGTGTGTTGTATCGATCTTATTCAATGGATCTGCTATTTTAAGTAAAAAAAAACTTGATATTTTCCTTACGTGTCCACTGAATGGCCCATTAACTCTATTAAGTAAAAAAGTAAAAAAAAGAAAAAAGAAAATCGTTATACGACGAAAGATCAAAGAAAACTTCCTTACCAACTTTCTCGTCCGGTGGAACATCAGCGTTGCTAAGACTCCTCGTGAATTGTCCCCTCTTAGCGTGTCCATTGTGTCCATTTCCCGCTACCGGATGCCTCGAGCTTTTCTCGTACGAACTACCTTGGCTCGCGTACTCACTGCTTTCCGTCGTCGTCGTCGTCGTCGATCGTCGTTCGTTAACGTCGTTTATATTTTTATTTGTTCCCCGTTCGTCAACGTCGTCGTATTTTTTACGTTCCGTTCGACGATTACGATTGTTCGCATTATCGTCGTTCGTCGTATCGTTGTTTTTCAACGTTGAACCAGTTGAATTTGTTGCAGATTCGTCATATCGGTCGTCGTCGGCGCGTTGTTGTTGCGCGTGGTAACGTCGTTTCGGGATATCGTGATGATGATGATCGTCGGTGGCCCGTGGGTTTTTAGCAGTGTCGGAGGTAGCGGTTTTTTGGGAATCAAAGATATTTGAATTAGCGTTACCGGGGCGGGGTGCTGCTCGGTTACGGGGCCTAAGGGGATCGTACGGGCCAAATCCGCAGTTTTCGCTACACTGGCTCTCGCTCTCCATCGAATACTCGTAATACTCTAGGGTATCGCTTATGGCAACGTTTCTTTTACTACCCTGTTGTTGTTGTTGGTGCTGCTGCTGCTGCTGTTGATTATTGTCTTGTCGGTCGTCTTGCCTCGTCAATCGTCTTTGCCGCGTTTCCTCGTCGAGAAGTTCGATGTCGCGAGCTTCCGGACAACTGCTGTTTCGTCTTCTCCGATACCTGTACCTAACTTCCGCCTCATCTTCATCGTCTCTTCGCGTAGTCAAAATTCCTTTGCCATCCGAATACGTCGATAATTCCCGACACTCTGGACAGCTGCTTTTTCTCCTACGATTATCGTAACCCACCGAAGGATCGTCGTCGATCCGGTATCTCGTTGTACCGGAAAAAGAACCGGATTTCTCGCCTCTTCCGGTACGATAATCAAATTCTCGTGTATCCTTGGAACTCGTTCGGTCCCCATAATTTGGACCAATCACAGTCTCCATTGAGCCAAATTCTTCGTCGGAATCGATGAAAAAACCGCACGGTTCTTCCTCCGCTCTTCTCATTGAACTATCGGCAGTGATGATTTCTCTGGTTTCCGGACAACTGCTGTTTCTTCGCCTGCGTGACATTCTTCTGGCTGTTCTCTCCTCGGACACGCCGTACTCCTCGTCGTGTATCAGAATCGGCGTTGATTCTGCTCTTCCTATCATCATTTTTTTACTCTCCGAGAAGCTCGGTACGGTGAGGCTGTCCTTCCGATTGCGCGGGATTCCTTCGTTGACTCGAAGATTCTCGTAGTCATTGGTGAGAAATTCTTCGTCTCTTCCTATTCTTCGTCGACGCGGCGACGCGGCATCTTCATAGGAATCTCGGCGAGTGTCCTCGTGATCTCTGTAGCTCAGCGACTCGTCGACGTAGCTTCCGGGTTCGTGATACGAATCATAGTCCTCGATACCGCGGGAACTTCGATGCTTCTTCAAGCTTCTCGACGACAGCGTCGCGCCCCGATCGTCGTAATAATCTTCACAATCGAAACTCGGTATTCTTGAGTCACCGAGAGCTTCGGTCTCCGGATATTCGCTCTCGTACTCGGCCTCCCAATTCTCGTATCTATCGTATTCGTCTTCGAGATACGAATCCGTGCTTTTCGCTCTTCTTCGTGGTTTAACATGGCGCCTCGTAACGTAATCGTCGAATTCCTCGAGGCCGGCTATCGTGTTTCTGTGCAATGGACTCTCGTAATTCAAACGTCCACGCGCGGCGCTTGATTCGATCAGTCTACACTCGCAGGGATCCTCCGGCAGTATTATTTCGTCTATGCTGCAGTAAATATGATCGTTACCCTCGAGCTGACCGTACAAATCGTGTTCGAAACTCTTGGTACGCTTCTCCGGCGATCTGTAAGCCGAATCTATGTATTTTCGCTTTCCAACATCCAAACCGAGCGACGGAACTCGCGCGTCGAGACTACGAAAATTCTTCGACTCCACGACAGACTCGACGCTCTCCTTGTCGAAATTCGGCACATATATTTCCGTCTCACCGGCGCTCAGCTCCGAATCATAACCATAGAAAGTCTTTCCGTTCTCCTGATCGACAAGAGCTTCGTATTTAAGCAAAGCTTTTTCCGCGAGCGTTTTTCTCAAACCATTGTCGCCGTTCGAGTCGTAATAGGACTTGCTGCGATCTCTCAGCGCGGGAATCTTGTCGCCGTACTTCGAATCGCTTATCGACATATTTCTCTTCAATTTTCTTCTTGCAGTGCGGAGACTGTCGTCACTGAATATATTACTCGAGACAGTTTCGTACTCGAAGCTCTTGGCGCGTCGCGATAAAAATCCCGTGTCTCTCATACTTCCGGTCGAAAAGTCGCAAGAATCATTGACGACATTGTAGTCGAAACTGCGAGCTTTGGCAAGCAGCAACGAACGCCGTGGATGGGGTCGGCTGTCGAGATTTCGTAACTCGTAGTCCGTCGTGCCGATGCCGCCGATTCTTCCCAATGGTCTCGATCTCGAAACTATCGAATTTTCCAATGGCTCCTTCCATCCCGGACGCAAACGACTCGATAACGATGACGTTGTTGGCTTCTTCTTGGCGAAACAGTAAGGCGTCGCGTAACCCGTCGATACCGAACTTGCCATACCGGCGTTCCGAAATTTGTCGACGAAACGATCGCTGAAATCCACTTGGAGACAATCCTCGACGTAGATCTCCGGTATACGGCTCTTCGCGTTACCGGTGAGTACTTCTGGCTTTAGCATGTAACCCTCCGATACGGTGTATTCGCTCGTCTCCGGACTGTAGTATCGCATCAGATTCTCGTCGACTGTGTGGGACCTCGTGAACGGCGTTCTCATCTTTCTATACAGCGAGCGTACCACTGCGGACTTGCTCCGTACTAATGGGTGCGGGGGAGGATTGTGCTTTACGGTAGGGTTGCTCCTGGACTTTGTAGGATTAATGAATATGTTGTTGTTTTTGTTGCTTGCTGATGTTGGACAATGACATTCGCTGCAGGGTACCCTAAGTCTGTGCCTACGCCTATTGCGCCTAGAGGGTGGGGGCATTGGGAATGTGACACCGGGTATCAATACGTTTTTAACTGTCGGTCTGTAAACAATGTTTTTTTCATATAAGAGTAGTAAAGCGGTTATACTCGATTACACGACTCGTTGGGACCCATTCTTCGTTCTCATTTCTTTCATATTTTTCTATCTATTTTTTTTTTTCTTTTTTTTTCATCGGTTATCTAATCAGTTCTTTTTAAATCAATTTATCGTCATTGTGCATCAAACTACGTTGCCGGTTTATTCCTGATTGTGATTTTTCAAATTTATTCCCTGACTCGATAGAATGGGACTTTTTTTTATATATATTGGTTTTTTTCTTTTTCTTTTCTTTGGTTAAATGGACATTGACGCGGTGCATAAGGAAGTGCTCGTCTATTCTAAACACACATAAGATGTTTCACGAAGAAGAATAAAACACCGGGGCGTCAGAGGGGCGGGTCAAGGGGGCCAGGGGCAAGAAATGGGAACACCTACGTTTTTCATAATGCCTAAGAAGCCAGCGGGGAATATATGACGATAGAGAGATTGAGAGAGTGCAGCTAAGGGAGTGTTCATTCAATCGTCAATGTCCATTTAATCCCGGGATTAATATTATTATTTTAAGTTTCGCCATTGCGGGACGTTGATACGTTTGGCAATCTAATCTCATCGAATTAGTGAGTTTTTTATTTGCGAATTTTCTAATTATATTTGATCAATTCTTTTTTTTTTTTATTTGATTTCGTCGATCTGAGAAAGATTTACTTTCGGTAGTCAACTGTCCCGTTGGGAAAACTATTATGCAACACTCGACATTTGTTTTTTTTTTCTTTTTTTTTTCAACGATTATATAATAGTAATATTGTTTAATAATAAAAAAGAAGAATAGAAAACCGAATGTAAACTTATACTCACATTAAAGCTCTGGATCCGCGCGGTCTTTCGGATTGCGTGCTGAAAACGCTGCTCGTTACCGACGCATTACTCTCCATATCGGAGTCACCGAGATCACCGAGTACATCTTTGTCCGGACTTAGATGTCCTCTTCTCGATCTGTGCATTCTGTGAGCGTGACTGTGCGACAGTGATAACGGATCGTGACCGATCGATGGTAGATCCGAGTCCGAGAGGCCACTGTAGTGTCTCTCCCATCCTGAATGGTTTGGAATGGCCATTAATAAGTTTTAGTCACATGCAGATGAAAAAAATGAAACAACGATATTCTTAGCGGAGAGCGGAATAAAATGGGTCAATGAAATTACGCGAAAATCATAAAAATTGACAAGAAAAATACAAGTCTTCGAAACTAATACAAAATATTAAAAAAAATAACATTGTTTAAATATATTTTTTAATTTAACGGGTATTTTTTTTTTTTTTCAACAATTTCACAAATTTTGTCGAAATTTCGTTACATTTCACTTAAAAGTTTTGTTTTCACTAACTTATCCTCAGATACCCCGTTTACCTTGCCCTCCCCGAGTTTTTTGCCCAAGGGTGCAATACTATTGGCGATTAATGATTCTCACCTCCCATACCGGTACTTCTGTAAGTGGTGTGAACCTGTCTATTTCTGTGCTTAATAAACCTCGCTCTCTCCTCGAGATCCTGTGCAACTCGTTCCTTGAGTGCGGCATGAAGATTCGCTGGTATTTGGGGCAGTTGTCGTTTTTTCGGCGAACCAGTCGGCGTAGCGGTCGCTGACCTCGATCCAAATCTGCGAAAAGACCGAATTCTTGATGAAAAAAATGATGTTACAGCAACAACGATCATCGTGTTTTACTTTTTTGTTCCGAGGCCCAAGCCATCGTTTTTTCTTCTCTCTTATTCTCTTTCTGTTCATACGCGATGTATATATACATATATATACATAATACATATATATTTAATGTGTGTATATATACATATATATACCACCGACTCTCGACACCCTTGTTTCACCCGCACTTCTCCCAAACGAAGGCTCTTACTTCGGATCGTCGCGCAAGACACGGAATTAACCGAGGCGAGGAGCCGAGTAGCAATAGTTTCTAATTGCCGGGGGTACTATAATGTGCGATCGCGCGCGGGACCGAGGAGGACCGAGCGTGTTGTACAATACCTTGCTGGCATGTAGCCATGAGGATAAGGGATGGATCTGTGCTCCGGTGGTGAGAGAGAACGATGCCCCGTTGGACTCTGCGATCTTCCTCTGTATCGAACGTTCGGCGAGTCCATCGGCGCCGCGCTGTGAGATCTGTGACCCATCGTACCTCGCGGTGGTTCATCCTGATAATCAAAAATAAATATATCCAATTAAAATATCTTTGCAGTGTCGAAAGTTGCTAAAAAAACGAAAGGAAGACTCGTTGAAAGCCGAAACTCACTTTTCTGTATGTTTGATAAGCGGCTATTGAGACCGGTTGGTCACGAGTTATCATCAAAGCTGCACGCTTCCGTCCCTGTGGCGACATATCCCTTCGACTTCTGTGCTCGCTGTCCATACATAAATCCCTCTCAGGCGGCGGACTGGAATAGTGGCTGCTCTCCGGATGTGCGCGTTCATTGGATTGCCATTGTTGTTGTTGTTTTTTTTTTTTTTTTTCACACGATTAGTGAATGCGGTGCATAAACTTTAGACGATGTGAAAATACGCCCATAGCTTCGCGCATTCGATCGCGAAATATATATTTTTCTCAATAAAAAACGATAGCATTGATTCGAGTATTTTTTTTTTTATAGAAAATAATTTAAGCCAATGATACGGAAGCAACGGGCTTTCAGAACGTCTTAAGTAGGTAAATGGGGCGAGAGTGCTTGCAGTGATATGGCTCTAAATTATACGGACGCTTTGAAAAGTCTCTATTTTTTTTTTTTTTCACCTTTTTCTTGATGGACACAAAATAATGGATAATTCGGTTTAAAAAAAAATTCAGTGACTCGTCAAATCGTCCTGAGGTCCGACTTCATTTCTTCATCGTCTGATCTCTCTTTTTTTTTTTTTTTCAATCAAAACTTCAAAGTTTTGTGAAGAAAACAATTAGATGCTCTTTCGATTCGATAAAGTTACAGTGAAGACTACGAGACGAGAAGAATTGAAGCTCGAAGCATAGTTTCTAAAAGCCATGTTAACTCTCATTTCTATGTATTTATGCAAGAATAACAATAAGAAGAAGAAGAAGCTTGAATGACACGATGACGCTCTAACTATATTGATAGAACTGGTTGTCTAACGCGCGTCCTCTGACCCGCTAATCGTAACCTACTCGGTCCTCGACCTAATTTTCTTTTTCCCGGCAAATCGAGGCTGGGTGACAGAGAGAAAACAGATAGAGAAGAAGTAGAAGAAGAGCGAAGAGAAAGATAGAGAAAGAAAGGAAAGGGCGTCAGTGCCGGCAACGTGGGTACCAGGGAATCGAAGTCGAAGCTCGACGAGGCGACAATCGTATAATTACCAGCGACGCTTTGATGCAAAGCAAAGGAAAAAAAACGAGACACGGATTCTTTCTGTACCATCGAACGAATCGACGTTGGGTTACTTTCGTCTTTTTATTCGACATCGTTTCCCAAAGGCACGCGTCGGCTAAGTTGCAAAAATAATATCTCTATATAAATTAATAATTGAGATAACGAAAAAATAAAGATAAAAAAAAATGTTTCCTTCGCGTATTGCGAAAACTAAATGGCGCAACCGTTTACAACGTTTCGAGATCATGTAATGAAAGAAAAGTGGTCCAGTGTAACGGGCGAATGAAACTTCAGGCATGAATGAAGATTAAAAAAAAATGGTTTCTTTTTTATATGAATTTTTTTTTCGTCATAATTAATAATAACTGCGAGGCTAAAACTAGAAGTGAAGATGCGAGACGAAGTGTCTTGCGGGTGAAAGGAACGTTTTTTTTTTTTTTATGAATAATTAAGTAAATAGAGAAAATTGAATTTGCCGTACCGCTTATAATTTGACGGCATATTATGAAACCTAAAAAATAATAACAAAGCACAGGATTAAAAGAAAGAACATATACGACGAATTTTGTTTACATATTACAAAAGTTTCATTTCCTACGGCGCATCTCTCATAATTATTCTCAATCAATTAACCAGATTTGTCGGTTTTTGAAATTTCTCCGCGAGCGATACGATAAAAAAAAAAATTTCTTCCGTTCTGCCACGGTGCGCTGTTGGCACATCGGGGATTTTTTTCTTTTTTTTTTTTCGCTTCCTCTTCATTTGGCTGACACAGATTTGCCGCTTGCCAAAAATTGGGATATCGTCGCACGAGCGCGTGTTGCTAACGAAACCAAAAACTCGAAAGGGTCAGCGGCAGTTCGGTCAGTTTCTTTCATTTTTTCTTTTTTACCATCGACAGCTCCCGAGAGTGTGAGAGCCGAATAAATAAACGAATAACGCTCGACGGGTTTATCAATGCATTGGTGAGAAACCTTTTTAGGTGATCCTGTTAGACGATATATCGAACTTTATTAAATATGTCCGAGAAAAGTTTCTACCGTGCCGTACAGAAGTTTTTTCAGAGTGAACCGGCACTTTTCGATTTCACATTATTGTCGGTAAAATACCAGAAAAAAAAATCGTTCCGCCATTTTTTTTTCAGAATCCACATTACGTATGTTTTTGCTAAGCTATGCAGCCACAAATTTCCGTCCCCTTAGATTTGCATCGTATATGCGTTGCGCTTTAATTGCCCGTCGCATTAACGCGATCCGTTGCATTAATGACTGGCGATTTGACGGATTGAGGACAGTGTGGAATACGATAGGAACGAACTGTGCGAGAGAACGTCGAGAGTAAAGGCTTCGAGGTGAGTCGTACGATGCGTCGTTCGCGCTTCTCTTTTATGCTTTCCTCCCAATAAACGCGAATACCTGCTCTACAAGCCCCTTTTTCTCCGCTGCAAAATGTTTCTCTTTATCGTATATAATGCGGCATAAAATTCGCGATAAAAAAAAAAAAATCTTCCAACTGTGTTTCCGGCTTTTATCATCGATATCATTCTTCGATATCTCTGTTTCCCTTCCCTTTCGGATATATAAAACGCAACTGGATACAACTCTGGATTTTTCTTCTCATTCGGCTTATGTACACTCTTTGCTTCTATCAACCTTCAGCGTCCTCGTAAACCATCCCCACCAATGTGTTCGCCATGAAACCGGGTCAATGCGCCGAGTCGACGCACGCCGGGTCGCCTCGATACACATACACACACACACCTTCACGGTGTCTAACACTCGCGAAAATCGCTGCGGAACCTCGTGCAGAAAACACGCGACAATCCGCCGATCAAACTACTTCCATAACAAAATTTCATTTAAAAACAAACGAAAAAAAGGAGAATAATAAACGGAAGATTTAGCGAAGAAACGAGCGAAGAAGCGAGGAATACGATTTAACGAGGCAAAGCAATTAAGGACACTGGCGCGACACGTCGAAGGAGATGAGAAATTCTCTCCCGAAGACAAGAACCAAAGAGCCGAGAGATTCTCGCGTGCGCGACAGAAACCCCTTCTCTTCCCTTTCCCTCTCGTGACTCTCGGTATGACAAAATATCGAGAGCGGGACGAAGCTGAACGTCGTCCGAAGAACCACAATTCGGCATCTTCTTGCACCTCGACGATAAAGCCGGAGAGACGACTCAACGCTGCACACACGTTGATGCAAGATAAGCCTTGCGGTTGCTCTTGGTAGGCTTTATCTCACCCCTCCTCCTCTCTCCCCCTTCAAGGGCCCTAATTAGTAAGCTACAAAACTTTTCTCTCGATCACGACAACAATCGAACGATAACACTCTCGTAATATTTTTCTAAAAATTGTATACAAGCAAAAAATAAATAAAATAATTCTTGTGTGCTGAGTTAGAATTGCGACAACATTACGAAAAAATTCCACGCAAAGCGAAGCGTTTTTTGTTTTTTTTCATGGATTCACGCGTTTAGTGGGTTAATGATGGATTCTTCACTCACATATAACGATCGGTCGTCATTTTTTTTAATTTATTAATGTATCTTTTTTTTTGTTGTAGAAATATTTATAATATAGACAATAGAACGGTGAACGCGATATTGAGAAAGGATTGCGGAGGAAGAGACGCGGACGATTTTTAAGGGTGGCTCCGCAGCCAACGGCGGTTGCAGGCCAACTGGCATGTCAATTGGCTTGTTGCCCAGTTTTATAACTGGGCTCTCTATACCCCCCTCGCGTCGTTTATATCTATCTCTGGTTCTCTCTGGCGCTTGGCTCGCGTTTCTCTCCCTCTCGTTTCGTTGCAACCCCCCTGGACGCCACCCTTTCCAAAACCCCTTCCCTCACACAGCGCCACTCGCGCTTTTCTCTCTTTCCCACGTTATTCAGCATCGGTTGTTCGCTTTCTCGGGCAACGGAGTTCCCTCTTCGGGTTGTCCTCGTCGCACAGTCGCGCGTGTTCCTCTCTGGTACTACTACTACTACTACTACCCTACTATACGGTCTCTCGAGGCTTACGTCAGAATGACGGAGCCACATTATGCCGCGGCTGGCGAACCGGAGGGGGGTGAGCGCGGATAGCGCTGCTGGTAACGCTCGTGTGTTCTCCACACTGGCGAGGCGCGCAAGAATGGTGGGACGACGCGGGACGGTTTTGCGCTACTACTGCGGCAAAGAAAAAAAAAAAAAGAAAATTCTACTCGATTTCTCGTACTATTATCGAACTTCGTGTACCCTGAAATTTCGATAGTTTCCACACAATTTTTATCTACAATAGGGTCGTCAAGAATCACGTATACGAGTCATCGATGACTCATAGATAATTTGCGAAATTCGTGGACTTCCTATTTTTTTTCACACCTACGCTAACAATATGCTCTCCAGCTTCGTGATATCCCATGTGAAATTCGCGAGACTCAGGGGGTGTTTTTGTCACTGGAAATAGAAGTTCTCGGAAAAACGTCGTGGGTAGCGATGAGCTAAACTCGTTGATTCGAGAAATTCGTTGAGAATTGGAAAGTTTGTCGACGTCGCTACAACTCCCTGAAAGATGAATCAATGTATGTGTGATATTGAAAGAACAAAATAATTAAATTAAATAAGAAAAGGCGTAAAAAAATTATAATTATTGTTAACGATTAACAATTAATTAGGCAAAATGGAACTCTGCAATATTTTCAATTGTTAATAATTGTTATTTAGCACAACTGAGATTTGGCGACAATAACTAAATGTTTAATTCACCGTATCTACGGGAACATAAATTAACTCCAAATAACTTATTTTGTTAGTGTAGAGAGATCGAGGATATTTCTGCGATTATTGAAATAACTCGTTTTAATATTCGACGAACGAGCGGACGACCGGCATCGATTGTAATTAATAATATCCGCTCCAAAATCAAATACTCGCGTTATTAATTTCGTTGGTCCTTAAAATATATTTGCGGATACTGCGCCTCGAGATATATCGAACTTCGATCCCTTAGAGTTTTAAATATTAGGCTTCAGCGCCGTGAATAGTTAGAGACTAAAGGATGCGGAGCAAGCGAAATCGTTATTAGCCGTGTAACACGCGTCGAAAATGTGAAATTCCGCGCTGGTAATCCCACGGGACACACGAGGTAAGGAGGGGAGGAACGGAAGAGCGAGAATTGGTGAGAGAGGATGGCATTGCACCCTCTCTGCCAACCGTTCCTTCCCACCTTATTGCCAATTACCTCTCACGAAGCACGCTACCACCTCCTTCCTCTTGCCATATGTATGTGTATGTGTATCGTACTATACTAACCCGTTACGAGGACAGTTACGACGCTAGTTACGAGTCCTGTAAACGGGGATGTTAAAGCTTCGAATAGTTGGACGTACACCAGCCGAACGACAAGGGAATTCTATGCTGTCGAGTTGCAGCGTGAATCTTATTCAATCCGTAGTATCGACGGGAACATCATTCAACCGTATCGTAAACGTAGCGATCTCTCGCCTATAAAATTTAAATTGTCGCCAGATTTTTAATAATTCGCTTCGGAAAAGAAAAAAACAAATGTGATTTTGCGCAATTGCAGATCGCGATTGATTTTACACTAATAATATCATTAAATTCGTATTTCTAGCGAGATGCAATAAAAAAATTGCATGAAAAAATGATAAATTATATGCCGTAGACAACGATTTTGGTTTTACGAGAATTTTATCGAAATTCATAAATTATTCGATAAAAGACGATAGATATTGAGACAAGAACTTCGAAATTATTTGAATGTTTGACAGTTTTCTGAACAGTGGCAATTGAATGCAATCTAACGATCCTAATAAATTGATACCGCAACTGAAAATCCATCGAGTCATGAATATCGTTTTGCGGAATGATTATTAACCTCTTTTCATAATTAATAGACCAATTTACCAGGTAAAAAATTGCCTCTAAATGTGTGGCAATAATGCTGTTGTAATAATAGAACGATAAATGATATCCAACATTATGACGAAAAGTTCTAATGCCGCATTGAATATACTGCGGGGAACGTAAATAATAATAAGTACGATAGCCGAGGCCCGGTTTGGAGAGATGGTCGTCTCCCCGGTGGATAATCGCGTACCGTTGACGGTAATAGTAACGCTCTCCGAAGCTATGCCGAAGTTTCGCGGATTGATAGCACCGCGCGGCGGTCATGCAAACCGAAGCGAATTAAGGCGCCTCCTTGCGCAGGAAACGTTTTATCAGCAACTCAGGATAAAGGCAGAGACTTGGAAGCGCCGACTCACACGCTTCCGTTCAAAGATTCTCTTCGCCTCAGTGTAAATCTACGGCGATATTATAAACGGTCTATTATCTTCGCTATAAATTCAACTACAGTATATGCGTAAACGCGAATAAGAAAAAAAAACCTTTCGAGGGTAAACACGAGACGTTCTCGTAAAACGTCACGGAACTTACGTGCGACTCGATAATTTCGAGACTCGAAAAAAGAAAAGAATAGTTTCGGTTTATTCGAATAATCGGAACCTACCAGGTGCTCTCGAGAAACCCGGAATCGCTTAACATCGGAGAGTAGACAGTAGATAAATAGATAGGGGAAGTGAAAAAAAAAGAAGACAGAAAGATTGAGGAAGAGAGATATATCGGAAAGATTCTTCGTTTTATATCGATAGAATGAGAAATTCACCTGGACGAACTACCCCTACTGCTGAGAGACGCTCCGTCAGCCGTTCTTCTTTGTTCCCTGGATACGTCGCAGTCGGTTATGTCACATTCCGATGTATCGGAGTCGCTCAGTCTCGATGTCGTTGACGGTGGACTCAGATGACAATCCACCGGCGTTATCACCATATCGTCGATCGGATCCGGATAGTAACTGAAAGCGAAAAAAAAAAAACGATCATAAGTTTCTTAATGAAAAATCAAATTTTTAATTAGCAATTAGTCCGTTGTTTATGTACAACATACCCAGCGTGTCGCTGTTCCTCGTGCGCCAACAAATAGTGCCATTCGGGTTTCTCGTTGAGCTCCGAAGCGGCGAGTTCGATTATCGCCTCGCCGAGAAAGTCATTCGCTCCGTATTTGACGAGATCCCAGACGGTGATTTCCAACGATCTGTGTCGCAGTTCGGAGCGTCTGATGTTGTAGACGAATGTCTGATTCCACTTCGGATCGTTGGTACTCGCCAATGTTTTCGTTCGTCTCTTAGATTTTTCACTATAATTATAAAACAAAACAAAAAGTTACACTTTTATTGGTGTATCACAGCGAAATATTTCGATTGTATTTTTTAATATTACAAAACGCTATGCAATTTCGTGAATTTGAACCGAGAGACGGCCAATTACCTTGTCCGGCGCGTAAATATATAGCCGAAAATCTCAACGAATGACTCGCGGACACGGAGGCTACAACGATGGAGGGGGCGAGTAACGGTTAATGGAAGGATTTGTAAAGTTAACGAAAGTGGCCAAAGTTCGAGGCCATTAGACGAGAGTTGAAGGAAACGACGAAAACGACGTCGACGACTACAGAGAGAGGATGGTAGCGGTGACGCTATGGGCTCGTAACATTGCGGGGAAGACGTTGGCACCGGTGCCAAAATAACCAGCGTCACAGACACAAGAGACTGTACGGGAAGGAGGAGCTGCTAGCCGGTTGCCTCACTCACGGCGTCGGCTTCCTTGTCTCGTTGCTTCTTCTGCAGAAATTATTTATCTTACTGCTCTCTCACGAAGCGAGTCTCGACACGGTTACTTCGTACCGTGGGGAGGTTTAGTCCGCCTACGCGGAAGCTACTGGGATAGCCAACTCCTCTACCATCCTCCGCGAGTGATATGTGGCACAACATAGATTCGAAATTATGTATACACTCGGGCGATACTGTAAGTGAAGGGAAGTCGGAGGTACGGGACATTCCCAAACTACATTTGTACGACCCAAACGACCTCGAGACGGTGCAATTTTCACGAGCAAAGGAGACCCGGAACTCTTGCCAATAATCAAAGACCTCGAAGAAACGATGCGTTTCTTTTATTTTTATTTTATTCTTTCCTTTAACGCAATCGACGCGTTATTTTATTGTTTTATAAGAATCCTTGGATTGAACCGATATTTCAGAATGTTGGCAAGAAATCGGGTGATAAAAACGCGTAGGTCACGTCTCCATCGTCGCTGCCAACGAAATGACTCGAAATTTACAACGAACGAATTACAGAGACCCTGCTATTCGCTGGTCTTTTTTTCTCTATCTGCTTGCCTCTTGTCCGGCAGAAGAAATATCTTGGCGTATGGATTTCTCGGTTGTCTGTTGCTTCTCGGTGTCAGAGCGGCCGCGCATACGAGAGTGACGATGAGCTCCAATCCCGCCGGGTCGAAGCCGAGCTTCACCTGGAGGGTACCACCCACGTTGGCGTTACCCGGCGGATGCCGAGGATGACGGCCTCGTCCCTGAGCGTGAAGATCCGGCGAGCCCGGTGACGTCACGAGAACAGACGGCTTGTCGCGTCTCGCATCGTACAATTCTGCAAGGATCATCGAAGTTCATTAATATCATTTGTATTTATCAAATTTCTTTCCATCAACGGCACATGGAACGATATCTCTATTTACGGACGAAGGGGAACGATTTTTTTTTATAGCAATAAGGAAAACAATACGCCAATCGACACGAACTAATTGAGAAGATCAATGGGGAATAATTGTGTTTTTTTTTTTTTCGAAATTCGCCGTCGAAATAGTCGGATGTGCATTTTTGTTTCGATTTTAAAGTCGGGTGAATAGATTCATAGAAAAAGAAATAAAATTGATAAATAAAATAAAAAAAATCGATTCTTCTGGAATCGTTCGATTTAATAAACATCGAAAGAAAAGGTTGACGAGAAAGCGTTCGTGGAGCTCTCGCAAAGTCGTTCCCATGTGTAACGCGTTTGTTGGAATATATTAACAGCAATTTATAGTCAATAAACATTATAACAAAGTCGAAGCATCGAGACAAATATAATAAATATAACACAGACACGCAAAGAAGATAATATTAAGAATAATACATGGTTATTATCGGAGTTATAATGAGAGTGAGAGATTAATTACACAAGTTGTTGCTCCCATAAAAATGTACTAATTGGTACGGTGATTCATAGCGGGGGTGCATTGGCACTACTTTACTACACTTCTACGATTAAAACACATCGATAGGTTTGAATTAAACTAAGAACTCGTGTATGTTTAACGAGTTAATGAGTTTTCTTTTCGTTTTTTTTCCTTTTTTTTTTGTTATTTATCATTATAAACGTTTACGACTCTCTCTCTCTCTTTCTCTCGTGATTTGGTAAAGTTTACTTTTAAGGATCGTGTGAAGGAAATGTGTTCGTTGGTGTGTCTGAAATGTGACAAACACGGTAAGGGGAAACACGTGTGTAATATATGTATATATATATTTATTGGAATAAAGAGAGAGCGTAGACGCTGTTTTAAATGATTACGGAGGGAACATTTAGGCGATTGGGGAATTTAAAATAATTTTTTTTCTGTAAGCCTACCCCACAGTATAGATTTCTTAAGACCTGGAATTCGAAAAATCATATAATCTGTGACAGTATAGCCTGTTGTGTTATTTCGACGTAACGAGTACATTTAATATTATATTCGAAAGTGTAGGACACGTGAGATAATATTAATGATTATAAACGACAAGAAAAAAAAATAAAAATTGAAAAATTAATGTTTTTACGTAGAGAATTTGTGTAATTTTGATTTTTGCGAATGAACGATTAAAGGTTACGAGATTTTTCAATTAATCTAGCGGCACTGCAGACAGCTTGAGATACGAGAAAAAAATAAATAAACGAGAGAGATAGCAGAAATTGGAGATGATATTGCGAGTCGAATATTCACCTTTGTGATGAGGCTGTTGGGGTATCGGCATCGGCTCGTGCTTTTGTCGCCATTGACTCTGAGCGCTGGTCCGTCGGGAACTGATAGCCGGCGGTATTGCTGTCTGGACACCGGGCATCATTGTCCCGGTTGACGTTGTTGACAAATTTCTCGAGACTATCAACTCGACTTGGGGCTCTTCTCTCGACTTCATTATGATGTCGTTTACCTCCTGAAAGCTCTTTCCCTGCAGCGAACGACCGTTCCACTCTATCACTTCGTCACCTGCGGGATTAAAGCGGTTTAAAATAAATAGTAATTAAGTCATTATTGTTTATTATAAATTCATTCATTTATTTATTTTTTTAATTCATTTATTTAATTTATTTATTTATTCCTTTTTTTTAAATAATTAAATATACTTTTCACGATTTTATCTCCGGATGAATGAATGCGATACATTTCTTCGATTTTTTATTTTATTTTTTCCTTACCGGGTCTCAATTGTCCCTCGACGTCCGCCGTACTGCCCTTCTTCACCTTTTCGATGAGTGCGCCTCTCGAGCCGTTCTCCAGAAGTTTACCACCGACGACCTTCAGTCCCAGTATACTACTACTGCTACCGGAACCCGATGATTTTCTCAGGATCATGTGACCGATGATTTTCTGTCCGTCGCTGCTCCCCTGCCAGGAGAGCGGCTGCTACACGCGTAGTCCAAAGAGAAAAATAGACGTTTCCTAACTTCATCCTTTTTTTTTCTTGTTTTATGTTTTATTTTTTTTATTTTGCCTTTACTTAAATTCCTTCACTGAGGGTGAATGGGTGGTAATGTTTGTGCGAACGAGTCGAATTTGCTAGCTCCGCGAAATGATTTTATCGATGATTCACTGAATTTCAACCGTTTGCGAATTTTATAGCAACTAAATCAGTCGATATTGGAGGTGTTTTTACCTCCTTTTTTTTCTAGTAATTGACAACGAGTAATTCAGTGAATCCTCGATCGATGCAGATGGAACGAAAGATTGATTTCATAACAGAAATCAACGAATGGTGACATTAATCTTTAAAAGCGAGTGCTTTATTACACAGATGAAAAAAAAGTAGAGTCCGACAATACATCGATGCAGCGTGTGTGTTGTGACAAGCAGAAAGAATTTTTTTTTACACGAAACATGCGGCGCTGTATAAGTAATGTATGTTATTTTATATATCGCGAGTGTGTATAACATCGACGAGCAATATATATAAATATAAAACGTTCCCCGAGCGAGCGGTGCGTGTCGAAGCTTCGCAAGTCTCAAGCGGGCGTGCAAAACTTTACGTGATATATATATATCTTTTTTTTTTATTCGAATAATAAATTTCATGTGCAGAATAAACCAATTGCAGTTACTTCTGACGGGGTTTGGCTGAGTTTTATGTTTAGAAAAAAAATTACTTAAAAAAAATGATCCTATCGGCTGGATCTACTTTAGGGATAGGGGTCGCCTCATTTTTTTTTTCTATTTTTTATTTTTCTGTGTCTCAGGTCCCGGGTGTCGAAAACTTGATGATAGAAATTGAAGAAAATACGTCGAAAAAATTCTCCGATACAACGCAAAATCGGATCGCGCGTAATTTATACTTTAATCCTGACGCCTTCTAGTAGCGACTCGAATAACCGAAACGAATAAAAATCTCTCGAGAAAAATGATACTGCGGTTTCTGTTTGGAACTTCTCGCTAACCGCATAGATCCCAAAAAAAAAAAAATCTAAAACAAAAGTTCTGGAATACCTTCTTTCGACACCTAAATCTTCCAGATTTAGGAGAAACAGAAAAACCTACCAAATAATTATCAGAGTCTTTTATATACGAAAATACGCGATTTCCTAATAAAAAAAGCCTTTCAACATTCCAACGTTGAGATATTAACATATCACAATAAATTTATCGTGAATAATTAAAGCAATATTTGCACCATCTATCTCTCGATAATACAGCGAGAAGTACGAGAGACGGAAAAGTGAGAAGAGGACGAGAGCGGAGGCTTTCCTGCCATCGTAAACTCTCGTCGAATTGACAAATAATACGCGGTGGAAAACGATTGCGTATTCAAACTATCGGGAAACTAACATCCGAAACGAAAGTTTCCGTCGTCCAACAATGAAACAATGCTAATCACACTATTGCTATCTCTTGGTCGTCGGGCGAGACAGAGAGAGAGAGAAAGAGAGAGAGAGTTCTGTTTCTGTTCTCTCTCGGGCTTTTCCAACGTGTGTCCTACGGTCTTCGAGCAGAACTCACACACCGAAGCAACCAATTTACGTTTATGTATGCGTACGTGTAGGTGTATATGTATGTGTGGCTATACATATATTATATATGTATATATACACATATAGCTTAGGTAGGCTATTCCGTCAGAGACCCGTTTATTAATTCGTGCGACGAAAAAGCTCCGGGCTAATTGAAACAATCGAAACGAGGCCAAGTAGCCGTCTCGCGCTCGCGCTCTCCTTTCTCTCCTCGTCCGCTCTCATTCTTCCCCAATTTTCCATTCCCTATCTATTCTCTATCAACGTTTATTATCTCATCGAGAAGTTGCGGAGATTCGTTTTGTTATCGATGATCGATGAAGGTTAACAATGAATAATTGATCGAATGAATCTCCGCGCTGTTACGAAAAAAAAAGCGCCAAAAAAAAAACTGATAAATTCGCGAATTAAGGATGTAACGGAAAATCGTTTTATGAAGTATAAGGCAACGGCGCGCCCTATAAAAAAAAAAGTAAATTGCTTCCGAATTTTTTTTTTTCTTTTTTCGTATTTTATACAACTCGTGTATGAGAAAGTCAGTTAATGAATTTTGATTTCCATGTGGACGACATTTTTTAAAAGACATTATAAACGAAATGAAAAAAACAAGGCGCAAATTCTATTTCGCTAATTTTTTTATTCATCGCCAAGTCTAATTTTAATAATGACCTAAAAAAAATAATATCGATAATTCGGTAGTAATAGTTTATCCGTATGAAATTTTTTTGTTCGATATCTCGAAAACTGTAAAAGTATTCGGGTTTTTTTCTTTATTCGACAATTCGAAATTTCATTAAGTTCACATGAATTTATCGATGCTCGACAATTTCAATACCGAACATCGGTTAGCAACACGTCATTTCTGTAGACATTTTCAATATCATATCTCAAAAAAATACTTTTTGAGTTAATAAACTGTCAATGAATCGTCAATAAATTTACAAGATTAAAATAAATTGTAAGTTATCGACCGAGCGAACATTTAACAAAAACTGTAAACGCCGTAAAATGTTATCGATTGTAAGGATTGTAACAAAAATTGAACCTAACGATGATAATTAACCTCTCTGCTTGCCTTGTAAATTTCAGCTTGATAATTAAAAAGGTTCTCAAGTCATCGCGGTTAAAATTTTTCGTATTTTTTATTCCAGAATTTAACGTCCGAAATATTTTGTAAAAATAATTTTTTCGCGTCTTTAAAAATTGGGAACGTCTTCCCACTGAAATTTCGATATAATTTTTTTTTTAACCAAATCAAAGGTTTTCCAATGTAAAAAAAAAACACCATATTCGAATTCAAAATATATTATGTTCGATGCAATATGATACCCGGTAAAAAAAACAAAAGGGCGTTTCCCCCATTTTTATAAAATAATGTATAAATAAAAATTGGACACACCGTTCTGTTTTTTGGTAAAATCGTTATAGATACTTCAGAAGTAATGTCCATATATTGAGTATCTTTGCTCATTGGCTCTTTGCTCTTTGCTCATTTGGTATAGTTTATCGTAGTTGTATCGGATATCAAGGGTTATTGCGTGACCCAGCCGCCCCTCCCAGCGCAAAATCAGCTTGGCCGTTCCTAATAATACCATTTCTACTGTCCGGCCGGCTGTCTACTTTTACTACACGCCAGCCTACCATAGCTTCTACTCGTAACCACTAGCAATCGGACCGTTGAATGCGACCTCGTTAATAATTCAATCATCTACTCTTCTTCGTATATCAATTTATCAGCAATTCTACATCATCATCATCGCCATCCTCATCATCATTATCATCATTAGCAGTATGAACTCTGATTATTCCGAGTCTTGTCTTTAGATCGGTCATTTTTTTTTTTTTTTTTTTTTGGAGTCTGCATTTTTTTTTTTTTTGTAAAGGGTAGAAGGTGAAGAGACCCCGTCGTACCTTGGGTAGGTCACCACGATTGCTGTCTTCACTGCTAGTGAAGGTACTCGAAGTGTCTATTCCCGAGTCTTTGGTAGCGCTGTCTTGACTACCCTGACGATCAGCCTCCCAAGACCAATCCTCTTGTGGGCCACCGCCGACATTGGTCCCTCCGTCGAATCTCACTGTTTTTTTCCCCCTTCGTTCCGTGAACCTGACGATGCGACAGATACCAGATAGATTTTTTTTTCCCTTACAACACGTATGTTGGTCGTCAAGCACGCGCACACGCGCGCCTTTCTCCTCGTACTCTCTATCCTCTTCCATCTCCGCAGATTGATTTCTCAGGACCTCGAGAGCGCGCGCGAGAGCCTCGACCTCTCCGGCCCTCGTCGGTAGTCGTTCGATTCGATGGTCGAGGAGTATACGAGAGAGAAAACTCTCTGCCCCCATCTTCCTCCTTTCAATGTTTATGGATTCCTCGACTCTTTCTCTCCTTCCTCTATCTTTTGCCTTTCGTTTCTTTCTTTCCATTCGGCCTTTTGTTACTTCGCCCCATTTTATTTTTACCCTCCCCGCGAGATCGGTCCTTCGCGGAGTACATTTCTTCCAGATTCCCTTTTGCTTCCAGCGCATTCGACGAGGTAAAAAAAAATACCGAAGAGTTTTGCAAACTTACTATAATAATCGACTTTGTGAATAAAAAAAAAATTTCTTCCTCGACCATCGAATTATATAACGACAAATGTTATCTTTCATTCCACTAGTGTCGTTGATTTTTATTACGGAACGAAAAAAACGAATTGAAAAATTGTAAAAAAAAATCATAATTAAAGTTTATTAGAATTCTCCTAATGACTTTTTTTAAACTATAAGGAGGTATAATGACGAAACGAAAGAGAACAAAACGCACCTCCGACTGTCGGCACGCCACTCGTCGCCGCTTCGCCGAAAGCTCCGCCTTACGAGAGTGCTCTCTTCTTTTCGCGGCTCTCGCGGTGGATGATGACCGTTATACTCGATGGTCATTGAGCCGGTGACGTGGTGTCCGTTGTGAGGGCCGTGTCTACGCGACCCACCGGACATCGAAGTTGGCCCTCCACCGTGGTGATAGTACCCCTTCCCTACAGTAGATCCAAATTTTCGATCGTCTCGCTAACTCTTTTTTTTTAGGACAAACATCACTACCCCTTTTTTTGCATAATAATTATCGACGAGGCCCTACGCAGTATCTATAAAAATCATCTGAAATTCCTCACGATTTTTTTTTTCGAAATTTCGGCCATTTATTTTTCGTTTCAAATCCTCGGCTTCGTTCGTATCGCATCTCTACGCAATCCCTCCTCTCATTACACGATCTATAGCGAAGAATAAAAATGTCGCTTTTTTTTGGTATAAAAATATACCATAATGCGTTTCTCACGGCAGAACGTCGTTCTCGATGAGATTTGAGGTATTTTTCTATATTTTTTTTTATTTTCGTTTTATATAGAATGTGGATGTGTCGTGTGTTTTTGTAGTTACCTGTGGGTACATTCAATAGTTTTATAGAGTTTCATTGTTTACGAATTGAGTACCAAATGTAAAAAAAAATAGTTAAATAAAAAAAATTAGACAATTATAGCCAACAGCTGTGCGGACGCCCTGTGGAAGTGTTAAAGTATCTCTGTGGTTGTGAAAAAGCGCATATATATACATATACGTATATATATAAATATATATGAGAGTTATTAGCATATTTGTTGAGCATCGTATGATCTGTCGGGTATCTTAAGGGAGCGAAATTTTTTTTTTTTTTTTTTTTTTTTCATTTTTGTCGATAATGATAAAACAAGAAAAATTCGAACAGACAGTGATACGACATTAAATAACATAACAAAAAAACGGAACAAACAAAACATCAAGAATACGAGAAAGTCAATCCACGAGCAACATATAGGAAAACGTCGAGTGTGTAGAAAGATTTTTTTTTCGTCAAGTCTGTGCAGTTTGAAAAAAAATTAAAGAAAATACATTTATATTAATGGTCACATCAAGACAATTGTACGAAAAAAAAATGTCCGAGTTTCGCGAACGTCTCAAGTGCAGCATTTTTTTTTTAATGGGGATTTCGTATAGTCGGTTACGTTTAGACACGAGTACACAGACAGTGAGACGAGTGAGAAAAGATTAGTTTGGTGCACGTTCTCATTTTTTTTTCTTTCTTTTTTTATGAAGGAGAAACAGTCGTTGCGACTGGCGATTGGTTAATTTTTTTTCAACTGTTCAATGAATCGATTTTTTAAAGTAGAAATGAAAAAGTGATCGATAAATTTTTTTTTTTTTTTTTCATTAACCAATCGTCAGTGGACACGCATGCACGCTTACACGCAGATGTACATACGATATATGCGATTAATACATTGACATATATATATATTCGATAGATGAATTCATCGTAATATGCTATATAGAGATGTAATATATATATGTATATATATCGGTCTATGGAAAAAAAAATTGGCCAGCGCATCATAATCATTATATATATTAATATATATATATGTGAAAACGACTCGAACGAATTCATTAATTATCATTAGTATGAATAAAAAACATAATCGTTTAATGATTTAAAATAATAAATTGCATTCCAAAAAGTACCGCGAGAAATTTCTTCATCTTCTCGTCCAGCATCGCCTGACGATTAATACGATCTCCAGCTTTGTCCCTGGGACTCCTCGGAGTCGCGACGACGATTGGTGCCGGTTTTTCACCTAAAAGGCGATCTCGTTCAGTCTCTGGTAGATTCATGTTTTTGTATTTTTTCTTTTTTTTACTCTCCGCCAAAAATTACCCTCATTATATTTTTCAATATTAAAAAAAACGATACGACAATTAAAAAATTAGAGAATAATTATTCTTCGGGTTTATCGAGTTTTTTTTTAATTGGCTTCGCGGAACAGGTGCATTATTTCCATTGAATTGGCCGCAGCAAGAGGGTTATAAAGGTGGTTCGGAGTACCGCGACAGGATGTGGAAGGGGATGAAGTTTTAAAAGTATAAAAATAAAAAGTCTCGACGAAGGATCACCGAAGCCGAGGGTACGAGGACTACCAAAGCGATAAGGACCCATAAAAATGACAAATTGAACGTACGATCGGACCCCAACGTTCTCCCGACTCTCCTTCCCTCTCTTCTCATCCTTCCATTCTCTCACGCTATTTCTCCTCTATACATATAAACTCGTCGCGAGAACTCGTGTACGTGAACGATTTACGTAATACCGTTCTCTCCGTTACTGTGCCGCAGTACGCATTCGCGGTACGAATATTTAGTCGTATCCTCCTCTCTACTCCTCGTTCGTCTCGTCGCGCTCTGCATCTCTTCCGGAATTCTGTGGCTCTCTTCCCTAACCCCCCCCCCCCCCCCCTCCCTCCAGCACTAACGTTTCCGCTGCTTCGAGGATCATCCCCCAACGAAATATCGAGTAAAACGTACGGCTTTGCTACAAGATAGAGAAAACGCCAGAAAAAAAAAAAAAAAAAACAAGAAACACGGTACAGAGAACATTCGCGAGTACTGCTTTCCCGGTAAAGGATAACGACCGTAAAGAGGATTAACAAATTTTTGCCTCTACAACCCGATCTTCGGCATATAACCATCAAGAGCCGTACGAAGCCCGAGAAGCTTTCACATTAAGGGGACCGGGGAGGTTTGCCGGGCGGAAAATGCAGTCATGTTAGATTGTGTATAACAAGTCTAAAATAGAAAGCGGACGCTTCTCCTCATAGTAAGTATGTACGTCAACATTATTTGATCGAAAGATAAATTCAACATTTTTATATGATTTATAATAATACAGATATTGTGGTTTGTACGAAACAGACGCTTTTCACTCATTGCCACGATTCCGAGAAAAGATTAAAAAAATTCGTCTTGTACCCATAAGAGCAAAGTTGTTGCCAACATCCTGCTCTATCGATTGAACTTGAAAAATAGTATATTTTGCACCAAAAGCGGAAAGTTGAACATTCCTGACGAGTGTGTTGGGTGATGCCAGAGGTGGGAAAAAGAGGGTCGGGGGCCCGAGCCGAGAAAAAATAAATAAATAAAATAAATAAAAAAAAAACTTTGTTTGTGTTTTAAGGACTCGCCAACTTATTTTTTATTTTTTTTTACTTGGCAATAGGAATTTTTTTTAAGTTTTTGATTTGGAAAACTTAGCAAAACTACTTGGCCTCGAAACGCTGCCGCGTCTCTTAATTTATCCTATTATAAATATATGTAATGATTTATATGCATATATTTATAAATATAATAATATATATAAGTAATATTATATAAACAGTACATATTTATATAATATTATGTATATAAAAGAGAATCGTCCTGTGCGCAACGGGACCAGACAGCAACGACGACAGACAGCAGCGGGCCTCCGGGGTCTTAATTTAAAAGTTAGATGACACCGCGGCTTACCGCGTATATAAATCACGCGAGGGCTTTTGCACCCGGCGCGTCGACGATGCTTTGCGCGAGTGAGCGAACGACTCTCACACACCCCTTCCCGAACCTCCCGCTCCCATCCCTCGCCGGGAGGAAAGCTTCGATGCACGCGGGAATACGTTCATCCTGCTACTCTCTCTCTCCTGCGCTCTCGCGTCAAAACTTCGTCCTCTCCTTGTGCCGTTACGCAAATTGTACGAAGATATACACGCGGAACCGTTCGCTTCGCTTCATAATAATCCAACATAAGGCAGACGCGGAGATTTGGATTACCGCGAGAGTCGTTAATTAATGTCTGTTAATTAGAGCGAATGAGTTCCATTTTTTTTTTATTGATCCGTGAAAATTATTTGGCTCTCATCCTCTCGAAGCGAGTCGTTCACGTATTTGCATATAGTAGACGAAGGAGAGAGCCTGCGAAGCTTTTACGCGAGATTCTCACTCGGTTGGGCTTATAGGAAAAGAGAGAGGAGAGAAGAAAAAAATGAAAGGGTAGGATTGTCGGGGTATTTCCCTGGCGCCTCTCACCCGGAATTGAAGAAGCGGAAGATGGAAGAACGTGCCGAAAACTCGTGCTTTCGGACTTATTAAAAGGTAGGCCACTCGACGACGACGGTAGGCAACCGAACCCAGCGAGACGTTTACACTGCTTGAGGAAAAAAAAAACGCAGCGAGAGGACGTCGACGATGAGGTACTTCTTTGACTACAGATATACGGAAATGCCCGCAGGTCTCCCCCACCCCTGCATAGGCCTCAACCGTTGGGCGGGTTACTTTGAAAAGAGAATTGAGAAGGACGAGAGGGTTGATCCACCGAATTAAAAAGGAATTAAGAACTTTTTTTTTTCAAGTTATTTGCGGTTCACGCGAAATGGGTCACAGTACAATTGCACGGTATTTCCTGAAAATGAATTGATTAGTAGATTTTTTTTTGTTCCGTCAATCGGCACTTTTTTTGTCATTATAAAAAAATATGAACGCGCAGCAAGAAAACAAAAATTCGTCGTCGGTTTTTGTGATTCATTTCTTACAGATTTTTTTTCTCGAGGGCTCTCACTTTCGGTAATGTACGCTTCGGCGGTATAATTTACAGTACACACGAGATGATTCTCTCTCTCGAGCCCCGCCGGAGTTTCCTGGAAATCCTCGTTAAAAAACCACTTGTATGCCAAATGGTACAATATATTCTCTTCTCTCTTCTGTGCATTCAAGTAAACGTTGTATATTCTATTTATATAAACTATAATGTATTATTGTTATGTGATGTTGCGGTAAATTATTAATTAAAACGGGCAATAATATTATAGAGAGAGAATCGTGTGTATCGATGATGATTTTGTTCTGTGTGTAATCTCCGTGTATCTGTTATGTTTAATATAAAATTTATATATACGAACAGCATTAACAAACTTACCTCGCCAAAAAAACTTTTCTACAAACTAATTGTTCTTTTTTATTCTTTATTTTTTTTTTATTTTTTTTTTTTCGTATCTTTAAATTTCTATTCTAATGATTATTGTGCATCTACGAATGGGAGCAACAACGTCGTCCGACTATATGGCAAATCTTTACTCGTTCGTTTCTTTGTTTATCATTTTTCTCAATTCGTGTTCTCTTTTGTTTGGTCAATTGAACTATTTTTCTAAAAACTACATTTCCTTTCTTCAAGGCTTCGGAATTATCGTCCGAATTTTCTGACCAAAGTGTAACCGAATTCTTTTATTTTTGCGTAAATATATATATTTTTTTAATAATAATTATTAATTATTATTAAATTTTTAATGATTAAATTATCGTGTACAAAAAAATTCACGATTCTTTAGAGAAACAGCGTGAGCGCAGAGAAGAACAATGCGACTGTCGGATTAATATTAAAGCAGCAGAGAGATCGCATAGGAAGCGTAGCGGAAGTAGAGCGTTCCGCGATACGGTCAGCCAGAGTCGGCAGTAGAAACGGCGCTAACGTGGCGGACATTCAAGTTGAATGCGGTAACGAGACGCGAACTAACAACCGCAGAGCAGCGAATCTCTCTATTTCTTTCCGATAAAATATTCTCTTATTATTCCAATACACTGTAAAAAAGAAAATCGATTTATCGAACTCCGCGCATATGAAAAGAAATCAAACGCCGTCTGTAGGCTCTTCACTTTATTAGCATTTTAATGGGAAAAAAAAGGCTACGTACTTTCGTAAGGTATTCCCGTATGATTCGCCGAACACTGCACTTTCGTTTTGGAAGTCAAGCGAAAAGAAAAAAAAAAACAGGGGAAAAGAGTAGAAGATATTGACAATTTTTTGTTTACGTGTCTCAGGGCTCAGAACGATGTAAGTCGGTTCAACAGGTGATCAACTGCCATCGAAGCAACTCGCGTAATTCACGCGATAAAAAAAAAGATATATGTATCAAAACGAGCAAAGCTCCCAGCAGAAACGATGCACTGACTGTAAACTCGAGTTCCTCCGCGTCTAATATATGTATGTTGAATCAAGCGAGAGATATGGGGTCTCTCTCTCCCGAGAGCTCAACGTGACTGTTCGATCAGCGTGGGTGTTGGTCTCTGGCGTCTCCGCCACCAGTGGATTCACCCTGCAGAGTCTGTGACATTTCCCTCAACGATTTCATCACCAGGAGGTAAATTTCTCCCTCTCTTCGTTGCGCGTATAAAGAAAAAAAAGTCCCCCCTTTCCTCACTGTACAAAGGAAGGAACAATCATCGATAGTTACCAACGAGTAGATAATTGAAAGGCTCGACGGCATGATGAAAATAGGATTCTCAGCCTTCATTTATATATAACGAAAGTGCGTCACTGCGTGTATTACTTTTTTTTTGCTCGTATCAGAACCCCCAACTAGGTTGCCGCCTCCTTCCACTTTCTCGTATTATATCCATTTCCCAAATTCAACATGAACCCATCAAAGATCGTTCTCCTCGGCCTAAAGGAGCCGCGGGTTCTCCGTACTCCGATCTGCGTCATCGCCATCGTCATGACCTTCATAGGGATATCCCGGATCTGTCCAGCATCACTGAGAAAGCGAGAGGGAAGAGAGGAAAAAAAATCAAGAAATCGAGAAATGAAACGCGAAGACGGTAAAGAGTGCGTCATCGATGGTGGGGTGGTTGCGAGTGTGAAGCGACGAAGCGTCCACGCGTGTCGTTAGTTTCGTCCCCGTTTCTTGGCTTCGGTCTCTTCATCCCGCCTCCGAGGCTTTCGTCAGAAGGGGAGGGGACTGCTGAATGGACCGACGAGAGATATACAGAGAGAGCCGCAGCGACACGAGCGCTACGTGGCTCGTCTATGTTTTCGCTCGAGTTTCTGTGTATCCAGTCGACAGAGGGAGGAGGAAGTTTTTTGGCTCGGGATGGTGTCTTCCATTTCACTTTTTCTCGTGTGGCTGCCCTCGATTTCGCGTCTCCGTCTCTCGTTTTGCTGGGACAGACATAGAGAATGAGGAGTCTCGGTTGCCCCAGCGGAGTAGGAGAAGAATGACGCGGTTGGAGAGTGGGAGCCGAGCGTCGGCGCCTAGACATCTCCCGACAGAGCGAAATGAAACAGGGAGATCGAGAATAGAGGACGAGAGTGAAGCGAGTAGATGAGGAAGGAAGGGGCAGTCGGAACCGGGCGGAGGGATATACATACAGCGCGTTTGAATTCGCCCACGTGCTGGGTAGCGTGACGTCACAACGAGAACGCGTAGGCGTTCGGGCGCCACGGGGATTCTCTCCCGAGAGAGAGCAAGAGAAAGAGAAGAGTGGGATAGCGGGAGGTTGATACGAGAGACGCCGTGGGGAAAGCCGGGTAACGAACAAGCCGGGAGTATGAAACGGGAGAAGCGAAGAGGTAAAAGAGAGCCGCAGAGATAGAGACGGCGGAGAGTGGCGAGAGTAGTGGGGTGGAGGAGGGAAGAAATAACGGGGTGAAGGGAACTATGAGAGGCTCTGCGAGGGGTTGGAGAGTAGAAGGGAATGGAAGGACCGCCAAGGATCAATGCAACGACGGGTCCGGGAGGGCAGAACCCGAGAATTCCCGCAGGATACTACATTTCCCGATACACACGATATAGCATTGGCCACTGTGGCTACCAGAGCGTGGAGCAAAGATGTGTCCGTATGTATGGCTCTATGTATGAGCACTGTACGTATATTGTCTATACAGTAGCTACTGGTAGACTGCTATGTTGGACCTACAGGATTGTACGACTGGATCGCGTGAACGCCATCCTCGCGGTCGCGTTTCGACTCCTACCGCTCTGCGGCTCACTTGGATGCTACAGAGTAGCATCGAAGTAGACCCCGGTAGTTGAGTAGCAGAAGCGACGACCAGAAACCACCGACCTCACCTCCTCGTGGAAAGCCATAGAGCTCGGTACAGGAACCAGGAGAGATTGGACTGTACCTATATAAGGATTTATACCAGTCGCTGCGCCAACCCGCGGCCTAGCGATTTAGCACGGAATCCCAAGATCGAGGATACGGATATATCGATCCTACGAGCTCGAGATACTTCTATGATATATAGATAAAGATTCTTCGACTATGTGTAACACACTGTTGGAGACGATGAGAGTATCATTAACAACGGCTTTTGCGGTCGCTGAGGGAAAAAATCCGAGCGTTTAAATACGATTTATGGATCGATGCTTCAGGGTAACGACGCGGAGAAACTATTTTTAGATATTGGATACGGTATTTTTGTTTTGGAGAGTCTGTATGGGATTTTACAATATGGCTATTTAGTTTCAAATGTAAGTGACTAATAGTTTCACCGCTGCAACTTGGAATTTTTTTATTTTGGTCCCAAATGCCCGCAGGTTAAATAGATCGGAGTTGTGAGTTTAGTCGTAGTTTTAGCAATTTTAATCTGCATTTTTTTTTTCATTATCGTGTCTATCGTTGAAAAAAAAATAAACTGTGGAAATTTAAAAAACTCTGACAAATCATGACAAATCATGAGAAAAAATGACCGACTGTAATATATGAACAATTATATAGTTATTTTAATCTTTTCCCATCGAGTTTTTTTTTTTTCATTAAATTTTTTTTTATCGATCTGTAGAATGCGTATATCGGCAAATACGACCTCGGTACTCAAACGAAATATTATTTTCCACTCGATTTACAGCCATCGAATTGATAACAAGGTCGATGGCAATTATTGTCTCTTTTATATGTATAATTTTTTTTTTCTCCACTTCATCTTTGCCCGGTTTACCGCTCGTTGATCGACATAATACCCCGTAGTTATCGAAGCTTCGTCAGATTGTTCGAGATGAGGGATAAAAAAAAATAGGAGCAAAGGATAGCCTTGGTTATTCCTGTAACGCCTGTATCTTCACGTGTGCCGCGTTCAAATCGTTTGTCAGTGTGTGAAAATCTTCTGTGTCGCGATGTTGTGCACTTCTCACGGTGTGTTATTCACGTCGCTGAATCGGTGACACGCTTCGCCGCTCGTGTGTCTAATCAACTATAAGCCTTCTCTCCCTCTACGCGTCACACAATCCGTCCTACTCTTTCGCGTCTCTCGCTCTCTCGGCATCATCCTTTCCTCGCTTCGACTGGACCAACATTCGAGGCTCTTCATCCCTGTAAACTACTCTGTGTCCGTCTCTTCGTCGCTATGTGTGCGCCCCGTGAATCGCCACTCCGCTCCGACGAGCCCTGAATCATCGAGAGACGAGGAGAAAATTTCGCCTATGCGAGGACGGAAAGCCACTGTGAGAGCCCACAGGCAATGCCGTGAGAGCCGTTGAGCGATCGTAATGTTTCATCCTCCGTATAGTGATAAATCCATTTACACTCAACTCTATGGTCCGGCAAGTAGCGCCTAGGCAAGCATCCCAACATCACCCTCCAGGACCCCGAGAATCCTCTCGTCGCGACGAGCTTTGCTCATCCAAATTGCCGAGCCATAACTTCCGGCAGGACGAGTCCTCCCCCTCCGAAGCTTCTACAAACCGACTCTAACCGCTGTATCGTATATACGCTTCATTCCCGATTGTATATCATTGCGGGATGACGCCTCCGCCCACAAACGAGTTTCGAATACCTTCGTGTATTCAATGCTGCAGTTCATAATCGTTCACTTCACCCAAAGAAATTAATACATTTTTTCTTAGTTACATACATTTTTCAAAAAATTCGGTTGCACTTTGTCGTATTGCTTTTTTCGTTTTTTTTCGGTTTGGGATTATTATTTTTCAAAGATATGGTTAAACCTCTGGATTTACCTAGTAAACGAAACAAAAACCTAACTAAATCCTGACTCTCATTCCCTTTCTCGATCGTACGATATTAACTGAATTCTCGCGTATCGCGGTATGTTTTTTTTTTTTTTCTTGTATTTTTTATTACTATAGTTTGAGGCCACTCACCCTTCTCCGACTCGTCGGGCTCGTCACTCGCGCACTCCGGTGTACTTCGCTCCTCTTCGCTACTGCTGAAGCTTCGCTGTTGATGAAGCGTCGCCTGCACACTACCGCTCGGCGGGCCAACCGGTTGAGAGGGATGGCCTGTCTGACCAGGGTGCATCGAATGCTGCTGTGATAGATGCATCGTCCGTTGAACGTTCTCTGAACCCGGGTGACCGTAAGGCATCGGAATATCCGAATCTTGATCCTGATTACAAATTAAAATATAATCCGAGGCACTCACGAAGCGAAAAACGTTTTTTTGATGAACAATTGGCATTGAAAAAGAGATAACTATATAGCTTTATTTTCTATTTTTGTTGTTTTTGTTTTCATAACACGAAAAAAAAACTTAAAAACAAAAAGTTAGATACTTGCGTATTATTAGTTTTTGAGAAAAAAAAATGTCAATTTTCACCCATTTTTTCGTCCGGCTACTTAGCGGGTGTTAATTCTTTGAAAAAAAAAATCAATATTTCTTCGACTGCCACATATGAATATTTTCTTTTTTCGTTTTTTGCTTTTGGTGTTTCAACGTACTTGGTACATCGGTCGTTGCCTCTGATAAGTCTGAGCGTGTTGTCGCATTAGACTGTCGAGTTCGCCCCTGTAGAGGCTTGGATCGTCTTCAGGATAGGCCGCCGGATGTCTAGGTGTCTGCGGATATGAACCAACGACGACGTGTGGAGTCGGCAAGGTCCTCGAGTGAGGCGACACTGACATCTCCACCCCGCTGTCGCTGGTCGACAAACGGCGTCCAGACCCCTGCGAAAAAATATACACAAACACTCGTTACGGAAGAAACAAAAAAACAGCAGAGAGAAAACATAACAAAGCATAACAAAGGGAAGCAAAACAAAACGCGAGGCGAAAGAAGAAACAAAGAAAATATAATATCGCTGCTACATCGACTTGACGACTTTTGCCCACTTTTAGCGCACCGTTCGCCGTCGGTCCCCCACCGTTCGCGAGAGAACTGTAATACTACTGACATCGATATAAACGAGAGGTCCAATGATTCTCTCGCAATAAGTACAAGTTTTCCACGGTCGCGAACGGCACAGCGCTTCGGAACGATAAATCGTACAAAATGTGGAATTGCCATAGCCATTCGGAGAATAATGGTCGCACGATCTGCGACATCGAAACTATGTTCACACATGACACACACGTACGCGCGCCCAGCGTACAACTCTGACGCTTTTCTATCGCGGAGATTCGAGTGAAAAATTACGTACAGTTTCGGATATGCGCTGCCTGCAATTTTTATTAAAGTTCATATAATAATTTTTTTTTTCGAAACTACAGCAACCTAAATGTTCCTTTTCAGCTGTATTTTGATTTTCAGTTTATCGATTACATTGTACTTCTTCTCGTTTTACTTCTTACATTTTTTTTTGTTATAAAATACAGGCAACGCACTGACGTATTTTTTAAATTAAAATAAATTTAAAAAATTGTAAGAAAAATATTTTTCACCTATTTTTATATATACTAAAAAAAAATTATCAGTTGAACGACTTAAATATTATAATTTTTTTTAACATAAATCAGAAGAATAAATAATTAATTGGTAGAACGGAAAAAAAACTATTAATACCGATGTCTTTATACCAATATATCGAAAAATTTGGTAATTTTAGTGTAACAAAAAAACAATTCATTCTCTCAACTCAACTGTTTTTCAGTATCGTTTTCAAAAATAAAATTCTATTGATTTGAAAAAAAAAATTGTTTTATGTCATTTCCAGGATCCGCAGAACATAAAAATACGACTACTTCTCTGACTCTTTTCTGCCATAGATTCTTTCGAACTTATACTGCGCCAGCAGTAAACTCGATAAACATAGTTTCAAGGTAAAGAAAATCGTAGCTAGAGCCTCAATGCTCGTTATCTGATTTATCCGCAGCGAGAGCGAATAGAGTGAATCATGTAAAAGTGCTTAAAAAATGACGAAAAGCAACGTGAGCGTTTATTAGCGTTAACAAACGTAAAGCGGAGCATACCTGGTCCTGCTGCGAGTATTGCCTCATCAGTAAGCTTCCGCTTCTCTGTACCAACGGTAGATTCTCCTTCTCGGCAGCGCTGTGAGCTCTTTCCAATTTCGGCCTCTTATCCTGCGTCAATTCCGGATGTCCCGGTGGTCCGGCTCCCTGCATATCTTCCTGCATACGTCTGAGCATCGCAGTGTCCGCGGCGTTCAGACTCGACTTGGTCATCCATTGTCCAGTCTTCAGAAAAATCTCTTGTTTCTTTCGGCACACGATGCACACCCATATCACCTGAAACGATTTTTTTCTCTCTTCATTCACTCCTTATTTTCCACAATCGATCAATCATTTATTTCCATATAAATCCGATTAATAGTTTTCGTAGTCCGAATAATCATAGACGGAAACATATCTTCTAATCTAAAACACCCTTAAGGCACAGAAACACTCGATTATCTTTCAACGAACATCGCGACAAAATTTTTACAATTTCGATACGATAATTCAATAATATTTCATGGTTGAGAAATCGTCGCAACCGAGCCGATTTCTCGTCGGAGACTGGCGAGGCTAGTGAAAAACGGATAGTCCGGGGCCGGCGGGGGTTAGGCTGGTGAAGAAGAAGCGAACCGACGGAAGAAGGGTCTGGTGAAACGCGTCCCGGTGCGCGCCACGAGCTTTCAAGAGGCCACTTCGGCAAGTTGCCTCGGTAGCAATATGTCAAGAGTTTCCAGAGTTCCCTTTTCGTCTCTACTCCCACGTTACCAAACTGAGCTTCGGCCAACACCCAGGGTACAGAGTACATCGCTCTATACAACTCCGGCTACTATGTACACGTGCATGTAACCACCGGATATCCACCGGATAGAGTTACCGTACGTATCTACATGCCAAAAGAATTTCTCTGGCAAGCATCAGAAGCGACGACCCTCGTAGTCTAATCTCGAAAAAAAAAAAAAGAAAAAAAATCGTTCAAAGGTCTGGAAGGATTTTCCTTCTTATAGATCGCATATAAAAGTAATCGTGGCAGCCAAACTCGGAGCTTTTCCTGTCCTAATATATGTATATATAAGAAAAAAAAATGGGGCAAAACGGACCGACTAAGGAAGACTATAGATCGTTATCACAATTTCCGTGCCATGAATTAGGTGTTCATTACTAAATTGTGTTCATAATGAATATTTCGAGTTTCAGAAAGAAAAAAAAAATACGGTGAGGGGCAAAATGGACAAACATCGTAAAATAGACATATATCATTATCATCGAGACTTTTTGACCTATGAGTTTCAGACGAGTCAACTAAGTACACTTTTTTCTCTTCATATTCTCAAACTCTTATGTGTTCAAAAAATTGTGTATAAATTTAATTGTACTGTAAATCGAACTGTTTCGACTTTCGACTTTTTGTAAAAAAAAAAAAAAAAAAAATTTACGTGGTGCAATGCTTTTAACGCAATGTTACAAAAATTCGGGTGCCCCCATTAGTTTTCGGAAAGAAAAAAAAATCTTGAATTTTACTCACTTTGCGCCCGTCTATTTAGTTGCCGAACTTAACGATAATAAGTACAGCGAATCGCGTTCTAAAATATTTTCAATTTTTAGTTTTAGTTTTTTGATAGTCCATTTTGCCCCGTATCGCCGTTCCGTCGCCTGGTTCATTTTTCCCCGTATCGCCGTTACTTCGTCTGGTCCATTTTCCCCCGGTAGTCCACGTTGCTTCAATATCCCCTATACGTATGTCTTTCCCCTGTAAATCTTACTTATCATCCCTTCCCCTCGTTCTACTATAAATTTAATCATTAACTCAGATGCCGTGACAAAAGTAATTTGCATTTAATTAATTAGAGGTCGACGAATTAATTCAAATAGCTTAATCTAACCGCTTCGAGACTGCGCGCGGAGTTTTCTTTTTCCCACTTTCGCAGTAATAACGCAGAGAGGGTACCGAGGGGATGAGAGGTATAGGGTATTATTATATTCGTCCTGGCAGCGTTAAAACAAGTCTGTGTCTCTCGACCGTGTCACGGTCGAACCGCAATAGACAGACTCTATCGATTCGGACACGTCTGCCACACAGAGCGAGAGAGGAGAACGCGCCGAAATCGATTCGGTTCGCAGCTTTTTATATGTTGCGCGCGTGAAAACCTCGCGCGATGGACGAACGATCTCCATCGTGTGTTAAATTCGTCCCAATTGACCTCAGGACAGCAACGAACGCCGATAGGTTTTATCTCGAGAAATCATAGCGCAAAAATCAGAAGAGTTTAAGTATCTATTTAAAATGAAGTTAAAGAGAAAACGGAAATAAAGAAAAAAAAATGGATTCAATTGATTCGCAGTGCATTATGACGAGAGAGAAAGGTGAAGGGTGACTACAGGACACGCGAGGAGAGAAGAGAAGAGAAGCGCGCGCGCGCATTGTCCCCGAAACTCGATGCGAAGAATGAAGGACGTAACGAAAAGAGCTTAGCGGGGTTAGAGATCGCCAAGGTAGCAGAGAAATGAGCGATGCGAAGGAGTGGAGAAGTGCAGTAGGTATGGTAGGGTGAATTTTGAACAACGGAATCAGTGACGAGTGGAGGCGTTACTGCTGGGACGAGTCCGCGACCCAATTTGGATTTATCGCAACGAATTCGAATCGGCACAAAATTTCATCGCTGGATTTTGATCTCGCGCTCTCACCGTATACGTCGTATATACATCGAGAGAGTGCGCCATTTTCACTCAAGAAAGGATTCTCAGCCTATCGAATCCGAAATATCGTCAGAGAAGGAAAACTAGACGAATATTCAATGAATAAGATTGATATACCGGGGTACGGATGAAGGGGGAGCGTAGAAATGGGTTGATCGATAAACTACCCCTCTTTAACGCGCCTACTACCTCCGCAGACGTTCACCACCTTCGCGCCTCTTTCCTTCCGTCTTTTCATAAAATTATTACGAGAAATGACTTACGAAGCGGAAGTTTCGTGAGAATCGACGGAAGGAATATAAAACATAGAACGGCGTTCGTAAATGAGATACACGAGAGACAAAAGAACTTCGTAAGAAGAAGAACAACAAAAAGAAGAAGCAGAAGAAGTTTCCTTGAAAGATACTTTATACTCGGACGATTTTGTACTCCCATCGTCGACGCCAAACTGTCCGATACCTTCGTAAGCCTGTTTCTTGAAATCTTTTCTTCAGAATGTCGCACAGCGAAAAGGAGCTAAAGTGAGAAGCTTCCTTGTTTGGAACCGAAACTCGGTAAGGCGGTGAGTGAACGGAACGTAAATTCAGAGTGGAAAAGGCCTGTAGGCCGCGGGGGCAGGTGGACGCAATGTCATGGCATAGCTCTACCCTTCCTGTCTCGGTCGCTCACTCTCTGTTGTGCAGGAATTATAAATCTCCCGTACAGATATAGGCTCTACGTACTGTCCTCGAAGATGGTAGTTCGATACCATTAAAATTACCGTCACTCGCAGACTACACTTTGGGTTCTTTCTTGAGAGACATCGCATCGGCGAAGAGAGGGCTAAATGGCACGCGCGATCTCGGAGACTTTGACACAATTTTGTTTTTTATCAAAAAAAAAAAAAATTAGTAATTTGCCTCCACGAAACTATTATTATTAAGCGCGATATTTTTTACTTTATATTGTTTTCTTCAAATTTACGAATCGATAAAGTTATCGGAATGATTTTAATAAAAATAAAAAAAAAAAAAATTGATAGGATTGATTTTTTTTCGTGAAAATTAAAAGGGTAGAAAATGTTTACGACCGCGTGATTCCATGTTTCTTTTTTTTTTGTCTGAATGCAGATTTAATAACAGTCTTACGACAAAGCGAAACGGAACATTAGTAATTGACAAGAGGCTCTTTTTATTTTTTTACAGACGCGAGCCGCTTCCAGCTTAATTTCCAACTGAAACGTGTGAATTTCCTCGCGAGTTTCTCAAACACGGCTATCGGCGTTTTTCCGTTCGATACGATTTCCCGTGGCATCCCTTCGCCGGCGCAATCCTCTATCTCCCCTATCGCCCGAAGCTTTGTAATTTTAGTAAAAAAAAAAGGAAAAACGCGAGAAAAATCGTTAATTGAAAGTCATAGCACGACTAGGGAAATATAGATAAAGGGACAAGCCTACGGCCTACTTCAGTGACATATAGACACACGAAGGGGTTTGTCCGCAGGGCATCAAAAGCATCAGGAGAGACTAGAGTCGAGAGCTCGCAAGGGAACGAGAGAAATTTCATGAAAGAAAAAAAAAGAGACAAAAAAGGAAAGAAAGAGTAGTCGAGAGGGTTGAGCGAACGTTGAGACACGGAAAGTTGACCATACGCGGGGAGCGCGCGCGCGTGGCGCGACACATTCCACGCAAGAAAAATTTATTCGATTCCGAGTGGCTTCGTCGTTCGGACCGGAGAGGCGGGATGAATAGATAGGAGGAACTCAGGCGAGAGAGCGAGAGCCCAACTGCCTCGCCAGACTGAACGATCGATAGTTTTCACTTGGCGGGACTGTGTGTGCACACAGGAAAAAAAAAAAAAAAGAAAAAAGTGGGTCTGTTCGTAAATCGCTCGGAGATAAAACTGCCTATCGATAGAGAAAGGAAAGGGAGAGGAGAGGAGAGCGAGTGGAACAGTGGTACGTGGACTGGGGTAGTAACCCAGTGACACGTGGGTAATAGCTGTCCCATCGCTTCTAAAGCTCGCCTCCCGGCAAAGACTGCGGATTTTTATCTCGCGAGGTGAAAGTGATACGGCGGATAAAAAAAGGAGTGAAAGGCTTCCTTACGAAAAAAAAATATATCAACAGAAGAAGAAGGAGAAGACGAGTACTCCGGGTACATAAATTTGCGATTGTTTGCCACCGGGCGAATTAATCATTCGTCCCGATACTCGGGAGCTCTCTAACGAGAGACAAGTCTTTGAAATAAAATAATTATTTCCTATGCACAAAATATTCTTTTCATTTATTTCATCCCCGAGAGATGAAGTGGTTTGACCGATTGATGAAAAAAAAAAAAAAAATGTCTATGGATGATCTTCGCTCTGAAGCAAAGATCGGGCTAAACAAATGGACCGCCGAGTGGAAAAGCGGATACAGCATTGAACGATTGGTCGTTGAAAGTTAAGCATCTGAACGAAAAAAAAAAAAAAAATTCACATAGATCCAAAGGATCGTCGAGACTATCGGACAAACTCGTTCGATATTTCCATACCGGAGTTATTCACTTGCTATTCGCTAAAGTGATGCTCTCCGTGCTCTTTGTTTCCTCCCTTCGTTTTCTCTACTATTTGATTCATTTTTTTCCTCGATCTATGCGAAGAGTTCCTTTGGATTCCGGTGCTCCGAAAACCTCGTATCCCTTGCCCTCCGAGAAGAGATACAAAAGCGCTCGTTGATAAAGAATGGGAGGGGGTCGGAAGGCGGAGAGAAATATATAAAGACAGAGGAAGAAAGAAAAAAAAAAGGAAAAAAAAAAAAAACAAGAGCAAGAAACGAAAACGAATCGAGTCAGAGAGCTCGCACGCTCGCAATAGTATACTATAGTATATAGGTCTCGCCGAACAGCCTGTATTTCATCCCTCCGTTGGTGTTTCCCCGTGTGCGGACTGGTTTCTCTCCCTCTCCTCTCTCTTTCTCTTTCCTCGTCCCCTCCTACCGAACTTAGATCAATATGTTGCGTCACGTCGCCCTCTCGGAGAGGAGCGCTGCTCGCCAACCCCCCTTTACCGCGCGTCATCCCCTCTTTCGTTCTCCCACCCCTTGGCTGCTGGACTCCCTCCGCGTCTCGTTCTCGACGTCGTGCAAAACCCGTGGGTGACGTCACGCAGGGACGCGCCCCATTCATAGGCCCCCACGCAGCGAGCGGGGCTAAGCCTCGGATATAAAACTGCGTAACCAAGCCTGCGGACTCGTGCAAACGCGCCCTCCTTTCCTCTCTTCTCTTCTCTTCGGTTACTCACCAATCTCACTCTTTCTCGCTCTCTCTCTCTCTCTTTGCGACTCTCCTCATCATCATCCAACCTCAACCCCCGACCTCGTTCTCCATGCAACTCGTATACGTACTTCTTACACGTACGTTGTGTACTCGACTATGTCGAGAAACGGACGGAGTGAAGCTGACCGGTTTTACTATAGTATTTCAAGTGCAGAGCTTATCGACAACTTTTTTGGTCGATTCTGATGAATTTAAATATCTTCATTTTTATTACGATCGCATAGATTCCGAAGCTCTGTAACTTATCGTAAATTTTCTCATTCTCTGTTGCGTATTATGGAATATTTCAATGGTCTACTAAAAGACTCGAAAAAATTAAGATTTGGAAAAACTATCAACTAATTGCTAAATGTCTTTTGAGTCGTCAATTTTTTTTAGTGAACAAAAAAATTCGATTGATATCAGTATATATTATTTACTTTCATTCGTTTAATGATTAACGATTTTTATTTTAATACGACATTTTTACACGAAATAATTTTCATAAACTCTTCAGAAGTAAAACAACAAAATTACCACTTTTAAACTTCGCTATATAAAGATTTAATTTTTTTACGAAACTGATGCAATGTTCGCGCCGATTTCGAGTTTTGTGACTAATGAATGATCAGAAGGATCAGAGTTTGAAAAAAAAATCGCTATGTTCTTCGAAAGATACCCGGGATTTTCATCAGTTAGTAGAATTCTCGTAACTATGTGAATCACTGAGATTCAAACTATATACATATACATATATTTATATCAATGTATAGTAAATTCTATTCAACAGAAACGTCTAACGGCATTGCGCTTCGGCTTGTTGTACGATGCAGTTACCCAGCGCTGCTCTACGTACCTATGCGTCCGCATATACCTATATACGTATATAGCGCTTCTAGTGCTGTGTATACTGTACTATATACGTGGGCGATAAGGGTTAATTGATGCACGCTGCGCGTTGCTCACTGAGAGCACCAAACGTAGGAGGAAGGGAAGTAAAAGCACCGAGAGAGAGAGAGAGAGAGAGAGAGAGAGAGAGAGAAAGCGAGAGGCAGACTCGCGGATACCAGAATAGAGACAGAAGAAGAAGAAGAGAGTAGAACGAGTTATGGGTCAATTATTTCCATGTATTTCAGTGGAGAGCACCGACGATACGTAGCGAAAGCTTATCATACCACCATATTCCAGCTGTTCTTGTGACTATTTTACTCTCGAGACTCTAATAGCTTCGTGATCTTTTAGCAAACGCGAAAGAAACATTTAATTGTTTCCAGGTAAAGTCCAATATTCGCCGTTGTTTCATCAACGGTTACCTCAGTCGTGCGATCGTCGCGAAAAATCGTTAATGTCGCGCAATTACTGCGGTTATTTTCGATTTCCGAATGGCTGAAATCTAAACTTTTTTGATACAAAATAAAAATTTAGTAAATTTATTTCGCATTAAGGGGATGTTTTCTGTTTCATAGCCGACTGCATCCCTCGTGCGATCTTTGCGAAAAATCGTTAAAATCGCGAAATTACTACGTTTATTCTCGGTTTCCGAATTGTTGAAATCTAAATTATGTTGATACGAAATAAAAATGGAGTAAATTTATTTCGAATTAAAGGGATATTTTCTGTGAGAGCGGAAAGGACTATGAGGCATTTACCCTTTGGCGTTCGTGATGACTCGATGTACATATATATATATTGTGCTTTAGGTCCCTCTGTACATCTATCGCCCACTCGCTCAGTCACTCCGTACCCAGTAACGTCGTTTAACGTTGTCCTGACTAACAGCCTGCGTGGCCCGACTCCTATGTACCGATACTACTTCCACGAACACATATTGGCGATTGCTACAACTACTAGTACCGCTTCTACTAGCAGACGAACGATCGACGACGATATCGATATCGATCCGACGCGCTCTCCCGCGACATTATCGTGTGCAGTACATAAAACCCAATACCACTATAGCCATCCCATGTATATATGTATATATATATACGATATATACTGAAACACTGCCGAGAGGACAAGCATCAGAAAGCTCCCGCGATGATTCTCTATCGCCTCGACGGAATCGACTATTTTATATTTAAAGCTTTCATGCGATCGTTATTACAGAACGATATTTACATATACATAGAAATGTATTTAAAGAATGTGTTTTTTTTTCTAGGCGATACTTGCGAAAAATTAGCGAGATTTTTACGTAAAAAAAATGAAGCACACGTTTCTTTTTTTTTTTTTTTTTCAAGTAATAGTCGTAAAAAATTGAGAAAATTGAACGAATAGGAATTGCATGTGTCCGAAAATGTAGAGAGATCTTTATATAAATTATAAAGAATTTTTTTAAATTTTGTTTTTTTTATTCCAAGCGATACTCCGGAAAAATCGACGAGATCAAACGAATAAGCTCTGCCGTATGTCCAAAAATATAAATGTGAATATATGTATAGAGAGGTATTATCTCTCGGATGAGAGCCTCAAGGATTCGCCCCAGAGATGTCTACCCTGTCATCGATTTCCGCGAGATTACTTCGCAATAATGCAAAACGTTGAAGCAAGCGACTCGGCTCGCGTGTGAGATGGCGAAGGAATAAGAAGAGCGAGTGAGATCCCTATAGGCTTCAAGTGTGGACCTCGCTGTCCTATTTTCCACACCTTTGGCCGACACTCGATTCACTCTCCCCTCTCAAAAAAAAAAGGAAAAACGTGAAAAAAAAAAGAGCTATTCAGCCGACTGCCGCGGCTCTACGTCCACGTCGACGACGTCCGGTCGATTCGGAGTAACCGGAACCAAAATATTTTCGCGGCCTTGAAGCCAAAGAGACACTCACACCTTCTCCTCTGTCTTCTCCTTTCGAGACGTCTGACACCGGCATCCGTTTTACACTCAACCCTTCTTCTTCGATTTTTATATTTTCTTTTCACTCAATAATGAAATGTTACTCTGACGTTATGTCCTAAGGCTTAATATTGCTCGTCGTCGACTCTCAAACGACTAAACTTGAAACACTATTTGTTTTTTTCTTTCCATTTCCCTATTTATAGCATCTATTGTCATCCCTTTATGCCGGCTACTTTTCGATCAAATATATTTTGACCGAATTGTCGAAGTTGTAAGTGCCATTTTTTTAAAGACGCAAAAAACTTTTATCTTTTTATCTTAATTTTTCCTGTATTTTTGAAGTTACTCTGCGAGAAACTCTCGCTGTTTCCTCTCGATCTCGCGTTGCGCTCTCTGCTCACCTTGTTCGATCGTAGAGTGACTTTTCCACCGCATCGGGCACAGCACCGTATGTTACAGTAGTTGCAGATGTGCCCAACCCCGTCCGCGAACTTGGTCTTCGAACATATCTGACACGTGGCGTCAAGCTCTATGCCCGATTTCTTGTGTTGCTCCGAACGGGCGCGTATCGTTTCCTCGAGTACCTGTACTTCAGCCTGCTTTCGACTGAAAAAAATCCGAATAAAAGAAAAAATTACCAATTTTTTTTATAAAAATATTGATCATTTTAAATAAATGTTGAAATAAAAATATTGATCATTATAAATAAATGTTGAAATAAAAATATTGATCATTTTAAATAAATGTTGAAATAAAAATATTGATCATTTTAAATAAATGTTGAAATAAAAATATTGATCATTATAAATAAATGTTGAAATAAAAATATTGATCATTATAAATAAATGTTGAAATTAAAATATTGATCATTTTAAATAAATGTTGAAATAAAAATATTGATAATCTTCAATAAATCTTCAATGTAAAATGTTCGTAATCTTTAATAGATATTTAATACGATTTGTATGATGCTTAACAGATACATAGACGGAATATGTGTAAATGTCGGTATATTCGTGTATAAAAATCGATCTAATCATTTTTAACATCGGGACTCGACAAATTGAGAAAAGGCGAAGACCCAAGAGGCGAATGCATGAAAATTCAATGAGCGGGTGATGGAGGAAACGCGTGCGAGTAATTTATCGAATTTTCTGGAAAGAAGAGAGGCAACCGAGCGAGCGAGGGAAAAGCAGGGGGGTGAGGAGGGAAGGGGTCGATGAGGAGTGGAGGACTTGAAAAGGATCCGGTGTGCACACTCTTCCGTGCTGTGTAGCGAAGTCAACGGGGATCTCTCGCGCGAATCGAGCCGTAGCCATTGACGCTGCGAGAGAGGAGAGAACGATGAGGACCCCGACCAGCCCTAAATTAGCCTCTGCCCGTTTCCCATGACATCGAAGACGAAAAAAAAAAAAACCGCCGTTCCAGTAGAGATCGAAGGATGGGGGATAATTGCTAATCAGCTACTACGCGTTCAAAAAAAAAGTTTTTTTTAACTATACACGCTATTTTTTTGTCCCCTTAAATTTTATAAATCGGTAAATAAACAATGAAACTTCAGATGAAAAATTTCATATTTTACAGCGCATAAGAGTTCATTTTCCTTCAGACTTATATCATCGGATTATTATTATTTTTCTTACGATTCATTATTAATAAATTATAATAAATAATATTATTTCGTTATTATATCCGAAAAGCATGAAATTATATCAAACTATCGCAGCACCTTTCAATCGATTCGGCAAAAGGCTCAAAAGTAATTTACAATACGAAGAAAAAATGAGAAACCCTCGAAGACCCCAATCACGTTCAATCGTGAAAGGGAGCGTAAAATCGTCGACGTTTCCAATTGTTTAACAATTTTTCATTGTTACCGAAATTGGTGTGTTCTCTTGCGAATCTCACAGACGGAGCGTCGAACTCTTTTATCGGGAACAATCGAGGCATCGAACAAAAATCGTTTCGGCTCTTGGGTTCGTGTGTGAAACTAAAATATATCGGTAGTCGAAGTGTCTGGAAGGTACAAGGCGGGCCAAATGGGTTACGAGGGGAGAAGTCCCCAAACGGGTCGTACGAGACGGGAGTGACAATGCGAGAGTGTATGTTCGAGAGATCGGAGGAAAGGGGAACACCGAAAAAGCACACTTGGCACGGCAGCCTTTCGGCATCTCGGGAGAACTTGCACGACGACGAAATGTGCACAAGACAAATGATGGGCGAGGTGCGAGCGGTTACATTTTTCGTATTACTATTATTATTATTAGAAATCATAAAAATAAAAAAAAATCATATTTTTTGACAAAATTATTATTTTCATTAACGATTCGATATAATTATCGATAACAATGAATTAATAATAAAACTTAAAAAAAAAAATTATAATTTTTTTCTTACCTCATAATTTCGTTTTCTCGTTGTTCCTCCTGTTTCTGCCGCATCATAACGCCCTCGATAATACGTCTTTCCTCGGGAGTGAGATGCGACATGTCCGGTAGGTCCGCCATCACGGTATCCTGATTTTTGACAAGTACGTCGTGAGCGTATCGACGTTATTATTGGACGTTATTATTCGTTCTTCTTTCGTCGTTGACGTAAAAACGCTCGTAAAATCATCGATATCGCGACAATAAAAAAAATCGTACAGCTCGCAAACGTGAACGAATATGCACGATCGCAGTGTGCAACGAGCGCGCGTACGATGTTTTAATAAAATTTCACTCACGGGATATTTTTCTAACGACAATAATAATGGTGTCAATAAAAATGGTAATAATACGGGAAACGCGTGGCGACGATCGTTTGTTAGACGTCGATGACGGCGTGACACGGGCCCAGGGACCGCTACTGGAACGTCTACGACTACGGGACGTCCTGGTCCTGAGCGAGTCATCCGCCACCGAGTGACCACGCTCCTTCGCCGAAAGTGCTCGAGGAACGCGAGCCACGAGCCGATTTAACCTCGAAAATCACGGCTCTCGCGCCTTTCAATCGCCACTCTCGCGTAACCGACAACAACGACCCGACGCGATCTTCGCGTTTTTTCGAGGTTAACGCGATCGCCGATGATTCCTTTGTTTTTTCGCGAAAACACGACGATAGTGACGATAATCGATTGTCGCGCAACAGACACGTCGATCCCCGTCGTCTCGTCTTTCTTCTCTGTTTCTTCTGCAATTGTTCAAAATTCTTCAAACCCACGAATGTTCGGACTTTTTCACTGATATCCCCGAGTTCATTCGACACTCTTGAATTTCTTTTTTCTTTCGCAATCTTAGCGAATCTATTTCGTCTCGGGAAAGCGTTGCTCAATGAAAATAACCCTCGTGTCGTTGATATTTCGTTACTCGTCGATGATCGGTGCACGAGAAAATTAACATCGTCGCCGCTTAGCGGCTCTCGATCCACGATATCACCAGCTGAACGGATGTTTTCTCTCGGCTTACGTTTATCGCTCGGCTCATCCGTACGGAGAATCATGATCACGGGTCGTGGGGAGGGGACTCTCGCATTCTTCACCGTTTCACGATTTTTTATTCGATTCTTTATTAATTTCACGTATTTTTTTTTTTTTTTTGTGTTTTTTATAAGAAATAAAAAGAGACAATTTTTTTCGGTTTTTTTAATTATTTGAACAACGAAAATGTAGGTTAGTTTTAAAATTTACTAAATAATCGTTTTTATTTTTGGAGGATTTTTTTTTCTTTTATTTTTGTTTCGAAGATTGTTTGAAATTCCCGCCGAGACTGGCGACCTTCGGTCTCTCCGGAAGAAAAGTTATAGCTCTACCCGGCCTCTCTTGTATCCTCTCCTCTCCTTCCTCTTTCTCTTGCTCACTGAGCCGTGTTAACGCTACTGCCGCCCTTCTTCGTTTTCCTCAAAGCTCTCCACCTTATTTTCCTCGTGCCTCTCCCCTACTGTCGTGACCCATGGGGGTTGGCTTCTGTCTTTTGTCCCGCTCCGGGCAGCGCGGCACGTAAGAACAGAAAAAAAAAAAAGAAAAAAAAATACGACCCTCGCCCTTCGCGAGCGGCTTTCAGGTCAAGCAGGAAGAACCGCGCGCGTTACCACAGGTGGCCTCGGACAGGGAGCGCGCTCGCTCGTCTTCTCGCGACTCTCCTCTCACAGAGAGAAGAGATAACCTTTCTTTCGTTCACTAAAACTCTCGAAGAATCAAAGAATTTTTGCTATCTAATCGAAAATTCCAGGAAATGCGAGTGACACGAGAAAACATGGAAATGACTCGAACGCGTTTGACTACATCGATTCCCTTCGTTGATCTCGGGTTTTTTTCTCACTGTTTCAAAAACATTCGTTCAGTCCGCCGAAAAAAAAGAATACGACGGATTTAACGAGATTTCAAAATTTCACTCGTCGATTCGATCGAACAAAAAAACACTTCAAATTCGACATAACCTCTCGACACTGAAAAATAAACTTTTACGACGTCTCGACGATCGAATCATTTCGCGAATAATCACGATTCCTTCTCGCAATGACGATGGATAATCGGCGAGAGGTTATAAGTACTCGTATCGCAATAACATCGACATTTGGATTGTATGGTTTATTTATTTTTTTCACGAGACCGAAGTTTTTTACGAGATTGTTGATTCGAATATTTGCTCGCGACAACTGTAATTCACGTGGCGATAAGAAAATCCTCTTCCGTATCTCCGTCGGTGGCGCTTTTCTTCACTCTCTGCGGCACTGAATCCTCGGGTTTTCCTATTTCACACGCACTGCACACGATGAATTAATATACCTCGTTCCCTAACTATGTACACTGTATGAAGCGTACGTACGTTTTTTTTTTTTTTTTTTCAATGTATATTTTGATACGGTATACAAGACACAATGATATTTTCACCGAGTTTTCGAACGCGTCGCGACAAGTTCCCGGCGAATAGAGCACGAGAACACCAGGGTGGGGAATTGGATTTTTGTTTTTCGGTTGTCGATGATAATAACGACGACGAATATATAAATGGCGAAAGAGAGCACGGCCGACCGGGGTGTGGGACGCCAGCGGCCACGGGAACGAGGGGACACAACGGGCGAGTTCAACGGAGCCGAGAATACGATAGTTCCGCACCCGCGAGCATTTCCGATGTTCCGAGTCGATCGTCGGCTTGTCGAGTCGAAAATCAAATCACCAAATGTCAAGAAAAAATAACTAATCGCCTTTCAAACACCAATAATGGAAAAAAAATCTTCGTTTCGTCAAAGGTCTTGTGTCTCCGCGGATAAATTATTCTTGCACGTTTCCCCGGAAAAACAATAAATTCACTTGTCACGACGAAATTCGACCGATCTATTTTTATCCTTGTGCAGTGTGCAGCCTTTTTGTTTTTTTTTCCTTCTATTATATTTTTCCGCACGATGAATATTTTTACACTGTTTTTTTTTTCTTTTTTTTTTTGCAATTGTCTCGTCGAAGAGTCGAATAAGGTGAGCTCTTCGAAGATGCGTTCACTCCACACCCATAACAGCGCGATTATGTCCGTCGACGGTTCACGGTTGGTATTACCTCCACCCTCTCTCTATCACACTGCCGTCCCCTGGTTCAAGCAGAGAGCTCCCTTCCTTCCCTTTCGGCTCTCTTTTCGCTGCCCTCGGGTCTATCTCGTTTCCTCCTTTGGCCTTTATCGCGGCAAACCTTCGAGTTCTATCACTGTTACGCAGGCTGCCCAACACACATCGATAGATTTCCCATCCGTGCTCGAAAGGTAAACTGTGTCGCACTTTTTTTCTCTATCTATATTTGAGCTTTGACTCGCACACTCGCGTTTCTTCGTTTTCTTCTTCTACCGAGTAAGCCACTTCGGCGCGCGCGTCGAACAACCGACCGACGCTCGGCTAATTTCCCGTACCGATTGTAATAATTACGATACGATTATCGTGCTTCATTCTTTATTTATTTTTTTATTTATATATATGTAATGTACATATATCTTTCTTCTTCTTTCGTTGGGTTCTTCTTAATTATCTTGTATTCACGTTTATATCCTCGTTTGTAATAATATAATGTTGCCTTATCGGTTGCTCGTACGACGAGCTCACGGTGTCCACGGGGCCCATCGGAACGAAAAAAAAACGTCAGCCTCCGTTCTCGCCTGACACCTGCGCACCCCGTACGCGCGCGCCTTCTCGTGTGTGCTTCGCCGAGGTTCGCGAACACTGGCTGCTGCTCCTGCTACTCCTCTCGCGATCTCACGTTTTCCATCTCGCTTCTATTCCCTCCACGCCTACCCACGGCTTTCTCTGTTCCCAAACCCTCCTAGTTTTCAGACCACCCACTCTCTCTTCTCCTGTGTATATATATATATACATATATCGGCCCAAACCGGAGAACGTGCTCTGCACGAATTGCACATCTATAGCAAAGCTTATTCTCTATGCATGTAGTGGATGGCTGTGCGGTTTACTCTATTCGCTAGAGTTATCCCGGTGTTAGTGTGCGGCTTTTTTTGAAGAGTGGGGAGGAGAAGGTGGAGAGGGGGGGGGAGAGTTTGCGTCTCTGCCTCGTCGGCTTTGGAGAAAGCGGCTTCGGAGGCCGCGACGAGGCAACGGCGCAAGCGAACGAATATACCCTATAGGATTTAGCTCGCACGATCTCCCGGCGAAAAAAACGGCTAAATAAACGATTCGTGGGTCATCCCACGAGCTGAATCTTTCAGACAAGATGATATATATACCATATTTATGTACACATACTATTAATCGCCAGTTCAGAAAAATCGAGGATCGAAACGATCGCGAGTAAAAAATGAAAAAAGAAAAAAAAACGGACGGAGAAAATTGTGTCGCGAAGGATCGGTAGTCGTGTGGGCTCTCGATAAATAAGGGAATGCGGCGTTAATCGGAACCAATGGGGTTGGCGGGACGCATTTACGTCACGGGAAACCCCGTATTGATCGGTCGACGACGCCAATGGGGGTCGACGCCGCGGCGCTGACAGCGTTTTACACGTACAGAGAAGAACACGGTACGTATAGAGAAATCCCGCGGCTTTTACGCAGACGCCCACGAGACCTCGACGGCGAGAGGCCTTTCCATAGAACGATTCACGAGCGCGCTACCTTTCGAATTTCGTTTCTCGCCAGGGAGAGCTTTCCGCGTCTCCCTTCTCTTCAACCGGAACGCACGCGAAGCGTGACTACATGACTTTTTTTGTTGTAATTCGAGCTTTCGTACTGCTCGAAAACTCGAGAGACGTTTGCCGCAGTATAACAGAGCTCGGGCCGCGCAACGGAGTAACGGAAAACGTCGTAACGGAAGTGTATCCCCCGCGGCTGGGCGGATCACGCACAGCCTCTTTCTACTGGTTTAGATCCGTGACGCGCGCGCGGGGGCCACTGCTGTCGGCACTGCAGTGGTTAAGCGACTATTCGGTCAGACGTCGTACCAGCAGCAGTAGTAAGACTCCAGATAGATGAGCCATCCGTACGAAATTATAAATTATCGTTTCTCATCGAAATACGGAAATTCATGCAACGAAAAAACTACGTAATTATCCCGCTATTTGCGTCGAGGCGCCGAGTCGCTAATCATCCACTCGAGATGCATATCCGCCCTCGAATGCTTCTTGAATGAAAGCTCACTATATAGTTCGGCTATATAGTTTGTTTAGGCTTTTCCCTTATCTCAAGGAGAAGAGCGCCCGCGTGCTTGAACGACGACGACAACGGAGAGACGACCGGAGCATCGATTACACACGTCGACGCGATGTTTTGCCGTCCGGGCATCTTTTGGCATTCCTCCCAAATGTCATCAATCAACCCGCGCCGACGGTAGACGAGAGAAAATAAAAAAAAATTATATTTTGCTGAAGCCGAAACGTTCGAGGCAAATTGACCCGAACAATTCGTGAGATCTTCGCAAATTTCGCTAAATGATCGATCTAAAAAAATTTAATTAATTTTTTTTTTATATCGGTATAAACTTTGATAAGGTTAAGCTGCATGTTGAAGGATTTTGTAAAGCGCATGCAGAGAGGAGGAATTTTTTTTCATGTATATTTAACGCCCGGGCAGACGGGGCTGCAGAGGCGCTTGCAGTAACCGGCTTTGTAAAATCCTTTGTATTTTTCCTTGTCGGTACACGAGAGTGGATCGCGCTAACACAACTCCGAGAGATGGTTGTATGGTAGGGCGCTGACCGCAGGTACTATAGCAATCCCAGCCGAACCGCAATGCAGCGGTAACTTTAGTTCATTATATGTAGAGTAAAAGTAAACTCGCGCTTTTTCGACGTTCCTTCGAAGCCTCGTCTACCCCATCGCGCATGTAAATCAGAAACAATAATAAAAACAAAAATATAAAAAAATTATTAAAAAAAAAAACGAAAAGGATCCAATTAAATTTTCGACAATGCATAAACATTTTTGTCGTTTAGTTTTATTTACAAATTGTTGACAAACATCGCAGCTTAGAATTGTTTTTTTCAGCTTAGTCACGATATTATATTTACGTGTTATATATACAATTTGATAGACCTGTTGTACGAGACGTTGAATGGTAGAAAAAAGAGATTGTGGAGTTACGGCTGTAGGAAAAAAAAACGTTTCACATCCGATTCAGTCGATTGCGCGAACGCCGTTGTTTTTTTTTTTTTTTTTTTTTTTCGACAAGTTGTATAATTTGTTCGTTTGTAATGTTATGACGGGCGTAAAAATTCGACGATAGGTCACTGGGATCACCTGTTGTTGTTATGCCAAGTATTTCCACGATTCGGACACGCGATCGTAAACGTTTGTTTATCTTTCGCTCGAAGCCCGATGATCGTAGGATCCCACTGCTGTGTGAAAATTTTTCCAATAGCGCGAATGGCACAGACGAAGTAACGATTACTTCTAAAAAAATCTTATATATTTTTTTTTTAGTACGGAATAATGACGGAGACGATATACTTATTTTCTATGCAGTCGAAACCCATATTCGGGAGATACAGGTACATAGAGAAGAGACAAACGATATCTAAAACGATCTTTTTGTACATTAATTAAATTGTTTCCTTTTTCACTATGTATAAAATTTCTGAGCACCTGTGTATATTAATATCTGTTAAAAAAAAAAAAAGAGAATTCTTCTACTTCGAAATTCGACGGATACATTGCGTCATCGCGTGTTGCCACAGATTAGATTAGATCGCGAGTTACGCGGTTTTTAAATATTACACTTTTATACATTTGATCTACTCGCCCCGAGACTAGTAAAAAAGGTTTTATCAAAGGAATTTGATCGTTGATTCAAAAGAAAAAAAAATAATAAAAGAAAGAACAACCGTCCCCGGTGCACAGGACAGTGAAGCAACCGATACGATTTTTTCAACGACTCATATGAATTTGAAACATTTTTGTTTGTCGTGAGGTATTCGGGTCTTGAAGAGTATCGAATCGGCCCGATATTGAGTATTCAATAGCGGCATGTAACCGAATACCTGGGAAAAAAAGTTGATGCACTTGTGACGTTCCTGAAAGTGCGTGTCGTCCTCTGACAACGAGACGGGACAGCCGGGGCATCTGAAGGTCCAGCGAGATGTTACCTGATAAATAAATAAACAAATAAAAAATGTAATTATTTGTTTATTAATTTATTAATGCAATATTTTTATTCTATTAAATGGTTTTACCTTTACGGGGGGTTTTCTCGTTATATGCGATATAAGAAAATTCATCGCGATATCCTCGCAATTCATGTATTCGTCGACTTTGTCTCTAATCGCTTGCGGCAACCAGTGCGTGTAAAGATATGTATAATGCTTGTGAATAAATGCGGCGCCCGTCAGTACCATCGACAATTCGCACGAGTAATTAGAATTGTAGTTCCACGCGTTGTTGTAATTTTGATCCCAAGCGTGAAAGCGGCCGGGAAATCCGACAACACGATCCCGATGTTCACGCCAAACTCTGCGATAATAATCAATTTTTGTTAATTATCTTCTTAATTAATGTATAATATTTCTATGATATTCTTACGATATCTTATAAGTTATTATTGAGTTTTTACTTCGATAACTAGAAAGTTATTAGTTGAATATTTTAATATCATATTAGTAATAACGTAGAAACTAAATATATCAATTTCGTACAAAGTTCAGTTTTTCTTTGACTCACCTAAAGCCAAACATAATTTCGTCGTGACGGAGGTGAGCGTCGTCATCGATCGATAAAACTGCTTCCGTTTCGATGGAATCGAAAGGCAGAAATCTGTTGTTAAGACTGTTTCTCGGTGCTTTAATGACCTGCAGAATAGCGACGGTGATTATAAAATTCTATTTTACACAAAGAAAAATGTTTTCTACAGAATGAAGATGCATCGCAGCGTAATTATAACGTACGAGAATGGGAACTCCTATGTCCGGCCATCTGAGATCCTCCACCGGTGGTTTGGGACTATTCCAAACTACCAGCACTTTATTTAAATAAGGTAATCCGTAGAGTCGTGCCAACGAGTTAATGAGAACCTGTTCCCGTTCGTAAGTTAGTATAACTATTGTAAATTGCTCCCTGGGATGATTGCCGCCGAGAGATTCGCTAAACTCCTTTCCCGCGCCTCCGGCGCCGTGACCAATCGGCCGAAAGCCGACTTCCGAGCCTAAAATCCAAAAATACGTATCATTCTTGAATCATGAAATTTAAAGCTATCGATCAAAGAATTGGTGTAACATCGATCGGCGGATATTTACCGAGAAATTTTGCATCACTCGGTAAAACCGTGTCGAAGGGTAACTGCGGATAGAGATTGAAGGGATCAACCCAATCGTTCCATATCTCATGTCCGTGAATCAGCATTGTTGTGTAATTTCTCTTGAAAGCCGGCGACGGATACGGTGGTTCCAGAGGTCCGAGACTCTCCTCGGCCTCAGGTTCGGCGATTATGGTATCCGATTTCAGCGGCTGTAAGAGAAAAAATAAGAAATGTGAATTTATTTTTCTAATCTTTATCCATGAGATAGTTTTGCATACCACAAATGTCTCGTTGAAGATGCTGGGACTCGCGGTCATCGAGGCAGGCAACGGCGGAATACCCAAACGATCCCGAACCGAGGCGACAATCGTATCAACGGCTCCTTGAGCGGTTCCGAGATATCTTTCCCAAATCAATCTTCCCTGTCGTCTCATAGAGAGGAGATCGTTGTCCGGCACTGCGCGAAGGAAGAAATGCATTTCCGTGACTCTCGCCTGTAAAATAAGAAATTGATTAATTTTTCATCGACAAAAATAATGAGAGGAAAAAAAATATATCAGAGGACGAGTATTGCCTTTGGTAAGAATATCGCTGCTCTTCTCCACGCGATGACTTCGTTGTAACACAGCAAAATTTGGTCACCGCCCAGAATGACGGGAATTGCACCGGCGCGAAGAGCTTCGTACAGTCGCGCCTGCATAAACGACGTTGTGACGAACGTAGCGTTGCTCGGTGCCAAAATAAGGGCAAAAGTCGATTCTCGGAGAACAGCCTTTCGCGACGAATCGGTACCGCACAACGACCAATCGAGCGCCTCGACGGTTTTACGGTCCTCGGAGGCGGGTATACATTCGAATTGTATAAAAAATTTGTCGAGCGTCGTACCCGTAGTCATTTCCTTCAAGTGTTGAATAATAAAGTTATCCAAGTTGTTTTCATCGACTGCTAATCTTTCGAGATCGACTTCAGCATCGTCGACCTGATGGGGAGTCGGTGTCGATCGCGTTGCCTTCATCTCCCCTTGAAACGACAGCAAATATTTTCTTCTTGCCGGCACCATCGGCGCGCAATCCTGCCATATATCACCGCCCGGTGGTCCCAAGATCGGCGGAACAATAATATCGAAACCTTCGCGAAATTGATTTCTATGATAAGTCGATTGCACGAGTATAGCTCGACCCGTATCCACGTCGTTGAATATATTTCCCGATTCGACGGAGAGATCCCTGCGCGCGAGATTCAACAGAATATGATTTCTACCGTCTCCGCCCCAGTAAGGCAGAGCATGCAATTTCTTAACATCTACGGGACGCGATGACCCTATGGATTTCGTACGCGGCATCGACAGAACTTCGCCTATAAGAAGAATGTAAACGCAGGCCTCCGCCGGGTTCGTTGTTAAATGCGCGTTGTAGCCTGAGGAAAAAAAGTATTTAAATAAATACAAAAAATAATAATTAATAATAAACAACAACCGAATTAATCATTTTTATAAAAAAAAAATATTTTTCAAAAATATTTAAGTAAAACAATAAATTATGAATCAAGTACTTGATAATTACGAATAATAATAATTATTATTAAGTAGTTTATTAATAGAATTAATCAATAATAAATCTTTTTAATTATTATTTCCAAAAAAAGTAATTCTTTTCTTAATTACAAAAATTTTGTTCTTTTTTATAAAAGTTATCTTTTTAGTATCTAGAATTTCGTAGATATAATTTCGATTAATTTATGCATACCCAACGTCTGTTTTATCGTTGTTTTCAAAAATCCATCGACATCCCATCCCGTATTTACGACGGAAAATAAATCCGGATCATAGAGATAAACGGGAAAACCGCTGGTGAGAGCGCATCTGCTGTGGTCAAAGCAGTTATACATTTTGCATGTACCAGAATTTGTACTGGGAACAGTAACCGGCAATGAATCTATGAGTATTCTACGCGGCGGCGCTAATTCAGGAGTATTTCTTTCCACAGCCTCCCTCTGTGCCGCCTGTGCCTGCACTACGCTTATCTTTAATCTATCGAGATCCGTCTGTTGATGCAACAATTCTTGTTTCAAATCATCTATTCTTTGCGTGAAACTGCTGACTTCAACCTGAAGCCTCTGCCTCTTGTTTTCCAGATCTCTGAGTTCATTGCTGACGGATACTTTTATTCTTAACATCTCTTCTATTCTCGCTTTTAGATCAGCTGCCTTCATAGATGTGAAATCTTCAAACACTTCCAGCTTGGAATGGGTATGGTGTATGTCCATTCCGGGGGAATCTGCTTCCACCTGAAAAAAAAAAAAAATGTTGAAAATATATCGTAATTTTTTTTTTTTTTTCTTTCAATGGAATAATACCTTTGATAAATAATAGTGAGTAAATAGCGGCACAATGAACAAAAGCATTGATACCAATATTATTATCCTGGAGAGTTTGACGTGCGCCAACCAGTGACGGACCTCTCTTCCATGACTGATTTGATGGTACGGAGCACCCGACTCCAGTGTGCCGCCGACCATGTTAATGAATTAAATCGTCTCCAGCCGATTTTTAATGGAACGGCGGTGAGACGAGCAAAATCATCTTTGCATTCCGACTATCATTTTTTTTCAGATCTTTCGAACGCGATAAACTCACTTTCAATGACGACAATCACCGACGCGAAATTTTAGCGAACAAGTGTCGATCGTAGACACTTTGAGTGAAACTCCTTATTCCCGACTATAAAATGCTTTATCACCTCGCAACAATAAATGCGACTAAAATCGCCGTCGCGCACATTATGATAATCAAAAAACTCGTTTTTTTTCCTTAATAGATGAATAAAATCTCACGCTGATATATCACGGGATACATTAAGATAAACAATGCGTGCCATGTCTGCGCGCTGCAGCTTCCTCCGTAGAAAACTAGAGCGGGTAGATCAGCGTGTGTGCACCAAATATCCAATAAATCATTTTGTTTGTAAAAAAAAAAATTATTTTTCTCGGGTTATCGGTCCTCCAAGATCGACTGGCGGTTCCTCGTGTTCTTCAAAGTGGGAGGTAAAAAAAAAGGTGTAACAGCGCAAAAAAAAACCTCAGGGTTTAAACGTGTCAATCTTTGTCATTGCGGATCCACCCAGCGGAAATAATTGAGCGGCTCTCTCGTAGGCGCATTCGAATTTTCTCATGCGTTGTTTCGCCTCTCGTCAACTCGAAACACTCCGTGGCGTTTCTGCGGATGAATTGTCAGCCATTTTTAAACTGCTCACCTGCTTACAAGAATAGAGAGAAGATGAGACATGGACGATGAAAATCGCATCGAAAAGTTTCACGTTAAGCTGTGATATCCCGATGGATCGCGACAAAGCGTGATATCGAGCCAAAGGAAGGACGAAGCGAATAGTTCCGTATCGCCACGGAAATATCGAAAAAATCGCGATAGTGTTTGCGCAAAAGCCAAAAAGGTTTTACGCTCCGCTGTAAGCCGTGAATTTTCAACGAAATGGTGAACTGTCAACACCTCCGAAAGTTTCAAAAATGATTGTCGTTAACGGAACCGCAGTTAGCAACGTGTCGTCCCGTTGACACCGTGATTCATCGGGGGTTTGTGACGCACGCGAATATCAAAACCGACGATTACCATCCCTGTTGAACCAAAAAAACAAAAAAAAAAAAACGCATAGCCAAAAGAGCGAAAAAAAAAAACAAATAAAAAAAAAGAAAAAAAGGCGATGTCGTTGAAAATACGTTCGAGATCAACGAACGATGTAGCGATCGTCGTGTCACACGAATGGTAAGGTAGCGTCAATGATGGCAGACAATGTGCACAGAAAATCGCACAAGCAATTGGAAGTCGGCGGTAGAAAGATATCCAACCCGGTACATCGCACGACAACGGAGACGATAAGACTAGGAGAGTTGGACAGGACTCACCAGACGCTGGGTCTGTCGCCTCAAAATAACCCAGCGTCAAATAATCAGTGTCGAAAAAAGACTTCGTCCTTCCAAATAACAAGCGTAACGGTGGGTTCTCGCATGAGCAACGATGCAGGCGACGATTCCAATGATGATCTCGACGAGTCGCACACAGAGGATAATTCGGTGGAACACTCCAGAGTCACTGATCTTGATGTCGAAACGCCGTCATATTCTGAGGACACGTTCTCGAAGGAGGATGTATTCTTCAACGCTAGTAATGCCGCGCTTGGAACGGCACCGGTGATTCCAACGAGTTCTCAATACGGTTTGGCGATCGTTCCCTCAGAAGGGGGAGTCGTCAGTAATTCCGCCAATGACAGTAACATCAACACACTGGATATAACGTCCGTAACGGACAACAATATTATAAATTTATTGTCGAGTAACGCTAAGCAGGACGCGGACATAAGGGAGGTACATTCGCACGGTAGAAACGAGAGATTCAAAGTAGTTAAGATCGAGAGCACTGAGCCGTTTAAACGCGGAAGATGGACGTGTATGGATTATCTCGATCACACGTCGGTTAATCAATCGAGCGCGATAAACACGCCGAAAGTATCTGATCCGAACGAGGTATGCATATCTTACGGGGTCACGGATGGGGGTATCGTCGTTATGGAGACACCTAAGCAATCGAACGTTACCGACGATCAGGGAATGTCGATGGATATGAATGGTCACGTTCCGCATCAGGACCTTCACGCCTCGATCGGCGTTACGAATAATCCGGGCGGTGGTTTTGTTGGGAATTCGATGCCTCCGAACGTTCAGCAACATAACGCGAGTCAGTTACAGTCAGGTCAGGTACCCCCTCAGCAGATACCGCAATACTTCCAGTCGTCTAATCAGCAGCAGCAGCAACAACAACAGCAACAGCAACAACAGCAATTGGCTTCCCAACAACAGCAGGCTGGACAGCAAGGCGCGACTTTACCCTCGAATCTGCAGCCGAATCATCCAAACAATTTGGGACAACCGCAGAGTATGCCTCAAGGCTCTATTCCTATTATTACACAGACTAATAATAACAATGTGACGCCACAACAAAATATAAGCCATCCGAAGGATGATACGTCGTATGTGACGGTCGGAACCCAGAATCAGTCCTTGTCAGGGCAAAATGTTTGTCAACCGTCTGTACAACAAACGTCCGCGAGCGGATCACAAGCTCCAAACATTCTCGTTACGCAACATCAGCCGCAGAATCCTCAGCAACATCCATCGCAGCAGCAGCAGCAGCAGCAGCAACAACAATCGATAACGACACAGAAACAGATGACTCAAATATCCGAGCCAATGACCGCCATGCAGGGAATGCAGGGCATTCAAAATATTCACAAAGTTCCTCAGTCGGGTGCTCAACAGGCAGCTTCGACGATACACGGTCAGGGAGCACCGGTACAGAGTCAAGTTATGCCACCGGGACAGATGCAACCACAGACAAGCGGCAATACCGCTCAGGTACAGCAACAACAGATTAACCAGGTAACTGGCAATTGTCAAAATGTTGTTGTAACCGGTACTGGCGGTATGCAGCAGCAACAGGCAAGCATGAACTTTCATCAACCCGAAGCGGAGCAGGACTCCATCACGGGGTTGGTTGCCGCTGCTGCGGCTGCACAGTCAGCTGATGCTACTCTTCTCGAATCTCTCGCCGAAGTTACGCAGAGCAGCGATGACCACCATGCGCTCGAAGACAATGAAAGGTAACTTTGATTTTTTATTGAATTTTTATTGAAACTAATCCATTTTTTTTAGCATTCGGGTGAATCATTCATTGAACAGAGACCCGATAATTAAATGGACAAAATTGTTTTGACCGCAAAATTTTGCTTGCCTGGCAATTTAATGTTTTCGATTATTTTTTTATCGATTATTCTACAATCGATGTAAATCGTACGGGTGGCCGTGTTCACATTTTATTTCATTTAAAAAATGAATAAACAGCTTGTGGCAATTATTTTCGTACTGAGGAACAAGCTATGAACAGTTCTCATTTCCAAACTTTTTTTTTGTAATTTAATGATTTTAACAGTGAATTTTGATTAATTATCAGTTAAAATGGGTGTGTTGGTTGAGAATAACCTTAATGGAGAAATATATAGTATTCTTGGGTTTTCATAGATGGGCTTAGATTTGCAGACTCTTTACATTGTATGAATCCATCGATACCAGAGATTTTGAAAGAACATTCACATTTTTTTGTCTGTAGGCATTCAGGTCGATAGAATTCATTATTTTTCTAATCAACTTTACGTATTTTATGCGTCTTTATCCGCTACGTCTACAATTTTGAGACCGAAAAACTTAGGATGTTTTTTACTCGTCGATTTAATTGACGATTCACCCGATAAATTATTGGAAATTGTTCTTTTATACGTTTCTGTTTTTTTATTTGCAGTATGTCGGGGACAAGTGCCGTAGCGATCGATAATAAGATTGAACAAGCTATGGTAAGCTATAGAGGATTATAAATGAATCGAAAGAAAAATTAATGAATAGCCGTACGACATGTTTCTCAAGACTAATTGAATAATCTTGTTACCGAATTAATCTAATCTTCATTTCTATCGACGAATCGCAGGACTTGGTGAAGAGTCATCTGATGTTCGCCGTACGGGAGGAGGTCGAAGTGCTGAAGGAGAAAATAGCCGAACTGATGGATCGTATTAATCAGTTGGAAGCGGAAAATTCGATTTTAAAGGCCCACGCGACACCGGATACTTTGGCCCAACTGAGTCAGACGACAACCAAATTACCCCAAAACAATTCAGGAAGCGGTCAGTAGGTAACCCGATGTAAATAAGTTTCTATCAATAACTTCGTCAAGTACATAATGGATAATATAATTATTGTATATAACTTTACGATTTTTAGAAATTTATAAATAATGAGATTTATTATATTATAAATATTTAGTATTAGTGAAAAAAAAAAGAAAAAAAAAACAAGAAAAAACCAATTTTTTTTTTTAAGTAAATTAAAGATAATAGATTATTTTTTACTATTTCAGTTTCTCTATCATTTAGGAAATATATTTAATGCTGTAAATTCGAAATGGTTCTTTTTCAATGTGGCGCGATTACATTCTATCTTCTTTTCTTTTCTTTTTTTCTTTTTTCTTTTCTTTATCGTTCGTATTTTTCTCTCTATCTCTTTGTTATTCGTTTTGTCACTCGAAGGAAATTGTTGCGAAAAATCCGCGAGGAGACGAGGGGACACGTGTTTGTGAGTGCATACCATGACCACTAAACAGCACACAGAGTTAAACGGAGTCAATATCGTTTCTTAACAATCTTTTTTTTTCTTTCATTTTCATTATCTTTATTCCGTAAAATGCGTATTTCTTCGGTATGCGTTTAACAAACAGGAGAAAAAAAAAAATACACAAAAAAAACGAATATGTAATTAATACGAGTAGGCAGCTAGACCGCCATAGTCTTATTTTACCAACTACCAGTCGTTCCGTAACCTCGATCAGGAATGGATAAGCTGTGAAGCCGTAATTTATATATGACGTAATTAATTCGTACGAGAACAATGCGACTAACGTCTCGACAAATCCGAATTCTTTTCCCCCCGAAAAAAAGCAAATATCGTTAACGCATCGATTGATTCGCTCGATGTCATTCCTTCGTAATGATTTGTTTTTATTTCGCTCGAGCATATCTTCGGCTAACTTGCGATACCGTTTTTTTATTTGTTTTTCTCAAATATAAAACGTCATCAAAAAAAAAAATAACGCTGTTCGTCACTCACGGTGCGTAACGTAAGTACGATAAATCAGTACCAAAAAAAAAAGAAGAAAAAGAAGAAATAATTGCAAAAAAAAAAAAGAAAACAACAAAATGAAACGAAAGATCAAGAGTTAATATTTCGCTACTGATGTACTTGTAAAAAATCTACAATTTCCTGTCAGCGTCTTATTTTAAATCTGGTAAATGCCTAATAAAAGAAATTTTTGATTGTATCTCTTTGCATTCTTTCTCTGCGTCACTGATTTATTACTAATCCGCCCTCCCATTGGCGATTATTTGATCTGCAGGATAACGAAGGCTGTCGGCACGCTTTAGACAACAGTCTAAAGTAATTTGTACAGATGTATTTTTTTTGTTTTTTTTTTTCTAAAGTTATAAAACACGATATAGATTATACACAGCGCGTACTTCGATCATTTAGTTCTTTATTATCTAGATGCGAAATTGTTTTTCGGACGTCGCGTCCTCACATTTAATAGGAAAAAGTTTTCTCAGTTACACAATAGATATTTTGTTTCGGTTTTTTTTCCATTAGAACTAAACGGACGAAAGTAAATAAGAAAAGCACACAATTCGTGACCTCGTCAATTAGTTATTTTTGACAAAGTTTTATTATTATTTTTTGTGTTTTTTTTTTGTTTTTTTTCGGGTCACTATAAAGGCTAAATATGACACTTTAACATAAATCCTTATTACAATGAAGACCACTTCATGATAAGAGAAATGATAATTCATAATTACACCTTATAAATTTATAAATGTTATAAATTTTTTTCTAGGAAGAGAAAGAAAAATAACAACGTATAACTTTATTTTATTTTTTTTTTTCCTTATATCATTACGAATAATCGGCAAACGCCATGCGCGCTCGCGCGTGTTAAACGTTACGCGCGGTGTGTGTGTGTGTGTGTGTGTTCGTGTGTGTGTATGTGTGTATGTGATTTTTTTTTCGTTTTTACTTTTTGCTTTTTTTATCGTTTCCCAATGTTGACGATGGGAATTCATACGAACCCAAAGTTCTTCGTTTTGATAGCGAGCAGAAGCTTGTGACGCAGCACGTGACGCGAGCTGTACAGTGGAACGTATAGGCGAGAGATACAAGTGTTCGCGGTTGGTAGGTGGGCGTCGTCCGCCGGTCGAATCGTCACTGTCGGCATCGGCTGGAATCCGTCCTCGCTGGCTGGCAGTGCCGGTGATCCTGTCCAGAAATAGACCTGCGATTCGCGATGGAAAAAACAAAAGAAAAATTAATTTCACGAATCATGAAAAAAAAAGGTTTCAATGTGATGAAAAAACAATTATTTACCAAATCCTGTCGTTCCACGTGCGACATTTTCTCGACGATAGACCAAAGCCATCGTTTGAATTTCGACAGTCTCTCCGTCGATTCACCAGACTCGTCGTTAAACGATGTGTAAGATATTAAAACGCTGACGTTTATATCGCCAACGCCGTTCAAGAGTAGTCTAAGATCTTCGGATGTTAGGCCGTCGAGAGCGCCTTCGGGAAGTACATCGAAGACGCCTTCTCGCATTGCCTCGAGTGCCTTTTCCTGTACCTTAATCATGCGAACCTCGGCGTATTTTCGTACGTAATCGTAAACGTTGCTACCCGTGACCTCGATGTCTCGGCCGTTCGGCACGAGTTCGATTGAGCCGCCCCCTTCCTCGGGACACAAGTCAATACTGTGAAAATACAAAGATGAAAATAAATAAATGCCGTTGCCGTAGAAACATTAAAAAGTTTGTTCGATTCATAATAGTCATTGAAACGATTTTTCAATTTCGAAAAAAAAGAAAAGTAACCTCGAGAAGGACGCAAATCAATACCTGAACGTGAGATCCAATGCGGAGAACAAACTGTTGCTATCCTTGGTCTCTGCGTCGATAACGAGTTGTCGTAGACTCTCGTATATAACCGAATCAAAGAACGCGAGATCGTGGAAACGTATGGGCCTCGCGAGTATGTATTTTATAACGTGACGATTCAGAAATATCGGACACAACTCGTTTTGCAACAAGCAAAGTCCTATCAGCCTTCCGACGTTTCTGAATGCGTTGAGTCGCTCGTAGCTACATCTTCCCTGTCGCGGTGTGTAAAATCCACGTTTACCCGGCGAATAAAATAGCGGCGCATTATCCTCCGTGTCATCCAAAATGCTATTGTCCATTTTTTTCTTGTTAGCACCGCAACGCTCGGTGAGGCTGAACACGTCGAGATCGAGGAGCGCTTCGCTCGCCACGTCGTGGCAGTGACGCTGTATCAACTCGTAAGCTTCGTCAATTTTTTCTTGCAGCGCCTCCTCCGACGCGAGTAACATGAGGATCTGCGACGGCGACAATTCCAACAGCATCCCTGTTATTTTTTCCGCTACCGTTGGCCGGAGCGCGTGAACTTTCGGGAATAAACGATCGCCGAGATGCTGCTGATGACTCGTTAGATGATCGTTACTCATATGTCCAACCGGAAGCGGATGACTACTCGAAGACGAGCCACCAGTACCCGAACCGCTCGCTCCCTCTACAGAGCTCGATGGATGGAAAGAACGAGCCTCGAATGATAGCCTTCGAGTTTCACGGTACTTTCCTGATGATCTTGGATTCTGGATAAATCAAAAAATATCGTGTTACATAGTGAATAATACAAATTTTATTGGAGTAGAGAAAAGATCGCAAGGCCAGTTTACCTGTCGTCGCAGATCGCGATCTCTGCTCTTCAATTTCTGTAAAACGTTGTATTGCGTGTATTTCGATCCAACTTGCGCTGCTTCGAGATTTGGCAGTTTGTCGTTCGCAAGTAGTGCCTGTAGTAAAAAAAAAAGCATTTTCATAATAAAAATTATAATTACCAAAGGAGAATATTTATCTTTTTTTCCCATAGAAAAAAATTAATCAAATACTATGCGTATCGATTAATTTTTTTTGTCAACAATACGTACCTCTGCGATGGCTGTATAAAAACTTCTGGCAACTCCCGAGCCTTCGCCGGGTTCATCTTTAAAAGTAACTTTAATCCGATTGACCGCAAGTGGCGGTGTGTTAGACGCTCTGCGATTGTAGAGGTTGTACTGTGTATTTAGCTCTTTCATTGTCTGCACCAGCAGTTGTGTTCTGTCGCGATCGACCTGCGAAAAACGACAATTGTATCGTTGAAAACACAAGAACGTTGCGGACGTTATATTCGAGCGTTTCTTACCTTTGCCAACGTTATATCTTTTTGTTGGGAATTTCGCAATTTTTCCATATCCCTGCGAAACTTTGCTTCCTTCACGGGAAATCCTCCGAGTTCCGAGACAACGGAACCCGCTTCGAGACCAACGTCCTCCATGAATACTCGTCCGAATAAATCGAGCGACAATCTCCAACGACCAAGCAATATATTGTGGGATATATTCGTTCCGATGGATGATACGGCTCTTGCTGATTCGACAGGACTCGTCTCCACTGTCTCGTGCGCCGATATTTCGTGACTAGTTGCCGCTGGATCAACCTCTTCGGCACCGCTCTGCGCCTCCACTGTCGGCACTACCAGCACTTCCGGAGCTCCGACTTTATTCGCATTTGCTTCCTAAAAATTACCGATTAAATTCTCGTTAAAATATCCGTCGAGAAGAGTCTATCGTTATATTCTCAGCCAAAGATAAGATTCAGAGAAAATTTCGAATACTTCTCAAAGGGACAAAAATCTGAAAAACTGTAACCCCATAGAAAGTGCTAAAATTCATGTTCCATAAATATAATTCCAAAAAATGATTAACAGATTAGTTTCAAAAATTTTTTTAGCAAATATTCTGTAGGTTTTAAAAAATTATTTTGTTAATAACTTTCGCCATTATTATTTTGTATAATGAATGTTTGCATCACATTCTATCTATATTTTTCCTGATTTTTTTTCCATTCGGAAGTATTCTGTAAAATTTCAATAAAGAATGGAAAAGTAAAGAGTTCGACTTTGATAATTTACTAACCGACACAGTTCCCGCTCTGACTATGACGCTTCTACCAGTCTTACAAGTCTCTTTGCCTTTGCTACTTCCCGACTGTTCGTTCTGGCTGTTAGGCGAAACGATTATCGGAGCTCTGTCGATCTGTTCGGTGACGACAGGCGGTTGGTTATCGTTTGCTTGATTAAATAGTTTTGGTTTTTCCTGAAACAAGAAACCATGTCGTCTTTGTCAATCATTACCGTTTTACGTCGCTGTACCGATTGTGATGACTCAATGTTTACCGCACTTACAACGTATTTGCTAGTTCCAGGCTCTCCAGAAGACACGGAAACTCTTCGACTCTCCGTCATGGCTGTGCTACCCCCCGGACCTTGAATAACCTGACTGAATGTCGGCGTTACCGTGGGGGTCGTGTTGTCGGCACTCCGAGCCGATAGACTCAATCGCGCCGGCATTCCCTCCAAAGGATTCTGATTAGCTCCGCCGGAGCTCGTGCCCGCGATAGGCTGCCTCGGCACGCCGAAGAGATCCTCGCGTCTCGAATGCGGTTGCAATAAATGCGGCTGATCGGCCAACGGCAAAGCTTCACTCATCACCGTGTCGAATGGATCGAGCGGCGGACAACCGAGACACAGAGTCGAATCCGATCTTTGAAGGAACGGATGTTTTCTTCCTTTGCCTGTCGAGTTACCGGTGTTTCCCGTACCGCAAACTGGCACTTGCAGCAAATCCGGATAATCAACCGAATCCGTTTCCATCGCGTTTGCGGCTGGCAAATTGTCTTCCTCGCCTTCCTCGTTGTCATTTTCGTCCTAAAAATCACCAAGTGGAAATATTTCAATCAACTTTTTATTTTTTATTTTTTAATGTAACAACATCTCTAGTGGCTTCTGAAAGGACGTAGAGTAATCAGAGCCGCTTATATAAATTTAAAACATCGTGCCTTTGAATTATAAAAAATCCTCGATTCCGATCTGAAAACTTAATCTTCCGAAGATGTTGTCACGTATAATTTTTATGAATCCGCGAAGATATATTCGGTATTTTTTTTTTATTTTTATTATTTCAATGAGATATTATAGAGAACAGTAAGTAAATCAACGATGATTACCTGATCATTCCAAGCGGAATAAGAAGCCGCTTCCTTTTGCGTTTCTCCTCGCGACGCCAGCGGCTCAGACAACGATCTCATATAATAGACCAATGCATCGAAAACATAAGCAACGTGACGCAATGCCGATACGTCGAGAACAGGCAAACTGTCGCGATGCTCGCCGTTGTGAGCTCTCATCAGCGACAAGCAGTATGACAAAAATTCACGTCTAGCCGAGTGGGCGTCGCCGCCTGTGAAATATCAAAAAATTAGTATCGAGATGGAATTTTTTCTTTTCTCATTTTTTTTTTTCGAATTAACAAAGTTGTCTTGTGCAGCAGCATTGAGTACTCGAGTCAGCTTTGGCAATCCTCTGCGGGACAATACAACGACGATAGATGGAATGACGACGGGTCACAAACCTTCGCGTTCACCTCTGCTTCTAGGTGGTTCGCCAACGCCTGTAAAACCAACGGTGAGTCGGGTCGAACCTTGTGTCGTTGAGATATTGGAGGTCGCGGTTATACCGCGTTGATTCCGACCTGCGGTACCCTGAAGTGTCAGCGACAAGGCTGCCGAATTGAGAAGACCGGTGAAGTTGCCTCCCGACAATGACGGCGCGTTGTTCAACGGATGTTCCGGATGCGTCGGATCGGCGCTTCGTGTCAATGAGACGCCGAATCTCAGCTGTGCCTCCGTCGCGTCCATTACGGTGAGTAACCAGTCCCAAGTTGGTTTCAAGTGTCCTTCGAGATACATCTGCGCGAAAATGTACACAATTATATTTGTCAAAATCGTTAGCAGTCATTTGCTAAAGAATATTTTCTAAATTTGTTTACCTGCAAGCTTATCGCATCCTGATAAGTGATCTCCATGAGTCGCGGTAGATTGGGCGCATGAGTTTTGTAGTCGTGCATCATAGTCAACAAATCGGCAATTTGCCTTATGACAATTCCAAAAGCTCTCGCGAGACAACTGGCGGTGGTTCCCATTGTTATCGGTTCCTGTGCAGCAGCAACAGCCGAGGTAGCGGTCGATCGCCTGAGTGACGATGGATCGATGAACACCAAATTGCTTCCGCCGGTTACCCGCAAACCGGCCGTTCGAGTATTCGATTCGCGATTTCTTATTGCCCATTGCATCGACACAGGCGCAAGATTATTGCGGTGCAGATGCCCCGACGAGCCACTGGAACGAATGAAAACGAATCTATTTACTAAAAATGTCGATATTATCACGTGACAACAGAGCGACGATGATACATCGACTCACAAGAAACAAAACCAAATTCCATCATTTTTTTGTTTGCTTTCTCGTATCATCAATGATTTTCAAGAGTTCTAGATACCTTCTGCGTTCCAATTGCTCGTCGCCCATTTGAAAATCTTCGTTGTCCTGTTCGTCAGTTTCGCCAGCTTCGCTGTCGTCGTCTTCCTGCTGACTGGATTCCCCGGATTCGTCGCCCTCGGGGAACAGAAGTATCGAACCCATTCCACCGTCGGAACCGGCGGTAGCGCCGGTCTGTACGCTTCGCTGTGCCGATGCCGCGTCCTGATTACTGTGGTTGTCGTCCGAATCCGATTCGGTTTCGCCTTCGGCAAGAAGATCGAGCTCCGTGTCGGATTCGCCATCAACGGCTTGTTCCTCACCGGCGCCGCCAGCGTTACCGTCGACTTCGCCGAGTGGATGACTCACAGCTGGTCCAGCGACTCCCGACTCCTCGTGTTCGCTTATATCGCCGTCCATATCCATGGGAACTTCTTCGCCGCCCTCAGCCTCATCCATAGCTGTTGCGTCTCTCGCAATCGCGATATTATTGTTGCCCTGTTGAGGCTGCAATGCGGCGTCAAGAGTCTGAGCGCTGACACCGCTGTGTGGTATCAGTGGCTCGATGGAGAACAATTCTTCCGAACCGTTTATAACTTCGATGGCAGAGCTGGTAAGCGTGAACGGCGCTGTGGGTCTGGCGACGCCCAGTCTAACGGGCGCTATCAGTGAATCCGCTGTTTCGCATAATTCCTCGACGGCGAGTTTAATCAATGCTTGAAAAACTCGACGACACTTGATCAACGGTTGGGACGCTTGGCTCGCGCTGTAAAGAGTGTTAAAGCTTCTGATTTCGAGATATTTAGCGTTTGTTCCGCAACGACGCAGCTTCGAGAACTTTAATTCATACCTCCTTCGTTTGGCGGTGTTCGGCGCCATCTCAATCGTAAATATAACGAATATTCTTGCTACCGAACGTACGAAACGTCTGGCTACGTTGTTCGCCTCTTCCTGACGTCCGGGAACTGATTCGTTCTGCAATTCGCGGATGAGCGTCGTCAGCAATGTGTCGAGCATCTGCGATTAAACAAACGATAATCGATTAGTTTCGGATTTTCAAGAGATACAAATATTTTCGTTACAAAGCTCGCTGTCGATAAAATTAATTACTTCGGAGCTGCACTTCACGAGGAGCGAATGAGTGAATTTGTCGAGAAGCGCTGTGCCGCTTTGGCGACAGGACGTCCCCTGATCGCCGAACAACTGATCGCTGCCGGTCTCGCTGACGCCCGACATTATCATGCATTGCACTGCCGGCCAATCGTTTAAGAGTCTCTCAAGAGCCCGACGACTGAAACGCGGGGGTTCGAGATCGTGATCCGGCATATCGGAATCGGCACCCAAACCATCGGAGGATGGAGTCTTGCGACTCGCGGAGGTGGAGCGCTGGCGCGGAGCGGAACGGAATTGTCGCTGCTCGACGGATTGTCTTCCCACTGTCTGGACGAGAAATAGCAAAATGCTTTCGCCTCTGTAAACGAAAAAAAAAAAACAAAAATTAATCATTATTATTGTTGTTTTGTTTAGTTAATTTGATACGGCGTGAGGTGAAACTTGCCGCGAATTAATTTTCGTCGCGAGATCGGTGTTGGTAACCAAACGGCAGAGAAGATCGTAGCGAGCGCCTTGATGGCCGGCGATGAGCGCTCGACATTTGCATTTCTCCCAACAATCGCAGTAGGCGGTTGGCGATGTTTTTTTCAACTTGCAGTCGTGACCCCGATGGCAGACGCGTGCGCATTCGGTGCAACAGCATAGAGATCCGGTTAAGCCGCATGTGCGACACTCGAAAATATCCTGATTGATATGCTCCGCTCCGGTCCACGTGAAGCTACACGTGTCGTTGCAGCAAGTGACGAAAAGCGGCGATAGATCGGGACTCGCATCGGATGGAAGTATCATCGCGGAACAATCCTTTCCGTCGCGACCGACGCGTTGTATCGTGTCGAGGAGGATCAGTGCCGCGTGGTAGGCGCGGACGGAAACTGCGAGCATCAGCGGCGTCTGTCCCTGAGCATCTCTGAAATAATCAAAGTAGAAAAAAATGTGTAAACGATAAACAATCATCATTTCGAAAAATTTACTTTGTGTGTGCGGAAAAAAACCGATTACTCACCGTGCGGTAAGCAATTCTTTCAGATGAGGTGTCAAACTGGGATTTTCACACATGTATTTTAATATAAGCAATGCGTTGTTTCTGCGCTCTGTTGAGTCGATAACGTAAGTATTGTTCGACGATGAACCGGTGCCTGAAAAAAAAAATGTTGCTTGTAAATGATTGGAGATTTGTCGTTTCATGAGAGAAATCCGTGGAAAACTTACCGGATTTATTCATCATTGAGATGCTTGCGGCTCCGATAGACAGAAGACTGTCCTCCTCTCCCGAAGTGTTGTCGAGTTCGGGAGGCCAACTCAGCGGCGGTATCGGCTCTTCCATTGGCGTGGAATTTCCATCGACCGCGCAAGTTACTAATTCTCTTTCGATACCTTGTTCGTTATCCTTGTTCGACGACGGGGAACACATGTTTACGCAAGCGTGCAGAATGTTCCGGTTGCCGTCGCAACGCTCGGCGAGAACCGATTGAATTTGCGCAACGTTCACTTCTGTGTTAAAAAAAAAACAATAATAGTTATTCGTTGATGAATTCGCGGGGAAATTATGGTTTAAAAATTAGAAACATATTTGGGATACGCACTGAGATCGTGTTCCAGATTTAGGAACACCTGTTTGACGCCGTCGTAGTCGCATCTCAGTATACGCGGCATAAGCAAAAGATTGTCGAACACAAGCGCGATAACGGCTACTTGATTTTTCAGATTTGTCGAATTGGAACAACTTGGCAACGGTATTGTTGAGGCGCCAATGCAGAGAACCGGCGCAAGATCGAGCCAATTTGGATCGCGAATGGAATCAGCGCAATCTTTGGCGATTGGATAGATTGTGCCGTTGCCGTCGCGCAGTATCATGGAGCATTCGGTGTTCTGGATTTTTTAAAAATAATCATTGATAATTGATATATATTCATTTTTATCATCAATTTCATGAAAGGTTATCGGGTTATTAGCTCACCTCTCCGGCGCTCGTGAGACTGATATTCTGCGGCTGAAGACCCAAAAATGATGTTATGTCCGATGGTATGTAGCAATCTTGAACGTAGCGCCCGGTGCTTAGATTGTAAACGACGTAACTCAATTTTGTTCCATTCTTCAAGATGGCATGGATACCTGAAACATTGATAATGATAAGAATATTGTTCTTGAACTGCTAAAAGAGAATAAAAAAATCAAAAGAAGAGAAGAATCAATAAAACGATCGACGATACCTTGACCATCGGTCGAGACTGTTAAAAGGCTCTCCGTTGCGCTTTCAACGATGTTAACTCTTCTCGGCGTGCGTTGAAAGCAGTCCGGTGCTCGAGGATTCATCGACGATTTTATTACCTGATATAAAAATTACCGGTTAATTATCAAATTCTAAAATAAAAATAATCTTAAGGAGATTTTAATTAATTGGATACGTAAATGAGACAAAAGGGTGTATTTAAAAAAAACAGTATAAGCTATTTACCTGCAACTCATCCTTTCGCAAAAGTCTGCAGTCCGCCAATAGTTTAATCATATCCTCGGCCGTTACGTCCTTGAAATCCGACGTGCTGAAATCCTTCTCCTTGGTCTCTTTCTCCTTTTCCTTCGAATCTTTCGAGAAGAACTTTACGGCGACGTAGCAACCATCGACTTTGATTACTTTACCTGAAACAAAACTCAATTTTATTGGTCTCCGAATACACGATTGAAAATTAGAGAATTAATATTCATAAAAACTTGTTTTCTTATTATAGGAACGTGAAATTTACCAATCGGGACAGTTTTCACGTCTTCCACGAAGACAACGTCTTTCAGTTGCCAATCTTCCTCGTCCTTTCTCTCGGGTTCGCCGTCGCTTCGTGGCGCCATGCGTTTCTGACGCTCTGAAACAATCGCAATATCGTATCAGCAACTCACAATTTTAATTACTATCATTTTATTGATCGTTACTCACTGTGACTGGTTGTAATGCTTCCGGTGTCGCTGCACGTACTTGATGCCGGACTGGGAGGCGGCGGCATATCGAGCCGATCGGCAGTCTCTTTGTGATTGGATTTGCTGCTGCTGCTAGTGGCCGCGTTGCCGTTCGACTCACGTTTATCGAAGGATCCACCGGAAAGAAGAGATCCCGCTGGTAATATCTTGAAACGATAGGTCGAGTCGAGATTCCAGGCTGCCGAGAGTAGCTGTCCAACTTTCGGAACCCCATTGGCGATTGTGAAACCTTAAAAAAAATTGCAATTAGCAATTAGTTAGTATATCAGCAGAGTTCATAAGATCAGCGGAGAGGATCGACTTTCTTGCGCAATTTCTTTTTTTTTTTCGAGTTTCTTACCGATAGCTCCGGGTTGATACATCGGACTATTTTTCATGCACACATGTGTTCCGTAACTTATGTCAGTCGAGACAACGGTCGACGGTCTGTGCTTTCGTGATTTCGCCTTATATTTCTCCCACAATTTTTTGCGCTGAGCGAACGGCAAGACGCCCCTGTTAATGTAATTAAAACGCGTTACATGCACACATTCACGATATTTCGTGTGATAAAATTCATTATAAATTTGCATAAACTCACCACCAGTACAAAGTGCCGCTTTCGAGTTTAGCAACGGTGTAAAGAGCGCACGTGTGAAGAGACACGATTTTGTCGAGTGTAAACTCTGTGAATGCCTGAGCGGGATGTTCGAGTCTCGAGGCAACGTGTCCCAAGAGCTCGTCGAGCCACGTGGCTACTTTGCCACTTTCCGTGCTCACCGAGCAACGTATCGCCGTTGCCGAGATGTTAATGATTTTTTCACCCACAAGTGCGAGCGGCACAGTTTTCGGATGATGAACGTTCGGATTTTCGAGATGTTTGTAAGGCTCCGGATCGGCCCATCTCCACTGATAAAGCTGGCCGGTATTCGATACGGCAATCAATTCGCTGTAGAGCGCTGCTATTTGAACGAACCGCGGGGCCGGCTCGCCGCTGCGATCGTTCCACCATTCCAACTCTTCCGATATCCATAGCGGGCTTTGCGACGCCAATTCCTTCTTCTTGTTGTCTATTGTGAATATAAAGAACACAAAAAATTGTTAATGCTTTAGAAAATTGTTTTTCGACGGTAAAGAATAATTAATTAATGGCGTGAAAGGCTGAAAAAATTTACCGGGATCTTTTTCCCAGCAATCCTTGAGTGCCGTTTCTAGCCATCTGCGCGGACCGTAGTACTGACGGTCCCTCCACCTGCTGAAGCTGTCGCGATCTCTCTCGCGTTCCGTGCGCTCACCGTCGCGCTCGATTCCGAGTCTGCGTGAAGAACTACCGCGGCTGAAGGGTACCAAAAATGTTATGTGTTAATTTTCTCCCCGCTTCTCGATCATCCACGGGTTTTTCAGTTTGACAACTACTACTCTCTTGAGACTATCTTACTTTCTCATTCCCCCATACCCGAACATATCCTCCGAGAACATAGAGTCCGCGTCAATGATAACCGAATGCTCGTTACTAAAACCACCATCGAGCAGCGATATAAGATCCTCGGGAACGTAACTGTCGGCGGCATCCTCCGCGTCGTCACCCTCCTCGTCGTCTCGCGATAAAAGATTATTAACTGCCAAGTTAACGTCCAAATTTGTTCTCTGTATAAAAAAAAATTGTTTTCGTGTGATTGATTATTAAGACAAGTAATTATCAAATTTTATTTATAAATATTATTAGAAATAAAAATTCTTCTTGTATAGAAATTAGAGATAAAAATAATTTAATTTTGAATGGACAGTAAATATTCATTTATAAACATTATGAAGAGAAAATATATGTTGTTTTTGATTAGTATAGAATTAAGAGGATTAGTTATTTAATTGGATTTTCAATCCACCGATAAATATTAATTAATAATTATCCGAATTTTTTTTTGTTTAATTCACAAATTACATGATGTATTTACTAAATTTGATTTTGAAATGCATGAAAAATTTTTGAAGTAAAATTTAACTCGATTAAAATTAATGAAATAATTACGATTTTTCAATGTATATTTTTCGTACCTGTAGTTCTCTGATGATGAGATTGCGACTTTTGCCCTGAAGAACAACTTGCGCCTGTGCAATAAGATCGTCAGGAACAAAGGGCGCGGGAACAGATACCAAAGGACGAGAGCTGCTGCTCCCTCCGCCTCCCATGATAACGCCTGGAGGTCCGATTCTTCCACTCCCGCTGCTACCTCCTCCGCTGCCGCCTCCACGAATAGCGGAACTGCTTCGCATGATTCTGGCTCTGGAACGAGATATGTTTGTTCTGCTCCCACTGCCGGCTCCTCCACTGCCGCTTGGCGCAGCGCTCGTGTTTCCAACGTGACTTTTGGTTGGACTGAAAAAATTATGTTAATCAAAAATGCTCTCGATTTTTATGCAACAGTATAAAATACTGAAAAAGAAAAAAAACAAACATTTTTTTTTGTAATTTGACTTACTTCCTGTTAGGCTCATTTTTGCTAAGATCCAATCTGTCGGAGAGAACCGTAAAGGCAACTCGACAGATTCTGTTATCGTCCATTAGCAGAGCGATGTGAGAGGGTCCTACCACTATGCGCTTAACGGATGCTTTTAGTCCGCTAAGCGCAGGTGGCGTCACGAATCCATATCTGTTGATTTTCTCTGCCACCTCTTTCAGTCTAAAATACGTATTTAAAAAAAAATGGTTACCATCGCCAATTATGCCAACTATTTAATTGTCATCATTTTCTGAAGCTAAATGTTCCCCGTTAAATTTACCAACTAATTGTCGTACTAATTGCGCCAAAGATAAAATAATTATTTATGATAATAAAACGTAATTCAAACGTTTTTTTAAGACTTTATTGCAACAAATGTTGCACTCATGACTCATCGAACTAATCAGTTGACTCAGAAAATTTTAATAGTGTTTCTTAGGATAAGATGATTTTATGAAATAAATGCAACCTTTGTGCCTTTATACAAAGTACACAGAAGCCTGTGACTGAATATATCTATATATTAAGGAACATCATTCATTCACACAAATTTACGTGAAGGTTTTGTAAATAAATAATCGTTGTTTTTTTTCAGCGTGTACTCTAGCGAGAGAGGAGGTGGGGGGAGACAAATTTTTGTGACAAAAAAAAAATAATTGTGGCGCCACGGGTAAAAGTATGCGAGGATCCCACCAATCCATATCTGGGTGGCTAGATAGTAATACACAACTTGTAATGACCCACAATGCGATAATCAATGGTGTTCGCGAGCGAAATCGATGTTCGAGAAACGGCGAGAAAAAAAGAACTTGGTGCGACAGAAGCACGATTGGCGAACATAGCTGGGTTAAATTCGTCGAGGTCCGTGTATATCTCGGCGTGCATTATTCAATAGGGATGTAATTATCTGACAGCAATTTTGTATGTCACTATACGGGAAAGGGTCGATTGGGCTCGTTGCATCATTGCTCGCTATCAATAATCGTGCATTGATAAACGCGATACCGTAGTTAAAACGATGAATGAGAAGTATGCGGTGATTACTGCGCAATGCAACGATGGACGCTAACGGCGAGACGAGGAAGGGACGGCTGAGGAGACTGCAGGAACGGGGCTAAGCCATGCATCGGAATACGTTAACGCCGAGGAATGGAGGGTGACCGATCCATTCCACGCATAGAAATATTATATATCATTCGGCTCACCTATCGTTGAGTTGATCATCCGTACCCGGCAATGGATGCACCACAAAGTGTATCGAAGTCATTGCGTCTTGCAAAACACACGCGCGGTACGGTTTTCCAAAATAATATAACGTTTTTTCTTAATGCTCCCTTACGCAAAATTTCACTACAACAGCGGACCGATATTCAGCCATGTTTCAGGAGAACTATCTAGTTACGTGTTCCTCAAGGCAAACATGGCGAGTCGCTACGGTCGTGAGCGTGCGCAAATACGTCCAATATCATCCATCTTCCGTCTACTTTTTTCATATGCACCAACGTATAGAAAAAAAATCAATTTGTGATATTAAACGCACTAAAATCAATCACCGTTGTATTTTATCGAAAGAATTTTAACTGTTTCTTGTTTTTTTCAATATCTGCATCAATAAATATCGATACGCGACACTAGAATCGTTTCTGTGAGGTATTTGATATTCGGACTATTAATTTTGTCGTTCAGGCTTACCGCCGACGACTCGAAACATTTTATTGCGTATCAGCCTTAATATCGATGACCGCGCTCTCGATGCATTCACCGTTTATTCGGGCAGTTTCTCGGGTTCATAATATTCACTTTCACGTGTTAACTTTTGAGTTAACGTTTCTCCAAACGTGTGCCACTTGGTTCGTGCGTTTCTCCGGGGTGCACGAGCATCAGCCGCCGTTCGGACATCGACGAGCGGTTTTTTTCCCCATCACGCTATTCCCGTTGACGTCGTGAGAGAAAAAAATTCGCGAGGGCCCCGGTGCGCGTGTTTGTGTACCGGAAACACCTCAAATCAAAAAGTTTCGCTACACCTAAATACCTGCTGACAATAGAGCCTCTCAACTCTTGCCCCAAGCTCACTTTTCACTTCGTTTGAACAGGTAAGCGAGCAGCAAACGTTAATTGCAAGCTTGCTCGGTTTTTGTTTATTATTAACACTTGTTTATTTTTTTTCTTACTTTTTATCGTAATACCATTAACTTGAGATTTTTCGAAACATAAAAATTATTGTGCCCGGTTCCTGTTCCGGGTCACGCGAGTGTACAAAAAAAAAATATGTCGCATCTCAAACGTCCGATGTACATCCGTAGCGCACACGTCGCGGTATCATCGCACCTCTCCATATGTCCCGAAATCTTCGACTTTCCAACGCGTTTTTTTTTCAACCAAGAGCATCACTGGTTTCTCGTACATGAAAAAAAAAAAAATAAAAATACACGGAGAAAAATTCTTCGCTATGACAACGAAATTTTCCGGAAATGCACGGAGAGCCCACGAGTCTGGACGGAAAAAAAATTACCGTACATACATCGGCCGTGTTGCTAGAGAATGAGAAATGGAATCGAAGGACTGCTTTCCTTGATGCGAAAGTAATAAACCGCTATCTTGCAAATTCTACTTTCAAAATAGTCTCGTCACCCCCATTAGCCCTAAATTCGAAGATGCATCATCCTCAGTGACGACTGTCATCAATGAACGTTATTCTTTATTTTTCATTGCAGAATGGCACGTGGACACCAAAAAATACAGTCTCAGGCTAAAGCTGCGGAGAAATCAGCTAAGATTAAGAAGCAGCAGGGCCACAGCGCCAATGACCAGAAAAAAGCAGCTCAGAAGGCGCTTGTCCATGTTTGCGCCGTTTGCAAAGTAAGAAATTTGTTTTTCATTAAAATCTGATGGATTTTCAATTCTAGTTTAACTTTTTTTTTAACTTAATTTGTGGCTTTCCCAGCATTTGTTTGACGATTTTTCATTGTTTGCTTGACATTTTTTTTTTTTTAATTTTGTCGCTTTTCCAATATTTATCTGATGTTCTTTTACAAATTTTATTAAACTTTTTTTGAATTTTCCTCGTTATAAATTAAAATTTATAATTTTTTCGTAGGCCCAGATGCCGGATCCAAAGACTTACAAGCAGCACTTTGAGAACAAACATCCCAAAAACGATATGCCCGACGATCTAAAGGATGTATGAAGTCGATGCTTTTAAGAGGCTGCAAGGCGGACGGAGGGAAGGCGAAGCGAAGCGAGAGGTGAACGCCGCGTGCGCAAACGATTAACAATTGAAGCGAGGGCGAGAGAGAAGAAGTGAGGGAAAATATATAGAGTTTTACAGATCATCGACGGACGATTTAATCGATATTGAAATGAATATAGAAAATAAATGGAAATCTCAGGCTCTTTCGATCCCCGGCCGTGTTGTCGCGGACTCTAACTTTTCACGCGACCGACGAGAAAACGAAAGATTTTTGCGAGCGCGGCGGTCGCGTTCGATAACCAATTCGAGGATCGCGCAATCTCGATCGATATTTCGATATGTTCGACGGCAACGAGAGCTCTTTGTCGCATGAACGTGATTTGTTCTCGTTCTAGTTGAATATTTATACGTAAGCGATAACGCGAGACGTGGGCGGCCGACATTTTCATTCTCGATGATCGAACGTTGATAAGAAAAAAAACATTTAAACAAAATAAACAAAATAACGTGCTGGCTGCTGTAACAAGCAACGAAATGTACATAAATTAACGGTACGTACTCTCAGTTAAAAAGCCTCTGGTGAGAAAGAAAAAGAACAAAATCCACACAATTGTCACAGCTAGTAGTATTATGTAAAACAAATAAGAGGAGAGCCGTGTTGTGGTGATAAAAAAAAAAAAAAATTGACTGTGTTCTCCCTTCTTAGTTTATATCTCGCAAAAAAAAACAAAAAAAATCGCAGTGCCGCAAGACTCAACACTCAAGCTTACGCGAATATCTTCCGAATTTTATTGTATAGTTCACTCGAATCTTACAAATAGTTTACGAAATACTGCCAATACATGATAAAAAAAAAAAGCGAAGAAGAGAAAAAGAACAAAATGATAATAAGAATCTGCCACTTAATCATCGAAAAATAAGATACTTCGTGTTTGTGAGAGAGATGTTCTTAAATACTTCGTATTATTAATAATGACACTCATCGAAGAATCATTGTAGAGATTTTTAGATCACGGCTGCGATCTATTTGCACTCCGTTCTCTATGATAAAACGTTGAATTTTCTATGATCATCAATTTTTTTTTCCTTACCTCGTTCTTCAACGATATTATTACCTGTGTGTACTTATTCTATATTAACTCTTCTTAACGACTCACGAGAACTGTCCAATAATGTTTTAGCCTTTGAATATTATTATTATTCCCTTTTTCTTCTTTTTCATTTTGTGAATAACATGTCTTTACAATATATTTTGCAGCGAATTGTTACTTAGAATAATTGGAGTGTTTGCTGTTTTGAGTAATGATATCCAACTTCGCATCGCATTACCCTATTCCTTCTGCGTCGTAGCAGCGGTAATTAGCGATACAACGGATTCGCTCTCTTGTTACGAAGCCGGGAGGAGGAGGAGGAGAGACATTAACGCGAGGGATCTCTTGTAACCTGTTGCTCCGGCTATTCGCACCGATGACAAGTGAAATTATCGGGATTTGCACGGGTTCACGCTTCTGCGGGCCATTAGCAACGTAATTATGGAGTCACAGAGCGCACAAAGCGTTGGATTTCCGCTCCGATGTATCGTCGTCGTTCCTCGACTCGCTGATTAAACTCACAACGAGAGTACAGTCCAACGGCACATTACATCGCGCGATGCATCGAAAAACGAAGCTAACTATTTTATTTTTTTCCACAATTTCATGACGAAGCGTTATCGAGATTTTTTAATTCGATCAGTATCTCTGGAGCGCTTCCGTTGCGTCGTGCAACTCGCCGACGAAATTACGCGAACTGACGGTACATAATAATAACTCGCAATGCCTGAAAAAAAAAAATAAAAAATACCTGCGAATGAATGAAATTTCCCACTTTTTGCCTACGCGTTATCTCTTCGCCGGATTATCGATATCGCGACGTAAAAAATAAAAAAGATAGCCTTTTGTTTTCGAGAGGAAAGTATTTCGTAACTACCGATTTGCGATTCGATCGAAAAAACACGCCCGCTGGTGAGTTGGAGCGTTTCGTCATTTCACTCTCGGATTGCTCCGTTAGTGACCGGGAGACGAAAAGGGGGCAGCGATATGACGATGCTGTTTAGTAAGACGATATACAGATCCGTACGCGACACGTGCGTACATATAAGTCGAACGGGAACTCGAGACGTGTCAGTCGAGTAGAGACCATCGTCAACCCTTTGCCATTCATTTCTAAAGAAATTAAAATAAATTCGATATATAAAAGTATTAAAAAAAATTTTAATCGTCGCTCCGAAAAACTTTAAATTTTCGCTCGTCGATTTAATATCTGATATTAATCGAATAACGAAAGAAAAAAAAAACATCGATAATGATGGATTCGGTATTTCATACGCGTTCGTTGGGAGCTGCAGCTGAGGGAGTGCGGGATCAATACGCCGATGGCAAAGCCGCAAAAGTTTGGGAAGTATTCATCGGTGATAAGAAACAGCGTACAAAGAATTACAAGAATTTCCTCGTCGGGCTCCTTCGGGAGAAAGGATGCAAAAGAATTCTGGATGTTGCGTGCGGCACGGGTGTCGACTCGGTGATGTTGCTGGAGGAAGGCTTCGATGTCGTCAGCGTCGATGCATCCGACAAGATGTTGAAGTACGCGTTAAAATCGCGTTGGGAGAGACGAAAAGAAACGGCTTTCGACAATTGGGGTAATAACAATAAAAATATATAAAAATTCAAAAAAATAGGGGGAGAAAAAAAAATAGTAAAAGATTCCGAGAATTGCAGATGATGCAATAAGCGTTGATATCGAAGTTACGATGAAATTACAGAAAACACCATAAAAAGAATTTCATCAGCGAATAGCCAAAGCGCTAAAACCGCTCGCGTCGCGACAATAAAAGGGGTCGTAAAGTTTATCTCGGTGGAAAGGGTCAAACTTGGATCGATCCACTGATCAGTTTTTCGCGATCGCGTAGCAGCGTGTAACGTTTATATGTCCCGTATCTTAATAAGGAAGACTTTGAGGTCATTTTAAGCCGAATAAACGTACGGTAATGTTGAATATACGGCAGTTTTAGCGCGACGTCTCGGGGATTAACTATAATTTGCGTTGGGAACGATGAGGGATAATTCGTTGCAGCAGCCTTTATAGCTGCAGTTTGTATCGCGGCTTTCGTAGCAAAAGGGGGTCAGACGGTGCGGATGTACTGTTGCGACCTTGTGCTCCAACTGGGAGCCTTGCATTCGTTGGTAAATAGACAAATTTCAGCTTATTCCCCGCGCAGTTATGCTTACTAATGCCGTACAAGGGAAACAAGCGGCGGTTTAATCGGAGAATACCTTATAAATTTTATCAATGGTCAAACTATCTTATCTTATTATAAAAACTTCGTACGGAGAGCCGTCCCGTGTTTTTTTTTTGTTTCTCTCGATACCTGCCGACGACATTTTTTTCTTGCCATTTTAATAATAGATAAAAAAAAATAAGTCATTCTATTTTTCGGTTCTTATCTTCGTAGTAATTGAAGAGGCCAACTGGCTAACTGTTCCTGAAGATATAAAGCATTTGATCGGCGATGGTTTTGACGCTGTGATATGCCTCGGCAACAGTTTCGCTCATATGCCGGATTCCTTCGGCGATCAGCGCGAACAAAGGTTCGACCTTCGGATATGAGATAATATTAATGACAATTATCGTCGCGACATGATTAAGGAAAATAATATGCTATCGAGATGTTTTTTTTATACAGACAAGCGCTTACTAATTTCAAGCGTTGCGTAAAACCCGGTGGTCTTCTGTTGATCGACCATAGGAATTACGATTATATCATGGATACTGGAAGCACTCCCCCCAAATGCATATACTACAACGTGAGTGTTATCTTCTCTGCAAAATATGATAAGCCGCATATCGATAAAACTAAAAAAAAAACACATTTTTTTTAATTAATGTTATTTCTTCATTTCTTCAGAGTCAACATATGACGGATATCAAGACCTCTGTTTTGTACGTATGCGGCAAGCCTGCGATAGTGACTCTGGATTATCTAATATCTCTCGAACCGACTGGAAGCAACAATAAAGATCCGGAGAACATAAGCGAGTTTAGGCTCTCCTACTATCCTCACAGACTCAATCGTTTCCGCGATATTCTCAGCGAGGTTTTCGAGGGAAATGGAAAGCACACTATCTACGGCGACTTCAAACCTCTCGACGAGGTACAATCGCCTGGATTTTACATCCACGTTATCGAGAAGGCAGTCTAAAAATTTGGCAAATTTATCTCTTGAGGATTGAGTTTGAAAAAAAAATAATTGCGATTGTTCTGCGCGACTCGAGAATCAGAGCGAAATATGCCGTCGCGAAAGAAGGGATGCTTTTTCGCCATCGAGTAGTGTAATTAAAAAAAAAAAAAGTTCATGTCGCGACAGCGGTATTGGACAACCGGAGGTTTTAATCTCAATGATAAGTCGATCAAAAAACAAAAAGGCGAAGAAGCAGAAGAGGAAGAAATACAAAAAGACATTGTAATTATTGAGAAACACTGATAACTTCGACGCTTCGTCGACGAGCCCTCAATGTGTGTATTATTATTCTCTCTTTCTCTTCTCCGTCGATATATATATATACATATGTATATATATATATTTAGACCCGTTGGCGAATGCTTCGCAATCATAGAGACAAACCGATAGCGCAATGATACTCACAAACACAAACTCGACGCTGTATATAATATATGTACGATAAATTTCGTACATACACTTTATTTTTAGATTATTTTGTATAAATATTAAATATACACGTTCGAAAGCAAGACTCGAAGTAATAGTGTTTTTGTTGGGTTGTTTTCTCATTTTTTTTGTCAATAGTATTATATTTTTTTTTTTCATTTGTTAATAAGTGTGAAGATGTATTTTGCGGATAGAGCGCATCGATGGAGTTATTCATGATCTGGTTTGGTGGTATATAATATGGTATTATATAACTTTCAATCGTTTTTCTTGTTTTTGGTTTTTGTTTTTTGGTTTTCTTTTTTTTTTTATTATTTTTATATTATAAGCTCGAAAGCAACTTCCTCGTGAGCGTCGTCGATGTCACGAGAGAAGAATTTATACGTACGGAAAATCATAAGAGTGGCGATAGGAACGTAAAATAATGATTTTTTTTTTTAATTCGGGGGATTTATAGTACAAGCGGCGAAGAAGGTAAATAGAGAGTCGTGCGTGAATTTGGAAAATGATACGAGCGGAATGTCGATTAACAGTTAACGACAATTTTTTTTTTTCGTCTCATCAAAACTCTATTCGATCAAAAAAAAAAAAAACATAAAGTAAATAAAAAACGAGCCGCCCACGTAAAAAAAATGGACGAAGTGTATGTATCAATGTGTGTAATGTAATGTAGTCATAGCAAAGTTTGTCCCGCTCTCGTAACAATTCTTTTTTTTCTTTTGTTTCGTACAGTATTGCTGCTTATTTTTTTGTTTTTTTTTTTTTCTTGTTTGTCACAAATGACTGTTAGACCACCGTTTCACTGATCAAATGTACATCATTACGAATAATAATAATAATAATAATAATAATAATAATAATAATAATCATAACAAGAGCGCGTTTATCGTCATCATCGTGTTTCGCGCGACGCAAAAACGTTTTGTTTTTTTTTTTTGTTCTTATTATGGTTTTCTTTTTTTTGTTTATCGTCGACGTTTTATTATTTAATTATTACCGAAATTCTCAATCGCTATAATCCCCGAAGCGATGCAAAAATAATATTATATATGTATCTAGTTTCGCACATCGTTAACGAAGCGACTGGGTGAGAGGAAGGCAGTTAAACGAGCTTTTTCGAGGGTGAAGAAGCTTTTTTTCCCCGATGAGCGGACAATTTATAAATGCCGGAAAATCGCGGTCGCACACATCCGTTAATACTCGTAAATTCGTAGCTTCGTCACCCTCTTAGAGTTTATCAACAGCATTAAACTTTCGCATAGAATTTGAACTACGAATAGAGCCAGCTATATCGTCTCGTCATCTAAAACCTATTTAACAAACTTCTTTTTTTTTTTTTATTCTTTACAACTCTGTTAGAATTTAACGTGAAATAATATAATATTTAATGATCTCTCTCTCTCTCTCCAAACGTATTCCTCTTTGTTGTTTTTTCCTCTTTCTCTTTCTTTCTCTCACTGCTTCTATGTATACGTATATATATATTTATAGTATAATAATGTTGTAGTGTGCATGCATGCGCGTGTACGTGTATATAAGTGTTGGTTGTAAAACCATTAAAGGCCTTTTTTGTCTTTTTTTTTTCCCTATATTTTCAATTAATTTTCATTTTTCCGTGAATCCGGGAAGTACAATTGACTCGATGATGTTTTGAATCCCCGGGCGATGAAATTTTTTTTACAATTTATTTTCATTACGAAACGAGCGAATCGTATGCAAGCGTCGAGATTTTGGAAATTAAGTTAAAAAAAAAAATGTTCTACAATTCGTTATATCATGAATAATCATGTAGCAATTTCATTTTGGGTTAATTTAATACAATACAGAATAATACAATATAATATCATGATGCATGTGTCGTGACTTGTAGGGGCCGTTTCGCCATTCGTCCTTTTTGCGGTATCTATTATTATTATTTAATCGTTGCGTATCTAAACGGAGAGCATAACTGATTCACCTTCGATCTCTCTATACGCCTTTCTGCTATACATAATCTTATATACACGCGCATACACACACACGCAATGTGTACCAGTCGCATAAATATATATATACAATCGTATAGTTTACAATATGTATAGTATTTTGTTTTTTTTTTGTTTAATTATGTACATCTAATATTGCTGTTTGGCTCCCGTGTGTGTCGTACGTGTACGCGCGTTTAGGTCCATTCTCCAGCTATAACCGGGGCGGGGAGCATTTTTCTTTCTGTATCTCTCGTTTTTTTTTTTTTTCGTTATCGTCGAATTATATTTCGAAACTGGTGCGATTGGCTCCTTGTCGAGGCACGCCGCGAGCTATTATGACAATTAAACACAATAATTAACAGTTGAAAAAGCGATCCATTACTGCCGGATACATGTTCGATTATCAAAAATCGTGAAGCTACTTTACGATGATAAATTAATGTTACCGATAATAATAGGTGATCGTAATAACACGAGGGTCTCTTCGTCTCATCGGCGAACTTATCTTTCTCTTGGTCGCTTTTATTTCTTTCTGTTCTCAGACCTAATCGATCGAAACGTACGACCGCGCGATGCTTTTTTTTTAGTTATTTATTCTTTTGTTTTGTTCTCTAGTAATTTATCCTCCACGATTATACGACTCGCGAGCCCTTCATCTCACATTCGCACCCCTAATAGTTGCTAAACTGTATAAGTTATTTGTTGTTGCTGTTTTTTTTTTTTTCAGTCTCGCAGTTGCCGAGAACCAATCGTACTTAATGTCTATTACGGATATTAATGCTATCAATAAAACTATCTATTGCGTACGCGCCTACGGGATTTTCTTTTTTTCCCTCGCGTGTTACGCTTTTATAGTTTTATCTTTTATACTGGATATTTCGATGTTTCGTAGAAGCCGTCGCAAGCAATTTTTTTTTTTAATTCGCGTTTGTCGTATCGCCGCTTCTGGTCGGTGCAAACGTATCTTTATCGTGTATGTTTAGTGTGTGTTTGTCTGTTGCCGCACATTTTTATTTATTTATTTTTTTCGATTTTTTTTCTTAATTTTTTTTTTTTTTCATTTTTAATATTTCTCTTGCGGAATTGAAGATAAAGCAATAGTATCTCTTACAGTGACACTGCCTATCGTTATTTATAATATTTATATTCCCTTTACACTTCGATCGCTTTTTTTATCACCTTGCGCTGTATTGCTTTATTTTGTTTTTTTTTTCTTCTAATATCTCCTTATTACGTTCGCTAGCGATTGCGCTTTTTTTTGCTCTTAAAGCAAACGTTCCTTTTTTTTCTAGCGAAAGTGCAGCTTGAACGTTTTACTTACTCCTAAAATCTCGTTACGATGTGTGTGTTGACTGTGTATGTGTGTCTGTGTCAACGCGGTTTGATTTTTTTTCTTCTTTTTTAGCTTTAATGAGAAATTCTTCTATCTCATCAACTTCAGCCTCTCGAGCGGAACGTATGATTATTCTTTTACTTCTGTCCCCTCAACCCACCCCTTGCCGCCAGTCCGTTATCAATGATGACGAAAGTAAATCTCGGAGAAGATTTTTTGTTTTTTTTTTGTTGAGTAATATATAAGCGAATCGCGGATCCGTCGGGCTGGATCGCGATTGCGATGAGCACTTTTTTGTTTTTTTCTTTAACTCGAATCATCGTCGAACACTTTGATATCGTTATAATAAGTAAATTTGTCTTTTTTTCATTTTTTTTTACGCATAATATTATAACTTATCAATTCAGTTTTAGTCTCTCTCTGTGTTAAGTGAGCTTCGGGTAATCCGCGATAATTTTTTTTTTTTTCGAGTTATTTATTTTGAATTTTTATTGATTCGCGCGCGCGAATTATCCGAGAGAGGATCGTCGTCATCGAGATCGTTCGGCGTAGAATCGACGTTCTCGAATTGTTCCGAGAATGCAGCGTTCAACAAACTCATTAGCGCGAAAAGCGTCTCTGAGAAATATAATAAATAAATCAACGACGTTCCAACGAGCGCCGCGAGTTTCTCTCACACTTATGTACACACTGCTGAAAAGTTCACGAGTCGTGTTCGAAATTTGCCAAAGTTTCGCGCAACTTGGAAAGTTCGTTTTGGCTTTTCGGGCTTTTATCACGAATCCCGTAGGAATAATATTACAAATGCTTGTCCCGCGGTCGGGGATATTTGTGAATTTTCACAAGTACTCTCTCGGCCTCGGTGGAGGTCTTTTGCGCTCCGATCTGTCGGTCCTCTCACTTCGCTCCGCACTAACATTGTCGCGTTCCTCACACTCGAGCATCTGCGTAGTTTCCGTTGGATCGGTTGGACTAACGGGTTGCGTGGCGAGAGGTGCGAGAGGTGCGGCACCCTTGTTTCTCGATTTACTTCGTCGCTTTCGAAGTATCAGAGGTCCGAGAGCGCCGGTATCGTCTCTCGATGTCGATGCCTGTGCCAAACGCTCGAGAAGCTCTTTGCTTACTTCTCTCGCTGACGTTTTGTAATCCGACGATGGTCCGCCGGTCAAACGATCGGCCGACGATTCTTTCTGTGACTGGGACTGATGATGATGATGATGATGGTGATGATGATGCGAAGATTCTTTAACGCGCTCGCAACTTGCCAGCATCTCGCGAGAGCCTTCAATTGGGGACGTTGACGACGTCGTTAATTTGCACTGTTCCGGTAAGCTACCGGGAGTTTGAGTACCGGCGTCGCTCTGTCCTTGTGCGCCACTCGTTGTCGACGTTTGATTCGAGTTACCGGCTTGTTGATTTCTAATTTCGGTCGTTCGCTGTTGCTGCGGGGGACTGGCGAGTACGCCGCTGGCCGCTGTGGGACTTCCGGAAGAAGAAACGGTACCAGTCGACGCGGCTGCGGTGGCGGAAGGTGCGGGTAACCGCGTCATCAACATCTGCAGCATATCCTCGAGTTTCGCGAGACGCTGATTCACGCGCTGAACTTCGAGCTTCAGATCGACTTTGACCTCGAGAACCGCAGCGAGAATCTCACGATCTTGTCCCGGCTGTGCTGTTATCAAACCCCCGTCGTAACTCTCCAATCTCCGAAGGGATAGCTGTTTCGAGTCGACTGTTAAGGTCGGTGGCGTTTGATGGGCTTCTTTGAAAGTCTCCGTGTCACCCCCCTCCTCGATCGTTCCGCCGAGTTTACCGAGCTTTGGAAAAACCTTATTGGTGCCGGCGCTGGAACTCGGACGCGAATCTCGCGCGCTTAACGATCTCTTGAATGTATCGGTACCCGTACCGGCCTCACTTCCGGAATCCAAACTCGAACTTCCTGCAAAATTAACACAAAAACACTCGTTATCAATGCAATAATTTGTTGCAATTAGAGTTACCGAAAATATTAAAATAACAAAATTATAAATTATTGAAAATAATCTTATCATAATAATAAAAAAATATTGTCAAATTTGTTTTTTATTTATTTATATTGATTATTTACGTTATTCAATAATTAAAAAATTATTGATAAACATTTTTCAAATCAGCAAAAATATCAATAAGTACCAAGTAATCGGCCCCATTTGCTGGTTCGCGGACGCGCCGTGGAAGTTTCTTCGGTGGAAGATGCTTTTCTCGAGTGCGAAGTCTCGCCGTCTTTGCTATCCTTGCTGTCGCCCTTTTCCACATCGGCCGCGTGCCTTTCCCTTCGAAATCTGTATCGATAGTATCAAAAAGTAAAAGAATGAAAAATTAGTATTTCTTCCACGTATTGTCGTTCTCAGCGGCATTTTTACGTGGCGGGATTATTTTGTAGTATAAATACAAGAGATAGAGATAGATAGATGGATAGAGGCCGTATTTATTCTATGCGGTTTCTTTCTTTCTTTCGTGTTATTTTTATTGTTATTTATATCTTTTTGCTTTTTTTTAGTTCAATTTTAAAGGTTCGTTACTCAATTTGAATTTGTGGCTTTCGCGAGATATTAACGTTTCACGGAACTCACGGGGAAGGGGGCTAATCATTTTATATATACATTATGTGTGATAAGACGCACGCGCGACAAACTCCGTGAAACGCGCACTTGCCAAGTACCACCACGTTTTTTCCTTTTATATCATTCGTTTGTTTGTTTTTATATACTTGTTAGCGTTCTTACATCATTACAAAATTGGCTACAGAGGCTATAAAGGGTACAGCTCCAGCGGTGTTCACGAGCAACCTACTTTGGTGTGCCTACGGGAAAAAGAAAGAAAATATTTCTTTTTTTTGTGATAAAATGGCGGTAAACATACGGGAATCGGACGAAAGACTGTGAACGCTGTACAGAGATTATACCGTTGATTAATATATAACTGTGTCGATTGAAACTTTTTTTTTCTTTTTTTCGTTTTTTTTTCGCCACACACTCCTCTGCCAAAGGGGGACGAAGTTTTGTCTGCTCAAGTAGTAGTGGATCGTTTAGGTCAGCCATTGAAATATTTCGTAGTCGCGTTCACTGTCGTATACCGATGTATCAATACAATAATGGTAAATACGCCTCTCGAAAAACTGTAGATCCGTGATAATATAATGAAATTTGTTATTTGTTTTTTTTTTTCGAACTATTGCGTTATTGAACATTTTTTTTATCATTTTTAAACTTATTTTTTTAATCGAGAAAAAAAGATCTAATCGTTTCTCGAGGGGACGGCCAATAGTAATAATTTGATGTAATATAAAAAAATGTTAAGTACAGGTGACAGAGAGAAACTTGAATCCTAGAGTGTGTATATCACATGCACCCCGCGAACTGGAGATAAATAGTAGTATAACCGAGCTTTGTGGGTATCCGCTGAGAGGTATATAGTATTAATAATATATACGGTACAAAGAAAGTATAAAACAGAAACGGAGGGAGAATGAAAAGTAAGGCGGGTCAAAGGACTTTCTCGAGAGGGTTGCCGCGTTAACATATATATATATGTATATATCTCCATCAATAACGTACGCGATTTCTATTTTTATTTATAATCTCGAACAACGAATCGGTAATGTAAAATAATTCAGTTCGATAAAAAAACCCCTCGAGTAAATATCTTGGGGATGGAAAAAAAAACAAATAAAGGGTGGGGGGGGGGGGTCTGCGGGTTGAGATCCGAGAGAAAAAAAGGGTAAATAGAGATTGGATACAGAGGGATCGAACGTGATAGAAAATAGAGAAGAGAAAGATAAGAGAGTGAAAGGGATGCCTCGTATTCGATCTATACAACCCTTGGGGGCTCGATACTAAAAACGCAGACATTGTGCAACCGAGACCGGGCACTCACGGACCCTCGCCGACTGACCAGCCAGTCGACTTTATAATTAGCGGCACAGCTTCGTCGCCGAGAAACTCTAACGTCGATTCTCTCAGCCTTTGCGACGCGAGATTAAAATAAATAAATAAATTTCAAAAAATCAGGAAAATAAAAAAAAACATATTGAAACTCGTGAAAATTGCTCGGCGTACCTGTTTTTGTAACTACGCGAGCGGGTCGAGTTTTTTTTTTTTTTTTTTTTTTTTTTTTTTATGCCAAATAAAGTCGACTGGTCCGCAGTTCGGCTCGACGAAATATATAATATTATATATATAATGCGGGCGAGTGAACCATCTGGTTGCAACGTCTCCGTGGCTAAGAGAATAATAGTAGTAGTTATAGTATATAAGTTAGAAGAAGAAAAAAAATAATGCGCATAACCCTCTAAAGGCGTATATTTTACAGCACTCTAGCATTCTTGAAAATTATAGTATGTAACAAGCGAGAATTTCATAGTCACGAAAAAAACAAAACGAGCCATCGATCGATTTTATTTTCGGGACTTTGAATCTCGCGGCGTGAACGCGCAATTTGGATATTACGAGAGGCTCAATTCGAAATAGTTTTAATAAAACGAGAGAAACTCGTGTTCCAAGTTAAGAATATAAGCGCGTGAGACGTGTTCAATGTACAAGCTGAATGTATATATATATATATAGTATTTTTTTTCGTAATTTTTCTGAAAAGCTCGAGTTTTCTGGCTTCTGTGATGACGAAACAGATAAAACAGAAGTAGACAAAGAAAAAATCGCGAAACTCGGGTGACCATTGCTCTCGTTTGTGTAAATGGATATTTATATAGATACATGTATGTATACGGGCGTGACGATGGATAATATGTATCTAGTATTTATATATATATAATCATGTTTTTTTTTTTTTTTCAATGTCTATTCGGTAAGTAAAAATTCATAATGATAGATAATAATTCGATACAGGAATAATAATAATAATATCAATAATAATAATAATGTTTGATAATAATACGTAGCAGAAATATTATAATGGCAATAAAAGGAATGGAGATAAATAAATACGTAATAAATGAAATTGCCTAAAACTCGGCCATGGCGGTAGAACGTTGACGGTGAGTTCCTCGTCGGAATCCTGGGTCGGTGGTAGACTAGAGAGTATCCTCGTCATGCTGATCTGTGGCTCCCCGTCGGTCTTGAATCTTTTCGGACACAGCCCGTCAGCCAGGCGTGATCAACAGTCGCAATATCGAATAATCATCACACACATGGTCGATAAAAACAAACGCTCGTTGTATATATATATATGTATATTATTATATAATAATTTTTTTCTCGTTATTAGTTATGTAGTCGTATTATCCGCTGTTTATTTGCTTAATTATTCATCGGTTATATTGTGCTGATATATCGTTATACGATATCGTTATTGGTATACGATAATAATAAACATAGTTCGGTATGACGTAAAAACCGAATCAGAATCGCTTCCTTCATTTTTCGTTTATAAAAATATTTTTTTTTACTTGCAAAGATAATGACAATAAACGATAAATATATATCAGCAAGTTTTTGTTTTATGTTCGTCGCTCGTTCTGTTTCAGTAATCACGCCGCGCCGTTCGACTGTATAATAATTATCACAGTGGTACACAATTAATGCGGAAGAATATTGTATCCGAACGAGTTTTACATTAAAATGTAAAACGTTCGTAACTCTAAACGACGCGCCGTAGTGGGCCCTACCTCGAGAATATCTTGCGAACTAGATGATCCTGCGTCTGATCCAATTGCGGCTCGTTCTTTCGCCTCTCGGCCAGTTCCTTTTCGCGTCTAACGTCCGCTACTTTCCTGAATATAAGCTGTAATAATATACAATAAAGAGCGACGTTAATCCACAGCTACGCAAAGTATATTCAAACTTATTCGTTTCGAATATAGTATAACCCTATTATGCGAGGGAGAATACGAGAGAGAGTGGGGATTAAGAGATATATCGCTCTAACCGAGAATCTCAAGTAGTTACGCTCTCCGTAGCGCGGCAGACGCATATTTCATCAAAACTTTATCCTACTTTCCGGATAGGGATTTCCCGAGCTTTACCCGGAACTAACGAAAAAGCTATTTCTGGAATCGAAGAAGATAAAAAAAATGATATACATAATAAATCCCGTGTGTCTATAGAAGTAAAAAACTTTACGAGACGATTAAAAAGGAAGAATCTACTCAATAAAAACGTAACGATGCCCGTCTCACAGGTTCGCGCAGCACGCGGTTAAAAATTCTACACCCTCGGTGGAGCGATATTTATTTTGTGCCTCGATGTTGCGAGAAAACCGCGTACACCGTTCTTCTCGGTTTGATGAGCGTAAGAAAAGCCGCGCGAACGCTTAGGCTCACGGACGAACTCCCAAGACAGAAAAGGCCCTTCCATTTATTGCATTGTTGCATTTATAAGCTTCTCGGTCACGTTTACAGATGTAAACGCAAACGCAGGGGGTTGCCCAAGATAAAGAGGTAGATATCTCTCGCGCGCGCGTCGGGGCGGCTCGGAAACGACGATGATAAACCGAGGGGGTAAACTTTTACTCTCGGTTCGAGGGATTACACGACGCAAGCGTACAAACGTCAGTCGATAAGTCCTTGACGGGAGAGCAGACTACACTCGCTCGGGTCTCCATAACCTGCAAATATTTTATTTATCGTCGACCTTTCGGCTCGGCTCCTCGTCGCGTTTTAATTAATTCCTCGGTAGAAAAAATCATGAAAAAATCGCGGAAAACGTAAAAAAACAAAACAATCTGTGATTATGTAGATCGGTGAAACGAGAAGAAAACGAAATAAACATTGTTTAAACTCCGATAAATTAAGGTTCGTACGGTCACGAGTTTTATCATTTCGAGTGCTCAAGTTTTATTTTCCCGCTACGTCGATCGAAAAATAACGTTTTTTTATCTTTTTTTTTTACCAGATGGGTCACGCCTCGAGCCGTTCAGCCTCATCGGGGAACATACTCTCCGCTGACGAGGTTACATTGGTCGAAAATCTCTTCAAATCAATGTCTAGAAGCTCCGGTTCCATAAAACGCGAAGACATATTTAAACACTGGTCGATGCATCTGGATGACGCATTGCTTCAGTTCGTCGTCAGATTTCTCTGTCACGAACCGGGAAAAAAAGTTTCCGCCATTAACGGTGAAAATTTTGGGCGACTCTACGTCTTTGCTGTACGCGGAAGTCCCGAGGAACGCACCGATTTGGTTTTCAACGGATACACCGACGAGGAACAAAAATTGGATATACCGACGGAAACTTTTCTTCAATATGTTCAGGCGACGATAAATTCCTATTTGAGACTCCAGAAAAACTGTGCCAACGCTCACTATATGAGTTGGAGTAGCATAGGCTGCACGGTAAATACAAGACGGATAGGAATGCGTTCGAGGAGCCTTTGCGAAGATTTGACGAAATTAGGCGACGTGTTGACGATAGACAGGGTGGAGAGTTGGTTTGCTCAGGCGGCGACTTTCAAGAAGATTCAGGCGCACGTTTTTCAATGCTTATTCTTGGCGTCACAGAAAAAAGGCGACAAAAATACCGGCGCTCGTATAAACGACCTAAATTTATTGCCGATTTGTCGGGGACTCGAGAACATTCCGCATTTTCCAAGTATCTTGGGACTCGGTGACGTTCTTTTCTTAAATCTTAGTTTGCCATTGGATCTTCGTAACGAGTGGCGATTTTTATTCTCCAGTCAAGTTCACGGGGAATCCTTTTCCACAATGTTAGGACGGATATCTCTGCAAGGCGCGACGATAATGATCGTGCAGGATATGGATGATCACGTATTCGGGGCGTTCGCCTCGGAAAATTGGGCGCTAAGTCCGAATTTCACTGGTAATCAAACTTGTTTTCTTTTCAAACTCGAACCCGATATTCTAACGTTTCCCTCGAGTGGTTACAACAATCATTATCAGTACTTGAATCTTCACCAACAAACTATGCCGAATGGTATGCTAATCGGTGGGCAACTTAATTATCCGGGGCTTTGGCTCGACTGCGAATACGGAACCGGAAAGTCGAGCATATCTTGTACGACTTTTCAGAACTATGTGCAACTCAGCGGAAAGGAAAACTTTAAGATCAAACATCTCGAGGTATGGGGCGTCGGGCCGGTTCCCGAGAGCGACGAGGATACGCGAGAATCGAAATCGGTACTCGATCAGGATGATACGTCGAAAGTAATGCTTGAACTTTCCGGGCGAAAAATGCACAGCGACGGGCTTCGGGAGAAACCTCGCGATTGAATGATTCAACGATTTTTTTTTCTCACGTCGAGAAAACTTGAGATAAAGATCCGATAAAGACTCTATAATCGTGAAAAAAAAAAACTGATAACTGTTAACTATGAGCTTTCGTGTGAAAAATTGTTTACAGATATTTATAAATCGGTATCACGGACGAGAAAAAGAAATACGCATAACGAAAAAACGCCGGATAGTCACATCGAAAGTTTAGAACGCGAAAAACAAATGAATTACGAATTTTTCTCTGAGACTTTTATCATTAGGCAAAGTTGGAGTAACGATGGAGAAGCCGAAAAAAGAAACGAATTTTTATTATGAGAATAACGTATGGAAGAGAGCCGCGAAAGATGGAGATAAAGCGAAGCGAAATAAACTCGCTAGTCAGCTGCCGCGAAGATACTCTCTCGCAGATATATATTATTGAAGTCATTATTTTATTTAACGGGGTTTCCAGCGAGCGATATAATAATTCGTCGTATCCGGAACGGCCTGAACTTTTAACTGTAAGCTATGCTACCTCCCGTTATCATTACTCATATTATTATATATACATAAATGTAAAAAAAAACAACTGAAAAAACCCACCGGAACGTTGTTTTTACTCGGTTATGAATATTGCGCGAATTGTCTCCCTAATGTTGACTCATTTGTTGTGAAACTTTATGAATGTCGTTCGAACCCAATGAAATATATAATTATAAGAAAAAAAAAAAACAGAAATAATAAATATATCACTTCGTATGTTTTTAATTCGAATAAAACTATGCGAATGTATCAACTCCTGAGCTGCGCTACGGAGATTTATTTGAAAAAAAAAATCAATAAACTATCTACAAGTTAAAAAAAATCGAAATCAAATTGATTCATTTTCCTATTTTCCTCGACGAAACGTCAACGTTCGAAGATTTAAAAAAAAAATGTTACTTACCCGATGACGCAGATTGTACGTGAGGACGAGATTTCGCGCAAATGAGTTCGCGAACGCCTGATAAAAGTCGAGAACTTCGAGAAGTCGGTCTCTCTTGATGGTGTGAAGATCGCAATAGGTGAGTGCGCGAACGTTCGCCGCGCTCTGTCCGACGGCTGAATCCTTCCAGAAGCTATCGCCGAAAACGTCCCCTTTGCCGAGTATAGCGACCACCTCGTCGTCCTGTATGACCTCGAGACTTCCGGTGACAATGAAGCACAGCGAGTCTATCGATTCGCCGGTGTGATAGAGCAGATCACCGGGCGCGCTGTGCGACATCGTAAAATGCATCGCTAACGCGCGTAGACAGCCGTCGGATGCCAATCTAAATTAAAGAAAAAAATCAGAAATACAAAACTTCGATTATTGGAATAAATTGACTATTGAAATCGTCATCAGGCGACGATCTTTGAAGAGCTCGAAAATTATAAAAATCAGGTAGAAAAGAAATTTTGAAAAAATGCATAGATACATTTTGAGATGTAAAATTCTTCGGAGATATTTAAAATAATAATTTAAATCGATTCGTGTCTCGGTTTCTCGGGTTTTTATTTAAAAGGACTCACGAAGCATTCCGCGACGAAGTCTGGTGATTATTCTTTAAGTTCTTCGAGCTGTGTAAATGATAAAAGAAAGAAATGAGGAATAAAGGTACTGATCTATCATCTGCACGTGCACATTGGCACGCGTCTACTGGCATTCGACCATTGGCATGTGCCCAGTGGCATGCGCTTACTACTGGGATCTCCGAATACGCACATGCAAATAGATCAGCGCGTCGCGAAATGTTTGGCAACATTCTCAGTGTATTTGCACTAAAAATCACGAAAAAAATAATAAAAAAACAAAACCTTCGGAAGAAACAAAAGAAAGCATAATATTCTGGGTGCAGCTAAAAAAAATGTCGGTACGTTAAAAATATTCACCGAGAAGTATAACAATCGTGAAAAAAAATTTGAATTAAATATAATAATAGTATTATTATTATGTATGTATGTATGTATTTTTTTCTCCAAAAAGACAACATTTTTTTTAAAACATCAATATCCCAGTAGTAGTTGCGAGTCAATATCCCAGTAGTAAATTACCACCGATAGTAGAAAATAATCGCTAAACAGTACAACTAATCGATGGTGAAAAAAAAAAAAAAGAAAAAAAAAATTAAATAGAACAATCGAATTAATGTGAATAACAATAATAATATGATTATTGCTATAGTTGTTATAAAAGTGTATTTACATACATTTTTCCATCATTGTTTTACTCTACTTAATATTTTTTTCTACCGAAAGCACCTTTCTTTAGCCACATTCAGAATTTTTTTTTTTCCATTTTTTCGAATAACACTATCATTATTAAACATTTTTTTTTTAAAGAAACAAATAAATGTTGAAAAACATTTAATGTTGTCATCGTATTAAAAAAAAAAGCAACCTATTTTCGATAGTAGAAAATGAACAACTAAAGAACGATCGAAAGAAAAAAAGAATAATAATGCAATAAATGCGAACCTGAAGGCAGGATGTTCGTTGAAGACTTTTCGATTGAGATGCACGCATATATCGGCTTTCATATCCTTCGGGCAATAATTAAGAACTTTGTCCGTATCGAGGCCCTTCGTCATGGCCCACGTACTGACTACGTAGTCCATAACTCTCTCACTGAGGGCTTTCGGCACTTCGTGAAGTTTCATAAATTCTCTCACGTTGTTCAGCATATCGTGATACTTTGCCGTTGCCGAGGTCATTTGCTGAATAATCGTTGTCACGTGGCCGAATATCGTCGCGTAAAGGAGAGCTGTGAAGGAAGGTGCCGAGAGAAACTTATTTTTATTACTATCGCTTGACCCGTGCAGAGAGAAGCTCCGAGGTGAAGTAAAAGGGGGTTGTTACGCGGCTAATCGTACCGGCAATTATCATCATACAGATGGTAAAGATTTTCTCGTTGTCGGTTTCCGCGGCTACGTTACCAAATCCCACGGAGGTCATGCAGGTCATCGTGAAGTAGAGTGCGGTAACGTACATTGTACGCCTCGATGGTCCAGCAACCAATTCGGGGACAGTGCTGGCGTTCGTCCACAAGTAGCTGTACGGCGATTGTGTCACGTTGGCCAATTTCCACAACCACGAGTACTGCACCCCGCTATCGGCGTCCGATCTTCCTATCGAATACCTTCGAGAAACATCGCGCGAAAAAAAATTTGTGAACGATGAGAGTTTCTCGCCGTTAACTCGGGTATTCAAATGTCTTTGAGACTAAAATCTTTGTAAGCATTCGAACAGAGGCTGTTTTTTTTTTAATAATTTTTATCCTCGATTAAAAGCACGAAGACATGCCGCAATATAATTGTTTCTATAGGCAGCGCAGCTCTCGCTATCGAGACAAATGACTCTATCGAATTTTTTTTTTCTATGAGTTCTCTAAGGTTTATCGATCGGATTCACTCGGGTCGTGCATTATCCTCGATAAAAAAAAAATTAAAAAATACAAATTCAATTTTTTAACGAATTTTAATTTTTTTTTTTTCGTATGTTATTTTAATACTTGTGGGTGTCAGTGGATATGTGATATGCGAGTGTTATACTGATGTCGCTATTTCGTGTATTTTATAGAGAAAAAAAAATTGTTTTTCTACGATCCGTGCAGCTTGTAAAGCCATCCAGATAATTCAAAGGAGATTCGATCGAGAAGAGAGAAGACAGAGAGAAAAGTGCAATCGCTACGGGGTGACCTTGAACCTTTTATGACTCCGAGTCCTCTCGTCTCGAGATCGCAAGGATTAAGGGAGAAAATCCTCGCTAAGTACGAGAAAGACAAGATGGAGCTTTTTTTTTTTTTTTTTTCAAGGGCGTTAGAGGATCGGAAGCTTCGGGCGGTTCGCAGCGGTCACGGGGGGTTACCTTAGAGAACGTGTTCGTAGGGTGAAATCACCTTAATGTGACGTACCAGATACACGCTAGCCAGTGTGCGACCAGCATGTAGAAGCATAGAAGAAGGATGAGCATCGCGGCACCGTACTCGAGATACCGATCCAGCTTACGAACGACTCGTCCGAGTCTCAAAAGCCTGACGACTTTCAGTGCCGAGAAGAGACTACCGATACCGTCTTCGTCATGATCGAAGGCGTTGAACACGTCGTAAGGCAGACAACTCAGTAAATCTATTATGAACCACGACTTTAAGTAGTTCATTCTTATGACCTGAAAAAAGAAAAAAAAATAACATTTTTACGCACATTCCCAACGAAAAGTACGATGAAAGTACGGTGAAAATTTCACTACTTCGCGATACAGTAAGAGTCGAAAATTTTCGCGGTTTTCGATATTTTTAAATAGCTTTGTAAATAACATATGTGACATTCTTGACAAAAATAAAAATACCGAATTGAGAAATAAAAATTTTTCAATGGAGATAATAAAAAAAGTACCAAATATTGAGTGAAAAATAAAACAAATATGAGGATTCTGAGGAGTAAAATTACATTTTTCGATCCGCGTTGCTAGAATACCCCATTCCTGGTATTTTTGAATATTTTTGCTTACTGACGAAAAATTGGAAAAATTCGAGATGATTATTGTTTGATGATGAAAAAAAAGGCGCAGTTTCAGATTGTACTCTTTCCATCTGTTGCAGAGCGATAAAGAATATCTGTGAAAAACTGTGATGAAGATATAATGGCAATTTCAATTTTTGTCGTTAAATGAACATTTAAAAAAAAATTGTTTTACCGGAAAACATTTTCTTGGGTATTGTTTCGAGTCGAAACGAAATCCGAGAGCAATTTTGGCTCAAAGTCAAGTGGAACATCAATAATTGCCAAAAACAAGTATTCTTCCGGTTTCGGCAACGATTTAGATTTCTCGTGAATTTTCAACTTTTTGTTCGATAATTTCTGTCCAAATTCTTAATACACATTTTTGAAAATACTTTTTTCATCTTTGGCCCAAAATCATGTCCCTTTTTTCTTTGTGGTAAAAAAAACAAGAAAACAAACCTTCGGATCGGAAACGACTTCTCCGCCGGCGCCGACGAAAGTTGTGTGAAAATTGAGTACAATATCGATGAAGAATATAACATCGACGATACTGTCGACAACAAGTAACGATACATCTTCGCTCGTTTTGTTTTTGAAGGCCACGTTGTATGGGACCATTATAGCCGTGTAAAAGGTCAGACATAGGATTATCCAATCCCATATTGCCTTGAAGGCGCAATAGTGTAGTAATATGTGCGGTGGCGTCTTCGGGGCTTCCTGACGATACTGCGGCATCACGTCTCCGCTGAGGGACATCATCTGGGCAAATTGATACTAAGTCTGAATAGCAAATACGTCACAAGAGCCGATCGCTTCCCTCGAGAGATTTAGATCGACGATAATTCAACATCGAAATTCATTTGCGTCGATACTGCACGCGCGCCATACATGAAAACACTAATAAATATACGGCGTCCGCGTATCGAGCGCCAATGAAATTCGATTTTTTTAATTGCATTTTTACTGAGTCATTTTTTTTTTTTTATTTTCGACGTCAACATCGTTTTCTGGTGCTTACGTGGGCGAGATGAGACTGTTTCGCAGTTGTTGGCAAAGCCGTGTCCTTCAGTGCTGGAAGATGCGAACTGAATTGCGACACCAGTACGGATCTCGATCTCGTGACCGATCTCGCAAGTTTGGCAAACTTGGATAGCCCACCCTTGCTGTCGTCGGTCTCTATCGGTTGTTTCAGTGCCGTTATGTCTCTGAACGTAAGCAGGAACAGCACGACGAGATCTCGTTCGTTCTTTATCGGTGCTATTTGCAGTAGTAGCCATAGCGGTGTCTCTGTGCATCCCAATCAAGAAAACCATTAACGATATCTCGTCGAAAATCGCTAATCCTCTACTCAGCGAGTTTTCTATACAAAAAGGTCAGATAGCGAGATACAGGAAAAAATATATAGATAGATAAAGATATAGATAGATAGATAGATAGATAAATAGAATAGGTCTGAGAAGATTTACTAAATCTACGAATCTTCGCTTGAATGCTATAAAATAATTTTTTTCAAAAAACAACCTGTAATATAGGCATTTTAAATTCGTTATTACGAACACTTTTTTTTTCTAACTCTATAATTCAGTGTCTACGATATTATTTACATGGTATATGTATGCGATAAAAGAATATGCGGCAAATAATGAAGAATATATATATATACTATAATGAGGAAATGTTTTAAGCTATGTACATCGTGAATGCGGACTTTAGCTGCGAAATGAACCTGTAGGCCACGACCGTGTAATTATTTTGTCGTTGCTATAGCGGAAGATGGGGCAAAATGAGCCAACGCGGCAAAATAAGACAGTCATTTTGCCCCGAACTTCGGGGTAAAATGAGCCAATCGTTAAATTTATGAAATTTCAGACTTTTTTTTTTTCGAAATTTGGTTTTCGAGTTTTATGGTCATTATTTATGTTGCAAATAATTTTTTATCTAAAGACACGTCGGCAATGAAGATTAATAAAATTTTACGAAACATTTATTGTTCGTACGGAAATGGAATATAATACGAAAATTGGAATGCTGATAAAGTAAACTATAATTCGATAATTGTCTTTTCAAAAAGTCTTTCATCATTTTTAATATAGGAAAATTAATATTTTTCATATGGTTTATAGGTAACAAATTATCCACACTTTCGTTCCATTTTTTTAAAACTTCCGGAATTGCTGAGCGGTTCATTTTGCTACACTTCCTTTTATATATGAAAAATGAAAAAAAAACATGCGTGCGCTCGCTAATCGAATAATGAAAAAGTAATGCGACCGGAGGAATATAGATAACGTAGACGCGTCGGTGCTAATTGCATCGTCCGCGCGGTATTATTATAGCAGTATTTACATTAGATCGACTTAACGATATTATGCGTGCGTTGATTATAAACGCCTACGAGATTAGCATTATTATCGAAACGCTATGAAAATCTCATATAATTTCATTGTCCCTCTAATCATCTAATTGAATATAAATACTTCTAATTGGAGTTTAAAATCATAATTATATCGTTACAGCTTCGACGACGTTAAATAGAAATCGAGGATTCTATAGTGAACGTTGTATAGTGAAAATATAGAAAAATAAGTGGCATATGTGGATAATATTTTTATTAATTTTTTTCAAGAAAAATAGCGAAAGTTAGTGTATGAGGAAATAATTATAGTTATAGATAATGAAAGGGGAAGAGAATATTAGAGGGCAAAATAGTGATAGAAAAAATGTTTAATTGGCTACGCATACTCTACGAGTTTTTTTATCGATCGTAAAAGGGTCGTAGGTATAGATCGTTGCGCGGAGGGACGGAAGAGGGCGGCTTCCTGACGTGAATTGTATCGATCAATTAACATGTTGGTCAATGGCTTCGAATGTTGGAAATCTCGCGGCCAATTACCGGAGGTACGTTGCTACCCCATTCGCGAATTTACTACCCGACCGAATTGTATTTTTTTTTTTTTTTCATTTTTTTTATTGTACATATATACATATATAGTGCCATACTGTACACTAATACTCGAGAGCAGCAGCAATCCGGCACGTTTAAATGTTTAATAACTCTTTTCCCGGTGGAAATGCGCGCCGCTTAATTAAACGACTCTGTATAGACCCCCCTCCCCCCTCGACTGCGCGTTCACCATTGGTAGAAAACGACTATGCGGCATACTGGGCGAAGAAAACGTCCCTTTGACCTCGAACGTCGATATTTATTGGATACCCTTACGAACACGAGACTGAAATTCTATCTCGAACGTTAGTCGCACACGTTTGGGAATTCCGCGACTTCGAGAAATGTGAAAAGACGCGAAACGAGATAAAAAAAAGCTCGACGATTTATATACTCATTCGTAATTGATAGTCCGTTTCATTTAAAATTCGATAGTAAGTGCTTCCTTTTTTTTTACTTTCATTTAATTAATTTTCGACGGGGAAATCATTGGTTACTGTTTCATTTTTTTTTATAAATGCGGTTATACATGCGGCAAAGAATCGACGATAGTGAGATATCGAGGTCACCGCGGGTATCGGATATTTTTATATTTTTCCCGGCGCGTTCCGCAAAGACGACGACGACCCCGACCGAGAGTTCGTCTGAGCTTCGGGCGTTTTTTAGCTCACAAAATTGAGGTCGAATAGCGCAAAATTCATCGCTGTATTATAAATTTGTTATTTTTATCGTATTTTTTTTTCTCGGAAATTTTTTTATTTATGATTTTCTTTTAAATAATTCAGAAAATTCGATTTTTTATATTCGGCACTCACGTATATACATGTGTCGTATAATTTTTTTTAATTTTTATAGTCTATGGTTATCAGTGGCCGGCGGGAGTTCCGTTGCTATTCAAAATTCCATGTCACTTACAGTGGATCACATGTTTTTTTCGTGATTTTTTCGTGTGTCTTTTCATGAGTACTCGTGATAGGACATACCTCGTGGGGTACCTTTAAACAGAATTAGTTTTCTCGAATTATTTATCGGACGTCTGACCAAAGAGGAATTTTTCTACTGATTATCAAAAGACACAGAAATGCGATAAATCTTTTTCCATTCATAGAAAATTATTGTGTTGGATTTAGAAAAATTAATAACTTATACATTTCTTTCGCTGCTGCTGACTCAATTACTATTCTGATACCGTTTTTTTTTTTTTTTTTTTTTTTTTTAGGTTATACATGAAAATGAAAGAAACAAAAAAAACAATAGACTGTCGCGAGAGAGCGATGAGAAGGGGTGATATAGCCGTGACGATCGGGCACAGTGATATATATTGGCAATAACAGTTCATAGTTCAACACTGTGGCTCAATATACAAACACAACAGACACGCAATAATCGTGAAAGAAACACGATTCGAAGAAAAGTGAACAGTCGTGAGCGATGGCAAATTTTGTTTTGCTTTTTTCTTTTTTTTTTTTTGTTTATTATTGAACATCGATTTTTTTTAGTCATGCGATTAACACACCAGCAGCAATTTTGGTATTTTAATTATAGTAGTAAATACTAATTAATTCATAGTTGCGCACGAATTACGGCAAGTAAATTACGATCTTTTTTTTTTATCGTTCGTCTTGGGAGTCGAATATACGAAAGATCTTCTTGAAAATCTCTACGAAGTATCAAAAATATTTGAAAATAAAAATAAAACTTTGTTTCAATATCTTTCTCGCGTGATTCAATCTAATTACTATTATTAACAGGTGAAATATAAGAAAAAAAAAACACATTTCATTAAAAACTGCCAACCCGAATATTATGCTTTTGAGCCAAGGCTTCGGTAGAGTTTTAATCGCAAATCGTTGACCGCAAAGCTCACGCGACTCGTGTTCGTTTTTTTTTTTCCATTCTCCATCCAATGTCCCGGAGAACTGATTCCAATCGGCCTTAAATACGTGCTGACCGACTCGCTTGCTTGCGATCATCGTGAGCGATAACGACGCCATAGAGGACACACGCTCGTAGGTTAAATAAGTTATGTTTGCAATTATAGAAAAAAGGCGTAAATTGTCGCGTACGAAAAAAAAAAAAAAAAAAAAAAAAACAGAAAAATATATGCAACGCAGCAAAGTCACAGTATATTTTTCTCACGTCTTGCAATCCTTGAATTCAGAAGCTTAAGGTCGAAACCGAAGGGAAGAGGGGAACTTTGATGCACGTGAAATGTTGAGCGCCTTTTAGAGTCTAAAGGTCTCTCGGCGGATGCGCGAAAGACGGAGCGCGGATGCTTGTTACGCGAGGGATAAAGAGAAGGAAAAAGATTCTAGTCGACTCCCAGGGCGTCGATAAGGTGCACGATCCCCGGGGATATTAATTCCTGGTACGTGCACGAAGATAAACGTTATGAGGCGATAAAAAAAGTAGCAAACTTACTGTTCTTCTTGTAGAGCAAAATCTCGAACTGATCGTGTATTTGTCCCTCCAGACACTCTTCGATCCTCGCTATGGTCTCCTTGTCCGTCAGCTCGCCGTACATGAATCCACACCGGCATGACTTTTGCATCACCTATAAAAAAAAAAAAAAAAAAATTCTAATTTAGAAAGTCTTCGATCAATAATTAATCGAAGATTTTCGATAATTTTCGTGACGAAACGATTAATCAAATGACTTTTGTGATAACGTTCGAACGATCAATTTATCGATACAGAGAAGGGACTACAAGTGAAGTGGATAGTGAAGTGACGATAGCGAAGGCGCCGTCATAAATCTTATTATCCGGATCATTCCTCCGTAATCTATTGAGCGACGGCCAAGAGAAGTGAGAGCTATAGTCGGCACTAACGAGTTTTGCGAGTATTATCGGCAAGTTTAAAAAAAATAAATAAAAAATAGTGCAAAGATCGATAAAAAGATTTCATTTTGTCGAAAGTTATAATTCGTACTTGTACACCCACCTCGGCTCTGTTGTAGCCTGAGATCTTGCAGAAGCTCTCGTTGCAGTAGACGATTGGAAAGTCGACGATCTGAGCGTTCGCCAACAGGAAACTGCTGTCGGCTGAAAAACGATAATTAAAAAAAAAAAAAAAGATCCATAAATTAATAATCGTCGGTAATGCGCTCATCCGGAGATTCGGATGATGCAAACGAATTTTATCTCTGAAAGATTTTATCTCTCGAAAGATCAATCGATATATCAATCGATGAAAAACTCGTCAATCGTCGTTTATTCGTCAAAGTCGTGAGAATTGCAGAGACGCGATAGATTTCTTCTTTGCGTATTGGTACCGATCGCGATGGGAAATGAAATAACGACATCGAAAGGAGTATAATCGAGTTAGGATAAGAACGCCGAAGATCTCGTTATCTCTTTTGCTTCATCGATTATCTTTGTACCCCCCCGCCGCAACGTCGTTCGCGTTTATCTCTTCCCCGTTCGTTTTTACCCCGAGCCGTAACCCGTAACTCCTTCGTCGCCTCTCACGATCGATTATATTTTACGCGACCGCCGCGTGAATTCGTGGCTTCCTCCTTTCGCTTCTGAATAAATGGTTTTATATACCTCAATCTACCAAGCCGACGTCGCTCGTACAACATCGTCCGGACCCATATTTACACAGCGATTTGGCTCTCTTGCCTCGTCGTCTCTACTCCACCCAACCCCCATTTTACCCGTCGGCGTTGATTCAATATTTGTTTATCTGATAATTCGTGTAACACGTTCAAAGACTGATTTCCTGATTTCTCGACACTGCATTACCGATATATACATATATCTCGTACTGTATATCGTTCCGATTGTGCCGAAAAACATATTGCAGGACAAAAAAAATTTTTCTTTCATAGTTTTCAAACGGATACGGATATACGCGCGTATTTGGGTTATAAATGAAAAAAAGAGATTCGAACAAAAAACAACTAATAGTCTGACTTCTCCTGTATGTCTGCAGGGGGGAGCGGGGAAATAAATAATAACAATAATTGAGATTAGAGTAAAATTTTGAAAAAATATTTTTTCAAATTTTATCTGAATTTTTGTCAAATTTAAGAAAATTTTTTTAAATCATTTTTTCAATTTGGGTGTCGCGCTGTTTTTCTCCTCTCTTCCGAAATATGTGAAACACGTGAGATGCTTTGATCTTCTAATAGATGCAGAAAAGTCTCGAGTACATTACGTCGAGAGCAGACGCGAGGAAGCTGTTTCGTCGCTGAAGAGTGTGTACCAAAGGGGGTGATGATACGAGGAGTAAATAGAGAGAAAAAGGTATTGATAAAATGCTGAGGAACGAAGAGTATCGTCGAGATTCTATCTACGTACAATATAACATTATCAAACGCCGCTGTACTTGCGGCATATGTTGGCTTTTGAGAAACAGACGGGCGTATCTCGTGAGGATTTTACACGTTGAGTGAATCAAGATACGCCCTTATGATTTGAAGAGTTGTGGGCGTATGTATATTTATTCGATGCACACGTACGTACGACGTTCGCGTATAGGGAGGTTGTGCAGTGTACGAAGGGGTGAAGCCCGCCTCCGGCTTGTAACAACGAGGCACTTTTGCGATCGAGTGTCATTCCCTCACGAAAGCTCCCTCTTTTCCCTCTCCATCTCTATCTTTCAACTTGTTGAAAGCCATCGAACCGAAACCCTCTCGGGAGGTTTGTCTCTCATCCACGTCGTCGTAGAGACGAACGAGAGCCCTCTCTCTGGTCCATGCGCCGGATAGCGGCAAGTAGAAGCTGCGGAAGCAAAAGCAGCAGCAGTAGCATTCGCGTTTACAGGTTGGCAGAGCCACAGAAGAGTGCACCAGGTGCTGCTTTTGCAGTAGCAACGAATTTCGAGAGTACATACAGAGGAGATATATTGTATATGTATATAGGAATGTAGGAAACCCGTCGGAGAAGTTTAAAGAGAAGGAGAAAAGCGATTCAAGCGACGAGACCATTGTCTGTCCGGATGAGTTACAGGCGCGCGATTATCCGACATACACTCTCTCTCTCTCTCTCTCTCTCTCTCGGACGACTAACTCCTCTATATTCGCATTGGCGGTGGTGAGAGACATCGAGAATATAATAGCGCAAACCGAGAAACTGAGGGCATTTAACGGTCACAGGGGCGTAACTCCATTTTAGCAATTTAACTGTTATCTGTGACAGAGCTTAATCCAATTAACCCTCTTGACACGAGACGCGTTACATTGCTTTGTTTTAGACGGTGATAATGACTTTGAATTTTCGCAGTTTGGCGCGCAATTGCCGGAAACGGAGGAGCTTTTTTTTTAACTACAGTACAGATCGATTTTTTCCTCATTTTGAAACTTCAGTGTGTTAAGAATATTGCGAAAAAATGTCAATTCCAAACTCGTAAACTTTATATCGGCCGGCGAAATATATCTCGAAAACGATTCGATCGATTCAGATATTTTAATTTTAATACGATATTGTTGGATACAGAAAAAAGATCGATGTTTACCCACTTTTTCGTCCCTTTACGCAGTTACCTGGCATTAATATTAAGTCGGCGTGTTTTGAGTTGTTAAAAAAAAGTTTGAAAATATAATTTAAATTTGTCATTTTTATCGTTGATTTTAGGAATTTTTTTGTTCTGTTTATTACGCGTCGCTTAGTAATCGAAATGATTATTTTGTTGGCAATATAAAGCTCCTTTAGAAGTAAGTAGATCTCGTTTAGGAGAGTCGTTCCGTTGCTAATGCGATGAGAAAAATGGTAAACGAGCGTCGCGTAGATCTTCAGACAGAAATATAATAATGGAAAAAAAGTCGTTCGAAAAGACACGTGGAGAAGAATGAAAAAGGAAGGGGAGTGGCGGGAGCAAGAGAGACGAGTCGCAACACAGCGGGACAGTTGGAGAAAGGTGGTACACAACGTCAAGAGCAAACGGTAGCAGTGGAGCACGAGAAGGCGGAGGTTTTAATGGACTTTAGTACTTAGAGGCCAATAAAGTGTGCCACGCGGCTCCGCGACTTCGCGTATCCCGAACATCCTTTTCACCCTTTGCTGGGAGAAAAAAAAAAGATAAAAAAACTTTAACCCACACGATTCGGAGTCGCCTTCACGAGAATTTCCCGCGCTCTTAAATATTTCTTCATTAGACTCCTTTTTCTGTCAGGAGTTTATTATTTTTATGAAATTAGTTACGAGTTAAATAAAAAAAAACGAATTCTTTATTACACATTTTTTTTAATCGAATTTTTTTTTTTTTTACAGTTTCATTTTTGTAAAACATCGTTTTTTTAGACGGGTCTTCTTTTTTTAACGTCAAAACCAAGAATTTATATAGTTTTTCTACTTTCTGATTGAACAACTCGAAAATATAACTCGAACGGCTTTTTCTAGTGGCCGATAAATATGTCGTACCAAGCAGCAGCAGCAGCGCAACGTTGGCTTCGAAAATTGGTAGAATTCTCAAACGGAGCAATGGCGAAAAAGGGCTATTACTGTGGTAAGAGATGACTTTATATATATATGTATATATATCTATACATGTATATACTGAATGAGAAGAAGCAGGAGAGCAGGAGAAGTCTGCTGACCACAAGTTCTCGTTCTATACCTCGATGTCGCCCTGGTGCACGGTGCAGCTGGTAGATAGGAGACGCGGCAAGAGTACGGATACATAGACACTACATACCGCACCACCAAACCGCAGTTGTCCATTCGTACTCGGCAGACATACCTTAAAACGCGACGAATTCAACCGCGAGTTACAACACACCACGACTCCTGTGGGAGCTAAAGGGACGAAGCAATGAGAACGAATGAATGTATGGAAAGGAAGAACGAACAGAGACCGCAAGAATTGTAGGACTATGTGTTGGAACACTGGTGCGGCTAATACGAATTCTATGTAATACAGAGTACATTGCGCATTGTCCAATTTTTTGGTTTAACTAAATGACTTACGAAACTCGAACCAAAATGAAAGTAAATTTAAGGTAACAAGGGTTGAGGGAGAAAAATTCGAAAACCTTCGGGTAATGTCTTCTATCGATGAAGTACATGAACTTTTTTTTTTATGACGCCATTGTGGCATAAATTAAATTCCACTTTGGGATTCTGTACAAAAAATTGGTTCTACGAATTCCACGAAAGCACGGAAATCGATCTTTTTTTTCTATCGATTCGCACCGTATTGTTAGGGGTACGAAATTTTGATTTACAGCACCGGTGTACTGAGTACACCGGGACGTGAAATTATTTTGCCTTGCAAGCTCAGGCGTTTATGCGAAAAGGAGAACGCAAAGGAGGGAGGGAAAGAGTGACATTGAAGATCGTTCGCACGCAGCTGACCTCTGATCGTCGGCCGTACCGACGCGGCAGAGTGCATCCGTACAACGTCGTCGTTGAGCATAGAGCCAAAGCGTGTATTGCATTTGTGAGCGTCAGTGGGTAGAGCTCACGACCAATCTCCAGGGTCGTTTCTCTTGCGCATCAACGACTAACCAACGGTTCAAACAGACAGGCAAACAGACGGGCAGACAGGGTAAAAGGGTGAGGGGTTTGGCAGAGGAAAATCGAGAGACGTCGAAAGCGGAAAAGTCAATCGGGAACGTTCGCACCCTTTCGCTCTTCGATCTTCACCCGGCGGAGGAAATTCAGCGATATATCTCTAACCGAGTCTCCGTATCGATTTTCATACACTCAAGGCTAACCCTCAGGGTCGAATCGTAATTTACAGTTTCATAAAGTCCGGATCGTAATTAATGGTTCACTGCATTCGTATATACATGAATATATATATGTCTGTATCTATTTATAGATATGGATATGTTTATAGGGATGCGTGGGGCAAAATGGTCGCATGATGTAACCGCGGAAAAACGATAAAATCGATGGAATTTTTTTTATCAATTTCAAAATTTATCAAACATTCTCTTAGAAAAAAATTCGTAAAAATTTGAAAAATATAAAAAAAATTAAATTTGATAACAATTTCGTAAAAAAGTATATCATATTTGTTTTCTATTTGATCTAATTTTTTCTTTCAAATTCCTGTCAATGAGTTTTTTTTTTATTAGGTATATCTACATTTTTTTGTAAATTGTTCGTCTTTTTAGCCGCCCATTTTGCCCCGGGTGTCCGTTTCGCCCCGCTCGCCCCGAGACAATACTCGGAAGAGGGAGTGGTATGAGGGTGCGGAGAGTCTCGCTATAGTAAAATTTCCTTCGATTTTCGTCTGCTCGCCTCAACACTCCGAAAATTTCAATGTCAAAAATAAATTATCGTGGTTTTAAGGAACAGACCGTTTTGCTTAGAGTTATCGTGAGTAATGCGAAGCGAGCATTGCGTTTATCGAGTCTTGAGATAAGATCGAAGGAGGCTTCCGGAGGCTTTTGGGAGGGCTCTCGATATGCCTCAACCTTTCTGCTCGTTCCCCATTCCATCTTTCTCTCGTGGTTCACAGCAGGGTAAGCGCTATCGCAGACTTAAAATCCCGAAGCTTTTAACCAAGTGAGAACTTCGAGGATTAACGTTCGGCTATGGTATATATTACTCTAGTAATACAATAGGAAAGGGGGAGGAGAGGGGCGCTGAGTTTAAATGTGCATGCTTTTGCCTTCCTCAGGCTTTCTACTCACGAGACGAGACGCGCTTGCGAGGTGCGGGCAGGTAAGGTCAGCAAAGAGAAACGTATTACGAACCATCTCGCGAATGAGTTAAAGAGGGAGAGAGGGAGAGAGAGAGCCGACCAAGTATAGTCTCTCGATCTTGATTCACACGCGAGAAACTCACGGAGGCAAAGTTTGATAGGGAGTAGTAGGGAAAAGCCAGCAACTAGGCAGTCAGGCAGGCCGGGTCAAGGTGCGGCTTGTTTTTACCCTCTCGCCTGCTCCCTCACTATATATATCGGCTACCCCCCAACGTGCTCACTTTAACTCTAAGCGAGCTTACGAGCCGCTGGTGTGCGTGTGTTACAAAGCCTCGAGCTGACGATGAAAGTGATCGAGTAGAATAACAGTTGAGTCGATTGAAAAAAAAATTTCATCGAGTTTCATTAACCCTTTGATAATTTTTTTTCTTGTTAAATTAAACGAAATTTGGAGTATTTTTGAGTCGTTTGTCGAATGCGTAGCGAGCTTTACAGACTATAGAAGATTCATCGAAGGGTCAGCTTCATCGTACGAACGAAATACAACCGCCGAGTCTTGACATACGAAGGAAGGCTCGTTGGAACTTTGCGCCCCCGAAGCTCTTCGCCAAGTGCACTCGGTCGACGCGAAGGGTTCGAGTTAATAGACAGAGGCACGAGGGAGACGGAGAGAAAATGCTACCTACCGTGCGTGTTGAGCTCGTAGAAATGGAATCGAAAGTGCCCTTGAAAGATTCGGAAATAATAATTGCACTGAAACTCCACGTTAATAGGCTCCGAAGCTCGTCGCGTTAAACTTGCACGATGACAGAGCACTTGGAGAACATAAGAATAGAAAACACTTCTCTAAGGAAGCGATTTAATTCTCAAGGCGTTTCCATTAATGCATTATTATTTATTTAGTAATTGACGGCTCTTGTAAAATTCAATATTATTATCGCTTTTATAAATTTAATTAAAAATTACGAAATAAAAAAAATATATATATATACATATTTCAATTTTTTTATTTTAATATTACGTTATCAATAAACATGTAGACGATAATCGGGCGCTTATATTACGATCACAAGGGTTGAGATACAGCGAGAGGGTCAAAGACCTTCGTCGTCTTGCTTCTGGCTTTATCCACGGGCTCTCGAGGTTCCCGCATAGATATTTATGAGAAGAGTTTCCTTCGTGGAATGTGACTCCGACGGTTGGATCGACGAAAGTTGGGTAGCTCCCAGAGGGTAAGAGTGAAAGAGCAAGAGCGGGAGGCCTTTTTCAACCTTCCTCCGGTACACGAAAGGGCAACGTAGCGATTATAAGGGTTGTGTATTAAGCTTTGGTCGAGCCTCACCCTTCGTCTTTGCGCGAAACTTCGAGAGGCACGCACCCGGCACGCGTTCTTCCAACTCTTCTCTTGCTTGTTTTTTTTTTCTTTTTTTTCTCTTTTTCCTCCCCCTTACGTACTATTATTTCGTGTGTCTTTTGCCTCGTGGGAGTATAACGCAGCAACGGATTTCGTGCTCGTGCGACCTCCCGGTTCACAGACGCTTCCGGGGTCGACATTAATTTCGTGGCTAACCGAGCGAGAGAGCAATAAAACAAAGAGCGAGAAAGGGAAGGAAAAAAAATACACACACAGAGGGAAGATTTAACAAGCATAGTTTCCGAGGGTTGAGAAGTAAATCACACGCCGGTAAGGCTTCCAGACAGCTTTCCTTCGCAATTTCATGCGCATAACAGTCAAGCTTCTGCGCCTACGCCTTCCCGCATTTGTTTCTCCATTTATCCACGCATTTTCCTTTCCGTCCCAACAGTCCGGTACAATTTTCTTTCCGCTCTCATTGCCGAGCCATCCTCTCGCATTGGGTACCCTGACAACAGTCCTACATCTGATGACTATGGGACTCTCGGAGTTGTTACGACATAATGACACGAGAAAAACGACGGAAAAAACGACTCATTTGCTCGAGGGGGTGAACTCACCCTCGTTATTTGCTCTAATCTCGCGTTACCCTTTCTACTTGTTCTCCGGTATATTTTTCTTTGCATTTCAATTTATTGTTCGTAAATCGAGGTCAATGAAATAATTTTACAACTGTAATGAAAAATAATAATAATAACTAGTATTATTATTCTTATTATTATTAATCGAGAAAATTTAATTATCAACAGAAAAAAAATAATTAAAAAAATAATAACAGTAAGAAGAATTTCCTTGATTATTGTTGCGTACTCAATTTTTTTCTCTTGATTGTCGTTCTGGGGCACGCGTCAACCTTAAGAAGTTTTTCCGAAGGCTTTTTAAGTAGACGGGGGCGTGCGAGAGGATCATATCGCGACAGGCACGCAAAGACGGTGCCCAGAAGAGAGAGCTTCAATTTTTATTTTATTTTTTACTCCTCTCCCACGCTCTCTCGCTCACCGGCCTTTCAGCTTTTAAAGTTGTGTTGTGGCTTGCCTTCGGGGCTCTCCGCGAAAATGCAACGATTATAACGTTGATTTATCGCCTAGACGTTTGGATCGCGTGTCTTTGTATGTTAGGCCTTCCCTCCGAGTCCGCGCAAGGTACACTACGCAGACGACGAGGACTTGGACGCGAGGCCTCGGGGTTGTCGTTTGCAGCAACGGTATAAGGGAACTTGGGCCTCTCGTACCTTGGAACGAAAAGCTCTAGCTTTGGCGTCGGTAAAGACGGATATGCCCCCAAGGCTACGATGGAAACGGGACAGAGAAGTTACTTGCAAGGCATACTTCGATCAAACCTGTCGTGTTCAGCGCGCTTTATGTGCGCGCATAGTTGACATCGCGCGGAGGAAGTGGGCTTTGCCGTTACAGGGCCGATGATGTCTGAAAAATATCGACACCGCTCGGTGATTCTCAATAATATTGACGAACTTCATAAAATAATAATGGAGTTTCATCATTTTTTTTTAGAATTGAAAAAAATAACTCTAGAAGACCTGATACTTGACGCAGCTATACCATTTTTCCCGGAAAATAAATTACATATATCATAGATACATTTTGCGACACAGGGGAAGATGGGGTAAAATGGGACAGTCGCGCAAATCGTGTTTTGTTTTAAATATAGGCAAATAGATTTTTTCTGACAAGAATATTTTACATATCGGTTATAGATAGTAAATTATTAAAAAATAAAAATTTTTATTTTTTAATATTTCATCACAGTCCATTTTGCCTCATTCGGTTTTTTTTCCATCTTAAGACATTAACGGGGTGTGACGAATCTATTTTTTGGTTTTTTGATTTTTTTCTTATAGTCGCGCAATAGTCGTTGTGTATATCGATAAAATTCTCCGAATTGCTAAAGCAGTTCATTTTACCCCACCATCCCCTAAATTTTTTTCGATTTGAGATTAATGGAATAGTTAAGGCAGAAAAATGATCGCTTCGAAATTCGCTTATCGATTTCGAAAATACAGCTTTCGTAACTGGTAGCTAATTACAAGTTGTTTATATGGAAGGAGGGAGGGTCTGCGATAGGATACGCGCGGATATCTTGTACGTTGCAAGCCGAGCGAATATGTACATTAGTTAACTGATGGACGTATACGAGCGTTCCCCCACGTGCCACAACGTTGCGGGTATAAAGGTAGTATAATGCCACACGTTAAGCCGACAGAGAACACGACAAATCGTCGCTCGACCATACGTCGTCTAGGAATTGCTATGAATTTATACCGCTATGTAGAGGAGGAAGCGCGAGTGGTCGAGAGAACGTATCAGCGAGGGAGGGAGCGAGAGAGAGAGGCGGCTTAAGTACCAAACGCGAAGCACTCTCTCGCTGCCTCGTCCGCCTCGTGTCCAGTTTGCAGGAAATTATTCACGGCCCATCCGGCAATCGCGCCCACTTAATAGATCTCTCATTTGCGCCCGAGACACGGCTTGCTGAGCATAGTAGAAGATTTGGAATTCTCGCTTATCACCTCGTTCGTGAACGACGTATCGCCCCCTAATGCTAACTCCAATATAACGTGTATAAGAGGTCGTCTACATTCTTAATTGGAGAACAGATTATTAACCCGGAAATGGTAAAGCAATTTTGATGATTATGTGAAATATATGCGGTTAACTTGACTCAAATACCCGATAATAATATATTTTTGTCCTTTAATGAAGAAATTAACAGTGTTGAGTAAAATGTCGATATATAGAAAAAAAAATGGCCGTACCAAAAAAATGTATTAGAAAATTTGGCATTTGTAACTCATTAATATATTAAGGGGGCTGAGTCACCTAAAAATTATTTTTTTATTTATTTTTTTTTTATTTTTTTTCTGAATGTACATGCGGTGTACTACATACACACCAAATTTTAGATCGAAATTTAAAAAATTACCGAATTTAGAAGCATTTTAGTAGTGTTAGAAATAAATAATGCGTGAAAAAAAAAATGCCGAAATGCAACACGTACAATACCGGAATACCGCATCTCCGCATGTTTTTTTTTCTTCTAATAAGAAGAATAAGAAACATCGAGAAAGGAACATAAAAAAACAATCGATGTCGAAACTGCGTTCGGTAGGTAACGATTTACCGACCAAAGGGTCGTTACGTCTAATCGATGCGACTCAGATTATCGCCGCTACCGCGCTTTGTTTTGAGTCTGCGATACACCGGCGTAATGTAGCAGCGATGACTTTTACTCGATTGTGTCAATCGGGTAAAAACTGAGCTTGTAAACTCAGTGTATTAGTATGTGTCAGTGTTTACAGTTTTTCCGAATGAACGGAATATATTCTGTATTTTTGCCCGCAATAGTGTAAAAATGTTTTTCACAGTGACAGTGTCGCAAAGCGAAAAGTCTCGCAGACTTAACCTCTTTTTTAAACGTCAGATTTGACGTAAGAGTATATTTTTTTATGTTTTAAACATTTTTTTTGCATTTACGAGATTTGTGAAGTGAAAAAAAAAAAAAAATCAAAAAAGAAAATCTGATTTTTATGTGATAGAAAAAAAAAGTGGACATTTTTATGTGACAAAAAAAATTTTTAAATAATTTTTTTTATTGCGGATCACCCAAGTTGGTTATTTTCATTAATCTGTGAAATTCATTTTTTTCCATTTTATTTTTCTTCGCTTGCCGCAGGTTTCAGAGAGAATGGCCCCACCAATTTTGGATTGCGACGGCTTATATTCTTCGTAACAGTCAGTGTTACGGAACGAGTGCGGGGATTTTTCATGCGATCAAAAATGGATTTATCGCAAGCCATTATGTGAGTGGTTACGAGACAAAAAGTGGAAAAAGTGAATTTTTTGGTAGTTTTTAACTCATAGCTTCGTCAGCGAAGCTTCAAAAAAAAATCCCTGCACTCGTTCCGCAATAAACTGTCTAACGAAGAAAATAAGACATCGCAAGCAAAGATTGATGCTTTCATTCAGTCCGAAAGCTGCGGCAAAGGAAAAATGTTTGACCATTGCGCATTACACCGGAATACACTGTAGGTCTCCAAAAAAATTCACAGCGGTAGTCTAACACATATATATTATGGAGGTAAAATGGAATTTTTCATTGAACTTATATATACTGCAAAAAAAAATTTTTACTTTTCGATTTTTTAGGTGACTCAGTCCCCTTAATTATTTTTGAGTTTTATATTTTATATAATAATATTGTATATTATTATTATTTTCTTTTATATACGTAGTTATATATATTTTTTATATGATTTTATTGTATTTTTTTCATAATATATAATACTGAATTTTTTGTGAAAAATATATTTGTGATATATATTTGCCGTAAAATTTTGTTTCATATGATTCCCTCGGAGCTCAGATTTTCAACACGAAAATTCCGAAGCGAAATTGAATATTCTTTTTTTAGATTTGCCATTTGCAAAACCATGTGGAGTATGTCAAACACTCTGATAGTGGCTCCTCAGCTTGAGACGTAACATCACTAAAAGAAATCAATTACCCTTACGGGGCTGACGATTTTTTTTTTTTTATTAAAATTGTATTTTTTTTACCGAATGTTCTATCCAACGTCTGTCGCCTCTGAACACCCTTTATATATTCATAATCCTCCTTTGGCCAACGAAATTTTTTGTAGTCGTTTTAAAAGATTCACAAACTTTTTAACCCCCGACGAGTTCGCTTGATCTTGGCGAGTGAAAGAATGAATTAGAAAACGGGGAGAGGACTTGTGCTGAAGTTGCGTGAACAGTCGAAAATTAATTGAACTTCAGGCTGAGGCCCGTTGGGTCTTGAAATTTTCAGCGTGGGATACGATAATACTTCGAAGGAGAGGAGAGCGAACGAGCGGAGAGTAGGTGATATCAGCAACGCAGCAGATCTCTCGTGGCCTCTTGTTCGTTCGCATACATACATATATATGTATACCTATTCATGTATGTATATTCTCATACCTCTGTGGTTCTTCGGCAGTGAGGTAGAGAATTTCACCACAACCGAGACTCGACCACCGCGGGAAGAGTTCAAGGATATGGCGGCAGGAAAATAATCCCTGGATCTTCTCCCGACAGCGTTCTCTCGCCGCTCGAATGCTGCGGTACTTTTCTACTGCAGTAGTATAGACAGCCATGTACCGGTAGCACAATTTTACGGCCTCTTGTAAACGCCTCCACAGCGAAAAAAAAAAAAAAACCTCACCGGCACACTTGTAATAGCGATTGCCTTTTTGGTACAAAATTGCATATTCGGCTTAAAAAAATTTTACCAAAATTAAAAAAGTCCCGACTGGAATTTATAATAAAATATAATAAAATTGTTTCAAGGAAAAATGTGTGAAATAAATAAATTATTATTCGCATACCCATATATAGTATATATATATAGTCGGGAATCACCAGATTCAGCGACGAAATATTTCGCGACTACAAATTTTTTTGTTATTTGATACGTTTTTTATTATACCCTTTTGACAGTCAGCAATTTTTCATTTTTTGGCTCAATCATTTAAATATTATTTTTTTTGCGTGCGATCAGTACTGATTCTTGAAGTTAACGTTCCATTATGCATGCCGAATTAATTCCCAAAAATTTCACCAATTCTGCCGGTGACGGCTAACAGGTAAGTTCTCATTTTCCTCCGAGTACTCCGAGTTTGCGACGACGTTACCTCCGCGTGTAATCTGCTATTCCAAATCAGAGTGGAAATTGCTAACGGCGATGGAGGTATTTTCATTGCTGTACCCTAATCTTCGGTAGTAAGGGATCGCGACAGGTTAGGTAACCCGGCGAAGAGCCGGAAGAGAGTAGCGGTTCGACCTGTGGTGACACGGTCTATACCCCGATCTCGTGGAAGCAGAAGTACTGGTTGAGTAGGGTGCAGACAGCTTCTCACTTTACCCCCATAGGTGATCTTCGTAGCGCACGTAGCGTAGAGTAGTTGCGCGATTAAAATAAAATAAAATAAAATTCTTCTTCGTAGTAGTAGTTGAGATTTGCGGAGAAAACTCGGAAAATTCACGGATTTACAATTTAGCGACGCATATTTACTTTTGAAATCGGACTTTTGGCATCGATCAATGTATCGATCTGACAAAGTCCATTGAGAATTCACAAATCATTTTTACTACGTTCGCAGCATAAAGAGAACAAAAGTTATTTGTTTTAGGTTTCCGGTTGTCTGGAAGATAGAACAAGTAAAAGCGATTCTCGATTAAGTTAACGTTCGAGACGAGTGATATTGCACGCAAACTCTTTGTAATGTGGTATGTATGTCAAGATCTCGTGAAAACGATCGGTATGGTATATCGTCAGTCTCGTCTGTCGAGGTGAGAAACATTGCTGTTGGCGATGCTCTAAGGCATCGACGAACCATTGTCTACCGACATCCGGTTCCTCGTTTTCGTACCGAGACGCGACGTACTCGGTTCGCTACCCCCTCAAACCGAGTGGGGATATCATAGAAGCAGAAAGGACAGACTGGAGACTCGTGAACGACAAAAGGGGTGCCTATTCACACGAGATCTACTGACAGAAATAGAAACTCGTTGCGAGATGCAAGAAAGCGATGAGGGGCCCTCAGAGAAAGATGGAGGAAAGGGGCGCGAGGGGGAGGGGGAAGAGGATAAAGTAGAGGAATCGTCTGACTGTCGGAAGTAACGGAGGCTCTACTACTCTCGGAATAGCCGATAACACGCTCACCGTCCGATCGGGTAGGCACCCCCTTTTTTCGCGAATATAGAAACATCAAGGCAATTCTTTACCTCAGTGAGATCCTGCCGATGGAGAAAAAAGAAACGATCGATCTCCATTACCACGTAACGGTTTGCGGGCACACCGATCGTTCGAAAATAAGAAAAATTCGAATTCCGGAACATTAAGCTAATCGTAGCGGAAATTTCGGTGAAATTCCGAAAAGGTCGAATTTTAAGCGTCGATACAATTCGGAACGATAAATTGGGACGATTATTAATGCATCGATGGATTGAAAAACGGAATAACATCGAGTTTATGTTATAAAACGTAATCTTTGATTGGCAAACTTTTGAAATCCGTTGAGAAAATTATTAAATGCGGAAATCTTCGTGTTTGTAGTCAATGGCGTCAATGACCCCTTCCGCGTGTCGAAAGTTTATAAAAATGCATTATCATACCGGTATATTTCTACGAAATGTTATTATTACAAACATCTTTTTTTCTTTTTTTTTTTGAATTACCGAAAAAATGGATAAATGTATGTATTGCGTAATATATCTGATATATTCAATACGCTGTACCAAATGTATTTGTAACGCGGTGTCGTCAACCCCATGTTTTATCGACAATAGCAATCGCCCCGCGTTTGTGGTGACTCACTGACGCCAACTTACTTTTGAGTTTCTCATTCCGTAAAAAAAAAAAAGATTCATCATAACTTTATAATTACTTGGCAAACAAAATTGTGACGAACAATTTCTGCCGGCGCTACAGTTTATAACATATATATATAGATGAATGCATACGCCATCACTTTACGATTCTCGAATTCTTTAATCGAGTGCCCTCGATCTCCGGCGAGTTGGCGAGAGAAAAACAGTTTTGTACTCGAAACCCAAAGTTCGAAAAACCCTTTCTTTTTCCCTCCGTAGCACGTATCCGGCATTGTTCGATTTTTCCCTCTCCAGCATCCATTTATTTTTCAACCTTACAAGACGTTTTTTTTTCCCTATTCACATAGCTGCCTGTAGTATACCGCACTCTCGTGGCATGTTCTTTACGATCGCGAGAGAACATCTCACCATCGAGATTCCTTGCGGTTGGAGTCCTTAGCCCCCGCGGTCGGAAGTATATATACTCGCGTGAGATAGTTTCGGACGAAAGTAATATTGAGGTAGAGAAAGGGAGAGAGAGAGGTCCAAGAGAAATTCACACGGATAGATACACACACAATGAGTCGAATAGTTACAGCGTGCGGTGCCAAAGTTCTCGAGATTTACGATTTGCGCGTTGCTCGCGGTCCATGCGGGTCCACAACGTCCGCGAGCGATAAGATACCCCGGGAGAGCCTGAAAAGTAGCTGCTATGCTCGACCAATGCCTCTATACACAAAGACATATCTCCCTGTACGGTCCTAATACTCGTATATCAAACACAGATAGAAGTACTTCACTGTCCATCTGGTATGAAATATGCATCGGAGTATACCTACGTGAGCAACACGAATATCCTCGTCTATCAACCCTATTCTCCGAGGGGGTGTATCGATGCACATGCAGTGAAAACGAGATATTCAATTTGCAAGTTAGCAATAAAATTGATTTTCACACAGTACTGTGTGCACAGAGTCTACCGATTACTGGGGCGGTCTTGATGGTCTGACCTACACGTATGCTGACTACTACGATCGTAACGATATACTAGAGCCGATTAGGCTCCTCCTCGGGTCTAATCGCGGCGGGTCTATGCCGCCGTTTTATACGTAAAAAATTCACACCCACTCGAATGATAGATCGATGAATAATTAAACGTCTCCACTACAATTTATTCGATATTCGATAATCATAATCATAATGAAAATAATTATTATCGTAATTATTATAATTTTTTTGTATAATTTATTCTTATTCATTTATATTTTATTGAACTAATTATTATAATGTTAATTATATTTTATTTTCATATTTTATATTTGTGCACAAATTAATTGTGATGAATCTATTTACAAACGTTATCGAACATTACGCAATATTGAAAAATTTAATTTACAAATACGTTGATTGAGAATTTTAATTAATAGAGATGAATTATGTTTAAAATAATTTATTATTGTGTTTGGGTCGTGTGCCTTTTGTTTTACGACTCGGATTACGTGTATTGGCATAGATAACCCCCACGGGCGGTCGTCCGTTCATTTACAGCAGTGTCTACTGCAGAGCGTACCTGCGTTGTGTAAACAGTGGTAATAATGGAATAAGCGAGGAACGCAACGGGGGGAGTTCGTGTTCTTTTGCAAAGCTTTATATTGACAAGTAATTAACACCAATATCGATCCTATCTGCCTTCATTTGTTATTCGCGCTTGCAAGAGCCGGATAAGGGAATGAGGGTGCAGTACGAGCGGCTCTCGTGTATATAAACTCCGCTAACGTTGGATAGTCGCCGTTGGTATAGGTGGAGTAGTGTATACCGAACTCGCAGGCTCATCGGTGAATTATGCAATCGCCTCGAGGCTCTCGTCGGTGCCTGTGCCCGATGCGCGGATATTCATGGGGAATTGGACAGAATTTTTATGAACGACGAAACGCGGAGCGACTCCATACGAAAGTTCGAAACATCCGCTCGAATCGACCAACAATGTTGCGCAGCTTACAATACGATTTAAATACGAAAGATAAACCAAAGAGTAAAAACGATTATTTGTAACGTACAAATATTGACAATCAATCATTCTATAATCATAATTTATCATATATCTCAGTTAAATTGAGTTTAAAAAATAGCTAATTCCATCGGGAGAAGGAAAAGTTTACATACGTAATCTCCCGGGCGCATTAAACTTTTAGCGCATGTAATTTTTATGTTGTTTGCTCCATTGGAACGAAAGGACAAACACGTTGCTTGGGCTGACGTATCGATTTCGCGGCGAAGGGAAACTGGAAAAATATTGATTTTTGGGTGACGCAACGGCGAAAATAATAGTGAAAGAAAAAAAAAAAGAAAAAACATCTGCTAGAAGTACCTGGAGAGTCTCTTAAGGTTAATTAAAACAGTTGAATGAATTTTTATCTTTCGACGAGGTACGGTTTATTCAATTTTTCAAATGGCTCTTTCGCGGAAAGTAGTTTTATCGTATTTCCAGTTTGCTCGTCTGACCGTTGCGCGGACGTTACTACTGGCGGAGCGACGACAGTGTGCCCAGAGGCGAGTCCATCCCCCGATCAGTTACAATATCCGGCTACCGTTATGTGTCGAGCCCCTATCACTCCGGTGCGATCGAACGTCCGCTTTCACAAGCTCTGTATATATAGATACAGAGTGAACGAAGGGGTGGGGGCGAGAAATGACGCAGAAAAGTTCTTCCCATCAACTATCCAATAACCGAAACGTCGGGTTCAACATCTGCCTCATACTTCCTCACACCCCTGTCGCGCGGACGCGTTGTTTGATCCCGTCGATTCGTTTTGTTGCCCTCCAACACCCTCCCCCTTGTTCGCGGCTCACTTTTCTCCCCCACAGCATCTACTCTTCTCTGGTCGTAACCCTTTATTTTTTAAAATATTCTCCTTTCTCTCGTTCGCGGATACTTTGTCTCTTGAACTCGACGTCGGTCGACATCAAATTTTGACCCGTTAATAATGAATTTTAAGCACCCCAGGTATATCGACTATATGTATTCGACTCTCCCACTGGTATTATACCTATGGAGAGAGCCAATATCGGAAATTCCGACCGCTTCACGGGGCAGCCGCTCTCGCGTACAAACGTATAAACTCGTAGCTGAACCTATACAGCAATACAGATGCATAGAGGGGTGGTGTATGTAATACAAACATTGTAGTACGAAGTGGAGGAAACAAATAACGCCGGGGATAACAAGAGCATACGGAGAATAGACTCGGATGAAAATATCTCTGGTATAAAACAATATCCCACAAAGGTTTCGTGTTTCGTTGATTAATTAATTAGAAACGGTGTTTCCCGCGAACTGTCAGCCATCAGAATTTATAACGATTAACAATAGAAATAAAAAACGAAACAAAAACCGTCGTACGCGGTAATTTAATTATTAAATAAGTAAATAAACGCGTACGACGGTTTTTTTTCCTTCGAATTTTTATTAGTAAATAATTATTTATTATTATTTATAAATATTGAGTAAATTGAAAAATGTTCATTTAAATTTCAAGTTTTTGAAATTATTAATAATCTTATTAGCGCGTACTGTGGTTCTCGTAAGCAAAAAATGCGAACAATTTTTTTTTTTCTGCTGTTGCGTGCCCAATGTTGGTACAGTCGATGTTTTAAAAATAATTCGCTTAGCTTGATTGCCGTTAGCCGAACGATCTAAAAACAGCGAGAGACGATATAGAAATGCTCGCGGAGATTCTATGTATAGTTTTAACCCGAGAACGGTATACATATACACATGTGTATCGCGCATAAGAGGAACGTAAGCGAGAGAGTCAGGAAAAGCAGTACGTATCATCTCTCATAGCCTACTCGCGCTGCGGATGTACGGAGAAAAGAGCTGAGAGGATAGGTCGAATGTGCACGTAGACGATGAGGGGGAAAAAGCGAGTTTACTCTGTAACGACCTGACTGAGAGAAGTAAAAAATGCTCGCAAGTATTCTTGCTTGCCTTGTTGAAAGTACATACACAACTCGCTATAAAACTCGACGAGGCATCGTATTGTATTTTACGGTAACGATGGGAGAAAAGCTCAAACCCGAAGCGAAGAGGAAAAAGGGATTTTTATTCCGGTTGTCATATTGCTTTATCGTTTACTGAAAAAAGAAAAAAAAAGATCGCATCCGCCTCTAAATATCGTTTACTCAAAAAAAAAAAGAAGAAAAAAAAGATCGCATCCGCCTCTGAAGCGGAAAGCTTTTGGCTTTTAAAGATCGAGATCATTTGTGGAAACAAAAAAAAAAAAACACAGACGCGAAAAAAAAATTCTCATAAAACTGATAAGACTGCCGTTCCAGTTTCCGCTTTAAAGATCGAGGCCCATCCATGATCCGAACGTATCTTGACTATATGTAAAAGTGGCTCTCGGACAGTTAAGTGTGAACATACGCGGCACAAATACACCACTGCAAAGTCCTGTCCTCGAAGCAAAAAAAAAAAGAAAGGTTCAAGAAAAAAAAATTCCAGTAGAAAGTGCCTAGTTGAAGCTAAAAGAAAAATACACTGGGGGTGATGAAATAAAAGGGGGTAAAAATTCGCAAAGTTTGTACACAGAGAGACGGGAGGACGGAAGAGATAGCGATAGGATATTCGCGACCGAAATCGTCCGGGTCGCTGGGCGACGCCCGTTTTTATTCCGCCCTCTCTCTCTCTCTCGCTCTCTCTCCATCCCCTCTCGGCACTTGCGGATTAACGAAGAAAAAAAAACAGCAGTAGCGCAAGCAGCTTAAAAAAAAATAAAGAACGAAGAAACGCTGACCGAATAAATAACGAGAGAGTGTGAGAGTGAGCGAAAAAAAATGGGGGGTAACGAGAGGTCGGTAGGTTTTTGAGAGATAGGATAGAGTAAAAGCGTGCGGAACAAGAGGTGACGACAAAAGATAAGCCCCCGGGGTTTGCGTAGAACTTCTACCGCCATCTCTCTCGTCTCGTCCTCATCTAACCCCCCCACGTTTCTCTACGCGAGAGCGAACGAGCTTTTGGCCCAAGCTTCGTCGCTCGATTTTTACATGCTTCCGCTGGTACTGCTGCTTGTTATATCGGTATAGTATATATATACCGGCACTGTACAGTGTATAACGGCAATATACATACGTTACTCCCACAGCTGAGCCGGTTTTCTTTCTTTTATCTCCCGTTTCGCTCGAAGGGAGGAGAGGGGAAGGAAAGCTCTCGAGTTACGTATATACCTTCGGCACTGCAAATGAAATTTTATTATTGATGCGACTCTCGAGAGGGGATCAAAGCTTTTTCACAACATTTCCTAGACTCAGGAGAGAGGACCCCACGCGCGAGGCAAGGGGTTGAAATTTGAAGGACGCCTCCTGACAAAAAAGAATTTTTGTGTTACAACTGGCTAAAAATTTGAGGAACTGCATTTTTCTCCTGTCCTCGCAAGGGCTCCGGGTGCGAAGTACAAAACACGAAGTACAAAAGAGAGATCCGAGGGGGATGCTGGGACTCCGGAGAAAGCTCTGCATACTGAGCGACGGAAGTACGGACGAAGTATTCAAACGACTTGTAGTACACCACCCCGAAAAACTCCAAGAATTTTATGCGCTTCGTGAGAAAAGCGGGGAATGGGGATGAAAATGAAAAGATGGAGAATGTCCAGAATTTTTTTTTATTTATTTTTTTTTATGCCGTAGTGAGAGAGTGAACGCGTCACCGATTCGAAAGTTACGCGGTCACGACCGAAAAAGTTAAGGGGCCGTGAAGGTATAGAACTTTTCGCGACTGGCGTTACAGCGGTATCCACAAAAAGCTTTGCCTTCTCCGGTCTTAAGGAAGATTTTCTTTCGTCCTATCCGAAAGCTACACTGCCGGACGAATATTTTGGTATCGGATAACTTATGCAGTGCCTTCCCTTCGCGAAATAAAATATCGCTTCTTGTTTCTTTTTTTATAGTCAGTTCTCTGTCACGCGTGTGTCTATTCAAACGCGATAGGAAACCAAACACCTGTACCGCTTCTATCCCCACCTCTACGTTTCTCGTGTATTTTCCCTCTGCGGCTTCCGAAGCCCAAACACGACGACAAGAACAACAACAACAAGAGATGAGACAATAAGTGATAGCAATAAAGCATTCGTATCGTTGTTCAGAATGGAACCAGGGCAAATATCCGCGGCATCACTCTATGTATACGTATAGTATATTCATCCGACCACTTGAAAAAAAAAAAAAAAAAAAACATGTCTCCGTCAGGATGACACCACACCGATAACAAACTAAGCTACGGCGAGGCATATTACACTCGTTACCGGTTGCATTTCTTTCCCTTTTTTTTTTGAAACGCCGAAATACGATGTTTTTCTTTGAAAGATTTGTAAACCTGTGAATTATGAGCTGCGAGCGGGAAATAAAAAAATCAGCACTTATTAAGGTTGTTTTTTTAATACAATTAAATTTTTTTCATTTTTATGCCAAATCATTTCGCATATATAGATGTTTGTAAAATGATTTTTATGCTTTCGTTGTTTTCGAAGTAAAACAAAAAGAACAAAATTTATTCTTATAAACAAATGAATAATAATAAACTATTAACAGAAAAATTAAATCGAAAAAAAAAATAAAAATATATACTGAATAAAATTAAATCAAGGAATTTTGTAAAATTTATATAATGTGACAAAATTCTATGCCACCGAGAATCCGCTTTATTATCGCTATTATTATCAATTTTATATCTATTCGCGAATTTAAGATGACAGAAGTCGTCGACCTGCTTACGAAAAAATTACAAAAAATAATTCGATTAATTTCGATTAAAGTTTCGTTTAGTTTTTTCAAAGTCCTTTATCTCTGGAGCTTCATACGAAATATTCATAATTCATCGTCGGAAATTCACTTCACGACTCGCAGAAGTGATGTACCAAATTTCGTTAAAACATATTAAAACATGCGAACGACGGCGAAAAAAGGACAGAATTACGGGCCCTCAGTGACGCGTATAACTCCGGTCCTTTTCCCTGGCGTGCATTCAGGAGTTAAAAAAAAAGAGATCCTGTTAATATTCAACGAGCCGCGATAAAAAAATGACTTAATTGTTCCGTTAAAAAGAGAAATATATTCCGTGACATCGGAAAGCCCGACAGATATGTCTGGCAACAATAAAATTGGAAGCGAAGCCGCGGGGGTGGAAGGTGACGAGGGGTTAAAACATTAGTAAAACTAGAAAGGAAAAAAAAAAAAAGGATGTGTATCGCCGTATAGGGTATCTGTATAAAAAAATATACATATATATATTATATAACGGTATATGGTATAAAGTGAGTGACTGAGTTCCGCGGAAGCCTCGTTACCTCCGGGGAGGTTACGGTCTGGAAAAATCAAAATTAATGAGAAAAGCAGGCGGCTGGACGAGAGGGGGGGCACCGAAGAGGGGGTGAAACGGGTGGTCTCGAATGCAAAGCTCGGGCGGCATGCAAAGTACTGTTCTAAAAATAGCTGGTTGCATATCGGAGGGGTCGAGAGGGAACGGGGCCGGCGGCCGCGACTGAGGTTGGTTCTCTCCTTCTCGCGGAAAGCGAGCGATGAAAGGGGTGGCTTCCAGCGCGCAGAACGGGTTCTGGCGACCTGATGGAGAACGTCGAGAGTGGTAGGACGCCGACATGCGCTCGCGCGGCGAAACGCTGTTTGCATTGTGAACGCGCCGAGTACAACGAGCCGAGCCCAGGACTTGCGCTGGCCAACGTCGACGATAATGACGAAAACGACTGGTACAACTACCAACACCCTCCTACGCCCACCCACCCCCGGTAACATCGTACTATCAGCTAGAGTTCTGTAGCAGACACAACGCGCTCGTTTCCCCTCGCGGGTGGGAAAGGGCAAGCGAGCCGATAAGAGATTGTGGTTTCGACGTGACCAACGGGACGGGATGACGGAACACGAAAAAAAAAGGCTGAAAAAAGAATGACGAGAACGACGAAACCGAGATAAAAGGGTCAAGGGATACCGGACGTTTCGACCATAAAAACCAATTGACTGGACGATGGAGTCAAAAGAGATTGGAATTAAGCTTTGTTTTCTCTCACAATCGTGTTGAATAAAAAATTCAAATCGCTCCACCCACGTACTTTCCGATCGCTATGCACAGTTCGAGAGTTAGAGGGTTTCTCTGCCCCGGTGTGTGTGTGAGAGAGATAATTATAGATCTGTAAAAGTGGAAAAGTGAGTTTCTATTCCGAGTGCATTCGGAAGAACAAAATTCCATTAGGATAGCACGCGCCATTCGCGAACCCAATGTCCATGGGGAAAAAAAATCTCGTATCGGGATAGAAGAGTCGAAAAAAAAAAAAAAAAATCAACGAAAGCTTTGCATTTCAACAAAAGCAATCGGAGGGAACGAGCTTGTTGAGAGTAGAAAATAGCGTCGATGGAGAGAAAAATGCGTGAGAGTTCGATACGACTATGCAAATCGCGATGGGACACTGTGATTTTCTACCGATGTGGCAATTTTGCATCTAAATATAGAAATTTAAAATTAGATACGAAAATTCATAATGAGATTAAAAGTTTTTTGGATTAATTAATTCATTTTTTTTTCAATAATGCATCATCGCAACGATCCAGTATATTTCATGATTTTTTTTTTTCGGCGAATTTTTGACTGAAGCAAACTTTCAGACGTGAATTAATGCATGAAACAGTTTTTGAAAGCCGCGAGACAGATCTGTCGCGGGCGGGTGGAGCGTAAAAGGGTTTAAAGGACGAAGGTGGGTGGAATATGCTTTTTGGTTGAGGGCAAAGTTTTCCGTTGTAAAGTGGGTATAGTATACATATACATGGAGGCGAAACGATATAGTGTACGTATCCCATGTAACCGTGGATTTGACCCCCATACTCGGGTTGGATTTGACCCAATGACCCGACGAGGTAAGCCGAGCATCGACGGAAGTAGCCGAACAACCACTCCGCGTCTGCTCTCCGCCTCTTCGTCCCTTTCGGCAGGCTTCATCCCTCTCCGAGTCCGCGCCTCTCGCCGCCGGGCGAAAAGAGAAAAATCTCATCTCATTCCCAACGACTTTTAAGTCTGATGGGATTTTTTTGAGAATTCGCTTATCCTCCGATCGAATTGACTAAACAAATTGTTGCCAATATAACACGGTAATTCATAAAAAAAACAAAAAGAAAAAATAGAAAAATTGAAAAATAGAAAAAAGTTATGTCTATGATCATTTTTTTTTAATTAAATGTTTCATATTTATTTAAATTACTAAATACGTTTACAGAATTAAAATATTATCGGATTTTTTTATTTTAATTTATAAGAATATAATTAACTTTTACAGATTGTCTCTCCCAATACATTTTTTTTTAAATATTGAAATGATTGGTTAATGATTAATGGCAATAATTAAGATTCTGGAAAAAAAACCTCAAGGTACTTGCAATTATTTAATTTTTTAGACAAAGACATGAACGCGATTTTTATTTTTTGGATAATGGAATATAATATACGCCATGTAGTGTTTCGCAAAGGTGTATTAAAACGAAATTTAATAATAAAAAAAAAAAAAAGGTCAATGACACGGTCCGTTATAGCTCTCGCTTGTCTATCGGCAATACTATTTTCTTCGACTCCTCGCAATCGTCGAGCATTCGATCGAAAATACAAGTCTCGTACCTCTCTCTATACCCGGGGCTTTCCCACTCCCGTGATTATTCCTCTGCCTCTCATCTACTCTCTGCTCTCGTCTCTACTTTACTCTCTACTCCATTCCCGTCCCTCCTTCCCGACATCGTCCCATCTTCTCTGAAGCGAATCCCCGAAGCTTCCACTTACACGTTACGTTCCCTCGCGCTGCCGTTAGTGAGAAGGAGAAGAGGAAAAAAAAGACGAGGGTAGAATAGAGAGAACGAAAAGAATGGAGAGAACGGTAGTCGAGCTCAACCTGACGTTCTTCGTTCGCTTCAACCCCCCAGCTACACACTCTTTCACCGAACTCCTGGACGACCATTTATTTCCTTCTCAGCAGTCCCAACAGGAGGCCGAGAGACGTAGAAACACGTTTCACTTCTTTTTTTTCTCACCACTGTTACATACAGATATCTCGTGACTATCTACTACCCTCAATCCCGATTCTAGTCGGAAAAAAAACGCGCTATTTCATTTCGTCTTTTCTTTTAATTTCTTCTACTTCGATCTTCCTGAATAATCGTCCGAGCAGTACGCAAACTCAAAGGAAGCTGAACGAACGAGTAGAGTCCAAGTTTGCTTCATTTTCTTCCGAAGTTTACATCGAAACGACTCTACCGACCAAAAAAATTTCAAATACTAACGATCTACCAAAAAGAACTTTCGATTCAAATTAATTTAGTGGAAAAATTGCAGTGCAAAATAATTTAAACTTCGTTTCGTTCGATAAATTGAATCAACGTAATAATTGCGAAAGGTTCAGAAAATTTTCGAAAATTTAAATTTCGTGAATTTAAAATACTATTGAATTGAAAATACTGTCGATTTGGGGAAAATTTATGAAATATCATTTATATTTTCTTTTGTGCCATAAATTTAAATAATTTATAATTGGGTTGTACATTAAAAAAATTCGTATATCAAAAGTTTGAAATATTATTAAATGGAACGTTCCGTCGAATTGTGCAAAATTTTTATAAAAATATGTATATTTCCTTTTATCGGACAAATTAAAATAATTCATAATCGCGGAGGGTTTTTAAAAATGGCGTTTTATCGCCCAACGCACGTTTATCAGCGATAGCGAAGGGTTAAGTGTGCGCCAAGCGGAGTACGTATATTCGAGGTTCGTAGCAATTTTCCGAGGGGTGTGAGATAAAGCGGAGTAGGAGAGAGAGTTATAGAACCGCAACGGTAGTCTATATAGCGTCACGTACACTGGCAGAAACGTAATACATCGGGGGTTACGGAGGTTGAAAGGGTAGCAACGCGTGTTTTGTACGCGAGAGGTGAGAGACTTGAAGCGAAAGCAGAAGCAGGAAAGAGAGCCTCGTGTCGAGGCTTTCGCGAATTGCGACAAAGAGGTTCCCGCTTGTGGCTCGTGCATTGCGGTAAGTATAAGATAAGTAGAATGAGAAGAAGGGTGTTAAATTTGATGAGAGGACACGAACGACCGGGTGAAGTTCAAGTTTCACTCGAGACGCGCGGAGCGACACCGCCAAAAGAAAAAAAATAAAAATAAAAAATAAGAAGAAAACAGCAAAAGGATAATGAAGTATAACGGGTTACCCAGTAAAAAGACGCGGTTAAGAATCGTTCTCTAGAGTGCAGGTAGTTAATGCAAGTCATTTTTTTTCTCACCTTCATTACGTTTTCTCGTTTGAAGAATTGGGACGAGGCTATGATCTTGTGCAAAGAACTAAAGGTTTTCTTATAACATATATACGCTCGTATATAGGTAGATGTGCGTATGTATATATATCTACCATTACCATTTGAGAGCGCGGAAGTGAAACCTTATAGCAACACGATGACGTTGAGCGTTGTGTACATACAGTACGGTAAATAAATCGACTTCCCAAGACCTTTATATGCGTTACTGTATGTCAATAACGTTGAAATATGTAAAAATGTCGCGACGAACTGCTAGACCAGTGTCGCGCCTCGATATCCCAAATGTTTCGTAACCTCCAAGCATATCGCTCTCATAAATTAGGGCGAAGATACAGAATGAAAGAAAATAAGATGAATCTTGTAGAGGGTAAATAAAAAATAGATGGGGTGGGAGAAAAGGGGAGGAATTCTCGCAGAGAAGACTCGAAGGGATGTTCGAGCGGGCAATGGGGCAAGAAGACGGTGGAGAAGAGATGGATAAGGAGATCGGGGGAGAGGAGAAGAGTCGCAGCCGCTTAATCTTTCCGACTCCTCTCCCGCAGGAGCACTACTCCGTGAGATCCTTATACGTGTACAGTTCTCCGTGGCAGCAACAGCCACTGCCTCGAGGGTGTTGGACCGTGAAGAAGGGCGTACAGAGGTAGAAAAAGAAGTAGATATATATTTTAAAAAATGAGTGGAGCAACGTGTATAGGAGGCTTTGAATGTGAGGTGGAGAGACGAAGCTTGCGGGCAAACCGCGGCACTGCGTACAAACCCCATCCTCCCCTTGCAAAACACGTTATATCGGATAACGTAATAATATTCCCAAGCATTTTTCAGTGTGGCGGCTGGTGGCTTGTGAAGTAAGACACAAAAGGCGAGGGGGAGGGGGTTGGAGGTCGAGGAAGAGGTTGGAGGATCCTATGTGACGTCTGTCCTCTCGACGTTCTTTGCGGGCTCGTTAATTCGTCGGTGTCGCGAGAGAATTGAAACAAGTAGAAGAACGAAGGAGTGACGAGAGTCCGAGAGAGATAAGAATCGAGCACGTGTCTCCGGGGTAACAAAAAAAAGAAATGAAATAAGTGCAAGTACCTTGAGAATTTTATTCTAGAATCTTAATTACCGGGTATATCTGTTCATCTACTCGTTCAATAATACATATAAAAATAACTTCCCAATTAGTTGAGTATTTTGCATGACGAAATATACTCGATTGGGCGAAACAACTTTTTCCGAAAAATTCAATTTAACTGTTGAATTAAATATAGAGCTATTCATTTTTTTATTAAAAAAAATTAAATAAGAGCAGTTTTTTCAAATTTTTGATAAAAACAAAAATTCGATAAGACGAAATTTTTTTTTTTAACGGTGTAATCTAAAAATAAATATTTCTTTTTTAATACATTTTTTTAAATTCGATTAGGCAAAAGTGTTTTAGCCATTCAAACAAATAAAGAAAAAGTATTAAAAAAAAGTCCAGCATTAGTCGAATAGCGATACTAAAAGGATTTCGACGGCGAACGAATGGCATACTGTAAAATCACAGTGAAAGAGAAAACTAGGGTCGCGGTCTGGATATTGTCGATCGATAACTTCCAAGCTTGTCTGTCACGGTGCACGGCCAACGTTAACACATCGTATGCACTAATTTTTTTTTTTTTTTTTTTTTTATACAATATATCGACATATATACGCGCATATAACTTGTGCACACAGTGTAACTTTTTCTGGCTGCGAAGTGCAAAACAAGCCGATGTATTTCACAAACGAGGGACACAAAGTTATGGTATTTGGTACACTTAGCGACTGTACTATGTGTTTATAGTTGGATGTGTACTATAAGTATATATATATACAAGTCCGTCACGCGATCGCTTCGCGGTTCTTCGGGCACCGTTACCTAGAGCTAAGTTTTGTAGGCGGTGCACGCGCTCCAAAGCAAGGGCGGTGAGGATTGACGGGCGATCGTAAAGCTTCGTGGATATGCCATTTTCGACTCTCTCAGGGGGTTCTCTCCGCTAACCCACCAACCGCAAAGTCTCGAGAGCTATCGTCGCTGATTAAGGCACCAACGCCGGGACCTCGAATGCAACCGTCTGTGTACACTGGTATTATTATACCTTTTTGACCCGCGCATGACCTTACTTTTTCTTTTCTTAGTTTCTTTTTTTGCCCTTGTTTAACCAGTTATTTACATACTCGCGGTGCCGGGCATTATGAAATATTAACTTGCACGTGCATTACAAGCTCGAGCTTTCACGAGCTTCTAATGACACCGGTGCATTTACCGTCATTTTCTCGCGAAGAAAAAAAAATACTTCGCAATCACTCAATTCGTTATTAACATCTCGGAACGGATTATTTTTTTTATCTTCAGCAAGTTAAGTACCATTTATCTTGAAATTTGCACAATTTCAAATACTATCTTTCCTCTTTGAAACTATTTTTATATTTCCGAGAAGCGAGATCCTAATAATAGCTCGCGATGGCTCGATACGCAATATCGATTATACGGGACTTGATAATTTTTCGTAGCAAGCTTCGCGCGAATAACGCGACAATTTATTCGCGCAAAAAAAAAATATCTCACGATTGCTAAATGCATAATTTCTATTTTTCTTATACAAAAAATCGGTACTGCTTTTAATGTGAAAATTATCTCATTCGTTTTTTTGTCTTACCTATTTTTGTATGTTCGCGGAAAAAAATCTAATAATAGCTAACGATTGTTCGATACGCGATATCGATAGTACGGAATTTAATAATTTTTCGTCTTTTGCACATTTTATAGTTTTTCTTTCGACCTCTGGTTTTTATTTTTAGTTTACGGTAAAAATACTGTTACGTGTTTTTTTTTTTTTTTTTTCGAGTTCGGAGAATCTATATCCGAGTATTATGTGTAATAATTTATCAAATTTTTTTATTACTCACGTTGGCTGCTGCTTCGTCTTATGATGTTCTCCAAGAACGTGTTTTGAGGGGCTACCAGGCCCCTACGACCCCCTGGCATCCTTTCACCGTTTGATGAATCCTCTTATCCCTCCCCGTTCGCTCGAGGTTCCGCTCCGCGAAGAAGAGAACCCACCACGCGTTTCTTTTCAATCCCTCGTCTTATCGTTCACGTCCCTATTTATTATTATTATTTTTTTTTCCTTATCGTTGATCGCCAGGGACGCCAGGAAGTCAAAGAGAACCAGATCCCCAACGAAGCTTTTTCGTATTCACTCGAACAAAAATAGCACTCGATACCGCGTATGTGGATTAATGAACGGAATCAAAAGCCGAAGAAGCCGACGGCAACGAAAAATAAATAAATTTTAATAAATAAACAAATTAAATTTCCGGAAGAAATGAGTTGAATGAATGTGGAAGATACGGTGAAGGTGTACGAGATTAACCGATAGAACAAAAAAAAAAAAAAGAAAAATATTGCGAAACACGTGAACACGCGAACCACTTTTCACTCACTCACCATCCAACCCTTTGTGTAATCGCACTGTATTATTTTCTATATACTTTATTCAGCAAAACGAGTCTTTTGTCTTCGTTTGTCGTGTCTCGTGCTCTGTCGGTCCCCGTCTATTGTCTGTGATTTATCTATTTTATTTTCCGTTTTTTTCAGCACTTTGTCCTGTTCACCAAACTCCCGCGATCGCGCGAATTCTTATATTTCGCTCGTCTGCTACGTATCGCTGATTTGTCCTCGAAGTAACGACCCCGAGATGGTCTCAACGGCGAGGATTTCGTCGTTGCACCGGAAGCGAAGAGAAAACAACGGCGAGACTCGTCACGACGTGCCGTTGGCGTATCGCACGGAACAAAATTGCCGCTTCTTCTTCGCCGTCTTCCGCTTCCGCTACTGCTGCTTACCACTTCGCGATTATTCGATACTCGTAAGGAATTTTCCATTCCCGAGTTTTAGAGACGGTAACGGTACAGATACGCGTAGTAAATTATTATTCGTCGCCTTTACTCCTCTCAACTTCTCGTTCTTATAATTTTATTTACCCCTTCGGAAACCCGCGATTTGTAGTCAGATTTCTCTTCCCTCCATACGCACTTATTCCATTTTTTTATTTCCTTCTTTTTACTTATTTTACACGCGAGTCTTGTATTTAAAAAAATGAAAACTCGTGTTACTTCAATTCAATGTGAATTGTTTTAATTAAACGAAAAGCAAACACAGTTTTACTTTTATTTTTTGCGTCAATTGGGACTCTTGACGATTTAAAAAAAAACACATTTATTCGTCATCTGTCTCTCAACGAGGTCCGACAAGTCCTCACCGACGACGATCTCGTCATCTCTGTTATCAGCCGCACAACAACACAATCTTCGAAGTTTATTATTTAACGAAGTTTTTTTGTCGATTTATGTGTTTAATTATAATTTTTTCTTAAATTCTTGACTTTTTCGAAGATTAGACAAAAATTTTTTTACGAACAATTGATTTTCGCGCTCCACGTTAGACCCGAGTAATCGAGGTCCCGCATCGGCATTTGTCGGCGATGTTGATGCTGATGACAATCCGACGTGTGCACGAATTCGTACAAACGACGAAATTGACCATCTAACCGCAATCTTTCCACGCACAAGAGTCGACTGTAAACTCTCCGCGATGACGAAAAAGATGAGCGAAAACCGTTGAATTCTTCGACGAAAAAAGCGCTGTTATATTTTTGATCATTGGTGGAAGTGACGAACCATCCGCGATTGTTCTCGACATCCTCGGCGTCCTCCTCGTCCGTGCAGCTCGATACCGACGAAGACATAGCTCGCTCGCTCGAGGGCGAGATATTTTTCTTTCTTTTTCGTCTTTTTTAGATTATTTTTATTCTTTAATTATCTTCAAGCGAAAAAATAAACGTAAACGCCTTTTGATCGATCACATTCTGCTCCTCCCCTTCATCGAGCTTCGCTGTTGTCCCGTACTTTCGATCGTATTTAGTTTATCGAAAATTAACGTTATTAATTCGATTAAAGAATTTTCATATTCGATGAGGTTGAAAATCTGAGGTCAAAGGCCAAACCGATGAGCGGAAGATTAACGACCCGACACTCGTGTTTTCTCTCTTGACGATCCGAGCGCGTGGGCCGCGTCGCGCGAGTTGTTTCCGATTATATCGGGTGGAACACCTATCTGGAGGGCGCGTACCGCTCTCACCTCGTCTTCGTCGATTAGCAGGCGTCGCTGTAACCGGAAACCGGTTGCTGTGGCAGAACGGCACAAACAAAAAGGAAAAGAAAGAGTCGATTAATTCGAGAGATTCGATTCTTCGGATGAGAGAATTAAAGTGAGCGCTTGTGTTTTTCTGTTTGCGGGTGATATTGTTTGGCGGATGACGGTGTACATACAATAGTGAAACATTTTGATCGTACGGAGTAGAAATGTGTGGACCGGGAGTGAGGAGAGACGAAACGAGAGGTACTCTGTCGTCGTTCCGATCACTTCCACGGTTTCGCATTGTCGAACTTGTGTGTTTATATATATATATATATATATATATGTATATGTTCCACGTGTGTGAGCTGTGGAGGCAAAATGTATGTATGTATTGGCAGAGGCATTGCTTTTGCTACTGGTCCGCCGGCGGAATAGCGGCTTTCAGTGAGGCAAATGGAGCGGAAGTGGAGGTCGCGACTCCCCTTTTCACAAAACCCTCGTCTCTGTGTCAGCCAGCCGGCAAGCTATACCCAGTCTGCCGACAGTTGTAGATACCTAATTCGTATACCCGTGTAGGTAACTCGTCGGCATAACGCTGAGTTTCCACCAAAGGAAGACGAGGGAAACGAATATCGGAATGTACTTCCGGTGAGTCACGCGAGAGAAAGGCACAGACGAGGCTTTACACCGGAGAGCTTTATTACTTCGATCGACGAAGTTTCCATTGTCTTTGTTGAATACCGTCGGACGTTGTAAAACAATGTTTCGTATTAATCGATTTTAGTATTCATAATTAAAATTAGTAAATTTATAGACATCATTTGAATTAATACGTTAAAATAGACATTTCTTCTCTTTCAGGTACATATATTTATTCGCTTTCATTATTTTTTTTTTTTTTTATAAATAAACTGAAAAAAATTATTTACTTTTCCTCAAATAAAGTACAGTAATTTAAGTCGATCTACTAATTTCTACGATCGAAACTAACGTTTTATTTTGCGGGCTTAATAATGAAATGTTGTAATAATGGCTTCTAGTCTGCCAATCATCGGTTTTCATTTTGCTTCATATCTCGCGATTATTCAGCCGCGTAAGAAGAGACGAGGTAAGAGTTTACGATCATTCGCGAGATGGCGATATAGAACGCGAAGGAAACCCTGAGGTAATTTTCTTCGTTTCAATATCCCGTCGAGTCTGTGTGTCTATAGATTCGTATATAATGCACCTAATCCTCCCGTCGAGGAATATATCTTTCCGTTTCTCGTGTCTCTCCGCCTTCTGTTGCAACTAGAAATGTTCGCATATTTTCTATTTATAGCCGAAAGGGTCGCTGGGTGAAGGTCTCAGACCCTAAAAGGATACGCGCATCCTCGCTCCGCTCGCAAAACGATATTCTCGTACGGGCCGCCGGGAAAATCAGCTCCACGATGATTCGAGGTTCTTCGCATGCGACCATCGAAGGTCTTTTCATTCTCTGATTTCGCGATGCTTCGTGAAACAATTGAATTTAACTTTACAACTTCACCAGAACGAAGCAAAGTTTAACGCGCGACGGAAATAATTTGCAGTTTGCGTTTCAATTCCGAGCCATTACCGAGTTGCCCGCAAAATCGATGTATAACTCCGAGTATTCCTTTTGCTCCTCGTCCAAAACGAACAAAACCAATCGCAGTCCTCTCGCGTCCTCTAATCTTTCGATTCGTCAATATTCCCGTTGTGTACGCAATCGATAAATTCATCGTTTCTAACAAAATACTGTAATAACAGTTATAGTCAACCGCGAAATTGTGATGTATTCACAATTAACCATACAAAATAGTCGAATTGTAAACCCGGCTATTCTGTTATAGTTCCCCTAGTCCGGTCTATAGATGCCTATGCATATATCTATATATATATACATTTGTGTGCTTCTAACACAGAAGGTCATCAATCAAACGGACGTGTATTAGATTTAGCGAGGTGGCGAAGAATGGCGAGTTTTTTTTCCCACAAGTCATTCGCATATTATAACACATACGTATGAAAGACTGGGGCAAGATGGACCAAGCAGAAGTAACGTTAATACGGAGCGACATGGTATAAAAAATGAAAAAATTTCGTAGAATGCGGACGCCGTGGAAAGTGGGAGAAAATGGGCCAATATGAACTTTGCACTTTGGTAATTTGAGGAGTTTTGTCGAAATTTACAACACTTTTCCATTATTTTTCAACTACACAATAGTGATATGCAATCAATATTCTCGTCAGAAAATTTACTTTATAAAAAGACAATCATCGAATTATAGTCTTATTTATCTGCATTTCCTATTTTATTGGCCATTTTAGCTAAAGACGATAAATGTTCCACAGAATTTCATTGAACATCGTTTCCAATCGTTTTTTTACGCAAGCATTGATCTACAGAGTAAATAATAGCCATGAAACTTGATCATCGAATTTTTAAAAAATTCGCGCATTTTGAGATTGGTCCATTTTGTTCCAAAATTCGAGGTGCCCGACTCTTCCATTTTGCCCCGTTGGCCTATTTTGCCTCACCTTCCCCTATTAATCCCTTCCCTTATTAGTTTTGAGTTAATAAAAAATTTCTCCTTCAAGAAGTGGCCTATTTTGCCCCCGAACTATATTTTTTTTTCCTCGAAAGCTCGAAATATTTTTTATGAATTCAATTTAGTAACAAACAGTTAATTCACGCCTCTGAAATCATGATAACGGTTATAAATCCTTAGGTGGTCCGATTTGCCCCGATCATCCCCTATATACAAGCACAGTTATGTAACGTGTATAATGGTATGCGATAACCGAGAGAAAGAAGGTTAGATATATACGAATTGCTTGCTTTACTATGTCCGAACGATTCTTGACCTTCTCGACGAGGGAGTTTCTACGATAGGGAAACAAGTTAACGCAGGCATTGAACGCGCCCGCGCTGGCGCGTACACAAACGTACACACACACACATAGGGTTCTATCTCTAACTGTATTTTCTCTCTACGCTCATCGTACTCTGTATATGTGTCTTCCTCGTGATCGATAGAAAACTTACGAGGGTAGAAAAAAAGAAAAAAAAGAAGAAAGGGGGTCGGCGCGGCCCCCAGCCGACGACGACGACGACGACGACGACGACGACGACGACGTCGGCGACCACGACGAGTTAGCCTATAGAAGGAAGCGGTAACGGCTGTTAGACGGGACGCTACTAACTCGCGATGCTCGGCGGGCAAGCTTTAGGACTGACTTGCTTTCTCTCTATATTCCCGTTACATATGAACGGTCGATCGCTAGTGTAGTTTCTGATTGCGAAAACTCGCGAGAACTCGTATAAACGAGCGATTCAATGATCGGAACAAATTCCCAAGAATTTTTGTCTCGTTTTATCATCGACTCGGGTTTTTCTCGAATCTGAGAGTCACGAGCATCGCGTTGGACGAAAAAGGGGTTACCTCGTTTCTGTTAAACTAGAGTAGCGATGGAAGGAATATCAGTTGCAGGTTCGTGACGTAATATGTTGAATCTTCAACTAGGATTTATCGAATCACGTGTATCGCGAACGAGGGTCAAACGTACAATTGATTTCGCGAGTATGTAAATAATTTCCTGAATAGAGCATTGAAATAAATAGTGGAAATAATATTAATAATAATAACATTTGCATACTTCTTGGAATACGTTAAAATAAGATATCTCATTTTTTTTTCGTTAAATTGTCATACATTTTTTTTATCACATTTCCAATTTTTTTTGCAACGTAGGACTGTATATTCTTCATTTCGCGATATCGTTGAAATGTTAAAAATTTTATTGACATATTTCAATTAACTTTCGTCTATATCATTGACGAATAAAGATCGATAGACGAACGGTGGAGGTGAGCAATGTAAAAGCAACAGCGGATGAATTCTAACCAGACGGAGTTTGCAAATGAAAACCGATTCGAGGCACACTGAGATTTTCCAGTAGGAATGAAGGGTGGAGAGGAGTCGAGAGATCGAGTTTCCTCGCGGATGGTGGTATGGAGTTTGAGAGAAGACGAAGACGGATGATGAACGCCGACGAAGAGACGAATCGCGAGAGGTTCGGAGACCGAGATATCGCGAGAGGGAGGAGGGTGCGGAACGAGAACGCGAAGATAGTAGAATGCAAGCGAGAGAATTCTCGGTGTTTGTCCGGAAGTTCGAGTAGGCAGAGTGGGTGAGAGTTTAGTCTAGAGGATGGCATGCGAGCAGAGTTGAAAGTCCCGGAGCAGTAACAGGAGCAGCAGCAGCAGCAGAAGCAGAAGACTAGCAGTCCCAGGTGCCTCTTCGTTTTCCTCATTGCGAAACGTGAAATGGCAGAGTGTGCGGAACTCTGGCCTAGAGAAAGGGTTAGGAGAAGTCGGAGAGGGATGGAAAGCACCGTGAAGCTGTTCTGCGTGTTGAGCCTAATTGGATATACATAGAACTTGTACGTCATAGGCATAAACAGCTGGAAGGCTCATCGCGAAGAGAACGGGAGAGAGAGTGAGTTAGGAACGCAGAGATGAACGAGAAGCGAAATGGAAACTTCTGTCGCGGTTTACCAGCCTCGGTTTTCCGTAAAGTGACGGGATGATGTACCTGATGCGCCCAGCCACCATATACCATACCATATATATTGAGGGGGGAGGGATGAGATCGAGACTATACCTCTCTCCATCCGCGTGTTGAGAAAATGAACGAGCAGTGTCGACGACCTCGTGATAACCGCAGAGAGATCGAAGTCCTAACTCCCCGGCTGGCATCGCCCTTTTTGCGACTCTTTCGATTGCCATTATGTAAATCTCTCGCAGACTATGTAAATAACATTTTTTTTTTCCCCTCCAAATTTGCTTGTTTACGTCGTCGAGAAAAAATAAAAATTGTTTGTAACGAATTTGATAAAAGATTATTCTGAATTTTGCGACAAAACGATTTCGGGGATTTGTGTTTTCTTAAGTAATATATTTTTTTGCTTCGAAATACTGTATGGAATATTATTATACAATAATATTAATTTGAATAATAATAAATAAATAAAAATTGGTAATACTATATTATTCATATCTTCCGACTTATAGAATATTTCTTCGAAAGTACGTTCGTATTTTTTTATACGTTGTCTTAAAAGAGAGGTAAAAAAATTAATCAAGTTTAGCTAATTTTCATTCCAAGGCTGATCGATAAGCGACTTGATCTACTGGACCTTCGATGATATTTCCATTCGTTCGTCCAAATGTATGCAAATTTTCTGATAGACTATACAAACAACTCTTTTCAACGTTTTACATTCACGATTTTTAACTTCGCCTTTTTACTAAGAGTAAAAAAAAAGGAAAAGAAGAAAAATGAATAGAGTTTGAGCAAATTTAATCTGAAGTCTGACCAAGAAGTGACTCAATCTACTGGCCCTTCAAGGATCCTCTCCAATCCACAGGAGAAAGCACTCTCCGAGAATCCTCAAGGAGATCTAGATAAACGCGCGACGCTCAAGCCGAGAGGCGAAGAGACCACAGACCTTAATGATCTCTCTCTCCCGAAGGCGAGCCTACTACTCGGGAAAGCGAACAGTTTGGCAGAAACGCCGCAGCGTATCTCTCCTTCCCACTCCACTCAAACACCCGCCCATTTTTTTTATTCTCACTCATTCTCTTGCCGCATCTCCGCATCTTCAAATCTCACATATAGCGACTATAAGAAGATCCTCTGGAATCGTCGAGGGACGATACACAAGCGATAAGACTAGAAAATTGTCGAATTTCATCGGGACGAAGTCCGCAATTGAGAAGTCGTCGCTGTCGTCGTATCTCGGAGGGATCGAGAAAGTGAGAGAAAGTAGGAGATTGCGAGAGGGGCCATAGCCCCGTTGGAAAGAGGTTACCCCGATTCCTCGACTGACGTATTACGTACTGTATAGCAACCAAGCCTCCGCGGGTTTTGTAGTACGAGCTTTTCTAACACGTTGTAAACGTGTACAAGTCTTCACCGATGCTATGATACGAGTCTGTATTAGTAAAAGCTCGTTGGTCACGAGTAGAAAAGTATAAAGTCACTTGGAAATAGTCGACGAATACCGGTCAGGCTGATTCTAAAGAACAGAGCGATGCTATCACGATGTATCTCGAATTATTTTGTAGTTTACGCAAAAAAATAAACGATTACGATGAAGAGCGTCTTTTTAGCTGATCTCGAAAAGTTTTTAGAGCGATTTATAGATTTTTCCAATTTTGAGTCAAACGCTAATAGTTGCGAGTCAACATTCCGAAGATTGTGCTGATTCAAGATTTGCAGAAAATTTTCGCGTTATGTGAAATAATAAAGTGAAAATAATAATAAAGTGTTCCCTTAGGTCGCCGGTATCTGCCAACTCTCCCCTAATCAGTAATACCTAACGATCTTCGAGAGTGCGCTAGTAATTTTTTTTAGTTATTTTTTTTCGCTCGCAATGTTGTTGGCACGATTTTTCTTAGGAAGACACTATCATGGTCTTTTTTTAATCCCGAACTGAATTCGAAGCTCGAACTTTCTTCTTTTTTGCACTCCATCCTTCTTCTCATTCTTATCCTTTATCTTTATCCTTCTGCTCCGGCATGACTCTTTATATATATATCTGCAAGATCCCCTCGAGCTTTCATCTCCTTTTCCTCAGCGAGACGTTTACATCTCGGTGCAGGATCGATCAAGACACTCCGCTCTTTCCACCTCTCCGGTCACAAGGCAAGGATCTCTACTTTCCATCAGCGTGGAGAGACGCGAAAACCCCGACGACCTATCTCACACTCCGACGCGCATTGCGCGACGTGATACTTGTTTGCTTTCACCCAAAACACCACCCACCCCATCCCTGCAACACCGCAAACTCGAGACATTTTTTTATTTGTCTCGAGAATACCTCGCGGATTGATTGTCTGGTGCAATACTGTAACTCTAAACCCTCGAGTCAAGAATGAAGCTTTTTTTTTTTAATGCGGCCTTAGATATATTTTTTTTACGCGTTTCAACTGTTTTTTTGTAAAAAGAAAAAAAAATGTTCCAATTTTTTTATTTTTTCAAATTGGATACAACCGAATCAATTGTTTCGAATGTTAATAAAGGATCCATGTCGTGTATTCGTTCAAACTATATTTTCCACTTTCCCTCAAACCCGTTGAGAATTAACGTGCACGCGTATTTTTTTACGTAGATTCCAACTATTCCCTGATTTTTTTTGTTTTCTTCTTTTTTATTTATTTTTTTCATTCTCATCTCCGTTTGCTCTTTTTTTTTCAAGCCTCTGTATCGGCAAGCAAAAAACAACCCTCCAATGCTGCCCGCTGCTGCTGCTCGCTTTTTTTTCTCTGCCTTCTCTTTTTCTCTCTCGATACACCGGAGCCGGTTTCCCGATTCGGCTACGGCTCATCCAATTCTCCGATATATAGGGTCCACACACGCATACACACATATACACAGTGCTAACCCTCGAACTCTCGATGCTAACTCGCACACTCGTCGATGAAAAGAGAGAAAAAAAATAAATAAAAATAAAAAGTTCCGCTGAGTGCGGGGCAAACCTATGGAAAAAAAACCGAGAGACATACAAATAGTTGAAGCACGGGAGTGTCCCCCCCCCCTGCCAAACCGAACGGAATTTGCAAGGAAAATTCGAAAAGCGTTCTCAACCCCCGACGGCTCTCTCCGATGCACGAATTCTACCCTTCTCCCCTCTCATGCCACTCGAGGAACGCTCAAGCTTCTAGTTTTACTGCAATTAGGGGAAAATCCGGCGCGAAACTCAATCCATTCACACACGAGGGGGAAAGATGGACCAACCCTCCGTGTGAATTATTCCGTGAACTGACCTTTCCTAAATTTCAATCACGCCCTCGCGCGAGCCTCGTCATTTATGATTCGATTCGCTGGCAGAAAGTATTCGTTTGATTCGGTGGAATTTGTTTTGAAGCAAAAAAAAAATTTCTCGTCTGCCGGATCATTTAGCGAGACAAGATAATGGAGCAAATTCCTTTTCAATTGAAACGAAACTTTCTCGCGGTTTATTTACCGCAACACTTTTGATTGATCTTTCGTGTATTCCGATTACTTTGCACTCGGGTGCGTGAATAATGGAGTCAATTTATTTAAATACAACAAAGTTACCACGAGATATTTTGCTCGACATTTTCTCTTATTTTTTTTTTTTTTTTTTTCGTTTACTTCGGTCCGTTTATCGCGGTATTGGATTATCTCAAGGAAAGATAAGGTACGAAGATTTTTCAATTTTTCACTGCGACTTTTTGAAAAAGGGCTTATCCCGCACCAAAATCACTACTGGGGGTTGAACTTTTCTCTATCTTACGGTTAGCGAAATTGAAGCAAAATGTTGAAACACATTCGACCTCCGGTAACTGCAATACGTGTTTCCATGTGCGTCACGTTTTCCTTCGCGTAGCTTAGGAAGAGAAAAGCTCAAGTATACAATACAGAGATGGAGAAAGAGAGATACCATCCCCAACGCTGACCCCCTTACTTTTTGAGACGTTTATACTACGCTATGGTAGCGTTATAACGTAGCGAGAGGAGGAAAAAGTTTTACGAGCTGAGGCGCCGCCGTACATTGTCGTTGTCGACGACGTCTTCTCTTTCTCGTCTTTTCCTCTCACATATAGCTTTCTAAAGCCCCTCTCCCTCCAAACCCCATCCCCTTTCTACCTCTGAACAAAAGGAACACATCGTAACGGAGTACGTGCGATTGCTGAAGGAACAAGAGTAAGAAAATAACGCACAAGGAGCTCACGTACGTTCTCTTCTCTTTCCCTTTTCCTCGAACGGAAAACGTCTTTACATCATTTTTTTCTTCATTTCAAAAAACGGCTGAAAAAATACTTGCGCTTCCCGAAAATAATGTTATCGGAATATAATAAACAGTATGACCAAAAAAATAAATAAATTAATGTAATAACAAAATATGAGGCTAAAAAAAGGAAAAATTTCAGTACTTTTGCAAGAATCTGAGCACATTATCGCGAATCGGGAAAACATGAAAAAAAAAAAAAGAGATCGCGTACGAAAGCCGTCGTCGCACGCGGTTCGTTCGCTCAATAGCCCTGGCGGATAGAGAGGAGTTCGCGAGGAGGCAGAGCGATGGTGAAGGTGGGTCTCGGAGGGCGCGCATCGCGTCGCGAGGCCTCGTAACCGATACGCTGGACACGTGTTCATCCGAGCGCTCCACTTACAGCACCGGAAACCCCAGCGAGCGCGTCACGTTCAACGTTCACGTTCACCGTTCGACTATCCTTCTCTATGCATATATATATATACACACACATATATAGATGTGTGTAAATACGTATCTCTCTCGATACGCAGATGACCGAGAGAGAGAGAGGGGAGTTGGGGGTTGGGGCTGAGGGAGGATTACGTACGAGTTCTCGTAGCCGGTACTCGTCACGCCAATTTCGTGCCAATTAGTCAATTCGATTAATCACCCAGTGAACTCGATCACAATCGACCCTTAATTTTGTAATCGAGATTTCTCGATATCCATCTCTGAGTCAATTACTTTCCCCGGGCGCAAGATACATTCGTGCACCGATTTAACCACAGTTACGTCCGCTACTTCCGTATCGCGACACCGGTCAAATACCTTCGAAAAAAGGTTTTTTTTTTTTAACACGATTTAAATCGATGTAAAAAGAAAAGTTCGGGTCGCGAATTCACTGAATCGTATCAACATCGACTAATCGACGCGGTCGAACTTTGATATTACTTTTCCCCGAAGGACGTTCCTCCCCCCTCCCTTCTCCCATGACACGAGAAAGTCTTTTCATTCGAAGATTTTTGGTCGTTCGACGATCATTTTCTCGCTGTTGATGAAAAAAAAAAACCGACGAGGGGGATGAGATAAGCAAGGGATGCGGTCGGCGGATGAGCGGGACGGCCTCACTTTCAATGGGAACAAAAGGAACAACCGGGTGACGAAGTAAGAAGTCTTCAACGTCGGATCTTGGCCTCTCGCTTCACTATTCCGCACTTCTCTCCCCCGATCTCCCTGCTCCTCTTTCACCACAATTTTTCCGTTCTATTCTTCATTTCTCGCGCACTGTTTTTTTCACTATCGTGATTTCTCCTCACAATTAATGTTATCTTTTTGATGAAAAAAAAACAAAAAAACTACGAAGAAGCCACTATCGCGTATATCTCGTCAGTGTCCGAGACACTGTCGTTTCAACCCCCGAAGATCCTCGAGTCCGTGAGGTTTAATGCCAAAGGTGAATCGAGAAATTCTTGGGTTTTCGATGGAGAAAAATAGTGAAATTCATTCTATTTTATTTTGCGTTCTTTTTCTCGAAGGGTCATCGAAAAATAAGGGAGTAGATGAGATTTTTTAAAATAGAGATGAAAAAACAACAAAGTTCATGTATCCATGTGTGTGTGTATATGTGTTGTGTGTATTGTGAGAGGTGCGTGAAAATGCGATCGAGCGAAGAAGGTGAGATTGGTGAGCGTAGGAGGGTACCTACCGCCTCGGCAACGAGACCGTCCCGGACCACGATCGTGCAACCCCTCCGTATCGCAGGGTGACCGAGTGGTGACTGTCGAGTCGCTGTGGCGCTGACTACAAAACCCCCCTTGCTGCGACGACGAACGGACTACCGAACTAACCGTAGAGAGAGGCACTGGCCAAGCAGGAGAGAAGCTCGCTTGCTTGCTCGCCCGCTCGCTTCCTTCCACAGCGAACAATTTTCTCTACGTGTTAGTATCTATATTATACTCGCAATGGGGCGAGAGGGGGGGGGGGGGGGGGGCGTGAGAAAGCACGAAGAGGGATGAAGGGTAGGAGAGAACGATATGGACGGAGTGAGCGAGTTGAATAAAGGAAGATAGAACGACCGGGGACAGGGTCGATCGAAGGCATGAGGGAGGGCGCCACCTCGCCGGCAACCCCATTTTCCGAACCACCCCTTACACCAGGCGATACACGGAAAACAAGAGAATTTCGATGTCTTTTGCTTCTCTTGCAATGTATACTATTGTATCTTTGTCCCCAAAAAAATAGTTGAAAAAAATATACAGGCAGAGAAGGGTGTGTGAGGGTGTAAAATAGGATCTTTGTATTGCAACAGAACGAGATCACCTGTCGCTACTCTCTCCAGAGACGCTCTTGCATCCTTCAAGATCCGCTCGTCTTTATCCTCCTTTCGATACTTTGAATTCTCAATTCCAAAGTTGTCGCTCACAAAAATTTCGTTGGTTGAAAAAAAAAAAAATAATAAAGAGAGAATTTTCGAAAAAGTATTGGCGATGATATATGCAAATTGTAAGAACAGCGAAGAAAATGCTTGACAAACGTATGCAAGCTTCTTTTTTTCTGAATGTGGAGCGAGGGGAATCCCCGGAGGTATAGTATCTTTTGTGTATCTTGTCGAGTGTCTGCGGTACTCGGTGCTGCTGCTGCTGCTATGAGGGAGAGGGTGGAAGGGTATTAGACGATTGTGCGAGACACTGCGAGTCGGGTCCGGACGATAGAACGAGAAACAGCGACAATACCCACGAGGTTCAGTTACAAGGAGTCCTAAAGCGCGTCCATGGGTATCGAGGGAATCAAAAGCAGAGAGGAGAAAGGGATGGAAAAGCGTCGAAGAGAAGTGGAAGAAAATGAGATGGAAGGAGAGTTGATATAGCGAAACGGTTCGCCGATGTGGTCGAGCCACTGTTACGCGTTTCGGGTGTTTTCATACGTGTGTAAGTGCGTCGTTACGGACGTACGTCTCCTCTCCCCCGTTTCTCTACACGTCTCCTATTTCTCTGTCTTTTTTCTTCCTCCTATCGTCTTTGAACTCGCACTTTCTCTCATTCTCGGATCTATGTCTTTTCTCCTCCACCTTCGTCGTCGTCTCTCGAGCTCTCTGCTTTACTGCCGGACGTTATACCATGCTACTCTCCTCGGTGAAACGATACCGAGACCTTCGACGATCGATCGGCGGGCTCTCTCGGCGTTTGCCACTCACGGAGAGAGAGAAAATCTCGAACGGCACACTGGCGCTATGTCTTGGGGATTATACGACTTCTTCTACGGCCCGGAGATATATAGCTCATTGTACTATCGAAATCTCGGAACGAGAGAGAAATTTTTGGGCTAACAGGGATTCGGGGAATGATGGTATGAAGACGCCGGATACCGATTTCATTCGTTGTAAAAAAAATTGTTTTTTCTCGTATTAAAACATTTTTAGAAATTTTGATATTATGACGAATTTTGAAAAATCGACAAATAGATCAAATTATTAAAATTATTATTATTTATTTTTAACTATTTCAATAATAATAATAATAATATCAGCGTTATTATAATGTCGTATCGAAATAATCGAAAACTGATCCGTTCGATCACCGAAAATATTTTCATCGCGGTTCTATTTTCAAATGTAAATAATACCAATACCGCGATTGCGCGAACAAATTCGGGAGTTTAACATTAGAGGAATTCGTGAGAAATTCATCGAAATGGAAAGTTAGCAATTTGTCTGAATTAAAAGTGGGAGGCAACATATAGGAGTTTCGGAGTATTATACTTCCACGATGGGGTGGAGGGGTGAAAGTGTGTATACATGGCAAATGTAGATAAGTCACCGTACCAATTTCGTGAACGACCTTACGCTCGGGTGAGACTTATTTGAAATGGAGATGTCCCGCCGCGCGTTTACGCCCCGAGTCCCCCGTATTACCAACCCTGTTTACGGCATTGCCTCTGGTGTACAAGTGCCCCGTTGGTACACACGCGGGGTGTTCAGCGTACAGGCAATTACCTTCTCGCATCGCTCGCGAGAATTGCTCTACATATCCCGAGCTTCTGTGCGCGAAAACCACCGAGAAGTTACAGATATGTACCTTGTTTCTGGGATTCTACCATAAAAACTACGAAAAAAAAGCTCTAAAAAAATATCTTGTAATATTTCTCGCGGCATTAAAAAAATTTTCATCTAATTCGAATTAATTGAGTTACGGATACTTTTCGTATAAAAATTAAGTAAAATTTTTTGTTTTCTGTCGGTACACCCCGTATGTATAGTAAACTCGATACTATCTAATACACTGAAACCTACCCGAGGCTTTCCACTCCTACAATGAGAGCCTTGCAACAGAGCAGCCCTTCGCGAACCGATCAAACGTATGAAAATATATACGTATACAGATACACACACACGCGTGTGTAGTGTACGGGATGCTGCAACGGTACATACTTCCTAATCGTTCAATCGACCAGTGAACGCTCACACTACTTCTCGACTGTAACTACTCGGTAATCGTACTTTGGCCGTATAACGAGTTCCAGGGCCGCGTTAACGAGCAACAGTAAACTCTGTCGCAACCGGAAGCCACGAAGCTTCTCACTCTCCCTCTCTACCTTTCTTCCGTCCCATCTATTTCTCTCTTTCACTGTGATTTTACCCCGTTTCATCCCTCCTCTTCTCGTCATACCGCCGTAAACCGCAAGGATGTACATTACTCATTCGCGTATTTCTCGCATCCGTTATTTTCAACCCTCTCTATCGCTTTATATATGTATATATACATATATACAGTGTGATTCATAATAAATATCGAATCCTTGTTTTTTTTGGTACTTTCATTTAAAAGACAAAATTTTATTATAAAAACTAAATTTGAGGTTTTTTTTATATAATAATAACAATAATAATAATGGTAACTTTTTAAAATTTAACTTATTAATTAACTCAATAATCAATGGAAAGAATTAATTCTCATTTAAAAAATTATCTCTTTAGAATGAAAACGAAGTCAATTAATAAAACAAATTTTTAAAAATTTAGCGTTATTATTTATTATATATTTCAGAAAATTCCAAGCTTAGTTTTCACAATACATTTTTTTATATACCAATTGCGAAATAAAAAGAAAAATAAATTTGATGTTCATTGTGAATCATGCTGTATACATCTATATACATATATAAATATATATATATTTGTGGCGCGTTTCTCTCTTCACAACTAAAATCCATCCCCCTTGATACTTTGCGCCGCTAAACTGCGACTTTCGCGTTCGTTGGTACGGCTAAATTAATTTTAATTAAAAACGACTCTTTCTGCTCATATTTTCAACGGTGGAGAAAAAAAAGTTTTATCGTCACGGAGAAGCCGAAGGACCGACGAAGGACCTGTGTGTGTGTAGACGAGGGAGACGGAGAACTCGATTTACATCCGGCGTCACGTCGCCCATTTTTTTTTATTTCGCGAAATATACTGGAAGGAAAGAAAAAGGGATGAAAAGAACAAAAAAGCGAGAAGAGGTTCGCTCTTCTCTTGATACAAGAGGCGAGAAAGAAGCGACGAAAGAAACAGGAATAAGCGCTTCCGGAAGTTTCGGTGACCGGCAAAAGTCCAGTGGGCCACGCTGTATCCTCCGGGCAAATTTGACTCTATTTTTTTTACTCGATTCTTTCTTTTAAGAACTTTACCATTTCGATTTGTTTTTTTTTTTTTTTTTTTCGGCTAAAATATGAATTGATCGAGTTAGTGAGATTTACGGTGGGTTCTTTGAACGTAGAAAAGTAATGCGAAGAATAATACTATATATATATATAGTACCAAACATTATGAGGGGAAGTGGATCAAGGTTTCTTTTGCCCCTGACGAGTATAACTAATATACGCTGAGTGTATTTTTTTTTTTTTTCGTCGTTGCAAGAACTTTTGCGGGTGAAGAGATGCATGCAGGCGCGATCTCGCTTAGCTCTCTGCACGCTAAAAAATGTTTTTTCTTCTCTTCGCTTCCCCGAGACTTCCAAAGGGGGAAGTCTCGCGATACGTCGCCTACCGGGATCTTGCCTCGCAATACCCTCGTAAAAATGCATATTAGCTTCCCTACGACGATGACGCCACCGCGGCATCGCCCTTCCCCCTCTTTTGTATACTACTTTTATATCCGGTAACTTAAAAAAATATAAATCGTCCTTTATTACAGTTATGCCGTACGTGATATCGCGGCAAATGTGGCAACTGCAGGGGTTATTGCAATGGAAAGCTGCATTAATAATTGTATAGCGATGAAATGCTCGGTTTGGAAAGGGGATGAACAGGGAGGGGGGTTTGGAATAAGGAGAAGAGAATAACCGACTTTAACGCTGGGTAAGCAACGACGGAAGAAAGAAACGAAAGCATTTGACGCACGCGGCTCGTCACGCTGCCATTGCATTTTGTACTGTGGCAAATCGCGAGATCGCGTGACGTTACTCCCACACCTATTTTTTTCCTTATATTCGAACACTCACACGTATACGTATCCACCTTTTCTCTTCTTAACGCTCTAGCGCGTAGTTAATGTTACGTTGTTAACCTCGACCTTGGATGTGCAAAAGAATAACGCGGGTATTATGTATCGTTTTGCCACTTTTGTGCGCGGCACGGAGGGGGATAGAAGCTCTTAGTCGATTTTTCTGTTACTTTTCTTTTTCCCATTTCTACGACGTCTTTGCTTCTCTCTCTCTCTCTCTCTTTGAAGGTTTTTAAGAAGGAACATGATTCTTGATGGCTCCGGGAGACCCGGAGACGCACAGTGAGACCAGACGACTCGGCGCGCTCCACCCGATTCTATACACAAGGGTTTTTGGCGATGAAACACCCGCCCTCCTTACGCTCCGATTCGTCGCGACGAGAGATTCGACGAAATTACACTCAAACTAATTTCCATAGTATGGGTACAAGAAGCGCAAATATGTATATATATACATATATATACATAAGGGAAGATGAGGCAAAATGGGCCAATGGGCAAAAATAGGACAGTCACGATACTCAAATTTTGGGGCAAAATGGACCAATCCTGAAATTTTATGAAATTTTAGAAAATGGCATTTTCAAGTTTGATGGCCATTATGTATGCTGCAGACCACTCCTTACTTACCTAAAAAAATATCGGAAACTGCGTGTAATGAAATTCTATGGAACATTTCTCTGCGCTAAAATGGACCGATCGTAAAAAAATAAGAATACAGGTAAATAAAACTCTAAGCCGATAATTGTCGATTAAAAATGTCTACCATTATTTTTGTTATGGGAAAATTAATATTTTCTAACGAAAATAGTCCACATATCGCTTTCAGGTAGTAAAACATTTGAGGTTTTCATTTTTTTCACTGTTATCGAATTACGGCTCATTTTGCCCCATTTTTTTTTGTTCATGGCAATACCCCGAAGGTGTGACAAATTAATTCGTCAATTTATTTTTATAATGTTGAAAAGTAGTGGCAAAGTGTTGTGTATATCGAGGAAACTCTCTGAATTGCTAAAGCGGTTCGTTTTGCCCCATCGTTCCCCTACGTATATGTATATATCTCTAAATCTAAGCGTAGGGAGGATGCATTTGTACTCTGCATGACTTAGGAGAATTGAGAACGCGTTGAAAGTTTTGCGAAATTTGTTATTCGACCAATTTCACTGATGACTCCTTATCGTGGAATACATATTTCTCACGTGAAAAAAGTTTAATTCCGACGATATAAGTTCTGTGTACAGCCACGCAATTTTTATGTTTAACGAGTCTGAATAATAATATCTCTTATCGCTGGAATGATTAAAAATTCATTTACAATAGTATAACGAATCGTTGCATGAATAAAATTCCGGGGAAAAGGCTTTTTACATCAGGTGCGCAATAAACGAGGATTATTCCGTTTGTATGTTAATATTTCTTACTATGATATAAGTTATATACATATTAAAAAGTCATAGATTGTGGAAAAGTGTTTAAAGCAGTTTTGCATTAGCATTCTTTTGCTATAGAAGTACTGCGTGCAACAAACATGATGCATATAGTAAATAGTAATATAGATATTATCGTTGTACAATACGATATAAAAAAAAGGTATAGTGCAAAAAATGTGTAATAAATTATATGATTAATATGTTAATTATATAAAAACCACTAATTTCATATATATGTACCTATATTCATATATTTCTAAAATATTATAAGAAGAATTGTCATTCTGCTGAAAAATGCTCAATAAATTATTATTATTATTATTATTATTCTTTTGAAAGAAATTATATTTAAAAAAAATTTAATCAGTTTCTTCATTACGTTGGTCGTTCGAACGATTGAAAATAATTCTTAATGCGCTTCCGTTACAGCTTCGTCTGCGATAATTAATCATACGAAAATATCGTCACGTGTTACCAGCTACGGGCGACGATTTAGGAAAACTGACTCGACTGGATATTCCGACGAAATTTGTCATCGGAATGGTAGTCGTTATTATCGTAGACTCGAACAAGTCACTGGTAGTCCTCGCGGGCGCGACCATCATCCTTGCGTTCGCAGGTATATAGAGGGCAGATAGCCGGATACGTAACATTCAGACACTGCCGTAACGTTAGTTATAGCTATAATCTAACTCGTGAAATTGTTCGTTTGGCTATATATCGCACGAGAGATACGAGCTAATTGTGAAACGGTGCCTGTCTCCCCTCATCTCCTCGTTGCCCTCTCCCTCTCCCCCCATTCACGTTGCATCGGGAAGGATCTATATTAATTAGTCGTATGCCCGCTCAATGTGACGGATGAGTCCCATGGCGTGCGAGTCATCTCGTTTCTCTCCATATATACATATATAGATATATATATATTTCTCTTGCCATTTGTGTGATAGCCGATGACGCGATAGACGAGAGACAATCGAATCGAATACAGAAGGAGAAATTAGGATCCGTAACGGCGGTGAGTCCATTGAAATGTCTTTGGTTCGTTAAAAAGCGAAAAAAAAAAGCCTTTAAAAAACCAGGAAAAAGAAAAAATAAGTAGGCCACGGAAACGAACGAGAGACTCCAATTCCATAAATAACAAGTGAGAACGAGAAAGATGATTCAGGGATCCAGGGAGCTCTCTCGAGTCATACGTTAACTCCATTATATATATAAATACAGGAGAAAATGAGGCAAAATGGACCGCTTTAGAAATTCAAGGAGTTTTTGTCGATCCAAACACTTTTGCACTACTTTTGATCCCACGAAATTGATGTCACATCCCTTTAGAATATTAAGAGAAAAAAAGGGCCAAAACGCCCCGTAATTCGATCGCATTGAAAAAATGAAAAAAAAAAATTAATTTAAAATAATTTACTACTAACAAGCGATGTGTAAACTATTTGCTGAGGAAATTCAAATTTTGCTATACCATAAATTCTCTTTCTTTTTTTTTGGTTAACAATTAACTACAGCATGAATAATAGCCAAGAAACATGGAAATCAAATTTTCTGAAAATTTCATGATTTTTAAGGTTGGTCCATTTTGCCCCATCTTCTCCTACGTTTACATCGGAGACCTAAAATCAGACAAACTTATTTCACAATCTGTCGGAATAGAACATAAGACCTTGTGATTTTAGGCGCTGGATATGCGTTACGCGGTTGGTGAAACGATGAAGAAATACCTGTAGATGGCGACAGGCGACGGCAAAGGCGATTTTACCTACAGACTTTATTTTATTCAAGGCCGATATAGTGCAACTCTATGTACAAAATAAGATTATCGCAGAATCTTCTTTCTCCATAAATTGTACGCACGACGGTTCGTAACTGCTTGATCGATGCCGACTTTCGCTCGAACTGATGAATTCCGAAAAACAACGCCATTTCGCACGCAAATCTTCGCGTGAATGACGAGTGGAATAATTTTCCTGTCGATTGGCCTCTTTCACGATGACTTACTATTTACTCGGTAGCAACGAACTTTGATATTCGATAAAAGTCGATTAATCGTGCTATCACAGCACTCGGTCATCTCCCAAGCGTACGAGTAATTAAAACAAGTCGACGAGTAGTACCAACGATGGTATAGTAGACGAGGAGAAAGTGCTGCGTTGTTAGACATATCAATTTTCAAACCTAATATCCTCGTTTCGCCGTATAACAAGTACGAATACATGCATAACAAATATTTATGAACGAAGGCAGTGTATCGCTACCAATTCGCGACGAGGTTAGTCATCAGTAGTGAGCTGAACTTCTATTCAAGTGGAGTTGATGGTAAAAATTGTTTCCAAGTACGATGTCGATTCTCTTTATCGTCGCGTCAAAGTGCGGAGTGACGACCAGAACGATCAAAATCAACAATGGAACTTCGTTGCTCTGTCGAAGTATCGGTCTCGCGCCTCGACATCTCGAAACAAAAATCGACTCTTTTCGGACGAATAACTTTCTGAGACGAAAAAAAAATTGCGCGTTCAGGAACAACAGGCATTTCAGTGGATCGTCCTGGCTGTCGTCGATAAAAGCGAATCTCAGCGCTAACAATGTTTTAAGCAGCCATTTTCCCGAAATCAATGGTTTTACCGGTACATATGTTCACGAATACATTTACAGGGATTTGGATAAATGGTCCGACAAAACGGCTTTGGTGAGAAATAGTTTGGATGCTGTATTGGAGAAATTATTTCGGCTTTTTTTCATACGCTAAGATGATCATTGAGTGTTCATTTTGAGTTTTTTTTTTTTTGAGAGTAGATATGTTCCGCGACCGGAAGGTCCTACACTTACGAGGAGATGAGAAAACTCGCTGGAAAATTAGCGACTTCACTGCGTAAAAGCAATCTACGTCCGGGAGACACAATCGCAGTAGTATTGCCCAATGTTCCAGAATACACAATTTTGCTTTTGGCTGTTAGCGAAGCTGGACTTCGGGTAATTAAAAAAGAAAAGAAATCATACAAGAAAAATCATAAACGGAGATCGACAAATGATTTTAATCCTGAAACACAACCCATTTTCACGCTTGTTTAACTTTTTCAAAAATCAATATTTTTAAGTTGAATTCCAGTGAAATGAAAACGTCAGAATGTAAGGAAAAGGTCTGTTAAAATGCCGTATCATTATCTGACAAATTATAGAATTTATACATTTTTTCAATGATATTCAAGTCGATAAATAAAAAGTAAAATTTAAGATTCTTCCCACCGGATCCAGCAGATCAATATTCGTGATATTCGTGGATTAAAAAATGTTTTCGCAATAATTGTTCATAATAGATAAACCATTGACTGTACCGATTTCCGATCAGAGATAATATTTCGTATTAATTTCGTAATATTAACGATCGATATCAATAATAACATAGGCAACACTGATCAATCCAATGTACACTGCGGAGGAGATAAGTGTACAGATAAAGAATTCAAACGCGGCAGCGGTTTTCACCGTACCATCGAAGCACGCAGTCGTGGCTGCGAGTATAGCGGGAAATTCGAACGTAAGAATGCCGATCATCGTGATTGAGGATGGAAACGGTACAGCACCGGAAGGAACAATAAAATGTTCCTGTATGATCAGAAACGATATTGAGGAATTCGGTAAAACCGGCGAAAAGACCGGTGTCGACGCAGAGGATACGTTTATATTGCCATATTCGAGCGGCACAAGTGGGCTTCCCAAAGGGGTCGAATTATCGCACAGGTACAATCAATGGCAGCCGCAAGCTTGCGGTAGCTGTTATCGCTTTGGCATATTCATTTATGTTTTCTTCGCATAAGTCATTCTGATGAGACGTTTTGTTTATCTTGCAGAAATCTTGTCGCGAACCTCATGCAAGTTCGTGTAAAAGGCATTATAATAGCTCGCGACGCTACAGCACGTCATCAAGAAGTATTGCCGATAATACTACCGATGTATCATATCTATGGATTGATGGTCGTCCTCAAAAATTATCTGTGGTACTATCGCCTCAATTCGACTTATTTGTATATTACAAAGTTCCCATCCATTTCAATTTTTCAATTATTTTCTTCTGTATAATTTTGTTCGATTCCATCTTGTTGTACCAAAGTATGACTGGACGTTTTCATCATTCGCAGTTCCGGCGGAAAACTTATCTGCGTGCCGCAATTCACTCCGGACATTTTTTTCAAAGTGCTGGAAGAGAATCGTGTTTCTCAGCTGTATGTGGCACCGCCGCTTGTACAGATGCTTGCTAACGACGAGAGGCTCAATAAGCGTCACGTCGAAAGCATACAACACGTCATTTCCGGCGCAGCGCCGATCGGCGAAGAAGTTTTAACAAAATTTCTCAGCAAAACACCGCCGAGCTTGAAAATCGTACAGGGCTACGGACTCACGGAGTGTGGGCCGGTCATATCGTTGAGTTCTGATGCGCCGATCACGTCGACTGGATACGTTGTACCAAACACCCAAATTCGAATCGTCGGTTACGACACTGAGAACGAGGGAAAAAATTTGGGCGTCGATGAGGTAGGAGAGATTTATATTCGCGGCCCACAGGTCATGAATGGTTATTACAAGAATCCTGAAGCTACAGCCAACTGTATGGAGGGCGACTGGTTTAAAACTGGAGATTTAGGCAGCTTCGACAAGAGTGGTAAGACATTTGGAGAAGAGAAAACGTAACTAACAATATTATCCTTGATCGATCTTAATTTTAGATCTATAGGTCCTTAAGAAAACATAAATAGAATTCTCTCGTTTATAAATCATTGACAAAAGATAAATAAAATTCTATGTAGATTATTCACAGAAGTGTGAAGACAATTAGACAAGAGAAAAGGTAACTGACGATATTATTGTTCATCGATCTGAGTTTTCGATATATAAATCTTTTATAAAGAGTAAATCAAATTGTAGATCTGTAGATCATTTACCGAATACAGATGGATGATATGCTAAAACTATAGATCTTTTGCAGAAGAAAAATTGAATTTTAGATCCATCGATCATTTAGGGAAAGTAAATCAAATTATAAATCTATACATCTTTGGGAGACGAATTTCATTCTCGTTGTACAGACCATAGAAAGTAATTGCTTGAAATAATAAACAATGTTAAGGGCGGTTAGTGTTCATTTCGCCTAAATTCGACAAAGCGGAGAGGGAATTCTAACACTTCTCGATAGTATAAAATTCTGAAAAAATGAATGCATATGAAAGGCAATGAAAAGATTCATTTTGTATAATAATAATTGCAAAATATTCTTATCAAATTGATGAAAAAAAAAACTTGTGTAAACAAATTAACGGTAACTCAGAAAATAATTTTCATTAAAAAAATTGAGTTATCGTAAATTTGTTTAACAATCTTTTTTATCAAAATTTGTTAATAACATTTTACAATTATTATTATGTAAAATTAATCTTTTCAGTACCTTTTATATGCACGAATTTTTTCAAATTTTTATACCAACGAGAAGTGTTTGCAATTTCTTCTCCGCTTTGTCCAATTTAAACGAAATGAACAACCACGCGGTCAATCCGCCTTACTAACGAATATTCACACTTTGCGTTCAGGACTCGTATACATACGTGGGCGATTGAAAGAACTGATAAAGGTCCAAGGTTTCCAAGTAGCCCCCGCCGAGATCGAGCATCTGATTCAAGGTCATCCAAAGGTGGCTGATGCCGCCGTAATTGGCGTTTCTGACGAGAAATACGGCGAAATTCCTAAAGCCTTCGTGGTCCCGAAAAACGGTGCTAAGCTCGATGACAACGAAATAAAAGAATACGTCGCAGAACGCGTCGCAAAATACAAGCGACTCGGACATGTTGAATTCATCGACAAGATACCGAAAAGTGCGGCGGGAAAGATACTGCGACGAGAGCTTAAAAAAAAGTGAAGGTAAACAAATGAGCGTCAAGATACTTTTATTATGAATGAAGAGAAAAGAAAAAAAAAGAACGAAAAATCGACCAGTCGATAGCGATTTGTCCCGTAGCGATTATTTACAATTCGAAAATGAACAACAGAAGTTTGTAACTATTCTTTGGATTTTTCAGCTGCCGCCGCGTCTTTGTCAGCGTCCAATAGCGCGCTCTTTATACCGACTTTCTTGAGCTCTTCTATCAGCTCGCCGTTCTGATGCATCTGCAGCATGATGTCGCAACCGCCGACGAAATCGCCGTTAATGAAGACTTGCGGTATCGTTGGCCAATTTGAGAAATCCTTTATGCCTGCGATAAAATTTAATTTACATGTTATATTAATTACATTATTTTTCTATGACTATTTTTTCAACGGAGACTATTATTTTTTGTATGATATATATATCGACCATTATTAGTTGAATTAGTTGACCATTATTAGTAGTGTTATACATTCTGAAATAAAACGGTGTCTATCGTTTCAATATATTGCCCCAACCTTGTCTGAGAGATTCGTCTTCCAGTACGTCATAAGCGTCGTACTTAACGCCGTGCATTCGGAATATCTGTACCACCGCATTGCTGAAGCCGCATTTTGGTTCTTCCGGTACGCCTTTCATAAAAACTACAACTTTGTTTTTCTGGAATATCGAAGAATAATTTATATATTAATTGATGATTCGCTTCGATAAATAAGCCGGTCTTCGGGAGGGAAAGAAAACTGATAATTACTAACCTTCACTAAATTCCCGATATCCTCACTCGTCGTAGCGAAACTTCTAGCGATCCACGAGAGCCTCGTGGCTCTCCTCATGGCAAACATTTCTCACGCACTATCGTCTCGCGAAAACTTTTGAATACAAAGATTTTTGTCGAGAGAACGACGATGCAACGACGTCGAGAGGTTAAGAGAAACTCTCGTTACCACTGGCGGTGGAAACGAGAAATCCTGCGATCAGCTGTTCAATCAGTATATATAGACATACAGAAAGAATGCCTCGTGATAGCAGCTGTAGATCTAAAAGGAGACTCGGCGAACTGCGCACGATGGTTCACGTTCTGAACAGCTGATTCCGCAGGAAAAAGGATCTCTGACTAAACAGCAGTTGGTCAGCAAGTTAAGAGGTATTTTCTCTCGTATTTTCTACTCAATTATAGGAAGAAAATTTTCGGTTAATTATCGACGGAGGGAAACGTATATTAGCATTTATTTTTCAACGAAAAATACGAAGAAAAAAAAATGTGTGCGCCTTTACTGAATGAAAATTGTACATAAAAAATAAATCATTATCGAGATAAGAGTTTTTTATTTGTCAAAAAAAATTTTTCACGTCGGTTAGTTATCATCTGAATATATTTTACTTTTCGCCAACGAAAGCCATCGTAGAATCTATACGGATGGCGTTCCGGGCGATTTAGTACGAAAATTTCGAGTACACGCCGAACGGCCTCTCGGATTGAATCGATTAACCGCCCTGTTCGCCGTTCTGCAACGCACAATCGTCACACTCGTCACGGACGCGACGTCGGTCTCGTCACCTGCGCATATGTTTTCTCGCGGAGATCACGAGCTCTACGAGATAACATTTTTGCGCAAGTGTTTTCGCGAAGATTGTATTTGATACGGAAAAACAGCACGAAAAAAAAAACTTCTCTTAGTGAAGGAGGATAATATTTTTCACAGGACATCAAAGAACACCGGAATATTGATCTACCGGGTTGAAACTCTGCGTTCTTCCATCATGCATTATAGAACGAGTGTCCTCATTAGGTTTATTATCAAGGCCACCGGCGCGTGCCCACTCACTGCCGACGCCGTTGTGACGACGTTTGCGAATCGCGGATATTCCAACGATGATAAGAAATTTTCTGAAATTCATTTTATCAAACGCCCTGCTGTCCTCTTTCCTCATTCCTCCGTGCATCTGTCTCGGTAGATGCTTTGTCACTAAGGACGCAGTACCAGATGCTCGCGAACCATTTCGCAGTAATTTAACAAAGTTGGGGCCAATGAGAGTCACCCAAATCAACATTTACGTGCGTCCATCGCTGATTACCATCGATACTTCGGAAAAAAACTCATCTCTGTGAAAAAGTACCTTGAAGTATCGTTAGTTTTTTCAGTTCAATAATAGATAGAAAATCGTATCGTGATTGGCAGTCACAAATTTAAATTAAAATTTTTTAAATTTCATTTAGATTTTTTTTTATCCTTCAATGATAAAAGAAAAACTCATTCGCACTAAAAAAATTACCTTAAGAAATCGTTAGTTTTTTTTTAACCCAAGTCTCAAGATAATTCGTATGATAGTTAGCAGTTAATACGATAAAAGATCGAAAATTTTATATAGATTTTTTTATTTATTTTTAATGCTTACAAAATAATTCAATCAATGTTTACAAAATAATTGATGTTTTACAAATAAAAAAATTACTTTATCAGAGTAATGTCATGAGAAATAGAAATTATGAATGAATAATAAATGTTTTTCTTTTTGAATGTAAAAACCGAACAACATAATGGAATCGGTCCGCGTCAGCGCAGTCTAAAAAGCAATAATTCAAATTGAAATATACCAGAATGTCGCCTAATGCTGTTTCATATATAAAATTATATAGTGTAATGAACTAAATAAATAAATCAATCTTCAATTTTCCGCCGCAGGTGAGACGTCGGCCGATTGATTTCTCTCGTCCGTATCTTCGCTCGACGACTTATCAACATCGTCGTGTTTTCAAAATTTGATACACAACGCCAAGAAAGGAAAAAAAATGCTTTCCCATAGTAGACGCTTTGCGAGTAAAAAAAATTAATGAAGAAACGATATAAAACACGTAATTTTTTTTTCCATATAATTTGGGCTGATATTTTGTGGATTTTCGATACATACGTATATACTTATGTATACATATACATATACATATAGAAGTTAATGTCGTTTTTTAAATTATTCGGGAATTGCCAGGGTCTCCCCTGGGTTAGTATTAATATTTTATTGATTAGTAATAATTAGTAATTTCGGCGTAAAATGAATCCAAACATTGATTTTGTAATTTTATTTTTTTTTGCATAAATAAATTATGAACAATAATTTTTTTGCAAATCAACTAAAATCAATATTCCGATTTTCCACCGTACTGTAACACATACACGAGGGCACATGGACGTATATATACACAGTCAATAATCCGCTTGAACCTCAATAAATATGTTTTATTCAACAATTTCGGCCATTTTGACGTCAAAATAACGAAATTTTTTTTATTAAAAATTAAAAATTTGTTTTCTCAGTAAAGAAAGAAGAAAAAAATATTCTCTCCGGCGGGGAATCGAACCCCGGTCTCCCGCGTGACAGGCGGGGATACTTACCACTATACTACCGAAGATTTCATGTCTAGTGATCAACTTTTATCGCTATTCAACTATAAAGTCGTTAGGAAAAAAAAAAAATTTTTTTGCAAAATTTTTTTTCGATTTTTTCTCGCATGAATATAATTGCTTTGCAATGAAATATCAATAAATCTCAAGCATTTACCGTGTTATAATATACGAAAATGATTAAGATTCAGTTTGTCATGGATTTTCAATTGCAAAGTCAAAAAACCTCACCATTATTAGTAACGAGAATTTTTCCAGTAATAACAGAAGTTATCCCATCTTAAGAACAAACCGACAATATATATAGTTACCGACATTTTTTCGCAATGTCATTTTTCGACGTTTTGCAACATTCTGAATACGTTTACATGAAAATCTACAAAAAAAAAGTTTCTCGCGAACAAAGGTTCTCGCGAAAACAAAATCCATCGATTTTGCCAAAAATGACCTTGAAAAATTGTTATTTGTTCTCTTTCAACCTAATTCTCAGAATATCTTGTATTGTGATTAGCAAAAAATAAATACAAGTTGAAATTTTCTCGATTTTATTTAAATTTCAATTTTTTTTTTTTAATTGTATGTTTTTTCATTTTTTTACTTAAATTTTTTTTAAATTTCAATAATTCCATTCGTTTTAAGTTCGTAAGTACGAATCTTATAAATCTTCCACGCCTTTTCTATCCACCATCGTTACGGCATGAAGACTAACCAAACTCTCTTCCATATTTGATGATATATCCGCATTGCCCACTCGCCACGTCGACTATATAGCGCCGACTATACCGCGAGGCCCTGTAACGCGGTAGTCTCGCGATGGCGATATATACATAGCACATGCGCGTATTTTAAAAACCCATCGTTCCATTTTCACTCGAACTCCCCCCCTTCAGCTACAACATATTCAATCTTCTATGACTCTTCTATCTGCCGAGAATGTACAGTTCAAAGGTAAAGCAAAGCCGATAAATATTTGATAACGCGATCCGTTTTGCCCGCCGACCCTCATTTCCCCTGAGTACATTACCCGAGCCGTACATACGTGAGACCCTGTAACGTGTAACGTCATAACGCGAGATATTGCACGTGCGCGAATGCACGAGGCAAATGTGACGGCCGAGGATCTCGGAGCCGTCAGACTTTCACCGAGTGGCATGTTGTACTATATACACAATATATATATACAAGTATAATATACCTGCAACACACGGAGTTCTACGAGCGTCGATCAAGTAAACTCGGATGTTCTTCGTTTTTAAGAGTTCCTCGATCGATCGTCTTCGACGAAGGAAACACACTGAAACATCCCGAGGTCACGGGGATTCTCAATGTTTATTTATTTCTTTTTTCCTTTCTTCTACTCTACTCTACGTCTCAACTTAATTAAAACGTTTATCCCTCGAAACCTCAAAGCAATTGTTATTTTTTTTTTATCGCGTTTGAGATCCCAGAAGACGAGTAAATAAGAAAGAAAGAAGGTCACGTGAAGATCTCGTGCCTAATAATAAGTAAGAAGCCCGTGTTGCGTTGTGCACTCGTTCTCGAAGGCCGTCCATCAAGGGACAAGGGACAATGATCACGCGATAACTGTAACTATACCATGATACTCCGGGCCGCCGAGTATCTCACTCCGCTAGAACTTGTCACATTTACGTTTAAGATACGGGTAACAACGATGTTCGAAATGATGTACCGCTCGTCGTATAAATCATCATCCGACGTCTCAATTTCATCGCAACACAGTTATTGGCCTTCGCGTTAATTCCTCTTACAACGATTGGCAGTCTCACCGACATCGCGGCGAGTGACCTCAGTATGCCAATAACCGCCATCTTTCATTCTACAACTGCGAATAACTGTGCTATTCAGCGAAACTACGTATAATGCCCCATAGCCTCGAGAAAAATAAAGAGAAACCGAGTACTTCCGGCCCTCAGGGACACACGTTACCGACAAAGTCCACGAAAAATTATCTTTCTGAATACGAAACACAATGCTACGATGTATTTTGTGAAGACAAAAAAAACAATAATAATTTCGGATGCTGCTGACCTTCTCGCGTGTTTTTTGCGTGCCTCATGAAACGATCCGGATTAGTTTGAGTGGCTCTGCTAGTAGAATATCGTTGAAGAGAAGAGGGAACGAAGGGGAAAGGGAAGGGGATCGAGCGACGACGGCGGCGAACACCCGACGAAGCATCTGTGATAGCGTGCGCGCGCTCGACCATCCGGTGTGCCGAGCGGACGGCTAGTGCGCGTCGGGGGTCGAGAGGAGCGGGTGGAGGCGCGCAACGAGCGACAAACCTCCGAGAGCAAAAGAGAACAGGAGGAGAGGGGGGGGGGGGGGGAGAACGAGAGAACAGAGAGGTGGAGAGGGGCAAGCGAAGCACGCGCCAGATGCAAGAAAGAGATGCAGATATCGGTTTGTGAATAGACAGAGAGAAGAATATCGGGACGCCGCATGGCGGCGCGGCGGCAGCAACAGCAGCAGCAGGAGCGGACGAGAAACGTTGAATAAGAGGGGGCGGACTGGACTGTTTGGCGCGCGAGAGCGGGATAGAGTGAGAGTGTACACTGAGTGTGTAGAGTGGAGTGGATCACGCCGCGGGCTAACGCGAGAGCGCTGTGTGGTAGGGGGCGCCACGGGGGGGGGGGGGGGGGTGTAGGGGGGCCGCGAGGACAAATGACGAAGCGCGCGCGATCGAGTATCAGGGCCGTATGAGCACGCGACACATCGGTTTCTTATACTTTGGTTGAACGGCTATTAGGCACAGACTGGTATATTGTCGAGAAGTAACTATGACGAGGCAACGAAAAAAAAATGTCTGTGAATATAAAAATAAATAAAAAACTTACGCTTTTGCATGAGAACTTTGGACTGTTATCTATGTTAAGAATACGCGTATTTTCGGTCGATGTTTATTGGTTAAAGAATCGTTAACACCTCATTTATGAGATTCTTTACCAATGAACTCGACTTGCCAGATAAAACTTCGATTTATTTGCGCCATGTTTTAGAAATTACGAGTTACGATTTAAACGGTTTATATAACAATAAAAAATGGGAAGGATGGGAAAAAACTCGGAAATTATCGATGGTATCGATAAAAATATCTCCGCTGTTTTTTTTTTTTCTTTTTCGTGACAACAGTCCGCCGTACGCAAAGGGTTATTTACAACGATCGATTACTTATTTAATCGTTAGATAAAAACATCATTAGGATGCTTTATCATTCATTTTATCGGTAATTTCCACCGTTTTGGTTGTCAGACTCCTTAAGCGACAATTACTATAAGATGTATGAAAATGAATTAAAAAAATTTATTGAAAAATAAATTATTATCGAGTATTACGATTATTGACATTTTCTTACTGTTAGAATTCTCGATAAATTCAATTTAGAGGTTAGAACTCAGGTTTTCATGGTACATCGAGAGGTTTTGTTATTTCTCGAAATTTCGAGAATACGATATTATATCGAAGCTTTAGACGCGGGAAATTTTCATCAATATGTTATGGAAAACAATTGTCACCGTTGAGTTTTAACGAATGCATGAAACGCTCTGAATCGCTGTCGGTCATCGGAGCGCGCGAGCGTCTAGCGTGAGACAAAAATAGAAAACACGAGAGGGGAGAATATGTTCATTAGAGTAAAGCCCGCGTGACAGAAGCGAACTCGCGTGCGTGCCGTAATCTCTCCTCTTCTCTTCTCGTTTAATTCGATATGATACTTAATACAAAGAATCGTCGGTCAAATCGAACGCGTTGCGAACAGAACTGTAGACTACGCATGCGAGAGAATCGTTCGGTTAGAGAGACAGAGGGGAAGATACGAGAAGGCGAAAATTCTCTGTAGGCGAGAGAGGAGAGAGAAGCCCCGACCGCGCGGCAAGCCGTGGGGCGATGGGGCTCGTGCGATGACCGGGAGAAACACCGTTCTTCGACGAATTCCACGAGTCCCTCAACTCCCTCGGCTACTCGCGGCGGCGGGCTTCGCAACTCGAACTTCTCTCGTCCCTAAGTAACACAGCCGGTTAGTCCGAGGAATTACGACAACGCAAGGAATGGAGGACTCTCCGCGAGGCCGCAAAGGGTTGCTCGTGACTACGAGTGCCGAGGTGCAGCGCAGAGTAGAATACGCGAAGCTTCTCGTTAGAAGATAATTCCCCGATGAAACGAGAAAGAAAATAAAGCAAAAGCACCTCGAGCTCGCAAAAAATAAAAAAAAAAAAGATCTGAATATATAAATGTAGAGAAAAGAAAATAATGGAAAGAAAATGAAAGAATTCTCACCCCGAAGCTGTTGTCCTTAGGCTAAGTAATGATAAACCAAGAAAAAAAAAACGAAAAAAAAAACAACAACAATCGTAAAGGCGAGTAAAAAAAATATTTCAAGCACGTAAAACAGCCGAGAAAAAAACATTCCGATGACGCAGAAAATAGTTCCTTGTTTCGTGTTCCCTCTCCGACCCTTCTTCATTCTTTGTCTCGCATGAATTCGTCGCGTAGATGGGAAAACATCCAAAGTTTAATTTTCATGATTTTGACCTGCGACGACCCCGTCAACGGTTGGAAAGAGAAGAAGCGCGGAGGGAAGAAAAGAATTAGAAATATACAGAGAGATATTCAAAGACTGCTACCCCCTCCCTCCCTTCACCGTCCAGAAAGTAACTATGGGTTATACAGGAGAGAGCAGAGTAGAAGTTCTCTACTACCAGTGCTACATTAACGGTCTTGAGAGTTGCGCGACTGGATGAGAGAGCGAGAAGCTCGATGGCATCGAGAAGGAGAAATATACTTACGAGAGACGAGAAGCGCGTCGATGGTGGGAGTAGTGGAACAGAGGAGAAAGAACTTTGGGTACATAACGAGCGAGGGAGATCGCGTCGGAGAGTGGGTGGCTCCGAGGTACAACGCTGCGCCAAGTGCGGCAGGGGAAAATCGCAGTCGCGGTTCGAGATTCGCCGCGTGCGCACTGGGGCGCACGTTGTTACGTGTTTTTGACGCCCCCCTCTCCTCCTCTCTGATCGTCATGTTAAATATTTGTTGTTGTTCACCAAAAATCATTATGCTAAATGCGATTTACAGCGAGAAATGAATCATCGTTGCGTATTCGCAACTGAGACAAAACCTAATCGAATCATCGAAGGCATTAATTATCGATAAGGCGATCACATTAATAAGAAATTTAGCTAATCTTCGTTAGGCACGTAAAAAAAAATGACAGGAGTAGTTTTTGGTAGGTCATGAATTAATATCGTCGCTGAAACATTTCGGTTGTCGATATGAATAAAATCGAAATATCAACGGGTAGAGTAACGGAGAAAGGGTTAGAAAATGGCTTTTACCGGCAACGCGCGCGTGGTCGTTTGTCCGAGCTTACCTCAACATCGTCGTCCTCCTCGTAGTCCTCCCTCGTCATAGAACGCGGGCTCCCTCGCTGCTTCGCCCACGCGCTGTTGTACACGCGCCCCTCGTCAGACTTTACGTCATCGAGAAAACTGAGTCGGAACTGTGACGTCAGTCGGCACGAGCGTCGCGCGCGCGAGATACGCACACGATGATACACCCACAGAGCGGGCCGGTTTGTTGCGCTGCTGCTGCTGCTGCCGCGGTTGGCTGGTGGTAGTGGGAGAAAAACAACGAGAACGGTTGAAGCCCGAGCGCAAGAGAGATACGTATATATACACAGAGAAACGGTCGACGGCGCAAGTGGGAGAGTTAAAACACTTTGGCGAACGGCGAGACAAAGATGAAAATAATGAGAGAGCGACGGAGTCATCGTCTCTCGGTGTACGAGAGAGCAAAGCTATTATAAACGTGTAACGCGAGTTTGAGACAAGAAAGAAGGGTTATGTTGGGTACACTTTTGAGAAAGGGAGGCCGCTATAGACGCGCGCGCGCGCGCTTGCCTCGACGGATACCGTATCGTAAACGGAGTATAGCCGCGAAGAATCGTAACGACGTTTTCGTTTGGTAAGAAGGAGGGTAGAGGTGAAGAGTAGGAGGACGCGCCGCGAGACGAGGGAGCGAGCGAGCGCGATAGTACCGCGAATACTCAAGTAATCGACTCCGACTGGCGCGGACACGGTATCGCCTTCTTCATTCGTCTTCTATACTAATACGGACTTTTGACGTGATTCGAGAAAGAGGGCTGTTTACACGTTTGGTTACTTTATTTTTCGCGTTCGAGTTTCACGATATGCGATAGATCGCGGTATACAAATAACTCAAATAATTTTACATTTCTTTGTTAAATTTAATAAAAATCACGATATACATATATACTATAGAACGGCGAATAAATAAAAAAAAAATTTCACGAGATTGTTCTCGAGAGCGGAGTCAGGTTCGAATGTGAACAGGTGGCTTCAACGGTGAAATAACCGTGAAGGAACTTTGTGTGCAATAATAACCGTCTTGACGAGTATTGATATCGTAAACAACGCTTGTGTTTTCTTGACGAAGTGTTTTTTTTTTCTTCTCGTTCAACTGTCAATCATCGTTTCGTACGATAGAAGGAAGTTTAACCGAGAAAAAAAATATATCAAATTATCACATCCCATCAGTTCGCTATTTAACCGCGTTTGCTAAAGCAAAAATCGGAAAAGAACATTGACGAGGCAACATTTGCGCAACAGCCGAATAGATCGCGCAGCGAGGTCTCTCCGTCTCACGGCTCGTTGAATAATTGTGTTGACAAAATTCAAACTGACCGGACTCTTCCGAGATAAACGTCATAACGTCATCAACGTATCTGCTCGCTGTGCTGTTCTGTACCGAACTCTCTTCTCTATGTATATATAGTCCGCGTAACATCGAGCGGTCGGCCTGGTTAATTCAATTCTCGGGCGATAAAGTGCGCGGAATCTTCGAGGTACTTGTTGATTCGAGACGAGAACTCTTAATCTGCGTCGTGAATTGTGCTCGTCGCTCAGAGGTTAACGGTGTGTCGGAAGAGAAAAGAGAAGAGGAAAAAGGAAGAGAACAGGAGGAACGAAGATTTTTGGAAAATCGTTGAGAGACCAAAACAAAAAACAAAACGTCATCCAGGATGCTCGACTTTGAACAACAGGCGAATCAGGCACAGGCACTGGCCTCGCTCGACGGGGATTGGCATCTGCTTGAGGGTAAGCGCACGACCTTCGCAATTCTTTTACATTTATGTCAATCGATCTCTTGCATCGATACTTATCTCGCAGGTTACAACGTAAATTATCGTGACGAATGGTTTCCATGCAATTCTAACAGCGAAAAAAAAAGATCTAATATTTAAACCGTTATTTTGAGGTTATCTCCGTTTTAAAAAATGTCGCAATTTTTTTTCTTTAATCCGTCGAAATAAAAAAAAAATTATACAAAAAACGCTTGAATTGTATTTATTACGTTATATTGACTTTTGCATTCGGATCGAAGCCATTAAAAAAAAAAAAAAAAGAAAAAATTTTTTTTTTTGCAAATCGGTCGAATGTAGAAATAAGTTTTTTAAAAATTCGTAAACAGTGTGTATTACGTAGTATCAATGTTTAGCTTTCGATGTTTACGAAGATACAGACTGAGGTTGAATAAGCTATTGAATTGATAAAACTCCTATGTGATAATTTGTGGGATTTGTAAAGGGGATACGGGGCTTTGAGTTCTCTTTCTGCTTCTGCTGTTTTCCGCTGGGGGAGGCTCACTGACCTCGCCCACGAGTTTCTCAGGTCTCTCGCTCGTGAACGACGCGGTTGAGCTTGAGCCGTAGCACAGTAGTAGGCAGTAGTAGGAGGAGAAAGTGAAAACAGGTGAAATCGTGACAGAGAGGAGCGCGAGAAGCTCTCCCCTCCACCGATAAGATAAACCCTCTCTCCGTGTCTCTCTCGCCGCGTTGATAAGCCGGTTAAAAATAATTAATCGATACTACACAAAAGTCGAAAGATTCGAAGCCAATATATTTCTTTTCGAGTTCACCGAATTTACGATTCGATTCATTTATTTATTTTTTTTTCTTGTCTCACGCGTTATCTTCGAAAGTCGATTTATCGAAACGACGATGAATCTTCTTCCACGTAGATCGATCTACAGATACATACCTCTCGGGTCACACCGCGAAATATAATTTGAATGACAAAATTTCTTTGTTCTCACGATGTTTCGTACGAACATCGAAGTTACCCCAGAATCATTCGCGATCTTTCGCGTGGCCCTGAACGTATTTCGTCGGACGCTCGTTGCATGCGTAATTTATAATATACCGACAGAATTTCAAAAGAAAAACGAAAAGAAGATGAAAAAAAAAACACTCGCGAGATAGATAACATAGAGAGATAGAGACAGAGATGGAAAGATAGAAAAGAGACTCCGGAGGCCACACGTACAACCTGTTGAATTTTTGTTGACGTCTGATGTCCCTTATAAATGAACTCGTATTGTTTTTTTTTCTCGTCTCAATGCGGCAAATATGAAAAATCGAAAATTGAAACGAAGAAAAAAATAATGATATCTCCATCGGGGGATATACGTTGATTTTAAATATGTCGCGATAAATATTCGTTCGTTCGAGAATCGATACTCGGTCTGCGTAGTTAATGTGCTCGTAGACTTGACCGACTCTACGTGCGTCCTTCGATGTCAATAATTATTATTAATTCATAAAATGACGTAAGCAAATTCAAAATATTTTATAAAAAAAAAAATTGGAAAAAATTATCTTCGATGTTAATCGATTGTATCTTGTGGAGATCGATAAATTTGAGGATTAATTATTTCGCGAAGTGTTCGAGTGTTGTGGATGCACATTGGAGAGGATCGGTTGCTCGAGCTTCTCGTGCAGTTGGTTTATGCCGAGGCGATAATAGCAGACAAAGAGACTGTTCGCGCAACTTGTTTCGCTCCCTCGACTCGCGCGACGAGTCGGCGGTGGTGGTGGCGGCGGCGACGGCGGCGGCGGCGTCAGTATCGAGCGCGAAGGTCGACGAAGTCGGGAATGTCCCTCGATGTAGTCGCCGAGAGCTCGGGCCGAGTGTCGACGCGCCCGATCACTGCAGCCGTTTACTCGATCCTTATCTTCTCTTCGAAAGAACACGCACTCGCCTCGCAACCCAACACACGACATAATATCCTTAACCCTGTATGTACGTTATAATGCAGGTTACCAACGGTTTTCTATCGTTCCGATAACATCACATTAAATATTGCTATTGTCGACGTGACGATATATTCGATACATTGATTATTGTTTTCACCTCGAATCGAATAGACCCGATCGCCAAAACAATAAGGCTTTCCAGCCGAACAGCATGTGGAATGATATTCAGCCGATAAATCGTACTCTACGCACCAACATGTTTTTTACACGTACTACGCATCAGCAAGACGTTTTTCAATCGCCAATAATCGAGTAGAAGTATATATATTGTATATTATATATGCGATCGAATATCGTAAAAAAATCGTAAAAAAATTTTTTTTCGGAATTTTTCAGAAGTGCAGATGTTAGTCTAGACAATTAATCGAGCGGTAGATTTTTTTAGATTTTACTCTTTGTACGAAATATGTAGTCTGCATCCTTTTCGAGGCTTCTCATCGCTGCTCCCGATGGGAGGAAACCCGACGAGTCACACCTGTCACGACGATCGACGTTCGCGCCCCCACCCCTCTCCCCTCCCCCCTTCCTTGGTGTTGCACTGCTCGATATGTACGCGTGTGCGTGTGCGTATTAACTACGGGCGCGTGCGGTCCGTACGCACCTTCCCCGAGGACCGTATCTGGGGAAAGAGAGACCGGCAGGCAAGCAGACCTCCGCTGCATCACCTGGCGCTTTCCCTCCTCCTGCTGCTGGTGCTGCTGCTGCGTCCGCAACACTGTTGCATTCTTAACCTCCACACTTTATTCCGGTGCACCTTTTCCTCGGTGTTAATAATTTAATCAACAGCGACAATTTTTTTTTATTGCCTCCATAGCAACGGTCGATCCGTATCTTTGAAATTCGCCCCTTAACTCCGAAATCGTATAATCAAGTTGACGATTCATGGAAACTGACAACAATACATATAATTCGTCGTAAGTCTCGTTTTTTACACCTGTATTCCGATATATCGAAGAAAAAATTCACGAATATAAAATTTATTTCCTACACGACCGAAGCGAAAAAAGTGTCATTAAAAAATATAAAAAAATCACCACTTTTAGCTACCGACAAAAAGTACTCGTTGCGTAAAAGGTTAATATTAACCCTTTTCTACTCTCCGACTTGTCCACATCAACGCGTTATTCACAAAGCGTTAAATAACGCCGTTATAATGCCAATAATAATAAGATGTGAAAATAGAATGACCAGATGCATCGCAGCGTGTTGGTAAATGGTTAACGTGGATTACGTTATTAACCGTAGTGCTCTCGAGGCCACACATGGTTTATTGTGGACGCGAAAATAGCTGATGATCCCCTCGAATTTCCTATTTGTATAGAGTCGGTAGCACACTTATACCGCATACTAACTACAGGTACATATATATCGAGATATATATATATATATATATATATATATATGCGCACGACAAAGGTACTGTATACTTTGCGGCTCCGTTGGGAATCGTACGTTCCCGTTTTCGACTATACGCTCTCATTCGGGAGCTGAGCGTTATCTATGGTCACTGGTGGGGGGGGGGGGGGGGGGGGGGGAAGGGCAGTACGACGAGCGTGCGAGAGGGATAAAGTGAACGAGAGGCACATCGGCGTCGACTACGCTTTGGGCAGTTCGGGTACCGAATTGGGCCCTCAGCAACAACGCAGCATCGACGACGAGAGCCGCTTAATTATAATCACATGCATCGGCTAATCGGCACCACTGGTAAACTCACGTTCGACTCGACCCCCGACCGTACGCGGCCCGCATCGATAAACCGCGAGTGTGTTGCGCCGCGCGCTCTCGGCGTCCACGCACAACAAACCTAACTACACACGCACACATATATGAATATATATATATACGTTATATATATATATACGTTTAGCGGGTCTCGTGAAAGTACCGAGCAAATATATACGTTGCAGTTCTCTGTCGCGATTGCCAGATGCAGTTCAGCCGAAAAGCGAAATCCCACACCCCTTCGAAAGAGATTCTCTCGTACTCTTTTCGAGTTTCGATGACATAAATTAATTACAGAATACGAAATTACGCGTTTACGCTTAACGACTCGACTCGACTTTCCGGTGTATCTACGCGAAACTCGCGATATAAATACACATACGTATACTTACGTACGACACAGAACGTCTCGCGCGTTTGTTAGCACGGGGAATGCGATCGCGGAGATATAGTACACAGACGTACCGGTGATATCCTCGACGACGAGAAAGTAACCGAGAGAAAAGTAGTCTCTGTCACGCGGAGATTGAAGTTGTCGCAACGAGGGCAAAAGTAGAGCTCACCTTACGACTCGCGTCATAGCGAAAGATATCGCTGTTGGTTGTCGTTGTTCTCTTTTTTTTTTTTAACATTACCGCCAAACGTGAATTTGTTGAAGTTTTTTTACGAGAAAATCTTGAATTTCGGAATATTTTATTTCCATGTATTTTTTAAGGGGATGTAACTTTCACAATATTTCCGATATCGATATTACGCGTCGATGAGCTGTGTGCCTACATTCCGATGTTTCGATTTTATTGCAATCGAACTTAGAAATATTGAGTTTTGCTTTCGACATAATAAATAAATTTGGTCCACTAAATCCATATATGATTTTAATATGTTGCAAAAATATATCGTGGACGTCGAGGATTTAGAAACTTTCGAAAATACAAAATTACAACGCCCTTCGTGGTTTACATTTCGTTGTAACACGACGAAAAGGTCGGTCGCGTGTTTTCATCGTGATATTTCGAAAGGTGTTGGTATATCGGAAAAAAAATCTATCAACATCGAGTAGGAGAAGTGTACGAAGTTATAGAGTTAGAAAAAAAAAGAGGCGCGCCTTCGATCCTACCGTGGAGTCCCGGGTAGCCTTTGGAGGCCGTTGCGTCATTAGAAAAAAAAAAAAGAGTGCAAACATGAAACAATAAAATAGCACGACGCACAGTCCGTGCAAAGTACCGAGAAATTGAGACAGCGTGGCGAATGACGCATTAGAAAATAATACAGTAATACAGAACCCGAAGCCCCCGCGGATACTTCATTTATTATTTTAACGCAGAAAAGAAGAAAAAGAAAAAAATACGCGCGAAATAGATATAAAAATTGCTGCAAAGCAGATTAAATCGGCGGAGAAGCCGATCGATTGTACAGTCACTAAGCGAGTCTCGAGGACGTTAAACGGCGTATAGTTCGTAGGAGAAAGTGATATCGCGGTTTAGCTCGGGAGAGAGACTCGGTCAGTCAAACGAAAACGTCGTCGTATCGCTAGCGAGCAAAAGCCCCCCAAAGCAACAGCTCGAACAGAGTTCCCCGCGTTATAGTCCGAGAAAGAGAGTGGCGACGTAGTTTACACCACTCTGAGGTATACAAATACCTAATACCAACGATAGCGGAGTAGAGCAGCGCGATCCCCGCGTTCTTTGGCTCTACGTCGCCATTCCGTCCACGGAAATCGACTATGGTCGCTGACTTGAGCAACGATCCATTACTTACTACAAAGAGCGGTAAGCATTGTCGATGTAAAACTTGGCAATAGTGACAATATCGTTTTTCCTGCCTTCACGAAAGAAAAAAAGAAAAATCTCGTACTTAGTTGCGACGTAAAATCGATATTGTTGGTTTTTGATCTATAAATGTTTATTTTCCAGCCGTTGTAGAATTCACGCTGATAATAACGACACATTTTTTTTACGCTATCGTAATAAAAAAAAAAATTTTAAGAGTTTTTAGTTTTTTATTTTTTTTTATTTACATATATTTATAATAATAACAAACAAAAAAGTAGTTGAAGAATAAGTTGCGTATAACATAATATCGGAATAATTCACGTATATGAATTTTCCAAACGACGAAATATCGTATTGTCAGAGTTGACGGATCATCGTTTCAAAGTTACGAAAGGGACCCTCCCGGAGTATCGTATTTTCGTAACGCAACGCGATTTTGCCCAATAGTACGAGAGCGCCGCAGTATGTTTTGAAGCATAAGCGCAAGAGCGGGGCATTTGCTTTGACCGTTTGTGTTACAACGAGAAAGAGAGAGAGAGAGAGAGAGTCCTCCGTTTGCCCTACGTGTGTACCCCACACGCCGCGAAGGCCTCTCATCCTCTCTTTGCCTGATGTAATAGAAAGTGGAGCCGTCGCAAGGCTGTTGCCACTTCTCTCGTAGCCCCGTGACGCTCTTAGTTACCGGGTGAATGCGTTGATTCCTACTATCGTCCAGCATCGTTTTTCTCAACGAAAAAAACGCGTGAAAAGTCCGTTGAATCGAGAAAAATAATAATAATCGGACGTAATTCGAAATTTCGCGACTGCGAGACGACAATTTCGGCGAATAATATTTATGAATTGTTGTGGTTACAAAGCGATCGCGAGAAGCGTATTTTCCAAAAGCGTGTATAACAACATTGCGAAGAGCTAAATACGCTGCCGCAAGGCCGATACCGGAACTGTGCGACGAGCGAGAGCGGCGAACGTCAAGGACGAACGTGGCGGCACCGACGATGACGACCCAAGTCTCTTATAAATATATATATACATATTACTCCTTCTCTCTCTCTCTCTCTCTCTCCCTCCTTCTTCCTCTGTACGTAATAATAACGTCAGCCTCACTCGTTTCGCTCGTGTGTATCAAGAGCACGGGGCTCGCCCGACGGAGTCCTCGATTCGTTCGATAAAACGCGCCGCGTTTTACTACTACGTACTTCGGTCGTCGCGCCTCGAAACGCACCTGGTAGACTAGCGGCCCGCGAGTCTCGACTCTGTGTGCGCGCGCGAGAGACTCTCTCGGGAGCTACTGAATCGATGATGACTCGAGTCAAAGGCATTCGGACAGAGGCGAATCGATTGCGGTAACTGTTACGACGCAAGTATTTCAATCTCAGTGAATTACGAGACATTCGAGGAGATTCTTAATTATACTTTAATTCGATTATCGAAACATTGTTTCGATATTTCGATGATAATGGATTAATGAATCAATCAACACGGGAGTAATAGACGCGAGAGAGAAAAAAAAACGTTGCAGAAAGAAAAAAAAACATCGAGTCGCACGGAAAGAAACGAGTGGAGGAGTAGCGATGCCCACGAAAAGCCGTAAAGCCGATACTTTCGCTCAACTCGAAGATTTCACAGGATCTACCCGGCAACTACTGCCAACTTGTATTACAGTACAAGACCGGTAGAAAAGAGGTACCTTAGGCTCTTCTCGATTCGTACGTTCACCGCCCCGTTAAATCTCGGGGACGCGTGATTCTCGAGAGTCGAGGAGTGAAGTCTCTCCCCCCGCCTTCGGTCTCCCCGGTCCTCGTCCTTTCGCGCACGTAACTTCCCGTTACGTTGAGCAAAGCGCTGTATACATTTTTTTTTTCGACTCACAAATTCCGAGCGAATGTTCTAGAAATGAACTCTTTCTTTATTTCATTCAAAAAAATTTTTTTGTTAAAAAATAATGTGTAATAATTTTAAAAAATTGATTAACAGGTAATTATTTTCGTCAAAGTTATTATTATTATTTTAATAATAAAATAAAAAAACATCAAATATGCTCCAAAAATCCAATAAAAATAATAAAATAAATAAAATAATTTTTTTTATTACATTTTATTGGTTAAATCCTACTAATGATTATATTTTGCGAGAGTAGAAAAAATAGGATCGATTTTATGGAGCAATGAATGGCCGATATAATCGGTTCTACAAATATCTTCAATCGCGCCGTCTTCCATTATCGAAAGAGTTAATAGAACATTCGACGAGCGAATAATTTCAAATCCTCTTCTACAATTTACCGCCGCAAGTTGAACGTTTTCACAAACGTGACCTACATATCGCAGCAATATTATAATTCTCGTTAAGATTCGAAGACTATATATATACATGTCGTATATATACGCGATATATCGGTTGAGATTGTAATATTCCAACGATCGATGGTAGTTTGAAGATCGGTAGAGAGACTCGATGGTGTTTTATAACCCGATTGAGAGTTCTGGGAGTTTCGTCGAGAGTGACGAGACGACGAGAGACCGACGTCGAGAAATCGGGTACAACGCGATTCTCGTGGCGTTCGCGGGAAGCTTGAGCCTCCAGCCGTCGGCATCTGGAGGAAGAGAGCCGCTTCTCTATATCCATGCAACTCTACAGTGTTAGAGTACACGGTGTGCAACGTTGATATGCCTCTGTGTTGAACACGACAAGCTACAGGGTGAGAGAGGGAGGAAGAGAAGTAGAAAATTCAAGCAGAGAGGCAACGAAGCTATGCTTGTCGCGTTGTGTGTCGAAGGGGGACGGATAGAGAAGGACTGGGCGAGAGATCAGAGCAGCGAAGGTTCGAAGGCTCCGGGGGGCCGCTCGTTCGTGAGAGTGAGAACACTACGTAGACGAGCCTCGAAACCGGAGGACGGAAAGAGCGAATATACTATAGTACACTATATATATATATATACTGTAGAGACTGGCAGTGAGCAGAGAGCATAGCGTATCGATCTTCGAGAATCGACGACGAGTCCACGAAAACAGGAGCGCAGAGCGTAACGTTTCGCCTAACAGAAACACTGCCAAAGTCTCGTCTATAAACAGACTTTCCCTTTCTTTCTTTAAACCCTTTTGCGTCTTTTTTTTAATTTTTTTTAGTTTTAAGGCTCAAAAATGAAGTTTATGCATCGGTCACTTTCGAAGGGCTAAATTAGCGCGTTAAACATTTCGTTACAGACCGTAAAATACATCGGAGACAACGAGAAACGAAATTTTAAATTTCGTTTCTTTACCTGTCTCGTCGCGCGCGCGCGCGCGCGCGAGGTTGTCGGCTTGTTTTGCGTCGCTATACCTATGTTCACTCGACGGCTCCCCGCATTGACCCCAAGCGCGCGCGCGCGTTCTCCGACTCGCTCGCTCACCGTTTGAGATCGTTCCACCGAGATAACCCCTCCGATTCTACATGGATTCCGAGCCTCTATCCTCCTTCGTATCCTTCGTCCTCGCCGCTACGCCAGTCTCGTTATCTCGTGCTCCCGATCCGTTTTCGAAATTGTCGTTCGATGCATCCAAACGCCGTTTTGCATCGCTAATTCGAAAAATAATTATTTACTTGTACCTTTCTTTTCAGTTGGGCATTTAAATTTTTGGGACTTTTTTTTTAAGATCGATTTCCGATGTCATTCGGTAGATTTATCGTTTTTTTTTAGACTTTAAAATTTTTGAAATTTTTTCTATCGGTCGATTTTTTATGCTAATCGATTGATTTTTCGATTGATGACTCGTCACAGATTTTTTTTTTTTTTTCGAAATCGGAAATTCTCTTTTATCGTAACTTCTGTACGAGTAACAATGGCTGCATAGTTCATTCTCCGAGAAAGTGAAAATTATATCGAGGCCAAGACCTCACGCGAACAACGATGACGAGGCGAAGCTTTGGCTCTCTTCGATGTTAGGTAGGTACGCTGTCTGAGGCTTGATATAGGGCAAAGGACTCGTCGTACTTCGATTTCTTTAGGCTCCCTCACTGCTTCGGCACACCAATAATGTCCCTCGCTATTATGGCCCTTTCGAGTAAAGCGGATTTAGTGCGAGGCTCGCGCGTCAGGGGGATTGTTGATGGCGCCTGCGACTCGATCCATAGGGTGGGCGAGAAAGCAAACCGGGGAATGAGACGCCTTCGAGCCATTTAATCATCGACTCGTTTTCGGAGGAGAAAAAAGTGGGGGGCAAGCAAAAAAAAAAAGAAAAAACGAGACTGAACAACGCGCGCGGCCTCCATTTCTCGCCACGAACGAAGCGAAGGGCTCTTTTATTTTTCGCAAGCATTCATTCATCCCTCGACGCGATAGTCTCGCAACGCCCCCGAGCCAAAGTCCGTCCGACTGTACTATCGACCATTCGTAACGAGTTGACGAACAAGGCGATACGTATGCGTACCGATCTCGGCGATTAAATTAAATCACGACGATGCGTTAACACACGAACTCCCCGCTGCTGTTGCGATACACGCCCGTCCCCTATCCTTTGCCTATCTGTTGAACTTGCCACTTATTTACTATGCAGAATACATTGAGCTTTCATGTTAATTTTATCGTAGTTCCAACAGATCGATATTCAGATCTCTGTTGCGCGGATGAAATTTACGAGGCAACATACCGGCCAACGAATAGCTCCGAGATAAAAAAAAAATCTCCAAGATTTTTACATTACGGACTCGTACACGAATTATTATTATTGTTAATATTTTTTTTTGCGAAATAAACATTTTTTTCCTCCGTTTCGAGAATCGAAATATATATATTTTTTTTTATAAAGTTATTTTTTTTTTTCCTCTTGTCAATCGTAATATATCGCTTTTTTTAAATGATTTGTAGTCGATCGTGATAATTATACAAGATACTCGTGGCCCCGAGAATAGACATCGCAAGACTGTGATACACGCACTTTTTTTTTTTTTTTGCTCTTTCCCGTCTCGGCAATCTGATATACTTTCTCTAGGCACGAAAAGGCGAGAGAAGCGTGCGCGAACGCGATCTTATGTACGGGGAACTCGCGTATATGTTGCCCGAAGCCCCCGACGAGGTGAAATCATCAAGGCTAACGCATCCACTGAAAAGTTTGTGTAATTACTCCAGTTTGTATAATGTGAGGCTCTCGCGCGCGCGAGCGCGGGCACACACGCTCCTACGGGTAATTGGGAAGTGGCCTCGGACTCAATTGAACGTGTACCGGAAACGATCGCAAGCTCAAGGCGTAACGTTAGAAGATACTCGACTTTGTACTACGAGTACCGTTTCATTTCCGTTTATTTATCAATCGACTATCGACTACGTAATAATTCGCAATTTCCCGTAATCTTCTCCCGATTTTTTTTTTTTTTTTCCAAATCGTTAGACGCAGGGAAACATCTCGTATGTTCTCGCTGAAAGGGCTAAAGCAATTTTTTAATTCTCCGAGAATTTAACGAAACGAAAAGCCGCAATCTACGAGTTACTGCGCCCCCTTCGTCTCTTGCGTTCGCGCGCGTAAGACGCAACGCGTCAGCTGTGTTGACCGGACGTGCCCCGCGATAGTTCGGTCTCTGTTGCTCCTCCTCCGGGAAATCGGGAGCGAATGAGGTAACTCGTTGATTTCGCTTTTAATTCGGTGCGAAAGTAGGTTTCTGGGTCACAGTCGACACAGCGACCGAGGCGAAAAGTAGGATCGACGACGAGGAACGGAACGCGCGAGCGTCGACCGCTGTTTGCCGCTTGTGTTCGTACTGCGTGGCGCGACGACGAACCAAGGTAGTAGCGGTAACATGGGCCTAACAGCGTCACTCCGATAGCTCGCTGGTTACAAACTACTCGTTGCTTGCTTCGTTGAGTTTGTGTGATACATGTATATATGTACGAACCAAGAACTCGCGTATACAAGGGACGAGGGGAGGTAAAGGAAAGACACGTGAGAATGGAGAATACTGTTTTGCCGACCCAACCGAACGAACGGGAATTGTCCAATGTTTCTCACTGTACCGGAGTCTACGACTATCGCTACGTCTGCGATAGCATCCGCTATCCGTTCACTCGAGAATCCCGGATCTACCGGAGAAACGAGAGTGGCCTGCGAAGCCTTACATTCTTGCGAAATCTTTGTAATAATCATTGCACACGGAGTTCAATCAAAAAATTATTCATCATCGATGTATCGAATTATGAAAATTTAACCTTTTCAACGAAATCAATAAATAAATAAATGACAAATAAGTATTGAAAAAAAAATTGTTTATTGCACTTTTTTCCATGAAAGTTATTTGAATTTTCGTAAAAAAAAAATCGTTACATCGATTTTTACAAAATGTATTTTTTTATCGACGATATTAATCCACAAGCCGCTCGATTCGCGCTTCGCAGTCCGAATTACAAACGCAACGTAAATTATAATTGAAAACTACAAACAGCGAATTAAAATTCGAATGACTAATAGTAGTAGTTGAATTGTTGTTTCAACTATCAATCGTATCTCATTTACAGCGAAAAATTATTTCGTTACGAATTCAATCACACGGTTAGTTCGATTAAATCGACCGTAATTCGATCAAAACTACTAATTAGTCATTCAAACAACTCGACTCTCGATTAAAGTTCGAACTGTTAGAACCAATTAATCGTTATGTTCGAATTCCCTCGCGTTCGATCCAACTTTACTGTCGAAAAAAAAAAAAAAAAAAAAAAATGTTGAAAGCGATAATCGATATTGCGCATAAATTGCACGTAAGATGCGATGCAAGATTTCTTAGATTATCGACACGCGCGCCTTTATGACCGCGCGATTGATTCGACAAGGATAATTGAAGCATTTCTATCTCATTGAAACGTTATGATCAATCGACGCACCGGGTATATTATTCCCATATCATTTTTCGAGATGATCCTCATCGTCGTCGCGTTCATCGGGGACGATGAGGAGAGTGAACGAACGAGATTCCAGTATATGGACCTCGGTGTGTGCACGCGGTGAACAAAGGCCCTCTCCTCGCGAAAGAGTCTCTCGTTTCCCGGGGCATCGCGCGGGTTCGCTGTCGTCGAGTTCTCCTCGGGTTCTCGACTCCGTAGCTTCGGCCGCGGTGAATCGGCGAAAGAACGCGAGGAAGCGGGACGGACCGATCTCTTCGACTCTCTCTTGAATATCCTCCTCGTTTCACGAACTCGCGCGCGGATATCCTCGAGGCGCTTCTACTTCGGTGTGCGGGGCGCGCGGCGCACTTGCATTCTCTCTTTCCACTACTTCGAGTGTACAAACCGAGAGAGTCGGCAACCTGCGGGGATCTAACTGTACAACGAGAGAGTAACCAATGCGCGAGGGAAACGGAGTTATCGAGTTTTACTTTGGGTGCGAGAGAAACAATAAAAAAGAGCAAAAGGGAAGGAGTGAGAAGAGGTCGACGAGTCGGCTGCTAGCGCACGATAATACTTATACATGCGCCAAAGACATATATATATATATGTAAACATATCTAGCAGATCTTCGACACACGTAAAACGCACGACAAGTTGAAAAATGAATCGTGATGCGCGTCGTACGTATGCATAGCGAGAGAGTGCGCTGTCGGCGTTGACGATCGGCCGAAAAAATAAAAATAATTAAAAAAAAAAAAGTATCAAGTAGACTGTTGCGTGGAGGCAAAGAAACGAATTCATCAATCCAACATTCCTGACTCCTGTGATTCATCGTTGAAAAATCTTTAAAATCTTTTCGACGGGGGTCACCGTCGGCGTACACATAATACCCCTCGTATTTTCGATAGTATAATACTCTCGAGTGCGGCGCGTAAAGCTGCTCCGTTGTATGTAACCGCGTTATATATACTATAGATGTGTTTATATGTGTATCGGTGCGTGAGATCGAAGGGTCTGACAATGGCGACTCGAGTCTACAGTTTACTACGCGAGAAGAGACTGCGTGAAACGCATATATGTATACTACGTCCTCATAAAAGCTGCTGCTGCTGCTGCTGCTGCTGCTGCCATCCCATCGTCGCCGTTCCGTTCCACAGCGGTGTTCGCTCTCTCTCTGTGACGTAAATGAATTACGCACCGACTTCGGGCCCACGTAACGTTTACGCATCAAACATATTTTCTATTTTCATCCGAGTCGCAATAGTCAAATTTTTATGCTACATGTTTTTTTTATTTTTATTTTCACACGGAATTAATTTTTCGAGCGATTTAGGATGCATTTTTAAAAATAGTTAAATCGACAAACGCGTTCGATTAGTCTGTAAAAATTTCAATGTTTCACACTTTTTTTGTTTTTTTTTTTTTAAGTCGCTCTGCCGGAGGCAATGATTGCGCGATATTTTAGTAAAGTAATTGAACTTCCGTTTGTTAAAAAAAAGTATCGTAAGATTATTATAAGAAAAAAACAATAATAAAAAAACAAAGTAATCATAATTCGCCTTCGCGCTAAAATTCGGGGAATATAATTACGTGTTTGGAATTCTTCATCGCAGACGCGACGTCACAGTTCGTACCGGTTGCGTAATCATTAGCATCGACGCTTCGACCTAAACTCGAACGGATTAAAGTGGCTATCCGATCTCTCTGGACGATAACATTTTTTTTGCTCTTAACAAACTTTTTCCGTCCACAAACTTTTATTGCCGAAATTATAAAAAATATTTGCAAAGTCAAGAAAAAAAATTGACGAAAAAAAAAATCAATGTAATCAAATTAATAGAAACTAATGACTAGCAAATTAATTAATCAATAGTAAATAATAGTCATTTAATAATATTTTTTTTTTTTTGTAAGAAAAGTGTCGACGAAATATATAGGTACATTATTTACGCTGTACTAAGAAATCGAATACGCGAACTGTTTCGGAGTTTTCCAATTTTCTCGATAAACAAAATATGTCATTGTCTTTCCTCTTTTTTTGAAATTTTCCGAAGATTCCTCAGAAATGAATGTCGTACGAAAAAATTGGCGATGATAACAGTAATATCGATCGTTATACGTCCGCAATTATCGTAGCAGCTGCCGCATCAAAGTGCAGCGGCAAAGTGCAACGCGCGCGAGTACAACGGAGGGTTTACAGAGTTTACGAGTCTCTCGCGCGAGCGCGTGCGCCAGCGGGCTTAACCTGTGTGCGTTTGTCGGTCTATACGCGTCTTCATAGCTCCATGTCTGCGCTATAGGTGTGTAGATGAGTCGTGTACCATTGCCACGAGACGTAGGGACGCGAGAACCCGACAGGCAGAAGAAAGGACTCTACATGCGTACAGCGAGCCTAGCGAGCCAAGCTACGCTAATAAACGAAACGCTCGAAGCGTGGAATCGTCCGTTAGGTGTCTACCAACAGCTACCTAACTGTAGTCCTTCTTTTAATTAATTGCGCTACTATGCGCGAGCCGACGCTCTGCCGCGGGATTATTCAAAAGAAGAGATAAAAGAATGAGAAAAGAAAAAAAGGGGTAAAAGCGAAATAAGAATTGAGAGATCGTATGAGATTCGCGAGTAACTTTAAAAACGAAGTGGGGATGACATCGCCGGGAGACCGGTACTGCCGCATACGGAGAAGGCACAGGCCACACGCGAGAGCGGGAAAGTGCGCAACGAAGGAAAAAAAAAAAGCCAACCGAGAAAATAGTAGGGAATTCCGGTTTCCGGCGAAAAGCCTCAGTCTTTCTGCTACAACAAATACAATAATGCACCGCAATTAATTCACCAATCTAAACTGTAAAAAAAGTGTAATGCATATCGAGTAGTCGAGTTTTACGCCGAAAAAAAAAAAAAGAAGAGTTGATATCAAAATTTTAACATTTTTGCCTGACTATGACTTTGGAATCCGATAGAAACTACTTATTGCACATTTTACGGTGCGTCATTACCGTATTTTTTTTTTTTTTTTTTTTTTTTTTTAGATTACCGAGTTCAGGTACGTAATGAGTTCTGGGGTCAGTGCGTGCGACGACGACGACGAATGCACTGACTATATATTTCTCTCCGGTGCGCAAAGAGCATAAGCTCTTTTGCTGCTCTATCTCTCTTTCTGTCGGCATCGCGAGGATAGCGATGAAACACGCACACACGGTGTCTCGTACAGAGGCGTAGCCACGGGACGAGCCCCGAGTGAATTAACTGTAGTTTTAGCGTAGCATTGCTCGCCGAGAAGCGGCCACGAACAGAGTCTTTTCTCGACATATACAGAGAATCCGAGAGTTTGTATGTGTTGACTGCGGAGGGGGGGAACTTCACGAATTATTCGATAGTATGCGAGTTCAAAGTTATACATATATATATATGTATATACATTAGCGTTTTGCGTGTGTCGCGACTCAGCTTGGATCCTCCTCTCTGCCGTGTTGCTCACCCCTCTCTCCTCTCTTTGCGGCGAACGCGTCCGTTCTGCTTCAGTCTCGACGACTGTACCTACTGGTACACCCGACGCCACCAGCAGGCTGCTGCTGCTGCTGGTGCTGCTTCTGCTGTTGCTGCTCCGAGCAACTCGGATGAGACGTACGAAGGAAGTAAAGAAGAAACACAAGAATTTTTTTTTTTTTTTTTTTTTTTTTCGGAGGGGAGAATCCGGTGCTATATGCACATCTGAGGCTCTCTCTGCGTTGAACAGAGCGGCGGAGAGGGAAAAATCTCGTCGAGCGCAACAGCTATCGTTGGCGCGTGTGGATGCGCAGTGAGACTAAGCAAGAAATGAAATGTATATAGATATAGATTCGTATATTAAGATTGAGAGGGAAACACACATCGACGGGAAGAGAATCGAAAGGGAGGGAAAGAGCTTTGAGTTGATCTACAGGGCGATTCGGAAATCCTTATTATAACTAAGTTACGTATATTCTAAAATTAAACGGTTCAACTCGTCGATATATTTTTTATACATCGAGTCTTATATTTTAATTAAAATATTGATTTATAAATTGCAATTTCATTGCAAGCAGTTATTAGGGATGATATTGAAGGGGAAAGTAATTTTTAAGACAGGATGTAGACAGCGGAACAACGAAACAGGATGAATATTTGGGATGAAAAAATAATGATAATGGGCGATAGGTGGGCGGATAAGGGCAGAGGGTAAATTCCGGTTGGTTGGATGAAAAACTGTCATTGCGGTTTTGAAAATAATCGATCGATTTTCGTTTTTATTCATTTCTCAAAATTGCTTATCTATAAAATTAATTTATTAAGCATTAAAAATGTTTATTTTCAATATTTAATTATAATTGATTAAAATTAGACATTTCGTGATTAAAAAAAAAAACAAAATTATTAGAAGAAAAAAAATTGGGGACGAAATTGGAGGAAAATGTAATTTTTAACACTAGATATACAGAACCGAATGAAAAAAAACGATGGATCGTCGGGACGAAAAGATAATGGGGCTATAGGTGGGCGGACAAGGGTAGAATTCGGCGTGTTGGAAGAAAAATTGTCGCAGCCTCTTTGAAAAACAGCCGAAAGTTTTTCTTACATTAATCAAAATTACGAACAATCGATGATAATGATTAATCGATTTAATAAATGGGTACTATTGGTTTTATGAATATTTTCATCGTCGTGTTTTCGTTTAGTCGACGCATCAACCCCTTCGCGGGTCAATCGGGTTCAAACGCACTTTGTCCCGTGAACCATTTACCCATTTGTCCACAACGTGCATTGATTGATTTTTTTTTTCGATTCTCTTTTTTTGAAAGTTAAAAATTTTTGAAAAAAAATATTACCGATACCGAGTCCAGCATTTTGCTGGATGAAAAATAATGGCAACGGATTTTCAACGAAGTGACCCGGTTTATCCTCCTTTACCCCCGTAAGAGAAGATAAGGAGTGAAAAGCATGCTGGGATAACACGTGGCACATTTTTGAGATAAGCAGCTCTGTCGCTTCTGTCACGACTCAGCGGTGTTCCCCTCCCCCGTCTCGTGTACATCTCGGCTCGTTTAAAGCTCGAGAGCACAGTAAGAACCGAGAGATCGACCGAAAATACGAGAATATTTCTATCCATCACCACCACCACCTCCCTTATCCCTCTTCTCGATATCGCGCGCTCCGAAATACTTGACGGACAATGTGCTCCAAACATCGCGGGCTTCAAACACAAACTATAATTTCTCTTATTTATAATTGAGAAAATATTTTTTTTCGAATATATAGTTTATTTATCCAAAGCTAGAAATTCCTTTAACGACGTAACAATGAACGGGTCTCGTGACGAATGAATCGAAATATTTTTCTTCATCGACGACGCTCCGAGCGTAAACTATCGATTACGTCGCTCCGACGCACCGAAATACGGGCGTTTAAAATTTAACGTCGCGGTGGATATCGTTAATCAATTTTATGAATAACATTCAAGACCTGAGAAGTTCTGCGTCATTAAAGAATTGTCAAGAGTCTTGACGAATAAATTACGATCTGTGACGTTATGTTATTATTTAAAAGTATTCTGTGGAAAATTGCGATAAAATTACGCTCATAGTTTAAATAGTTTACGCCTAAATACCTTAAAACATGATAATTTTTTTTCGGGAAATTTCGTTTTTCGCTTTTGCGATAATTTTTTTCGGATTTTTTTTTTTTTTTTCGATATTTTTAAAATAATTATTTCATGTGGTCAGTAATATTTTCAAACTTAATCAATATAAATAATAAAATAATGATAAAAATACAAATGAAATGAATCGTATCGATTTTTTTTGCTATTCGCGAACATAAAATTTCGCGACAACACAAATTTTCACGGTGGTCCTACGACGGTTATTTGACGATCGCGGTCCTTCTGCCTGATGTCATATCGAATTCGCACCACCGCCATCGTCTCCTCTTTCGTTCGTCACAATTGTTATACGAAAAATCTCTGCTTATCTCTCCAACGCTCCCCACCATTCCCAGCATCCCATCAATCTCCGCAGTGCCAATTCCTTATAATTAACGAGATATAGATTTTTTCTTCATCACGAGAGAGTGGCGATTGGTGGCATCGTTCGTGCGATGGTAGAATCGAGGCAAATGTTTGGTCAATATCCGTTGCCCAGCGCTCTACTTTGGAGCGACGACCATCGCGGCGATTTCATGCATCGAAAGATACGCGAATCGAGGTTTTCCTCATATTTTCTACAATGGATTCTAACTACTAGCGTCAGGGATGGAAACATTTTTGGTTCCATATACATCGCTCAGTATCGAACATATATACGGATAGCCTTCCCTGTCGCATGTACCGTCCGCCTGAATTCCATTCTGTTACTGCTACTTCTGCAATGGGTGCACTCTGCCTTCGATATACATGTATATATGGCATATACATAGCATGTGCATTGTATATATATATGTATAGCAGTATACGGGGAGTGGGAGTATAGAAGCCGAAGCGAGAAGGACAAAACGACGTGATGCTCGGCAGTCCAGGACGTAGAACCGATATACCCATTGGAGGAGCTCCCATTGTGTCTGGGCTGTCGGTCGGTCTCTGCTTATACCGCTGAGCGCACCTCGACCGAAAATGCCTTCGACATGGCTATACGTTCCACTCGATCGTCTCTCCTCTCCGCAAGCGCGAGTCTCTGCTTCTCCGTCGACGCGTTCCCTTCTCTCTTCTCCATTTTACACACAACCTTCTCATCCTTGTATATCCCCGTCGCGCCATGTACGTGAGAAACGTTCTCGCGTTCAGAAAAGCCATAAACGTTCGGGGGCTCCGAAGTACCGACGAACACGAATAAACGAAGAGAAGCGATGAAGACCCAAGGCGAACACCTCGCCGAACTGCTGCCGTTGTGGAGTTGGCGTTCAACGTGGGGAAAGGTGAAGAAGGACTCGAAAAAAAAAAAGATAAGACAGAGGTGGGGGCGGCGACGTAGACGCGCGAAGCCCACAGGGTGGACGAACGTCCCTACACGTGACGGAGGTCTTTCGTTAGCAGAAGAACTCGGGTTCTCGATTCTTTGCTCGTGAAACTAAAACAGGCGGTGTGGGCATCGATGCTCGTAGAAACAAACCTGAGAGGGCGAAAGAGAAGACCTTTAAACCCTCGTCCGTGGCTCGAGTGTACTTTCGCACATTTTCATCAAAAAACTCGCTACACTACAACAACTTAAATCCGATAGAAGCTACGATACTATAACGGAAAAACCCGAAAGCCCCGAAGCTATAAATCTACTGTTACACACTTTTAAATACTTCGATAGCTTTTTCGGAGCTTCGGAAATTAACTATTACAATTTCGAGGGAAAGAAAAAAAATTGGCAAATCAACGTTTTATAGCCGATGTTAACAGGACTTTGTGATTTAGTCGCGATAATAGTTGTTACGAGAATGAAGTTCGCTGCGAAGATTCCGGTGAGGAACGTATGTCGCCGGGGCTTTCGGGAAAGAGATTGAAAGGGGAAGAGAAGGGTGACTCTCGCGAGGGAGGGACTCCGCACGGAAAGACACGAGGGTCGAGAATACGTCTATACGTATGTGTAGCGATGTATATATACACGAACGCTGAGGGTGGAGAGAGTTATATACCACGATAGCGTGAACCCCGAAGTACCCGGGAAAGAGACCGAGAAGAGCTCGTAACTTCGGAGGCGGACGTAGCGAACGAGAATACGATAATATACGACGTTTCTCTTTCTCTCGTTACTCTCCCGCCCGCAACTCTCTTTCACGACTGTTGCGCGTCTCGATAGGGAACGCGCGCGAGTCGTCGAGGCCACTTTGACATCTCCGACGTACCCATGGTACTCTTATCGCTCGCGTTATCGCCACTGGAATCGAGTGGCTGCCTTACTTTTTTTTTTTTTTACGAAATCGGAAGTACCGATTTTGACAATGCGTGACGCCATTTTTTGTAAACATTGCGAGTCGTGTATGAAAATTAGGGAATTTTATGGAATTATTATTATTTTTTTTATTATTTATTATTATTATTCGGACTACGTAAAAACTTCGATCTTGTGTTTCAACTCACCCCGATCTCCTCTACCACTGGCCGGCTTCCTGCAGTTTTGTTTTTAATCGCTTGACCCCAAATTTAACCGCTTATGAGTAATAAAGGATACAGTTTCATTGTTCGAATCTAACGGATAATTCACCGCGACGCGTTGTCCTTGTATTTGCGCGTCACAGCGCGCTGCAGGCTTGAATCGTCATTCACTGACGCCTCGTGAGTCAATCGCGACACATCGGTGATCCCTTTGTAAGTCTGCGTCTAATTTTTTTTTTTTTTCTTATTCATCAAACTCGATCAACACGAGTACTATTTATGCTGACGCGAAAGTATCACGCATTCTTTTCGTTCATTTGACGCTACACGTGCGCCAATATCGCGGGCTATAGTCGAAATTCTCGGCCATTGGAGATCATTTTTTTTTTTTTAATAATGAAATAATTTTTTTTTCGGGTGCTGTATAAAGTCGTAAAATTTTTTTTTATCCCGAGAAACGCTAATCACCGAAAGTCGGGCAATAAGAAATTAAATTCATCTGTTGAAATACAATGCCGCGAAAATAATAGGTATCCGAAAAAAAACGAAGTTGAATGTATCTTCGTGCTTTGAACTCCGTTTCGGTGAATTCAGAAAGCGAAATAACTCGCGTATTAAAATATAAAAAAATGTATTATACAAAAAAGTTGAGAGAATCGAGTCGATTTTTAATATTTTCACACGATACAAGAGAGAAAAGAAATTCTTATAGGATTGACGATTTAAAGGTCGCCACGGTTAAGCGGCACACGGTTTCTCCCGTCCCTGACCGGTCAGGTTAAAAGGCTACTCATACTTTTGGAATGAAGTCCGAGGCGAAAGGTAGAGCGCGACAAGGAACGAGCTAAATCGTCGAGAGTGAGAGAATCTTTGGGGTATCGGCACACTCGCGCGCGCGCACACACACGAGCGAAGGCCGTGTATCGCGAGTGTGTGCGCGTGTGTGTGTGCGCGCGCGTCAGTGTCGGGGAACTTACGGGGCGACGAAACTCGTCGCGGCGCGCAGTGTGCAGGAGGATTGTGGCGAGAGAGCAGAGGAGACGGCGAGCGAGCGACGAAGCACACGGCGAGGACAAGCAGGTATAAGAAAGGAACGACCAGCTGTTTCCTCGCGTGACGTCACGCAGGTGCCAACAGGGTAGCAAGTGGGAGGGGGTAAACAGCGAAGGGGGACAGGTGGACAATGCTCCTGGTTCGCTCGCGAAGTTTATGTACTACATATACAGTACCACGCTTTCTGGCTCTCCGAGCTTTATTTTTTTTTTTCGCAATGTACTTTTCGCAGCGCTCAGCAAAGTCGCTAAATGATATTTTTCGATATCGGACCCGAAAATCAATTATCGACATATCGATTATCGACTTCATTATTTATAATAGCATTGATTATAAGTTATATATTAGGTTATAATTGATTTCTCCGTATACAAAAATATGCATTGCAAACCAGCAGCGAAAAATTGACATATTCACCAAAATAAAAAAATTGCATCAATATATATAAACATTATAACAATAATAACTATTTCCATTAAAATTATTAAAAGTAAGAAATAAAAATTTTGCAGATTTTATATTTATTTCGAATAATGCGTAAAATACATGTAAAAAAAAAAACGAAAAATAATATATTATCAATGATTAATAAATAAATAATAAACACATTGACAATCGATTATGAAAAAAAAAAAAACAAGAATATTTTTTGCATTAAGACAGCTAATATTTTTCCACATCTATTATAATAATTGTGACCTTAATAATAATATAGCGATCCAGCGTACTATGATAGGCGGTTTCGCGTTAGTCGGACGTATGAATAAGCGCGGGTAATTCTTGGTCCTGAATATACATATACAGCATAAGCGTATATATCGTAGAATATAGCGAGGAAAGGGCGAAGGGAATCCACGAGCGTAAAACCGCTGGAAGCCAACACGCACGCAAAATGGACCAAGAGATAGAGACCACTCGTGACATACGATCGAGTTTTCGTATACATATACATATATGAAAAGGAACGAGCTAACGATACACACTCTCCGTTCGACTCAACTAAACTCTACTCGTCGTCGGTGTTGCATACGCACACATTTTCTCTCTCGTCCTCAGCTACATGCGAATATCGTGTGTGTATTCGTGAAACTCCGTGATATACTATTCTTTATCGTTCGCGACGTAAGTATGCGCCGGTTGGCTACATCGACTCGAATATCACAGACACGATTTCCACGCTGTACATATAACCCGGTGTGAGAATTCTCGGAGAGCTCGGTAGAGAGAAGGAACGTGAGGTGAAGTACGAAGCGCGAGGTGAAACGGGGAGCGGAGGGGAGGGGGTTGCAGAAGGTACGATGGGAGCGGTGAAACGGGGGATCCCGGAGAACGCTCCGTATTATTACACGGTGTGCGCGCGCTATCCCTCCGAATCTGTGTGTGCGAATTACCAACACCGGCGCCTATATTCAAGCCTCGGGTAGTAGTAGGAGGAAAGCTTCGAACCGTCTACGACGACAACGACGACGAAACGCAATCGCCGAGTCTCTCTATGTGTACAGTTGAATTCTTCTCTCTCTATCGCCTTTTCCCTTCTATCTTTCTATCCCGTTTCGCGTTAGAGCTCTGCAACTTTTATACGTGTGTAAGTAAATTCGGTGTATCCATGAGAAAGACCTTCTTCGTTCGGTCTCTGCGAATGTTGTACGTTTGTATTGGTGTCGGTGTCTGTGCGGGAAACCGCTTCGACACCGATGCGCAAACGTCCGCCGCCACATATTTCGTCGGAGGTGGAGAGGATCGACCCGAGCGCTAGCAAGCGCCTGCCTGCCTGCCTGCCTGCCCACCCGCTTGCTTCGGCTCTCTCGACGACCCACTGTGTTCGCTTGAGGTGTGTTACTCGCGCACACGCTTTCCTTGCCTCCAACGTTCTCTATATGTACAGAGTACTACCTGCCGACTACTCTACGTAACTTCGCTTCTACATATATCTATACACATTCGTGTGTCGGAACATTGTGTAGGAATAGCGAACGCATACTGCTCCGATACTGCTGGGGATATAGGGGTAAAGCATGCGAACGCACGTGCACTCCGAAACGCGAGTCTCTGCTAGTTGTGTATAGTAGTTTAGTATAGTAGTATGTATATAGTATTATATAGCGTGGATCGCGCCAGGTCGCCTCTCTACGTTCTCTCTGTCCCTCTAGTCGTGGCTGTGGTCACTGCCGCCTTTGCTACAAGCAAACCGACCGGCGAACACACTGTACAGTAGTACAGTTCCGTTGCCACGACCTCTACACCGTTCCCTCGTGATACGTTCCACAACCTCTGCATCCATAGACATCGATGGGGAAGATAGATTTTGCATTACGTATCGACGAGAACCTGACGATCGATATTTTTCATTTATTATTTAATCGAGAAAAAAATATATATATAACTATATATACATCGGAGATTTCGCGATAAGTCTTCGAGGATATGAATGGCGGCTCATTTGAATCGACAGGGAGACGCGTGATAACGATGAAAATTCACGAGAACTGTTTTTTTTTTTTTTTTCGAGAGAAGAGGAACGTAAAGCGAGTTAAGACTCGAGAAAAACTTTCTCGTTAAGAAATTTCGTCAAGGTGGTTTCCTTTCACGAACACAGAGATGTGAGAGTCTCTTGTTGCGTCCGACAGCGGCAAGTGGCGTATACCGGGGACTTTGACTTCCCGTATTAAAAAAAAAAAAAAGAATTGTTTCCAGTCGACGAAGCTTGGAATGAAGTTTAACTTTGTTTCTACTTTCGCTAGATTTCTGAAGCTTCGTTTGGACTACGCGGTTATCTAAGACAATTCGTTCGTCGACTATAGCCATTTTTACGACTTTTTCGTAAAAATTCAGAAACAATGCGGATTTTTGGAGACTTTAAGATTTCGCGACCGAAGTAACGAGTAATTAATAAATCATTAATTTTTATCTAATAAATAATTAGTTATCATGTGATATCTAACAAATAACGACTTTGGTTAATTTTCTGCAACTCCGTTCGCGATATTCGATTTATCTAAGAAAACTCGTTTGATGACAATGCCGATTTTTACGACTGTTTGATAAAAATGAAAACGCAATATCGATCACTGGTAATTTTTTCAGTTTTCTCGACGAAGGAGCAACTAATTTATAAATAATTGGTATTAATAATCATCGAATAAGTAATGAATTATTATTGGATGGATTATTATCAGTCTTTATCTAATAAATAGTAAATAATCCATCGAAATAACAAAATAATTAATAAATAATAAGTTTCTATTTCAACCATTGAAACCTCAGAAATGGCGAATGACCCTCGTCATTTCTCATTTCCCTCGTAAATATCATTAGCAAAAAAAAGAATATCAATATTTAAAAATTTTTCAAAGATATCATCTTCCACTTTACAAAATCGATAACTATTTCTTTCTCGCGATATTTCGATCAAAACGTGTACCACCGCAAAAATTCAAAAAAAAAAAAAAAACATCGAGAATATCAGCTTTTGCGAATAACTCAATCCGAGATATTTCACTTTATAAATGCGATATCGAAATCCGAGCTCATCGTAGCGACTCCGATATATCATCGGGTCGTCAATCGCGAACCCCTCAAATTTTAGCTAATCGAATCACATTGAAAAATAACAAAAAAAAAAAAAAAATCCGAAGCCCGATAAACGCAAGTCAAACATTTTTCTATTACGGAAAGTCCTGACACAGTTGTGAAATGAGTAACGAGTATCCTTAATTTATCGATCGGAATTTGAAATTTCAACGATGTACATAAGACCCACATATACACATAGCCAGGCGAATTCTAGTTATACATACGATATATAAGCCGTATGATACACTGCAGAAGCTTCGAGGCTATCGAGGAGTTGGCCTCTCTCTCCCCCTGTTTTACCTGCTACGGCTGAACCTCTACTATATGTATAGAATATTACAGTAGTTGGGTTGTACTTCTGGCGGTACTCGTTGCCGTGGCCTGTGTGTTTTCCTGTGCTGCCCATCGGTTCCGATAACGCAAGGTCTCTCTCTCCCTCTCTCTCAGTTCTCTCGCGCCATACTTGGCTTCGAATTCCCTGAGCGTTAGCTCGTTCGCCAGAGTGTAGGCTGTTCGGTTGCCTCTTGCCTCGCTTTTGCTTGGGTTATCTTGACATTATGCGTGTGACTAAGAGAATAGGTATATACGGGCGGACATCGGAAATCCCCTCTCTTCCCTTCAAACTTCATTTCGCAGTCCTTTATAAAGCTCCGATGATGAAAAATGAAGAAAATAATGATGGGAGAAAGGATTACTCATTCGGTGAAGACATTGTTTTCATTGTCTCATCGAGTTTTGCTACTTGCAAAGCTATACTTGCTGTGCATCACCGTCGACGTCATCGTTGTGTCCCTACAGTTGAATACGAGGTAAGAGGGGAGGAAAATCGTCGCGGGTACTGTACACGCATAAATAAACACAAGTCACGAGCCGCTCGCGAAACCAGCGTCGCACACGCGCATAGTACGCGGCATTACAAGTGTATAGATTTGACTACGGTCCGCGTGTATGTGTGGATATCGCAGTACGCGAGACTGTATCTTGTCCTCTTTCTATCTGCTTCGTAACTCCGTGATTGGGATTATAACGCGCTTCGGCTCGACTCCGCTGAACTCACGCGCGCGTATGACTTTGGGTCACGTGATCATCCTGTTCGGTATAGTCGTCGTCGTCGTCGTTGTCGACGCCGTCGTCGCCTCACGGCTCGTTCGTCGACGTATACGCGCTATTTAAACAGCTGCGCGAACGACTCTATCTTCTTTGCTCCCTCCCGCTTCTCTCATTGGGGATTTCTCTTCATCGCATCGCGAGTTCTCTCCGAGACTCTTGACGATCACTACCACACAGCTCGATACTATAATTAAATGCCTGCGTTTTTCGCTATTTCGATACATCGCAAGAAGCCGCTTGCGAAGTAGCGATTCTTTACTCTCAATGCCTTCGACGATTTTTTTTTTTTTTTCGTTTAACGGATTTGGTAATCGCGATACTCGCGACTGCGCGACGAGATATCGAATTCGATGAATATGTAGAGCACAGGAACTACCGGTCTCTTTAGTTGGCCTTATTATTCGCGGATTAAGCGTTCGCGAAGGCGACGAGAAAGGGCTTCTGATCGATAGCTCAATCTGGTTCTACGAAGAAACCGAGCGAAGATCGAAGAAATTTTATTATTATCGTAGGAAATTTTCAATACTTGTTTGTTTATTTATAGTAATCGATACCTTAATGCGGTTTAATAATTTAGTGTTTATTTAAGTTTTCGTATTATTATCGCAGGTATTTTTTTAATAATAATAATAATAATAAATTAATTTAACTTTTTAAACTTAAATCTAGAAACAGCGAATCAAAAATAAGAATATCAATGATAGAAAAATTATAATTAATAACAATAAGAATAATAGTTTATATCTTTATTAGCGAATCGTTTCTTTAAAAAAAAAATTGCAAAAATGAAAAAACAATCGACTGAAAAAAAAAGTGAAACAACAATTAATTATTTACATATCATAGTCGTGCGATTTCTTCGTCATTGAGTATGGAAATCTCCCAACTGTCGAAAAAATATATCGCGGAAAATAGCGCTCAATCTTCGATATATCGAAAGGACTATTCCATAAAATGCTTTTTTTCCTACGAATATTCAATTCATTTAAATTCTCATAAATAAAAAAAATATTAATTTTACAATTTGCAACGAAGAATGAACGCATTCATCGTAATATCTGCTCTCTATACTATCATTGTAACATTTAAATAATAAATAACAAAAAATCAATTGTATGTTTAAAATTAGTAAAATGAGAGTAACTAATTAGATACATAAATAGATATAAATAGGAATTCAGTATTAAACACATTAGAATTCTAATGCAATTTAAGTTACTATGACTTGATTTAAGGAGACGTATCAGTTAAATTTAACAATAATTCTTTCGCTCTCTTCTGAAATTTCTCAAACGACATCTCCCCAATAATAATAATAATAATAATAATGCTTCGTTTTATTCATTATTTTATTTTATTAAATTAATTTTTATAATTACCTTTATTCGCTTGAAATTAACGGGTACAATTTACTTCGAAACGTGACAAAAGCAATTTTTAAGTCATTCGTATCAACGCATCAAGGTAATTATCGAATGTTTTTATTTCACCGTCGAAGAGCCGTGACTTCTCGGCACTCGGGGTATGGAAGTCGTCGAAGTGATTTAAAAAGCGAGACTTTCTCAACCATATGGGACTCGCGAGTCGCCAACAGTTGACTCTCCGCTCGTTCGCATACTTTTTTTTTTTTTTCTTTTCTTTCTATCTCAGTTCTCTCGGTATCGCACTTGGTCGATGCGACCGCGAGACGCATGCGAGGGTGACTGAGAGGCGAGTCCTAAGAATAGTGCGTGTGCCCCCGGCTCCTTTTTCTCTTCGGTCTCCGCGTCCCGGAGTTTCCTCTACTCTCGAGCTGAAAAAAAAAAAAAAAAAAAAAAAAAAACGAGACGAATTCCAGCCGACAAGCGATAGCGGTACCGATCCACGTTCGAAAGTCGAGTGCGCATCGCATCGCATCGCATGGATAAATTTCTTTCGTTTCTCTACAAACCTAATTTCCGTCTATTCCTTACGGCCGAAAAACTTTGGGAGTAACGCGACAAAGGAGTATTCGTTTCTATCAACGCGCGACAAATTTAGATCGCGTATCCGATAGAATGTTCTGAAATAGAAATTATCATCATTATCTTGATAAATCCGCTCGGATAAATTGAGAGGCGGAGTGAGAGTCGACAATAATGCGACATTCGCGGTTGTATAATACCGTATATTCTATATAGTTGTGTATAGTTTTGGACGCAGCAGATATATATACATACATATATATACGATACATATATATATATATATATAGAGAGAGAGAGAGAGGTGGGTACCGCGAGAACGGAAGCGAGGCTCTCCACGTAATTACTAGGGTGGAATCGATACTCGCGTAACCGCGCACTCTCTCTCTCTCTCTCTCTCTCTCCCTCGCGAGGTGATGTGCCCCGAACGTCAGAAGCATCCGGTTAAATTTGTGCTCGATAAACTCGAATCAAAGCGGTAGCAGCGGCAATCCGCAATATAGTATAATCGTCTGAAGTACAAAGTCCGCAGCGAACGGTACTACTTCATGACAATGAACGATTATTAAAAGCGCAGTTTTACCACTCATTTTATCGTTAAATTTTCTCCATTTTTTTTAACGAATTAAAAAGGCGGGAATTCAAAGTTCGAATTTTCTTTTTTTTTTTCGATCACATAGGACTGCGCGTTGTGGAAGGCAAAAATATTCGATGTTTCAGTGCCGTGAGAGAGGGTTATAGCGGGTGCGCGTGTTTGCGTTATAATACATGTACGGAAGTTCTATGGTGGTAAGAAGGGTTTGCGGAAGAACGCCCCCCGGTTCGCGTATCGGCCTCACAAGAGAGGAGGGCCGTTCGCACTCATCGATCTTCCGGTTAGGAGTCTAACCATGAAAACGTGCGCCCCCCCCCCCCCTCCCCCTCCCATTCCCCCGTGCGCGCTCGCCGACGACGACGTCGTAGAGTCGACGCCGTCGCCGAAGCTCAGCCCCCGGTGTGTGGCGTCGAGTGCCTCAAAAGAGAGAGAGAGATACGAGACTGAGAGAGAAGAACCCACCGGACGCCCGATAACAAGCGTGTTTTACGCGCCGCACGAAAATAATCGGATTAGAAGAGTGAGCTGCATCAACCTCACGGACTAAAAGCGCGACCTCGAAATACTCAATGATATAGACGAGGAAATTAAAAAAAAAAAATAAGATCGAAAAACGCTTTAACGATGACAATTTTTTTTTTTACGAACGTTAGTATAATTTACAGCGAGTTATTAATCTTATCGGGACGAAATAAAATATAGAGAAATCGTTTATCGAACATTTTAATATAATTTTATATGTTGCTTTACACGAATTTTCTCGATATTGATTAATTACGATAGGGGGAGGGGGGGAGATATATCGTATGTTTTCGATTGGTACAAGATTACGCGGTACGCGTCTGCAGTGATTAATCTATCGGTGGGAGTAACGATTGTTTGTTAGCGTACACTGAGACGAAAGGAAAATAAAATGAATATAACAAAATCTGAAAGGGGTACATTTTGGAGATTTTCCGGGGGTTACCAGTGGATTTTCCAGGGTAAAACAGAATTTAGCCAACTGAAAATCGTCGGGAGTTTGCGGCGTTTGTGGACATACGCCTCGGGGCGAATAACATGGGAACGACCCGCTCGACCCCTGCGGACGACCCCGCCGTCGGTTTGCCGCTACGGCGTCACGTAGGCACAAACCATCGGTGCTGTGCGCGTCCCTACATTCGTTTTCTCTGCTTCTCCTTTTACTTCTTTCTGCCGCTCCCCCCCCCCCCCCCCTCCCTCCCGCCATCCTCCCTATCCTCTCGTCACTGCCATTTCTACACCTATTCGATTCGTACTCTGAAAATATTTACTATACTAACGCAGTCGCTAACCCTTTCCATTTCACTAACTGTGAGATAAAAATTTTTTTTTACATATTCGATATTCTTTGATAAAAAAAATTCAATAATCGATTTTTATCTGTAAACAAGTATTTAAAATACTCGGAACTCTTTTAACGGGTTAATTCCATCGCTTCATTGCTCCACAACGAATTTTCACAAATAAACGATTTTTCGATCGTCATAAATAAAATTATCTCGTTTAGTCCTCCGAGGCAAAATAATATCATTGTATTTCCATACGATGAATTATACTTAAAAGGATTAAAATCTTCTGTTTTTCAATTTTATTCAATACGCAACGTATTAAAACAAAAAAAAAGTTGACAAGGATAAAAAAAACTGAGTGGCAAAAGAAAAAACAAAATATTCGCTAATATTCGAAAAGAAAAAAAAAGATCTATAATCGATTTTTGTCTGTAAACAACTCCCAAAAATATTCGAATTCTGCTAACGGGTCAATATCATTTTTTCACAGTTCGGCATCGAAGTTTGGCAAATAAACGATTTTCCAATCGTCAAAAATAGAATTCGTACATTTAACCTTCCGAAACAAAAAAAAAACCATAATTTCATCTCCGTAAGTCGGATTATGTTTGAAAGGATTAAAAATATTTTTTTTTTTCAATTTCTTCGAGTCGCGAATATAATGTTAAAAAAAAAAATACCGAAAAAGAAAAAGAAATCTTGACGAGAGTAAATAAACAAACTGAGCCGCAGCTCGCGATAATTAAATGGCAGAGTGACTTTGGAAACGCGATAAGGGCCAATCAGATTATCGAACGCGCAACTCTCAACCAGCCGCTCCCCCCCCCCCCCTCCCCCCCCCCCCTCCCCATTTGACCCCAAACATAGTGAGGTTGTCCTCACTATTGCGCTCAGAGCTGTGCTCTCGGTGCCGTTGGTATACTACAGACAATATAATTCCTGGACGCTCGATAATCGATCCCAACCCCCCTAATGCGATAGGTATAGCGGTACAAAGCGTCGAAGGGAGAGTCGTAGGAGGTAACAGGCTGGGGCTTTGGATATACCGTATGACCCGTGGAGTAATTACAACAACTGGGCCAATGCGGGGAGAGCGAGAGACCCCGATGAGGAGGCGTCGCGACGCCTCTACGCTCTGTACAGCGTCAGAGCCTCGACACGCCAGCAGTTTCATTAGCATTATCGATACCCCCCTTTTTCTCTTCCCATTTTTTCTTCACATTCTCATTCTCGTTGTTCCTTACAGCCTTCTCTCACTAATCGTCCGTTAGGGAATAATTGATTGTGCTTTTCGGTTAAAATCATTGCTTTCCCGACCTCGTGGATTTTCCGAAACGCCCACACATCACCTCGCGAAGAGAATGGTCTATATAGATATTAATTCTCGGAGAGATTGTACGCGTAGCGTTGTTCGCAACATCGATGAAAAGGTTACGCGTAGGTTGGCCCTACGGTAGCTCCGGTAGTTTATTCGCCCCGTGTGTAAACGAGGACTATAACGACGCAAGGCTAATGCCACAAGGGTGAGAGAAACAGAGAAGAACGCGCGGGCGCGCGCTCTACGCTTCGACCTCTCTTCGAAACCTCTACAGTTTCTGTGTATATAGGAGGCCTAACGATATCTATATAGATGTGTACAATATAGTATATGACGCCCTAAACCTCATTGAGAACCTTCAAAGCAGCTCTCGGCATCGAGGAAAGCAAAAGCGAGACGCAGAATATACGAAGCGAGGCGCAAGGGTGTGCTGCTGCTTGCTGCTGGCAGAGACCCCGAGAGTTTCGAAGTCTGCGAAGGGTCGTCGTCGTCGTCGTCGTCGTCGTCGACGAGGCGGCGGCGTTCTCGCAGCCTCGGAATTCATGCGGGGTAATGCCCGATGGTTAGAATGAAAAAGAGAGGGAAACGAAGGGGGTGCATTGCAAAAGCAGGAGAGAGAAAAAAAATGAGAAGGGGGCAAAGAGAAGCAGCAGGGGAGTTGTCGAGGGCAGGAAAGAGATCCAAGCTGTGAAGGCACTAAACACGCTTTTCAATATTTACGAATAACCGAGCACGATTAACCCCTGGTGTTGAACGACGCAGAAGCCCGGAGAGGGACGACTGTGAAAAGAGACTTTTAGAAAATCCCTTTTAACGACCACAAATGCTTTAACGAGTCTCGTTGCTAATATCGTATTCCTAATTATTCAAGCCACTCGATGACGAAGAAAAACGATATTTCGTATGTCGACAACAATGAAAAAAAAAAAAAAATTCGATTAATATTGATTTTTTAGATACAAATAAATACGACACAATAAATAAAAATTATTATTATTAGTCATTTTTTTTAGTATATATATTTTTTTTAAATAATCACAACAATAATATCAAACACAATGTATGAAATACAATAATTTATTATTTTCTCTCAATTTTCAACGGGTAAACAGCTAAAATGCAATCGAATGCGAAATTTTGGAATTAATTTTTTTTTTTTTTTTCGAAAAGTGAGATATGTTGAATACACAAATGGGGAAAACACTGTTTGATTGAAGATAATACGATTAATTAAGTCAATGGGGTAGAAGCGATTGGCCGTGAATTAGATAGATATATATCGTTCGGATAATCAACTAACTGCTGCTAATGTACGTGATGCATGGCGCCGCCAGTCCACTATCTTTATAGGATGCGAATGGGAACAGGTATAATCTTTATTACGCATACGATATACTGTAACACATGTGTGACGCTTCTTCGCGGTGGGAATATAATTTCGTGTCGGTGAATGGGAATCGGAAGTGGCCAAACTCCGATAAAACTCGCTTCGTTCTCGAGCAACTCTCTTTTTTTTTTTTCGTCGAGTATCGCGTAGTGGGGGAAACTCGCGCTCGAGTTTTCCACTGGTCGAGAGGCGTACGTAGTTGCAATATAAAGAAGCAGTGCGGCAATTCCTGCCCGATGTTTTCGCTTCTTTACTCATACATACGGAAATGCATACATACGGGAGAAAGAGAGAGAGAGCGGAATCTTTTCTCTCTTTCTCTCTTTCGCGATGCTTCTCTCTCGCAAACCCCCGCGTGCACACCGGTAATATTCCGTAATGCGAGAAGCGAGTGCATTGTTAGTTAAGCCGTTCGGCCAGCAGTGCCACCAGCAGCTACGGGGTTTATCATAAACGAAATTCCCCGCACTCTCTCTTTGCCTGTGATTCTCTCTCTGCCGCACGTTAATGTTCGACTCGAAAATTATTCCCTTCACCATTTTATCATTATACCATTTACCAAATGTATATTCCTTGGTGGATTATTCCAAACGGGATAATCCATTAAAATATGAAAGATACTCGAAAAAAAAATCGTAATTAAATTGCCAAAGATTTGTTCGATTTTTCATTGTATACTCGAACTAAATTTTTTTCTTTTTACATTCAATCGTATGCCTTGGAGTATAATATCAATTAAAAAAAATTATTTGCACGATACAATAAAGGATCAACGAAATTTTTGGTAATTGAATTGAAATAAGTAAATAATAATAATAAATTATCGAAAAACCGAAATCGTAATAAATTTCAAAGAGAAATACGCAATCAAAAAAATAGAAATCAAATTAATAAATATCAATACAAAAATCAATAAACAAATTTCTTTGATTTTTTACTGTATTATATTATATAAAAACATTTTTTTAAATTTTATTTTACGTGATATTTACATACAGCTGCAAGCTACGAACGCGAAGAGAAAATGAAGAAGAAACCATTTTAAAATGTATTCTTTGCATACGCATTGCAGTTTATACACACATATATATAGACGTTCTTTATATACAACGATGAGCGATACCCTTGAAACTCGATGAGAATCGATCGGTGGCCCTTTCGTCCTTTTCGCCGCTCATCCTACGTTTTTCTCTTACCCTCCTTAGCCCGGTCGGTTAACGGGGTGTCCACAGTTTCTCGGCTCTCCTCGAACCACGTGTCTGTGGCGCTTCACACTCTTACTCCCTGTTCCCCTATATATACATATATAAAACGCTATATACGTATTTAATATCCGTGTGTAACCCAACAACGGTGTTTCTCTCATCGACGTTTGCGTGTATCGTCGGTACGGTCTTTTGCCTGTGAAATTCTCTCGACTTACGTCGTGAGTCGAAGCGAGAGAAACTAAACGACGTAGTAAGGACGGAGGACGATGCGTGTGGGGTAAAGCAGAGTCCACACTGATGTGTACAGACCGACACACCACAATCAAAGAACAGAAAGGTTTCGTAGTCGCGCGCGCGTACGGTGTGCGCACAAGAGAGACAAACCCATAGTAGAATAATCGTGAGTTCAACAAGGATAAAAGTATCTCTGTTTCTTCGTCAATTTTGCCCGCCTGCTGGTCGCGCACTCCGGTTCGGCTCTTCCGGCTCGATCGGTCGCAGCATAATACACATACAAACTCGAATCGAAGGGTCGCCTTCCTTCGGGATAATGGATATATCGAAATAATACTATAGCAAGTAATGCTGGTATTATCCAATCGGATATTATTACGAAGAGAAGGTCTTATCTTGGTGATTGATAATCAAAGTTTCTTCGTATAAATATAACATTAGCCGGTAATCTATGATACTCTACTGGATTGATAGTACCCGCGAGTCAAATAAAAAAAAAAACGAAAAAACAAAAAAAAAACATCGCGCAATTCACGGGAAAGCATTTCTTTCATTTAATATTTCATCAGACCTTTTTTTCCCTTCTTTTTGCTCGTTTCTTCTCGGAGTAAAAATCACTATCGCGTTGTCCCTGTTTTCTCGTGACCGCATCGGCCCTCTGGCTATAGCTCTCTTGTGTACAGTAACAGCATACATATGTATACGATAATACAGCGAGAGAAAGAGAGTAAAGGGAGACCTATAAGGTCTATGCTTCGGGCAGCTCTTTTTTTTCTCTATCATTCCTTTTTTTATTTTCCGAAATACAGCTACGTGGCCCGGTTGCCGTGAAAAATGGCGGTCCGTCTAGCGAGGAAAAATATCGTCGTATTCGAGGAGAGCCTCAACCACCGGCGCGAAGAGAATGAGTAAAACTCAAGCGAGAGACTAGATATTCGTGGCTTTTTGAACGATAATAATTCTCGAAATGATAAAGAGAGACGTCCGAGCAAAGGGCTCGGGGATGCGAGAAGAAAAGTAAACTATACAATAATCTTTCTCTTCTTTTCGTTGCGCGACTCGCGAGCCAAGAGAGGGTGCGAAGGGACGACGAACGAGGAGAGGAAAGAAAGGCCTACGGACTCTCCGAACTTCTGTCGCTTCCACTGTCTTTCTCATTCGTGCTGTACAAATGGCTGCTCTCCACTGAATAGTCAATAGAGCCTCGAAGCCCACCCGAGATAGGGTACCCACACCGACGTAGTTTGTAGGTTAGTTATTATGCGCCCCGATGGGTCTTGTCAGTTTCACGAAAATTTTCGTACCAACACTCTCCTCGATTATCTGTATTAATATATATATATATATCCTATCTATTTCTCTGCCCTCTCTATCGCGAGTTTCGAGACTATCGTTGATTATCGATTTACCAATTATCGTACTGTATTATACAAGTACACGATAGACTAAACGAGAAACTTGGGGGGGGGGGGGGGGGGTAAGGGTAACCCAATGGATTTTCTCAAGCAATTGTGACCTCATTTCCGTTTCGATATGCTTCAACAGAAATTCCATTAATATTTAACCTTTTAATCGTACAATTTTAATGTCGCATTTTTTTTTTTTACGAAAATTAAATTCTAAGATATTCTTGAGAAGTAAAGGAAAAATACTTCGTGAGATTAAAATTTGCATCATTAATCGGAAGGGTTAATTATTACTGCGTTCGCTCGGATCGTTGGGTTTATATCCCGAGTCCGAGCTGCACATTCGTATGACACAAAAAAAAATAATATCAAAATCGCGAAAGATACGAGAGTCGAAGAAAATGAAAAATGAAAGAAAAAAGGAGGCGTGAATAAAGAAAGAGAAGTAGTAGGTGCGCGCGGGTCTTCTCCACTTTAAATTCGGTCGTTCCACTCGGGTTCGCCAAAGCTGGTCGTCGCCCCGTGGCGCGCGTGAGAACGACAGAGAGTGCAGGAGGACCACACCGTTGCGGAAAAAAGAAGAAACATATATATATCCTCTCATTTTTCGTAGCCTTGTAGTTCGGTAGGGAAAAATCGCGTTGTATCTCACGCAGGCAGCCTCGTCGAAACGGCGGGTAGCGAAGTTGCGTCGGAGATATAACCGGCATCGACGTAGTGTGTCGATGGTTGGAAACTTCGTCGGAGGGTAAAACGCGAGGGTGTAGAGAGAGAGAGAGAGAGTACATTCTGTATTCGCGAGTACCAAAGAGAACTCCGAGTCCAGAGGAGAACGACGAAAACGTGAAAGAATCGGATGAAAAAGAAGAAGAAGACGAAGAAGACGAAGAATAAAGGCCCGAAGGAGCGGCAAAAAGGAAGTCCGATAAAATATCGAAACGCGGGGAACAGAGAAAGGTAGCTACAGATTCAAAAGTATAGAAAGAAAGGAGTGAGCTCGAGGGTACGACAGTCGAGAGGAAAAAAGAAAGAAAGAGTGGAGTTTGAAGCACGAGAATATATAGAGGTATAAGCGCGTGCCTGCGACGAGGAACGATGACGACGAAGGGAACCACCAGGCAGGCGAGCAAAGGATGGTAGTGGGATGTATGGCGAGCGAAAAGTGTGTGTAGGGAGGGGGGTAAAATCCAGAGGTAGGAGAGAAGTATAGCAGAAGCAGAAGCAGCAGCAGCAGGCATGAGGCAAACTGAGAGTGAGAGAGAGAGAACGACTTGGAAGTACTCGTGTCGTGGTGATATACACACGGAGAGCAAGCGCGGTGGGGCCATCTCCGCATCGTGTGGCATCGTGCACTGGCTCGGTCGTTCGCTGGCGCGCGAGCCGCCACTACCACACGAAACAGAGAGGGAGAAACGAACAGGAGTGAGAAAGTACGATGATACAATACATATATATATATATATACATATATTTAGTATATATAGATAAAGAAGTCTGTGCTGCTTGCTGCTGTCGCACGGTGTGTGTAACACAGAGCGCGAGCCCTCCACTGGGTTTCCTACCGTGTCCTCCGCGACGCGCAACTACTATACTCGCCCGCCACCGCCGTCGAGTCGGTAGTCGTCGTGCGCGGCCAGTCACTACTCAGTCGCGCACGGTCCTCGGTGGCGTACGGATCTCGTTAATACTCCGTTACGACGCACCGTTGTACCCCTCGCACCTCTCGCTTACTCGGCCACATACACACGTATATATATGTATATATATACAGATAGTTTCACACAGTTATACGCAAGTATATGTTTACGATATCGTGTGTTCGCCAGCGAAGCTTTTTTCAATATCAGTGTATAATCGACTCGAAGATAATTCTCGTTTCGTAAAGTAGGGGTGTTAAAAAAAAAAAACGAAAAAAAGAATTGAAGAGAATAAGATAAAGTTAAAGACAGTGATTGAGACACTTGCATACGTGACGAGAGGGGTTTAAAGAGTGGGAGACAAAGATTTGTTCGTGGCCCGATTGAGTGTTTATCAAGTACGCGGACGGACAGAGTTTGACCAGCCAAGTGCAGTTTGTTCATTCGTGTGCACCGATAAACCGCAGATAAACACGACGGACTGTTGAAGCGTTAATAAAATACGCGTATACACATATATTATACATATATTTATATGTATTTATGTATAAAAAAATAAAAACAAAGCGAAACATTGACAAATAAATCAAGTGACAGTGAGATAGATTGGTGTGAAATAGTGAAGAATACAGCAAAACAATACATCGCGAACGGTGATAGAAAAAAAAAAGGTTTCGATTAAAATAGCACCGCGATAGTTTTGTTAATGGAATAGAACAAAGTGTTTAAAGAGAAACGAGTGGAAGAGAATTAGGAGGGAGTGAGATAGAAACTATAACAGCCAATTGGACACCAGTGGAGTGGACACCGACGCCATTGACGTGCTTGCTAGGCTGCTTCGTCGCGATTACCTATAACGTTCCGTTATCCCGCGTTCGTGATAACTCGACGGAGAAACAGCTCGGACGAGCCAGTGTCTGTCGTAAGTCATTTACGCTTTTAAACATTCCTGTTATTCGTACTTTTTTCATTCGACATATTACATTGCACACAAGTTTTCGCGTTTTATATACATATATATATATTCGAAAAAAACAAAAATAACTCGTACGCGATGACAGACACGTTGCGATATATAAATATATATATATATATATATAGTTAATACACGCATATACACGGCGCGCACGCGGTGAATCGAAGAAAGGGAACGAATAAGAGAACAAAGAAGAGCCAACGTGCTCACGTCGCTACAACTGACTCTCTCCGACGTATCCTCACTCGGGGATCGCGGATTCGAAGGTGGGAAAAGAGAGTAGAAAACAAGCGAAGTACAGAGAAATTCCGTCGGCGGTCTAACACACGAGATACAGCGGATAGAGGGACTCTATGTTTTGTAACGACAATTTTTTTTTTTCGTTCTTTAATGCGCTCTTACTTTTGCGGTGGACCTATAGAGATTAAAAACAAAAAAGATCAAAACGCGTAAATGGAACCGAGAGATAAAGCCGAAAACGAAGCTTTTGAGAAACGTACGAACGACAGGCAAAGGCATAAATACAAAGTCGTCGAGTAAAAATCCCCCCCCCCCCCCCCCCTCGCTTCTTGCCGATTTTTCACTCAGTCTGCCTGCTTTTGCCAGCCTGTGCACCCCACCGCTCCTCTCTATCGGCCGTCGGCGTTTCGACTCGAGGTAATGTAATTTCCGTGACGCTTGGGCGTTATGGAGAGTTGAGCAACCTCGACGTTTACCTCCCTCCCCCCCCCCCCCCCCCTTCTCGCAGCGTCGACTGCCAGCTCTTCGCAAGCCCGTTTACTCTCCTCCCCCACCCTTCCTATATCCCCTTGTTCTCACTATCCCTACCTACGATCCTTCGCTTTACATACATATGCATTTAATACGCATACTATGTATTTTTATTGTCGTACTCGTAGTTTTGTACACACAGCAGGAAGATATTCGATAACCGCTGTCACGCTGACGCTCTATGTTCTCCCGTTGTTCGTCTTCGAACTCGCGATAAACACTCGAGAAATCTTTTTTTTTTTCGACTCGCGACATTTTCTTTTCTTTTGCGGACATTTTTTATTAGCGTTTTTGAAGCTATATATTTTTTTGCACTCGACACTTTTTGCGTTACGTGTGGAAAGAAGCTTTCGGGAAAAAAAAGAACGAGGGCTCTAGCACTTGTGTGACGTCAGACTTCACGTCCGATTGAGCAAACAGCGTCCGACATCATCCTCGTCATAGTCTTCGAGTCTCGTATCCCCACTTCGGCCATTACTCGCGTTTTATACATCGCGACACGAGTGTATATATATATATATATATCACTCAATTAGTCTGCTCTTTTTCTATTTCGCACTTGCCAATCGAGCAAAGACTCTTGTAAAACTCTTTGGGTACTATATACACATACACACCGCCTCCGTGTGTGTGTCTGATATACTCTTCTTCAAGCCTCACACTCAATCTCTCGCCTCCTTCACTTCCTCGAGCCGCGGAAATTATCGGATTATCGTGAACGAAGATCGGGGACTCTCGAGTCGTGGCAATCACTAATAGATATGACGCGAGAGCTAAATGACGCGCGTGCTTTTACACCGCGATGGATATTACACTCGAGAGTCTCGGAAAACCCCTCCCCCTCCCCCCTGTGGAAAAAAAAAATTGTATATACGATGACGGGAAAAATCAAACGTCACGAATGTTTTCATCGAGTGATTCCTCGTAATCGCGTTACGCTCAACTAGTTCCCGCTTGGACATTTGTCATTTTTCCTTCCGAGGATATGAAATGATTGATTTTTTTTTTTTTTAATCCGTAGTTGTCAAGATGGAGAGCTTTGCCGCGCAGCGAATAATTATTTCGCGACAAGGACGCGGTTTACGAACCAAGTGGGCTATGGTAATTCTCAGGTGAAGGGGAATTATTGGTGCGAAGGCAAAACCCGCGATAGAATAGGAGACGAAAAAAAAAAAAAAAAAACGGAAAAATAACGTGGTCGAGAATCAGCGATGCGCGCCGGTGAGATTGGAATAGAATAGAGTAGAGACAAAGACGAAGTGCCAGGGGAAGAGAGTAACAAAATGCTAGATAGAGAAACAGACCTACTTCTTTCGCGTAACCTCGCGAGAATCGACTCGTCGCCCGTCCGTTCGTCTCGGCACCCCCCCCCCCCCCCTCCCCTCTTCTCCTCTCTCCATCCGACTGCTGCTTAGCGCACAGCAAGAGAGCTCCGCAATTACGTTGCGACATATCTCGCTTCGAGTTTCCTAATCTTATGCCGCTGCCCGTTTCTGCGATACTCATTATTAACGTTCCGACTGTTGATGCACAATGCGCCTTCAACTATTATCCCTGTACAACGGGTTTTAGAAATCTTGCAATTGTTGCCGTGACATTTTTTTTTTCTAATTGTAAACAGTAAAAAAATTTATATCCAATATATATATATGTATATAAAATGTATTTTATATATTGCATATATTTTTGTAAAAAAAAATAAAACACATATTATTATTATTATTTTAAATATAATAATAGAAAATGATAATAATATATGAATATTATTTGTAATATTTTTACATTTTTTATGATAAAAAAATATATATTTAATAAACATTGTGTGTATTATACATAGTTTTGCAATATATCGATAATTGATATTCCCATTGATCGATTAATCGAAATATTCCTTCAACTATTACGCATCCATCAGTACTGTTATTGCAAGAAAAAGCTTTCAATGACGAAGAATACAGAGGTTTGAGTTGTATGACGGCATTACATATATATAACGAGGGGTTCCTTCACTTCGGAAGTAAATAGGACTGCAGCACAGGTTGCCGCTACTGCCGATGGGAAAGAGAATTCAAGAAGTGGCGGACAGACGCGCTCGGGAACGTGAAAGTAAAGAAAGTGGGCCGTCTCCCCCCACCACCCCGTTATGAACGCATATATATATATATACACACACACGCGCGCGTTAACACGTCGAAGGTATAGAAGTTTCAAGCTGCTCGCCGTTATGCTACTATACTTGTCGTATAGATATTCTCACGAACCCCTTTCGCGGTAACCCCACCATACAAAACGCACAATATACAACGCATCGTATACATTATAATATACCTGCAACTCGAACTATTTCCGGTTCCGAAGAATGCCTTCCTCATCGAGTTCCAAGATCTCGCCCCGCGAATATCGCGAATCAATAACTTTTTTAATACTATTTTTTATTACGCTCTTTTATATTTACGATCTCTAATACACGTTCATAGCATCGTCCATAGTTATAGCTTTACATTTATTGCACATCGACTCCAGTCTAAAAAAAAAAACTATTATTTAGTACATTCCCTTCTCTGAAATGATTCGAAACGCCCAACGTGCCATTTATCACGCTTCAACAACGAACCGAATAGATATTTAACTCCGCTGCGCGAAAACCTAACTTAACAGTATCTGTGGGAATCTTAATTCATTTCGAGACCGCATTTTTCTCGGAGATAACGGAAACAAGTATCAAAAAAAAAGAAAAAAAAAAATTCATGGATGATACATCGCGTACCAGTTGGGTAAAGTATACCTCGCGTGGAAATGTTCCTCGCTTCGTATCAGAGGGGAGGGCACTCGCTCTATCGTAGGAGAAGAGGAATCAAAGGATTTCAATTTCGCGAGGCTTCGGAGGCTCTAATGGCTGGCTTCGCTGCTTCACTCGTTGCTTGTGCGAGAGATTTCGAGAGAGCGAGAGAAAGAGGTATAGAGTCGGAGGTGAACGGGGGAGGGATACGGGGATGAAGAGAATGAGAGTATGCGAGACAGAGACGGTGGTACTGCGCCGGAACTTCCTAGTGCAAAGTTACTCGGCCGTGCGCGCGCCAACCCGACGTTATACGTTAAACTATACGTTATACGTAGTCTCTGTACCTGCAGCAGCAGCAGCAGCAGCAGCAGCAGCCAGAGCACTGGCCTGAACCCACCCGGGCCCTTGGCTCTCGGGATCCGTGCCTCTCTATCCTCTTTTCCCTCTTCTCTTCTCTTTCGCGTACACACACCACACGCAATCACCTTTAAAATCTATACTACTCGTACGTGTGCAAACCTTCCTTGTGCCTTCCGCTCCCCCTTCTCGTCCCAATGGATGCATTGCATGCATTGCATGTACCGAGCATCGCGGAGATTCGCGAAAACTCAAAAGACTCAAAGGGAATGGGGCAAAATGGAATAGTTTGCATAATTCAACTAAATACGCTCGATAAATCGACTCTTGTCCTCTTTTTCTTAGATTCATATTGCCCCATGAAAAAAAATTGTTTTTTTTTTTATATTTATGGTGTATTTGATACGCGTTACAAAGATCCAATTTTCTTTCTGGTAAATAGAATTATATAGTATTTTTTTTTTACGTTTTTGGAATAATGTGTTCCATTTTACCCCATGTTTGCTCCATCTAGGCGTATTTTTTTATTTTTCGGTTGAAAAATGTTTATTTTCGTATTTTATTCGATACTATGATCTCACGGAGGTTATAGTGGGTTTAGTGGGAAAAATTAATTTTTTCGGATTAAATGAATTTTCCACTTTATGTAATTGAGTAATGAATTCGAAATTATATCATTCCACGAATCTGTTCCATTTTGCCCCATCTAGCCCCCCCCCCCACCTGGGCGCACATCGTCGAGCAAGTATTCCCCTGTGTGCTCCCGCGGAGAGAAAGGTTAACACCATTGCACGAGCACGGAAACGCGGCTCTCGTTTGACTTCATACCATACTTGCTGTATGGGTAGGATATAGAGTATAGTGCGTTATAGTATATAATTCAACTATAGAGCAAAACTATACACCGCGGAGTCCTTCTTACTCTAGAATTTCTCGAACGGTACTTGGGTAACGTAGCTATATATTATATATACGTGTGTACATACAATAATACACCTGAGATTCCACGTTCTCGCTGTTTCAACTACGAGTCTCGATCTTTATTGGTGTCTATATATATATACGTATATATCTATATCTATGCATATAAATGTATCGTACGCGCGATATAAAGCTTAGTCAGGAACGTCTCGTAAATTTAGCTCACTGATCTCATTCCACGGTGAATCCGTTCGTTAAAATAGCGCGGGTACTTCGTACCCCGATGACGAGAATATACACTACGGATAACTACGGTAGCGCACAACGTTCGCGCGCGCCACATCGTCGAGGCTCAGCGCGCGCGGCTATGCCTCACAAGCAAAAGTAGCTACACTCGGGCAAAGACGAGAGATACAGAAAGAGGAGAGTTCCTTCTACACACATTGGAACGAAGGGTAGTAGATATACCGTCTCGGGCGACCGCGCTTCCGTTGGAATGCGTAGGACGCCAACTGTGCTATACGGTCCAGAAGAAGAAGAACAATAAGAAGAAGAATCTCTTACTCTTGTTCGATTCTCCGAGCGCCTCTTCTGCACTCATCGGGACAAACAACAGTGTATATATTTACTCTACGAAACGACGCACGTAAATACCGACTAAACTTCAATTTTTATTACCGATCGACGAAATACAAAAATAATGCAGACGTAAATACTTAATAATGTGTTACAACAAAAATTAAAAAAACATCGCGTTGCATGATACGAATCGAGAAATCATTTTTCAAGTGGTATTTTTTTTTTGTATGCGAAAAAATTCGATCGAAAATGAAGAAAAATGCAATAAAACGAAAAACGTACATAGCAATTGAATGCAAAAAAAATAATTACGTATTGCAAAATTAGAAATAAAAAATGAATTTTTAGGTAGCATTCCTTATTTTTTTACTTTATTTTTTCGAAAAAAAAAAGCAACTTGATAAAAAATCTAGACATCGCGGGTCAGCAAGACGATGAACTCGAACGTCTGTCGGTCACTCTCTTGTTGCCCTTTGACCTCCCGCGTAAACCGTCAGGTATGAAAAAATTCCCAAGCGTGGGAGTGAAATCTTCGCGTAGGGAAGGAACGAAGCGAGAAAAGGGTGGTGATGGTAGTGGGGAGGGGGGTGGGAAAGGGTAGGAGAAGTTGCGCAGATACACACCGCAAGCGCGTGTAAGAAAGATCAAAGAATTTTTGCGCAAAGAACGCGGTGCGGGTCTCTCTCACCCGCGCTTCGAAACAAACGAGAGTCTCCCTTTTTCCCATTCCCTTTTAAATTTTCATCTCTGTTGCACTCTCCCCTATTGGCCCCTCGCCGCGTGTTTTTCGTGCGGCGCGAGAGAGCAGCTCTCTTCGGCTGCTACTGGCTACGTATATAACGATCTATAAAGGAATAGCGGGAATAAATTCGCTCGCTTTTCAACAGCGTCGAATGCACCGAAGCGGCGCCGATGCGTTCAGCCGTTGCGTTTTATACGAGATGCATCGAATACACACGTTGCCGCGCGCCGCCCTGTATCTGACGCTCGCGTGTGTGCGCGAGAGAAAGAGAAAATAACGAGATTGCCGAAGCAGGATAGAGGTGGGGGTTGGAGTATCGGGGGGCGCGGGGTAAAGGTTGCGGGGGAGGAAAGCCAAGCGTGTGGACAGGTGGCGGGTAGACAAAGGGGCAGTGGCGTGCGAGAAACCGAGCGCCAATCTCCGCTCGAATCGAAATCGATCTACGCGAACTCCTCTCGTACCAAAGTCGTTCACCCGATTGATTATTATATAGCCGGGTCATGGTTCGCACAAAAAAAAAAAAAATATATATATATATTTTTTTTTGTTTTTAATTGTGACTTTAATATTAATTTTAATAAATAAATAAATAAAAATAAATATATTACTATTAAATTTATTTTATTTTTGTCGATTGTTATATATTTTTTTAAATGAATAATAAAGTAACAACTATTAAAAAATTAATAAATTCAAAGTAAATTGGTCTCTTCGCAATTCGAAAAATACCTGTGAAGACGGATGTTTATGTATGCACTCCTATACATCTATACGTACGAAGAGAGTACGATGATATGCTCCGCGGCACGTACCGCACGTAGTATAAGTCGATCGGAAAATTGACTCGTGGATCTTATCACGTTGGTCGACTGGCGGGTAAGTTCGTCGAAGCGTGTGCTTTGCTTTAGCCACGGCGGCTATAGAAGCACAAGCCAACGGCTTATCGCTCGAGACAATCGTTATCATCGCTCGAGCGAGAAGCAAGGAGAGGAAGTAGATAGAGAGAGGGAGAGAGAGAGAGAGAGTGTAGGGTGAAGGAGGCGAACGCGGCGGAACAGAGAGCAGTGGGCGCGCGAGTCTCGCGCGTGCGCGGCTTAAATTAACGGGTCGAGTCGAGAGGCTACAACACTCATACATACATATATATATATATAGTATATACTCCCCACACAAGCAACCCGAACGTTATACTTGTGTACGAAGAACAGACGATCGTACTGTACGAGACTCTTCTCCTTCTGCCCTTTCCGCCTGTGCTTTGCTCTGCTCTTCTTATTCTCCGCATCGTATACTCAACCCGTCCACACGTACATAACACAAACATCGGGACGCCGCGCTCTGCATCCATTACATACTATATAATACGATCTTTCGTGAGAAAGAGCAAAGGGACGACGGAGGGACGAAGGATTCGGGTGAACGTACCACAAGGTACTCGCCGAAACCCCCATCCTTCCGAGTGAAACCCCCTCTATGGAGAAAATAAATATATATAAAAAAAAACCCCGAAGTACAAAGTTGGAGGTCTCCTCGGCGCGTGCTCTTGCCTTGTAAGCCTTTGCCACGGCATCGCGAAACTGCTTCTTTCTTGTCTGTGTACACCGACTCGCGTCGGGGTCTTCTCGAGTCTCTTTTCATCTCGACAACCAACTGGAACGCGTTACGTCATTCAATACGATTCTCATATCTGATCGACAGACAACATTTGCAGTTTTTTTTGTTATTTTTTTCATAGGAAATCAATCGATCTTTTCGTAAAAGAAAAATACGAAATTCGATGAATAGTATTTTTGATGATACGCGCGAGTTTTTCGTCGGAATTGACGAGTCTCGGGTCTCCGCGAATTTACGGTGCTGAGAATGCGTGGGTTTTCTTTTCGTTTCTGTTAACCGAGAATCGAGGCGGCAGGAGAAAAAAACATCGGGCATCGTAACAAACACACGCGCGGGGTATAAGGACGGCAGAGAGAGAGAGAGAGAAAGAGAAAGTATATCGCGGTGTAGATGCACGCAGCACACTCCCCGTCGGCTGAATGCTGCGTTTCAAACACATAGTTAAACGCATAACCGGCGACGAGGAGAGAAACCTTCCCAAGAGCATTTCAGCGAAGGTCCGAAACCGTCCGAAGCCAATACGCGAAAGCTCGGCGTGTAACGCTATACGAACGATTCTGCTGGCTTCTCCCACTATTTTCCTCTCGGTTACCACCACGAGGGTTATGCACACCGTGGCACAGCCTATATGTTCCCGGATATACTCTGTGGTAGTATTTAGCCATAGCATTGCATACTACTTACTACCATATACCGCAGTGAACTACTACAGCTCTCTGCCTGCGCGCGGTCTCTCGTCGCTTCTTCCCTTCGATCCCCGTGAACGCCTACGGGGCTTCCGAAAGAGAGTCCGCGGAGGCGATGGATATAGAGAGGAGGGAGAGACAGAAAGGAGAAGCGACGAGACCCCGAGCGAGGCGAAGTAGTTGTTGGCGCGGCGGAGAGAGGGGGGAAAACGAAGGTTTATACTGTAGAGGACGCCGGGGCGCCCCGACTGCGCGAAGTGGGGATAACATCTGCTCTTAGCGTGATTGCCGTGTATTGATGTGGCTTTATGGCGCGCGCGGGCCCGCGCCAACGAAGTTGCTTTACGGATATCTCTATTTTTCTGTTACCCATTGCTCGGGTTATAACACTCGCGATCTTTTTTTTTTAACACGTTTTTCTTAATTTAATACGCGTTGATTGAATTTTTTTTTTTTTTTTCGTTGTTTCACTCGAATTGTTTTGCGAAACGACAACGTGGGAAATTGCGTTGCAAGATCGAAAGTTCAAGCGGACGGGCAGAGGTGGATTTGCGGATGATGTTTCTGTATGTAACGAAAATACTACGAGTTCTCCTTCTCTCTCTCTTTCGACGGGAATGTATAGCGAGGAACGCGGACGCTCCACTCGCGCGATCCTTACCTGCCTCAATTTTTTTCATCTCGCCCGTGGCTCTCCCCTGTTTTTCTTTTTTTTTTTATTTTTTTTATTTCTCTGTCGGACCGCGAGAGCGCGGGTGAGGCTCTGTGACGCGTAACTCGCGCTCGGTCTACTTTGCGCGTTAACAAATATATATATCCCCCTTTCAACCCGCTTTCGTTTACCTCACTGTTATTCATACATTATTTCTCGTGTATATTCATCAACGTTTGTAACCCTTACTCCTCCCTCTCTTTGACGCTCGCGTCGCCGTTCGCGTATAAACACGAGTCTACGCGTCTCTTGTACGGAGTTCGTTACGCGAACCTTGACCCCTCACTTCTTTACCCTCTCTCTGCCTTCCGACTTCTTTATAGATTCTCAAGGTCGTCGTCGACACCGACGTAAACGAGGAAACTAACAAAAGCCGTTCGATATCTATCGAATGCGACTTAGCTACAATGAAGGTTTTTTTTTTCTTTTTTTCATCCAAATTTCGTGGAAAAAAATATAATTCTCTGTAAAAAAAAAAGTATTCGTAATCAAAGTTTTTTTTTTCAACAAAATCTCGTATTTTTTAATAATATCTAAATTCTTTTTGTTTTTACTTATTGAACATTTGTAGAGTCGTTTAAATTTAAATTCGATATAAAATCGAAAAAAAAATGTTAGTAATTTTTTAATAATAACTAAAAAAAATTTAATTAATTATCATTAATAATTGAGATTTTTTGTTAACTAAGCAATGGCATAGGGTTAATATTCTGTTCGTGAACCCCTCCCCCTTGGAGTATATGGTCCTTCTTTTTCTACGGTCCAAACGGATCGTTGCTGTGGATATACTATGCATAGTAACGAACGGAAGAGTGAAAGAGAAAAGGAAGTGGGAGGGTACGTTAGCGGACAAGCAACTCCGCAACTATTCTATTGGGTATATATCCACCTCTTTTCTCATCGTAACGTTTCGTAGTATTATCTCTCTCCGTCGCTGTTGGTCCGCACGTGCGCTTGCGCCACACTGGTGCCCGCTGCCCGCTGCTCGAGGGTTGCACCTGCGTATCCGCAGTGCATGCACCCGCGCGCGCGATGCGATCGCTGACCGTTTCCGACCTGACGACTCGATAAACACACTACAAGCGGCCAGCAGCCCCCAGTGTGGCGTTGGCATCGTATAGTAGTTTCTCTCCCCTCCCTCTCTCTCTTTCTCTCTCTCGCTCTCTCTCATCGTCGTCGTCGACGTCGGGCGAATTACTAACCGGCGGCCGTGGTGTGCCGTTGTCGCCCCGGCGTCCCTGACGCTTTGAGTTCCCTTCAAATTGAATTAACCGTTGCCGCGACTCTTGCTCCTGATCCTACTCATGTACTACCGTGTACTTCCTACCGTATAAACCTCACGACGACGTTTTCAACCGATAAACGAGATTATTCCTTTTCATTGCAAATAAATTCGTTCAACTACGAGAGTTACACTCGAGATTATTATCTTAACACTTATTTAAGCGCCAAGCAACTTTCCGCGATAAAATGCAATGATAAAAGAATCAGAAAAATGCTTTTTCAAAAGCTTCTCGAATACTCACGCTATCCGAACACGAGTTTTAACATCCTTAAGGAATTCAGTAAAATATACTGTTTACGCGATGTTATTAGTAAAACCTTCAGGCAAAAAATATATAATTATTAATATATATTGAATTTTTTATTATTTATAATAATTATTAATTTTTTGTTTTATTTTTATATATATCGTAGTATTTTCCATGAGAAAAATTACGATTTTAAACGCTAATTTTTTTTTTTTTTTTTTACAATTCGATAGACGACGATGGATTTTTTTTGCCGTTGTACCTCTTACAATTTGGCGCAACACCCGTTGCCGCGAGTCTGGAATACCAATCTATTATTTACAGCGTTATTATCTAGTAGCGCGAAGGTGGAGGCCGAGATATGTCGGGTGTCGCGGCGAAATAGATAAGAAAAGTTCGTGGAAGGCGCGTAATACCCGGATCCGATTTTATAATGTCGCGAGAGCCCCGCAAGTGGGTCACGTGCCTCCGCGTTCAGCGCAAATTTAGAATTCTACGGTTAACTAATCCAACGTCGGGAAAGGAAGTTAACTCGGTAAATTTCGGTGAGGTGGAGATAAGATTCGGGAATCGCGATAATACATCGACCGGAAATGTTGAATACACGCGTCGATAAACGACAATTGGAATAGCGTGTTTTCTATATTTCGCTTACTATTAGCGTCCGCCTCCATCTTTACGCGGCGGTGTTCGATACTTGTCTAGTAATCCTTCGTCGTTGAGCGCTATGATGCGAGAGAAAGTCGCGCGAATGGTCACGGCCTATTTAACGAGAGTCAGCGCAGCAGCGCGAACACCGCAACGAGAAGAGTTACCATCGCCCACATAGTAAAAACTACTTATCTCCATTCATTTTTATCAAAATTGTGAAAAAGTTGATTAAAAAAAAAGACGATTAATATCGCCGATGGCAAGCTTTGCGCTGTTGGAGAACGATGAAACGCGAGATATATCGAAGAGCCGGAGTGTAGTTGCGAGGGAAATCTCAAGGCCATCGACTATGCAGATTAATCCTCGCGCCGCTCACGGAGAGTTTCAGGAACCCCGATTTCGCGAATCTTCCCGACGAATAGTAGGGGTCGGGGACTACGAGAAATATAATAAGTACTCTAAAATAATTGTAATGAATTTTAAATCGATGGACCGACGGGTTTCGAGAGCCAATTAACGATGCATTGTTTAATAACCGCGAAGGGGTTGTTCGTCGTAAAAAAAAAAAAAAAAAAAAAAAAAAAATTATAAATACGTTGTCCGCGAACGGATGCAAAAATCATAACGGACCCGGGCGAACGGTATCGCGTCCCACATGAAATCAAGTCCCTCGGAGCGTGTCCCGCCCCTCCATTCCGACTCTAACAGCAGAAGCAACAGCAACGCGGATTCATTCCCCTCCGGAGTACGGGAGAACGGGCGGTACGTCGAGACCGCCAAGTGCTCAGGAACGTTGAAAGTATAATACGGTAACGAAGCGGTATTATAGTGTGCACCTAGTCTACCTGTACAACCAGTGAACACGCCAGTTTCTCTACGCGGTTTATATAGTAGTACTGGTTAAAACAGTGGCGTAGAACACATGTATCCAGCATTTTGGTAATAGAAATTCTACACGACATTATTCGTTCAAATACGCAACTCGTTACGATATATCAAATTTTTAACTCTTTTCTACATCAATCGACTCATTCTGGCAGAAAAAAAAATTACATTGACCTTATAATAAAAAAAAAAAAAAAAAAATGGAATTTTTTTTTTACAAAATTTCGTAAAAATCCATTCGGATATTTTACAACAAATTTAATTATTAATTTTTTTATTTTAATAAGAAACAAATTACATCGATAAATCTACTAATATATCTTAAAAAAATATGAAATGATAATATATTCATTTTTTTTTTTTTTTTTTTCCGATTCTCGAATTATCAGATGCGTGAGTTTGCTGAGCCTGTGCGATATAAATACCTATTTAGTTGTGATCACGCGCAACAGACGTTCGAAGACGCCTCGTGACGTCAGTCCTGCAAACCCGATAATATCGTTTCTCGAACTGGAAACGCGATAAAAGGAGAAAGAATAAAAAAATAAGAATAATTCGCGCGACTGCGAATATCGATGAGCCTTCTGTCGCGATTAACGTATGAAGAAATATACATATATATGTGTATGTGTAACATACGCGTTTAACAGCAGGTATACGCGAATATCGCGCTTCTTTCCGAAGGGGAAAAAACAATATATAGCACATGTATATATAAATGTGTTACCTATATAACCAGTGCGGTCGAAGTGGGGCGCAAAGCTGATAAGAATTCGTGCGAAAGATATCGTCGCCTGCGCCCAGGAGCGGCCATCGAGAGACTCGATGTCACGGTCGATTTATCGTGTTCTCCTCGCTTTTCGCAGATAGCGGACGCAATTAAAGGCTTGCGAAATAATAAATACCAAGTTATAAACGTGATCGCGGTTCTCTCGCACTCTTTGTATACATCGCGCGCGAAAAAAAAAAACCCAACGAGTCACAACGCCGCGGAGTTTTAAACTCGATTGTCATATACGCGCGCGTAAAACGATACCACGTAATTCGGTGCGTTCACTTTTATTAACTATTCGCACGATTATATTATCTGCGACGGCTCAAGTTCGTATAATAATCTGTCGGGTGTTCGACGATAGTTTTTTTTTATTGTATACGTATAGTTTAAACGTTGGGCTCTTTGCCGAGGTAGCGAGTCTGTATTACGTAATGATTGTATACATATCGCACGGAACTGAATTCATCGATAGATACACGTCGATCCACAATCATTCGTACCGATTTTTTTTTTTCGTGAATAATAAAAAAAAAATTATGCATTCGTAAAACATGTTTTACCTTCGCGTTTCCGTACCGAATCGTGAATTATTAATTTTGTTTTATTCGATTAGCTACAATGAATAAAATATTATGTTGCCGAAGGTCAAAAAATCGGGAAAGACGGATACAAAATTTTTTTTTTCCTATCGAGAAAAATCGTAATATGTTTAATAATAATTGAATTTTTAATAAAATTTTTGTTGTTTCGGAACAATAGTCGATTATCGATTTTGAATCTATCTGTACGGTAGTTACAAGTTGGAAGGCGCGAGACCGACCTTGCCGCGAGTGTGTCCTTGCCGGAAGCGTTTCCACGCGTCGGAGAATTGAGAGGAGTAGCGCGAGCGCGCGGGCGCGTGCTCTCGGGCGCCAGTGACAGAGTGCAAGATATAAAAATCCTTCGACGCCATACAGCAGCATGGAATAGCTGTACCAACTCCAAGAATTAATCGTATCGATCATTCGATAATATGCAAATTTTTTTTAACGATAATCCATCAAATTTGATCGATATATTTCAATTAAATTTTTTTTTCGAGATAAAATCGATTGTATCTACAATCGTAGGTAAAAACGAGGTCTCAGCCTTAGCGTGTTACCAACGCGTTACGTTCGATGAATTCGTGTCAATGCGAACCTTCGGAGTATCGAAACCTCGCGCCGCCGACTCGTCTAAACTCCGATGTTTTATCTCAATTTCAAGCAAAACTATCGATGTGTTTCTTCGCCTCTCGTTTCTTCAATTAATTTCACACTTTTCCCAACGCCCCAGTAGCGCATCATAACTACGCAGCGTTATTTCGAGAGCGTTGCAAACTCTCAATGTTGCGAGTTTAAAGCGCGAACGAGCGCGCGCTCCGTATGTACCCGCATTTATTTATAAACCCGGGCACACGGTACTCGGTAGAGCATTCGGTAATTTCCTTCAGCCCCGCGCATTCCATCCAAGGCCTTCGGGAGCAACTCGCGCGAGCGGCCACTCGCCTCTCTATCCTCGACGAAGCCACTTTCTATTTCGATTGGGGCAACATGGCGGGCAGTTTCGTCGTCGTCGTCGTCGCCGTCTCCGTGCCGAGAGTTTCCGAACTTAACGCTACAAACCGATTCGCTTCCTTTTACTATGAAAATAAAAAACTCGTTCGAACTTCCCCCCCCCCTCACCCATTGCCGCGGTAACTGTTGACCCCAATAACTATACAATGCGACGAAACATCCTAATTAACTTCCTTATAGAATCCTCGCTGTCTATTCGTTCGTTATCGTAAATTCATTACGAGAACTCCACGCGAGTTTCTTTGTTCCGTCGTTCACTTTCTATTTTGAGGAAAAAATGCTCGTCCTAAAAAAACACTTAAATCTTTGACTCTTTATAATTCATTTTTTATCGTCACTTTTTCGTATCTAATTTCGTCTTAACGACTTTGATTATATATTTTTATTCCTAAAAAAAAAAAAAAAAAAAAAAAAAAAAAAAGATTCTTCTTCGCGATTCGATTATGATCGTTAAATTAATAAGCCTCGTGGATTTTTCGCACAATTAAGGTAATTTAATTATGAGCCCCAAACCCCCGAAGATTCTTTGTTTAATCGCAACAGTAAGACGAACTAATGGGTTGTCGGTGTTTGCGCTCGAACTTCACTTGTACTTTCGTTGTTTCCCTTAATGACTCGGCCGCTTCGTAATTATAATGCCGAAGCTCGGTGGGACAGAGATAAGATTAACTCCCACCTCGTTGCGCGCCGAGGCCCCGAGCGTGCAATGGCGCAACGAATGAGATGTTCGCTATTAGAACCGAAAGAATAAAGGAAAGGAATTGTGTGTATATATGGATGGATGTTAGCGTAAACGTTTTATAGAGAGGACAGGTTTTACTTCGCGCAAAGAGGTTGTTTCTGGAAGAACCAAAGGAGAAAAGGAGTTGAGGTGAACGGGAGACCGCCACTCTCGCGTGTCAGCGACTCGGATCGGAGTCCCGCGCGTGCCGCGCCGGCACCAGCAGTTAGATAACCCCCTCGTATCCGCGGGCCGCCTTCTTTTTTTTTCACTTCTTCCATCTCGCTTCGCGTTGCCTCTTCTCGCTCTACCGCTTGGAGAAAGTTAGCCTAGGCGCACGTCGAGCATAAAATCACGCCTCGCGCTTTTCTACACTCGAAGACCCAACGGAAAGAAGCAACTCTCGTGACTATAAGAATTCCGAATTTGGATTCGGCCTTTGGGTATCCGAAAAACAATGTAGTGAAGACATAACTTCACGCATGCGCCGTAGAGACGTTCTTCGAACCAATTTAGGCGTCTCTACGAAAGGTTTTATCTCGACATAGTATTGCCGAATTAAGAGACGAAATTATAAAGAAGCGATCCCGCGTACGCAAGACGCGTTTTGTTCTTTTTTTCTTTTTTTTTAATGCTAAAGAGCGCGACTCGATACACGGAGATAAGGAGTGAACACGAGCGACGAGACGAGGTCCGATCCCGGCGGACCTCGGGGACGACCTCGAAGCGTCGTTAAGTCGCGGAAGGACGAGATCGTTTAGCAACAAGTGTCGTCGCTCTCTTCTCTCGCCTTTACTGCGTATTCTATAGCCCACATTTCTATATATAGAGCGGTCTACTATATCGCGCTTAAACACTTTGTATTTATCTACCTTAAGATACATATCGGAGATTTTTTTACCCATAGACATGAGACCCTCGCGACGAGACGTTGTCGTTATAAGTAGCAAACGATTCTTTTTTTTTTTTTTTTTTTACAAAATCGAATTTATTTTTTCATTTTTTTTTCGAATTTTTGAAATTATTTTATAGATGAAATTTAGTCTGTTATTGATTTAATTTTTCGTTTTTTTCGTCATTTTTTCGAGTATTTTTTAAATGTATACTTTGAATTTATCGATCGTTATCGGTTTTATTCCTTTAAATTCGTTATGTATACTATTAATCAGAGGACATTCTGTGACTCATATGACTCGAACGGTTCCCCCGATAGATTACCAGTAAGCTGTAATGCGTCATTCGTCTCGCTTACAGCGTAACAGCACATTATGTTTAATTTCGTAGTCCGAGAAGCGACGCGCGAAGCTCCTCTTTCCATGAAAATTAATAATCATGAAACCCAACGTCGAGGGCCTCGTTTACGAGGAAATCCCCGGCTGTCTATTAGCGTAACTTCGGGGACTCTCGCTTATCAAGAATTCTATTTTTGTAGAGTAAATGAAAAAAAAAAAATCTCATCGCACGATACGAAGGTCCGTTCACTTCCGTTCACTTCACCGTGGATCTGAAATGCAAAGTTTCTTTCTCGTGTATATTTTCTTCCTTAGCGGAAGTGAAACTGGAAGTTGGAAAGTATCCTGCGTGTTGGCGCGTTCAAGAATATACGCCTGTCGCGTGGGACCCTCGGAACTTCGTTTCTTCACAATTTCTTTTTTTTTATATACTTCGAAAAAAAGAAAAAAAAAATACTCGGTACGAAAAAGTGTCCGGGCAACAGCTGCCGCGCGCGTGCAACGAGGGCACTGCACCCTCTACTCTACTCGCACATCGACGCCTCTCTCGCATCCACTCGTTAATCGTGACACCATGCGAGAGGAAGGTTGTTGAAGAGATCCCGGAGAGCGCGTTGGATTCTCGTGTGCCTCACGGATTCTATAAATATATCCGTGCGTACGACAGAATTCTGCTGCTTGTACGAAGTCACGGGGTTACGAAGTTTTGATGGTTAGACATCCGTAGAGAAACTTTAGTTTAGTTTCCGAAGATGAAAAAAAAAAATTTTCCTCCAAGAAGCAAATCGACGACATTAATACGAAAATACTCTTCCAAAAAAATCGTTGTTTTTTTTTCTCCAATCAACAATTACTTCCGAGAAAAACATCGCAATAAAGAGATTTAAAAAAATTCATGTTGTTTAATTTAAAGCAACAAATAGAAAAACTTAATACAAAATTATTCATGAAATAAACGTTTTTTTAAAGGCGATTAATTTTTAATTGCGTTCTATTACAAAATCTAATAAAAATAATAATAAGATTAAAATTTTCAAAAAATTGAAGCAATGATGCGAAAAAACGAAAAAACGCGTTTTTTATTCCTCGAAACAACAGTGATTACTCTTCGGCAAAATCGTATACAATTTTACATTCTGCTTAACGAGGACTGTACAGCCGAAAATCTCTTCGGACAGTCAATGACTGTGCCCCCCGTTAGTTCGCGCTAAAGAGCCAGAAGTGCCGCGGCTGTTTCTTCCCCTTCCCCCGGCGCTCTTTTCTCTCTCTCTCCGCTCGTTTCCGTTCGCGTGCCCAAGACACGACTGCTCGCTTCGTCCAGATGTCCGTGCGCGTTGATTTACCGTGACCCACGCAATTATAAATTCGTAGGTCCTTCCCTCAGCACGTAAATCCCCGTACTAATCTCCCAGGAAGCTATTTTATACACCACGTGTATATATATATATATATAACGTTTTCTATGTATAGCTACGAACGAGGGGGATGAACCAAAGTTTATAACTATACAAGTCGTAAGGTATTGAGATGCAGAAGCAACGAGGGAGGGGGGGGGGGGGGGAGGGGGAAGAGGCGCTCGAAAAGCTCGACATTCGTCGTACGAGAGAAATAGTACACAAGTCGTGAAAAGGGAGTCCAATGCTACGGCAAGGCGTTACGCGAATCCCGGGAAGGAGAGACACGAGACAGCTATCGGCGAGGGGGGTGGAGCAGGGAGGGGTAGCCAACGCCATAAAGTAGATTAGAAGCGTATCAGTGTGTTCCAGCGGAGAGCTAATGGACACTCTAACCGTTTCTCGTTGGACTTATTGCAAGAAGCTAACATCGTCGTACGCCCTCCTACTCTCTGTACACCGTACCATAGATTACAATAAATTAATGATCGCGACGCGAATTCTCGAGGATATCACAAATCTGTATCTTCGAAACTTCTCGCCGGAATAACCAAAAGGCTCGAGCTTTGCGATAAATAAAAAATAAAATACAAATTTATTGTGGAGATGACGAAGAAAAAAATGATAAAAATATGAAAAATAATGGTTTTCATGTTGAAAGTCTCGCGAAGCGTTATAAATCGTAGACTTTCGCAGTGTGGCAAATCGTAGAGATTGAACGCGCGGAGAGTTCTCCTTCATCTCTCCCTCTCTATATATCTCTATCCGTTGAAATCTTTCTCTTTATTTCTCGTTGGTACGATCGAAACGGACGGAAAGTCTATGTGGGTCAGTCACGAATGCCGACGAGGAGGGAAAAGCCGAGAGTCCTCGCCCGTGATCGGCGGTTGTGTGCCCCTCGACTCTGTTGAGCTTCAACAACCGAGCGAACTCCTCTTCTTTCTTATTCTTCCTCTTCTTATTCTGTTGTATTCTCTGCCCTCTGCCCATACGTACCGCTAGCCAGCCGAAGCGGCAGCAACGACGACGACGACGACGACGGCGACGACGGCATCGGCGTTACTATCGGTTTATACCGTTACTCGAAAAATCTCGAGCGTACGAAGCCAGACAGAGGCGAGGCACCTTGCGCGTACCGTAAAACGAGAACTTTGTGTCGACTAGAGTCGGCGGGACACTTCTCGTCGGTCGGGCTGCTCGCTGCTGGTTTTCATTTTTTTTTAGAACATTTTTTCACGATGTAGTCGAGCAGTAGTCCGACTCAACGTTCGTCGCGACTCTGATAAATTATTCATTTTCATCAACGATATCGATCTATTATTATTTTTTAAAATATTTTCAACATTTTTTTTTTAATCGTCGCAAGTCTTCGTAGAAAATAAAAATAAAAAAGAATCTTCTGAAATTAATGAACCAACTTTAGGCAGTTATATCATTAGGCCAAATTTCTGATTACAGACGCTAAGATGAGATTGGAGGAAGACCTGGTGATTCGTAGGAGTCGACCAACAATGATTTCCGCAAAGTATCGTGCACGCGAGGAGCGCAGACGTTTGTTGAAGATATCGGCTGGAAAACTTCGACGCATCGAGGATCCCGAGGCGAGTCTTTGCCGTTCGGTGCTCATCAATAACGCCGTGAGACGCTTGCAACGCGAGAATCGAGACGAGAAGACGAGAAACTATGGATTACCGATCGTCAGTTATCTGGATGATTCGTCGAAGGAAAATAACGGCAGTGGAAATCTCATGGATTCTGATAATTCGTCAAAAAAGAGGTGAGTCTCGAGACCGGAAACAAATAAAATAAAAAGGCATCTAGAAATATTTTTAACTTTTTTTTCTTCGTTTTTTAATTGCAGATTGGGCGACGAGCTGAGAAGCAACGAGAGTCTAAGTCCGAAGAGGCAAAGGCACGACGACCTCGATCTTCAGGACGACGTATTCAGCGATTTCTACATTCTACCGCCAACGCCGCGTCTGCTTTCGCACATCGACGACGTACCGGAGCCCCAATCGCCTCATTCCCTGCAAAATTATCACGACGATCGTTTAAGCTCCAGCGAGACGCGCGGCGTGTCGTCGACGGGCACCAGCGGCGGCCTCTATTGCACGTCCGATCTCGTTGACTCGGCGCAACTCGCCGGTATCGGTAGCAGATCCACGGACGTTAGTCTAATGGACGTTAGCGACGACGCCGACAGAATTTGCGACTTCGCGAGATTCGCCGATTCGGCAAAGACCCTCGAGGAGAGGCTCGTCGAGTTACAGTCCCTCGACGAACACTTTGACTTAGCGAAATTCGAGAGAAACAACAACCAAAGTTGCGGCAGAGCCTTCCACGATATCCAGACCTTCCACAGTCTCGTTCCGGGTCTCGAGACTTAGAGGAAAACGCAACACGCTGTCGCGATATCGGGAATAATGCATAGAGAACTTTCTGTGTGTATGTGTGCGTTTCCCACATCGACTGGAGTATTGAGACTGGGGTTAGAAAAAACTTGGTGGTGATTTTCGCGATGCCGTCGCCCAGCACAGCGCATCCATCGCTCAGATCTCTCGCGTTGCTTCGATTGACTCGAATTTTTTTTTCTTTTTTTTTCAATCACAGCGAGTAAAACGCTTCGGGAGTTCCTAAGGTTCGCGAGAGATTAAAATTGAGGAAGGATCGCGTGAAACGTGTTTGCAAACGCGAGAGCGCAATCACCGAACGAGAATGATCATTCACAAGCCGAGAGTGAAGTCCGCGGAATCTTTTTTATTTTGCTTTCGTTTTTGTTTTTGTTTTTTTTTATTACAACAGTTTCGAGTGGAGGATAATCAAGAGAATTCGGACGATGAACTTGGCGGCTTTTAGGCAATTTCAGAGAGAGAAAATGACGACCAAAGCAGGGCCTTCCGGGGTGTTCCGAATTTCGGCGATATTTTTTTCTTTTTATTTTTTAGTGCCCCGAGTACGCACACACGAATGAAAAGCACATAACGGAAGTTACGGACGCCCCGAACGATTTCCGCGTCTTACCGTCACTCGCCGCGGCGACGTGACGTAACTACGTGAATTTAACAAAAACACATACTTCGCCGCAGCGAGTTCAACGGAAGACAAATGCATGAAAGAGAAAAACAAAAAATAAAAAAAAAAATTAAATCCGTTTAACGAGCCTGGAAGCTAAGGACCATCCGTCGTTTACGAATGTTCTAATATATTGATTATATATACACTGTACACATACTGTTTGTATATATAGAGATACTATTTTAAGAGCGCGTTTATCCGCCCGCGCCGGCTAAAAGCGTCGTCGTCGCTCGACCCCTCCGCAATTTTAACGCGAAAAAAAAAAATAATGAGATAATTTAAAAAAGCGCGTAACCTCGAGAGAATTTTAAAAAATTGTTGACGACGACGCTTACTAGCCGCGGCGAACGCGCTCCTGTGTACATAAAGAATTTGAAATTATGATGAAAAGTAAGATTAAAGAAAAAAAATTAAAAACAAAAAAAAAAGGATGAAACAAAGCAAAGCGAGTGGCGCGCATTGATTTTCGAGAAAAAAAAAAATTATAAAAAAAAATGAAGATTATCGTTGTCGCGCGTGTCTTTCGCGCCGCGACAGGGCCTTAGTTAATTTACATTTATAATAATATTTCTGTTACTCGTAAATGATGTTCCATTATTTAAAAAAAAAAAAAAAATGCAAAAAAAAAACAACCAGAACAACCGCGTAGCTTTTAGAGCGAAAACGTATTCTCGCTATTCCCCCGCACGATATTATATTTATATAACTACAGGCATGAATATACATCGTGTGTAGCCAGCTGGGAGAGACACTCGTGAAATTCATATACGAATATCCTTCGCAACGTTTTTTGCGATTTTTTTTTTCTTTTTTTTTTTTTTTCTCCGGAAGGCTACGCATTAATGTTTATCTCGCGATTGTACACAATGATAATACTTACTGATACCGAGTACTAAATATGATTTCACGTCGCGTCGCCTGGACTCGCGATCTCGAAAAATTGCCTTACAGACTTTGCGTATATCTCAGAATTACGGCGCGGAGTCTCCGGGCTTTTCCGTTTCTCTATCGGTCATCGCTAAGTCTGGAATGCGCGCGGCGAGATCAGAGTTCAGGTCAATTGAACGATTGTGTTTCTCCTCTGCCACGGACTCTCTCGCGGGATAAGAAATTGATACAATGTTCGAGTCCGCGTCGCGTGTTACACGAGCATTCATTCGGAAGAGAGTAGCATAATATACACACAACCGGAAAAACGCTGTCCAGCGTTTCGCTTCGGCCGTTCGATAAATCTATATCCCCGAGAGTTTCGTCGCATGGAGAAAAAAGAATACAATGGATATTTATTGTTTACCGAATCCAGTCGCCTAGAGAGATCTTATTAATCGCACAACAGTTTACACAACAAACAAAAAATGAAATAAAATAAATTTTAAAAATATATATACAAATGCCGTACAAAAATTAAAAAAAAAAAAAAAAACGATTGTAATACGCCAAGTCTCTGTACTTAAGAACGCTGTACTTGATAATGAATTTCCAAGTGCGCTGGATATCGGACATTCCAAGCACAGGGCGAACAGGCAGTCGGATGGTCGCGCGGGGGAAGAGATACACACAAATCTAATCTTCCGTAGAGTGCCCGGATTACGCTCGATTCGCCGGATTCACACTTGTGAGAAGTTCTTAAAAAAAAAAAAAAACTGAAAGAACTCACATAAAGCACTTTCTCGTGATGATCAGCGTGATCCAACATTTTTGTATATAGCTACCGTAAAACAAACAAAAAAAAAATCCTTAAAAAACAAAAAAAAAAAATAGCTATGTATAAAGTTTCGTACATTGTTTAGATTTTTAGTATACTAGTTATCCAAAATCAGTTACCAATTATACGAGAAAAATTGCAAATAAACTTGAAAAAAAAAAATATATACACTTGTGTCTTGTGCCGAATGATTTTTTCCTGCATCCCCGGGGTCTCAGTGGTGCGACGCAGCACTGAGCCGCCGCGTCCAAGTAGTTCGGGTCTAAGTAGTAATAGGCTGTTGGAGTCCGCCGAGAAGTCGAACGCCAGCCGGCGAGGATCTGACGAACGGTAAGGGATACTTTTTTTTCGTAGTTTTTCGTGACGAGACTCTACCGCGTCTCTTAATTATCGTAAAATATTTTCATTTTTTTTTTTTTTTGTATTTTTATTGAGTGTTGCGAATATATACAAAGGATGAAGAACCTAAATAACTATTACACTTTTATAACTAAATAAACAAAGGTTTGTTATAATAGTAATAACTTGTTAATATTAATTTAAATAACATAATATAATAAACCGCGCAGGGCTCGTGCCCGCTGAACCTAATTATAACGATCGACCGTCGCGGTCGTTACACACGAGTCGTCTCTTGCAGCGCACGTTTTTTTCGCTTGCCGCTATTTATCGCGGACTCGGCGAAACAACATGCCTGAGAGATCGTCGCGATCTTTTGCCCGTTTCGCGTTTATCGTTGCGCCCTGTAAAAATGTATGTATCGTTCGCGAACTACGGAAAAAAAAAACTTGTCCCGGTCGACGATCGATATCGGCTAAAAAGGTCAACAGTTTCTGGACCCGTTTTTCCGTCCCGGGAGCAGTAAAAATTCTCCCCTGTGGAATCAAACGTTTGTTTCCGAAAGCGCGCGCAACGACATTATTACAGACGAATCGATAAACGCGAAATCGCAAGATCAACGATTAATCGTGTATCACTAAAATAAAAAAAAAAACTTGTAAAATTCATCCAAAGGCAGACGCATCCTTTCGTTCGTACGCTCTTCTGTCTCTCGCTCTCTCGCGTTATTTATTCAATTTTTTTTTCTTTTTTTTTTCTTCTCATTTATAAATCGGTCAAATTATTGCTTGTAAAATATCTTCGCTCGTTATTCGTTTTCTTTTTCTTAACTTCATCATATTTTCATCGACGGCACAACATGCTTACTTCGCTTCGAAACTTTCCAATCGTCCCGTTATTTTTCTTCGCTCCCCTCATTCTCCGCAAAAACTGCTTGTATAATCTATTCATATGAACATTCCTCGTCACTTTTGCTTTCTCTCTTTTCGGCTCAAGCTTCTGTTCGCATTTAATTGATTAAAAAATTTCGCGCAAGAACCCGAAGCGGCCATCGTCGCAAAGTTTAACGCGACGAAAGTTCGTGGGTCGATATCGCAGTTCTCACGAAATCGAAAAAATCGAACCTTGCGACAATCGCCGCGACGAATCCTTCCCGGTTTCTCATTCAACAAGATTTCACTTTTTTTTTTTTCTTTTTTTTTTTCTTCTAATTCTCTCAATCTCACAATAATTATACCCTCTGCCACCAGAAAAATAGAATTCTTAAAACTTAAACTCAGTTCGCGTTCGCTATACCCACACATCGCATACATCTTGCGCCGTTTAAGTTTCACACCGACTTGCCAGTTTACATACAGATAGTGAATAGGGGGAGTGAGACACGAGACGGAAAATTCTCGTCGACGATTTTTACTCGCGAATTTTCGTTTTTTTTTAACTTTTTTCTTCGTCACAAAGAAAGCTGTCGCCTCCCTCAGTATATATACGTATTCCACGAAGGTAGCGAGCGATAGATCGCATTGAAAAATCGCCGAGCGAGAAAATTCGACTGAATCTCGAGTCACTGGCAAACCGCGTCAATAACAATTGATTATCAAGCGACTGCAATAATTCATTTTTTTTTCTTTTTCATTTAGTTCGATATACATATATATTTATATATAGATATATCAAAAATATCCTTAGTAAAATAGAGCATTTTATATATATAATGTGTACCGGTCAAGTACCTTTCTATTTTAGTTCATTTTTTAATATATCCGTCGGTGCCGCGCGGTTACTTTGCGGAAAAGCAAGTTATCCGCCGGCCTCTCAACGAATATTTTCAATCATGATGGGTCAAGTCTTCCAGCGAGTTTCGATTGCGCTCCATTGAGTTTCGTTCGACTCGAACGCCTTTCGTTTCTTCCCGTTTCAAAGCTCTCGCTCGCTCTTCTTGCTCTCCGTACTCTCTTCTCGCTGCCATTCCTTTTCCAATGCTTTCTCCACGTTTCTCGCGTTTCCGTCTCGTTACAGTCTCGACTGGTTCCATTAGTTATATTTTTTTTTTATTATTATTATTTTTTTCACATTCTCTAGTCTCACGTGCGTAAATAGAAAAAATATTTGATGGGCCTTAGGTGCCTGCAACCTGCAACCGATAGTTCGTGCGAACTATTTTCCTTCGCCCTTCGAGTTTCCTGCTTTAGTTTAATATTCGTTATTCCAGAAAAGAAAAAATCAGAGTCTCCAACATTTTACGTTATCCCAAATCATCCGAATTCGTTACTTCGAAACAAAAAAAAAGAGAAACATTCGTATACGATCGCTTTTTTTTTTTACGCAACCAAAAACTACATCATTGTATCTCGCGTATACTCGAGTCTTCCCTGTATAACTTACGACACTAAAATTATTATTTACATCCCTACTATCACTCGCGAGGCAGCATTTTTTTTTTTTTTTTTCTATTAATTTGCAACTGATTTTTTCTTTCGTCACAAATGCTCGATCGAACTGCTCTCTCTTAGTCGCTTCATCGCCTTTCTTCATCGTCGTCAATCACCGCCGCACACTTTACTTATCATTTACGTAAATAAAATAAACGTAATTTTCGCCGCTAAGCGATTGACAAATATGTATATCCTTTCTGCAACCTGCGATCATCTCCTCCACTTTAGTTTTTAGTATTTTTTTGTTCTTGTTCTTTCTTTTGTTTCTTTTATTATTCGTTCAATCGACTGAACGTTTTTTGCGTTAGATAAATATCGGGTTCTTCACGATTTGTTGAATGATATTTAAATAGATTGCTGTAAAAAAAAACGGTAGAATCGCGTCGACACGGCGTTTACGTCAATAATCGTGAGTCTTCGAAGTTATAGTTTATCGGGGTGTGTGTTTCTCCTTACGTCCTTTTTATCTCGCGGTAACAAGTCAGGAGGAGAGTCTTTTACACGGGACACGCGTGTGTCGTAAGCGAAACCGCTTTGTCGTCATTGTCATCGAATCCCCTGCGAGCGCATCGAATGTAAACCCGCAACGCGGGGGGTGGGGGAGAGTTTAATCAATGACGACAAAGCGTTCCGCTTTATCTATTTATGTACAATGTGATTATGTTCGTAATAACGTAATAAATAAGCTCAACGCGTCTCTCCTAAAACTAAAATTACTTGTCGTTCGTGCCCTAAGCTTTTTGTGTACCGTGTAAATCTGTGTACGTGGTCTTGGTGTATCGTATAAATACAAATATAGTTTGTTCTTTTTGTTTTTTTCATTTTTTTTTGTTGTTTTTTTCGTCTTTTTTTTTACGTTTTTAACGTTCCACGCATTTGCACAAACCGGAGATGCGTGTATGTGTTTTACGTCTGCGCATAATTATTTCGTGGATTAACCGATAGAAAAGTAATAGTTTCCGAATGATTGCGAATACCGGCGCGAAGTTCGTGTAATCGAGAAATTGTCGTATTACGTGCGCTTGGGATCAAACTTCGCCCATTTTTTTTTTTCGTCTTTTCGTTTCTTACAATGATAAAATAGTAAAGAAAGCAAGCGAGTTAAAAAAAAAAACACATTATAATTGTCATCGGTAAAATAGTCGAATCGACGCGAACATCGAAGTTCGCGGATCATCGACTTTCGGTGCTCGAACGTTTTTTTTCTTCTCTCCCTTTTCTACCCCCCCCCCTCCTCCTTCATTTTTTTTTGTTTTTCATTACGATATAAGACTAAATCAATAGAAACGCGAAGAAGGAAAGACAGAAAAAAAGAAGAAAGAAAAGAATAGTGGTGCTTAGATAAAGGTGACTGATGTGGTTCCTTTTTGAACGATATTCCCTAACAATAATGATATTAATGATAATAATAATTAATTAATAATAATAATAATAATAATAATAATATGTATATCGTCCTAAGTCATTTTTTTTCCATTATCGTATTTCGTTAAGGTATATTTAAAAATTAACGTTTCCCTATGTCTCTCGTCTCTATCTCACTTCATTATTTGTGACGGTTAGGCACTTTAAAAATTCTTATTTTTTTTCTTTGTGTTAAATTTTTTTGCGATAGGCGGACCCGCGTACACCTTCATTAATTCGTATTTCTTTTTCTTTTTATTTTCTTTTCAACTCGACGAGGCACTATTGGTATAATCGTCGAGATTCGAGTGCGCATCCGTATTAATAATCACCAATTTGCGCCTCGTCGATGTCCGGGTCTATCCACGCCGCCAAAGCAGCAAATTTTCAATTTTTTTAATTAACATTAACGTTCTTTTCCGATCTTTCACGATCGTTTCACTTTTTTTTTTTTCACAGTCGTAAATATCGTTCTTTTTTTCGTTTTCTCGTCCATTTCTTCGATTTTCTTATTTTCGAAATCGCGAAGCGATGGCAGAGCTTTTCCATTGTCGTGGTGAGTGGTCGCGCAACTCTTTCGATTTCGTTGCGATAATGATAATAATAATATTAATAATAGCAATAATAATAATAATAGTAATAATATTAATAATGATAAACGAGAGATAAGTTTGGAGGTTTGTCGGTGGACCGAAACCAGAGTCATCGAACCAATCGTAATCGCCTCCTCTAGACGAGGCTACTTTTCGTCAGATCGCGTTATCGTCGTCTTTGCTCTCATTCTCATAGTCCTCCGTCTGTCACTTGTCCACCGGTCGCGACACCGTTTGCGGTATGACCGTCAGTGATTTTGGAATTTTTGGCAATATTGGAATCGGATTTGGGGGTTTAGTCGTAACCTGAATGGACTTTGGTAGATTCAGATTGTTCAATAAATTTTGCGTCGGTGTATTTTCATTTGTAAGCGAACGTACGTCGCATATCAACGGCTCAAAGTCACCGCGCGATTGACGATTGAGCATTTCTTGCTGCATTCTCAGATGTTTCTGAAACTGCGTTTGAGCGGCGATTTGTGCTTTTTGATACTGTGAGGCGAGTGTATTGCCGGTTTTAGGAGTTGCATTGGCATTTGTATTGCCGCTACCACCGCCGATGCTGGACGACTGTTTCTGTTGTTCGCTTAACAATTGTTTTTGCTTTTTCAAATTTTGCAAACGTTTAAATTCGTTTTCGCTTAATTGAAAAACTTTGCCACCCGATGTGACAGGAATTTTGTTCGGATAGTTTGTTTCTTTGCGTTTCGGTTGACCACCGTTTGTCGAGCTACCGGACGGTAAGCTAAGCCGTTGTAGACTCGGCGGTGGTTTCTTTATTATCGAGACACCGGATGTGAGTTTTAGAATACGCGGCGGACTCGACTTTGCGCTCTGTGCCGTCGCGTTACTTATGCTCGCTGTCGTTGTCGTCGTCATACTGCTGTTGCCGGCAATGCTACTACTCGTACTTTTCGTTACAGCTGTGCTTAGCAACGAACTGGTGCTCGGCAACGAAAGTCTGTCTCTCTCCATCATGTAACCACCGCTCAAACGTCTCGAACTATTGTACTCCGACGATATCGGTTCCATTATCGGTTCATCCATTTTTTCCGGTCCCTCGTATGATATCAAACGATTCTGCACCGATGTCGAGTAATTTATCGCATTTCGCGAGGCATTTGGTGCTAATACCAAATCACCCGATCTGTAATACTTCTCGAGAAGTATCAAATGTCGCAGAAAGGAACTTTGATTGCCGTACGGCCTCTGTAACTCTTGCCAAAGAATTTTTGTGTCGCGATCGTACTGTATCATCGTCGCGCATTTTTCCCAACCCTGCGGCGTTATTTCACGAACATTTGCGAATTCGACGTTTGCGTGAAGATTCATCTCTTCCTCACCGGGGAAAAGGGTGCGTACGCTTATCGATGGATTCGCACCGAGTCTCTGTACAACCGGTGTTATGTCGCTGCTGACCCGCGGCCTCTTCGGAAGTCTTGTTAACGTTACTTCTTTGTCCATTGCCAGTATCTCCACCACGTCGCTACCACGCGTCTCGCACGTTATCGACGTTTCACTTGGATATATATGCTGCTCCAGGGCTTTGCGTTTCTTTAATTTTTCCACTGTACTCTCGAGATCCATTAATTGTACCTCGCGAGCTATTGTTTCGTCACTCGGTGCGCTTAATTTTGCCACCCGATTCTCATTGTCCGTCTCGGAATTAGCGCCTTCGGAACTCTTCGTCGGCGGTTCGATGGTCAATTTTTCCGAAGAGGAACCCGTCGTAAGGTCCGGGGATTTTGAACTTCCGGCTCCCTTGTTCGGAGTACACTTTACCTTTTTGTTACGCTTATCCTTATCCTTCGAGGTGCCCGGCAACGATGAATCGTCTCTCGATGTACTCGGCAACGCGTCGTCTTCCTCGCAATCGAATACTTCGACGTCGTAACGCTTCAACATTCTGTGGAGTGTGAAAAAAAATTTAATACGATATTCACGCCGAGCGAACGCGTAAAATAAATGTTTTTGTTACGCTTCGTATCCCTAATAGTAGCAAATTCACGAAATTATGCGTAACAGTCATTCTTATCGATGCTCCATCAAACGTTTTCAATAAGCAAGATAATCCTCGTGGGTAACCGTGGGTGTGGAGCCAACAAGAAGAGTACAGCAAGAAAAAAAAAACGAAAAAATCGCTCACCTTATACGATAATCCTTGAAGAAACTTCGAGAACTCGCGTTCATATTCTGTACGTATTTGTACTTCAGCTGCAGTTGCGTGAAGTATCGACAAAGTTTGCAAACGAATGTACCACCGACGAGATGAACCGGAATGCCTTGACGACGAAGACGTTCGTTCAGCTCTTCGGTCTCCGTTGGTGCTAATCTATGCGTGTGATTCTTCGCGAGGCGACGAGTGCACAAAGCGCAAGTTAAGAAACGCTCGATCTTCGAGTAATGATGAACGCAGAAGGGCATTGAAGTGTGTTGACTCGATTCCCAATTTATGTCGACCTGATTAGTTATACGAAAAAAAAAAGAACGATCGCGTTATTTGACGAAAAGCAATTAAATTGATAATTCTTCACTGAAATATTGTATCGGGTTACCTGATTGTGAAGACGAGCTTTGATTCTCTGCAGCCATCGCCGTTTGACGCTGTGACGCGCCGGTTCTCTGCACTCTCTTGCCGAGCATTTCAATACCATCAGCTGACGATGCGGTTTCGTTTGCATATTCGTAGGGCTTGTATTCGCCTTTGAATTGTATTGAAAAAAAAAACGATGAATATCTTGCGTAAGGATCGGAAAGCTTTTTTTTTCAGTCCTTTCGTATCCGAGAAAATTACCTTTCTATCCACGCAACGATAGCAAGCGTCGCATATGCAAGAATCCTCATTCAAAAGTTTCTGCATCGTAAGAATCTTTTGTCGTCTCTCGTCGGACTTCATTTGCGCGAGATGCATCGGTGTATCGAGCGAACCGAATTTTCCACCGCAGTGGCAACAAACATCGGCGCAACATCGTCCCGGATGTATGGAAAACGACGAAGACTTCTCGGGTATAACAAGCGACTGGCGATCCTTCGGCGGTGTCTCCTCATTGTTCTCGTCTGCGATTACGAAATTTTTAATTTTTTCTTCTATCAGAAAAAAAAATATCTCTTCGACCGAATTGAATCTCTGACTCTAACGAGGTTAGGCGTGCAAAACATAAAATTAGAGATATTCTTGCGCGTGCTAATGGGAGACCACGACTCGGTTACAAAAGCACGAAGATTTGACAAGAAACTCAATTGATTCTTGTCGCATCTGGAGCTTTTGTCATCGATGTTCTTCGAGTGAAAAAAAAAAAAATCGTCGGCAGATTGTGGATCGAGGAAAAAACGAAGGAACCCGCGATCTCAAAAGATTCTCGCGGGTTTCTCATCGTTTTTTTATAGGAAATAAAAACCCGCGAGCGTGAACATGCAGGAAATAGGTATTTACGTGCAACGATATGAGTCTCAAAAACAAAAGCGAGTTAACGGGGAATGGGGTACGATTAATAATGTAGTTATGCCCGCAACCAGGATTACCGCAAGAGTATCTGTGGTTAGTAGAGAACTTTCGGTTCGCACCAGAGCTGCTATCTCCTACACCACTGGTCCCAAACTGCAATGAAAATAGAGAAAAAATATATATATTAATACAAATTAAAAACGCAAGAATTATGAACGATTTTTTGATAACAAAAAAAAAATAGATACAAAAATGTTTACCTCCTTCTGAATGGTGTAAAATTCCGGCGAGTCCCCTTCGCCGTCGCCGCGACCCTGCTTCAGCACCATTTTCAGAGGCGATCTCGATCTCTTCTTATCCTTATTTTTCTGCACTCGTATGACCGTCTTTAGCGTTCCCGTGTACTGTTCCTTCTTCGCTTTTTGATGATTCATACGTTGTGCAGCTTTTTCCAACGATTCCAATCCCAAGAGACGAAGAATCTTTTCCTTTTCTGCTTTGTCCTCCGCCGTTTCGTGAATAATGGAATTAAGCGTCGAGCTACTCGACGATTCACCGGATGTCGAGGCGTCATCCGAATCCTTGTGCGATATTTCCGGTGTTTTCGGTATCTTACACTCGCTGTCTGATCGGCCATCGGCATTTTCGTTTTCCTTAAGCGTATCGCTTTCCGCTCTATCGTGAGACAATCTTCCGCTGCATTCGGATTTACTTTTAACATTTTCGATATCGTTCTCGGATTTGCTGCGGTTGCTGTCGGAGCTGTTCTGCAATTTGTCGATCAGCCCTCTGCCACCCTCGGAAAATCCGCGAAGATTATCCGAACCACCGAGAGATTTTCCGTATTTATCGACGAGCGAACGATTGTTTTCGTTTATCGTCGCTACTTCGTTGTCCAGTAGAGTTTCTTCTTTATTCTGTTGATCCGATTTTCTTACATCACGACGGCTTCGTTTGTTCTTCAAAGTGTTTTGCGATTGCGACGGTAATTCTTCTTTCCGTCTTTTTACCTCGCGACTTCGTCGCGTTCGCCCCGGTGGTTCGGGTTCTTCGATTTTTACCGTTACCTGCGTCGCTTCGGAATTTTCGCTACGGTTCGGCTTGACTTCCGTCGTTTCCTCCGGAACATCCTGCTGCGTTTCGTCAATCTCGTCGACTTCAATTTTTATCGTAGCTTCCGCGGGCTCCGCGCCTCGTACGGCGGATTTAGTTTCAGCTTTCTTCAGCTTGTCTCGCGCCCTCAAAACTCTTCGGTTCTCTTCGGCAGCCGATTTTTGCTCCTCGATATTTTTCTCCGTTCGAGATTTACCGCTGTCGACTTGCGACTCCACTTGCGGCTCTTGGGAACGGTCGGGATTCTCCTTCGGACTCTTCTGCAAACTCTCCGCACTCGTGTCTTGATTACTCGTCGGGCAGTTTGTTTTGTGCGTTATTTTTGCTTCCAAAGTTTCGGATTCTTCCATTGGAGTTTCAGTAATTGTTGAACATTTATCCGGTGAAATTTGCAGAGGAGTTGATTCCTCTGTTGACTGCAGCGCTTCTCGAACTTCGACTTCTTCAGTCTCCGGATTTTCCTTGACGATCGTTACCGTGGATTTTTGCGTCTCTTCCGAAGTTTCCTGCTTTTCAGAACTCGCCGGTCCCACGATCACCGCGGAATTCGTCGAGGCCTCACCTACCAGTCTCTCCACTTCCTTCTCGATGCTCTCCAGCGTTTCCGAATCCTCGGATATGTAAGAAATATTTGTTTCCTCAATGATTTTCTCTACAGTCTTATTTTTAGCTTGAGCCACCGGCTCCGTGGACGCTGAAGTTCCCGAAGTCGCTGTATCGGCATCGATACATTTTTCCTCCGTTTCTATCGAACTCGAAGCTATTTCTTTCGCATCTTCCTTCGGTGATTGTTCGTTTTCTTCCCCGCTACCCGCCGATTTCCCGCTGTTATCGAGGTCGGCGATACTTTCGTTGGAACTCTTGATCCGCAAAGATTTCCGCGTTACGATAGATTTCTTCGAGTCTTTCTGATCGGACGAAGTATCCGCTTCATCAGTTTTTTCTCCGGGAATTATCTCGACTTTCTTCGGTTCTTCGTCGCTATTTTTTTCCGTATCATCACTCGTTCTCGAGATTCCCTCGTCGTTGTTCTCCGTGATTTCTCTCGGTTGTTCGAAAGCCTGTTGTTCATCGCAGGCGACTTCGACATTCGCCGATTCGCTGTTTTGCGTATCGACGAGTTCGATATCACCCATGACTAGCTTTTCGATCTCTTTGGCAGTGTCCGCTACTTTGGGCACTGAATTGTCCGAGCTATTCGAGGCTCCATCGTTTTTCGACACGTTCGGCTTCTCCTCTTCGGCGATCTCCTCGAGACCGAGTTTCTGCGATTCGGCGCTCAACGGCGCGACAATCTCTTCGATTTTAGGAATCTCAAAATTTTTATTCAACACGAGACTCTTCTCGGAACGTGAAATTTTGCTTTCGATCGACTTTGCTATACCGAGTTTTATCGTCTCGATCATTAAGTCGATGTGCGACTTCGACGCGTTCTCAGTCTTCTCGGTGCCGTAAAATGAATTCATAGTTTTTTTAACGTCGATGTTGAGACTACTGCGACGACTTTTCGGCGGTTTGTCGACGAGTTTCGGCAAACTTTCTTTCCGCAATTGATCCAAACTGCCGCTTTTCCTCGGTTCTAACTGACCGGCGAGACTTCGTCCCAACGGCCGCGGCTCCTCCGTGTCTCCATCGTCGATTTTAATTTCCATCTCCGTGCTCTTCGCTTTGGTCTTTGAGCGCAATATCGGACCGACCTCTCCGCCGCTTCTATCCATTCTTTCGCTGTTATTGTTGTTCTCCATTTCCATACTCGTATCTATTACCTGATCGAAATTCACCGGTGATTCCAATTTCTCCGAAGTTTCGTCTTTGCTTGACGCCACGTTACTCGGATTTTCCGCGCCGCTGGATTCCGAGAACGAATAGTCCGCTTCGGTATTCGCATCCGATGCGTTTTCGACGCTCGTTTCCGCTCCCGATTCCGTTGCGTTAGTTTCGTCCATGTTGAGCCAACGGCGTTTCTTTAACTCCAAATCCGCGGCTATACCGGAGTCCGAGAGTTGCCGAAGTTTACCGTTTCGCAAACTTCGCTGTGTGAACGAATTGCTCGAACGATTTCGCAATTGTATAGAATTTTGCGACTCTTGCGGAACCTCCGTGGCGTCGTCCTCGGAGACCGATCTTCCCTCTTCAGCCTCAACAACTTCTTTCTTTATTTCCGCCTCAGTAAAGAGTTTTTCGTCTATAAGCATCTTTCGACTTCTCGTTAATTTGCCCCCGACGACTTGGCAATCCTCGTGCTCCGTGTCGCTTACCATCGATGCGACTACCTCCTCTATCGTTAAATCTACAGAGCTATTAGCGCCTCTCTTCGGATTTTTCGTTTCCGGCGACGCGCTCGTACTTTTCGCGCTTAATGGACTTTCCGCTTCTTTCCCGACGCTTCTCGTTTGCTTAGCACTAGTTTCGCGCTCCTTACTAGCGTTTCTTTTCGTTATCGCGATTGTTTTCGTCGCTTTGGCACTCCGCGCCGGTGATTCCGGTGTTTCGACGATTTTTAATTTTCGCGTTGTCTTCGGACTACTCTTGGGATTCGCGATAACGCCGGAGCTCGTCGTCGTTGTCGTCGTCGTTGTTTCGCTTGTATCTCGCGACTCCACCGAAGGCACTGTGTCGGCTTCCTCCGCGCCTCTCGGTCCCGACTTTTTTTTGGTCCTTAGATTGTTTTTCGAACTTTTACCACTCGCCTCGTTTTCGGTATCTTCCGCGTTTGCTTTGCTCGTCGCGTTGCGATCCGCGTCCACCAAACGTTTTACCTTCTTTAACTTCAATCCCTTCTTTTTGAATGGCAAATTCTTGATTGGTACTTTCTTCGCTACCTTTACCTTTATGAGATTTGCTTTGGCGTTTCTCAATTTTTGCTTTCTTCTCAGTCTCAGAACATTTTTGCGCGGCAGCGCTGTGTCCAACTTTGGCGATAGCTGACTACTGCCCGACGCTACTACATCTAGAAAATCTCGTGCCAACTGTTGCTGTCTCACCGTCGCCGTTGCCCTTTTACGATTACTCTGAGGCGATGGCAAACCAGAGTCATTGCTCGCCTTCTGCTTTGTTTTCGAAGGCGCTAAGGGTCTTTTCTCCCTGGATGCCATCTCACTTCAACCCACATTGGGCTCCTGAAAATTTTAATTCCATAATTCTGTAACTTTTTTGCTTTTTTTTTTTTGTTTATTCGTCTTTTCTCTGTATTGGCAACGAGGCAGAGAGAGCGCGAAAGGCGGCGGAGGAATTGAATTTTTTTTTTACGCTATGCAATTATTGCCAAAGGATCGTCGTTCCCAAGGATCAGCGTAGAATCCTGCGAAATAGTAGACTATTCCAGTGATCCAGATACAAGCTTCAAGGTCAAATTTCAAATGTGTAACACGCGTAAAAAATAAAATGTAAAAAAAAAAATTCCGAATATTCAACCCTCATTTTTCTACAGGTGGTCCAAGTGGAAATAGAGGGTAGTTTACGGTCGAAAAAGCGTCACGAGAGAAAAAGGGGTTGTAGCCCTTTTTTTTTTTTTTCGTCTTTTTTTTTTGTCATTTGTTACAATAAAAGTTCGTACGTGACCAGGTAACGCGACAACGGAATGCGCGTTACCGTTTTCGTATATGTCGTACCCGCGAATGTTATCGTAAAGTAGGAGAGCGGAGGTAGCGGCGATAAAACGACTCCATTTCCGAGATCGTGGCGAAGGGAGGAAACGACGGAAGAACAAAGATGTTTCACGGTAACGGTGTGTGTGAGGCCAGTGATTGAGAAGTATATTGAGTCAGGCCCCAGAGTAGAGCGAAGGTACTAAAAGGAAATAAAACAAAAAAAAAAAAGCGCGACGACGTCTCGGCTGCGCGTGAGAAGAGCGGGTAGTGGGGTTGTCCGATGCGGCCCTGGCCCGACGAGTAAAAATTACGTGACAAACTTTGCATTTACACGGATGTACCGTGAGCCTCTCGGGTTCCGTGGTCTCTCCGTGGATAAAAGGCTTCGTAATATTTCGAACGATATCTCAAGATTGGCAATCGCTAGGGTCGAAATTTATGACTCGTTAGGTAGATCACAAAGTGGCTTAACTAACGTGACATAAATTTCACGTTTGACGCTACGGTCTGTAACGAAAATTGTTCGTCAAAGGATCGCGAAAAAATCGCCACGAATAAACAAAAGGTCGTATCCGAGACGAAAACTTCAGAGGCTTAGTTAGTCGACAAAGGTATCGCAGTTCGATGAAATTTTGTTTCACATAGTTGCGTATCACGGCGTACTCACCTCTGAGGCCGAAAATCCTCACGAAAAATCGACGTTTTAACGTTAAATACGGGAATAATATCCCCGTGAAAAACACAGTCCCGTTGCAGGGTGTCTATGCGCTGTGTCCACTGTTTTCACACTATCGCCATCTGACGGACGTGAAAACGACCTTTCCCGTGTACTCGTATAGCCTGTTCGTGATAATAATTCTAAACACCGACGACTAATAGTTTTCGTTCGGATAACGAGCTTTGACAGTATCGCGTCTCCTCGATACAAACGTCACATTAAACCGAGAGTCACGAGCTCACTTACGACACTGAAAAACTTTATTTACTATAGTTGATTAATACGGAAAAATGCCTTCGAAATGCGGTAACAACGCGGCACTTTTCCCGTACCCGCACGGGTACCTTTGCGATAACTACGAACGAATTTCACATTCGTATACGAGAGTATATTTCACGCCCTCGGGATAACGTTGATCGAGCGTTAACCACCGCAAAACGTACATCGACGACTACTCGACGTCGCATCGCCCGTGCGTCCGGAAAATCGGTAAAAAAAAAAACGCGTGCACGCCGTTCCGGAAAAGTCGGTGATACGTACACCGAGAAACTAGAAGGAAGACGCGCCCGTGCGCACCAATGGCGGCCACCGACCCTTATTTACCGAAGTCAAAATGGCGGCCCTTCGGTTTTTCGCACGATCCGCACTTTCCGCCTCTCGCCTATCACCGGTCTACCGCAATAACAGGGAAATCCCTTTCCCAATCACTGACCAGGTAAGACCTTTAAAACTTATTCATCCAACATGGCAATGTGCAAGGAATGACAAAAAAAAATCAGCGAGATCGCAACACTAGTTGACCGAATTACAAACGTTCCGAAGAGAAGGGCCTCACGGCAAACCCTTATCTATTTTTTTTACATCGCATGGTTCCGAATAGTATTTTTAGCTAACCGGACGATTAATTGTTCACTCCATAAAATATTCACGATTCATTGTCATAAAAACGACGGAAATGTCACGTTTTTCGTCGCGAGACACGAAACCACATGTTGCTCCGGCGTCAAAATTAATGTGGAAAATATACCAAAACGTTATGTATGCAAATTATTACGAGCGGTTACGGTCATTGTTAACGATTGAGTGTCGATTGGTGTCATAGCAGTCGTCATAGCGATGCGTATTGTTGCTGTAATAATCTCGCGTGTCGCGAGAATAATTACATTTTCAGTAGTAACACTCGGATTGTACATGGCGGACTTTATCATAACCTGAAAATCACGATAATCCTGTGCAAACAACTTCTATACAATTAGCTCCATTTCTTTTTCTCTGTTTAAGATACAAAAGCGATGGAGTACCGTGAATACCACAAGCATACAGGAACAGGCCGAGTTACCTGAATTCGAAATTTCCCGAGATCCGAAAGAATGGGCATATGTAGAGTGGTGTTTCATGGAAAAAATTGTTCCGAAACCTCCGGCCGATGTTTACGATTTGCCGTCGGGATGGAAACCCCAAAATCGTAAATATTTCTCAATTAATTTATCCCTTTTTCATTTTTATCATACGACAAGTTTTTCCAATTTTTTCGTTTTTTTTTTCAGCTAAAACAAAGGAACTTCCTTACTATGTGGAGCGTACGAAAAATCACATGATGCCCGTGTATCTCCGCATCGGCAAAAGAGGTCTAAGGAAAGTAACTTACGTGAGAAGGATTCAGGGTGACATAGTCAAGTTGGAAGAAGAAATGAGAAAGAACATAGAGGAGAAAGTTGGAAAAATGATTGGAACGCAAATAAACGAACCGGCGGGTTTAATCAAATTCCGCGGGGACGTTGTTTCGCATTGTCAACGATTTTTGGACAGTAAAGGCTTCTAAGTGAAAAAAGATTGAAAAAATCAAACTAGAATACCATCACGTTGAAATAAATCATAATTATTAACGATTATTCTTATCAATTCCTTTCACCCTCATTCCCCATCGATATTATTAACTCGATTGCGGTGAAAAAAAAAAAGAAAATATTATAAATTGGGTAACAAAAAAAAGCTTTCCAAACATAGGATAGACCAAGTTTTACATGATTGACTTCATATACGTTGATTACAGTAAGAAAAAAAAAAAGAAAACACGGAAAAAACGACTTAAAACGATAATGAGATAACGTAAATCGAGATCGAAGTATTTATAACATAGTTACGAAGTCCCCCGACGATAATTGAGGATGTGGGAAGAATGGTAGATGGAAGGTTTTTTTTTTTTCATTCGTGCGAAAAGGTCACTTTTTAAGTTTTATTTCGTGTGAATAGGGATTTGTTGTTGTTTCTCTTATCATAAAGCGTACGACGGATTTTACTTGAAAATCTTTCCCTGGTTGAATTTACGTCCGTCCTTATCTGTACCGGTCCAGCTTAAGTATTGCTCGACCAATTCTTTTGTCTTCTCGTCCGAAGGATTCAGCTTCGTCCAGTTGTACGATTCGTAATCGATTTGCCAGTCGGGACTCAACTACGAATAATGACGAAAAAGAAAAATAAATGTAAATAATTCGATTAATGTTTAAAGATAATCGGGCGAAGTCATTATTCAAGAGCGGCGTAACTTACGGGGAAAGCGAGATCTTGTCCGCGCCAAACCCAAATAGCACTGATGGTACTGTCGTCGTCGGAGCCGAAGAGGCAGGCGCTGGCGAAAGCGGCCTTTCGCATCTTATCCAAACGCTGGAACATTCCGCCGATGAGATTGCAAGACATGAATACCTGAAACAGATTAAAAAACAATTGTTTGAGTACACAAATCGTGGAAAAAGAAAAAAAATTACATTTCGGGTTTTGACGATACTGGGAGCGATTTAATTATATACCTTTGTCAGTTCGTCGTTGTACTTGTACTCTCCCAGCCAAATGCTGTAATGTTCCGGATCGAATTTTTCCCAGAAGTACGGTACAGACTTGTCGACGTCCTGATTGGAATAGCAACGCTTGAAATCGTCCATATCGAAAGTTCCTTTGGGCATTGCATCGAAAGGATTCGAAGACTTGGGCTCAGCGGCGAGAGCAGCTTCAGCGGCGTCGAGTTCCTCAGCGGGTTCCGCCTTCTTCGGCTCCTTCTCCTTCTTCACTTCCTTCTTCGATTCCTTCTTCGACTCTTTCTCCTTCTTCGATCCTTTGCCCTGATGCTGATCGACGAACTTTTTCGGGTCGTATTCAAGGGTCTTATCCGCCAATTTGAAATTGCCGATTACCGCGATCGACTCTGGCTGATTAACGACAGTCTGGAACCATCTGTTTACGTTCTGATAAGGAGCGCGAAGCTTCGCCTCGAGAACGTACTGATAGAGATGCAAAAGCGTCATCGCGACGCTTATGTCCGCGAGGGTCAAACGCTCGCCAACCAAATAGGTTCTCGTCAACAAATGAGCATTCAATGATGTCATGAACTTCGCGACGTCCTCCTTCGCGTTTTCGACAGTCTAAAAAAAATCGAGCGTATTATTATTGTTCTTGTTTCTCTTAGTGAAGTATCAATATTATCTCGAACAACATGTTATTTCGTCAAAATTGTGTATGCGACGACAGAAAAAACATCGCGACATACGCGAATGTTGATAAGATTCTGGGCGACGCGTATTTAATGTATCTCCTTTCGTTACGAAAAATCGAAGGAATTAATTCGATTCATCGCCTTTTCAAGGAGTATTTTTACACTATTTGGTATAGAAATGAAAAAAAATAATGATAATTTTACGAAAATCATTGTTATTAATTGAAGTTAACTGATATTTATATAAATAATTATTCATATATTATATTCTTTATATTTGGGTCCCATTTTACCTGCTTGTCGTACGCCATGATGCCGAGCAGTGGAAATACCCAGGTACAACTGGCCGGGATAATCTCCGAGTCCGCAAAGCTGAGCCATTGAATGACCTGCGCCTTTTCGATATCAGACTTGCCTCTCAGCTGTTCGTTGGCCACTGATGATGCAAAAATCGAATTATTTCAAGAATTCCTTTACTGTAATTTTATAACCGTGCAAAAAGAACGATGCAATATGTTACTTACCGTAATAAGCAATGGCGTTGCTCTCTGTGAGGTACTTGCCATCCGAGGTTTCGAAGGCTGGTACCTTAAAAAAAAAAAACAAAAAAACCATCCATGACTTCCCCAATAACCAAAAAACCTTTCAAACTTAAACAATTTTTTCACCCCGTTCCGAATTATTTTGAAAATTCTTCCGTTGCGAAAAATCATCGGGACATATGTCAGAAATTCGAGAGGGCCGGGGTTTTTTTTTTGATAGACGAATTTTTTTTTTCCATTTGTCACGAAACGATTAGTCACCCAGAAAATCACAGATTGGAAAGTCATGTTTTTTGTTTAACTGAAAAACTTGAGAGCTTACCTTGCCGAGTGGGAACTTTTTGAGAAAGGCATCGCTCTTGTTCGTCTCGCCGAACACGAAATCCTTGTCGATCTTTACCTGAGCCCCGGAATACTTGGCCGCGATCAGGGCTTTGTAAGCCCTGAAATTTTCAGGATACGTGTAAAGAGTCTGAAAAAAATTGTGGTCTTATTAGAACGAGGGTGATTAGATCTTCAATTTCCGCTATCGTATTAGCACTATCGGTGTATAATCGCGTCGATGTTTAGGGGTGAAAACGTCGCATGGAAAACACTTACTCCGGACGCCATTGTATCGTGTCACGGGAAGAGGAAGTCGAAGGCCGGCAAAGATGACACTGGATCCAACCATTCAAGTGCGCCCCTGTAGTGCGCGACTGCTAATGAATTTCTTTTCGTCGATTAAGCTTAATAAATATTCAACGTCGGCATACAGCTTGAATTCCAGATAATCCTTCTCTCGATAAATTAACTTTAACCGTTACCACCGACTATTTATTTACTTTGATCAATAATGCGCAAAAAGTAGAGTGTTGCACTCGATGCACGATAATCGTTCTCGTTTCTCATTGGTCGATTGGACCATTCATGCATTGCGGCTTGCGGCAAATCTACATTCGACCAATCGCGTGTAAGTGTTTTTGCAAATATAATATTATCTCGCAGCACATTCCCCTATTATACCGCGTGAAAACGCGACTTCAAGCGCTCTCGTTTCTCTCTCCCCCCCACCCGGCTTTTTTCGTTGTGTTAAAAATTCGGTACCGACACATTCGTTATTCGTTCACGATGGTTCAAGCAGCTACCACAGACATGGCCGCGCTTAAGGATATCGTTCCAGTTTATCAAAATTTGAAACGCGAATGGACAAAAGCGCCGTGCAATTTGAAGAAATGCGGCGAGATACTTGATCAGCTTAAGGTAGAATACACACGAAAATTGAAGTTTTTCATCTTTGACAATATTTTACGATACTTAACCTCATATAATTTTCTGTCAAAATGGATTGTCATCATTTCATTGCGTCCCTTTGTTTTAACATCCCTTTTGTATCTCCCGAAACACGAGTGCCCAATTACTCCAAATTATCTCTAAGAACATTTTTCTCGCAGCTTGGACTCACACATTTGATGTTTTTGCCAACCTCCAGCAGCGTGGCATCTCAAAAGGAATTGCTCATCGCACGTATGTACCTTATTATTTTTTATAAAAACAAAAAACAAAAAACAAAATTACATAATTATAAAATTAATAAAATAATAATAATAATAACATTATTATAGGCGATATTCTTGAAATCGGAGCGCAATGGAGTATAGCATCGGAAGATATCCCGTCATTTGAGCGCTACATGGCACAGTTGAAGTGTTACTACTTTGATTACAAGTCCGGTCTGCCAGAGTCTGCCTACAAGTATCAATTGTTGGGTCTGAATCTTCTGTTTCTACTGTCGCAGAACAGAGTAGCAGAATTTCACACGGAATTGGAACTTCTTCCCTCTGATCAGATACAATCCAACGTCTACATTCGTCATCCACTGAGTCTGGAGCAATGCTTAATGGAGGGTTCTTACAATAAGATATTTTTGGCCAAAGGAAACGTACCTGCAGCATCCTACAATTTTTTCATTGATATTCTGTTGAATACAGTAAGAGACGAAATTGGCGCTTGCATGGAGAGTGCCTATGACAAAGTCTCCATAAAGGACGCATCTCGAATGCTAAATCTGAGCTCTGAAAAAGATACAATGGCTTTTGCCACGAAGAAAAATTGGACTTTGACGAAAGACGGAAATTTCTACTTTACGGCGCCGAACGAGAAGAAAGCCGAAGATCCGATACCGAGCGGCGATTTAGCGACTCTCGCGATAGATTACGCTCGAGAACTCGAAATGATCGTTTAGGGTTCTTCAATTTTTTTTTTTTTCTTTAAATTAGCGTGTATATCTTCTCATCTAATTTGTCGTTTACACAATGTATTTTTATCTAATTTAAGATTGGAATAAACCCCGTCGAATTGAGTACGAGACTTTGTAATAATTATGAATTTACAAACAAAAAAATCCCGAGTTAGCAATTGAAGTTATTAAATCGAGATAATGTGTCTCTCGGTAAGGTAGAGATCCCGAGATAATATATTAAGATAATGTCACCATGCGATCGAGACAAGGGGTGGGGGAAACTTGTTCGAAAGTGTCCTAAATCCCCTGAAAGATTACAATTTCTTCCACTTCCAATTCGATGGTCTTATCGATATCGCGTACCGATGTGACGATTTCGTGGAATATTTGATGAAATTAATACATTTTGATGCTACAACGACATATATAAATATAAACGCTGACAGGTTTTATCGACGGGGAGGAGGAAAATGGAGAGGGGCCGGAGGGGAGAGAAGGGGCAATGAAGATCAGGCTTGAGTGGGATCCCGGTCTGCGGGGTGGCCGTCCTCGCGAATAGCCGTCGAGCAGCACGTCAACGGTGGGGCCGTCAAAATCGAACATGGCGTCCGTTAGGTTATCGCCGTGAGTTCTGTCTCGTATTAATTACGTCTGTTGATGCGGTATATTCGGATTTTTTGCGGCCTGACGCGGAGATCCGCGTCTTCGGGGAGGCGTCCCCGCCGCTCGGAATATCGCGATAATAATATTAATAAAACGTACAAACGCGTAAACAGGGTGAGAACGTACGCGTAAACAGTGGCTTGTGGGTATACACACCCTGACGCGAGGGCCCGACGTGTTTTCGCGGTGATTTTTGGGCCCTCGGGACTGCTGATAATCAGATAAACGTATTACGTGCGAGACGAGAAAAATTAACGGCACCCGCTGGGCCACCTGAGTTAATCGTTCCTCGTATGCAATGCCGGCTATGAGGAAAGTGTTTTCGACAACGGGGTAGCCCCCAAAGTTGCACGAGAATTCACCCCACTATTTTTTTTCTCTCATACGTTTCGATTATAACACACACGGGGCCCTTTAAATTTCATGCAATCTACGTGTAATAATAGTTGAAAAAAAAAGTGTGTATCTCTACGCGAAATGAAAGTTGCTGGACCGTAGCGCGATTACAAAACAAGAAATATTGAATTATGCTTCGATCGGGATAAACTGTTTACCGTTTTTATTTTTCACTGTGCTCCGTGTTAATTGTTAGATAAAATTTATACGAAAAAATAATGGGAGTTAAGAGAAGAGAGATTACTTCGGGGTCTTGTCTGTCAAGATCCCTAAAGTGACCCTAAAGTTTAATAAACGTGTATTTTTTTTTGTGCTCGCGATTTTCGTCGATTTTCAAAAAATAAGGTAAAAACAAGTGCATGGAATAAAAACGCTGTATGAAGAGTGTGAAAGAAACGAAAACAAAACGAACGACACAAGAGGGGGAAAGAATATTTTTTTGCAAGAGATTGAAAACGCAAAGGTGAGTTTCTAGCCTTATGCCGCCTGCCGGGCTATCGGCTAGAGGCTTGTCTACTTTGATGGACCACGGACAACCGGATGCTCGTCATCGGAGCGAGCGGTTCCTACTCTATCCGGAGAATGGCTCGTCACACCCCCAAACTCCAAGTACCGCAGCTTCTTCACCAAGATATCAAAATTCATCCAGAGGAAACAGTTACTCCGCCAGGTACATTTTCGCATCCCTTAAAATTTTTCCTTTTTTTTCGTAATTAATATTTTTTTCGTAACTCGAAAAAAAGATTTTGCCGATAGAGAACACATTTTTTTGCCATTGAATAAAATTTTTTTTTATTATTTAGCTACGGATACATGTATGCGCGTACCTCAAGCAACAATATGTCTGACAGCAGCGTATCGGATACCCACAGCGGAGACACGGCGAGAACCGTGTCTCAGCAGACAAGTCCGTCGCACGCAACTTCGTCTTCGCACTCTCGACAGAATACAAGTTCAACGATTTTCACAGCTCTGTTTGACTACATTGCGCAGGGAGAGGATGAACTTGAGCTGAAGAGAGGAGAAACTGTGGAGGTAAAATATTCCTCCCAAAAGCAATTATTATTGTTGAAAAAAAAAAAACCGAAAAATCTTGAGCTCCAAAAACGTTTTTGGAAACGCAGGTTTTATCCAAAGACATGAAGATCTCGGGTGACGAGGGTTGGTGGACGGGAAAAATACACGGGAAGGTCGGTATTTTTCCCGCGAATTTCGTCGCCGAGGCGGAGAGCATCGACAGGGTATCGTCGGTCATTGACAAGGTTCAGCCCATCGAAATAGATTTTCAAGAGTTGCAATTAGAAGAAGTAATAGGCGTCGGGGGTTTCGGCAAAGTTTACCGGTACGTTGTAATTTTTTTCATATTTTTTCGGAGCACTTTTTAAATGAATTACGTGAGTTAATGAGCAGTAAAATTATCGATTGCACTGTTACGTAGTATTAATAATTAATTGAATCTTAACAATTTGTTTCGAAACATTTAAATCGTTACGTATTTCGTTTATTTACGAACACTGTTGATGATAATTCATGTGCAGAGGATTCTGGCAAAAGCACGAGGTCGCGGTAAAAGCTGCTCGTCAGGATCCGGACGAGGAGCCGAGCGTAATATTAGAAAATGTGCAACAAGAGGCAAAGCTCTTTTGGCTACTGAAGCACGAAAATATCGTTCAACTCGAGGGCGTTTGTCTCAAAATGCCGAATATGTGTCTGGTCATGGAATACGCACGTGGTGGAAGTCTCAACAGGGTTCTGAGCGGTCGAAAAATTCGGCCGGATGTGCTTGTCGATTGGGCGATACAGATAGCTCGGGGAATGGATTATCTCCATAACAAAGCTCCGATAAGTCTCATCCACAGGGATCTGAAGAGCTCGAACGGTGGGCGACAGTTTTTTTCGCCTGTCGCGAATGATTAATCGGTTACTTTACATCGCGATACGTTGAATTTTTCAGTATTACTCAGCGAACCGATAGAAAACGACGATCTTCAGTATAAGACCCTGAAAATCACGGACTTTGGCTTAGCCAGAGAAGTGTACAAAACTACTCGAATGTCCGCTGCCGGAACTTACGCGTGGATGGCGCCGGAAGTCATAAAGAAAAGTACTTTTAGCAAAGCCAGCGATGTCTGGAGGTAAATATCAATATTAGTTGTTCATTTATTTACCAATTTATATCTACTAAAAACAACATTTTTTTAGCTACGGTGTGCTCCTTTGGGAGCTCCTGACCGGTGAGACGCCTTATAAAGGTATCGATGCTCTAGCAGTCGCGTACGGGGTTGCCGTTAATAAGCTCACGCTGCCAATTCCTACGACGTGTCCGCAGCCCTGGAGATATTTAATGGAAGGTAAAAAACAAAAAATCGACAATATTAAAAACAACATTATTGTACTTTTTGCAACAATAAAATTGCAATCGTACTAATATTTTATTTTTTTTCATAGCCTGCTGGTCGTCGGACAGTCACGGGAGACCGGGTTTCGCCGAAATTCTCGTTGCACTCGACGAGGTGAGAAGCGCATTCGCAGCTACGCCACACGAGTCGTTTCATACGATGCAAGACGATTGGAGACTTGAGATCGAACAAGTTCTTCATGGATTGCGCATGAAGGAAAAGGTAAACATCAAATTGTTTCAATTGTTCTACTAAAAGTCACAATGACAATTATTGAGTATTAAATACGATAAGTAATGTAAAATTTTTCTGACAATGCTTTACAAAGGCGTGCCGATCGCTTGAAGAGGTAAGACACGCGCGCAAAACGATCCAACGTCCATTCTATTAATAGCATTGATTGGAAAGAAAAAAGATATAATCGATTGTATCCCTCGTTAACTTAAATTCATCGTTTATCCCGCAGGAACTGCGCTGTAGAGAAGAGGAATTGACGAAGGCACAAGTACAGCAGAGACAAAACGAAGAGTTGCTGAGGCAGAGAGAGCAAGAATTAGCGGCGCGCGAGATCGATCTGTTGGAAAGAGAGCTCACTGTGATGATAATACAACAACAGAACACGCCTACGCCTAATAAAAGACGGGGAAAGTTCAAGAAATCGCGATTGAAACTTAACAAGAAAGAGCCCGGAAGCAACATAAGTGCTCCTTCGGGTTAGTTAACTTTATGTTTGACATAAAAAAAAATACGAATGGCGTTAAAAAAAAAACAATCGAAGAACATCCATTAATTGTAATTTTTTTTTCTTTTTTTCGAAGATTTTCGACACACGATAACAGTCCAACACACGGCGCTGGATCGAGGGAAACCGCGTAATCCTTCGAGACCCAACAGCCCACCGGGTTCACCGAGTATACCTCGTCTCCGAGCGATCGCCTGTAAGCCAAAGAACTATTTCCGTACTTTTCGACGTTCATATTTTAAAGATCGAAACATAAAACAAAGACAAGAAGAATCTTTAAAAAAGAAAAACAAAAACAATATTAGTCGTTTACGCAGTCGAAAGTGTACCGATCCGAAAAACCGGATCATCGTGAGACACTGTGACGACGAGAGTTTGTGCTTTAGTAGTAGAATCGTTTGACGAATTATCGTTTTTTTGTTCGTTTCGTATTCAGAAAAGCATCTTTTATACATAATTTTCTATATATCTTAAATAACGGCATGGTGTGTGAAGAAACCAAGTAATCTCGTTGTCGACGCCTACTATTTATGCTCCCCAACGAGCAGTGTCGCTTTACCATTTGTTTTTATTTTTTTTCTATCTCTATTACCAGCGATTGTCGAGTTTTTTCTTTTTTTTTCCAAGTACAATTTTTTCTGGTCGCGCTGACGCCTCGTGGAGTTGATTTACGATTCTCGATTGAATTTGATTCTTGCGATAGTGAAAAAAAAAAACGAAAACGATCGTAGAGACGTTGATGTAGAACGGTCGCGAGGCGTTATCGTCGATTGGGACGAGTAGCTAGAAAAAAGTAGCGAGTAGAAGTTTTGTTTTTTTGTTTCTTTCCCGTTTAGTACCGGCAGACGGAGTAAAGGGTAAGACGTGGGGTCCGTCAACGCTGCATCAGCGCGAACGCGGGGCGATAATCACCCAGCCGCCGAATCCCGCATCGCCCGGTGGTAAGCGCTGGTCGCGCTCCGCACCGGATCTCGAAAAGACTCCGCTGCGTACCGCACTGCTGGCGAGCGCGCACCGCTCCCCTCTTCTACAGGAAATAGGTAACCCAACATCCAGAAAGTTGTACTCCTCGGCGAATAATCTGATCGACGATCAGGGATCCGCTCCTACCGCGGATTACGAGTTACTGCGAATACCGTCCGTCGATTCGGACTGTCGTGAGGATGTCAACGATTCCGACAACGTCACGTCCCGCGTAACGAATCACCGTGACGCGAGTTACAACGATACTTATGAGTCGTACGATTTTAAAGATGCGGGCCGACGCGCCAAGGCGAATCTAAGAACGCACTTCTCCGAAGAACAGTCTTTAGTTACTCACGGATATTCGAAAACGAGCTTTGCGCCTGCGAGCGCAGATATTTCCTCGAACAGAACAGCAACGACAACGACAAACAAGTCACAGAAGCAGACGATACTGCCGGAACCTACGAACGATTATCCCTCCTCGTGTTCCTCAAATTTTGTACATAGCGTCGCATCGAGTCTCGTCGGTACCGCCAAACGCGTTAGAAACAAAAAACGCGAGCGTAGCAAATCCAAGGAATCGTCGAAACGTCGCGATAGTTCGGAATCCCGTTTAAACGCATTCGCCGATTTTTTTCGGTCACCGTCGGGTTCGCGTAAGAGTTCGTTAAATTCGGCGCGTAGTACTGAACGAAAGAATTCCGTTACAATTAAAATAAACGACGCCGACGGCCTCGAATCGAGTCCCGAAAATTCGATAAGCAAACCGGCGTCGCGTCACAAATCGCGGAGTTCCAAAAGTCCTTTGAGAGTTTTGGAAAAAATACGCGCGTGGGGTAGTCGCGACGCTCTCGATTGTAAAACTACACCGGTTAAAGTTGAGTACAGCGTTCTCGAGGATACGATATCCATTCCAAAATTGGACTACGTGAGTAACGAGACGAGAGATTACACACCGAGATTTTTAGCTGCTAATTCGCGGGAAGGCATAGACTTTGAGAATCTCGAATGTGATTTGTGTAATCTTGACTCTGAGCACTCGAACGATAGTTCGAAGTCGAAGAACTCGATGAGATTTCTCGAGGAATTCGAACAGATAGGACCGAGATCGTCGCTCGACAGTACGAGAAGTAAATCAAGCGTCGCCTCGAAGCAGAGCGGACGTTATTCCGATCAGGAATACGATATTAACGAGTCTTTGGAACAAAAATCAAAGAGTAACGAGTATAACGGGGACGCGGAAGGCGAGAAGGATAATAATTCCGATGCCATTGAGAATTTCAACGAACGCCTTGCCGAGTCTCTTAGAATGGTTAGTCTTTCTAGGAGAAGTTCCGAGGACGCGAGCTCCGCAAGCTCCGTATCCTCGAATATTCTTGCGACTGAGAAATTCTTCAGAAAGAGTGATTAGCTAAAAGTTTCTATAATGTTATTTTATAGTATATATATATATATATTATATATATTAAAAAAAAAACAAAGTGTAGGATATACTTGGCGACATGGTACTGGCGTTTAGGCTTTTTTCCAATGTGGTCCAAGCTGTAGTTGTCAAACAACACTGGAGACGATAAAGAAAAGCAGTTTTTTTTCTTTTTCTTTTCATCTTTTTCTCACGAATTTTCGATACGTGTATTCATCGTCGAATTTTTATTTCATTTTCAATCGATTGTTCCCACGGGAACGATTAACGAGCGAACGTTCTCTTGATCGCAGGCCTTTCCGAGGAGAACATCCACTCCACTCGTAAGTTCGCCTAACTATCTCTTTCACTGTCAAACCCCTCAGTAGATATTTCTTTCGCCATTTAATTTTATTTTACAATCTCTCTTTTTTTTACCATCCTTACGTATAATTGTCGCACCTTGTGGCATCCGTTGGTAGTTTCTTTAATCCTTTACTCGACACGATAAAAAAAATGTATCTCCTGCTCGCTTGTGACAAATTATTTTGCCATTTTACTGTCTTACGATATTTTTTTTTATTCATTGTTATATCTTTCATTGTCCTGCGGAGAAACGGGTCACGTTGGTCGAGTTAAAGAGAATCCCAGTAAATGGTTTTAAAATAATGCATGCGACCTCAGCTACGTGTCTCGTTCTTCTTTAAAGTAGTCGATACACCGTGATTTTTCTTTGTTTCATCTTATTCGCCGATGACGAATCCACGAGGGGAGAGATCTCCGCGAGGGAACGTTAAAATATGTATCCACTTTACCACTTCCAATCGATGTTCGATCTTTCGACTATTATTTTATTCATGCCAATCGCCTTCTTGTCCACTTATCTTATATTTCTTCTTTCCTTTAATCACTATTATCGAACGACATTGAAAAATTTATTGTGCAATTCCGTAGGAGAAAAATATTGAAAAAGAAAAGAAGATCCATTGGTGCACGTAGACCTCCCCGCATAGTAGTTACGTGATGTCAATCTTCTTGTTGATGTTCGCAAGAATAGAAAAAAAAATGAAAAAATGAAAAAAAAAAACAAACATTTGGTGAGGGACCAGTTTTTAAATCTAAGTTTATTTTAAGAGTCAAGTCCTGGCTGGTGGAGGGCCTGTTCAGGCTGAAGATGGAGCGGTGTGTGTCGAGAGAAAAAAAAAAACAAATTGACGATTTAAAACAAAATAGCAACGACGACAAACAGAAAAAAAAAGACAAATACAACATTAAAAACCGAAAACGAATGAAAAAGAACTAAAAGTGTTGTGTTGCGGTGGTAAAGGTTAAAAAAAATACAAAAAGGAATCGCAGGGACATATATATCTGTGATTTTTCTTCAATCGCCCTCCAGCTGTAACCGTATATAAAGCCCAATCCGTTGCCGTAAACTTGTTTTTTTTTTTTTTTTTTAATTAATTAATCACGACTATTATTACTATTATAATAACATAGTGTTCAATATCACGTTCAGCCCTGAAAAGCAAGCAAAGCAGCCCGAGATGCAAGAGAAAAACGCGCAATCTTTCTGGTGTTGGTTCTATCTCGTTTAATTACTTGGAGTACCGTAACAGTCTAACAAGCAGATCTAACAGTTTTCGACTACTATAATGTTCCGAGACGATTGAAATTCAAATTCGTTAAATCGTTCGGTATACTGTAGTTGTTATATTATTATTTTATTATTTTCACTATCAGTACCTCGAATCGAACGATATTCAGCCCAACGTAAAATTATTTTGAAATAACAAGTGAGCGGAAAAAAAAACTTGAATGACCGATTAGAGACGAGAATTTTTTTTTTAATACAAAAGTAATGCAAATTAAATGAGTACAGAGAGAAAAAAAAGAATCTAAGAATTATGCGCACACTACAAAGTTCATAGACGAAGTCAACACGCACACACACACCTGTATTTAGACATAGAACTTTTTTCAATAAAAGCTTTTCAGTTGTACACGTTGAATTTTGTTTTTCTAGTTTTTTGCGAATTTATCAAAATTTTACGCTCGGCCCTTTGAAAGTTTAAGAGTACAAATTTCGAATTATTTTATATATTTTTTAATTTATTTTTCAAGGAGTTTACGATCGATCTCGAGACGCGCTTTTCAATTACGGAAACAAAAGAGTAATTAATAACGGGTTAAAAAAAAGAGAACGTAACATTCTTGAGTGGTGGGAATTAAATAGATTGTTACGAGAGTCCGAACGCTTTAACTATCCGTGTAACAGTCCTTAATCGTTAAAAAAAATTAAAAAAGAAACGAAATAATACGATCGGTAACGAATTTTTTTTTAAGGGCGATTATGATCGCCTATGTTATTTTGTGGTCTGAAGCCGAGCGTAAAAAAACCAATTACCTTGCATGCATATCCCGTAGAATCCTAACTGTTTAACTCCGTATGGGTAATGGTCCTTCTTCGCTCATCTTGGAAATCCTCAGTTTGGGATTTTGAATTAACTTCGGAATGAAGTTTCCTCGATCGTCAGTCACACTGCGAAAAAAAACAGAGCGAAAAAGTTTGTTTCGGCAAAAAGACCCAATCAGTGAGAAAAAAAATCGATCGATTACTTTATGGCCCCGAGAGAGAGAGAGAAAAAAAGATACCGTATCGTGTGGATCAAGAATAATTCATCTCTCAGTATAACAAGTATTCAGCATTATTGTTTGTACCAATTTTTTTTTTATTTCTATTAGTTGAGTAATATATCGTAGTATTACGGAGAAAATTTTCTTCTCTTGCATGCGCCAGAGAGACCATCGGGAGATTTTATATTTGTTAGATGAGAGTTTCCGTATCTTCTAACTTGCAACTCTTTAATTTAGATCGATTCTCATCGGTAACTTTGTGTTTTCGAAGTAGTAAATAGATAGATAGAAATTTACATCGATCGCAAGAGAGAGCATCGTAGAGTGAAGGCAATCGAAAAAAACGAACGCCATAGCATGCATTACTTTATTAAATTGGCTGAGAAATTAATATGCTTCAAAAATACGTCTGTAAACTAACGAAATAGAGTTTAAAAAAATATAATAATCTCAAAGTGCCCAAAGGTAAGAAGAAATAAAACGCGGCGCTAATAAGATTCGACTGAGAGCTATGCGAATGTTCTAACAAAGTGATGAAAAAAAATGTCTACGAATCCAAAAAGTATTAAAAGTGCTGCTGCTTATTATCGCGATATCTCTATCGTTATTTAAAATGAAAGAAAAAAAATGCCTAAGATAATACGCATCTCGCTTTTGCCGTTGCAAAAACAAAAATTATTTCCTTTGTAGATTACACAGCTCTGCCGACGGAAATATCGTCGGACTGGATGACGACAGATTATCCAGTAAAACCGGGACTAACGGGACCCTACATAATGCCGATGCCGGTACCAATGCCGACGCTTTACAACGGAGAAGCTAAGAAACCAAAGTTAGGGATTATTGAGTTGGTACTGTACAACATTGCATCGATGCTGGCGGGTGTTGCGACCGGTTACGACGTGAGGATGTCGAACGTATCGCCAATTCATCCGAGACTGCAGCCAAGATCGGCGGAAGGAGAGGACGAACCGCCGAGATGGTGGTTTCAGGCGGATACAGGATCCAATAGAAATTCCGGATATCTCGGACCGGAGTACGAGTTCAGCTCGAGCAGCGGATATCCCCACAATACTTATCACGGACCGGCGAGACATTACAGGTAAATTGCCTTAAAAAACCTTTCCTCGCGACGCTTTTGTAATACGGCAACTTTTTATTTTGTTGTATCGTATCGTATAATTTATCTTTTTTTCAGGCCGTTCCTCAGCAGCATGGGAGGCATAGCTCCCGGTTTACCACCGAACGTAATGCCAGACAAACCTCTCCGATTCACGGATTCACCTCAGCACTACGGCGGTAGCACAGGTTCGAACGTACCAACGCCGAGTCCGCGACGAAAATCGTCGAGTACGAGTAACGAGGACGCGTATTCGCCGGAAACCGGTAGAATCGATAGGATCGAAAGAGTTCCGACGATCTACATGGGTAACGTTGCTCCGTATCCGGATTACGGTCCTCCGGTTTACGCGATCGCTCCTCCGGAATACTACAGGCCTCCCGAATCGGGATATTTCGTTACGGCGGACTATCAGTGAGTTGAAAACGAAAAAAAAAAATAACACCTTTAAGATACTACTATCACAGGTCTTTTCTTTTTGTCTTAAGAAAGTATTTGAAATTGCGGTGCACATTATTTATCAGATTATTCAAAGATTCATGAAACTGTAATTAGTTTTTTTCCGAAGATAGAATATTAATACCCAAAGTTGGGTAAATGTAGTTTATGTAGTCTATAGGTGAATAATGCAGCGATTTTACATTCTGAATCATAGCATTAAAACTGCACACGCGAAGGTAATAAAAAATGGAGATATCCTAGAAAAGGATTATACGAAGACGCTGTAAAAATTCGAGAGATATTTACGATTTAGTTACGAAGATATGGCTTTGGGAAGTGCGATATTACTAGTATGCGAAATACGCGTTTTCGCGAAAAGTTTTCTTTTTGATAATATCACGAAAATAATTAATAGAAAATGTTTTAGGGCGCCAATTAATATCTATTATATTTTTCATCGGTCCCACGTGAATATTTGACGCTGTATAAATCTTTGTACGCTGTCCCGATAAAAATATCGATTTTGAAGAGATCCTCGTTTCGAATATATCTTTGGTTGACTTCTCGCGGTCGTACTATCTTAATGCTGCAAATTATCGCGGTAACATGTTTCAAAATTTTTAAAATTTTTTCAGCGATCGAATGCTCGAGTGTCCGGATTTTCCTCACGCCTATGACAATCCCAGCAGCGTGAACAGTCCAGCGCGACCGACACCCCGACTACCCGCTTATACGCATCACAGAACGTCTTCAAACGTCTCGAACACGAGTACCTCCAGTCAGAGTAACGTAAATCCAACCTTTCGACTGGAAGACGAAACGGATTACGCTCTCTACTCGCCGAATCACTATTATCAACGATCTCCCAACGTTGTTACGAGTATAGGAAGCTATGGGACGAGTATAATGAATCACGAGTACGGATCGCAGTACCTAAGCCGACAGAATTCACACGAATCGAATCCGAACTCGAGTTCCGGCGAAAGGCCGAGTAATCTCGAGGTCGTGACGAGGCTGCGTTCGAGTCTCAAAAGATCGAACTGTACTTACAACTCGCCGAATAAGACGGGATGCACGAGTAAAAATAATTCCGGCTCCGGTACGCCGACCAATCCAACGCCACCGGATTCATTGACCTCCGAGGATTCGAGTTATGTTTCCGCTAAGGACAGCCAGATATCGATGGGTCGCGTACGATTTTCACCGGTTACCTTCGACAGGGACAGCATATCGAGAGAACATCGAGAAGCTCTACTCGATATTCCTGTTCACGGACAGAGTCAGGACATTACTGTGCCTATACAAGCGAATCGACGCCTCAGCAGAAATCGTAAACCCAGCATTACGGAACTCGAACGTGATTTTTTATCATAGCACTGGCTTATTTAAGGGAAAGCTGCATAACTCGCGTTAACAACGTGAGTATACAGTATCTCGTACGCAATTTAAAACGTTACAAAAACAAGAAGAAAGAAACAGATAAAAATAAAAAAACAAGAACACCATCATTCGGTGAATTATCGCTGACGCGATTTTCTCCAAGCACTGCCTCTCGTACGAGAATGAAACATTTTTCTCGATATCTAAGTGTGCGATGAATGACTGGAAGAACTTTTATTTAATTTTTTTTATTGTTTATCGAATGTAACGTCGCTGACATTCCTCGCGGCGAGAGTGATTGAGATAACACATTCCTTCGGCCCCCTCCCGTATCACGGGCCGAAAAAACGTTTACAGCGTTTTCACAGACAGTTTCCTTTCGCATTTTTTTATTTTTTTTTTTGGGATTCTAATCGTCGAAATTTGTAAACGACATTCCTATTGATTCCAGTTGTTGAAAACGACTTTTTTTTGGTTTGCAACTTGTTTTCTCGTCTCTTACGAAAGGAACAATCGATCGCGAGTTTTTTTTAATACACTGAACGAGAAGATCGCGACTTTTTGATATCGTAAAACTTGTGCGCGTATATGAAAAGCGAAGTGGGAACGTTAGCTTAGATGAGATTTTTGTAGCACTTGTATGAAAAATAACGCGGAAAGTGTACAGTAGATGTTTTCTTGGAGTAGTAGAAGAAAAAAAAAAAATATATATATATATATCGGGAGCAATGAGATACCCAGCGATTCGGGTATCTCGTTGCAAGTCGTCAAGTACGCGTTGTGAAATATTTACGCGTTTGTTTTACGGCAGAAAAGCATTTTCGTGAAAATATTCCACAGTGAGGAGAGAGAAATCGGCGGAAAGACCGTGTAGAGATCGCGATTAATAAGACGTACGAATGATTCGAAAGACTTACTTCGTACCTTAGGAAGTTTATACCCAAAATCGATGTTGTAAATATATCAGAGGCACTCGAGATAAAAAACGTTTACATAATTTGCCACTTTTAGATAATAACTGAGCAGCAATCCTTACATTCCCGATCGCGCCTATCCCTCCCCCGACCCTTAAAGTAGACTATTAAGATAATGCGTACGTAACGGAGGACGGATTATCCCCGAGAGAAAAGATTATCGAATCGCCTTAAAACGGAGTATTCGTTTTTTTTTTCTTTTTTCTATAAAAAGAACGTTAGTGGCAAATCAAAATCCATCGAGCAATCGCATTTACATTATTATTAATTATAACAATTTTTCCTCTTCGACTCTTTGACTTCTGTTCCGACAGAACCTGCGACGCTCTCCACCAATCCTCTAAACGACGATCATCAGTATTTTAGGATACGCAAACGGAATGTACATAGCATATATTTAAAACGAGAGTAATTATTGCGATCCCCTTATCGGCGCTCCGCCGAAAAGGCGTTTTATTATTTTGCGGCAGGAACACTCGATCGCGTTTGTCGGAGATAATTTTTTTTTTATGACTAGAATTTTGACTGATTCACTTCTTAGACTTGATTTACGACGACAAAAGTAGGAATTCAATTTGGTTCTTGCGCCCGAGGTACGCGATCGACAAAAATCCTTCGGAGAACAGAAAAAAAAACGTCGAATCGGATTTTTAGCACAATTGTATTATTCCTTTTTCTACGATAGAGCGAAACAAAAGTTAGAGGACATTTTTTTTTTCGTCCATATAATTCATCAGGTTTGCCCATTTGTGCTGTACAAAGATATTCCGCGGTGCTAGTATATCAAGTACTTAATATAAATCTTAAGCGTGACGAAGAAAAATGAAAAATGAAGACGACGAAGAAAAGAGGGGACAAAAAGAAATAATTCGAAATGCTTCCACAATAATCGCGTATTGTTGAGATAAAAAAAAGTGAACAAAATGGAAAAAAACAAAAATGAGTTTCTTAAAAAATAATGCTAATCATCACTAATCGGTGATAGTATTGACGAGTTAATTTAAATTAAGTAAAAAAAATAAAATTAAAAAAATGGGAAGAAACTTTTACGTAATAATCTAATACTCGGCAGCTAACGACGTAAGATTGTGTAATGGCGCAATGCTCGCCAAAAGTGCTAGTCTAAGCTATATTTATTTTTTTATACCATTACAGTTTGTGTAGATTAATTTAACGAGTCAACGACTATCCATTTCTCTCTATCTCTCTATCTACATTTTGCTTCATTCGAATGGGATGAAAAAAAAATCAATAAAAGAAAAAAAAGAGTTAAAAAAACGACACGACGTAATTTTCACACTTACGATTGTTACTCATGACTCGCATAATCGATAAGTAATTACTGCGATCGATGTAAAAATCACTCACCGACGAAACTCCGACGTGAAAGTTTTTTTTTTATCGTTCAATCATAATACTCGTAATAAACACCTCTCGACACCCTGACACCGTACAATGTTTAGTTCACGTCTTGCTATACCGGTAAAAGCCTTTAAGCAATACACGCTAAAAGTCATCACCTCGAAATAAAAACACAAGTTGCATCCTGTTACTGTTATTCTACGTAGAAAAATCCAAGCAATTGTACCGAATACGCGTTATAAAAGTACCGAAATAATTCGTACCCCGACCAAGCAGATTATAATTACGAGTAAATTAGCGAAAAGAAAGATGAAATGAATAATGAAGAAAAAAAGTAACGTGTCTCGTTAGCGTGTACAATATTTGTGCCCTGATTAGCTAAGCGATGAAAAAAAAATTATTAAATGATAAAAAAAAGAGAAATTGTTGCCTTGCGCGCAGCTTCGCTTTTTTTTTGTAGAACTTGTATTAACGAACGGGAATATAATTCAGCGTCAGTATTTTTTGTAAAAAAGTAAACATAGGCTTTAGAACAAAAAAAAATTACGATAGAGTCGCCGTAATTATGGCTCTGCGCTTCGGGTTCACAGACAACGCCTCGATTTGTCGTGTTTTTTTTTTTTTTTTTTCAATTCATCATAAGTAATGAAATTCGTAACGACTCACTAGGCGTAAGAGTGTTATTGTTAAGCTGCTGAGTGCAATGTGTTCCATGTATTTAAAAGCTCGAGATAAAAGATGCAACCTCTGCTTTGGCTACATGAGAGGCTCGCAAAGGTAAAAAAGGAAATAACGAGGAAAAACACGAAGCGCTTGAGACATTTTTTTTGTTTCCAGAAACAAATTTCCGAGTCTTGGGCGCTTCGGCATAGTCGAAAAACGTTGTCTGTGAAAACTCGGGGGACATAATATTTTTTTTGTTTTCTCTTTTACTGGAGACGCGCGAAACGATGAGATTAAAATCAAAGGCAAACAAAACGCGCGTGGCATTACGTTTTTTTTTTAATTCATTACTTTTTGCGAAAAAAATAAAAAAGGAAAAAAAAACGATGAAACCGAAAGTCGAATATAAATTGTTAATTAGTCAATGAATATTAATGCGAGAAATGCAATAACGACGGAACTATTTCCCCACGTGTTTAATTTTACTCTTTGAATTTCTTAAACAAAAATAATAATAATAAATAAATGAAAGAAAAAAAAAACAAATTAATAAAAGGACAGCTAAATATTCGAAATCGGGTGTTCGCGGAAGTAAACGAAAGTCTTACTGCGCTGTCTGAAACCTGCACTAAAAATTCATGTATTTTTTCAAGTATTGTACATTATACTATACATATTGATTATACAAATTATAAATAGCGATTGAATTATATATATATATATTGAATATATAATGATTAATATTATTATTGTAATATTATGAAGCGTTCCGCGAGATGTAAGCGAAGCGCATATTATTAATAAACAATTTCGAATAATGTGCGGAAACGATTTTTTTTTGTCTTTGATTCGCGCGACAGAAAACCTTCAAATTTATCGAGTTAACCAAAAATATGAAAATTATCGTTAATGATAGTAATACGCATTGGAAAATTACATGGCTTCGAAAAATTGTAAATGCAAAGACTCGACGATAGTCGAGAGTATCTTCGGCGAAATAAATACCTTCGACGATGGACCGAGTGCGGGAGATTTGCGATCGTTATCGGTCGGCAATGGTGAATTTTCATCCACCGTAATAAAATCTTATACTCTGAGTAATTCCAATCGGATGGAAGTCGTTTTGATTACATGGGGAGCGACTATAGTTTCTCTGAAGTGTCCGGATAAATATGGAAGAGCCGGCGACGTCGTTCTCGGTTTCGAAGATCTCAAAAGTGAGAATTGCTCAATTATATTCTCGAGAATTTTGTCCGAATTTTTTTATAATTTTTTTTTTACAGGTTACATGAATCCCCAATTAAATCAGTTCTTCGGTTGTGTACTCGGAAGATGCGCGAATCGTATTAAAAATGGTAGTTTCAGTATTAACGGCAAAGATTATCAATTATCGCTGAACGATAGTTACAAACATCACTTGCACGGTGGCGTGAGTATAATTAAAAATCGTTAAACGATAGCATTAACGTTTAAATTTTAGAAAATAATCTGCTATCGTTTTAATTTTGGTAAAAAATCTTCTGCCCTTTAAATTTTGGTAAAAAATCTGCTTTCATTTAGATTTTGCTAAATAATCTGTTGCGCTGTTTTTTTTTCAAGTTGATAAATCATTTGTTGAAAATCCGAAAAAAAATTGTTTTGGTAAATAATTCAGCATTTTTTTATTTTTTATTTTTTTATTCATCGCTGTAGCATAACGGATTCGGGCGTCAAATTTGGGAGGCCTGCGTGGACGGATGTACAGTAGTAATGAGTTATATGAGCGATGACGACCAAGAAGGATATCCAGGAGCAGTTCTTGCTACGATAAGATTCAAGTTGACTCCCGATAACAAACTCGAAATCGGCATGAGAGCTATATCTACGAAAGCGACTATTGTAAATTTGTCTCACGGATCAATGTTTAATCTCGCGGGTCACGTTAGTAAAGCAACAAAAAAAATACTAAAGAAGAAAAAAAAATTGAAATTTGACGATATAAATTTTCCTGAAGGATGCCGGAGAAGATGAACTCCGGAAGCACAGAGTATCTCTGAATTGCGATCGTTGGACTTTTAACGATCTACCAGATCCAATGCCAACGGGAGGTGTTCGCGGTGTCGGTGGTACAGTTATGGATCTTCGGATACCAAGACTTTTGGGCGATGCTTTCAAAGCCGTAACTTCAATTGTCTATTATCTATCAATAGAAAAATTAGTGAATTTCGATTAAAAAATCAATCGAATCCACAGGTACCACCAGGAGAAGGTTTCGATCACAATTTCTGTGTTGTAAGATGTTTGCAACCCGGAATTAGTTATGTTGGGCGGGTTTTGCACGCCGATAGCGGAAGGTATGAATTCATGAAGATTAAAATCTGCAATTCACTAAATTAATTTAACATTAATTTGTTTTCAGAATTCTCGAGATTTACTCGGATCAACCAGGCGTTCAACTTTACACCGGCGGTCGTTTGCCACCGAATTGCAGTCCATTTGATTCCTCCGAAACCACCGATAAAAAAAGCTCTGAGGTACAAAAAAATTTATAAAATTCGTCAAATAGTTACCAAGCAAATCTTCAGGTACCAACAAAATTTGGGGATCCGGGAGACTTTTCCAGTAATCAAAGCTTCGAGGAAATGAACGCAAGAGGAGAATTCGAAGATTCCGATTCAAATTTTACCGAACCTTTGCGCTTCATACCGGGAAAAAGCGGAGCGAGATATACGAAGTTCTGTGCTTTTAGCATACAGCCACAAAATTATCCCAACGCCGTCAATTTCGTAAGTATAATTTTTTTTTTTTTCTATACATTTTTCTCTAAATTCGATATCATTGCCATTTATCCTACAGCCGCACTTTCCCTGTTCAATACTACGCCCTGGTCAGGTCTATTATCACGATCTTACGTACAAATTTGGTGTACAACTCGGAAATTATATGTAGTTACGACGGAAAAAATATAAAAGATGATCGGAACTCACTGATTCTTCGGCTACGTATCGCCCGAAGCTTTTTTCCTTCTCGCGGCGAAGAATTTCGCTACGTCGCTTATAGTCGTTCGAAACTCTTCGTTAACCATAAGAGTACGTTGGATCCATCCGGGAAGTGATTGTTTTTTATTCGTGTACCTCCTGTCTAGCAAAACGACCGTCGAATAATCGTTTATGTGTCTCACCGCTCTACCGATACACTGATTCACGGCTTTCATACAAGAATTCTCGTAATAAACGTTTCCAGCTCCGGGTTTCTGAAGTAAAACAATAAATAAAACGTTTAAAAAAATCGTTGTACTGATAAAAAAAAATGTTATTCTTTAGCGGGTAGAAAATTTTACTTGCCACATTTTCGTTCAGATATTTCATTTTTTCCTGCAGCTCCGGCGATTTTATATTAGGATACGGCATTCCCACGACAATTACGCATCTTCCGAGATCGTCGGAGAAATTGAGACCTTCGCTCAACTTTCCACCTGCGCAATAAAGTTAAAAGTTTAATTTATCGTCAATTCTTTTTCTGCTTATAATGAACAGGAAATGGAGGGAAAAAAATCTCACCGACGACGCTAAACAGTAATGATCCGTTTTGCGGACTCTTTGGACTCTTAACGTCGCGCGCGTAATTTTCCAAAATCGTATTGACTTGAGACGCGAGTTTGGGTTCGCGATAGACTTGCTTTTTGCTGCGAATTTTTGTGATAACGCCGGCTTTGTCGAGATGCTTGAACAGCGTTTCCTCGTAGCCGTAGGAAGGAAGAAAAACTACGATGCCTCCCGGTACGATGTTGCAGAGATTTTGCAACGTTCTTCCCAATTCGTTTAACTAAAAAGCAGAAAAAAATGAATTTGTTGCGCAATTCGATAGTAGTATAAACACTCCAATCAGTTGATTACCAGTTCAGGATTTTGACGATTTTGATAATTGAACTCGAAAGTAACACCGGTAGGTCCTCGCGTTACGATTCTCGTCATAATATTTTCCTTCGGTATAACGTGGTCGCATGAAAATGTAACTATTCTCTCGGGTTCGGCGCCGGCGCTTATAAATAGTTGATCGACGAATTCGGAAATCGGTTCCATTGTTCCACCGGCGAGAACGATCGACTTCGCATCTTTTACTGCAAAAATGAATCACATTTTTACAGATCATCACTCGAGAGCAGTAAAATAATTGTTCAATAATTATTATACAATTAAATAAATATTTTTAAATTATTATACTATTGTATGTGTATTGTTTAATTAATATCATTATGATTATTTGATAATAACTCGAACTCACCGATATCGTGAAAGTGAGCAGCGGGATTCATGAGCAAAAATTTGAGAATTCCTTGACCGATCGTCGCACCGGGTATAACAAAAATTCTACCATCTTCGCTGCCACTCTTGAGACATTCCAAAAAACTTACGACGAACATAAGGGGATTGTTCGACGTTTCCTCCTCCAAATTCTCTTTTTCCTCGATTTCTTCGGGTTGACTGTCTTTGCCTTGAAGTACATTGAGAAAAGCCGAAACTCCGGTCTTCTTCGCGGTCACGGGTCGTACTATCAAATCACCGCTATACTTTTCCACGTATCCTTGGAGTTTGTGAATCAATTTCGAACCCTTGACAAACTCCAATAGTTCGAACACATTGATGGTATCAATTTCGGCGAATTGTTCGAAATTCTCAATTTTGTAAACCTTCGGCGCTGTTTCTGTCGGTGATATGTCCGTCGCTCGCGATCTCGCTGTACCGCCGAGAACTTTGATGAGTTTTTTCAAACAGAAACTCAGTTGACTGAGATGAAGAACGTTTTTCGCAGAGAAGAGTGATTCGAATCTGTAAAAATATCGAAGATTCGAGGAATTTTAGAGAAAATTGTGTATCGAAACGCGAAGCTCTTGGCGATGTGTGACGAACCGTTTTTGATATTGCGTTAGTTGACTGTAGCAATGGAGAATATTTCTTCCGGTAACCGTCGAGCTGTGCATACGCTCGATAGCCTCGAGAAGATTGTGCGCTTCGTCGATAAAGACAACGTTTCCTCTGAGATCTATTCCCGAACTTATTCTCGTATTTTTATGCAAAATCGAGTTGTAAGGCACGAGTACAACTTGGCCGTCTTGAAGAGATTTTCTCGACGCGTAATAGGCGCAAGTTTCATGCTCCGTCGCCGTTTTCGCGACTTCCTCAACGTCTTGTATTCTCGTGACGATTTCCGCAACCATCAACGACTGATTGCCCGGCATAAAGGGGCAACTTGTCGCGATCTTCGAACGCTTGAGATCCTTCTCCTTTTTCAACGTTGTTTTCTTCTTTCTTTGCAACTGGAGACAACGCTCGTTTATCAGATTAACATGCTTCAGCCTCTTCACCTCCTTGTTGATACAGTAATTTTGCCTAATGTACGAAATTTAAAAAAAATCAAAAAGTGGATACGTATTCAATTGAAAACAAATAGTTTTACAAGTTTTCAACGTAAAAACTAATAAACTGAGAAAAAAAATACAATAATAATAATAAGAAATAATAATAAGAAAATAATAAGAAGATAATTTTATAGAAATATAGAATAGTTTTAAACCGATTTAGTGTCAAATTTTATTTACTTTTGATTTCGAATGTTTGTAATAAAAAAAAAATATGACCTCGAAGCTATAGGCACCAGAGACACATCATCGGCGTATGGACTTCTTTTCAATTCTCCGACAAATTGAGACAACTGAGAATGAGTTCTGGAGCAAAAGAAAATTTGTGTGTATTTTGCTGGTTGGTCTTCCGTTTCCTCATCGTCGGAGCCGTCTGAATTGAGATTAAGATCTTCCAACAGCAAATCTTCGTCAACATCATTTTTCACAGCTGACAATTCTATATCTGGCAAATCTGCAGTTTTGTTATCTGCTCCCTTAATAGGCTTAGATTTGAATTTTTTCGTTTTTTTAACATTGTCGTTTTGCTTAGCTTTTTCTTTGAATTTGTTTCTTCTTTCAGTGCGCAACTCTATTGCGTCCAATTTTGTCTGTAGTTCTCTCTTGGATCCATTTATTTGCATCTGTTCAACTTGTTCCGTAAACCAATCTCCCGCATTTTTGTCTGTGATTTCTTTGAGTTTTGAGTCCAAATCTGCTATTTTTGATACTAGTGTTTCCTTTGCCGAGTTTTCCGTGTCGATGAGCCATTTTAAAGCGCCGCAAATTATCGACAAAGATTTTCCGGTACCCGTGGGACTCTCGAAAATTCCGAGATTGCCGTTTTCCAAACAGGTGTAAAGATTTCGCATAAAATTTTCTTGTATCGGGTATGGAGTGAATGGAAATGGAAACTGTTCCGGTGGATTCATGATAAGAACAATTATCTGTGAAACAAAAGAGTTTTTATATGAAAACCGACTTGATAAACCGACCGTGGGTTCACTTTCGGAATCACCTGTTGCCGACGAACATTGCGTTACCGACTTTTATCCAAACAATCACCAAAGTTTGTTTACCTTTTATCTCGACGAAAGGTTTTAAGACGATGCGCTTCGAAGATTAATTGTTGCTTAACAATACTTTCTTGAATCTACGGAACGATTTTCATCTGGAGCTTCAGAACTTGACGTCTAAAACTTTGCGCGCTCAAAAAAACAACCCAACAAAGAACCGCTGCCCGGTGGCGACAATTGCGGCGGAAGATCGAAATGCGCAAGTGCAAAAAAATATCGAGAGTGGTTATGTTCGTGGTTACTTCCGGTGTCAGGAATGGCAGTCGCCGATAATCGCGAACACGAAAAGCACTCTTTGTAAACATGGCGCTCGACCTCACTGTCAAGGTTCACCCTGTCGTATTATTTCAAATAGTTGATGCTTACGAGCGTCGAAATTTCGATTGCGTACGTGTTATCGGGACTCTTCTAGGTGAGTTGCGAGTGTTAACGAAAATAAGAAATGTTTATTGTTCGACGTTTCTCGATAGTGTTTCGAGTGCGGTTGAGTCGCCGTTGCGCACAGTCGCATGGCTTTTCGCATTTTTTTTAAACAATTAAAAATCATTTTTAATCGCCAGTTACATACGTTACAACTAATCTCCGCACCGTTAACGTATTTTTATCATTTTCACAATTCTTTCACGTACTTTTAACATTTCGGAGCAGCCAAGATTTCATAACCTCAAAATGCGATCGTAATCCACAGGTACGGTGGAGAAGGGAGTAGTCGAAGTTACAAATTGCTTCTGTGTACCCCACAAAGAGTACGATGATCAGGTTGAAGCTGAACTCAATTACGCTATGGATCTTTATGACCTGAATCACAGAGTCAATGCCCAGGAAAATATTGTAGGATGGTGGGCCACCGGCAAGGAAGTCACCAATCATTCGTCAGTCATTCACGAATATTATGCAAGAGAATGCAATAATCCAGTGCATTTGACAGTAGATACGACTCTTGCAAATACCACAAGAATGGGTATCAAAGCTTACGTTTGCGTTCAGTTGGGAGTCCCCAACGGAAAGCAGGGCTGCATGTTCACACCTGCCAAAGTTGAGGTAAGTTGACGATAAAAAAATAAAAAATTTTTTGTCATATTGAAAAAAAAAAAAAAGAAGATAATTATTAAAATAATAATAATGATAATAAATAATTATAATTAATCTTAAGAATATTAATAACTATTATGATTATTATTTGATTATATATTACTTAATTCTGTTAATTATGCTGAGCATTTTTTTTTTTTTTTTTGAGAGAATGATATTTATAATTGACTTTTTTTACAGGTAACTTGTTACGAGCCGGAAATCGTTGGTTTGCAACTTTGTCAAAAGACTCAGTTGCCGAACAATACGACGACAGTGGCACAGCCGAGTGGTGGTGTTGAGCCGATGATGGATCTCGCGCAGATCGCTGAAGCGAGTACGAAGCTATCCTCGATGTTGGAACAAGTGCTGTGTTACGTCGACGACGTACTCGCGGGTAAACAGCCCCCTGACAATCAAGTCGGCAGAGCGCTACTGGATATGGTGCACTCGGTGCCGAAAATGAACAGCGATCAATTTGATGAGATGTTCAACAGCAACGTTAAGGATCTTTTGATGGTTGTTGCATTGTCGCAGCTTATCAAAACTCAGCTTCAGCTCAACGAGAAACTCACTCTCCTGACGACACTTTGAGGCAGAAATCATTCGCCGTTGCGAAGAAACAACGATACAGTGAGAAACGATACTATCGAACACTCCACAATTCGACACGATGTAACGCGAGTGCAACCACAAAGATCTGGTTTTACCAACAAATAACATGCCAATTGCGATAAATAATTCATTTCTTCGTTTTATTATTACAAATATCATTATTCCATTGTTCGAGATGAGAGAGTTGAAAAAAACAGTTCGATGTTTTTTTTTCTTTGCATTCTTTTTTTCCGCTTTTCTTTACTCATTATTATCGATCAGGGACGCCCAATCGGGTACGCGATTGCTTTGCAAATAATTCTCCTTCGTCAAGCATCTCGAAGGTAAATCGGCTATACCGAATATCGCACCGCCAAGCCAAGCTGTACAATTGGCTTTGCACGGTGCTGTGTGAAATTTGAATTTGTCGAGTTTCAATTTTTCCGAATACAAGTCGCTTTTCAGTAAATGCAGAAGTTCGGATTTCAAACGACTTGCGAATCCTTTTGTCATCGTCGTTCCACCTATTAGAATTATGTTCTCGGCGAGCGGACGTCTCGTGTCTATCGGACACTGGAAAAAAAAAAATTATTAAAATATCGAAAATCGAAAAATTTATCCCACATCCCTTAGAAACCGATCGCAACGGAAAATTCACAAATCGGAGATTGAATTTTTATCGACGAATATTTACCTTGACAATAGCGTCCAGTATCATCGTTGGTAAACTGAGATTATCGTTATCACGTTCCCACAAGATCTCGAAAGCCTTTTCTCTAATTTCGCCGGGAATTTGAAAGGTTTTTATACCCGGATATTTTACCGACGGTGGAGGCACCGGTGCCTCGTCGGTTCCGAGTTTTTTCGAACGTTCCATCGTTGTTACAAAACACGTTCTCACTTTTATATCTTCTATCAATTTTTCCGATAAATCCAAATCGGGTAATGCATCTTTGAGATCTTTTTTCAGGCACCTGACATTTTTTTATTAGAAAAATTAATCAAAATTAATACATTCAACATTTTTCGCGATTTGGCGGAATATTGATTTTAAAAAAATGACTCACTTGTGAACAGCTTGAGCTGCGAGTGGCAACGCTTGCCACGCCTTAAGAATCGCTACACCTTCGAAAACTGGAATGAGCGTAGCCTCTGTGTACCCAACGTCCAACACAAGAGCCGTATCGCTACCAAGTGTGCTTATCGTCACCAAATGAGAGGACAGTAGCATCAGAGATCCAATTTCAAAATGTCTGAACATCACTTTGGCTAAAGTTTCTCTGAACTGTGTTGGCGTCAGCAACGATTCCAACACAATTACTCTCACATCTTTGGGACTTATGGTGACGTGTCTGAAATAAGAAATAAACGAAACAAAAATTAGCAAAACCGTTTGTTTTGTTAGACAACATGAAAAACTTGGAATACTAGTCGTACCTAAAGAAAAGAAGATGAATAAACTCAACGAGCAATTGATACAGATCTTCGGTGTCGTTGTAGTCGAAAATTTGCCTAATCTCTTTGGTAACAGAGCATTTAACTTCCGTTCTTATAACACCGCGCGGTGTCACCTCACCGGCATAACCGAATCTGTTAAAAGAATTATTATTGTCGTGAAAGAATGAATAGTATTTTTAACATTTCTTGTATACGACCGAACAACAATGCACTTACTTGGTGTAAGCGGTTCCGATGTCCAAAACAACGACCTGCTTGTCCGCGACGTATCGAATTCCTTCGTAAGTTCTATGCATCTTTGTTTAATACTACGGGATGATTATAACAAAAGCTACTGGGTACCGTTGACAAAATATATTACGATTCACAATCGAATCATCGTTTCTTAGCAAAATTGTGTTTTTTGACAGATCGCACGTACCACGAGCTAAACACACTGTGCGGGAGCGAACGGTGTCAGCTGTTTTGCACGCTATCTTGCGTCAAGTTTATGCGATTGTTGCTAACTCGATGAAAAAAATAGAGATCTGCAGTAACTCACTGTGATACGATAGAAATTCTTCGTTTCGCGGCACACGAAAACGCGGATAGTCGACGATACCACGTTGTTTATTATTTACTCGTCGAACAGTTGTAAATTAATTGATTTGGAGAATCAAACAAATTGTAGTTAGTGTTGATCATGGTGGCTGAACTGAAAGGCGGTTTTAAGAGTGAGTTTATGATATTATTTTACAAATTCATGCATTTCCAAGATTTTCGACGCGACTTGTAGAGGTTAAGATTATCGGAGCCGCATCCACAAGTATCTAAACATCAATTTGAGTAAATTAGATATCTTAGATATGTTATTTCGATTATTTAATTTTTCTTTTACGACAGGCAAAATGCTCACCTTACAGTTTTCATACGCGTGTGATCGCGTAATACAGTGCATGAATCCTACCTTTTAAAATAATTAGTGAAATGAGCATTTTTTTTATTGTTTTGTTCAAAATAAAAGTCCTATCGTATTTTTGAAAATTATTTATTTTTCACTGATAAATATTGTTATTGATATCATACCATCATTAATAAAACATTATTATTAATAATTTTTTTCAATAATAATAATAATACATATTCATAAACAAAATATTGTCAAATTTGAAAGTGTTAATAACAATTTATAAACTGCAGCACTGTTTCTACGTTTCGATGGAAATTGCACAGCACAGCATCAATTGTTCTACAAGGAGCATTCGGTGAGAAATCAGGATGCCAAATATCCGAAAGGACGTACGCTATTTGTGCTGAATGTACCGCCGTGGGCTGCTTTAAATCCACTGAGAGCAACTTTTGCCAGTGCCTGCGGACCAATTAAATCAGTAACTCTGACGTCAAGTCCAGGAGGAACTTCAAAGACTGGTTTTGGCACAGCGTACATCGTGTTTCAGAGAGAATCCGGATTGGATAAGGCTTTGGCGCTTCCCGCGGATACCACTTTGATTTTACATAAAGACGAAGACCTTTGCACAGTTGGATTAGTCAGTGAGTTGAGCAAATATTTACATAGATTATTAGTTTTTTTTTTTCGTTTTTAAATCGATTTTTTGCTTATTAGACAAAAAAAAAATATATATGTTGCAAAAAAACTCTTCTATACCAACCTAACATTTTCATTATTAGAAATAAATATAGTCTATAAATATAAATCGTAATCGTAAATTATGTTAAATCGATTGTGTTATATTAATAAATCTACAATAATTACTCATGATCGGTCATTATCAGATTTTTAAAATTTTTTCAGAATGGTGCAAAGAATACAACGCGCAAGTAAAGTGCAACGAGACAACGATCAAAAAAGAGATCGACGAATACATGCGTAATTACGACGAGAAAGTTGCGCAACGATTAGCTGGAGATGACGAGGAGGAGGAGGAAGTCGGCGAAGACGGCTGGGTTACTGTTACGAGTAAAAAGAAACGCGGACAATACGCACCGGCGAGGAAGGAATCGACGATTAATAAATTGCAGAGCAAAGAGGAGCGGAAAAGTCGAAAGAAGGAATTATTGAACTTTTATACTTTCCAGATTCGCGAATCGAAGAAGCAGAGTAAGTTTTCGCGATTTTCGAATTTTCTCGTTATCATTACATGTATCTCGAGTTTTTGAAATCACTTGACCATTTTTTTTTTTCAGATATCGTCGAACTGAGAAAAAAGTTCGAACTCGACAAGAAAAAGCTTCAACAGCTGAAACTCAAAAGAACTTTCAAACCCTTTTCATGATTATTTACAATAATGAAGAAATCTCACATTGATAGATAATAATAATACAAAGACCTTTTTATTCTTATATTAACAATGTACAGAATTATAATACAACAATCGATCATTCGTGTTACGAGGCTTTCGGCGCGTAAGTTTGTAGAGTCCATTCGATTAAAAAATGTTTAAACGCCAACGGTTGCAGAAGAGCCAATAATTCTTCTGAAAAAGAAAAAGTGAAACAGGATTAATCGAATTTTATCATTATATTCGACGATGCAATGAAGTTATCATAATAACTTACGCTTATTTCCGTATATACAATTAGCCGACATAGCGGTACTGACTGCTTGCGCGAGTCTCTCCATTGCCAAATCGCGCAGCTCTTTTTCCGGATTATTCCCCGGATTTTGCAAAAGTACGGTAAGCGTTCTCGTTGTATCGGCAAGATGTTGAGCCGATATAGCGTGTTTGTTGTTACTGCTGTTCGTCAAACGAAGAACGGAATCCATGAGAAGCTGTTGAATCTTCGAATAAAATTTGTTTCTCTCCTCCGTCGATTGAGGATTCGCGTTTTCCGGTTGTTCTCGCGCTGGGCTGAGAATGCACCATCGAAATAAACCGGCGATAGGAGTTATCGGCGTCATGGGAATTCCGCCGGACGGCAATGCCGGATTATCCATGAGAGAAGTTAATAAAAGACTCGGATTTTCGTCTATCCAATCACCGGCTCGTTTCAACAATTCGTTCGGTGGATCTTTGTCTTTGTAAACTTCGCCAATCGCGGTCAATAAATTAGCGGTAAAATGCGGTACGAGAACCGGTAAATGCTTCAATTTTTCGATCGAATTCGGCGTGTAGACGAAAAAATCGTCGAGAACGTGACGCGCCAAACCGACGCTCTGTGAAGACGTTGATCCCAATTGCTGCATCCACATACCCGTGGAATCCAAAACTTCTGTATTTTGCGTTGCTATTGCCAATGATACGAGATTACCAAGAATCTTAAATCTCGTCGATTCGGCGGGATAGAGAAACAGAAATAATGCGTTTCTCACGGCGGGCTGACGCTCGGGTCCGCGAAAAAATGTACTCATTACTTCGATCAATTGGAGCTCCTGAAGGGCGACCGGTTTCTTCTGCTGTTTCAACTTTGTTAATTCCCCGAAAACGAATTCTTCCATCAGATCCGTTTGCAGCTGAATCTGGAGACGCGCGGGGGGCCCAGGCATTCCACAGAGGTTTGCTTTAAAAAAAAAGATTTTCATTTTTTAAGACACCATAATAAATCGGAGCACGGAAAATACACACGAGTATACAAAATTATAACCTTACCTATGGTGGCCAATGCTTCGCGAGCGCAGTTCGGAAATTCTAATTTTCTCAGCCAATATTTTATATCCGCGTCCGTCATCGATGGGTTTGGCTGCTGAAAATTCGGAAAATTCATGATTGCCGTGGATATTTTGTTTTTTTGTTTAAACGTCGAAGTCAGAGGTAAACAATCGTAGAGGAAACCATCTTTGATTGCCCGAACTCTCGCGCGGGTTAGATCGCGTTGTTGCGAACGCGGCTTCAGAGTTATTTATTATCATCATCGCTCCCGCCCGCCCCCGGTGCGACACGTTCCGCCAATCGGCGTAACCCACGCGTTTCGCTGTCAGTTTTTTAAAAATGGCCACGAGGCGAATGATGGAAAGATTATTTTTCACAATAATCGTCGTTATTTTATATTTTACGAGTCCTTTGACAGGTAAGAAGTATTTCCAAAGAACGCGGATAACGCCGGTTCGTTTTTTGTGTAATCGATCGAGTTATTGGAGTTTTCTTTCATCGTAATAACGACGTTTCCAGAGAAGAGAGACGAGCACTCTAGCTATCGTAATTATTCTCGTTGTGCAGCTTTGTACTAATTTTGGAATTTTCGAATTGTCACCGAAAAATTAAAAATCATCGGCTTATTTATGAAGGAAAAAAAAATGTTAATCGTTTTTTCCACAGCCAAAGGAACGACATACGTGACATGTAGCTCCGTACTGAAATTAATGAACGTCGATTACAACGTACGATTGCATTCTCACGACATAAAGTACGGCAGTGGCAGTGGACAACAATCGGTCACTGGTACAGAGGTGAAGGAAGACGGAAATTCTTATTGGCTTATCAAAGGAGAAACTGGAAAACAGTGTACCAGAGGGTTAGCGTTCTGTGTATTCTACAATCTCTTGACGATAAGTTTATATTAATAATTTTGTCTAAAGTAATTTTACATTTGCCGTTCGTTTGCAGTAAGCCAATAAAATGCGGAGATGTTATTCGATTGGAACACGTAGCAACAAAGAAGAATCTTCACTCGCATCACGTCTCTTCCCCTCTGAGCGGCAAACAAGAAGTTTCAGCATATGGCGATACCAAAGGGGAAGGCGATACAGGAGATCATTGGCTTGTTGTTTGCCAAACGGAATTTTGGGAAAGAAATGAACCTGTAGAACTGAACCACATTGATACAGATGTGTAAGTTTCTCATTTCTAGTCTGTGGTTTTTAATCGCCGAGAAAAAGTTTCTGTGATTGATCTATTGATTTTTTAATTATTTTTTTACAAATCTTTTAATAAATTTTATTAAGGTTTTTATTTATTTATTTTTTTTTCATTTCAGATTCTTAGCCGTTAGCGGACGAACCTACGGTTCGCCGATCGTAGGACAAACCGAAGTAGTCGGTGATTACACGGGCGTAAAAGGTGCGACGCAATGGAAAGCTATGGAAGGATTGTTCATACATCCGACCGATCTTACAACGCAACATTACGAGCACACGGAATTATAAGATATTTAAAACCTTCAATTTTCGTCATCGTAACGAGGCTATAGTGAATTTTTTTTTTTTTTTCATACCGCAAAGACCCGCAAAAAGTCCGTCGAGGGCAAACACAGTCAGGATCTATGCGATATCGCGATACTCTCCGAATTATAGATTAAAAAAAAAAAACAGCTCCATTCTACTTGGTCAAGCAGACTTGAGAGATAACAAAGTTTGCGCACCTCAGCGCTCGGAATATAGGAATATTATGCTTTTATAAAGCATTAAGTGTATGCAACTAATCTTCATCTACATAAAAAAAAAAATCATAGTTTAATCCATTCGGCGAGGAGGAGCCATGAATAAACAAAAGAATGAAGATATTCCCACTGTTGTTTGTTAGGTGTAAATATTATTCGTACAATATTTATTTCACTGTAAAATAAATATACAAAAAAAAGGAAGGAATAACGAGTGAATTACAGTAACATCGCTTATTCATCAGATAAATCAGCCGCGTATTTAAATTATTTGTATTCGTGAACTACACTTCTTTCATAAAGTATTTTCCGTCGATATCTCTTGTGCCCAAAAGTCCATTGTACGGAAATATAACATTTGAAACGCCATAACTACCGAAGATCTCTCGAAAATTTTGTTTCGTCGCGACATGAGGATAGTATCGTTGTTTTCCCGACAAGCAGAGATAGAGTTTCCAAGTTCCGTAAACGAAACACATAAAAAATACGGTGAACAATGTATCGAAGAGTGTGACTAGTAGTATGTAAGTATCTTCGCCGGCGATAAGTAGCCTCGCAAGAGCGACGGGAAAGCAAAAATGAAGAAAAGTTTGTAAACTTCCGGAATCTTTCGTCGCGATAGTTTGACTGAGACCCGCATATAAATGGGGTCCAATGGTCATCAAGGAATAAAAACACGCGAGTGACGTGTAGAAGCAAATTAAAATGAAATTTCCCATATTCTGACGAAGTATACAAGCGCCGATGAAAAAACAATGGTGATCGCGAAAATGAAAGCATCTTTTACACGAACTGCAGTGCTGTGTTGGTTTGTAGGTGTAGTAGCAACACTTTTCGCAGTACCAATATTTACATCGGCCGGAAGAACGCGCCGATGCCTCGTTTCTCGAAGCGCCGTCATCGTTTATGGGGACTGCTATGCTGTTGCCAGTTTTTTCCGTACTCTTCATCGTTGTTGCATCTCTACTTATACTGTAAATGCAATACCAGTTTAAGTAGACTTGTATCGATATGAAGATCAAAAACGGCGCTATTCCTTCAGCGATATACATCGTTGTTGTAGTGACTATTATGCTGAAGACGAGCGCCAATATTGGACAGACTTTCAGCGCGATGCTGTAGAACATCCGCATTGTTTCGACGGTAAGTGCTGATTAATTTTTTATTGAAATTTATAGCGCGTTATCTATACGTATTGTGGAATTTTATTTCCATAGCCAGTTATCAACTGGGATTTTTCTTCAAGATCTTCATTCTGTAATCACAAATGGAAAAATAATTTTATTAATTTTAGGGAAGAGTGACGATGACGAGGCAAGCTGATTTTTTTTATCAACATCGCTGCGTTTTTTTCACAGCATTTTAAATAATAAGTATTTATACATTTTTATTATATATGCACATGCGTTTGAAAAGAATGTCGTATTAATCTTTTGTTTTTTATCTCGTGGCGTTACAGTTTTTTCGTTCGATAAGTAACAAGTATTTGAAATTCTTTAGGGAATGTGAAATATTCCGGACGATAATGAGAACTATAATAAATATTTTTTTACGCGTACAGGAATTTTCGGCTTAACGTAATGTGAAACATATTCTCAGTGCGTCTCTCTCGGTCTGCTGAGAGCGCCGATCATGCTATCTTTCTCGGACTTATACAAGTTTCACATCACCTTAAAGTGAGCGGAATGACGCAGTCGGTAACGAAAACTGCAATGAATTTTTTTTCGAGAACATAACCATTTGAGGAAAAAGAAAATTGTGTTTCCCTACGGAATAGATAGACACGGAGAAATACATTTTTCTTTTTCCTCAAATGTATATGGTTTTAAAACCGTATATATTAGAGTTTTCGTTATTGACTGGGCGTAGAGCGGGTGAGAGTCATGGGGCTTCACATGCCCTTAAGGTTTATGAGATTAACAGTAAAGTTCACGAGTGAAACTTCTCTCTCTCTCTCACACACACACGTGAGTCACATGGCAAATATAGTTAAAGAATTAGGCTTGTTGTTGAGCACACAGAGCAGCAGCACGAGAGCTGCAACCCTTTCGTGCGCTCGCTACGCATCGCCATATTCTCTCATCTCGGGGTCCCGAGATACGTTTTTTTTTGTAACGCGTTTGTAAACACGAAAGAAAAACTACGAGAACTTTCGTTACGTTCGAATAAAGATCGAAGGAATATAAAAAACGACAAATAAATGGAAGAACGGATTATGCCACCTTTGAAAAAAGTCTCAATAATGATGAATAAACCGGCTACTGGCGACACTGAACAGAATAAGGAAAGCGCGAGCGAAACTTACTTGTCAGGTCAGACAAACAGCTGTTCTGTACACCCGTGTTATTATTATATCACTGTACTCGGTTTCACGTTGTTTTTTACCGCGTAAAATAATTCGCACGCCATTTTCTTACAATAAATTTTCAAATTTTTTGGAAAAATGCTTCGGGTTTTTTCTATCTGTCGTTTTTTCTTGAGATTAGATAACGTCAAGTTATAATTAACCAATCAAACATCGGCTCAAGTGATTCGGCATACAATATAATCTATCGTTCATAGGGCTCGACTGTTTACACTGTGAATGCTAATATTTACTTGTCGCCAGAGAACAAAAAAAATTGTTTTTCGAACATTTCTTGAATAAAATTATTTTTACTTACGAATATTTTTGTCTATTTGTGATATTATGATTATCAGCCTGCAGCATTTCTCGACGCAAATTTTCGCGTTGTTAATTATTGTTTATTTAAATCACCGTTTCTATATTCTATATTAATTTTACGAATATCTATTAATAAATTTATGATTTTCAGCTTGCAGCATTTGCAACCAACAACACGATACCAACAGCTGTTCGTTCTTCCTTGCTTTTCGTCATGCAAGTATATTTTTTGTAACACTTTCCTTGCAATTTCAAGAATTCCTCTTTTATGCATTTTTTTTTTTTTTTTTTTTAATATCAGGTCAAAGATGAGCCTCTCGTGTCAAAAGCGAGACAAACGCTTCCAAAAAAGTTGGAAATCACGAAAATGGCGGACGATTCGTTTACCGTTGTTGCAAAGCAAGATTTTCCACAGGGAACAACCTTCGGTCCTTTCGAAGCCAAACGCGACTGGGCAATGAATCCTATGAGCGATTTTCCCATAAAAGTTTTTGGCAACGGCAAAGTTGATACCTACCACTTGGATTACTCGGATGAAGAAACCTCCAACTGGATGTGTTTTGTGTCCCCAGCATCCAATGCGAGAGAACAAAATCTCATCTGTTATCAGCTGGAAGGGGAAATATTTTACACTGCTATGCGCTTAATTCCTGCGGGTGAAGAGCTCAGAGTTTGGTACGCGCCTTCCTATGCTCAAAAAATGAAAATGCCGCTCTATAACACGGAATTTGCAACTATAAGCGCCGCGTTTCGCGTTTCGGAAACCGAGGAATCGTCGACGCCAGACGAGAACGCGAAAATCGATGGAACAGAATTCTCGAGTATGTCGCAACATTGACTCTTCTTATGTTTGGGGATTTCGAAAACCGGAAGATACTTTTTTTCGTATTTGTAGGTCAAACTATACGGGAAATAACGGAATGCATGCCGGCCGAACAGCTCGGAACTCAAAAAGACGAAACCAACTGGAACTGCAAAATTTGCTCGATCGTTATAGCTTCGGTAAATGCGTATGCAAAACACTTGATGGAACACTATAAACCGTTCTTGGGTGTGTTCTGCGATATTTGCAACAAGAAATTTTATAGGCTTTCGGTAATTATCTCGACGATGATTAGAGTTTTTTTATTTTTTCAATTACGAGGAAATTTCTTGTTTTTACTTCATGAATTTCGATGAATTCATTTTCACATAATTATTCACACAGGTTTTAGAAAAACACAAACGTCTGAAGCATCCGGAGGGTTTACCGACGAGCGACGTCGTGGGAATTCCAACCTCGGAAAATCAACAGCAACAGAATGCACAGGTGAGCATCGAGAATAAAAATGCATTGTTAAAAGAAAAATCCATTTCAGAACAGTTTGCTTGCGAATTGCCGGGAGAAAATGTGATTTCAATGTTTCTAATTTTCACATTTCTGGAAGAGATTGTACCCTTTTAAAAAATTGCCAAGAGAATTAATCTAATCTCTTATCAAATTTGATGCATTCGGAAATTTCAAATTGCCGACGAATGCTTCTAGCAGTTCGCCGACGGATTATTCATGAATAACTTTTTTTAACATTATTATTCGCTTCATTAAAGAGGGACAATAAAATAAAATGTCGATTTGCAGACGATACTCATGAATATGAGCGATTCAGAGAACGAAACGTCGGAAGCAATGAAAGATATTTTAGAAAAGTTTAAGGCCGGCAAAGCAATAACGGAGAGTACGTTATTACTTTCGCCTATGGAAACCGAGAAAGAAACTCAAAACGAATTGCCTCTACTGGACACGAACTCCATAAACGTGAATGATCTTTTACAAAACAACGGTACTCTCTCGATGGAAAATTCATCGCTTAAATTGATTCTGGAGAATCAATGTTTGAATATGAATCTCGGACTCGGAACAATGACCGATTCAATCCTTTCGGAGAACATAACAGGTGTTGATTCGGTGAAATTCAACGTCGAAGAATTGGCCTCCGAGTTGCTCGACATAACTCCCGACGTTGAGAATATAAATCGTCGCGTCGACAATCTCGAGTGCGATATATGCGAGAAAAAGTTCGACAAAGCGGATTATCTTCATCGGCATTTGAGAAAACATACCGGTGAATTTACCTGTTCGGTCTGTTCGAACGTAAGTTTCATTCTGAATAATTTTCTAAAATTTAATCTTTTTTTTTTATTATAGAAAAACAGTGAAAAAAATGCCAATTATTTTCTCGCAGGTGTTCGCGAGAAAGGAGAACTTAGTATCGCATATTTGTCCATCGCAGCAACTCGAACGGCATAATTATGAGTGTCTTTATTGTCAGAAGCGTTTCGTAATGAAAAAATATCTGAAACGTCACATGGTGAAACACACGGGATGGAATACCTGCAAATGGTGTCGAAGTTTATTCGATACGCGGCCGGAGCTCGAGGCTCACGAATGCCAAGCGCCGAAGCACGTTTGCTCCCAATGCGGCAAACGTTTCGTTCATCGCGCACATCTCAATCGTCACGCGAAATCTCACGCGAACCCTAAGCCAGCAGCCACAAAGAGAAGAAAAAAATCTACACTGCCCGACAAACCAGCGATATGCGAAAAGTGCGGCGACGTCTTCAAAAATCCTCATAACTTAAACCAACACTTGCGTTCTCACGGTACAAAAAAAAACGCGGAAAAAATGACAATTTTCACATTGTTTCCTAATTAATTTAATTTACTCGTGAAGCTTCGTCTGTAAAAAAGTATTTTATCGCATTTCTTTAGTTTCAGAGAAAAAAAATTAAATTACGATGCAATGTAAAAAAAAAATAATCAAAAATTCCGATAGTCTTACATTCCGAAGATTAACAATTAATTTAAATTTTTTATATTGCAGGGGAAAAGCAATTCGAATGCGACGTGTGTCACAGTAGATTTCATCGGATCGGCGTCCTAAAACAGCACAAAGCGATACATCAAACAGTTCAAATACCTTGCCAAGTGTGTGGAAAAAAATTGAAGAGCAAAAAAGCTCTAAGCGTTCACGTTCTTCTGCACGGGAATAAAAAATTCGATTGCGAAAAGTGCGATAAAGTAAGTAAAATCTCAATCCGATCTCATTAAATTCTCAATGATCGGAAAAAAAATATCCCTCCTAATAATTTTTTTTAATGACTTCGCAGAGTTTCTTTCAAAGATGCAATTATCTGAAGCATTACAAACAAGTTCACAGCGACAAAGTAACGCACAAGTGTCCTCACTGTCCGACGCAATTCACGAACGAACAGAGTTTCCACAAACACGTGGAGAGCCACGTGAAACCGGCGCAACATTCTTGTTCGTCGTGCCACAAAGTTTTCCACCGAGTAAGAGATATAATTACAATAATAGTAATGATTATAATAATTTTTAAAAAATAGTAATAATACGTGCGATTTCTGTGATCCATTAAACTTTCTACATTTTGCAGGAATACCAGCTGAAGCGCCACTTCCAAACGAATCACAGCGGTATAATATTTCGTTGTCCGTATTGCAAAATGACTGCAAGATATCGTCACAGTATGAGACGTCATTTCGAACGTCAGCACAAGAGTCTTAGCGACGATTGGGACAAACCCGGCTTTGTCAATGACCTCATTGAAAAAACATCATCGGTGTTAATCGGGGAACAAGTTATCGCAAAGGATCGTGATAACGCGGTGATGCAAGTGGCTTACGGGGACGTTAACGGTGCGAAATTCGAAGCTCAAAAAAATGATGGTGAATTAATATTGTCGGTGTCTGGATTGGCAAATCAATTTACCGATCAAGCGAAGGTTCCGGCGCAAAGCGGCGATGATTTAGCACAAAATTCGCTGAATGGTGAGATCGATGCAAAAAAAATCGTTTTTGCAACTAAAATATTATGATTTTTCAGGTCAAGAGATTTTACTCCAAGTCTCGGAGATCTGCCAGTCGGAACCCGCGATAGCGCGCAACGAATTGTCGTCGAACGAAATTCCGCAACTCAGTATCAGCGACTCGGACGCTCATCTCGCAGAATCGGTCCTCGGAAATGCTTATATATTCGGCGAAGATGGAGGGGATATCATGTTCTACGTTCTCGATAATACTCCCGTTATTACTGATTACTGATGAGATTGAAGGGATAAAACATTATTTCGGCGTCTCGTTATTACACGCCAAAAGCATCGAGAGACGCGGGAGCTTTTTTTTTTTAGAAAAAACAAAAATTATTAACGATTGACGGAAACACACATGAGACTGAATCGACTGTGATATAAATGCATAATTCAACAAATACGCCAAATCGTTGAAAGAGTATACAGAGTATATTACAGAATACAATTATTATTATTATTATCAAATATATATGTATTGTTAGAAAAGATTTTGAAAGATTCTTGTTGAATTTTTTTCCTTTTATTTCCATTCTAGGATCGCATGGCGTATATGTATAAATGTACAATATCATACAGTATGGCCACAGGCAGATTTTTTGCTTTTTTTCTTTTCTTTTACGACGACATTTTTTTTTCATTAAAATCTAAACGCCATTACTTTGTTTTTTTTTTTTTTTTTTTCATTACAAATAAACGTTGCTGTCACTCTTCCATTCTTGCGAGAAAGTGAACAACGGAACGTCGTTTATGTAATAATAATTACTACTATCGAGATATGAAAACCGTCAATTAGGTACGAAATAAATTTGGCTATAAATTTTTTGTTTCTCCAGTTATAAGTACGGATCGCATTATCGTCTATCAAAATTCGAGAAAAAGTTAAATCGGTGGTTCAAAAAAAAAAGAAAAAAAAAATATATATATTGTATTCGATAAAAATTATAACGAATATATCTCGACTATCAGACAGTCTCGTGCGATAAAACAATAAATTCAATCGCTACACACGCAATATGACACTTAAAAAGTTGTCGATTCGTTTTTCAAAATATTTTCGAAAAACCGTTACGGGGTATAGAGAGGAATTTGCGTCTCGCGACGGAGCGTCTTGTTTTTTAAATCGAAGAAAACGAAAAAAGAAAATGAAAATTAATGCGAATATTAATAACTATTTTACACACTAAATCCGACGAAAAACATCGTTACGTTACGGTTCTACGAATTAATTGATTAAAGTTTTATATATTTTCAGGATGCTTAAGAACCGAACGAATATCAATGCGAATTATATACTATACACTCGAACTTATCTATTTTTTTGCATTATTTTTTCTTACAACGTAAACGTAGTACCGAGCATTTGTTTTTTTTCTCTTTCTTTAGCACACAATCAATTTGTATTTCTTAATTTCACTCACCGAAGAATTCTACACCGTAATTCAGGTCGGCAAGATCTCGGAAAAAAAAATTCTGTCTTTTCTTAATCGTTTGTGAATCCGGAGATATTATCAACTACACGGGGCGAACAATTTTTTTATGTTTTTCGGTAGCGAAACGGGATTATCCAGAAAGGACATAATATAACATGAGTCATCTACGTCCGCTCCGCGTTTTCATACGCGAAGTCTCGACATGCGCGCATTATCGACAATGAAACACGTGGGGCGGGCACCGTAAACTTATATTACGATTATCTACAAAACGTAGTATACACGGGTGCATCTTTAATATTCTTAAAAAAAAAAAAAATGAAAAAAAAAACCCAATCTCTAAAGTTGCAGTCTCTGCAAAATCTTTGGGATCGCAAGTTTCTGCGGAGCAAGAATGGCTCATGCAAGAGAACTGGCGGCTCTGACAGCACCGTGCGCGTTTTGTTTCTTATACAGGAGAGCTGTATAGGGCGTTCTCGCTTTGTATCGAGATACTACCTTTCGCTCATTAATCTGATAATCGAGTAATATTAATTTCTAGTCAACCAGGAAAAAGCCTTTAGGAAGAAGTACGTTATAGTGATGGCGTAGAGTATCTTATCTCTCTGTTGACGCTGAAGTATCTCGAGCTCCACTGCCATAACGCGGCGATTCAATTTTCCAACTTGACGACGCAAGTGTTGAATCTCTTCGCTCGGCGGTAGAGAAACGTCCAGTGCGTTGTACGTTGGAGTTTGTTCTCTGCGGCAACAAAAAAGTGAAAAAAATGCACAAACGTTAATAATCGATCGATAGTCGAAGAATTTTTTTTTTCCTTTTAAATGAATAAAAATCACCTAAAGTGCCTGACGATTTGTTGCTGACGCGTCTCGGGTGCTAATCTCGGCATCGACAGAGCCGTCGATTCCGGATCTATCGACGAGTTGGCAAAATTATTCGGTTCATCCTCGTCGACGGCCGGAAAGTAATGATCGTCGAGCGTTAAAACGCGCGGAGGAGTCTGAAAAAATGATACATTTTTATTTCATTATCCATTTTTCGTTATACCTGCAAAAAAATCATGAGAAAAATGAATGTTAAGTCACAATGATAATTATGAGGGTCAACAACAAATCCATCGAACGTAACAATGGTGCAGCAGAATCAACACACGAGATCTCGAATAAATTTTATTACCCAGCAAATCAGAGCAATACACAGTCTCGGTGATTTATCGGAACAATCCTTGCTATGAGTAACGATAGAAGTGATTAAATATATTAATAAAGGTGAAACATTTGGGAATAAACGAACCTGAACCCTCACCATTCCCGGTTCAGGCGGCATAACGGCATTTTCCAAAGTCATTTCTCTAGGCGGCGCTTTCGTCCCGATATGTTGATCTTGCCCTGTGAAAAAAAGAAACAAAAAATCATTAATAATTTCCGATTTACGACAAAGTATTAATTGTTTTTTTGCTAATTAACAAAAGCATCGAATAAATTCAGAAATAAATCGGTTAAATTGCAATACATCGAGAAGGGAAAGTCAATGAAATTTTATGATCTTTTTACGATAAATTCAGGGAAAATAACTCACTATGTCTACCGAGCATTGAAATCAACATTCCTTAATTTACAGATCATGGCTACGTACACATAACATGATCCGAGAGAGCTACAAAATTCACAGTAAATGTTGAAAAATTCTTTTTTTTATTTTATATTATTAACGAATATTTGTAGGGACAGAGAATTAATTGATAATTTGATTTTGCAAAGTTATGGAGGTTTTTTTCAATAAATTTAAATTTCATTGTGAATTAAATTGAATCAGAGGAATCCAAGAGCCGCAGAGATCTGACCGGCTAATTAGGAATCCACCTAAAATAAACGTGAAACGATTGTGGAACTCAGCCAAAACGGGATCCAGTCACGCAAGTAGTTAGTCATTTTTTTTTTTTTTTCATTGAAAACTTACCAACAACAAGAATTCTGTCGGGAACACTCATCTCGAACTTCTCATTGGGAATTGCTTGATTCCATCCGGATCCGTTGGTTCCGGTGATATCGTCATCTGTGTAATCCCCGCTGACACGTATGCTCTTGGGTACTCTCATGCGTTTGTTTATGTCAATGGTAAAATTTGGATCATAGAAGTTGTCCTCCACCCCATTGAAGATCGTTGGACTGTGAGTTTTTGACATTCTCACTGGAAGGAACGAATTCGTAATAACGCGAATGTGTTAATTCCATCGATTCAGGAGCGAGAATCGCGATAGTTTGCTCCGAAATCTTTAAACTATTTTTCCGCGCACGAAATTCGTTTCAAATGACGAGTAAAACCGCTCGTATTCTCTCGCCGTTAGAGTGGAGTAATTTTCAACAAAAGAACACTGGATATTATACACCAAAAGAACTCGAGAATACAAAACACACTCACTGACGATCGCGGAATGAGAATCGAGTATTCTCACTTCGCGAACGGCTCAAGTGCAACGGAAATTTTAACCCCGCCGAGCGAGCGAACGAAGCAATGGCAATGCTTGTATCTCTCTCGTTTGTCTTTATTGTCTCCCGTGTCGTTGAAAAGCTTCGGAATTTTGCGAAAACTATAAAATCTCGTTAGAATGACAATCATAATTTTATATAATAAATATCGTACCTTCTTTCGGGTTCGTTGAATATGACAAACTATTCGGCACAGTGAAGTGCGTCGGGGATGCTCGTTCGATAAAAGCTGCGCGCGCGATATCGATCTGTTGCAAATTTCTCGTCGCGAATACTTTTTTTTTTTAAACCTCTTGGCACTAGAGAAGGCTTTTGTTATTACTTATCGCGTTTCCCGCCTCGAGGCGCGTTTGTATAGACTGTTTTCCCGCTGAAAAATCATTCGTCCGCGAATGGCGGCATGGCATCGATGCAGTAAAAACAAAGTCAGCATGTAAAGACTCGATTATTTTTTTTTACGATTACATTTCTGTTAATTTTAGTATCGTTAAATTTTTTCAACCATCGGAATTACTGAGAGTTTTTATTAAGGATGGATGATTCGAGCCGTGAGTACAATTAATCCAAAATGAAGTTTTCGAACTGTTATGCGTCTCATAAAAACTAAAACGTGATAAATCAATTGCTTTTAATGATTTTGAAGCAGCGTCGTCTGGTCGATCCAAACGACAAAAATTCGACAAAACCGGTCGTTTGTCCGCGTTGGAAAAGCTGCGACAACTCAAGGGCAGTAAAAATAAATATGAAGTTTCGGAACTCGACAATGTTTATGATGAGGTCGACGAGAAGAGTTACAGTAAAAAAGTCATGGATAGGCAGAATGACGACTGGATCGTTGAAGATGGTAACAATTCTTTAAAAAAATAATCATTAAAATGGCATGAAACAATTTGCTATAATATCAATGATTTTTAGGCAGCGGTGGATATGTAGAGGACGGCAGAGAGATCTTTGACGATGATCTTGACGACGACAGTATTCAGCAAGCCACTAAAAACAACAGTATGGCAGGTCCAAGAAAGAAAAAGAAACTTGAAACGAAGAACAAGGGAAATATAAAGAATATGTTTATGAATATGTCGTCAAAGAAAAAGCCTGAAGAAAATTTGGATGACGATAAGTTTCTTGACGACTTGATGTCTCAACTTCAGGAGCAAAAACCCACGCCAAAGCGTGTGGAACCTCAAGTTAGGAACAAGTTTCGCGTTACTCCACAAACGCAACTGGCGTGAGTTGCAATTTTTTCTGTATAAATTATTTTGCATTTAATCATTTTTAATGGTGTTCAGTTATCGTGAAGGTCCTGGAAATATCCTCTAAATTTTCTTGTTTTGGAGAATTTTTCGAAACATGTTTTGTTCTTTGAATTTTTTTCAAATTGTTTTTCTCTTACATTTCGATTTTTTTAAATTACTTTTCACGACCTCCTGATGCAAACTGAGACAATTATATGTTTCGTATTGATATCTAAAAAGAGAAATATAAATTGTTAACTCATAAATTCATCTGTTTTTAAATTTTTTAAATTGATTGCGCAAGTTTTACTGGATACCGTGAGTACCGATTAAAGAGTAATTATTGTATCGATGAATTTAATTCTTCAGTAAAAAGTCAGTGGCTGCATCCTCGTCGTCCAAAGCCGAGTTGGACGATAGTATCTTCGATGAAGCGATATTCGACGTCCCAAAGGAAGATGCTGGTCCGAAGGTTACCGCGAAGAAAACAAACGGAAGCGTACCGGCAATATCGGCGAATCAAAGTACGAGTCAGCAGATCGAAGTTGACAACTCTCAGACCCAAGAATCCTATAGCAATACTATGGAAATCGAATCTTCAATGTCTCAAACGATCGACATAGACGAGAGCAATTACGAGGACGACGTTAGTAAAACAGTTTCATTTGCAAAATCTTTGCAATTAAATAAAAAAAAATATTTAAATTACAGCTATGCGACGTAACGTTCGATGATCCGGAGGACAATGTGGACGTCGCCGCGAAACCGTTGCCTCTGAGTTCAGCAGCAGAAAGCGCGGAGAAACCGACGAAAAAATTGAATTGCGTTGCATCGTACAAAGATCAGAAATTGGACGATATCGAAGTCGGTTTTGACGACAACGAGTGGGCGGAAGACTTTACAATGCAAGAAACGGAAACGGATACTTCTGTAGCGGCGAACGTGGAATTGAGTTCCATTCCATTGGTGACGAACCAAGAGGGTGAGAAAGTCTTCAGATTTTACTGGTGGGACGCCTTCGAGGATCAGTGGAAACAGCCGGGAGTCGTTTATCTCTTCGGCAAGACTTACAACGAGTCAACGCAATCTTACGTTTCCTGTTGTCTGCAGATAAAAGATATTCCGCGAAGATTGTACCTTCTGCCGCGAGAATTCGTAAGTTGACTAAAAATCCGTGAAATTCAATCAACGATTATTAATAAATCAATAATAATAATAGTATAAATTATTAATTCACTACTTGATAAATTTATAATAATAATGTATTTAATAATTAAATTACTTAATGGACGATATTTCAACAGATCAAAGGTAAAACGAATGACGACGGTGGTCCCCAAGAAAATACGCTGAACGACGTGTATAAAGAATTCAACAATTGGGCCTCGAGAAACCGCGTAGCAGAATTTCGTTCGGCTAACGTAACAAAGAGTTACGCATTCGATCGCGAAGGTACACCGAAGGAATGCGAATATCTCGAAGTGCGATATCCAGCGGCGTTTCCGGCGATGGATGCGGACTACAGCGGCCCATCGATCGAACACGTTTTCGGTACCTCGGTGAACGCCTTGGAATTGCTGTTAATCGAAAGAAACATCAAAGGCCCATGTTGGCTCGAAGTAAAAGCTCCTCTTCCCACGAGCAATCCGGCGAGTTGGTGCAGTTTGCAAGTAAACTGTACGAAACAGGAGAATATCTCCGTTTATTCGAAAAGCTCGGCGAAGCTACCGATACCACCGATGGTAGTTGCGACATTAAACATTCGTATGGCACTGAACGCTAAACAGCAATTCAATGAAGTCGTGATGATCGGTATTCTTCTACAGAACAAATTTCACATCGACAAACCATCGCCTAAACCATTGTTTCAGCAGCACTATTGTCTCGTTACGCGTCCGCGCGACACAACTTGGCCGCCACATGCACGAGATCTTCTCTCAAAAACGATGGTTATTCGATGCGAAACGGAATTCGAACTGTTGGAAAAATTTCTCGATATAATCCACAAAGCCGATCCTGATATGCTACTGGGATACGACTGTGGCTTTCAGTTTGACGTTCTGATGCACAGAATTTCGAATTTGAAGATAAAAAATTGGAGTCGAGTGGGAAAATTGAGACGCATGACAATGCCCCTTTACAAGGGAAAGTTTAATTTGGGACAATCTTTCTGCGGTCGTCCCATATGCGACATTCAGATATCGGCGAAAGAATTAAATCTGAAAGTTCGCAGCTATGATCTTCAATCGCTATGCACAGCTGTACTAAAGAAAGGGGAAAACGAGGTGAAAGAGATAAAACCGGCTGACTGTCCGAAGTTCTACAATTCAGCGAAGGAAATCGAGAAACTCGTGCAAATAACTATGAACGAAGCTCTCTACATAATAACACTAATGTTCGAACTCAACGTCATGCCGCTCGCTGTGCAGATCACTTGCATCGCCGGGAATATATTGTCGAGAACTTTGTCCGCCGGTCGCGCCGAGAGAAACGAATTTCTTCTGCTTCATGCGTTTCACGAAAAGGGATACATAACACCGGACAAGCGTTTCGCTAAAAAGGGCAAAGATCAAACCAGCGACACGGCTTCGCGAAGAAAAAAACCGGCGTATGCTGGAGGTCTCGTTCTCGATCCGAAAAAAGGATTTTACGATAAACTAATACTGCTGATGGACTTTAATTCTCTGTATCCGAGTATAATACAGGAGTACAATCTTTGCTTTACCACGGTACCCGGCGCAGCTTTTGCCGAAATTACTGATCTTGTAGTTCCTGAGGGAAACTTGGAACCGGGTATCGTACCGACGGAAATTCGAAAACTTGTCGAGAGTCGCGGACAAGTAAAGACACTTATGAAAGCACCGAATCTAACGCCGGAACTAAAGATGCAGTATAATATCCGGCAATTGGCGTTGAAATTGACCGCTAACTCGATGTACGGATGCCTCGGAGCGTCGCATTGCAGATTTTACGCTAAAGGACTCGCGGCGCTAGTTACAGGTAAAGGGAATTAAATAAAAATTTCTAAAGTGCCAATAAAAAAATGACAAATGTTACATTCATTTTTCCTTAAACCGATTTTCTCAAAAGTTTTAGACGAATTCAAAAAATGAATAGACGCGAAACGAAAATACATTAGTCGTCATTTTGCTATTGTAAAATTAATGTGTAATTTGCGTAACGATGTTAATAATTTCAGCCAAAGGCCGAGAGATTCTTCAAAACACGAAGTCGTTGGTGGAGAAACTAAGCTACGAAGTAATCTACGGCGACACTGATTCCATAATGATAAACACGAATAACTTAAACTACGACGAGGTTTTCACGATCGCCAAAAAGGTAAAATATACTTCTCGTAACCTTACGATTTTCTTAATTTTTTATTTTCTTAATTCACAATTTTTTTCTTTCGAAAGATCAAACAAGAAGTCAATAAGCTGTACAAGAAGGTGGAACTCGATATCGACGGAGTCTTCAGACACCTGTTGCTTCTGCAGAAGAAAAAGTACGCCGCAGTCTTGATGAGCAAATCTCCGAGCGGACAGATTGTCTTGGAAACCGAATACAAAGGTCTCGATATCGTTAGGAGAGATTGGTGCCAAATTGCTTGCGATACTGGAAAGTAAGTTAGCGATTTATTTATTTTTTACAATCTTCAAATATTTAAAAATAAAACTCCGCGCATTCTATCTCAGAAATATATTGGATCAATTGCTCTGCGATCAACCGGACGAGACTCGGCGAGAAAAGATATTCGAAATCCTCGAAAATGTAGCGACGAGTATACGCGAAGCTCGAACGCCCTTATCGGCTCTCGTCGTGACGAAACAATTATCGAAGAATCCAAAGGATTATCCGGAAAAAAAGTTGCCTCACGTCTCTATAGCTCTGCGTCTCAACAAGGAAGGCGGGCGCATGTGGAAAGCCGGCGACACGGTTCCCTACATAATATGCGAGGTAATTCCGCCTCCAAATTTTTCTGACCTCCAAAAATCGATTTATCTTCATTCGGTGTTTTATTTTTTGGCGTTATTTTTTTATGATAAAGGACGGTACGAGCAGATCAGCGACGGAGAGAGCTTATCACGTCGACGAATTCAAGAAAAGCGATGAGCTTAAAATCGATGTAAATTATTACATAATGAGCCAAATATTTCCGGTAGTTCTTCGACTCATCGATCCGATCGAAGGTATCGACGATGTTTTGTTGGCGAAACATCTCGGTATGGAAGACACTTACAAATCCAAGCGAGTCATTCACGAACAAGTTAACGACGGTCAGGTCCCGTTGGAGATGGATGAGGAACGTTACAAATATTGCATTCCATTGAAATTTAAGTGTCGCAACGATAAGTGTCTCAAGGAAATCGAAATCAAGGAATTCTACACGACTTTCGTAAGAGAATTTTGCATATTTCTCGCTTATCTTGTAAAATCGGTGACAATTTTACTGAAGAAATTTTTTTTTGCTTCGCAGCCCTCGGGAAAACTACCGTCTTTGGCGCGCTGTACGAATCCCGATTGCGATTTGCCACCGTGGAAATACGCGAAAGGAATCCAAAATCAGATGCAATTGGCTATGAGAAATTTTATCTCGGAGTATTACGTCGATATGATGGAATGCGAAGATCCTATATGTTCGAACATAACGAGGAAATTGCCTCTCCACATACGAGGAGTTTATCCGGCGTGTAATGCTTGCAAAGAGGGTCTGTTACACAGAGTCGTAGGTTTCAATATTATTAATTTAATTAACCTAAAAAAGATCGTTGGATTTTATCGGATCGAAAGGCAGATAGTCGTATAATAGATAATAATAATATATTGTAGTAAATAAAAGAGAAATCGGGGGTAAGAATTAATTAACTGAAAGTTAAGTTACCATTAACACTTTTTAGGGGAAAGCTTAGAAGACAAATTAAATTCAAAGAAACTTTACAGGCAACTTTCTGCAAATGTTAAATAAATATCTTCACCATAGAAATGTAGAAAAACACATGGCAACAAAGTTGAAGTTTTTTTTGGAAAAATTTTTCGAAAAAAATATGCGAAACGCAAAATTTTGCGGAAAAATTAAAAGCAACGGGAAGAACTCGAGAAAACTGTTTTGGAGAAACGACCGGAAATCCTGTTTCCGGAGGTGTGTGAAAGTTTAGAAATCTGAGCGTAAATTTTGAGAATGTCTTTTTTTTTCTTTCAGTATCCGGAAACGCAACTCTACAATCAAATCAGCTTCTTCCTTTACCTCGTCGATTTGTCACCAAACAAAAATCTTCAAGGCGTAACCTACGATGCGGGAATGATATCAGCATACGACACGTTGAAAGAATTCGTCGAGAAACAGTTAAGACGAAACGCTTATTCCGTTGTCGATTTAACGACATTGTTCAGTGTCTCGACAAAGATTGCTATCGATATCGCGCCGATAGACGAAGAACTAGACAGTGACTATGAGGTTTCCGAAGACGAAGAGGTATTTATCACACAGTTCTCAACTACTAAACTGCTTTTATATAAATTGATATCTCATTTTTTTTTTTTCGATATTTTTTCCCACAGATCGCCGCAACAAAGTAACTCTGCAAGTTTCATTGCTATCCGTGATAAATCGCTGCCTTATAATTTTACAGTGAGACGCCGAAAAGTAATACAAAACTCTCGAATAAGTCGTTTTCATTTTTTTTTTTGTTTATGTAAAGAAAATTCAATCAATGCTCGCAGTCTGATGTACAGTAAAATATAATTATGATAATAAAGTAAGACTGTAATTGGAGAATATAATATAAATGATTATGTTTTCTTTTTTTTTTTTACTGAAACGATGAATATACGTATGAATGCTCACGGGAATTTGATTATAGTCAGCTTAACGAACGGACGAATCAAAATATACATTACGCAACGGATAAAATTGATCTACAAAAATGATTTGACTTGTGGCGAATCTTTTCGTGAGTAAATTGCGCGATTTCCAAAATAAAACAAATCGTACAAATTTGAAATAATTCGCAGCGTGAGAGGTCAGCGAAGCTGAAGTCTTCACCCAATAATCTTTTTTTTTTTCATCTCAACGAATTTTTAACAAATTTTTTTCGCGCCTAAAACCGATTATATACAATGCCTTCCGAAGCGACTAACGATAATAATACACAAATGATGTTTAACGGAGGCGAAAAAAACAATGCGATTAGACAACGTTTGATTATTGTGAATGGATTCTGATCGCGAAGCTCATTCGAATGATTAATAATGGATGACGCGATATTTTTTTTACTTACAAGAGAAATAGCTAAAGCGCGTTGTTCTCATGAAGAACGTTACAAAAATAAGATTTTGAGCGGTATGATTATGCGTATACTTAGTGATATAATACATGGATTATTCCTTAGAATGTCCTCGTTATCGCCGTACAAAAATTTTGAAAAAAAAAAAACTTCTGTTCTCGATAAACGAACCTCTACGTGTGATTATCGTCGCAGACAAACTTTGTAAACAATACAAATGCGTCTCGAGGATAACTTACGTATTTCTTTAGGCTTTTCGAGTTTTTTCTTGGTTTCTCCGCATAATTTGAAAGGATACTTGGGTATTTCGCGAGATGTTGCGGACTTTATCTGTGTTGAATAAGATCGCCTTCCGAGACATTGGAGATGCTATAAAAATTGTATTGCGGCAGATTCGCTGGCAGTAAATTCTGTATCGGTACACCGTTGAAATACGTTGTGCTTCTCTCGCGAAAAACCGAATCTTGTACGGTAACCGGTACTTCCGTTTGGAAGCTTTGCAACGACGTTGTTGTCGGTATCGTCTGAACTACGACTGGCTGCGATATGGAAGCTACGGGACCTGTGTGAATTACCTGAAAGTATCAAAGATGTATTTTCTCGTTGATGAATGAAAAAACGATGAAGGACCGTCGATCGGTTTTGTTTAACACACCTGAATCGTCGGCGGTGTTTGTCGCGGCAGCGAATCTTGCGATTCGCTTCTCTCCTGCGGCGTTGTCTGTTGCTGCGGCTGCTGAAGATGCTTCGTGTGCGATGTATTTATACCGTGACGACGCTTCATGTGTTTATTGTAATTCGGCCAATTCGTAAAGTGATGCTGACACTCCAGACAACTGTAGGGACGCTCACCCGTGTGTTGCCTTCTGTGTGTCTGATAAAAACAAATTGGAATGAAACAATTAAGTTACTAAATCGGTGAAAATATTACTACTAATTGAAATTGTCGATTTTCTTACGGTTAGTATTCCCTTAAATCGAAAGCATTTGCCACAAAATTCACAAGTGAATGGCATCGCTCCCGTATGAATTCTGTGATGTTCCCTCAGAGTGCCTTTTTCGCGGAAAGTTCGACCGCAAACGGCGCACTGATGAGGTTTCGCACCCGTGTGAACCGTCTCGTGTTTTTTCAATTGCAGAGGCGTTTTGAAGCTAAATATCATTATTTTAAAATATTTTTTGATAAACTTTAATACTTAACAATTTTTGTATTTAAAATTATAACGAAAACTTACGCTTTTGGACACTGAGAACAGCCATAAGGCTTATCAGCCGAATGCGTGAGAAAATGAGCCTCGAGATTGCCTTTTTGTATGAAACTCTTGCCGCACTGATCGCAAGTGAAATTTCTTACTCCCGAATGTATCCGTTTATGCGTTACGAGATTCGGTTTTGTCGAAAATCTTTTGTCGCACTGATCGCAGGGGAAACGATTTTTCATCGTTTCCGGCAAATGGCAACGACTGTGAATGTACAATGCGCTCTGTTGTCGGAAAGATTTGCCACATGTTTGACATACGTGCGGACGTTCCTCGCTGTGAACTGCTCTGTGAGAGTCCAATACTTTTTTGTGAACGAAAGATTTTCCGCAATCTTCGCAACTGGTAAAAAATTTTATAGTGAAAAAATACGATTAATGAATGCAAAAAATCGTTTATAATGATTTACTTGAAATAACGAATTCTTACTTGAACTTTGATTTATTCTTATGCCTCTTGACGTGAGTAAGAAATCCGTAATACTTGTCGTAAACCTTGCAGCATTGAACACACATGTATTTGGCCTGTTGATTGTGAACAGTCTCGTGATGCTCCTCGAGCATCTCAAGACTCGGAAGTTTGTCGTTGCAATCCGTGCAGAGCCACGGATGTCTGTCCAAACCTTCGCCACGATTTCTTCCCGGTTTCGCGGCTTCTGCGGCCCGCGCCTCGATCATTTCCATGTCGGAATCCGTGCCTAAAAATTAAAACACCAATTAACATTACAAACGATTAAACATCACGGATCTGGGATGATTATTATTATTAATTATTTCTTGTTGATTTTTAGAAACTTTTTCCCGATAGCGTCAACAAAATCTTGAAAAGTTCAAAACTCCCGAACTTTAAAACTTTAAAAACATTCAAAAATTTCCAATTTCAACATTTTTTAAAACAAATTGAATTTTTTTTTGTTTAACATCATTTTTTAAGAAATCCACAATTTCTCACCAGTCATGTAATTGTCAGGAATTTTGACGCCAGCTTTGGAGTGCTGAAAGTCGTGAGCGCTACGAACTTCGTTCTGATCCTCGTCCATATCGGACGTTGTGGCGCCGACATCCGAATTTGATATTTTTCTTGTCTGTGTTCTCCTCTTAACCTTCTTCTTTGCCTGTTTTGGCAAAGTTTTCTTCACCGTAGATTTAAATTTCTTTTGCTTCGCAGGTTCTTGTTCCGAATAAACTTCTTCCTTGATATCGCACTCACTGTCGTTATTCTCATCGCGAAAATAATCCTCTCCTATTTCGTCAACGGTTTCCGTGATATAATTATCCGACAGTGAACAATCGCCAGCTCCATCTTCCAATTCGCCTTTCGGATACTCCACCGTTTTTCCTACATACTCAATATTCGGCTCAAGAGTTTCAACGTTATCCTTGGATTCATCGAGCAGTTCTCTTAACGACGTTTGCGCTTGATTTGTTTTTTCGTAAAAATCGTTGCACTGATTCAGCAGTACACAACAGTCAAAGCAAACCGAAAGAGGAAGACTGTCGTTTATTACCACCTACGATTTGTTTTTGTTTTGTTAGAAAAAAATTAGTTCACTAAAATTACGAAAAATTTTAATGTTTTTTTTTTGTATTTACCTGAATCTGTAGGCACTTGGCGATCTTGCCCTCGATCGCGAGTTTTTGTCCCTCGGCGTCGTAAATACCGATAAGCTCGTCCTTCGTCTCGGCGCAGAGCCGGCAGAGCTCTGGCTCCGACATTGTTAAACAATTATAATCGCAAGCATCCGTCTCTCGAGCTCGACATTCTCATCGATGAATTTGTCACATCTCCGCGTTTCACATAAATTCACGAATCATCACTTTGACCATTTATTCGCAACACTTTGTTGTCTGTTTATCGTAAACAAAATACGAACGAGGACGCCAACCGGAGGGCGGACATGTTGGCTCCTCGACGCCAACAAAAGGATTTATCGTTACTAAAAATTTCTACGTAAATTTCAACCCTTTGTTTTTACTTTTCTGTCGTCGACGATAAGTGGCTATCGTTGTTTGTTCATTAAAAGAAATCTCAAACAAATGTTATTAAACACAATCGCACGTGGCTCGAGACAATTTTTCCAAAAACACAACAACGTCTCTATATTATCTATTTTTATTGTGTGTGAAAAAAAATTATCTTCTGCTGTGTACGCATGCTCGCCAACAATCGAGCGGCATCTGCGGGTGGAGAGCGGCGAAACTTCGAACGCACGTTGTTTTTTTTATTTATTATTCTACGATTACGCGAAGTGACGGTGAAAAGAAATACAACTCGTCCTGCAGCAAAATGTTAATTCATGTTTTATTCTTTATTTTTCGAGAAGTCGCTAATTTTACACTAAGGACGATTGAGGTCAGACGGGAGTGGGGTATATCAGCGAAATAAAATCTCGTTTGTCGTTATCGCCGCTACCTGTTGATTTGACAATCAGGCGTATGCGCAACGAGTTCCTCGATGATTGTTTATACTCACGCGATAATACAGTCCCGATAGAAGCGACGACAAATCATGAATTGCACATAAGTACGACATAATAATAGTTGTTGCTGATTCTGTAACGAATCCTTCGAAACACCTGCTAAAGGTCAACATTTTTCTTCGTTATACGACTCGGGCGGTGCCGAAAGGCGCTTGAGTGAAGTTTCTGGGTCACCTACATTAATTCATTACTCATCGGTATTATATTGAAACCTAACGGTATCTTCGGTTAAATTTTCAAGTCTCAAATCAGCGTAGGGTGCTCCTTAACAATGAACCGAAAACAACGGGTATGTCAGGGTGCAAAGTCTATAAAAACGGCACTTTGTAGTTTACCAATAGATATTTATTATTATCAGTTATTATTAATTAATATTAAACAAATGTATTTATTTATTATTTTCATTTGAATGATTGACATTTATTCAATAAAAACTATTCAAGAACAATCTTATTTCACAATTTTTTTTACAATCGAATCGATATTTCGATTAGTCGAAAATAAGTCGATGTCGGGTATAAATCCGTTTTGGCGAAAATGAAAAAAAAAAAAACAAGGAATGCCTCAGAATGAGCGAAGCGAGCTCTTTAAGATTCCTCGGATATGGGTATTAGCGAAAGTTCCGGGCGTTTTCTCGCGGGTCGTTTGTCAAATAGAAACAAGCGTCTTCTCGCACGGGACTTTTAGCTTATTGGTTGAATAAACATTTGGCATTGAGATTCCGTGTGTCGCGATGTGTTATATATACAGTATTCAGAGGATTCGGGAGAATGAGGGACGTTCGTACTTATTATCTACGCACAGAGTGAATTACTCGTTGAACGCGTGGAAGCCTCCCGGGCTTGATAATTTCTTAACTCCATTCGTTCCGAGAAAGCACTTTTTCGTAATTCCCTCGAAACTCAAACTCGAGGTTATCGGGTGGATATATCGCCTTTCAAAAATACATGGGGGTCTTTCGGTACTTATACATTGTCGAGATAATGGCGCGACCGCCGAAGCCAAAGCGAAAAATACGTGTCTTTGAAAAAAAAAAAAAAAATGACATACTGGACGCTCGTCAGTCTGCAAGAGCAATGAAAAGAGGCCAACACTCAATAAAAGGGACCAGAGATCAGCGAATTAAATATTCGGCACGAAAGTTTCGGAGGTAATGATTATGCGAAAATAAATTCTTTTACAACTTACTCTCCGTCGCTAATTACCGGTATAGACGGAAGAGCAACAAAAAAATTAACGCGGTAAACGATTAATCGAAATTTCGCGAAGTTTTATCTCTGAAAGAAACAAAATGCAATTTCGGGTTGTTTTTTTTTTTTTTCGATGTCTCTACTGAGAAGGGTTTTTTTTGCACGTATTGCACGATCGCCGTGATTAAACGCGTGCTCCGCCTCACGTATCTCTACGATCGACCAAGGGACGAGAAAGTTTTTCTTGGGCCGATGTCGTTCATCGTACATTAACTCAACGGGCGCACTTGCTACATAATTTATGCATGAATTTCGATGATCAATCGAAAAAAAAAATCCAATATTCTTCGGGGTAACGGAAACGAGAAGCATTTTTTAATAATCTTTTATTTCTTCGATTACCACAACGATCTGAGAAATTCGTTTAGAAAATCGTCGAAGAAAGTTTACGCCGACGATGCTAATAATAACAGTAGGGCATTACAACTCGAGTGGATATCGAGAAAGATGGTAATCAGGGGTTGAAGGTAAGTTACCGGGAAAACGCGTTAGGAAACGCTTGTTACAGCTTTCTATTGAAATTAACGCCAGAGGGGAAGACGTTTCGTTTGGGGTTTATGTACTGTATCTATACGGAATAGCCGAAAACGAGCCGAAAATACCGGCCGATCGTAAAAGTAACAGTATGCGATGTTCACGATGCGTAAGGAGAATTGTGTATATATAGGGGTGCCGGGGAAGGAGCGCCTGCAGTTCACTGGTGAACGTTGTTAGGTGAGCATCGATATACTATATCGCTATACACGCGTCGCTCCGATCTCTCGAAAAATTATTTTTTCTTTCTCGCGATCTAACTAAGTGTTTTTTTTAATAGTGATAAATAAAAAAATTCTTCATTGTTAAAGTTCATTTAGTATAAATTTCGAAAGCTATTTTTTTACTCCGTATTAATAAACTTTCGTTTCTACTATTTTTCGTCGGGTAAAAAGTTTATTTTTAGGTGTAAAAATTATTTTTCAAAGATTAAATAAACGGTGTTCTTTAATGTTTTTAATACCGAGAATATTTTTTTTTCTCGCGATTCAACTAACAGTGTTTTCCGAATGGTGACTTAAAAAAATTATTTTTGGCAATAAAAATCGAAGATTATTTTTTTACTCCGAAATAATAAACTTTTTTTTTTCTTTCATCGTGTGAAAATTGGCTGTACATTTGTTTTTAGGTTTACGAATTATTTTGAAATTTTTTCTATTAACGGTGTCCTTTAAATAAATTTTTTTTTAATGTCGAGAATATTTCTACGAAAACTGTGAGTCTGGATAGTTTCAGTTATACCTGTAATTACGAGGGTTGAAAAAGAATAACCTGTTCGAGACCCAAGAAACCGAGAATTCCCCATTGGTTGTCGCACCGGAGCGAAGATTCTTCGGTCTCGAGATCAGATTAGAAAATTCTTTTTCTCGCGTTCGTTACAGTCTCGTCTCTCGAGGATTCTATTCGAATTCTCGAAGAATTCACCCACCCTGTAGCAATATCGTTAGTAGATTGGGAACGACGGAAAAACCGGTTCTGAAGAAAGTTGTCCACTCGGAAGGGCTTCACGAACCGCAAGGACGATTATTCCGAACGCTGCGCGTACACATAAAATTGTCTTCTTAATGATCGTAGCTATTGAATCCCCCGCCGCGTGGCTATCCCAACGGGTATCGTTTCTCTAAATCGTAACATTAATTCGAATCAAATAAATAGCGTTCCACAGCCCCGAGAAGTCAACGATCCCGGATTCCTTTATCTCAAATTCATTTCGTAAAAATACCGAAATGGAAAAGCTTATTCCCTCATTTTCTTTTCTCTTCCACAGATTCCAAACAAAAAGATGTTGCGGTTCGTAATTCTCGGAGTTGTCGTAGCCGTCGCAACGGCACAGTTCCAGCCTCAGCCGACTGGAAGAATCTTGGAACCTCCCGTACCGCCGCTATGCGCACAAAGTAATTGACCGATCACTCATTAATTCCGTATTAACTCGTTAACTTTTCCGTACGCACGCCGAATCCATTATCGTCGGTTGTTTCTATCACGGAATTCCTTCCACAGGGGTAGAGAAAGTTATGTTCGCGTTTTACTGAAACAAGCGCCTCGTCACGTACCGGTCGAATTTTATCGTCTTTCGTTTTTCACGAAAACGATTTCTCTCGTAACAAAATACATCGCGAATACTAAAAAATAAAAAAATTAAAATAAAATATACAGCAAGATATCGCGCTGTTTTATTTATTTTAATTTCGCTAACAACACGCATTGCTCGACATTCCGAATAATTTTCAATCGCCTACTTATTTCCGTCTAGAGAAACTCAATTCTAACGAGTTGGGGACATCGCGCGCATTAACATACGAATTTGAAGCGCGTGCCATTAATGGGAAAGTGTCACACGGGGTGCCGCTATGCGTACATATAAAATACCCCGAAGCGTAGAGTCGAACCAACCTGTTGTGTTGCTCATGGTCAACAGAATGAATTAGCGGTCTCAGTCGCGGTAGCGATCGGTGACACTTTCTCGGGAGAGTGATAGAGAGAGTCCCACCTTCTCGGCTGTCTCTCTCTCTCTCCGGAATAGAGAAAATCTGCTTCCGAATTCAATAGCCGACTCGTCACTCGTGTAGAACAATCGCTCCGTCAAGCGAGAGAGATCCGCTGTTCATTGCCCATTGAACTCTCTCGTGTTCCTCGACGACGCGCGACCACCTGGAATTTCAAATGACCCGGTCAGCCGTCGTGTATTTCTTTACACTTTAATTTCGCCGAAGCACTACGACGAGAGAAAAAAAAACGACTCATTCTCGTCACGTGTGTTAAACGCTTAAGTATTTGGTTACGAAACTTTCTTCTTCCGCTTTTGGGAAAGTCTTTGCACGCGATTCGAAGCCCGAGGGGTTAAAAACCATTCGTTGTGTATGTTACCAATCCGGAATCATCCAATGTCGAGGTCGCGACTACTACGATGCCCCGTTGTAGGTCACGAACAGCCGCAGTTCCCCTCGCGTCGGAATCTCGCGCGCGGATAAATATTACAAGAGTTTCACTTTGGACCATTTCCCGTTCGATGCTTTCGAGACTTCTGGTGTTTGCAATGGAACACCCCGAAATTATCGTCTCTGCGGTCTTCGGCGATTTTTTTTTCTTCTATTTTTTTCCTCTTTGCTTCGCAATTCTTCGCTTTGCGGTGTTCTAAAAAAAAAATCAGAAAAATTGTAGAGATAACGAAATATACGTAATTGTAAATAAAGTTTCCTTGACACGAGAAACGGATGAGAACGATTATTAGATCTGCGGTTTCGGGATTTACGATCCTCATCGCCGCCTTTGCAAACACGACAATTTTCTCTCTCTCTTTCTCTCTCTCGTTGTTATTTGTTCGTCTTATTATTCTGTTTCGATGCGCACCCGCATAAATCTGAGAGTGAAATTTTTCACTCGGCGTTGCGAGACTCCGGGGAACTCCGGCGATGTATTCGACGTACCGATTTAAGTGTGTCAACGATTGACGGATGGAATAAATATTCTACATCCTTCTTCGTGTTTTCTGTTACGATGATAATTCATGTTTTAACAATCATAAAAGGTTCATCGACGTCGCAACAGGTTGACGATCGTAAATCCTCTTCGGTGAAAGTCCTTGACACGGTAACTCACCTCTGTGTCTCGAGTTGATAGCATCTTTGTCGATGTACTTAGATCGATTTACAAGAGGCGCATTAATCTCATGAAAAAGTCTGAGGATTGCATCATCGGAGTCATAGAATGTACCATAAACGGCGCTCGGCGAGAATAGAAATGCGCTGATGCATCTTCCATTCTTTTATTCTTATTCTTCTTTTTAAATTATAATTTATTTCGAATTGTTTTAGGAACGATACACGAACGTTTCAATGGAAAAGGATACTATTACTCGTGGGCCGATCCGAGGACTAACGGCCAAGAAGTCGACTGGCTCTCCGGTAGAAATTTCTGCAGACAGAGATGCATGGATCTCGTTTCGCTCGAAACTTCCGCCGAAAATGAATTTATCAAAAGCCGCATTGTGCAGAGTGAGCAAATTTCTTAATCTTTTTTGTATTAATAATTAAATAATTATTATAATGACGTATTGATAATTGTAATATTGTTATTAATAATACAAATTATTAATATTTTGTTAATTATAATCGAAATAAATGATTTTGCAGACAACGTGAAGTACATTTGGACTTCCGGACGTTTGTGCGACTTCAAGGGTTGCGATAGACCCGATCTTCAGCCCCTAAACGTCAACGGCTGGTTCTGGACCGCTGAACTCCAAAAACTCGCTCCGACGACCGACCGCAGTCAGAACGACTGGTCCGAGAGCGGCGGGTGAGTTATCCGAAAATAAATTCTAGAAAAATTCCTTTTTTCTCTTCCCTTCTAAAGTTTTCATTTCTTTCGTCTTTGTTGTTTTTTTCGCAGCATCGGCAAACCTCAGCCTGATAACCGCGAAGCTATCCAAGGCGGAGCTCCCGAAAATTGTCTCGCTGTTCTCAATCAGTTCTACAAGGACGGAGTAAACTGGCACGACGTTGCTTGCCATCACAAGAAACCGTGGGTCTGCGAGGAAAACGATTCGCTACTCAAATACGTTCGTTTTACGAATCCCAACATTCGCGTCTAGAGGCTCCGGAATTTTGTTATTTTTTTAACTCATTAGTTAAAACTCCGTTACGCACTTTTTTTTACGATTTGATAAATTTTTTTTTCTTCCCCCCTTTGTGTACGTTTCGAGAGATATATAAATGTGTATATGATATATTTCAATGCTCAAAAAACATAATTAAGATAAGCGACTGAGTAGCACGTATATTTGAGCGCGCATTCTAATTTATTGCAAACTTAATAATTCCATTGAGCTTTTTTTTTTTTCTTTCATATTTTCACCCGTACACGTCTGACGACCACGAATGAATTTGCGTATTTGATCATTTTTTTTTGCGTTTTTTCGATTTTTTTAAGCGTTTCCCAATTTCAAGAGAAAAAAAATTATGCAAAGATCAATCGAATTTGATTATCGAAGAATTTATTTATGACGTTCATTAACTCTTAATTATTTTACGATACTAACTGCAACTTGTATAATTTCAAAATACACGTTTTATCTTAAAATAAAATAAAAATTTAAAAAAACCTGAGGTTATTGTACTTATTTATTACGTGGGAGTTTTGGAGTAAAATGAATGCATTTTCCGATAGAAAAACAATTTATTCAGATGGACGATACGTCGAAAATTCGTAGACCTCGTACTATTTCTTACCCTCAACCATGATGATGTGATAACCGAATTTTGTTTTAACCGGAGGATCCGTGTAAACCGGATTTCCCAGACTGGACACTGGGAGGGCAAAGGCTGCTTCTTGAAATGGACCTACCATCGAGCCGCGCGTCATCCAGCCGAGATCACCCTAAATACATTGATTGATAAAATATCACGAAAAAAAAGACATTTTTTTTCCTAAACAGGTTATTAATTTTTTTTGGCCAAAAAATTATAATTTTCTTTTTTCGTTATTTATAAACAAGGAAGTTCTCCATAAATAATTTCTTACGCCTGATCTCGCTTTGTCCTCACTGTACGTAGCAGCGATTTCGTTAAACTTCTGACCGGCTTTCAGTTTCTCCATAGCTTCCATTATCTTTGATTGTTTCTCACAGAGAATGTGACGGACCTTGAAAAAAAAAAAAAGAAATCACCGAAAAGAAAAAATTTACGATAAGAAAATTATTTCAGTGATAATTCAAAAAAACATAAAAAAAAAACAAATGGTTAACCTTAACAGCGGTTCCTCCTTTCTTTTCGCCCTTTCCTTTGTCTCCATCATCGCCGCCTCCACCTTTCGATTTTCCGGCTTTCGCACCACCGCCAGCGGCTTTTTTTGGGGGCATTATAATAATACTCTACTTGATATAAATATGTAAAAATTATCGATGTTACTCAGGAGGTTAGGAAAACGACGAGTCAAACATGCCGATGTCGGAAACACGGCTGCACTAAGCAATGGTGTTCGAACGCCCACATATCGTTAATAACAATCGGAAACCATCAAACGTGAACGTGAGAAGAATGTTATTTATGATACTCAATGTAAAATAGATTGTTCATTAACGTTACGAATCAATGAATGAATGTAAAGAACTATCGTTCGACAAGAAAAGTGGTATACATTTGGAAATATTCAAATAACGAATTTCCAAAGCACGGATGCGTGCGCAACACGTGTGAACAAGAAGGCACACGCACGGCGGCGCCGGCAGTCGGGTTTTGCGCAAATAATCATGTGTGGGCGCTTGCGCGTTTTCATGTCAATTGTTCTCAGGTATAGAGAGCAATATCCACCATCACAATCTCGTGGAGTCTCTCCCGTGCGAGAACCAGTTATTTCGGTTCGGCGAAATAGATAACAAAAACACAAATAAGACTTTAAAAGCAATTGTAGTGAAAACTTAATAAAAGTGGAATCTATAAGGTGTAGCGTATAATCGTTTGTATTGACTTTTATAATTGGAAAAGGAAGGAACGGAGTAAGTGGGGAGGGTTTTTAAGAAGAGAGATAAAGTTTTGGTGTGAATGGACGGGCCGATGGCCGGGTGATGCGCGCATATGTCTAGACTCGGGAGGACCCAGCTTCTCGGAGCTACGACAGCACAGCAGGTGAAGAGATCGGCGCCCGCCACTGTCGAACATCATACCAACGCAAACACAACGTCGTCAAGCGCGAGTGCGGTAGTGAACTTTGCCAAACGAACAAAATATTCGATTGCCGCTGCAGCAGCGGCCTCAACAGCCGAAACAATAGTTCTACTTGTAGACAACGACGAAGAGATCGAGAACAACATGACGGACACGGCTACGGCGGCCGCGAATACCCAGAAGAGAGCTAATTTTTCGGCTCTTTCGGTCAATAATCCAAATGGCGTTAACAAGATATCACCGAACTTGACGATATCGAAACCGGGCTCAGCGAGAAAGCTCGTCATCAAAAACTTCAAAAGTAAGACTTAACCCCCAACCATGGGGGTATCTAACCTCTAAAATCAGCTGTGATTCGCGATCGTTCGTTTTTTTTCTCTCATCAATACTTCCTAAACCCTAAAACCGAATAATTGTGAAATAAAACGTTATCGTTTGTCTTTATGACAATTACCACCGTTTTAAGATTTAAAAAATTTCCAATTTTTCTCGAATTCGTGCGATTTTTCGCGTATCAAGTTTATCTATGCTCGTTTTGGAACACACAGTGAATTTTCACGTCATCAAGGACGTCGAACCCAAGGATAACACATGACACACAACACGCGCATCTTGCAAACGTTTTCTCGCCTTTCCATTTATATATCAATCATAACAATAATAACGAAATTGAATGTCGATATTGCGATGTTCGCGTGTCGCGATCTTTTACTCCAATATTTATTTCGATAAAAAAAAAGAGGCAAATTTTTTTTTGTTCGTAACCTTGGAAAAAGTACGGAAATAGATGTTTATCCTTGACCCTGTTGCGTGTGTAACGATTTTTCAACGTCCCAATCTATTTCTTGCTCTAGATAAGCCAAAACTGCCGGAAAATTATCAGGAGGAAACATGGGAAAAATTGAGAGAGGCAGTGGTCGCGATACAGACAAGCAAAAGCATTCGTTATTCGCTGGAAGAGCTTTATCAGGCAGTAGAAAATATGTGCAGTCACAAGATGGCCTCAACGCTCTACGCCAATCTCACTGTACTCACCGAGTCGCACGTTAAAGCGAATATCGAACAGTTCTTGGCAGAGTCCATGGATCGTCATATATTTCTGAAAAAAATGAACGAATGTTGGCAGTCCCATTGTCGTCAGATGATCATGATCAGGAGTATCTTTTTGTACCTGGATAGAACTTACGTCCTTCAGAATCCTAGCATATCGTCGATATGGTATGATTTTTTTTTTTTCTACAAAATTTGTTGTAAACGATCGTTGAATAATCATTCATGAAAATATTTTTAAATAATAATAATAACAACAATAGTTGTAAATATTATTATTGTTATTATCCATTTTTTCTGATTATTTTTATATTGTTCGACTGTTAATTTAAAATTTCAGGGATATGGGATTACACCTCTTTAGACTGCATATTGTATTAAACAATTTGGTGCAAACGCGCACAGTCGAGGGATTATTAATGCTGATCGAAAAAGAGCGCCAAGGCGACACCGTCGATCGTACGCTTCTCAAATCTTTGCTCAGAATGCTGTCGGACTTGCAAATATACCAGGAGGCCTTTGAAACTAAGTGTGTATTAACGATAACAAAGAAAAATCTGCCCATTTCTGTTTTTATCTTATCTTTATTACATTTATGGTTTTTTTTTTACCGCAGGTTCCTGATGGCAACGGAAAGGCTTTACGCCGCCGAGGGTCAACGACTGATGAACGAACACGATGTTCCCGAATATTTGGCCCACGTTGACAAACGTTTGCAGGAAGAGAATGAAAGATTATTGCATTATCTCGATATGTCGACGAAGTACGAAGTTTGCTAATATTTCTTTCGTCTATTAGTTATTAATCGCTCGCGTACGGGTTACGTAAATATACTTAAGTCCGGTACTTTCAACCAGTCATTATCTTCGAACGGTCCATTTAACTTTTAACTATAAAATATCGTGAAGAAATTCGGATAAAAATTGTAGAATCACCTTGAAGTATTGTTTAATCGATGATATGGAAAGAATTTCTTTAAGCGCCGCCGAATTTTTGTTGCGAGCAAAAGAGATCAACGTTATAAGTTACCGGTGAAAAATCTCCCGTACGCGATTTGTTAGCGGCGCCGAATTTAATGCAATTGCTTCTGTTACTTACTCTCTAAATCGTAATGTTCGTTTCAGATGGTCTTTAATACACACAGTTGAAAAACAGTTGCTTTCGGAACACGTAACGAGTATTTTGCAAAAAGGTCTCAGCGGTCTTTTGGACGAGAATAGAATCGGCGACTTGACGTTACTGTACAACTTGTACAGCCGCGTAAAGAATGGCCTTGTCGAGTTGTGTCTAAACTTCAATAGCTATATTAAGGTAATGTAACGTTGACGTTCTTTTTTTTTCATTATCTCAACAACCGTAGTATATCCTTTAACGTGATTGATCATTTGGATTTATTGTTCCTCGATAGAAGAAAGGCAAAACGATAGTCATAGACCCGGAGAAGGATAAAACAATGGTACAGGAACTTCTCGATTTCAAGGACAAGATGGACAATATCGTCAACACGTGTTTCAACAGAAACGAAAAATTCGCGAACAGTTTGAAAGAAGCCTTCGAATCGTTTATCAATCAACGCGCAAACAAACCCGCCGAATTGATAGGTAAATAATATATTTCAGACAATTTTCCACGAGTTTCGCCAACAAAATGACGTCGAAATTTCTTCTTTTTTTTTTACATTACAGCTAAGTTTGTAGATATGAAACTTCGCGCGGGAAACAAAGAAGCGACGGAGGAAGAGCTCGAAAGATTGTTGGACAAGATAATGGTACTTTTCCGTTTTATTCACGGCAAAGATGTCTTCGAGGCGTTTTACAAAAAAGATTTGGCGAAACGATTGCTCGTCGGCAAATCGGCGTCCGTCGATGCGGAAAAATCAATGCTTTCGAAGCTGAAACAAGAATGCGGCGGTGGTTTCACGAGTAAACTGGAAGGAATGTTCAAAGACATGGAACTCAGCAAAGACATAAACATTGCGTTTAAGCAGGTAATACCAGAATAATAACTCCTAAAAAAAAAGAAAAAAAAACATTGTAAAATGGAATATCTAAATCGTAATCGTATTTCTATAGTATTCGGGGAATCTACAAAACGAATTGCTGGCCAGTAATTTAGATCTGACTGTGTCGATACTGACGATGGGTTATTGGCCAACGTATCCGGTAATGGAGGTGACGTTACCCGCGGAAATGGTACAGTATCAAGAGATCTTCAACAAATTTTATTTGGGAAAACACAGCGGTCGAAAGTTGCAGTGGCAGCCGACGTTGGGTCACTGCGTTCTCAAAGCCTGGTTTCACGCTGTGAGTTTCACAATCCTATCAATTCTTTTTTTTTTCTTTTTAACGCAATCGATTAAAGTTAATTAATCTATTCGTTTGCTGCGCGTAGGGAAACAAAGAATTGCAGGTATCGCTGTTTCAAGCTCTGGTATTGATTCTGTTCAACGACGCGGATGATTTATCGCTGGAAGACATTAAGGCGACCACGAACATCGAGGACGGCGAGTTGAGAAGAACTCTGCAATCTCTCGCGTGTGGGAAGGCGCGTGTTTTACAAAAAAATCCACGAGGACGGGACGTTGCCGATAACGACAGATTCGTCTTCAACGTGGAATTCACGAATAAATTGTTCAGAATAAAAATCAATCAAATACAAATGAAAGAAACGGTAGGAAGATTTTTAAATTTTTCCGGAACTTCGATAATTCGCTGTTGATGAAAATTCTGTAAAATTCGTTTTTTTTTAATGGTTTCTTGCAGAACGAGGAGCAAAAAGCGACCGAGGAAAGAGTTTATCAGGACCGGCAATACCAGATCGACGCGGCTATCGTGAGAATTATGAAGATCAGAAAAACTCTGACGCACAATCTTCTCATTAGTGAGCTGTACAATCAACTAAAATTTCCTGTGAAGGTATAAATTCATTTTTTTATAATTCGAAGTTATGTGTAACAATAATAGAAACACGTATTTGATTTGATTATTTTGTTAATTTTTTTGTTTTTTGCAGCCCGCCGACCTGAAGAAGCGTATCGAGTCTTTGATAGACAGAGATTACATGGAACGTGATAAGGACAACGCGAATCAGTACAACTATGTTGCGTAACCTCAACCAAATGCCAAAGTTATGTTGAGCTCCGTGAAGTTTGTTTTCCGCAGGAAGAAAAAAAAACGAGAAAAAGCGAGAAAAAAAAAACAGAAATATCATCGAGGGCTCGATGCCGGCGATGCGGCTCGTTTATATATCTCGTCAAGTCCGGCCAACTGATCGTCGACGGTACAGAAGCCGATAATGCAACGGAACTGTGTTGAGGAGAATTATTTTTTTTTCCCGAAGACGGCTTCTCGAGATCCGTCTGATGCTTAGAAAGGGATTAGAATGTACCTAAAAAAGTTTTTTTTTGTTTTACAAGAAGAGACGAGTGCAGCAAATGGTAAAAAAAAACGAAGAAGAGTAAAAAACTAGCAGAGCTTGTTGAACGGAGAGCGGACATAGAGATTTTACGTCGGACGATTAAAATCAATTTATCGATGATCCGTCGAGGAAATTCGGGGACATCGTGCGAGAGACCAGTGCTTTGCCATTAATTCTTTTTACTCCTACAATTGTGTTGTTTTTTTCTTTTTTTTTGCGTTCTGATAACCAAGGACCATTGTTCAAGCGAATCCTAAATAATAATATCGTTCGTAAGGGTATAAAACTGAAGAATTTTTTAATGCCAAGCAGTTTTTCACAGCATATAACGACGAGAGGCCGGGTAATGGAATGAAAGTGGAAAAAAGAAAAGTGCTTAGTTGATTTCTTAGCGAAGAGAATATAATTCATGAAGGGATACGAAAAGAAGAGTTTAAAAAATTGGAAAAGAATCGACGAGACGGCTACTCGGCGCGAGTCAAACGACGCGTAACAACGAGCAATCGTCTGGTCGATATCTATACGCCGAACGCGTATGATTGTCATTGCCGCGGCTTTTTTTTGTGATTAGTAACAAAAGAAAACACGACAGTAATTAAGAGTTTTACGAGTAATTCAACAAGTAACAGGTCTGTACGACACTCCGAACAACACACTCACATACATAACGATAGAAAAAAAACCACTTTCAAGTTGAACAAAAAAAATTGCGTACAGACGAAAAAAAAAAACTAAAAAAATGAAAAACGAGGACTGCATAATATAGGAACGGATTGTATAAAATAAATAATTACAATTAATATTACTCATTGATTGAGCATTTTTGAACGAGTCCTTCGGAGTTTTGCTTATTCGTTATCATTTCTACATACTTTTTTTCTTTTGTCGTTTTTGAAAAAAAAAATTTATTTGCACGAAAATATCGAATTATCGACGGGTGTTCTTCTCAAATCGTCGATGAATTAGTTCATCGAAATGGCCAGTTCCCAACGACGGTACGCTTGCGTACCCCGTTTTTTTCTTCTTCGACCTGAACAAATACGCTACACGCTACGAAACTTATTTTTGTGTAATATTTCGTAGAATTTGTCATCGACATTGTAAATAGAAATAAGGTTCCGTACTTGTAATAAAAATACAACGAACAAAAAGAGAAAAAAACGCGAGTTTGACTAATAATTATGATTTACAATTTTTGTACATCGTCTATTCACGTAATATTCACCGGATTATCGTGAAAATGAAAAAAGGAAAGAAAATATCGATCACTCCGTCAATCTCTTGATCGTTTGGATGTGATCTTCCTTGATGTCGATTTCCGTGATTAAAGATTTCGCGAAATTAACAGCGCTAGCTTCTTTGTTCAGGAAGTCCGAGACTAATTTCGACGGAGGTTTACCACCTCCGTGCGCGAGACAGTCGCGACGATATCGTTCGCCAGACGAACGACTAAGAGGATCGTTCTGGAAATAAGTCTGCCAGATCCACGAGGCAATTGCTCGCGATATGAGATACGAATAATATTTCGCTCCGTAACCGACTAGATGAGAGAATCTCAATTGCCAGGCCTGCAAAAAAAAGTTGAAACGAACATAAAATTTTGTTATAAGTGCTAGAAAAAAAATAAAAACAAACATCAAGGTTTGTTACAATTGTTAGAAAAATCAAATGAAATAAAGATTTGATATAATTGCTAAAAAAAATCAAAACTAACATAAAAATTCGATACAGTTGCTAAAAACAATCGAAGCAAACATAAAGATTTGTTAGAAATGCTAAAAAAAAAAAAAAAGAAAAAAAAAACCTCTTGTTCTATACGCACCGTATTTTCCACGTAAGGAAGACCGTAGAATTTTGTTTGTATATCTTTGAGAATATCTGTACTGGAGCCTTCGAGTTCCCTTGAGTGATATACCTGATCCAACATACTGTAAAATACTTGAATCTGCAACTCCGAAGCGGGAAACATGTTTTTCGAAGCGCACAACTTCTGCAACATCTTCTCGGGCATCGGTTCTCGGGTTTGGAAATGTTTCGCGAAAAGTCGTACGACCTGGAAATACAAATAGAAATGTGATTAACAATAGTGTATAGAAAAATCGGTTTTTATCTGTTAAATTTCGTTATCACTGACTCTTGGATCACTGGCAAAATATTCCATCAGTACACTCGGCACCTCGGCAAAATCAGCGCTGCAACGAGTACCAGTAACGTGTTGATATTGCGTTCTACCGAGCATCGAGTGCAGCGCGTGACCCATTTCGTGAAAAAGATTATCCACCGATGAAGGATTCAGTAAACACGGATTCGACCATCGCGGCGAGGGGAACGATAGCATCAAAACGACGATAGGATTCTGCAACGGATACGAGAAAGAAATATTGTTAATTTTTGTGTGTTTTTTTTCTACAGGAAAATTTTAAGCTTGGTTTGTTTTTTATAATTTCATTACTTGATAGCTGCCATCGGGCAATTGTCTTCCACCTCTGATAGTGAAATGGCAATCTTGATTAGGTTTCCCTTCCCTTTCGTAAAAGTCGCAGTAGATATGACCGAGAATTGTCTCGTTCTCGTCTATGACCGCTAATTTCTGAATGTTTGAGGACCAAACTTCGCCGGGCAACACCGTCTCGGATTCCAATCGAACGCCGTAAAGAGCCTGAGTAAGAATATTCAGACCGTCCATGCAAGCGCCGAGAGAAAAATACGGCGCGAATTCATTGCTACTTGTGTTGAGCCACGATTTCTTCGCTTTCGTAGTAAAATAAGCCGTGTCCCAAGCCATCAAATTTTGTTCTGTCGGAGATTCGAGTTTTTTCATGTCGTGCATTATGCCGAAGTCTTTTTGCGCGCGATTTTTCAACTCGTCATTGAGAATGTTGAGAAAATCGCAAACTACTTCGGGACTCTCGACTGTACTTCCTTTTATAGCACTGCAAAAATATTCCAAAGTTTTTTTTCGTGATTTTTTTTTTTTCAATTTAATTGAGTAACGAGAATCGTCTTACCGATGAGCATAAGTTGGAAAGCCACAAATTTCCGCCAAACGGTGCCTCGAATTTAGCAGTTCTTTGAGTAAAAATTCCTGTTGAATGTCGGGATACAAAAATATTTTGTAAGCCGCTTCGCGGGCGAGAGGATTCGAGGAATCCGTGTAGAGTCCGTGGACGAGTACCTCGCCGTCCTCTTTTACGAAACTGTCGACAATTTCAACATTTTTTCTCGTCTCAATATCGTTCGAATGGTAATTGTTTTTATGAAAAATCGTACTTTCAGAGATAAGAGAGTTTCTTTACTATTGTCTGATATTCTCGGGTAAGAGCTCTCCTTTCACGGATCGAGGGCTAACGGCGCCGGACATAAATTTCTGGCCTACCTGAAATTTTTTTAAGGAACTTTTGAGATTGCGATTAATTTAGCAGCCGATTAATCACGATTTCGTAATCGCGTTGTCGGCTGTGAATGTAATGCCGAAATTAGACGCACTTGGAGTATATAATCGTTCAGATCCACGACTTTTCGTCTTTGTTCCTCGGGCAGATGAATCCCGCACTGTTCAAAGTCAAATAGAAATAATTTGGAAACGTGATCGTCCGTTTCTGTGGTCTCTACGATATCTCCCGTTTTTACTACATTGTACAGAGCGTTATAGAGGCCCCTGTGAGTGTTCAATCTGTAAAAAAAAATGCATAAAATTAATAATAAATAAATTACAAGTAAATCAATAATTAAATAAAATTTTATGAAATTTCAAGTCATAATTTTTCTAATTTTTTATTACTCCATTATTGGCCGAACAGCGCTCACTCACGTTTCTACAATACCACTAACGACTAAACAAGCGTCTTCCGCTGCTTGTCCAAATTCTTCCTGAGGATGGGCTATTCTGACAAACTCAGCGAGATCTGCTACTTTGCAAAGTGTGTCGGATAGCTCATCAAAGACCTCTACCATCTTGCGACTTCTGTCTTTGCCAGTAGCTTCTTCTATGAGTCTTTGAGATTCTGTTACTGCTCTTTCTCTGAGTTCCGCGAATCCTTCTGCATTTTGGAGTTCCGGGAGGCCGAAGAGACCCTGCAAAGATAATGAATTTGCAACAATAAAAAAAAAAACAGAAAAACAAACGGCAATGATAATTTGGAAAGGTTGGATGCCAAAAACTTACGCTCTTTTTCCGCGTTACGTTGAATCCAAAATCAGTCGAAGTTTTGGAATTGAACGCTGTTGCAAGAGGTGACCAAGTACTGACACCCCTTTGCCTTCGTTTAACCCTCTTCGCCAATGACTCTCGCAAAACTCGCAACATGATTGACATTAAACACTTGCAGTACAAAACTACTGCGCTGATTTTTTGGATTGTTATAAAAATTAATTTTCTCGTAGATCTTTTCACCGGCTCATTTTTCTCGAGGTTATACACTAATCGATTTGGATTCGGTGCCCCAAAAACGAATAAGTAAACATGACATGTTTTTCGTAAACACAGTTTTATTTTTGTAATGCGCAAAAACACTTGTTAACTTTAATCCAATAGTATATTAATCAATTTATTAATAATGTATGTGATTCAACGAAAATTTTTACTTGTTCCCGTAATTGTGTGTTTTTTTCGACGAACCCGCGTGGCTTACACGTGAATCAAAGTTCCGTGTGTGTGTGGGTGCGTGGGCTGCGTGGCCTTGGGGTTCTGACAGCTGACGTGAACAATTTTTGTGAAAAGGACTTCGAAAAATTTCGTTAAAACATCATTACGAACAATGAGTGAAAGGATTTTCTTCGAGAGATAGTCGAAAACTGTTGCGTCCGATTATTGTTTCTTGATACATCTTGGAGAACAAATAAAAACGAGCTATGAACACGATCGGTCATTGACACTTCTCTCCATCGTTCGCCAAAGGGAAAAGAAAGGCTTCGTAACTCAAAGGTTATAATAACGTAAACAAGAAAGTGATGGTGAGATATGTTCTATCAGAACTTTAATTGTTGCGCGTGAAATACAGTTATCTCGTCGAGTACAATTAAACACAGTAGACGAAGTCGTGCGTATATACGAGAGTTATTATAATTCGAGTGGAAATTGCGTGTAAGTCTTAGCAAACGGGTATCAATTGGAGCGGAGGGGGCAAAATCATAGTCATAATTATTCTCTGTATAACTTGCGGGTCTATACATGGACTGGTCTTGCCTTCCAAAACACCCACGCGTTGTTTCCACATCTTCAACAAAATTTTTCAGTACCTCATTGTGTGGCGAGATGTGATATACTCAGAGACATTGACATCCTTCATTAACGCTGGCAACAAAAAAAAAAGTTTTTGTAATTTGTCTATAATCACTGGAAATCATTTCTCACTTGTATCAGACGGATCCTGGGACACGCGACAATTTTTTCAATGCCGCCAAGCGTCTCGCCGAGAGTGAGATAGAGCTGATAAAAATTGTTGAAAATTCAAATACAAGAAGGATGAGTCAGAGAAAAATTAAAAGCAATAATGCGTCGTCAGGGACAATGGCGTCTAAGCACAATGACGGAAAGAAAGCGTCGACAAGGAATACCAAAGTAAACGCAAAAAAATAATTGAATTAATTTTTTTTTTATAGCATTTTTTTTCTTTATCGCGTGTTTCCAATGCTTGATCTACGGCACAAGAGAGGGAGAGAGGATCCAAGACGATAACCGATAGCTTTATTATCAATGCATCAAAATTAATCTTGCATGGCTTTACACTTATCTATGCCAGAGCATTTAACGTTCTCTTATCAATTTGGTAGAAGCTGTGTGAGCAAAATCTATAGTAATGCCTAAACTTCTGTAACGCATGTCGGAGAGCACAATTTTCGTAAGGTATCAAGACACTCAAAATTGTACCTTTTTTCATGATTTTTTAATAATAAAACGTAACAAATTTTTTAACATTCTTAAATAACGAATGTAAAATAAAACGATTTATGTAAAAAAAATGTATTTCGTTTTATTTCAGGTAAAACCATCAGCCGCTTTGTTAGCCGCAAAACGCGAAGCCGCACAGAAAAAACAGTCGCAATCGAAGAAATTGGATAATTTCTATATAAGAGACATTTATCAAACGGCAATAGACGCGAAAAGCATGACGCGGAAGGAAACAGGTTTAACTTATCAGAGATCGATGGCCGAGCATCGATGTCTTTGGGATGAAAATTATCCGGAACGTCCGGAGAGATTCACAAGAGTTTTGGAGCGATGCGAGGAATTGGACCTCACGAAACGATGCAGATACATCGATCCAAGACCGGCAAGACACGACGAATTGTTGATGAAACACACGCAGAGTCAGATCGATGTTTTGAAAGCCACCGATGGGTGCAACGATAGCGATGCGTTGGAAACGTTGTCGTCTCGCTACGACGCGATTTACATACATCCGGTTAGTTACGAATTTTTCCATCGATCTCGCCGATCCCTTAGTTTTATGTTTTTCATTAATCAATGGATTTTTATTCATTTTTGTTTTATTGAGAAGCGGGTTAATCGACGTTTTATATTTTCAGACGACATACAAACTCTCGCTACTGGCAACTGGTTCGACGATTAATCTCTTGCAAAGCATTTGTCGCGATGAGGTACAAAATGGAATGGCAATAATAAGGCCGCCGGGACATCACGCAATGAAATCCGAATACTGTGGCTATTGTTTCTTCAATAACGTGGCTATAGGAGCGGAAAAGATGTTGAGGAGCAATTTGGCTAAAAAAATTCTGATCGTCGACTGGGACGTTCACCACGGTCAGGCAACTCAGCAAATGTTTTACGACGATCCGAGGTTAACGAAAGCAAAAAAAATCACAATAATCGCCGAATCCCGTTTTTATTAATTTTAATTTCACTAATTGTTTTTTCAGAGTCGTGTATTTTTCCATACATCGCTACGAGAACGGTGAATTTTGGCCAAATTTAAGAGAATCCGATTATCACTATGTCGGCGATAATGACGGTGCGGGTTACAATTTTAATGTACCACTCAACAAGAATGGAATGACGAACGGCGATTATTTAGCGATCTTTCAGCAAATTCTCTTGCCAATGGCTTACGAGGTAAGAAACAAAAAAAATGCCTTCGCTGCGTGAAAAAAACAAAAAGAAGAAAAAAATTATCCCAATGAGATACTTATCGTGAGAAATACTTTTAGTTTCAACCGGATCTCGTTATCGTCTCTGCGGGTTTCGATTGCGCTCTCGGTTGTCCAGAGGTAAATTATAATTGCTTTATACTGATAGGATACAATTTTCTTGCATGTATAGTTTTCGCCCGATCTCGTTCTCGTTTCCGCTGGTTTTGATTCGGCGCTCGGCGACGACAAGGTTTCAACTTCAATAATTCCTGGGACTACTCTTAAGAATTATCAATAATCTATCGATGAAATAAACAACTCTCGTCGTGGAATTACAACATTTATGACGTTTCCAGGGTGAGATGGAAGTGACGCCGGGTTTCTTTTCGCATTTGCTGTCCTCCCTTATGAGTCTTGCGAACGGCAAAGTTGCTGTCGTACTTGAGGTACGAATAATAATCGAAATTTCCTTAATTCTCTTCGATCCCGAGAAACTTTTGTTAAATTTCATAAATTCTCCCTTCAGGGCGGCTATTGCTTGGACTCTTTGTCGGAATCTGCGGCACTGACTTTACGAACTCTGCTCGGCGATCCTTGTCCGCTTTATCAAACGCTCGATTCTCCATCCGAAAGCATCAAGGAAACCATTCTAAACGTTATCTACGCCCACAGACCGTACTGGAAGTGTTATCAGTACCAAGAGGCGTACAGTATAAATTCAGAATCGGAAAATCGCGAGGAGAATAACAACAGGCATTTGCCAATGGTTATCTACAAGTACGAAACTTTTAGCCGGAAATAATGATTTTTTTCAACCCTCAAATAATCGATTAAACGCGTTGCTATTATTTTAGGGGCGACGAGACGAAACCCGATCGCTACGAAACTCGCAATTGCTATCCCGTACAAAGCGATACTGTTCTCAGGGACTTGAAGAATCGATTGATTTCTTTGAAAGAAGGTGAAGACACCACCAAGAAAATGATAAAAAAATCGTATTTCTACGATTTTAAATTTTTTTCTAAAAAAATGTTTATTTCAGCGACAAATCTTAGCAAAGCACCGAAGCGGGTGTCGATCGTATACGACGATAGGATGCTGAAGCATTGCGATCTATCAGACGATTCTCATCCGGAAAAACCGAGTCGCATAGCCGGTATTTTCGTCAAACATGAGGAATATGATTTACTGCAGCGTTGTCACGTTCTCAAGGGACGCGAGGCGACCGAGGAAGAGTTGCTTCTCGCCCACACCTCGAGTCACATTCAAGACATAAAGGAAACGTGTTCCGCAAAACCTGGCGAATTAAGGAAAAAAGGCGACAAGTTGAATTCTGTATTTTTGAATACGGAAACTTGGACGAGCGCTTGCGTTGCCGCTGGTTCTGTGCTTCAGGTGGTCGACAGTGTGCTGAACGGCGAAAGTCAATCGGGCGTCGCTATAGTAAGGCCTCCGGGACATCACGCCGACGACGAGACGGCTTGTGGGTTCTGCATCTTCAACAATATCGCTGTCGCTGCAAGATACGCTACCCAATTTCATAGTTTGAAGAGGCGAGTCGCTCTACAATGCTTTTACACAACAAAAAAATGCACGTTCTCTCGCGCAAACATTTTATTTGCAATTAATAAAACGTTTTTTTACTCTCTAGAGTTTTAATCGTCGATTGGGATATTCACCACGGCAATGGGACTCAAACGATTCTCGCTGATGACCCGAATGTGCTCTATATATCGATTCATCGCTACGACAACGGGGGATTTTTTCCAAATTCCAAAGAAGCAAATTACACGTTCGTGGGAACGGGTCGCGGCGAGGGATACACAGTTAACATTCCGTGGAACAGAGTAAGAACGGTGGTTACAAAAAAAACACTTAAATAACATTTAAAAAAAACTTTGAATTAAATTTTGTTTTCAATTTTTTACACGGTGACAATATCGATTGATTATTCATAAGGTGCTGTTTCAGAAGCGTATGGGAGACGCGGAATACATCGCAGCGTTTCAACAAATCGTTATGCCGATTGCTTACCAATTTAATCCGGAATTGGTTTTGATATCAGCGGGTTTCGATGCCTGCGTTGGCGATCCATTGGGCGGTGAGTCGCCGACAGTCTTTTCTTTATTTCTCACATTCCTTCATCGCGACGATCTTCAATTATCAGTTTTTTTTTCTTGAAAAAGGTTACACGGTATCGCCGGAGACTTACGGACATTTGACGCATTGGTTATCGTCATTGGCAAACGGCCGCATTATTCTGGCACTCGAAGGCGGATACAACGTCAATTCAATATCGTACGCGATGACGATGTGTACGAAAGCATTGCTCGGCGATCCTTTGCCACCGCTAAGCGCGTATCAGCCTCCGTGTGCCAGCGCTATCGCGACGATAAAAAGCGTTCTAAAGACACATAAGCAATATTGGCAAAATCTTGTCTTCCAAATGGCACTGCCGAAGGAAAACGTTCTACCGGACGCGAAAATTAGTCGCGAGAAAATAGTCGACGTTTCCAGCCCCCTCACGGAAACGAAGATCGCCTTCGAGGAACTCGAAAACGAGAAACTCGAATTGAGTCTTCGAGAACGCGAGCGTTTAGACACTATGCCAGCCGACGAGATGGCTGAGTTACAGAGAGAAATTGAAAGAATGGCGATAATTAAGGCTGCGAAAGAGTGCATCAATCCGGAGCAAAAGGATTTAGGAGGGCGAAAAGATGCCGCAAGCAGCGGAGGCAGCGGAGGCAGCGGAAGCAGTGGAGCCGAACAGGGAGAAGCGGCTGGTGGAACGGCTTATCCGACATTACGGGATTATCTCTCAGACAATATTCAGGTTTAAAAAACACCCAAAGCCTATCGAGTAGCATTATCATCGGCTTTTTTTTATGATCAATTTCTTCATTTTTTAAAAATTATTGTCCGCTTTTGTAGGCTCTGGTGGAAGGCGAAATGTTCGCTGTCGTTCCCCTCCGCGATTGTCCTCATCTCCCAACGGTGCAGGAAGTACCGCCGAACGGAATAAACGTTCGCGATCCTTGCGAAGAGTGCGCAAGTACAATCGAGAATTGGATATGTTTGCGGTGTTATACGGTTCACTGTGCTCGCAGTGTGAATCAACACGCGGTGACACACGGACAGATAGCCGAACATCCGATGACGCTGAGTTTTAGCGATTTGTCGGTTTGGTGTTACGGCTGCGAGGCGTATATCGACAATCCTGTGAATAATTATTTCTTTTTTTATTTTCGACGTATATTTTTGTTTGTCACGCTTTCCTCTCTCGATAATCCAAATATTTATCTTTTCAGCGTCTGTACGCGGCGAGAAATGCGGCGCACTTGAGTAAATTCAATCACGAGCTTCCGTGGACTTACAACGATACGGGAAACGCGAACGAGTGAGAACGATATTTTTAATGATATATAAATAATATCACATATAGTTTCTTATATTCTTTTACAATGTACAGCATAATTTCAATATTATAACAGAAGAATATGCAAAGATATGCGAGACGATTTATTTATTCTGCGAATGCTTTTCGTAAATGAATTGTAAGCATCTCTCGTCTCGGTGATAGCGCGCGCGTGCGACGAGATAAAAAATAAAAGGAAACAAGAAGTATATATAACAACAGTTATTAGATTTAATTTATCATAATTTATTTGGTGTAGTCGCACATAGAGATCTCAGTCTTATTTTATATATACAAAAGAAAAAAAATCAATGCGTAAAGTGCTATGAATACAATAACAATTAAATAATCTGTCGCCCAAAGCTTTTGATATATATATATATATATAAATAGTTATCCGTATAGTGGACGGATCCTAGCAAAACGCCCGAAGCAACAACTTCTTTTTCTTACTTTCTTCATTCGCGAGATAATTTACAATTGCTCTGTTGGCGATTTCCGGCTGGAAAACCTGTTTTTTTTTTTCTTTCTTTCGTTTTCATCGACTCTCACTTATCATTATTTATCGTGTTTAAATCGTGTGATTAAATTTCGCTACGATATTAATTTGCCGTTGGGTTTCGCGACTTCTATCCTAAGTATCACGAGTCCGAAGCTACGAAATACCTCGTAAATGCTGTTCGACATATTTTCGACGAAATTTCTCAAACACGGCTCCATACCGTCGACGATAAAGCAATGCGAGAACGAGTCGAGAGATGGCAATTTTTCCGTTGCTACGTGAGGATAGAAAGCTGTGACGCTACGATAAGTAAATAATCGGGAAGCATTGCTCGCCACGTAATCCTCGAATTCGGTGAGAAAACTAACGGGAATAGCGTAATAGAGTCTGTAAGGTACGCGCTTAACGGCCCACTTTTGTTCGCATTCATCGATCTTGAGGGCAATGCTTTCGTAAACGTTAGCCACGTCATTGTTTCCCTCCTCGTAGAGATAGAAATCTTTATTCAGCCGATATTTATGACGGTCGCTACTAACGTAAGTTCTGCGCGTGTTTCGCAGCTGCAAAAGCGCTGTTGGCAAAGAATACGTGTAAGACGTGTATAGATGAAGATGCGTGAGATAGGGTTTTGCTCGTAACTCCGATGCTATGTGAGATACGAGAGGAAAAACACCGCCCTGATGCGCAAAACCGTAGAACATCGTCAGTAACAAATTTCCGATAACCCAGATGCACTGCAATTTGCTCATTTTGTTTTTGTTACGATTGAAAACGTAGCGAGTCGCGTTTACGCCGCTTGTGTAAACGACTGTGGCGTTTTTGTAACCGTGTCCGATCGTCTGCGCGTGAAGAAAAACCAACGGGAGAAGTGTTGGAATAATAAAACGGGGTTCCTGATGTGGAATTATGGATAATGCGGCTATCGGCACGACGAACGATGCGGTCATCAGACCCTCGATACTCTGGATACGCGGAAGTTCTAACCATCGACCTTTGAATCCGCTGAAGAAAAAAATGAATGCAATGTTTATAAATTATTTCCGGCACATAATTTCGCGAGCGATAGCAGGCAAAAATTATTTTTATTAATCACCTATAGATCATTCTTGCAAACGTAAACAATCCGATGATCCCGAGGGCGTTGAACAGAAGCGGCACGTTTACCAAGAAATGAACGAATCTCGGATGCAAACCGTGCGATTCGAGATTTTTCTCATCCATGTTGTATTTGAGAAAATTCAGCGGCGTTACGACGAAATTGTTCATACCGATTTCGAGATTTAATATCTCGCCGAGGGTAAGATAACCAAAATAGAAACTGTCGGTTAGGATGAGAAACAATGCCGTGGGAATTCCGCAAAGAATGAAAGCGAAGATGCGGATGTGAAAGTCGAAAAGGCCGACGCTTCGGGAGCCGAGACCGCGCTGAAGCCAAAAGAATATCGGCGGAAATGCGAATACAACGAAGGTCGGCCGATTGAATATTCCGATGACGGTTATTGTTGCGATTATCAGACAATGATTGAGCGAATGAGATGGTAAGGAACCACGCAATTTGTAATATTTCACGCGCTCCCCGATCGTCGGTGCTTTGTCGTATCGCTCGGCAAAATGATCGCTCTGAAGGACAACCTGCAACATTGAGTTTTGTATGGAAATATTTATTAAAAATGCGGTACAAAGGATAACGATCGGGTTACGAAAATGGAGTTGCGCAGTACCCAGAAAGTTCCGTTAAATAAACAAACATACGTATTAACGGATAAACAAATGAATAAATAAAATGGCTAAATAAATAAATAATCGATAATGTAGAAGATTTAAAAAAACATCGAAATTCTTACCTTTTCGGAGAACGCCATGCACAGCGAGACATAGTAGAGCAGCAAAGACGTGAGCACCAATTCGATGGAATTGGAAAAAGTACGAGTAGCGTAAGTGAGCATAACGTAGGAACTTGCATACGTTATTAACCTGACTTTATAGTTTTGGCTGTACAAACAGCAAATTTTGTACAGACAATAGTCAGATACGAATGACAATGCGCACATTATTAATCTGGGAAGCAAAAGTAGAACATAAGGATTTCTAAGAGGTTTGCCAAATAGATGAGAATAATGAGGCGACAATATGTTAACAATGGAGTAAGGAACTCCGACGATTAGCTGAGGTATCAGGGCAGTGCGGAGGGGGAACGTTACGTTAAATTCCCATGGCTTGTAGACGTCGATGTCAAAGTGGTCGCCTGTGAAAGATAAAAAAACAAAAATATTGTCGCTACTCCGAAAAAATAATAAATCTAATAAAATGACAAAACTCACCGGCGATCACTTCTATCGATTGAAAGAACTCGTCGGGATGAATATATCCCGTTTGCGGTAAAATTGTCAACACGATTCTCGCTGCAGCGAATATCCAGTATGGTATTATTTTTTTTTTAACGGAGATTGTTTCTTTGGTATCGCCATTGGTTTTGCTACCGTTTTCCTTGTTTCGCATCATCGTTGAATAATTTACAATATCTTTATACTGCGATATTTACTTTCATAACAAAAAACATACAAATTGCATTTTCGTGTGAGAAAAAAAAAGAATAAAACAAAAAAAAACACTGCAGGTTAACACCAAGACGGCGCCTTGGTTACTTTGTTTCGTGGCGATCGAAAAACATCCTTTCAGTGCATAACTTTGCGATAACGCACCTCTCCTATCTCTCGTCGAGATTAGAATTCGGCTTTACCGTCAACGCGAGTTTTTTCATAGTTTTAGTCGATTAAACAAACATAAAACTCCGATAAGTATACTAAACGTCAAAATGCGAATATAATACTTTTGTTGTTCGGCTTTTTCCGGGAATGGAGGTACGACCGACTCACGTTGTACCTGAGTGAATCGTGGTGGGAGTACGTTTGAAGGTGGTGGGGGATCGAGTCTATAAAGGGTAGCCGCATTCTCGATCACCGCTCAGTTTCGCTCGTTGACTCGCGTTCGTCTCGTATAATCGCGTCGCGTTTTTCTAGCTCGTCGGCTAGTCGTGTTTATCGGATTTTTTTTTGTCCGCGAAGTACTTCGCGCGCGCGTTGTCCATTGGTGTCGTTTAGTTACACGACCCTGAAAATGTCCGAGATTGACGCTAAAGTGAACATGTCTCTTGGTAAGTCGCCAGAGTCTGGAGAGCGTAGATTATCCGAAGAATATCCTCCTTGAGCGTACGGCTGGGCTGGGCACACAGTCATCGTATATAATAAATCTACACATACGTAAAGTCTGCACGTTCTTTTGCGCAACGCACAAAATGGCGTTTGAGAGAACGATCGAGAGATCGAAAAATCCAAGCCAGCGATATTGTAACTCCACAAGCTCTCTTTGCTCGCATCGTCTTGTCGCCCGATGCGTTGTTTAACGTGTGTAATGAATGCCCCGAGCAAAACCCAACGATGAGTCTGATATCGGGATAGACGTGATATTTTATTGATGCAAAAAAAAATTGGAATTTTTCGTCTGGAGGCGGTGGGAACGTATCGTACTGTATATAAAAGTGGCTGAGACTCACTCTCACGCAGCTCGAATGGCCGGGGCCCTATATAAACGAGTTTATCTTGAGCGCAACACGATTCCTTGCGTGCCGTGTGACTCACCGTTCCAACAATGAGAAACGTTATACCAAGGGATACAGAAGCGATAAATGAGAATATCGAAGAGAGCAACGTCGAAAAACTCTCAACGTTGCAATTCGACGTTAATAAGACCGGGAAAAAAATATATATAAATATACCATGTATAAATAACATAACAAACTATACTTCGAGGCACGCGAGAATTACCGACACACAATAGTCGTCCGTGGTTGAGCGTCTGCACCGTGGGATACGTGTGTTTACGTAGCTGGGATTTGAGTGTTTTCGTTTATGAAAAAACCTCAGACGCTCGAAAAATATCGTCGTCAAAAACTTCCCGAGGATTTTTTTTGCCGCTCGAGAAATTCGATGTTTTTTTTCGATAATACGATAAATCACGACTGCTGCGGTAATACATTTCGATTTGGAGACGTGAAATATGAGGTTGGCGATGCTCGCACCGTTTCCTGCGCCCCTGGGGATTAGACGGATGGAAGGAACGCGGATTCCTATGAACGGGATGGAGAAAAGCTGCTTCGACAATACTTTACTACACGGAGACGCGAAATCATAAATACAACGATACGATACAATACAATAACGTAGACGACTATCATTCGACTGTAATTCACATAATTCTATTTCGCTAAAAAAAAAAACGAGTAATAGAGTTTAATGTCTATACGATATTTCGCAAACATAACTTCAAATTTTTAATCAATAGCAGTTAAAAAATTAATTTAAAAAATTGAGCTAAAACCATAGACGGATTTTTGCATTAAATAACATTTTTGAAGTAATTGCTCATCAATACCGACGATTAACTTGTAGGGTTTTTTTTGTTGATTCGAAATCACTTTTTTTCTGAATATTACGTTCGATCTTTTCTTTTAATTTGCTTTTGCCATCCATTAATTTCACATTAACGGAGCAGCTTCTACAAGGATACGTATTAGTCGATCCTCGATGGATCGATTTGAGATTCCAGGAGTTCATCAGTTACGTCGACGACGAAAAATCCGAGGATCAGCGTATTTTTTCTTCCACGAAAAATAAAAAAAAATAACCAACCATCGTTAAAATCTGTTATGAGGATAAAAATATCGAGCGAGTTCGGAGCACTTTAATGATTTCTTGCCGAGAACTTTCGTTATCCCGACGAATTTATCCTCGGAAAACTGATCTAATATAAGAAAAAAAAAAAAATTTATCGAGACCCAAAGGCAAAAACGCGAAAGATTGCTTTTCCCGATACTCGTCGTTGAGGCCGTACGCTCGACGTGTAAAAAAAAAAAAAAAAACAACCAAACTTAGCGAAAATTTTCTTCCCTTTTCAAGATGACATCATAAAAATGGAGAAAAAGGACAAAAAGAAAAAGGCTGTTGCCGCCAAGGGAAAGGGTGGTGGCAACGTCGGAAACGGGGCGAAAGGCGGCGCGAAACGTAATCGCGGTGGTAAAGGACCGCGAGGAAACGCTCGCGGTGTTTCCGTGTCCGGTCGCGTCGCCAAAGCGACCAAAGCTAACGTTGCCGCCCCGAAGAAACGTCGCGTTCAGCAGCAACAGCAACAACAACAACAGCAACAGCAGCAAAATACCGTCAGAACGGGATTCGTCACGAAGCGTTACAACAAAAATAACAAAAAGAACAATAACAACGCGAAGAAGAACAATACCGTCGGTGGAGGAGGTCTCGTCAGATCGCGAAGTAACACCGCGCTGAATCGTCTGAAAAACAATAACGCGATCATTAACAACAATGCGCGAGGAGCGTTTACGGCTCGTCGTGGTAATGCCGGAAAATTCGGTTTGACGAGAAGCAAAAGTCGAACAAATTTAATATCACCAACCATGAAGCGCTTCTTCACGAACAACAAAGGAGCATTGAAGAGAACTAACAGCCTACCGAATCTACGGGATCCGACATCGGTTCACAATCGCTTGGGATACCAAAGTCCAGCGCAGGTGGCGTACAGAAATCGTGTTAAACGCGCGAAACAACTTTTGCTTCAACGACAGAATCAGAGAATGCAGGTTCCCAACGAGTACAGGGTAAATTGTCGTGAATATCAAGAATCGCTATGATTTTTTTACGTATTTATTATGGTATTACTTTATTAATCTATTTTTTAATTATTTTTTAATACAGGTGCCGCACAACGGAAAAACTATGACGAATCTTCAGCAACGAGCGCTCGTCGAACGCCGCCAACAAATTCTCACTCCTCAAAGAAACTTTAACAGCGTTGGACTTCGATCTGATCAAATTTTAAGAGCTCAGAGACGCGCGCTGTACGCACAGAAACTCATGAGATTGAAGTACGATATTTACATATAATTCGGAGGCTGCAAAAAAAAAAGATTGATAAAAATTTAATGTAATGGTACTGAAGGTTTTTACGCGTAAACTGGTAAATTTAACTTAATTGGGATGAAAAATGAATGTACAGTACATTAAAAACTGTAATCGATACTTCACTTCAATTCAACGGTAAAAGTATTTTAAATTCAGTAGTTTATTTTAGTTTCACTGTAAAAGTATTTTAATTTTTCATCACTTGTGTCTTGTGCGTTAAATTTAATTATGATGAAGAATTAATGTCCGGTATATTGAAAATTGCATTCGATACTTTACTTTCACTAATTTGCTCTAATTTTTCCATAAAAGTGCTTTAAAATGAGCAATTGAAATTCACCCTAAAAGTACATTCATTTTTTATCTCTTGTATATTATGCATTAAATTTAATGATCCCGTTTATGCATAAAGTCTTTTAATTTTTTTAGTACTGTCTATTGACTTGATATCGCCTCGTTCGATTTCATTCGGAACCGAGAAATATATTTTTTAACATTTTTATCGTTTACTGTTACAGCGCGCTAAGGATGAACCCGAATCCAAACGTGAATTTCATGTGTACACTTGGCGACGATTATTCGCCTGGTATTCGTCAACGATCGCTCAGCATGGCTCAGCCGCAAAGTCGGGGAGGAATGAATCCTCGTCAATTGTCGAGAGCGCGATCACCTTTCAGACCAAATCCCCAAAACATGGCGGCTGTAAGATATACCTATTGAAAACAAAAAATTTAAGGTTCATTGCGATTTTTTTGTAATCTTTTATACTATTTTTTTCTTTACTGCAGCTCGGTCGCGCACCGCTCTTCGCTCGTCAGCCACGTTCCCGGTCACGATCCCGATCGCGATCGCGTTCTCGCAATGTCCCAATCGCTCAATCCGGCGCCTCCGTCGACGATCGAACTTTCAGCGAAATGATGTACAGCCTGACAGGAAATCTCGGCGTTACCGAACGTACCCTCAACGATCGATTTAGCTTCTAAGCGTGAAAAAAGAAACTAAGGTGAACACACACACACACACACACACACACACTTAATATTATTGAAAAAATAAAAAAAACAACTTATAAAGACTGCAAATATCGTTATATAAAAAGTGCGAAGAGAGCAGAGAAAATGAGAGCACCCAAGATTCACGAGTTCATTGTTTCACGGGTGAGCTAAGCGCCGATTCGCGCGCGGGTGCGAAAAAACGAAATATTTATTTTATTTTTCCTTTTCTTTTTTTTTAATTCTTTATTTTAAAGAAAATTATTATCGGACAATTTCTTTTATCATTTAAATACAAGTTTCGATATACGATGCATTGAATCGATACTCGTCTGGATTGCAACATTTCTTTATCCTTTGTGAATAGATCACGAATTTTTTTTTTTCTTCTTTTTTCTATGGTATTATGGTGCATCGACGGCGATAGGCAACGTAATATCGTGCTATTTGCATTGTGAAACTGTCGATGCTGTTATTCAATCTTATGGGGTCTCCTTCGATAGACGGAACGACGGACGCCGGCGATTATCTGCCGGTTTCACGCTTACTTTTCGACGCATAGTACCATTTTTTTTTTTTTTGTAAAAAATCAATTATATTATCTTCTGAGGATTTTTCCAAAAATTCAACGGAATCGAATCTTTTTTTTTGATACTTTTTTCAAATGGGTGTTATCGTCGAGCGGAAACTTGTAAAATGAATCTGTACATTTTCCAAAAACATTTGTTTTTTTTTTTGTTCGTTTCTTTTATCGACAATTTTTACTTTTGTTCTCTGTTTACATGAACCTCTGGAGATTCGAGGTTTGAAAAATCGTGATACGCAGTTCTCGATTTTATCGTAGAACAGTTTTCACCGTCGACTTTGCCCCTTCGAAACTTCGGAATTTGTACAATTACTTTTTTACAAACAGCTTCTTCGGGTCGATCGCGTCATCGATTTAGTATTTGATATGATATTCGCTCGAAGCTTTCTATAATTTTCCGTGCCGATCAAAGGTCCGTCAATCCGTCGATCTTACTTATCTCCTCGAAGGTGAAGTGTCGAGCGGTCTGTTGTTTTTTCGACGGAGATTCTTCAAGATAAAACAACTAGTGCTGAATGTACAATGTATAGAAGATAATGAATAAAAAATTTCATTTTTCGAAATTTTCTTAGTCGAGATTGCGGGACTGATAAAAAAAAACATAAAAAAAAGCATATCTTAACACACACAACCGTTCTGTGTCCCATGGACACAATTTTTTTTTCATACAACCGATCAGCGTCACGTACGATTTACTTTTGTTTTATTCGAAAAAAAAACAAAAAAAAAATTATCGCTTTTAATTTCGCAAAACTCATGCAACAAAATGCGTAATGATTTTTTCGTTCTCTAGTATTATTGTTAGTAACATAGAGATTTCTGTATTAAAAATATAAAACTTGATAAGGTGCGTAGGAACAAAGCAAAAAAAAAACAATTTCTGTGTTCGAAGCAATTAGATAGTAAATCAACGATAATGTGCGATTTCGGAGCTCAAACTCACAATTTGTCATCAGCAATAAATTTCAGGATTCCCGTCGAGCATAACTAACAAATTAAAAGAACATAGATAAATTAATTGCTTCGCTTCCCCTCTGCTAAATCGACAGTGTTTTATTTTTAATTTTTCCGTCTTCATCGCTCCGATTTATCATAATTAGCAATTAGCGCATTACAATAAAGCGTCACACGCTCGACGGACGTTTGTAACGCGGAGTTCCAAAAATATAAAAAAAAAGTATGCAAATCAACAAACAAATGAGATGCGAGACAATTAACGATACAAATGTAATATAAAAAAAAATATATATTATCAATTATTATCTCATAGGCTCGTCGCAGTGGATGTAACTCTAAGAATCGTTGGTTCAAAGTTTCATCTAATAAAACTTCGATGATCTACATTATCAAGTAATGTACAGAAAAAAACCGTATATCGTTTTATTGCTTATCGCGCCTTTCCTCTTACTCAGCCGCGGCATCGTCGCGCGAACATTTATAGCGTAGTTATGATAATTACATTTTTTTTTTCAAATTTAAATAACGCGATTGTCGATGAGAAAAATCGAAGGCGGTGATCGTGTTACCCTCGCGGTTTGCATAGATACTTTCAGTTCAAAAACAAGGTCAGTGGTTTCTTATCGAGTATATTAACAAGGCAACGCGGATGCTGCGTTTATTAATCGAGTTGCTTCGCATAACGCGAGAGATCGTTTTCTCGGACACGAGTTTGCGTCGTGTTTGCGTATTTGCATTGCGCTTTACAACACAAAAAACGCCTGTATCCGCGTCTTTTGTTTAGTTGATCGGCTGCTACGCGCCGCAAACGACAGACATTTCGACTAAATTTTCACGTACTTCTGACGTCTCAATGACGAGCTTCGAATTTTTTTTTAATTACTAACGTTGCTGTTTAATTGAGATAATTTTTTAAAAATATGTTAAGTGATAAATAAAATGTTAGAGGATTTAGAGGAGAAAGAAAAACTGATAATATGTCATCGCGATTATTATCGTCGTTGAGCCGCCGCGCTGCTAATATTGGAAAGCAGGTAAGTCGACAAATGCGCAGTTATATTTAAGAAATAAATAAAATAAATTTTTCGCAAAGTTTATATTTAGTTTTTAGGGATAAAAAAATCCGCGGATCCTGAGATACAACGGAGAAATTTGAATGTTCACGAGTACGTTGCGCACACTTTTCTCAAGGAGGCTGGAATACCAACAGCGCCGTTCGGAGTCGCCAAGAGTCCGGAAGAAGCGGCGAAACTCGCTGGAGAACTCGAATCGAGAGATATAGTTCTCAAAGCTCAAGTTCTCGCGGGCGGCCGCGCTAAAGGACAATTCGAAGGCAGTAATGTCAGCGGAGTCGTTATTTGTGAGACGTGAGTTTCTTAAAAGCGTTAATGTAATTAAATAAACAAATATCGATTACAAAAAAATGATTACATGAAAAATTTATTTAAAGAAAATTTATCCAAAGTTCGTAAAAAAAAAAACAAAAATGTATTAAAAAAAAAATTCGTTTATATTTTTTATTTACAGTCCTCAGGAAGCGGAGAATTATGCCGCGAAGATGTTGGGGAAATTGCTCGTCACAAAACAGAGCGGAAAAGAAGGAAAGATATGTAACAAGGTGATGGTTACGAGCAGAAAATTTCCGCGAAAAGAATTCTATCTCGCCGTTATGATGGAACGAAGTTTTGGCGTAAGAAATAATAATAATTTGTGGAGAACAAAACTTCGGGTAAATTGAAGCTATTTGGACGTTTAAAAAAATAAAATTTAAGGGTCCCGTTGTTATCGTGTCGACCGAAGGCGGTGTCAACATCGAAGACACAGCGGCTACGAATCCCGAGGCAATAGCTTATTTTCCAATCGACATTATGTGCGGAATTAGCATCGAACAGTCTCGAGAAATAGTCGCCAAGTTGGGTCTCGATGAAGCAAAAGCGGAAGTTATAGCGGAAGTAGTTTGCAATCTTTACGAGTTATTCTTAGCGAAGGACGCTCTGTTGCTCGAGATTAATCCTTTCGTCGAAGATATCTGCGGTGACTGTGAGTTTCGAACTTCCGATTTTTAATCGTGTTGTATATTTTTTCGATTTTTTCTCAATAAGAACGAAAAAAGAAAAACGCGTATTTACAGATTATGCTTTGGACTGCAAATGCAATTTTGACGACAGTGCGGAGTTTCGTCAAAAAGAATTATTTGCGCTGAGGGACTGGACGCAGAAAAATCCCAGCGAGGTACAGGCTGATAAATACAATTTGAATTATATACCCCTCGACGGCAATATTGCATGTATGGTAAACGGTGCCGGTCTCGCAATGGCAACGATGGATATTATTAAATTGTACGGTGGTTCGCCGGCCAATTTTCTCGATGTCGGGGGCTCGGCGACCGCTGAAACGGTTATGGAAGCTTTTAAAATATTATCGGCGGATCCGAAGGTAAAGAAGAAACAACGATGTGTTTCGTTTATAAACAAGAGAACGACGATAAAACATCGATTATCGTTTTTTCGCGCAGGTAGACGCTATACTTGTTAATATATTTGGTGGAATAATGAGATGCGACATAATTGCCGAGGGTATAATACAAGCTTCGAAAAGTTTGAATCTCAAAATTCCCGTGATAACGCGATTACAGGTACAAAAAATTAAACGGAACCTTTTTTTTTTTTTCATTGCACGTTCTCGTGTTCGATACATCGATATTATTATTGTTACAGGGAACAAAGGTGGAAGAGGCGAGGACGCTGATAGGAAACGCAAATTTAAAAATCATTCCAATTGACGATATGAGCGAAGCGGCCGACGCTTCCGTAAAAGTTGCGAAAATGATTAACATGGCAAAGTCCATGAATCTCGAGCTCGATATTTCATTGAGGAAAGATCAATTGACAAATGATAAGCATCCTAGAGATTGTAATTAGTCGCATCACTTCGTAATAGGATTATGTCAACGATGAATGAACATTTACTCAACGGACTAAGTTTTCATTCACCGGTACCATCGCTCCTGTAAATTTCGTATGAAAAAAAATGTTTATAATGTTTTAATAAAAATCGAATAAAAATGCAATTGTCGATAACAAATGAATGGCGAAATTCAATGCTCGTAATCCGCGCTCGCATTACGATTTATTGGAATAACAAAATTTTTGAGCCACGCCGAGTTTTTTTTATTATTATTTTGAAATGTACGCAAAGGCCGCTAATACACGTAAGCGCAGCAACGATCGTAAAAGACGTCGCGTTCGCGCTCTTTGGACTTTCGTCGTTGCCATCTTTCGGTGCGCGATGCGCTTACGTCATTGAACGACAAAAGAAGGCAAAAGAGTTCGCGTTCTATAGTACAGTGGATAGAATAGGTACAGTTTGTGTGCGCACCCGTGTGGCGATAGATTATATATACAGTGATATAGGCAAAAGGCGGGGTAGGAAAGTGGGGACACGAGGAGAGGCCTGGCAGATTGACACTCAGCACAAGCCAGTCCACTGCCGCCGCAGTAGAAAGATGGCTACTATGTTGTCACGGACGATATCGTTAGCGGAGAATCTCACCCGTTTTAACGGGGCCAAGGTACGTGTTTCCGCACATTGTGAAATATACATCGATCTATTCGGAAATTCTGTACGCGAGTATTTTTTTCAACATTAAAAATGGCGATTTCGTTCGACGGGCCCAACTCATACGAGAAATTTTACGATGAAAATCGAGGGGCGATCACCATATTAGATGTGTGTAGTCTGCTAAATTGGGCGCCAGGGTCAAGCGATTCGAAGCCAAGGATTTTGCTTTGTGAAACCCTCGACATCGCTAACCCGAATTTTTCTCTCGATTTGCTGAATGACAGTTATGTAACGTTATACCGATGTTCGAAGGTGAATTTTTGAAACATTTTTGGTGACCCGGTTGTACTTTAAATACGTCAGATTAGCGTGATAATTGAATTATTTAAACTACTGTGTCCTATCTCTCGCGGAGACTGCTCTCTTCACGTCATTGTCGCGTGAGCCCGACGTCTCTTCGAACGTCCGTAATCCTCCATGACTGTAAACTACGGGGCGCTCCTCGAATGATTCACTTCACTCGACTTGTTCTTGACAGTTGTGTGTTTTTTTGTTTTTTCTTTAACGCTATTACGCGGCCGTTGTTTTTATTGCATCATGTAAAAGAAATAATCAATGAGTAATCGATGTCTCGCAAGACGAAACATTCCGATCGTTCGCGCATTTACGCCCGATCGTATTTTGTACTCCAAAAACTTCGAACATGTGTCAACACTTTGAGGATAAAATAATCTATATGACAACGATACAACGATGCATGACGCCTATATCGTTTACTATATCTACAGATATAGACAATCACATAGATATTCTTACACGCCAGTTATAAAAATAGATAGACCTGTTTTGTTCGCGTTTCACGTTTGATTCAATGTCACGGACATCGAAAACGATGTTTGCGCAAGAGCAACATTTATGTCCGATTATCATTGTATATATATGTGTATTTTTTTAAGCGGTTGAATAAAAATTGTAATTTATCGTGTGAGAAAAAAAAAAAATTGTTTGTTTATTATCGATCGATAGATTCTCGGCTGCAAAAATGGATTGGCCAAACAACCCGTGAGAAATTTGAACGTTCACGAGCACATAAGTTACAGTTTGTTGAATGAAGCGGGAATTCCAACGCCGAAATTCGGAGTCGCAAGGACTCCGGACGAGGCGAAGAAGTTTGCAGCCGATCTGAATACCAAGGATATCGTACTGAAGGCACAGGTGCTCGCCGGTGGACGAGGAAAGGGACATTTCAAGGACAGCAGCTGCAGCGGCGTCAAGATGTGTGAAACGTAAGTTTCATAAAATATTACGATAGAAAAAAATGTAATTCTAATAATAATATATTAATAATAATAATAATACACATTAAAAAAATAATAATAAACGATTTTAACAACAGTAGAAAGTTGTAATGGATTAATTGTTTTCTGTAATGAAATTTTTTTTTTCGTTGTTTTCTCAGACCCGAGGAAGCAAAGAACTTGGCTAGTCAGATGTTGGGTAAATTATTGATAACTAAACAAACCGGCGAGGGCGGTAGAATATGCAACGCGGTGATGGTAGCTGAGAGAATGTTTCCACGCAAAGAATATTATCTCGCTGTGATGATGGAACGCGCTTTTGGCGTAAGTTTTTTCGATCGAAAAAAAAAAAAAAAAAACGAATTAATTGACCATTTTTTTATGGGAAATTTTTAATAATTTTTTTGATGATTCGAAACGCAGGGTCCCGTGATAATTGCCTCGAGCCAAGGCGGTGTTAACATCGAGGAAGTTGCCGCCACAAATCCAACGGCTATAATGTACGAACCTATCGACATCACGAAAGGAATAACGAAAGATCAGGCCGAGCGTATCGCCGTTAAATTGGGATTGGAGAATGTTAAGGATTACATTTCGCAGATTATTTTGAGTCTCTATGCTATGTTCCTGAAGAAAGACGCTCTTCTTTTGGAAGTTAATCCACTCGCCGAGGACATTAAGGGAAATTGTAAGAAAATAATTTTTTAAAATTTATTCGGCATTATTTTTTTTTAAGGAAATTACAACTATAAATTGTCATATTATCTTTGCAGATTTCGCTCTCGATTGCAAATGCAGATTCGACGACAACGCGGAATTCCGCCAAAAGGATTTGTTCGCATTGAGAGACTGGACTCAGGAAGATCCGAAAGAAGTCGAAGCAGCGAAGTTTGATCTGAATTACATCGCTCTCGATGGCAACATCGGTTGCATGGTCAACGGCGCTGGTCTCGCGATGGCTACGATGGACATTATCAAGCTGCACGGTGGAGAACCCGCGAATTTCCTCGATGTTGGCGGTGGCGCCACGAAAGATGCTGTCAAAGAAGCTTTCAAGATTATCACTTCCGATCGCAGGGTAATGGAAAAAAAACAAAAAAATCATTGCACGATTGTTAATAAAAACTTTTCGAATCAAAATCAAAATATTGATACAATTCTTTTAACAGGTGCATGCGCTTCTCGTTAATATCTTCGGTGGAATAATGCGATGCGACGTTATCGCTGAGGGTATCATCGCGGCAACCAAGGAACTCGATCTCAAAATACCCGTTGTTGTTAGACTACAGGTAAAAAAAATCTAAAAAAAAATGAGAACAGCTTGCAATTTTTTTTTTTTCTTTTATTTAATACATTTTTATGGATTTTTGTATTTTAGGGAACCAACGTAGACGAGGCGAAAGCATTAATTGCCAACGCAGGTTTGAAGATCGTTCCGGTCGATGATCTCGACGAGGCCGCGCGTGTAGCCGTGAAACTTTCAACAATCGTTAAATTAGCTCAATCTGCCAATCTGAGTGTCAACTTCGAGATACCCCCGATCTCATAGATCCCATCATTAGAAAGAAAGTAACAATAAAAAAAATAAATAAAAGAAAATAAACTCGCGTATGCATATTAGGAAGTCGACAAGGAGGAAAGAAGTAAAAAAAACAAAGAAAATATCGTACCCGAGAATTCGACAAAGTCGTGTTATCTCCTTCAATTTTGAATGAGAAAAAGTTTCGTTTTGGCGGAAAAGTCTTTTGACTAAATGTAACTATCGCGTCATTCATTGTCACTACGTTTTATTTGCTTTTACCGAAGAGTCTCGTAGCGCTTTCGACTCTTAATTATCTGAATTCTCTCTATCCGTAACTCTAGATAATATCTCGTTGCTCACCGAATTATCTTGCAGCATTCGTGAGACGTGACGAAAGAAAAAAGAAAACAAAAAAAAGAAAAAAAAACGAAGGAAAGTAACACTTTCTCGTGAATAAGATTGTAATCTCAGGCTGGTAATGTAATACGATTTAAAGATGTGTTCCTGTGCGCGTGTAACACGCGAAAAAAAAAGAAAAAAAAGCCCGTACACTCGTTGTTGAAGTATAAAAGTATATTGCGTTGCGTGCAGAGCATGAAGCTGAAGTTCGTTTTGAAAAAACTGAAAAAAAAAAGTAATAATTCAAATAATAGGCACAAAAGGCTCCATTTTGAAAGAACGAAAAAAAAAACAAAACCAAATTGAAATATAAAAATTCTGATTCTTTTTCCCCCCAAACTTATAATATCGTTCTCGGTGACGAGGACACCGTGATTCAGTATTAAAGATTAAAAAAAAGATCTATGATATTTTAGTATTTTTGTCCGACCGTTGCACATGGGGGCGAATTTTGACATTGTCGCGGAATATCGACATTCGATTTGCTTTGTCAGTATTCGCCTTTATCGTACACGACAATAGCCGGACTGTCATTTACTGTTCTACGATTTAAACTATTTTCAGCTGTGGAAGATGACGATTAAAAAAAACGAAAGGAAGCAAAGATTGAAACAAGAATTGTTGTTATAAATATTACACTAAATTATCCCCGTCACTGAAAATGCCTGTCTAATGTAACATAAATACTTATATACATATGTATACATAAATTATTTTACATATTTTTTGGTTTATTTACAAACTTTATTATTTCGATACTGAAACTATTTATATAGATATACATGCATTCTTCCCTTTTGCCGCTCTTTGTTTGTTTATCTTTAATGCTCAATCCTTCCTGCAATATTTCCCATTGGCAATTAACCGATGCAGTGTGTACTAATGAATTGAATTAGATAAAAAGAGCAACAAAATCGCAACTTTTAATTATTTATATTATCTCGAATTTATACTTTCAAATGACCGGGAGGACGATCGTTTTTTTCAAAGCGAGAAGAATTCAAAACCACCGCAATACATGCAAAAACATTCCGATGAATAAAGCAATAAAACAACATTTTTTTTGTCACGAAATGATCTTGCAGCTAGTTGCTCAATTTTTTGTGTACACAAAAAATCAACAATGCTTTTGTTTCGGAACTCCTTATATATAGATTACCGTGTAATAACCGGAACTGCATAAAAACGAAACTATATGGTTCGAGCGAACAACAAAATTCTCGGAAGCGTTCTTGCCGTTGAATTTTTTGTGATTTATTCATCAGCAATATATCGAAAGTAAACTTCATTGCATTTATTATAGATAAAAGAAAAATTAGTCACCGTAACTTTTCACTTCGTAAAAAAAAAAAACGAAAAATTGGCACTTTCATCGGCGCAGCAGCACTATCAGCGCACACGAACACACACACACACGCACACACGCACACACAATAGTCTTCAATAGCTCCCGTAGATAGACGAGTATAGTAGTAGAGAGATCAGCAGTGGTTTCAGAAATGCTACCGGCGGTAGGCTTTCAATGAAAATACTGCAATCGTTATCCGTTGATACACGAGTGAAAGAAAAAAAATTAAGTGCATACTCGTGCCAAACTCGAACACGTCGAGCGATCGATAATTGGAGCGAACACTACTTTTTCGGAGATTTTTTTTCATCGACAAATTATTCATTCCTCTCGAGCGTGAGATCCCCGCTTGTCGCATACGCCGAGTGGCAAATTCGACCGGTCGTGTGAAAACACACGAAGATCCACAATCATGGCTAGTGTCTCGTATCAGATAGCAAATTTGCTGGAGAAGGTAAAAAGAAATTCTAATCCAATTCCAATTTCATTGCTTCGAGAAATTCCTCATTATTCCGAATATCCGTCGAAAAATCCTCCAAGTTTCAACGATTTATATCAGCTCGACAGCCGTTTTTTTCACCATAAAATACGCTTGACATAACCTGTTTTTTTGCGAAATTCACTGTTTTTTTTTAATTCGCGCATCGAATAATCTGTCACACGTGAATTTTTATTCGTTTAGATGACGTCCAGCGACAAAGACTTCAGATTCATGGCTACTAACGATCTCATGAGCGAATTGCAAAAAGACAGTATAAAGCTTGACGACGATTCGGAGCGAAAAGTAGTTAAGATGTTGCTACGCTTGCTGGAAGACAAGAATGGCGAAGTTCAAAATCTTGCTGTGAAATGGTAATATTCCATTTTTTTTTTCACCGAAAAAACTAAAAAAAATGTTTATCGTCGTTAATCGGTCGTTTGTGCGCAATGCTAATTACGTTACAGTTTGGGTCCGCTAGTCAATAAGGTGAAGGAGTATCAAGTGGAAACTATAGTGGATGCTCTGTGTACTAATATGGTATCGGACAAAGAACAGCTCAGGGATATATCTAGCATAGGCCTAAAAACAGTTATATCGGAACTTCCACTGGGATCGAGCGATTTGGCTGAAAATGTTTGCAAAAGAATCACCGGACGTTTGAGCAGCGCTATCGAGAAGGTAAAATCGCAATCTACCAATATTAATATCGTGACAAACAAATAAAGTGCCGAGTCATTCTGTGAACGAATGAAACTCGTTGACTTATCAATCAAAAAATTGTATACAAAATCTCGATGTCTTATTAATATGCGCGTACTAATAATCTCAATAATAACAATAGTTTCAACAACTATAAACTACCAAATTGGCCAAAAATTATTTTTATGAAATTAAAAAAAAAGTTGTCTTAAAGAGTAAACAGAGACCTTTGGATTTTTAAATTAATTTTCAACAAAAAATAATTAATACAAGTATAGACAATATTTTTATTGACAACAATACAATAATAATCGTAGTTTCAACAATTATAGTATAATAATTGCATTACAGAAAGAATGATTACTAAAAAAAAGTTTAGTTAGGTAACGAAGACAGAGATTTGAATATTGAAAATGAATTTCCGAACAAAAAAACGAATAGTATTAAGAAATAATATTGTTATTAAGAATACTGAATCGATTACTTAATAAACGGAAAACTGATAAATTTTATTCTATTAATTAATTGCCAGCAAGAAGACGTATCGGTGCAGCTGGAAGCATTGGACATAGTAGCGGATTTACTATCAAGATTCGGTTCTCTTCTCGTCACCTTCCATCCGATAATTCTGGCGGCTCTGTTACCGCAGTTATCATCGCCGCGCCAAGCGGTTCGCAAGCGCACAATAGTCGCGCTAAGTCACTTGCTAACGTCGAGTAACAATTTCCTCTACAAAAAATTGCTCGATCATCTCCTCGACGGTCTTTCAAGCCAAAAAGTGAAAAACGTTATCCGTACGTACATCCAATGTATCGCCTCGATATGCCGACAAGCGGGACATCGTTTCGGCGAGCAGATAGAACGCGTTATGCCATTAATCGTGCAGTACAGCAACGAGGACGACGACGAGTTGCGCGAGTATTGCCTCCAAGCATTCGAGGCATTCGTCTACAGATGCCCTAAGGAAATAACTCCGCACATCAACAAAATCATCGAGATATGTTTGGCTTACATAACGTACGATCCAAATTACAATTACGACGACGACGTAAATGAGCTCTTGGACAGCGACGGTGTCGTAATGGAGACCGAGGAGGACGGCGAGGAGGACGCCGAAGACGAGTACTCTGACGACGACGACATGAGTTGGAAAGTGCGTCGCGCAGCCGCGAAATGTCTCGAAGCCGTTGTATCGAGTCGACGCGAATTACTCTCAGAGCTGTACAAAGTCGTATCGCCGGCGTTAATCGCGAGATTCAAGGAGAGGGAGGAGAACGTTAAATCCGATATCTTCCACGCGTACATAGCGCTTCTCCGACAAACGAGACCTTCGTCCGGTGTCGCGCACGATCCCGACTCCATGGAGGACGAAGAAGGACCGATTTCCCTTCTCCAACAACAAGTACCATTGATCGTCAAAGCCGTTCATCGCCAAATGAAAGAGAAGAGCATAAAAACTCGACAAGACTGTTTCTCACTTCTCAAAGAGTTGGTTATCGTTTTGCCGGGCGCCCTGACGAATCATATTCCCGCGCTGATCCCCGGCATACAGTACAGTCTCGGCGACAAAAATTCCTCGTCAAACATGAAGATCGATACTCTCGCTTTCGTTCACACGCTTTTGATAACACATTCGCCAGAAGCATTTCACGCGCACATGGCTGTTATCGCGCCACCGATTATCGCCGCTGTCGGTGATCCATTCTACAAAATAACAGCCGAGGCGCTTCTCGTTCTTCAGCAACTCGTTCAAGTAATAAGGCCTCACGACAAACCCATTAACTTCGATTTTACCGCGTTATCCGGTGAGATATATCAATGCACTTTAACGCGATTGAAAACCGCCGATATCGATCAGGAAGTAAAGGAACGAGCGATCGCTTGCATGGGACAAATTCTCGCCCATCTCGGCGATACTCTTTACGACGAGTTACCGGTTTGTTTGCCGATTTTCCTCGATCGGCTTCGCAACGAAATCACGAGACTTACGACGGTCAAAGCATTGACCTGTATCGCCGCCTCACCTTTGAGGGTCGATCTCGAGCCGATTATGGAAGAAGCGATACCGATACTCGGATCGTTTCTTCGCAAAAATCAAAGAGCATTGAAACTTTGCTCTCTAACGCTTCTCGATACTCTCGTGCGTTCGTACAGTTCGGCACTTCACGCCGATATGCTTGACAAAGTTACCGAAGAATTGCCCGCTCTCCTCAATGAGTCCGATCTCCACATCGCCCAATTGACTTTAACTCTTCTCACCACCATCGCGAAATTACATCCCGCCGCGTTGACCGGCATATCGGAAAATATCTTACCGGAAATTCTCGTTCTCGTTAAATCGTCGCTTCTACAAGGTGCCGCACTGAATTCCATGCTGGAGTTCTTCCAGGCGCTCGTTCAGGCGGGAATACCGGATCTCGGATATCGAGAACTTCTTTCGATGCTCGTCGCGCCGGTTACCCAACAGACTGTTCTTCATAAACAGGCGTATCACTCGTTAGCTAAATGCGCTGCGGCCCTCACGATAACTTGTCATCAAGAAGCACAGAGCGTCGTTGAGCAATTTATCAAAGACGTGCAAAATCCTCAAAGCGACGCTCAACATATATTTGCACTTTTGGTTATCGGAGAAATCGGTAGACACGTCGATCTCTCCGGTATCGGATCCCTGAAGCACGTTATTCTTAATTCTTTCTCGTCGCATTCGGAGGAAGTTAAATCGGCTGCTAGTTACACATTGGGAAATATTGCGGTCGGAAATTTGCCGGAATACTTGCCTTTCATACTGAAAGAAATCGAAGCCCAACCGAAGAGACAGTATCTCGTTTTGCACTCGTTGAAGGAAATCATAACTTGCCAATCGAGCAGCCCGTCGGGAGTGTCCCATCTTCAGAACTTCGTGCCTTTGATTTGGACGCTGCTGTATAGGCACGCCGAGTGCACCGAAGAAGGTACCCGCAATGTTGTTGCCGAATGTCTCGGAAAATTAACGCTTATCGACCCCGCGACGCTTTTGCCGCGACTCCAAGAATCACTCAAATCACCGTCGCCGCTCATGAGAACGACGACTGTTACGGCTGTGAAATTTACGATATCCGATCAGGTAAGTTCGCGCAAACGTTCGAAAAAACCCCATTTATCCGATTCTTGTAATATTTTATCAAGTTCCAGTTTTTAATATCCCTCGTGAAACTTTTTCACTACTAAACGAACTCATTCTTTTTTTAGCCTCAACCGATCGACGCGATGCTGAAACAATGTATGGGCAGTTTCCTCGCCGCTCTGGAGGATCCCGATCTCAATGTAAGAAGGGTAGCGCTCGTTGCATTTAATTCTGCGGCACACAACAAACCGATGCTCATCAGAGATCTTCTCGAATCCGTGTTGCCACAGCTCTACACTGAAACACGAACCAAGGTGCGTACTTCGGTCGAAAAAAAAAAAAAAAAAAACCGCCTCCAGTACCGAAATATCGACGAGTCTTATTGATTTATCGATAATCGCAGACTCGATATTTTTGTAACAAAATTTCGGCAAAAATTTAGATTTTTTCGTTGAATTTGCGATAAAATCGAATTCCTAGAATTTTAGGGTTTTAACTCCACTATTTCGATGTGTGTATTTCATATTTCGAGTATTTCGATTTATAAATACACAAATTAAAAAAAATGATTTATGAATATTTTTCTTACAGAGAGAACTGATAAGAGAAGTAGAGATGGGGCCGTTCAAGCACACGGTTGACGACGGTTTGGATCTCCGAAAAGCAGCATTCGAGTGCATGTATACGTTGCTCGATTCCTGCCTCGACAGACTCGATGTATTCAAGTTTTTGAATCACGTTGAGAACGGTCTTCGGGATCACTACGACATTAAAATGCTTACGTATCTGATGACCGCCCGACTCGCGCAGTTGTGTCCAACGGCAGTTCTGCAAAGTATGTTAATTCGATTGTTTCAAAGGGATTCCTCAACGATATCGCGATGAACTTTTGTTTTAACACGTTCTTCGAATGTTTAAGGGTTGGAAAGATTGGTCGAACCACTGAAAAATACGTGCACAATGAAAGTAAAAGCGAACTCCGTAAAACAGGAGTACGAAAAACAGGACGAGTTGAAACGCTCGGCGCTCAGAGCCGTAGCGGCTCTGCTCACGATCCCCGAAGCCGGTGAGTTTAAATCGATTTTTTTTCTTTTTCGCACGAACCAAAACCATTCGTAAAAAATGTATTTATTCGCAGACAAAAATCGATCGCTGAGCGATTTCGTGACTCAGATAAAGGCGACCCCAGAGCTTCAGCCATTGTTCGAAGTTATTCAGAAAGACTGTCCTGGCAGCAATTTGAACGAAGCCAACATAATGGATCAGAGCTAAAGTTTAAGAAAAAAAGAAGGCTACAACGAGGAATAATGATGAAAACGAAAGTCGAATAAAGTCGAGGAAAAAAAAAAAAAAGGAATAATTACGGAATGGCGCGAACGAAGATTAAAAGAAAAAAGAAAAAAATTACAATAGATAACGATTTTTGTAACTTATAGATTGCCCACAAGTTGTGCACTTGCGGTCATATTATTCATAGTTTATTTCTATACGTTATTTTTTCATTATTATTCTTGAATTAAACGTAGTTTCAAATATTAATGTGATTTCAATGTAGCGCACCGTGTATAAACCAGAAAAGAAAAAAAAAAAAAACAAAATAAATTTAGCGAACAGTAATCATCGAGTGATTGCGTAGGGACGGCAATCCCCACCATGCGCCACTCTCCTTAATTCGTTGTTTTTTTTTTACATCAACATTCATTAATTAAGGAGCATATATCGTGTCGCTGAAACAATGTAACTTCTTGCATGATGAATAAAGATGTTACGAATTTTTTTCTTCCGAGAGTCCGAGACGTTTTAAAGTATTACAGGCGCGTGTAAAGATGTCTCTGTAACGTGTTTTCTCGGTTACGGTGGACAAGTGCAATGATCGATGAAGCTAAGCGCCGACGATTCTGAGAATCGTTGCGGCAATTCCGCGACGAGACTAAGTGTCTGGCGGCACGTTGACCGCGCTATGACTAAGCACCGTCGCCAGCCAAAAAACCCTTAAAGCATTCTCCGCTCATCCGTTGTATACACCTTCGTATATTCGGCGCCCACATGCAAGGACGCACGTCGTCCTGTTACCCACGTGATATAATAGTCATTATTGCTCAGTAGGTTAATTTACAAGTCGCGTCCGAACATCGATTCTTTTTTTTTTCATCATGCGGACCTGAGTGACCCAAAAATCTCTTAATAGCGATGTTTTTCTACACGATCGCAGTCTCGCGTGTATCTTAAACCCGTGAAAAACTCATTTCGACTACAGATTATCATTCGGAGAAAAGAAATACGAAAGGAAATCTTTTTTTTCATGATCAGCATATCGAATAATCGAACGCGCGTCTCCGGTCGTTTGAGAGATGCAATAAAACCGTTTTACAAGTTGTAAATTATTCTCACGACACAAATGAATAATAATCGAGAGACGCAGTTTGGAGAATTTTAATTACGAGAAGAGTCTCGAGGTCTCTCCGCCGGTTTTGGCGTCCAAGGGCCTTCCGAGAGAAATCGCGATCAAAGCCGTTACATAAATAATATCATATGCCGCATGACCATGCGACGTACGCGCGATATAACGTATATCAAGACTGGCGCCTCCGTGCCATTTATGTACAAGTGTCGATTTACCGGCCTGTTTACGAGTCTTATTAGCGCGGGCGCAGTGTGAAAAAAAAGTACTCGCGCACTCTCGCGCACCAATTTTAACCTCTCTACGAATCTCGCGCGTTCGCGAATTCTCTACTACATTCTCGTAGTAATAGAACGCGAATTTAGAACAATCGATCGAACGCGTCATTCATAAAACATCGCCGCGTCGTTATGCTGTGTTTATCGATTATATAGACTGTACGACCGAGAATAGAGAAGAGCATTAGAGTTATGTGTGTGTACGTGATTAGGCAAATAGCCAGAATTCACGCGGTCGACAGCCTCCCTCGACGCGTCTTATTACGTAGTCGCGAAGACTACGGCAAATTATACATCACGGCATAAATAAACGGTTCTCGCCTCCTTCTTTAAGACAAACTATGGACTTTGAACTTTCTCTGTTAATCTATCGTTTATTTCTTCCCTTCGTCGCTTGTCTAATTTTCACCGCTATATGAACGAATTTTTTTCCTAAACCGGTCGGAAAATTTTGCCTTTACGAAGAAAGCTTTGAGAAGCTATTTTCGTATTATTGACATTTCACGATTTTCTGAATAAACGTCGTTAAACCGATGAAGGCCCTTGCGAAACTATCATCGAATAGAAAATTTGTTGATTTTATATCTATATAATTTTCATCGCATCGTTCCATCTGCTCTCGAAGCGGAAGGAGGATAAAAGTTATTCGTTGAATTTAGAGAGTCATCAGGAGATCTCAAAGTCCCGCGAATCGCGTCGTCCACCGGTGAACGAGACTTGATATATTATTTTTATTGGAGGAAGAGGCCCCGAGGGGTCATTCCGTCGGTTGCGCTACACTATCGTGCCTAAAAATCAGTCGAGAGTTAAACTGGTTTTTATTGTGTGCCCTCCTTCTCCACTCGTTCCTCCCTGTCCTCCCCGAAGCGAATCTCTTCGTAATGCAATTCGACGTTTCGCATTCCGGAGGTAAAAATTCAATTCGCGGAACGTTAAAGGTGGGTAAAAATACGTTCAAAAATAGCCTTAATCGAATTAGTATTACATCGTGAATTTTATAAATAAAATAGAAAAAAAATGATAATTACTTACGTGTTTAGAATTTAATAATTTACGAAAAAAAAAAAATCGTATGAAATTTATTTACGAGATAATTAATTCGTCCCCCGAGTCTGGAGCATAAAAATTTGCATTTAATCGAGGGGGAGGCCGAGATTCGAACCCTTTGAGACAAGATAACACGCAACGCTTACAAAGCTCACATCCCCTCTCGGCTTTCGGACAGTGACATGTTGGCACCCTGTAATTTAACGATTCAGGCACGAAGTACATAATCTGATCCCACCCCGTGGCTTAGTAGGAAGCGTCACGTTTCAACGAAAATTACACGGCGCTTTGCATGTTGCACACATGCCATCGTTTCGAGGCATCAATTATCATGATTTATTGCGGCTCGCTCTGTACACAAGTGATTTACTGTTCCTCACTCGTACTATGCACTAATTAACGGCTACAAATATTGTTTTAATCATCATTAAAAAAAAAAAAAAAAAAAAAATCTACTGTGATCTCTACTCGTCTTGTCAAACATGTCTACCGACGTTTGTTAACCAAATTTTCCACACGGTGGACCGAGTTTTTGGGTATTAAAGACTGTGACGTCCTGATTCTCGATTCACTACGTCAGTGATCTTGGTGAATAAAAGTCGTTATCTCGGGGAACTCGGGGAATATCCGTTCACGTTCTCGAGATGGGTCACGTATTACTCGTCTACTCTTGGGAAAAAAAACGTGAATGGCTTTCCTGAACGAGCGAACCACGTGACATCAAAGGGACACGCGCGTACCTAAACTGCGCGACGAAAGATTCCGTGTGTCTTCGTAAGGAAATTACAAAATATATTTGTTTCCAAGCAAAGTAGTGAACTTTCCTCAAGGTCACCCTGAAGATGCTCTGTCGCTCGTAGTGTAAAACTTTCTTTTCAATCTTCCGCTTGATAATAATAATAGTAATAATATTAATAATAATGATTTTCACTATTATTTGGATCTGGAGAAATAATTTTTAAGAAATCTTTTTCTAAATCGTCGAGTCTGATAATCTCGTTGCGGCAGCTCGGCAACTCTTTATATTTGAAACGCCCAAATACGTCTCGAAAAAAACAATAAAGTTGAAAACACGAAAGTACGTGGCAGCAAAGTCCGAAGGATCGACCACCCCGAAAACGAATCTCCGGAGTTCTTCACCGAGAATTCCCATCCCCCTTGTCTCGTTCTCAAACTTCGGTGTACCTACGGGAGGCTTCTTCGCAAAGCCGCTTGTTGAACAGAGAGATACTATGTGTCCTCCCCCCCCTCTTTTACGAGTTTTGTCATGCCAAGAGCTCTCGGAGCGACGGTGTATAACCATTGGTGCGGCACTCGGTGTACTGGCGGAGACAGCGGTATATAAAAAGAGACGGTACGGCCTGTAACCAGTCGTGCTGTGCAACGCGACACAGTTGAGATCGCATTCTTGTTTTAACGCGAGCGAATAAATAAAAATCGAAGTATTCCGACAATCAATGAGATATTGAGTTGACGTGTCGGTAAATCGAAGAAAATCGAAGAGTGAAAAATATCGTACAGTTTGCGAGAAGCAAATGTGCGGTACGACAGTGAAAAGAATACATTTTTTTTCCGAACGTGAACATTTTTTTCATTGAAATTGAATCGAACTGTAATCAAGAATTCTCGACGACGAAGTGTTAACGAACCTGTTTGATCGCGCGAATCCACAAATCTTTTTTCCTATATCGGTCACTGCAAGACGATCGTAATCGTTCGATCGAACAACGAAATTATCGAGAAAATGTGTGTTCGCACGTTAATACTGAACGAGGAGGATGAGGCGATCGCGGTACATCCAACGATCGAGGAACGACACATCAACGTTCATCCTCATCAGCAGCAACGAACGAATAAACTGACGAAAGCTAAGGAGAAGTACATGAAAATACACGACGAGATTCTCGAACGCGATCTTGAAATAATATCGCAAAGAAAAGCCGAGGAAGATTTATTTGTATCAGAAATAAACGGCGATATACTCGCAACGAGTACCGCAAAATACAGCGCTTTCCTGAATCTGCTGGCGCGCTACTACGCTAACGTACAAAGATCGCGATTTTACAAGTAAGTATTCCCAATTTTTTTTTCTCGCTCAAATTTTCATCACAGCTCTTCCCTCTTATCTCTATTTGGAAACATAAAAAATACAATATTTGTGAATATAGTTGTCGATCGATCATCACATTTTCTCAACACTAATTTTTTTATTACGGTTTTTATCAACGTAATGACAAGAAAAAAGAAAGATACAGAATTCGCGAATACAGTTGTCAATCAAATGTAATCGTTTTACAAAGGAGTAATTTTTATCACAGCTGTTCTTATCAGCATCGAGACGGAAAAAAAAACGCAGAATTGCCCGATATAGTTGTAAGTCAAATATCACGATTTTTCACGAGTGATCGTTTATCGCAATTCCTATTTGTGTCGAGAATCATTTAAATACGATGATTTTGTGGATCATCAACGTTGTCCCGGCGTTTGACACGAATTTATTTCCCGTTTGTCTTCATCTATGCAAAGAGAACGAAAAATTCATGGACCGCAGCATAATGTTACTTTCGCCAACTATTAAGTCCGCTAGATCACTGTGCCGGATGAACTCCCGCGCTCTTTGATCATAAGCGTTAGTCACGTATGCACTCGCGACTCGCAACTATAGTTATACATAGTGGCCACCGTGTCAGTCCCGGTAACTGGGCTATGGGCCGTACAATACCGATGGCAGCCACCCATTCGAGTTCTTCCGAGAAAACCACTACGATGATATCGAACCTTTTGCTATTCATGAGAAAGTCACCCCGTCGTCATTACAAGATTTTTTGCTATTTATCAGAATTGTATAAGACACAAGAGTCGCGCTAAGAAAGCCGCTCGGGTGTTAACGAGAACCATTCGATCGTGAACGGTACATGTTATAACAGTACGGTGGCGCCGCTAAGAAACAAACGGGCGTATCTCGCACTATTCGCGATGTTAAACGAGTCGAGACACGCCATTTTATTTCTCAATGGTCGCAAGACGTGGGGAAAGAACTCTCGGTAGCTAATTAAAAGAAAAGTTAAAAAAAATGTGTGTTCGATTATCGCGCGCGATACGTTATTACATGGCACCCAAATATTATCTGAATTCGATATCATTTCTAATATTCGTGTTGCGAAATTTCGCGGTTTTTTTTTTCGCCTCAGCGAACTTTCGTATCGTAATAATTGCACGCGTATGTACGCAGTGCGAGGATACGTACTTTGTCGTTCGAAAATTGCTGACTCTTATCGATAATGAGCGTATTGATACAAATCATGTACAATGATCGATTCGCGATTATCTCGTTTCACTCTGCGCGCCTAGAGTTTTTTTTCACCTGTGTAATCTGCACGGAATTGAAGCACAGCGATTCGCTCGGGTTCTCTTCACCCTCGTTAACTCACGTTACCGCGCACCCGCGTCACTCTTTCGGTGGAAACATTTTTTTTATTTTTTATCTTACGATCTCTCGATCACGGCCTCGAGGCTTTCGATCTTCTTTTGCGTCATTTATTAATAAAATTAGGACACGTCGACTCGGATCTTGGGACACGAGGCAAACACGATTCGTGCGTGCAATTGAAGACAGAAAAAAAGAAAAGAAAGGGGAGATCACGAAACTTAAAACGGCCGTCTCGTGTAGCCGAACTGCGGCGAGACATGAAACCGAAAAAAAATGATTAAAAAAAATTACGTGTATCGAACGCCTGTAACGTCGCAAAATTCGTTATTAAAACATTAATAACAGCGAATTTTTGTATTAATCGCGTGATAAAAATCGGAAGACCGTATATTCTGTGTTTAAGCGTAATAAAATACGTCATTACGATCTTAATAAAACGATAAATGTGCACCGGTACACGATGAAGTGTTGCACCTCTTCGTTATTGCATTGCGTCAGGAAACGGACTTCTGATAACGTCGCAACAAGGTTCGAGGTTCCAAGAGGATCGAATTTATCGGGGAGTCACAGTATTCACGGTCACACCGCGGCAAAAAAATATATTAACGATATCATCGATAAAAAAAAATCGATACCGACGATCAGACTTCCTTTTTCAAAGTGATCGAACACACGTTTTCGTGTCTATAAAGTTCTCATGTATACATCGCAACAATGACGGGTACCGAGAACAAAGTGACCTCGCGAATCTTTAATTCGCAACGCGTTACATGAGAGAAAATCTTGGAGCTTTTTTTCGCGTCTACAAACATCGAAAAAACAAACAATTTTTTTTTACTTTCGTGTTATTCAAACATCGTAAAAAAGGAATAAAAAACGTAGCGTATAAAATTTGATTCACCGCGATTGAATCTCGACACGCGAGAAATTTCTCGAATCATCCGTAGCGATCGCGAGTATTATTTTCGGCCCGACGCTAAATTTGCTTACCGCCGGTAGATATCGCGCGGGATTCTCTCGATGACGGGATTATCCTGGACGTCACAACGACGCGTGTCGCGACGGGGCCTGTGACGTCTTTTTCATCGTAGTGAAGAGATCGTCTTCCTATCAATAATGATAACACGCATACGCGATACCTATACGTTACGATTACATACAGATGCGCGATCGCGAGTGCAATAAAAGCTTTCCGCGTATATCCGCACGTTTCTTACACACGAGACTGCATTTTAGTATTGGTGCGATCATATGAACTATGCGAATGTAACACGACGTGGATTGCGTGCGAGATCGCACGTTTACCACCAGCCCCAGCGGTCACGATGATCGAGAATGCTTAGGAAGGCCCCGTGGAAGTCTCCCGCTCGTAAATCATCAGAGGGCAAGAACCGGTATTCTTCCCGCAATAGATATAACACAGCAATCAGACGCCCTGATGACGAGACATTAAACACTCGAAGACCTCGCTATAATATCTGGCGTAGCAAAAGCAAATTGTAGAGAAAAGACATAAGCATAATGGTTCCCAAAGAAAATAGCGCGCTTGCAGATAATACGAAACAAAAAAGTCGAAAAAAAAAAAATAAAAAAAATCAAATAAAAATCTATCGTGTTTATCCAGAGCGATGGCCTCGCTCGTGGTTCCTCGTGGCGCCTCTCGCGTCTTATCGCTAGCTAATTTTTTTTTTGCTCAAACCGATTATCTTCGTTACCGATAAAACGAAATAAAACGCGAGAGAGAGAAAACATACATATATAGTACATTGAAAGAGCGAAAGAGCAGGGTCACCTCTGTAAACAAGCGAAGACCTTCGGCGTCATGAAAAATAGGAATTTTTTCGCGATCTTCACCCTCGATGTTTTAATGTTAATTTTTTTTTCTTTACGAGAAAAACAGTACTTATCAGCCATTATAAATGACACGAGACTGTACACGAGTTTAGAACATCAATGAGACCTTTATTCGGTTTATGACAACACTTTTTTTTCTCGCTTCTCGTTGGGGATAAACGCCTCGAGTTCTCCGCGATGCTTTCTTGAAAGTCAGACATGTATCTCGTCGAGACTGCATTTTTTCACGGGGGGAGATACTACACGGGTTTAGAAGATTAATAGACGTTTCTTTTTATTCTTTTTAATCGACACTTTTTTTTTCTATCCCAAGATCTAACCTCAAAGAATTCATTAATGACTTGTCATTTTCTCATCAATGTGATGCGATTACTTTTCGATGAAAAAAAAACCTCGTCGATCATTCAACGAATCCCCTTTCGATTTTTCGTAACACGTCTTCTATTATAATTTTTTTTTTTTTTTCGTTTCGATCTTTATAATGATATCTCCCGGAGACTTTTGTGCGATTTACTCTGCACTCCCGGCGACCTCGTGTCAAAAGAAATATTTATAGTTTATTATTATCGCAGTTGTAAGATCGTCGATTTAACATCTGGCGAAACCGAAACGACGAGGCGAATTCCCTTAAATTAAAATGATTATATATGTATACATGTGTATAATCGAGATACAGACGTCGTAAATTGGATTTGATTCGACTCATTTTTTTGTTTTTTACATTTGATCACAAGGAACGTGAATGTTGGTGCCGCGAATAAAATTTTAACGTTGCGTGATTCTACACGCGTTACTCTTCACCTTGCGGTAAATCATTTTTTACACTTGGATCGGCCATCGCTTCGAAGAAATAATAAATTCAGAGGGCGAGCGGCCCTCTCGAAGAAACCCAAAGTTACGAGGTTTTTATTTCTTATTTTTTCGTTCCCTTTTTGTTTTCTTCGTCGTTCCTCGGAGGTCAGTGCACTCGCGGCATAACCTCTATCGATGTGGAGGTAACGATTTCTTTAGGAAAAAGATTTAAGATGCTCGAGGGATGACAATGTGTTCGGCTTGCGTGTCTCTTCGATGTTTTCGTCTTGCAATCGAATGATGTTGCTGCTGCAACATTTACGTCGGCAAAACTCTACACTCAATCTGTGGCGCAATAATTCTTCCGCGGGCTTTACAGCCGAGCGATCGAGCGATACGTATTTTCAATGTGCACTTTTATTCCGAGTCAATGGGTTCGCTTTTTTTTTTATTTTCGATACAAAGCTAATAAACTATTAAGTTTGCAAGGACAGGCGTTCGTGCAGAACTGATCTGATTATTGTCCTCGAAAGATCGAACAGTGAGACGCCGAGAAGCTTCTCGCATCGATGAACCAATGAAATTTATGATTGGCGGGGGCATTCGCAGACGATTTTATTATAAGATCGAATAGGTCGGGTTCAACTATTTCGCTAAATGGAACGTGGTTTGTCAACATGCAAAATGTTCGTCGACAGCGATGTCTCGTTTTCATTTCAATACTATCGAGAAATTCAAACAGAAGTCGTATTCATTAAAAATTAAAATATAATGAGTCTGGAAGCGATAGGAGGAAAATTTATGCAATGCCTCGTTGCATTGCACTCTTATCGGTTCTTGTCGTTCCCGGACACCGATTCCTCACAGTCGTAGCGTTACAAAGTTTCGCAAATTATTTCAAAGTCGTTTGCAAAATTGTTGATTGCACCGTCGATAAGCTCAATGCACTCGAACTATCGACTTCAGGATTTTTTTTTTCTTTTTGTTAATGAAACGTCATTATCGCCAATATAAATAAGTATTCGAATAACCCAGTTACGTCGTGCTAAACAATCTCTCGTGACGCAAATTTGTCCACGAGGAAACTTGCGCGGGTGTTTAGAAGAGGGTCTCTAAAAATACATAAAATATTGTTCCGCGCGTACGAGTGATCGTACGAACGTCAACGAAAAAAATTTGCGTCCGGTGAGGGGGGCGTCAATTTATCGTTGTCGCGTTCCCCTTCCTTTCCCCTTTGTCATTTCGGTATTGATGTGTTTCCTCAACGCTGAGTTTGCGTTTCGTGATACGACGAGCGTTAAAGGTGGGCTGCATTCCAAATTTTCTCACGCGACCACCTACGTCTCGGGCGTAAACGCGCGGTAATTTCTTCGAACGCGTGCAAGCGATTTTTTTCTGTGTGGAAAAAAAATTTTCACGCGATTCTGCGGCCGGAGATTATCTATAAGGAATCGCAATCGCGCCGGAAATGAAAACAAAAAATATAATTTTTCGTAATTAACAATTCGCTGATTGACTTTTTGACAAAAAATGTATTGCATTTTCGTAAAAATAAAACAATGTTTTTTTTTTCACCTTTTTCACAACGCACATTTTTTTATCTTGACTCATAACTCAATATTTAAAATAAAAATTCGAGGTGTGAAAAAAAACGTAAACATTATTTCTGGCCATATGATTTAACGAAAAAAAAAAAAAGTTTTTTTCACATGCGATATTCATCATTCTTGACTCATAGTTGAATTTTTAAATTGCCACGTGCAAGTTGATTTTAGTAAAAAAAAAAAAAATTTTTTTTGGCCTTTAACCAGACTTGTATTATTCTCGGACACGCATGTGCCGTTTTGGTTTTTTAAAATTTGAATTAAAAAAAAAACAAAAAAGAAATTCCTTTACGCAATATGCATTCAATACACAATCGGGATGCACTCTGTTTTAAGATGCATTCGCCATCAGTATTGGAGTGCCAAGTAAATTGCCGCGACGATAAGCAGCCTGCAAGGAGCCTTAATGCATCCCCAGATGTAACGTGTCGACACATATCTCTCAGTCTTACGCGGGGCTCCTTCGTTCGCGATATTTCGCGTCTCTTAAAAATAGATGGCGTGTCCCCGCAACTTCGTAACACCTCGCGGACTCTGGACAAACAATTTCTTGAAAGATTGCCAGTCGATCCCGAAGCTATAAGTTTTTTTTTGTTGCTTTTTTTCAAATGCGTATATATCGTAGACAGAGTTTATCTATCGATTTGTCTGGCTGATACCTCATAATTCCCACAAACCCGGTGATTAATCGGAGTCCAAAGAGTTCCAATCCTCCGTCGTAAAATCGCGTTCGATGACCGACAAATCTCTCTGCGCGAAAAACGATAAGATCCGAATTATATAGACAGTAAAAAAAAATCCGAATCTTTCGTCTGCCGGCGGTGGAAATTTTTAGGCATCAACTGTTACATTTAAAGTTACGTACAATTATAATTAAAAATGTGTGGTTCGTAAGGTATAATAAAAATTATAGTCGATACTTTACTGAAAACCATTAATTTTTTTTTTTTTGTTACTATTGCACTTTCACTTAAAATGCATATAAACTTCCGTATTGAGTTTATAAATTCTTTTACAGTGTTCGACAAAACTCATCGGAGTTTTCAGATTTATTATGCATCGGAGTTATTATATTAGAATTAAGCGATTTTTTTTTCTTTTTCAGGATCCTATTCTTCACGACGCAACCAGCGCACATAATAATGATCGCAGCTGTTCTTTGCGTTACTTCAGCGATGGTACCGAATTCTGATAGAATTCACATGTCGGGACATCCGCACACGAGAACAGCGTCGTTCATCTATCTCGCGGCTTTCGTTATGCATTTTGGCGCACAGATCTGGATGACCTTCGTTTCCGGTCTGTCGCTGTATTTCGCATTGCCGCGACACACATTTGGAGAAGTCCAACGGGTTCTCTTTCCGAGATACTTCACTATAAACGCGTGTCTCAGCCTGACGACACTTTTGATATTCGTGAAACATCATCCGGCGCATACATGGGACACGGAAATTGCTATCCAGGTATGTAGCTATCGAAATAAAAAAAAAAACAAAATCATTTCTTTAAACTTTTTATTTTCATTATGAAAAAAAAATGTGTTTATAAATAAAAAATTAATAGTTCGATACCTCGAATTAAAAAATCCATATTTCCCTTTTAAAAAATGTATTAATTATTGTTGATTGATTTATTTTTTATTCGTGTTATATTATTATCATATCTTCAATATTAAAAAAAGGGATGTTTCGTAATTCCAAAAAAAAAAAAAAAAAATCATTCCCTAACGAAATTCATTACATTGGTAACGAATTTCATTTTCGAAATTAGTTAAATTTTCTTTCAATTTAATTAAATTAATCTTTAATTTTTTTTCGCAGGTCGGCGGAATGTCCGGTGCATTTTTTCTGGAGCTTTTGATTCGTTTATACTTAACGCCACCGTTGTTAGCTTTGATGGTTCAGAAAAATATGATAGAACGCGCAGCCGGCGTGGGAAACGAAATTGGTCGTCATAATCCCGGATCTCTGAAGCATTGTCCGCACTATTTAAAAATCCACGGCGCCTTCCGTCGGGTACATGTATCGATAGCAATGGGAAATATGCTAACTATGGCCTGTACGGTGCTTCATCTCCACTACATAGCGAGCAAGTTATGTGTTTTATAAGGAGAATATCGTAGCAATCATTTTTTTGTTCTTCGTTATATCCACGTTTTCGTCGTCGTCGATTACGACGCTATTGTAACCGTGTAAATAGTTAAAAAAAAAAAAAAAAAAAAGCAACATAATCTTCCATCGAAGTGAGCGTTTTCGGGAAATTTCTATGACTCGGTCACAGGGAAGCCTTGAAGATATAAAAATAATAAAAAAACCGACAATAATCACTGTTGATTCGGATCAACGAGAAAAAAACAAAAAGATAAAAAATCCGAAGCAACGCGATAGTAGAAATGATAGAAATAACACAACATCGTGACTCAATTTGTCAGAAATCAGAATCTCTCTCTCTCTCTCTCTCTGTTCGTTTCTCGCGTTCAGATTATTTATAATTCGTGATCTATGCTTCGTGTTTATTTTTTATTTTTTTTTCCATGAAGCACTTCGAGATTAGTGTAGAGATTAATTAGTACAGATGAGTGATCTTTCGCAAGAATTAACAGAACGCGTTTTTTTTTTGACAGAGGTCCCCGATACCAAAATGTTCGTGAAATACTTTTAGGTAAACTGTACAAAGGCTTACTCTGTATCAGAGTTAAAATGCGGTATTTATTAATTTGCAATTACTGCAACGATCTACGGAAATCAATTATGTAGATTGTCGCAAGTGATAAGCAGCCATCCGAAACGATTTGCCAGTTTCGATGGAGGTTTAGCCGAGTAGATGTTATACCTCGTAGTATAATATACGTGACTATATAGTACGCTTAATTAAAAAAAAAAGCGTTAGGCGCTAAGAAAAAAAAATTCATGTTACAAATTGACTGACGTTTCTCTATTTATGTGCACCGCGCGAAACCATTTTCCACGATTGTAAATAATGCATTAACGTCTCATTGATTAATCGAAAAATATATATATAATCATTGCTTCTTCGTTTGTTTTTTTTCTTATTTCGTAGTTTTACAAATTTTTATTCGTCCCGAACGTTTTTCCTGAAATCCATGAAATTTTTTTTTTAGGTTTTTCGATTGAAAAAAAAAGCCTTTCGGAGTTATATTAATGTGTGTATAATTTCCGGCTTATACATATCATGATTATTGTTATTTTAATTATAGTTACATACAAATATAAAATTATCGGATACATCAATGGCGTGATGATGAATTCAACATTACTTATTGAGTGGTATATTGTTTTTTTTTTATATCAAATTGCAATTATATTGTTTTTCGTAATCTGTCGTTGGCATTTACTTCTGTAATCATTTAAATTCGGTAACGAGAGTCGTGTAAAATATCGAATTCTGATGACTTTTTTTTTGTTTTTTTTTTTTCATCTATTCTAAAGAGGACTGTCGCGCGGATGACGATATATAAATTTACAATTTCGACGGGACATTATCCTTTCTACTTTCCGCATTACTCCGAACAAGAAACACTAAATTCGATTTACTGGAAGAAAAGAAATACATTTTTTTTTTTACAAATGAGATTATTCGCCAAACCACGCCATCGGTATAAACATATTTACAAATTATATAACGCAACAAATTTTGTTAAGATTTATTCTCAGACGCCGCGTCGATTTTTTTTTCTTCTCTTATAATTTTCATTTTGGATTCTTTTTCTTCGCTTCGCTTTTTAATTCTATCAAATACACGTTAAACGATAATATCACGAGTATCATGTATCACGAATACTGGTGGATGTCGATACGCTAAGCGTTAGTCGCGTAGCGTCGAATATTTCACTACTGTTTTTTTTTAAGTTAAAAAAAATGATAGATTCGTGTTCCACGAACGTCACGCGGGGACAGTGGGCGAAAAAAATTTCAATGTATATATGTTGTCGGGTTTACGATTGCGTATCCGACGTTGACTCACAAACGAGTAATCGCTCGACGTTCGTTCGCCAAGGATTTGGTGGATTATACGATCAACAATTGGAAAAATACCTAGTATTGCTTCATTGTCCGATCGTAAAGAAAAAACAAAATATACGATTGAATTCGGGAGTTGTAACGATGATTCGGAAAAAAAGGAACATTGCCCTTTCGCGTTACTTTGTACATAAATCCCGACGCTTTTATTCGCAGCGTTTCTTACTTCGTTTTTCTTTTTTTGTTCATCATTTCCTTCTTACAAAACTAAGGATTTCTAAACACACGCGCACGATAGATCGATTAAGAATTCGCAAAGATCGATGATGCTTAGCTATCCTTTCGTTCATCGTCGTCACAATTTTTTTTTGTTTGTTTTTTTTTTCTTCTTTCGTATAAATAATATATTTATAGTCTATCAGTCTGTCGTACTTGCATTTTCGGATTAAAATCATCTCACTATTTTACACGATCGTCACGATTTTTTCTTCACACGACGATGAGAAGAGAAGACCGACTAAGCGGGAATTCTGACATCTTCGCACAATGTGAGATCTGAAAAATTGAAAAAAAAAAATTAATTCAACAATTTTCAATTCGAAGTTAATTTCTATTATTTTTGATAACTCGTTTGCCGTACCTCGATATCAAGTCTTTCAACCGAAATCCGTTATACCCGCAATATTTCAGCAGCTTTGTTGTAACATATCGCGATCCAATCGGGTTGCGTTGCTCCCCACTGAATTTGATTGACTTCTCCCTCCGCGGCGGTGTACGCGAGAATCGGATCCTCGATTGCTCGGGGCATTTGTTGAATGTCCCATATTAGCGCTTGATGATCATCGCCGGCAGTGCATATATGACAAGACGAATGGGGCGCCCACGCGATTCCGTTGACGCTCGCTCTGTGATTATTTAAACGGGCGACCGGTGTGCATGGCACGCGAACATCGAGTATTATAACTTCGCAGGCGTCCATCGCCACGGTAGCTAAATAATTTGGATCCTGTTTGTTCCACGCGAGTCTTAGAAGCGGCGTGTGTTGCGGGTCCTCGTAGATTATTGTCGAGTGCTCGAGATGACGGAGATCGAACATGCGAACGGAACCGTCGGCGCCAACAGACGCGAACATATCCCGACCGCCGCCGGCGCGACTAAACGCTATGTCGTAGACCTCCTTGTCGTGAGCGATTAACTGAGTCTTCACGTGACCCGTCACCATGTTTATGCGCCCGAGAACCTGACCGGTTTCCAATCCCCAAATCGTACAAGTCGTATCGATACTCGATGTACCTATCAAATTTGGATCGACTTCATTCCAATCGAAGGAAGTCAGGGGAGCACAGAAGTCCGAATTTTTGTTGTTATTCAAAACGCACTCCAAACGCGTTTCCGGTTCGGCGGCTCGCCAGACTCTGAGATAATCGCCGGATGTTGCCAAAAGATCGGGAAACAATCCTAAAGAATGAAAAAAATATAAATTCTTTGTATTTTAATATTTTAATGAAGATAACAAAAAATTCTTTTTATAATTAAGAAACTTAAGAAAAATATAACGAAATAAAAAAAAAAAAAGATTAAATAAGTTGATAATCATTATAGACGGTAAAAATACCTTTGCTGTCGGGAATCCACATAATTTTTGTCGTTGGATAAGGATGATCAAAGGTACTTTTGGCGCTGAATTCCGACGTTTCTTCATCGAGCGAAACAATTTGTACTTTGTTGTTGTACTCCTCAACGAAGCTACCAAGCGCAAGACGAAATCTTTTGTCGGGTCGTACAGACCAATTCATACTGTACAGAGGCCATGGTGCCTCGTACTTGTAAATTTCTTTCCGCTTTGGCGGCACGCTGTGCAGAGCCATTATTAATTTGTCAACTAATTAATCGGCGTCACTGAAATTAGCGTCGAACTATCGTTATATCGCGACACAATTAAATTCTAAAGATGACAGAAAATGCAATTTAAATGAAGCTGAGGTACTCACGTGAATAAGTTTTTATCACTTGTAATCGAATCCAGAGAATTATCGAAATTTTGCTGACTGTCCGGGATACACATGAAATCCTAACCCCGTCCTATATCAGTTGGAGTTTGTTCCACTTGTTCACAAAAACAAATGCACCTCACACGCGCGTGGCCGGTAAAACGCACGAGTCTTAGAATTCAACGAATAAAAAAAGTCCCATGACTATTAACGCATCACAGTCATGATCGTCCTCGTCGGAGCGAGATTAACAAAAGGGATTTATCGTTAAAAAATTTTTGATCACACGTTTTTCTCTTCTCGAACGACAACGCTTCGACAAACCGAAGCCGACTCCATTAAAAAAATGGCGTCTGCAATTAACAGTCGAGCGTATGTATAGCTAATCTTGTGAGAAAAACGTTATATAGTTCTGCTGAATCATGTTTAATTCACAATTTGCTTGTTTGATAAATAAACCTGTCGATTTACGAAGTGCCGTGATATTTTGGCGATTTGACTTTGAGTGAGGTTGGGGGGGGGGGGGGGGGGGAGAAGAAGCATCGATATTGGGAAAATGAAGATTTCCGAAGTACCGACGTCGGCGACTGCAGCGGGGGGATGTGGATATGCACCGCCCCCAATAACCGCGATAACATCGACCGAGTTTTGATTTGCATATTTTGTTTGATACCTCGACAATATATATCTCGAGATACGGGAAAATCATCGTCGCGCCCTCTTATCCTCGAGAACTGACTTATTATCATCGCAGCTAAATTCACGTGTATAGGTAAGTGTGCTTTAGCCAGTGAAAATATCGTATACACGTAGCCGCTCTTCTTCCTCTTCGCGCGGCCGCAGTTTTCATATACAAACACCGTGGTTCGTCCGCTGAAACTTCTACCACACACGCCATGACGAAAAATTCTCAGTGGAGTAGGAGTATTGTAGCTGTGACAGGTCGATCGTCAAACAGCGAGATTACCTAATAATACGATCAATAGGATAGAGAAACCAGAGTTTTAATGTGTTAAGTGTTGATGTCGTCGGCTACCGCGAACCTCCGGGTCACTCGGTAACTCTGCGATCACCGAAGTTTCGTACCCCCGGACGAAGAGTCAACGACCAGAAAACAAAACGGCCAAAGATCGAGAAAAATCAGCATTAAGATTTGTCATCGTCGAGAATGGAGGTTGGTTTTTCCGTTCCGTGTCCGCGTTTAATTGACGCGCGGCATTCGTATCCCGCGATAAAATTTGTCCAAACTTTGGAACCATTTGATCGCAGTACCTTTCGCACGACCGGCCAATCAAAGTTGCTCCGAAACGAAATTTTCAAAAATTTTCATCGATCCGCAGGTCGACGATTGTTCAGCGGGAGGTGACTCGGCAGTCGAGGAGGAAGAAGATGAGGAGTCGCTGCATGGATCGAGAAGCAACAGTAGTAGCAGCAGCACCAGCGGCAGCAGTACAAATTCCGACAGTGGTGAGGAAAGTGGCGAGGAGAGAGCTACCAGCGGCTCGGAGAGTCAGAGCTCAGGAGAGGAGGATGAGGATGAAAACGATAATTCGCAGCATTGTGTTAAAGCTGAAAATACGAATACAGTTGTGAGTTAATCTCATGAATATTAGAGCAAATTTTGCAATAGTATTCACGATAAATTGTTCTTAAATTAACTTTTCTTTCTGCACAGATTTTTTGTGCAAAAATATAAATTTATCGAGTAATATGTTTTTTTCGTGATAAACACGATATAAAATTATGCATTCAATGCACCAATAAAATAATATTCGTTGAGTTATAAAAAGAAAAAAAAAATGTTCGTAGCGATGGGAAACTTGTATCGCGGCTGGCCGTCGCGTAAAATTGCCGCAGGATCTCTGCGAGCATTCGGAGATATTCCACGAATTTTTGGAGTATCCAGGGATTTGGCACGAGTGTCTCAACGACGCTCAGCGTGAATCGCTCGCTCAGTTTCTTCCGGCATTTCCAAGCGACTGCGATGTGCAGATGGAGATCAAGGAGACTCTCAGGATGCTTTTTCAAAAAGCCGAAAGCGACGAGCCGAATGGAACTATGAGGTAAATCCCCGATAACACGCTGAACATTTTTTCTGTTACCTTCATCCATGTGATAACGGGATTAATTCGTAGATTCGGCGTTGCACCGTTGGAATCCTTCCGCAATCATCTATCCGCGGGGCATTACAGACCCGACATAAGGCGAATGCGTAGCTTGGTGCGTAAAGCTCAACAGAGAAGATCGCTCTTCGAGGAGCGAAAACGTTCCTACGAACTCGCCGGTCAGTTATTAAAATCTCGGGAGAGTTTGTTGCTCAATGCCTACAAACAGGGATTCAGTCATCCGACGCAACGCACTTTGTCGAAGCTTAACTGGCGCAAGCCAAAGCCAGCGATGGGTAAATTAATAAAATAACTATCGTCTAATCGTCCGAAAACTGTCTGAATCTTGAAACTACGATTGTGAGCACACAATTTTATTCACAGTCGAAGAAAAGACGCAGTTGCGTTATATAGAGGAGTTAAACGCCTTGCGAACGGAGCTCGGAGCGAACGCCAGACTGGCGGCCGACACAACGTCTGAGAACGAGGAAAATTATCCCCAATCGCAGATAACCGGAGGGAAGCAGAAGAAAAAACGTCGAAACGCAGTGGGTCTTCAGGCGACACCGGTTCGAGGAATGCCGTTGGGTCCCGAGGACGAAGCCATTCGGCCGGTGTTCTCGACGCTCCAACGTGCGGAGTACACACCGAATCCGTCGTTTCTCGTTGCCGAGCAAACCGAAGAAACGTATCGGGCAATGCTGATCGCTCACAAAAAGCGGCGAACCAGAAGAGACGTAAGCTACAAAATTCAACCGACTATATCTCCGATTTTTTCGATTGACGACCAACTCTGTAATTTCAAGGTGCACCCCGAGTTAAATACGCAGGGTATAGCCCTAGGCGATTTAACTCAAAGAGCCCAAATCGGCCAGAAGCATAAACTGGCGCTCGGCACTCCGGTGCGACTAACACCGGCAAAGAAACGCATAAAACTCGAAGCTCCGTCGCCCTGTCTACCGATGATGCCAAAATCTGTAACTCCGAGTCCCGTGAAGTCGGAGATCGAGAGCACCGATTATTCTCACACGATGGAGGAAGCTAAACACCTACCGATACCGGAAATGGATCATCGTTTCGGCAACATAACTCCAATAAAAACGGAGCCGATCGACGGCTATGAAATCCATCAATCGCCGAAGAAAAAAATGTAAGTAATGCAAAAATAAATAGCCAATCAGGTAATGCTGTGTATTAAAAGAATGTTGATAACATATTTAAAAATTTAGGAGTCCAATCGCTCAGAAGACCGTTCGACCAGTGCCAATAGTTATACCGGAAATTAAAAAAGAAATCGACGAGATGGATTACGAGGTCGACGTTAAACCCGAATTCAATCAAACGATCGAAGAATCCCGAGTCGAGTCCGACGACGAGGAGGAGATCGACGACAAGAAGGAACTTGATTTGGATAATATCGATATGATGCAAATACCTATTCAACTCGACGACGGAATGGATATTCTGGAGGAAGTGAAGTGCGTAATATTTTTTCTCGAAAAAAAAAAAAACCATAAATCTCCGAATTATCGATATAAATAAATAATAATACAATAATGAATAAAGTAATTAATAATCGATATGTAATTTTGATTCCACAGGTGCGAAGACGAAGCTATAATGACGATGCCAGAGAAGGAAGTTTCCATAGACGAAACGGAGGACATAACGATAAACGGTGATGGCGAATTGATGCAGGAGACGCACGCGTGTTTCTTTTCCCTGCTGCGAGACGCATTCATCTCCAAAGGGGAATACCGAATGAGCAGTACCGAGATGAAAGACGCGGTTACCATGTGGCAAGGGAACCCCATCTCGCCGCTGAACGATTGGTATTCGTTGGCTTCGTCGTGGCCGGCGCTCGTGCCTCGGGCACTCGGTTTTCTCGCTGGTGAACTCACGTACACGCAGGAGCTCGAGCAACAAGAACGCGAACAAGAATTCGTACCTTATTTGGAGAACAAGGGTCGGGGCCTTTACGCTTGGATCGGCGCCGGCAGAGACTCGGACTCGAGACTCTCGTTGCTGTGTTCGCGATTTCTTCTTCATAGGTGGGATATTAATAATTTCTGATTTTTTACCTGTCGCTACGTTCACAGTGGCAGTGGTCACTATAAAAAATCAGAGAAAAATTGTAGAGTAACTTTGAAATATCATTTTTTTGCGGTTTTAAGAGAATTTTTTTTAACGCTCTTTCGCGTCGTTGCAAAAGAAATTAGTAGAGAGCTACGAGAGCTAATCATTTTTTAATCGAATTTTTTTCGCAGAGATTCTCTGGGTACCCCGCGCGCGGGATCGACAACCCCAACGCCGGCAATGACGACCCTCGTTCCCGTGAAAGTTCACTCGGTAGTGCCGCAGACCGGTAACGGTAACAGTAACGGCAGCGGCACGAGCAGTGTCTGCGGAAGCGCCAGGAGCGCCAGTCCCACGATAGAATTAATGGGACCCGATGGAAGATTAATAGACTGTATGACTGAGTCGGAGCCGCCGCGTGCCCTATGGCCGACGGAGTGGAAGGTACGAGCGTCGTCGATCGAAGAGCGCGAAGAATTTAGGCGTCAGGAACGTATGCGTTATGCCGCGCCTCACAAGGCCTTCACGTATCGAATGCACGGATATGCGTCGGTCGTCGGGCCCGTAAAGGGAATCTATCAGCACAACGTTGGTAAGAAAATAATTAACTCCTCACGTACGGGAGACTCTTTGTCGGCCAAGTATAACGCTAATATCATTTGCTCGTAAAACAATACGCAAAAGCGTAAAACAAATCTGTTTGAAACATCGAAAAAACAACCGTTACACGTCGCAACGACGGGTCGCAAAATTCGGACATATATTTACGTTCTCCGTACGCGAGGCGTTAAATAACCAAAAAATGAACTATGAGTAATTAAAAAAAAAACAGGTTCGGGACTCGCGAAAGCCCGCGGTCATTCGTTGCTCGTTGCCGAACGTCCGAATTTCGTAACGATACTCGCACTCGTGAGGGATGCGACCGCCCGACTTCCCAACGGCGAGGGTACGCGTTCGGACATTTGCCAGTTGCTGAAAGATTCTCAGTACATAAGAGACTACGGTCTCATTCAGCCGGGCCAGGAGAAAAGCACCGGTGAAAAAGGTGCCGAGGGTGGCAATCACGAGAAGGAAGGATATCTTCATTCTGTCGTTTCCGGGGCCTTGGATCGTCTTCACTACGAGGCCGATCCTTGCGTTCGCTATTATCCTCGACGGAAAGAATGGCTCTACCTGCATCGGGCGCGTTCCGAATCTGAATTCGGTGTGTACACGAGAACCGAAAAACCGAAAAATCTCTGTTCACAGAATAGTCGAATACTTATTAAAGTTTATCCTTCAGAAATGTATCATCAGCAACTGCAGGGAGTGGCGAAGAACAAGAAAAGCGGCGGCGGCTCGTCGAGAAACAAATCGGTGCAGCCGACGGTGAAAGTGATAAACGGCAACAAGGAACAGTCGCCCATCGCCTCGAAGGAAACGACGCCGAAAAAAGAGAGAAAAACTATCGTTACCATTCAACCGGTGGTCACCAGGTGAATAGCGGATTTTTTTTGTAGTTTTTACATCGCTTAATCGTAATCTTTCTAAATATATATTTTTTTTCTTTGGATTAGGAAAGAGACGCGAAAACCCGCGGAAGAAAAGATCGTCATGGATCAGTCGGTATCCGTGGAAACCTCGAATCCCATTTCGACTGTTACACAAACGATTTCATCGGTTCCCGTCGCCGTTGCAACAACTCCGTCGGTATCTGTTCCAACGCCTATCGTTATTCCCGCTTCCGTTGCCGCGCCAGCGGTCGAACCGATTCGGGAACCTTTGATACCGGTTATGGAATCAAAACAGCAACAAGTCGTTGCAGCGGCTGTTGTACCTTCACCGCAACCGCAGCCACAGCCGCAGCCGCAGCCGCAACAGCAGCAGCAGCAGCAACATCAACAAATTCTTCATCAACCGCAGCCTCAGCCCCAATCACAACAACAACAACAACAACAACAACAGCAGCATCCGCAGCAACAACAACCGCAGCAACATCAGCAAATAAAGAAAATCACCGCCTCTCATATAGGAGGAAAACCCGTCGCCGTTGTGAAGACGAACGCCGCCCAAAGTTTGTTACAATCGAATCAGCAACACTTTCCTCATCACCAGATCCAAGTATCGACATCGGCGGGTCTGCAAACGATTCGTTTATCGGGGCATTCGGTGCTTCACTCGGCGCAAACTGTACCGGCGACATCGTCCGCGAGTGTTGTAAACGCCCAGACAAACGTCGCGACGATATTTCCAACAGCGAAGATTCAGAATCAACAGCAACAAACTGTTGTGACGAATCAGCCAGGAAAAAGTATCCTTCAAACGGCGAATCTCAAGCAGCACCAGCAGCACGTTTTGCCGGGAAAAACTTTGCTGGCCTCGCAAATTAAATTAGTCAGTTCGGGACAAATAAAATCGTTGCTAACGGGTCACGGGCTTCAGGGACAAACGATTTTTATCAAACAGTCGTCGCCATCGACAGCTCAGGCACAACAAGTTCAGCAACAACAGCTCAAGGTTCGTATTTTTTAAAAGTATTTTCCTTCTTTTTCTTACCAGTTTTGATAATGTTATCAAGAGACGCGATAGCTTCTCCACGCCAAGTAGTAAGTTAAAAAGAAACTATTTACATTTCTTTTACCGATATTCAGCAGCAACAACAACCCCAGCAACACGTGCAGCAGCGGATTGTCACGACACAACAACCGCAACAGCAACAGCAACAACAACAACTACAATCAACGGGAATGCAAAGAATAATTGCGCAGATTGGTGGTAAACCAATTGCCGTACAAATACAACAATCGCCGCATCAACAGCAACAACAGCAACAGAAAATTCTTGCTAAGGTGCTGACAAGTGCCGGTGGCGGGCAATTGATTTCCGTGGAAAGTTTACTCGCGCAGAAGGGACTGAAACTCGCCACCACGACGACTCATGCTAATCAGTTGAATCGACAGGGGAAACAAGTTATTCAAACACAGTATCAGGTTAATATACTTTGCAATGAGCTGCGAACTGTGGAATTTTTTTCGTCTATGTAACGATTTTAGTAAATTTGTTTTTTTTTTTTTTTTTCAGGTCGTTTCTCAAGCACAGGCCCAGCAAGCCGGACAATCGAAGATCATCGTTACCTCGCATCAACAACAATCTCAGGGCGCGCAGACCGTCAGAATGGTTACCGCTCAATTAGCTGGAAAACCTATTGTTCTCGCGAGTGGAAACAAAGGCGTTGGCGTTGGGATAAGTCAAAGCGGCGGTGTGGTACTGGGAAAGCAGCAATCGCCGCAACAGCAAGGGGGTCAACAGCAACCGATTTTACTGCCGAGTCAGTTATTGAACATCAAGACGTTGCATGGCCTCAAAGTTATACCAACGCCCGCCGGATTAAAGACAACCGGAGCGGCTGTTTACGCGCGAGTTATCGCACCCACGACGATAGCCTCGACCCAAGCTAACGTCGCGCAACAACAAGCTACTTTACAGACTCAAGCGTCGAGAAACAGTCCCTACGGTACTCAATGATAAAAATAGGCCAATTTCTTTACCCTCCCTTATTGTCGATGTTGTCTTTCCCCCCCTTTTTTTCGTCGTTTTATCGTCCAGTTAACTTGTTTTGTCGTAACCGACTCCACGCACTCTGCGAGAGGCGAGGGAAGGTGCAAAGTCAAAAGTAAATTGATTTCGACGACCAAAGTGAGGAATGCGCGAGGGAATTAAGCGACGGAGATCGAAGCCTCGAGAGGCACAGAGTTATAGTGAAAAAGAAAAAAAATCACAAGAGACGTTCAAATAGAATAAGTGGCGACTTATTTACAAAAGTGTGGTACGATTTGAATACAAAATACGGTTCCGTCTGTACCGCACACAACATAGAGACGAAACCGCAATGTTACTTCAACGGTATAAATAAAGTCATACTATAAGTAGATAGTTTAAATTAATTGTCTTAAAAACAGTTTCATTTTTTTTTGTTTTTTTTTTTATACTTAAAAAGAGTCTAAGCGCGCTGGTTTAATTGTCCTAAATGCTAATTTCTAGTTTTCGTTTTTCTAGACAGTCGTCGACTGCCGCGTCTTTGGTCTGTGGGTTTTTTTTTCTTCGTTTGCTTCATTACTCCGTATGGCGACGGATTCTTTTCCGGATAGCGTCCTCGAGATCGGCGGCTGATTGTATGCATATATTTCTTATATATCCATTATATTCTTCGAAGGCCAACATAAATCTCACCGGTATCGCGCGTCGTTGGATTTACGGAGATAATGAATTAATTATATCGCGAAAAATCTATCGAACTAACGAGTTTACGTACTCTCCTCAATCATTCTCGCGATTCTTTCGTCGTTTTCTTCCTTTTTTTATCTCGCTGCTCGGAAACTTCGTCGTTTTTTTTTTAACGCGGAAGAAGAGAGTCGATTCCGCGCCGAGGTTTTTCACGGGACTCCCGGGCTTTTTCGGTGTGTCCCGCGACGAAGAGTTAGCGAATTTATCGAACTAACAAGTTTTTTTTACGTGTAGTCTCTCTCGGTGTGAATCCTCTCCTTCGTTTCTTCACTTATCTCGACGCTTCGTTCCGAAAACAAAACGCGAGATTTTCAACGAATAATTAACGACAGGCACACGCATTTACACACAAAATTACGTTTCGGAGTTTCTTATGTCTTGAAATATATCGATAAGATTGTTGACTCCTATGAGATAACCGTCTTCGTGATTGCCGACTTGCCACTCGGCGTCGTGATGTATATTCGGAAGATGCGACGGTAGCGGAAGAGTTTTCGCAAAATCGATCATCCATACACCGGCATTTTTGGCATCGTGAACGAAGAGAAGACTCGAGCCGACGACCTCGTGAGTCGCAAAGAACGGCGATGCTTTGAGGGTCGCGCGTATCGCTTTGAGGCGTTGCAGGTATTTTGGAACGGCGTGAGGATAATTCTCGACGAAACGCTTCAGGGCTTCGGTAACCTGTAACACAAGAATTAAGGAAAATCGTGCATTAGTCAAACATTCCGGTACATTGACGTAGAGAATAACGGTGAATTTATTCGATAAATCGCGCGAACTGAAAGCGGAAGTTATCGAAAAACAACACACCTGTTCTCGCGTTCTCGTGGTTTTGAAGTCTTTGGACGAACCACCGTGACCGAGTTTTATGCCTTCGACCCGAAAACCAAGCGTTGCTGTGCTAGATATCGTTTCTCGCCATACCATGTATCGCGGCTTCGTTACGCCTTGAACTCTGCGCTCCTCGGTATTCGGCGCCGATGGATCCACTTGTATCATCTTCTCGTACATATCTTTCCTCAACTGCAATACATCGAAAGAATTTTACGGTGAGTGTTGTTGCGTGTTACCATGAACTACCATTAAGCGCATTTGCGAAAGAGATTTGCTTTTTAGGAATTTCCTGAAATTCGGTAAACACATTATTTAATATACTACTCAAAGAATTGAGAAATTTAAATGCCATTTTAGCGTCCCAAAGTCGAAATATTTCCTCTCAGAGTTCGCGTGATTTACACGCGAGAAAACGGTATTTAAAAAGTTTATGAAAAATCAAAGTACGCTGGAGACGGATTAATGGAATTTTTTAAAAAGACTTGAAGATGATTTGTCTTGAGAAACACCGCAATATTGATAATAGAAATACACGAAAACGAAAATTTTCAGAAAATCTTTAATATCTTTTTTACAACGAAAATAATTCATAGGTCAAGTTTTTCGCGACGATAAATAATTATTTCTCATACTTAAATAATCGATGTTCCGGCGCCCCGTGCGCGATTTTAGTTTTAGTAAAAATTATACTGCTTCCGGTGTGAGACAAATAATTGATACACGAAGTTTCGCAGCGATAATATTTATTATATTTTTCATTATTTTGGTTGACTTGGTGAAAATTTCCAATTTCAAAAAATTTGTCATTTTACGTCTCTTTCAAAAACGTGCGATACCAAACAACCAGATCGTTATTTTCGGAAGCAGAAATAAAAAAGTGGGGTGTTTCGGGGTTAAATGCTTTGCAGAGCCGCTTTTTTTCGACATTCTTACCTTTGGCCTCTCCTTGGCTTTCGCCAGTTCGGACTCGAGATACGTTCGTACGCCGACCTTGCAGTCCATAACGCACGGTTGTTCGAAATCCCCGAGAAGATCCTGCAGCTGCAGATACGACGCGACGATTGCACCCTTTTGCGAATCTTCCTCAGTCTCCTTAACGCCGGTACTCTCGGCATCCTGATGATTGCGATCCTCTTCGGATTCTCGAATATCCAAAACACCCTTAAATTCCGGTACATAAGGCCTCAAGACATCGCGCATCAGCAATCTGAAGCACGCCTCCTCTTGGGGACACAATTTCTTTAATATCGTCCCCGGCGTTGGTCCCGCGCGAAAATTTCCTTGATGGCCGGCCAACTGTACCTAAACAGGAGAAAAAAAAAATAAAAATTCGTTCAATATTAAATCGGGTCACTGCAGTTGCTCTACTTTCGATTTTCAAATAAAAAATATTCCCGTAACTAAATTTCGAGATCGCGGGAATTCTGCGACGAAACTTACCCATGGATAACGTTGCTTCTTGTAGGTCTGAAAGAACGGCGTCCACTGAACGATATTCCGAAGTTTTCGCCATCCCGAACTCTGCAAGCAAAAGAATAAGATCGCGGGATTAGCATCACAAAATATTCGATGAATAGTTTGTTTCATTTTTTTTTTTTTTTTTTTGTAACGAACTATGGAAGATATGGTTCAAAAGTTCAATGTATTATTTAGCACATTCTCAGTTATGATTGGGGCTCTACCTTGAGTGAAACTTGATTTACGTTATCAATGGATATCGTTCTACAGTCGGAATGGTCGGATTCCCATTCAGAGCTGAGATCGTCGCCGCTCGGTTCGCCCCACTCGATATAAGACGCGTAACTCGATTGGGGCACTTCGAGTAGTTGAAGATACTGTCCGTAACCCGAGGTCGGTCGTTCGCACGTTAAAACGTTATTGTCGTCGCGTTCACGAGCCTCGAGCTTAACGCCATTTCTTTCGCACTTAATTCTCGTATTGCCGATGGCCGAGGATGCGATTGATGAATTATTATCAGCGCTGAGACGGGTGTGACTCGGGGCGGGCGACGGACTGCGCGACGACGAGGACGATTGACGCTCCTGAGTCAACGAGAGCCTTCGAGAATTTCTCCGAGTTCTCGGTCTGCCGATTCTTCGTTGTCTCATTAATAATCGCCTCTCGCACGTTATTTCTTCGTCGTGATGTCCACCCATAACGCAACCGTCGCTGTAACTCGCCTTCGTGCAAACTATCTTCGGTATCATTCTCTCGCAAGTTTCTTGCATATTTTTTTTTTTTTTAATTCGAAAATAACTATCACGCGGCACGAATCGTTGCCCCCGAATAATTCGATATATATCGAATAAACTTTGTATTCGAGTTTACCGACACGCACGATTGGGACGTCGGTCGAAGTTGGCGAAAAAATAAAAACTAAAAATGGCCTCAACTGGCGTTCAATCGAATTAATCGTCGATCGTCGATAAACTATATGTCCTTGACAAGCGGACTCCGCTCGCTTTCCACGTGCTTCTTTTTAAGGCACTTCTCTTCTCAAACGGCAGCGGTGGTACACAGAGTCCTCCCCACCACCCTTCTCAAAATTGAAACTCGATTCAACGCGGCTTTCGCTCGGCTGAACTCGACTGCATTCTCGATTTTTCGCAAATCCGTTTTTCCGGTAATTTATTTTTCTCTTATCGATTCGGAACGAAATTAATTGAGCGACGCGCGCGTTCGAGTCCGCGCGAATCTTAATCTTCGCTCGAAACTCTCATGCAGTCAGCGCGCCTTGTGCTTATTTCACGCCCGCTTCTCTCCGTCTCGGCCTCACAACGTGAGAGCTCTCTTCGTTTCGCGAGCCGCTCGGAAAGCCGCCGCGCGTACGTGTGCCACTTTTTTTATTCACAAACTCCGCGATTTCGAGCGCTGAACGCCACCCGATGTGTGTTATTCTGCTTCGGCTATACGGACCGCGCGCACTGCTCGACGTCTGGGTTACGAGAATGAAGGCTTTAAAACCAGCCGCGAATTCCTCTCCCTCCAGCACTTCGCGCGGACTTAGTCGGACCGATATGCCCGTTACGTAAAGAAGAATATTCAAGTATCTTTCTCCCGTATGGCTTTTCGTCGCGTATATATATATGTATAACGCGCGTACTCGATCTGCGAAATCGCTCCTTGAAAGGACTTTCCTTGACAGTCTAATTTTTAGACATATATGTGTATACATATATTAGTTTTTTTTTTTAATCCGAAACGCGTCACCTGCCACATCAAGATAAGATTTATTGTTTCATGACGTACGAGTCAAAATTTACTCGGCACGCACATCTATATATATAGTATAGAAACCACAGGCGAAGATTTTTCGATTTCACGCCTCCGTTGTCGCACCGCGTTACAGTTATATATTTCCGACAATAATTGTCGGACTAATGGGGGCCTCTTGAAAGCCTTATCTCCGCGAATGTGTTTGCCTCGTATGACACGAGGATTCGATGCCGTCATACGAGAGTTTCCGATTATTTCGCACCAACGAGCACAGTATGACTTATTTTTTTCTTTATTCTTAGACTACGACGCCACGAGACTTCCTTAATTTGATTGGTTATTCTTTTTTTCTATACTCGTATCAAGCTTATCGATACCGCAAAAGTCAATGCTTATCTGACACGAATGGCCGCAGGCACCGAAGTTGTGTGTTTTAGCGAAATTTTCTTGCGAAAGAAAAAGTTGACGCGCACAGCCCGGTGAATTAAATTCGTTTTCACGGGGACGTCACCTTCCGCATTTCAATACGCGTCAAGCGATTAATCATTTTCACGCCACGCGGACACTCGGCTCTTCGTGCGAACTGAATTATTAAAAAATCAAAAAACAATATTTTTTACGATTATTTTCGTAATTCGAGACGAACGCGCACCTCCTTCTTATTCTCTTTTCTCGAGCTCAATGTTTCACTTCGCGTTTCGATTCACAGATCTATAGGGGTTCGCGGGTATGCAGTATTTGTTTCCAAATTCGGTCGCGTGTCGAAAGAGTAACGGGGCGCGTCGCGAATGAATTAACGACGGTCGTTGGTACGCACAGGCCGTTATTTATCGTCACAACACACAATGAGTATCAGAACTTGAACGCAGTTGCGTAAGAGACTGCACAGCGATGAGCACTGCCTTCTTGTGTTTCACGTATATTATTGTCGCTTATTTCTTCGCGAACGCGGTTTGTATTGTTGTAACACCTTTTTACTCGAACCGCGTAACAAAAGCGATAAACAATTCGTTTTTTGTTTCTTTCCGCGCGAGTATCCAGCGCGATGATCGATGCAGCGCCGAAGACGCGTGGAAAACTTGTGAGTTAAACTCGCGAGATATAAAACACAGTCAGTCCAGTGTTCACGATATGTGTGCTCTTCTTTTTTTTTTTCGTTCGTACAATTCCCCTCGCGTAATCTCCACGAACGGCGATGTTTCGAATCCCCGTATGTAAGAGAACGCGTCGCCGCTTGTAAGCTGTCGGTCTTTTCTATCGCGCGCGTCTAACCGGCTGCACACCAGAGATCAACGAAATCTTAAAGTTGACTACGCCGCGGTGAATGAAGAAGCGGCGCTTTAAAGATTAAACCGCATGAGCATGGGAAACTCGAACTGGATTGCCACGACGATTACAGTATTATACACTTCGAAAAAAAAGAAAGAAAAAAAAAAGTCCGTTAAAGCGTTTAAAATACCAGCGGCAATCGAAGGAGGTGGAAATCGTGGGGATTCCGCGGGATGGCATATGACTCGGCGAAGCGAGTAGGTTGTTTACGCGCCCGAACACACAGAGGCGCGCGCGCGCGCGCGCACACGCAGACGGACAAACGGTTGGTTGGGGCCTTACCGTCACCCGAACGTCGCACGATGGAAATGCGTCATCGTTACAACGCCGGCTAATTAACGCAAGTATACGTATACATATACGTGATTCTGTACTCGACGCTCTCTCTATACCGAGAACGCACTGTATGTTTCCAACGAAATCGGGGGAATCATAGGCTCGTATACAGCGAAATGTGACGCGTTAAGAATGTACGCGATCAATGTGACAACGTAACCAAGAATATTTTTCGTGTCAACGTTCACGGAACAATGTTAAATACGTGCGCGCACGTGAGGCAAGTGCATCCGCGTAAGGAATTAAATAGAAGCAAAATAAGGAAAATGTATGTTAAATAGGTGAATGTGATTAACCGCGTACTCGAGACACACGTGTCGGCGTAAAGTTCGAAAGGGGAATAACACTTTGCGAATGAAAATTAGTGATTTCGATCTTGCGGTTGCGCGGATAGACTGGGAATCCTCCCTGTTTTATTCTCGTGTGTACTTACTGTAAACTTTATCCGACGATATTAATACGTTAAGACGATCCAAAACATTATCGTTGGCTTCTCGACGGCCGTGCGACGATAAAACATTTCACACGAGTCGTCTTGACGGGATAGTGGCTAACCTCGGAGTGGGGGGAGAGATCGAGACGAAGCGTTGATGGGTCTGTCGTGTCTTCAATCGCGTTTTAACGATGATATACGCTTATTTTCTTCGTTCAACTTAGTCTCCATAATGAATTTACTCTTGAACTCGATCGCCAAAGTTTCGCAAACGTTTCTTCGTAGCTAAGCTCGTTGTTTTTTTCACGCGCATATCTTTCGAGTACTTTCCGAACACGAAAAATATTGTACCCAAAAATCCAACGGTTAGAAATAAAGATGAAGAGAAAATGAGGGAAAAAAGACGGGATAATACAGAAACGTCAATGATTATCATTTTTCTTTATTGTAATTCAGTGTTTTCCCCGCGACTGTGACGGGGGAACAAATCGACAATTCGCGACATTAACATCGAGGGAAGCGCGAATACGAGACGCGAGTTTGGTTTCTCGCGTCATTCAATCCCAGACAAGATATAGTTGCATTTAACAGACACTGCTTGCGGGAGTCAATTAAATCGTGTGAGGGAGAGAGCAGAAGACGAAGCGTTGATGGGTCGTGGCTTCAATCGTCTTTTAATGAAGACGTACTATGCCCCATTAGAGTGACTCAATTTCACGATATCCTCGCGCGGTATACACGTCCAAACATCGCCGTATTATGTTCTTTTAAATACGTCGCTAATAACCGTTGAATCTTGCTGTTTATTGCGTGAGTACTCGAGCGTCGATTACAGTCAATATATCGTCACTGTTTTATAATTATTTTCGGCGATATTTACCGTTTGTTGACATCGACGAAAATTTCGAGAAAAAATATTTTCGCGGTACCGCGAAAACAACAGCTGTAAAAAATTAAATAGGAATTTGTCTGGAACAGACACGATGCGTTGAATAAACAAAGATGGTGCGGAGCTTTTTTTTTTCGAACGATATTGTCGCGTGCGCGGTTACGCACGATTCTCTTCGACTACGTCCTCGCATTCCGCGGTCGTTTCTCCGTCCAAACCGTTCGGGTTAAGTAATCGTAACGGAGCAGAGGTCTTATCTCGTATCTCCATCGATCGTTGATAAGACTCTCGCCTCGATGACATACGTTTGTACGTTTTCAAATTTCGCACGAAACGCGGCCGCGCGCGCGCGCGTGACCGACGACCGTTGAGAGTGCGCGCGCAAGAGATGACCTCTGGGGATTCATTCAACAGTGGGAGAAAAATTCACGGGTGGGGAGTTATAGTATAAAAAAGGCTTGTCGCGGGTATGATGAGCTCAGTTGAACTCGGCCCGCGAGCCGACGAGGACGCAGGTTTGCATTTATTTATTTTTTTCCGAGACTCGATTGGAGCGCATCGAAGACTCGGGAAGAAGACGATTATAGAGCTCAACCATTGACTGGTCATTACGCTGCACATGAATCGCGCGCTCATGTTATTTCTTGCCGCTTATTCGCGGAAAAACGTCTCGGAGTTATATATCTCGATGACACAAAATTATCGAGGAATGGCATGACTATAGTAATTACGTATGACGAATCGGACGTTAATGTACGAATCCGTAATCGAGAGATAATAATGCGATGCTTGCACGCTAGCCACGTGCTCAACTCCGATCAGCCCTCGGGGCGTGTGCGGCCCACCGTAGTAGAGAAGTTTTTTTTTTTATCCTACACAGCTGCAAAAGCAACGGTCTCGCAGTATACACGTTTTTCGATACCTAAAACGTCCGTGAATGACCGACCCGGCCTCTCGGTAAGTGCATACATCGAGAGAAAAAAAATCGACGAGCGTCGACGCACTTCGCGGGACGCGGAGAAGGTCCGAGAAGAGGGCTTCGCTCGCGCGCGAGTGCCGCTAATGGCACACCGCACCGCGAGGATAATGAACGCGTTCGCTCGTAAGACTCGCACTTAACGAAGGAATCGAGAGAGGCGCGAGAGAGCAACCGGGGGCCCCGCAACTCGGCACCCCCGGGGGACGCGAGTTAATGAGCGTTAGTACGCGGGATATTCTCTCTGCACGCCAATTCGATCGGCAACACATATGCAGCCACCGTCACTTCGAATCGCTATATGCGCTCACTGCGAGCAACGCGCGAGTGCGTTTGCGGCAGGACGGTACCAATTACGTTTCGCGAATTGCGATCGAGGGCCGTATCAATGGAGCTCTCTCGTTGCCGTTCCATAACTTCGGGGACCGCGAACGTGTAACAACCACATCGGGAGATCATTTCATTTTTTTACCGATTACTGCTCATCTCTCTAACGAAATACTTCCCCGTTGGTTATTATATAAAATAATAATTGCATGTTAGGGAAAAATATCGAAGGGTCTCGCAAGTTTATTTTACCGATCGACCGCCGCACGAGGCTGAACGATAAACGTTTCGATCGCGTTGGAACGCACATGAAAAAAAAAATGGTATTTTTGGAATAATCGATGTTTCGTTAGAGTTTCGAATCAAACAGCCGTATGATTCTTTGATTTCATGGAATTTTCTTTTTTTTTAAGTTTTTTTATCATTTTTTTCCGATTTATAAAAAACCCAAAAATTTTAGTATTTTGTGTACTTTGTTCACACAGAATACCGTAAATATTTGGAATTTCCGCTATTCCGGTGGAAACGTAAAAAAAAAGAGAGGAAATGGAAATGAATTTTTTTTCGTTAATAAAAATCTCTTTTTTCTGGGAAAAAATGGGACTAATTTGGATCAATCGTCGTTTCGAAGCTGTGTTTCAATAATTATTTCTCGCTCATCGCCATATTACTCACAACTCGCGAGCGCGCCTTACGACGCTCGCGGCTTCACAGATGAGAAAATGGTATTTTCCCCGATAATCGATATTTCGTTTAAATTTGCGACTGAAACGCTATTAGATTCGTATTTCGTGCGCTGTGAAACTCGTCGATTCGATGGGTTATAAAATTGGAACGTATACCCTGTTATTATAATTTTGTTTACGATTTGTATCGTCACATACCGAGTCCCTTAAAAATTCTTTTCAAAACGCAGAATATAGCAAATTGCAATATGATATTTTTCAACGGAAACAAAAATTCTAAACTAAAAAACAATGCAAATAAAAAAAAATCACCGTAACAATATTTATTCAACAGTCCATTTGAAACAGTGAATTATTATTTCTCACTCATCGCGGCTCTACGGCTTGTTGAATAATTAGAAATATATAATTTCGATGAATAACTTTTAAAAAGTCTTATTTTTCATCATTAACAGACACTAATAATTCTTCAGCAGAAACTACTCTTTCATTTATAAAATACAGTTTTTTGTTGTTCAACAGAATGTTGATGGCGAGAGAATAAAATGGTCTGGATTAGGCGAGATTCTCGTTGAAACATTCTTACACGTAGTAAAAAGTAAAAAAAAAAAAAAAGAAAACTACTTTTAAGTCGCGATTCCTTTATTGCGTGGGTATATCGAGAGTATGTAAGCGAACCGACACGCGTAAAGAGGCCCGCGCGCCTCTCGTAACTATAAAGAAACGAGAGCGATAGCTAATTGATGCGGTGATTGAGCAATAAAAGAGCCGAAGCCGAAAGGGAACGGCGAATTGAGCCGCGCGAAGCTACGTTTCTTCGGTATATCTATACAATACGTGTTCTATAGGTATATATAAAATCCATAACTAAAATAACTACACTTATAAGTATCTCGCGTCTCTCGTATTGGTGTGGATCGCGCCGAGAGCGTTTGTCCGAGTAGAAAAATCGCATAATTTATTTAGCGGAGCGTCTCCGTTCCGCTGGCTGTCCGATCAATTTAGTCGCTAAGCAAGCGGTGCGTAGATCGTCGTCTTTGTACGAATTATATAGTTTGAGAGTCGAATTCGGCGATAGGCGTTGTCGTGCGCTGCCAATTTAATCGGCCTGAGGCTTCGAGAGTTTCGAACATCGATTATTATCCCGTCCGTTTCGCTAGTGTGTACTATCGTCCGGCGTAATCGAGACAACACTCTCGCATGACTAACGCGCGTATAAAATGAACGTATCATAACCGATCTATTTGGCTTCCATCAGGTAAGGATTCATTGAGCTCAGAGGGAACGCCTCTCCGAATCTCAAAGCAAATATTATTCGATGGAAAGATTTCTTTCCACCGCAGCGCTCTCGCGCTACCGTTGGAAGATGACGAGGAGATTAATCGCGGACTGTGAGAAACTTTTATTGCTCGACATGCAAACTCGATAACATTGCTCGCTGAGATTCTTCGTAATTAAATCAAACACTCGAGACACTCACAGATGAAAAAAAAATGTATCAAGATCCTCCGGACTCTTAACGGTGCCTACGTACGTCATAAACTTAAGTACCTTCGACCCTCGACGTCAATCAAGAAACGAAAAGTCAATAAACCGGTCAGCGAATATAAATTTATCGAACTCCTTCGTAACTAGTCGCTGGCGTGTAGGACGTGAGTTGTAAAATTGAACACACAATTATATTGTTATTTATAATAAAAAACGAAAAAAGAAAATTATTCTTGTCGATTTTCCGAGTATTTTGGTAAGGAAGCTGTATCGTTGCATTTTTAATTGAAAATGAGATTCAGAATGAATTTCAAATACTTCGCAATGGGATAACAAATCTGAGAAATGTCCACTGTACGGGAGGTTTTAATATCATTGATTTTCCATAATAATAATAATTACTCACAGCTACTCGTCGTTATCGTTTATATTTTTTTTTATTTAACGAATTAATTAAAAAAACAATCGTTCAATACACCAATCATCCAACACCCGAACTTTTGACTAATTTTTAGAAATTTTAATTTTCGACACTGTTTAATCGGTATTTGCGGAATACGTTCGGTCGAATCGAAAACTTTTTGAGTGTAATGCGTACTTTTTTTCGACAACGTAAAATTCGTGACTTTTCATTCGTAAAAAAAAATGGCAAAAATTAGAATAAATTCTACAAAAAAATATATATATATTGAGAAAATTATCAAACGAACTTTTGTTAATAAAAAGTTGGATTGTCAGACAATTAATCAAACAATTATTTTCACCACTTTGTTCATAACTTTTTGCCATTACTATGATACAAAATAAATATTGTTAACTTCTTCGGTATGGTAAATTTTTCCCAATTTGTTTTTCAATGAAAACAAAAAATAAAAAGTTTGCGAAGTACTCAAAATTTTTTTCGAATCTCACTTTTGATTGGGAATGTGACGATTCACCTCCTTAACGAGATATTCTTCTCATGCATAAAAAAAAATGATTTGTCCCGCCGAGTCTTTCACCTCGTCGCCTTCTCATCGTCCTAAAGTAGTTCACGGAACGGTAAAACACTCATTTATCAGATTTAATCGCCACACTCTTTCCGCGGTCGATACGCCTTAATCGATCTCTCGTTTATTTTTTCATTTGCATCTCAACTCGAGGACACGCATTGGATACCGCAGTTTCATTAAATCCATCGATTCATCGAACGAAAGTAAAGAAAAAAAAAAAGGTTTCTCTCCATCGCAATGCAATATCGTTGCTGTCGTACATAGTCTGTTCATTCGTTTACCTTTTTTCGTCCAACGGGCACTGGATGCTGCTGATGTTTGTCGACAATACCGAGAAGGCAATCGTCGCACTTGCAGTAAAGATTCGTCGCGGCTGAATCGCCGGAAACGACGGAACTGAACGTACTGGCGCTCGTTTGGCTGTCCATCGAGTCGGTTCGCAGCAGCAGTGTCTTCTTCGCAATCAGCGAGTTATTAGCGATTTTCTCGCCTTCGTAAACGTCTGAAATGCTCTGACGTTCCATCTTAGCGAGTAAAAGTTGTTCCATCAGATTGAGACTCGGCGATGTCGGCGTAGTCGGCTGCGCCATTCTCGTGCATCGCGAAGATCCTTCCTTGCAATCGTTGTTCTCCATTATTAAAACTCTCCGACGAGCTTCGCACGATTATTATTCCTCTTCCAAGGTGCACACCTTCCAGAGACACAGAATATATATTCTGTTACTCACGACTCCGTTACTTCCTCGTATAAATATTTTGCTCTCTCTCTCTCGCTCGGCGAACGTGTAAACGCGCTTGCCGGTTCGTTCCCTCGAATTACGAGAACTTTGAACTTCTTCCGACTCTCTCCACTGTTCCTCTTACGTACCGTAAAAAAAAAAAGAAAAAACAACAACGCACTTGTATTATTCCTTTCGTATTTCGCGGTACGAAATATGTGCACGTATCGCTGATAAAAAAGCGAGGAATATGTATATTTCAGCTTGCGGCAGTATCTTTCGTGAGAGGAGAGTCGTACAAAAGAAAATCTCTCATAAACGAAGTATAATTTTCGGCGCACAAGTGGTTTCGAGTCGACTTTAAACTTTATCTCCGGCACCTCGGTACTCTCTCTCGAGTTTTGTGTACTTTCGTGAGGTCCGAGCAATAAAAATCAACGCCAAGGGAGTAACCCGCGTGTGCGTAAAGTATGCATTCATTATATTCCCGTACAACACACTTGAGAAAAAAAAAAAAAAGAAAAAAAATGCACACACGTGAATCCCGAGAGAGAACGCTGAGAAATTCGTTTCAAGAAAAATGTCTGTTTACACAAAACTCAAAGAATGTTGGCATTGTTCGTATGGCGAGTATTTGCCGCGACCCGATAATACGTGACACTCCGACAGGAGTCAATCAAGTTTTCGCGACGGCTCCACCGTCGGGGGTTCGGCAGCAACGACTCGTAAGGCCGTTAGGCGTATCGTAATATTTGGTTGCATCAACGCCGCCGAAGAGACCACCAACGATGTTTTTCTCTTTTTTTTTTAATGCACTGAACAAACGTTCGTCAATCGCCGCGGGAATTTTCAGACGTTTTTTCCGCTGCCGTACGAAGCCTCGTGGTTCTACTCGTTAAATAACCGAATGACGAAAATTCCGCGGCACGTTTATTTTTTTAATTTTTTTTTTCTTTTATGTAGAGAGTCCGATAGGTTCAAACGACGTTCCGAATCGGTAGCAGCAAACACCAGAGTACTACCGACAACGGATGCGCAACTACGCCTCGCTGGTGTGTCTCCGCTCCGTGTCACGGCCTCGAGCACGTAATGGCTATTAAATTAAATGCCGTGCCGCGAACCACCGGCTCTTCAGGCTGCACCCGGTCTCTATATCCGGCAATGTCGTTTGTTTTTTTTTTTTTTCTTTCTATTACCGTTATTGTATATCGTTTTAAAAAAAAAAATTATTTTTCAAGAATAAAATGTCCGACGAAATGGCCGTTTTAATCCAAAGTCGGAGGGTCAGGAAACCAGCCGAAAGTTTGCCGAGCGACTGATACGAGGACAGCACGTTTACAGGTGCCTCGGCGCGCGGCAGCGTCGGCTTCTCCCCCACGGTGAGGTGAACACCACTCTTTCGCGTGCTCTTGGCTTTATCCCTCTCTTGTTCATATCTGTGTCTCTGTGTGTCGTACGAAAAGATTCGTCACGGTCCGACAGCGAGTATAAACCGTCAAAAGCCCCAGGAGAACAGTCAACGAATGAATCTCATCCTCGACTATTGTAACGGAGAGCAATAGTGGGTAATATTCGAATTCAAGGACGACGTCGCAAAACTGTGGTTACACGATGACGTCTGCTCGTTTCGTCGCTTGTGCTCGTGGTACGTGCCTCGTGGAGTTTGCAATGTGCTCTACTCTTCTCTTCTACTATTCTCTTCTCTTCTTCACGATCCTCGAGCGTTTCGTCATCGTTCCTCGAGAGTTGTTGCTGCTGCTGCTTCTTCTTCTTCTTCTTCTTTTTCTTCTTCTTCTACTACTCCCTTTATCTCGATTCAAGAGAACCTGAGTGGTCTCTTTGTCCCGTACAAGTAACGAGCAGCGACCACGAGGTTACTATGCGGTGAAGTATACTATTTATTGCTTTACGTTGACTCGTTGACTTTTCATCCGCTTCTTCCTCGTGTATTCCTTTCCTCGTTGTTTTCATCCGATTCCAAAGAAAGATTTATCGCTGACGATAATACAGAACGTTATCACTTGTTCGTTGGGATCATCGCACGACGATTCGCCGAGGAATAACAGCACTTGAAGCGATTATTTATATCGGTTTCTTCCTCGCGCTGCGCACCTTCTTATATATCACTTTTTTATATCAATCGTATCATTCTTCACAATCTATCTTCGCCTGATCCCAGATACGTTAAAGATCTGTGAATACAATTAAAGATTTTTAGATTATTATGCTTCCGAAAGAGTTTACTGTATCCTCGGAGTGTGGAATTCGACACGAGGGAAGAGTTTAAAAAGATACGTGAATGAGGAGTTCCAGAGATGTTTCCCGTACGGTCGGCCGAACGCGACTCGCGGAATGTTTTCTATAATCCCTCGAAGGAACCGCAAGATCCCCCCACAACTTGAGAAAATTTCCAGACGCTTTTAACTCGTTGAGACTCGTAGGCGTTTAGTTTCTCAGTCGTTTCTTTTTTTTTTTTCCTTCAAGTATCTATTACACGCGCTTCCGCGAATGTATCACTTTGTCGCGTGTTCGATCGAGAATTCTATGGCATGTTGCCATTTGTATTTTACACGAAAGACACAATAGTGGGGTTCGGAGAGATGTTGAGAAAACGGTCGAGTCGATGAGACAGCAACCGAGAGAGTAGTTACTAACAGTGAGTGAGTGACCACCCGACTGACTGACTGACTGACTGACTGTGTTCAGCTCTGCCTTCAACGATGATGGTCATCATTACTTAAGAAACTCGCTCGAGATTTGCTACTGCCCCAACGTACTTAGGTATCCGACACACGTGTCGCCGGGATACCAGAGGCTACGGCAATACTTCTCGCATTAGATCGCGTAGGTTTTTTTTTTTCTTTTTTTTCTAACGGGTGTACAAGCTTCGTATCGACCGATACTGAACGACGTTGAAGAAAAAATAAATTCAGATTATCGGACGTGCGTAACAACGAAAGCATACAATATCCTTTCGAAGCGCAGATTGTTTCTTTTTTCTTTTTACGACGCAGGGGCTCGGCGTATATATATCTCTCGCGATCCTGTTATTGCCGCAATTATTTCGAACGAAAAGCCAAACTGTTTTCGCCTCGCGCTCGTTAAACAGTTATACGAATAGTCTCTCTGACGTTTTTCGCGTATTTTGTTTCTTCGCTTTTTCTTTATCGTTGCTGTATTTTTTTTTTTTTTTCGTTAATAACTCTGGCAGTCGAAAAACGAGAGGAATCAGGTCGCTCGCGAGCGTATTTCACGGGGCATAATTTATGCCTCTATTTGGCATTGCTGCAGAGTAAAAATGCGAATTCTCTGGTTCTTGGGTAATTGAGACGAATAATCATCGTAGCCATTTTTTCTTCGTGGCAATCTTCCCGTTCTCCTCTTCGTGTTACGCGATCCTCGCGGCCCGAGAACGCGAACGAGCGATCAAGTTGCTCAGGGCAAACTGATAAAACAGTCACGTTGGCTGTGAATGGGTTAAATTTAGGTGCGATGTAGAAGAAAATTGTCGGGCGTTACGATGGGTCGACTTCTCGAATTCGTCAGCTTCGTTTGAACGACGACAAAATTTCATATCGATTTCGTTGTTTTTTTTTCAACACCTTATCGTTATTTTATCAATTTTTCTTTTTATTTTTTCCAACTATTTTTTTTTTCATCGTTAAAATAAATGCGAAAAAAAAACTCGTCAATAGTAACGAATTAAAAAAAAAGAAAAAAATAATTCCAATATCAATAAAAATCGTTTTTTAGTTACAAACTAAACGCCGAAAAATGCGTAATAATTAAGAAGAACTCATAACAAAGTTGGAACTCTACTGCGTTTCGTAGTAAAGGATCGCTAACTGGAAACCCGAGTAGGAATAAATGAACATCGAGAGATATAAATATATCCGATCGCACAGTTGGCCGCGTCATTTTTTAGCCTATCAGCTGAATTCGAGAGCATTTCATACAATCGCTCGCCTTGTCATCGTCGTGACGAGGAAAGTTTATTTGGTTTTGGTTTGGAAAGTTTACTTTTTTTTTTCTTTTTTTTTTCGGACATTTCCTTCCCTATTCACGATTCAACGAAGTAAAAATCGATGTTTAGTCAATGATACGACAAATGGTACAGAATGAAAAATTCTGTTTTTATTTTAGACAGCCCGTGGCACCGACGTCGTTTGTATTCGGCGCGAGTCTTTGACGCGCGCCAAGAGAGAGCCCAACACAGCGGCAGTGTCTCACATGTGGCGATTACGTTATTGCACTCATGTATCGGGTAAACGTATCCGATCGAACGAACGGATAAGTATGCGTAAGAGAGTCTCTCATCGAGTACGAGGATTGAAAAGAGGTTCTGACAAGTGACTCTGACCTCGGAGAGACGGAGTCGACGTGTAAAACGACGTATATCAGCCAAATTCCTCGAGTGTGCGATCTGTATATGAATTCATTTATATCCCCGTAAGTACGGTGGAGTGAGTGTCGGACACTCGAAGATTCGTGAAACGAATACGCGAATCCGGTGCGCCGGGCGTCGTGTGATATAATATTCACCAAACGGCCCCGTGAAATAATCACGTGCGCGTGCGTTAGTTTCAACGAGCAGAGAGAAAGGGATGCGGCGAAAGTTAAAACGTTCGCGAACTCGCGAATGATTGAGCCGTCGATTGCGAAACTTTGAGACAAGCGACATATATAGCATATATGTGTCTCAGTGTAAGTCGATTTTTTTTCTTCCTCGTCGTGAACTCCTTCGTTCCTTCTCTCCTCTCCTCTCTCACAATTTCCAACTCGACGACCAGCGGACGAGATATGAAATCATTAATCGAAAAACTGTACCGCGACATTTGTCAATCATAATCGCTCGACGCTCGTTTCCGCTCGGAGAACACTGAGCGGAGATTGGTTTCCCAAGTAGAACGCGACAAATTGTAAGCGACTCGAGAGAGAGAGAACTCCGTTTTAACGTGTTTAAATTCTTGGAGAATTCTATTCTGACTTTTGTTTTTGCGCAATGATCAAAGGACAGGTGTAGAGCGATTGGCGAAGCAGTGAAAAATGTTTAATATCCTTCGACTCGAGTATCGATAATCCGTTCATTAATGTTTAGAGTCTTTCCGCGAAATTGTTGATTCATCACGATGATATGCGCGTTACAAAAGATTAAAAAAAAAAAAAAAAGTATTTCCGTGATTATAGTTGTAACGTAAAAACGAGAAGAATTCACGGCGAACGAGGCTCTGACGTAGAGAAATAACATGCGAAACACAGAAGATCCCGTCCAGTCACCGTTGGCATTCGCGAAAGGTCTCTAGCCGGGTAGTCGTCGCTTGCGATGAGAATCGTCGTCCCACGAACGCGCGGGCTAACGGAGAGACCGCACGGGAGAACTCTCGGATCTCTCGCGCGTCTTCGTCCGCTGTATGCCCACGCATAACTCTTTCGAGGCACGCGCATGTTTCCGTCCAACACGAATTAATTCAATCGCGCGGGTCGCAGTTCGCTGATTAACGCTTTTGCCACGTTGACTAACCGGCCCCCTCTCCCCCTTCCCCCCCGTTTTAAATCATCGCGAACCCGATCTTCCTTTCGTTACTACAATCAATCGTTGTCTCTCCGATCGAACACTTTAAGGGGAAAGCCCCTCCCCCGAAGTCTCCGACTTGGCAACGCATTATTTTTTCGGGTAGGTCACGGTAGTTTTTTTCTTTTTTTTTTTCGTGACTCGAAAAACGCGATGCATTTGTTTCTTTTTAAACCGACGTGTATATAACTTTGAGCGTTTTAACGATAGAATGTTTTAGAGTTCATTGCGAAAGAACAGAGTCGAATGACGATGTGAAAATTTTCAGGTTCGACGCGTAAACGTGTAACGGAATCACTCACCTGCGGCCGTTGAAACGGTTGCAGTTCGGTGACCTCGTAGTCGTCGCCGCTGAGACTCGAATTCGTTGAACAATCGGATATCTTTCGCGGCGGTGGAATTTCCAGAAGTTCGATAGTAGACTTGCCGACGTTTCTCGTTGGTTGATTCTCCACGCTGTTATTGGCGTAATCGGCATTTCCGCTCTCGGTTTTGTTGCAGTAACTATACGGACTCGGTGACGCGAGACACGAGTTTCTCCTGTTCGTCGAGTCGTTAACACCACTGTACGGAGAAAGTCAGATAATCGTCACCATTTTTTGGGCTCTTGGAAAACATTGAAAAAAAAAAAGAAACGCGTACGCAAAGCTTACTAATCGGGTTTTTCTTTTATAATCATGACGATGTTCGTGCGAATGTTTACGGGAAATGAATCATTTTTTTCTTTCTCTTTTTCGAACTTTGACGTCGTCATCCGTTCGGTTGACAATTTTTTTTTTTTTTAACGCGTCATCGATATATATGTATATTATATATTTACCCGTCTGCGATAGCGCGGTTCGAGGTAAGACACGCGCAACACGAGTCCGAATGACGTCTTCGTCCGCAGACCTGCAACAGGTGATTGTCCAGCGAACGCGAAAGATCGTGAAAATCGGATATTTCGTCGCAATCCAAACAAGAACAACTGCTAGATTGACTCGGTGTTCCGCTTATTCCACCTTCGTATTTTTCCAATTCAGGATCGCTTCTTTCATATTTCTCCTCAAGGTACGAATAATCCGAATAGTCGCTGACAACTACGCTTGGCGTACGCCAGTACCTTGGCGTTCCCTCCGTCGATTCGCATTCCGCGCCATCGCAGAGTATTAAATTCTCCCATCCTGAAAAAAAAACATTTATTTTATTAAAAAAAAAAATTGAAAAAAAAAAAATGGAAATTTTCGTCGATTTACCTTTGACCTGATCCTCGTCACTGAGAACTGCACTGTCGGAACTACAGCATCTTGTTACTCTCTGTTTGGATTTTTTTTTCTCGCTTCTGCCACCTTTCGTCGTGTCATCTTGGCTGATATTTGCGGAATCCAAACTCCAGCATCTGGTTACGGTGGCTTTTCTCCTATCGGTGTCAGTTTCGATGCCCTCGTCGCTCTGCGGACTCTTACTGAGAATTCTAGCGACAGGGACCATCGCTGCGTTGAATTCGTCGTATCGCTCGGTATCCTCATTGGGATCATTCGTGTCGTTAGTCGTGTCTCGTTGCGTATCTCTATCTTTGGATTTCATTTCTGCGTTGAGCGTCGCATTGTACGACTGCTCGACGTCGCGTTTGTCTTCAAGTAATTTTTTGATCCTCGAGACGAGTTCGTCGAGCAGAGAATCCTCGTCGACGAATCTCTCCGTCGATTCGTCTCCGTTGCACGCGTATTTGTCACATTCTTCGTTGTCGCAGCGTCGTTTACGTCGTAATCGTACATTCGGAGTGACGAGCCGCGGCGACGACGTGCGCGAACTCTCGGTGCTCGCGTTATTATCGTTTCGCGAAATTCTCGACTTACGAAATTTCGCGATAACGTTATTTCGCGGAAAATCGTAAACGATCAAATTTGTTCGCTCGTTCGGATTGTTGTCACTGGTGTTTTTATTCTTATCAACGATAACGCCGATAGTACGTAGCGACACGAATTGTTTCCCAGTTGGAGTGCAAACGGACGTAGTAATGCGCGACGATACTATCGGTGCACCACTTTTTATTTTTGTATTCCTTCGTCGAGTTTTTGTTGCCGCCGATGTTCTTTCTCTTCCTGTTACTCGTCTCGCTCGGCATCCTCGGCGAGCAGCGACGAACGACGAAAGAACGGTAATAACGGAGTAACAAACTTTCTTCCGATAGTCGAGCACGACGCCTCGACGACTGGCAGCAATAGTTGTACGTGCGGAGCATCGCGCACGTCTCTCACGCCGGAGCCGACGTGCCGCTCTGGAGGTTGATGCTGCTGCGCCGCGACGCCGGCGTCGGAAACGGCCATTGCCAGCTGGTATGGGGTTACTCGTAACAGCAGCAGTCGCAGTAGCGGCAACAGCGATGCACGCGATGTCGTCGACGACGCCCAAGTCGCTCGTGCTCGTCGTGAAAACTTCCCGCGTCTCGTTCCACCACCGCGACCCGTTGTTCTTCACTTTACGATTAGTACTCGTGATGCAATTAACTGCAGTGTCGACGGTAACGCGTTGAGTATCATGAATCTTCGGGAAACAATGATTAATCACTTGTCTACATTTCTTTTCCGCATCTTCGCGTTCTCGTTCTCCGGACAACTCGCATCTGACGTTATTTCTTTGAGTTATCTGTGCCCCAGTGGCACCGTGACACTTCCACGTGCGTCTTTCATTATGACAATTTTCATTCAAGTACGATACTTCGTTGAATGAATCCTTTCTCGGGCAATATCGACGACAGAGGATTGTCCTATCGCTCGCGTATTGTTGCAACAACGTTGCTCTTCTATCGTTCTCCAACGGGTAACTCTTGCGACGTTGTATTCCACTAAAAAAATAATGTGTATCACGCGGAACGTGTTGTCTCGTCAAAGGAAATTATAACTCCCACGCTCGTAACGATAGTACAGTTGTTTTCGTAATGTTACAGTAGAGTAGATAGATAGGTCGGTAGCTGAACATGTTTCCGTGATGCAACGTTGTAACGTTATAGTCGCTATAGGTGTCTATATGTATGAGATGTCTATGTGCATATACAGCGCGAGCCTCGAGGTCTTTTCAGTCGATTCAACCAACACGCACAGCAATTAAACTCGATGAAGGAAAACAATGCGTTTCGTGCTACAATACGAGACTCTACTGCAGTACTTTTTGACGAAACGAGAACGCTGCTTCTTCCTCGCTGCGTTCTTTTTTTTTTATTACAATTTATTTTCCTTCCCCCGTCGCTTCGTTCGAATTCCCCGTTGCTGCGCTGCAGCGTGTACCGGATACCGAATGTGTATACTCGTTCCGAAGAATATACAGTTTCAACATTGGGCAAAGCCCCCACGCGGCCCTCACGACGCGAACGAGATAAAGATCGTGAAATAAAGCTTTACAAGAAGAAAATGATAATGCGAAAGAAAAAGAAAAAAATAAAACGATATACTCTCGCTGAAAGGTGTATAGTTACAAACTGTATTATAGTTAAAATAAGCGGGAAGTATGGTAACGCTCGTTTGCCGTCGCACCGCGCGCCGTTTGCCCCCTGCCCGTTTCTTGCTTCTCGCGGCGATTGACGTCACACGTGCGTCAGAGGTACCCAAAGAAACAAGAAAGTATTTCGATTGAATGATGGCGTTCGTGCAGCCATTGGCCGCGGCCACCGACGCCGCAGCAGCAGCAGCAGCATCATCTCTGAGCCTTCCACTCCGTGCTATCCGTTGATTCGTTTTCTAGTTTCCATCCCCGGGGGAGGCAAACACACACACAATCGGTCCATTATCTTGTCAGTTCAAGTGCCCCTTGGCCACTTGAGCCCATCATCGCGATGCCCGGCCGCTGCCCGGCAACCGCCCGCGCGAACCATCGCCTACTATATTTTGTCATTAAAAAAAATACATATATATATATATGTATATACATATATATGCTTCATAACCGGTTAGATAATTTTTCCAATTATGCTGAAACACGATCTGCGTACTTAATCTTCGGGTTGTGTTGTATGTAAAAAAATCACAGTCCCACGGGTGAGAGCAAAGTCGTCGGCATATTTTGTTCTATAGCCTCGTATATCGCGGCGTTGGCGAAACGCGCAAAAATTGCAATACAACGATATCGTGAGTTGTCTCAGGGTCTCTCGAGACGAGAAATCGAAACAAACATTAAACCGCAAAAAAACGTTATAACCTACAGATATAGATATATCGTCGTGCGAAAAATAGTTATATATAGCTGTTTCGTGAGCATCGGATGATTACGCGGTCGATATACCTATCCGTGTGTAACGATATGCCGTATTAATTTACGTCACGGCTGTGAATTCGACACGTCGGTATACGAGCCTCAATAACACATATTTGTCGTTCGAATAACGCTGCGTATCTCCCACCCGTATCTCTCGTGGGTGACGACGCGTTAGCCTACATATAAACTTACCAACACGAAGCGGCGCGAGGAAAAAAAAAAGAAAAAGAAGGTCTTTGAATAATAGTTTTGTACTAAGAACTGCTACAAATATCTTTCGAGATGTTTCCATTTTTTTTTTTACGAGTTTCGCACACCGAGAAAAGTTCTGAAATACGTGACAACGGATGGAGAGGAATGGAGAGGCGCAATGATGTTAACAGGTGGTTCGAGGAGAGACTGAGGCCGCGAGGATGTGCAACTTTGTTTGTCGGCGTGCTAAAAGACTTTTCGTTGTGCAATACGTTCTGTTGATATACATGTATATCTATATATATAATGTATCGCGTCTGTACAGTTTCCATTGTACACGCAGTCTATTAACGACGAAGTGGACAAATGTAAACAACTTGGTATGCAACATCCGCATACTCGTTTGCCACACGAGTATACAGCATATATATCGTATTAACCCCGCGCGTAATAATTTCTATCCTTACATCTTTCTCCGGTTAATTAATTGCCACGACAGCTGCCCCCCCGTTCGAAGGCACGTGTTGGAAGGTTTCAAACTGACTTCGCCAACTGTTACGAGATAATGTATGCTGTTGCAGCGGGCGACCTTCGTTCAAACATATACTTTGTACAATTCCGCAATGTACTCTTCGCCGTTTCGCGGAATAAACACGGTGCAACAATCTCAGTTTCGCGCGTTTTGTAACAAGATTCGAACGTAGTTTCGCGACTAACCGTTGGTGGCGCTGGCGTCGCGGGGATTCGAACATCGCGATACGGTTACCGGAAGCAGCAGCGGAGTCTCGTCGGTTGGAGATTTAGATCATTTATTTAGTTTCAATCCGATTTTTTTCCTTCTGGTTTTTTGATTAACCTCAACGTAGACCTCGAAACTTTGCTTTTGTTTGCGTTATAAGAACTTGGAGAAACATTAAATTCGATCGTTTGGGTTTTTGTCGAACAGCCGGATCTCGAACGAAAAAAAAAAGAATTTAAAGGTACAATCGACGTATACCCGCGAACGCGATAGACCTAGATAGTGAATGCCCGGAGGCCGATTTTAAAATGGAAACGGGTCAATGTCGCTACGAAGGCCAGTGACTCTCGTTTGTGTCCCAGATAAGCGATTACACTTATCTTTCGACGATTTACCATTACAAATTTTGCGCACTATCATCCACGTCGAGAGGACACTAATTTCACTGGCGATCCGCGATAAAATTTAACGCGAAAGGCTTTCTCGTATTTCTGTTTTTCACAAATCGTCTATGCGAATTTTCGAGTTGAAAGGAAAAAAAAATTCTTCTGTTAACGTCATCGCGCACGACTGACCTCGTTTTTCTCAGCGAAGTAGTTGTAACTGGTAGAATGTAGCAAACACCTACTTAATTACTTCATCCCAGCCGGCTAATGACTCAATTGTTCCGCCTACTTTTAGATTCAACTCTCATCCTTTTTTTTCATCCTTCTTTTATCAACGTTATTTAACACACGTTGCTCACCTGTCCATTTTATTATTCCGAATCTCGACATCGTGTCTCTCCCTCCGCGTCGTGGTAAATCAACGCCAACGGAAAATCGTTTTGTTTCTCCCGATTCTCGGTTATTCGACGTCGAAAATATTTTTATTTCTGCAATAAGACGATTCTTGACGATTCTTGAATCTAACGGCAGACCGTTATTATTTACGTTTTTTACCGAAATTGGTGTTTACCGGCGCCAAATTAGAAAGCGCGAACGATTGTTACCGGCGTCATAGCGAATGGAAGACTGAAGCCAGAGATTTGAACTTGACAGGGTTTACCCAACGCGGCATCTCGCCGGGGAGACGACTCCTTCGATGGGGAGAGAAGGGGCCTTACCGGCGATAAACGGTATGGCCACCCGTACGATCGGCGTAAACCCGTACCGGGCGATCTCCATCGGCTAAAGTATTCGGCTCGTCCAATCGATACTCTCGAAACGCTATCGACGCAACTCGTCGTGTTTTCGCGGTGGTCTTGTATATTAAAATAAAAAATCAATGCTATTATACGACTCAAACCTTTTTCGTATTCGATGATTTCGCATGCACACGATGACGCGCGAATGTATTTTTCGCGCGCCCCGCGACTCCGCGGGGACCTGCCGTACCGTCGTGAAAAATTTTCCAATGGCACAATTAAAACGAATATTCGACGTTGCACCGAAAATTTTCTTTTATTCTTTCACAGTTTCAAAGTTCACAAAACGGTGTAGCAAAAAATTTCGGACGATTTGTCATCGTTTTCCTCGGGTCCCAAGTCGAACAAATTGTTACTACGACTCGGCGCTGCTGCGTCGTCCACTTGTTTCAACCAATCGTCGAGTACGATTCCGGTATCGAGTTTCGACAATGCCGTCCCAACGTCCGGTCGACTCACCACGAAAGCCCCTTTCTTTATATTCGCTCGAAGAAATTTCCATATCTCCGCTTGCTGCGACGTTGACAAATAAAACTCGAAGACGTTGTTTAGTATCACGACGTCCGCTGTTTTTACCTCGTCGACCGCATCCTCGATACGCTTGTTAAGTATCTCCACTCGGTCCTTCATCTTGTATTTTTTTACTATTTCGCTTTGCAGATCGCAGAATTCTTTGTTCATCTCGACACCGATTATACGCTTTGCGTCCGTGTAAACGTAAGCCTGCCAAACATAAATACCTTCTTATTTTTTCTTTTTTACTATTATTAAATGCGATACAATACTTATTTATATATATATAGACTAGAGTTTCCCCGGGCTCGCGCGCTGCGCGCGCTCGCATTTCTTTTATCAACATTATAATAATGTTTAATCACCGCCGCAACTTTTCACCAATGGAGGTCGCCGCCGCTTTTTTTTGTATTTTTACTTAGTCAGTCCCCTTGAAGGGACTTAGAATATTTTTCCCCTCCCCCCCCCCCCCCCCCATTCGCCATTACTCCTTCGACCAAAAATATTCTAAGTCCCCCCTTGAAGGACTTAGAATATTTTGACTTTCCCCTCCCACGACCCCCCCCCCCCCCTTCAGAAAAATATTCTAAGTCCCTATAAGAGGATTCCTCCCGCCCCCTTCGACCGAAAATATTCTAAGTCCCCCTTAGAGGGACTTAGAATATTTTTCTTTTCCTCCTTAGAGGGACTTAGAATATTTTTCTTTTCCTCTTTAGAGGGACTTAGAATATTTTTGCCCTCCCCTCGATTCCTGACACGGCGGCGGCGGCGGCGACAGCGGCGGAAACTTTATATATATAGAGAGAAAATTAATAAATTCGTAATTGGTTATTATCAAATAAAGTCATTGAATTTAACACTATTGTAGCATATTAATAAATAGAATGTTATTTTTTAAAAAGCATTTTTGGATAGTATAATGAAATTCTATTCAATCTTTGTATTTAGTTTTCATTTTTTGTATGCTGTTGTAAAATTATTGTAATTCGAATTATTAAAAATAGTCGAAATAAAAAAAGGAAGAATGTTGTAAAACAAATGCATAAATTGGTTTTTCTGTACGCATATTAAATAAACAATAATAATATTGATAAATAGAAAATAAAAAAAAATCGAGGATGAAAAATAGTAATAAAAAATAACAATTGATATTTCTTATTTTTTCTATAATAATCCAATAAATGAATTTTTTTACCCCGTATAAAACTGCACCGAGTCTCGAACCAACATCCAGAACAATTTTGTCGTCCAGCAGTGGCAAAAGGGTGTTAAAAATGTGGTAAAGCTCTTCCCGTGACGTTGAGTGCGATATGAATACTGTGTAAAAAAAATTAGCATCATTAAACAATTTTTATCTCACGTGTGAAAATTTTTTTTTTTTAAATTCATTTACTAAGAGGTGCCGTGTTTTTGGATCCGCAATCCAAGCAATAATTCCTCTGTAGTTTTCCTTCGATAACGAGGTCATCGAGTTCGTCGTCGTTGTAGAGAAAGGCGTCAACGTGTCTCGTGATATTTGGATCGCAGTCAGAATTCTGTAAAAAGTTTGCCGATGTAACACTCTCAATTACTTGGATAAATTTGTATTGTGCACCGTACCTCTCCTTCTTTCGGCTGTATTATTTTCTCCGAAGGCAGAACAGCGTCAATTGGAACTTTTTGTCGTAGTTCTTTCGCTATAGTATTTAACATACACGCCGGATCGTCGACCATGTCGTTTGCAGTGTACGACCCCTCGTCTGTAATTTTTTGCTTTTTTTTTCAACCTTTTTTTTCACCTATACATTGTTTTTTCGTCGAAAAAAATACGAAAAATAACAGTTAACAAACCTGACTCGTCGTCGCCAATTTTCACAGTCATCCATTCCTGTATCGCGAACGACAGTAAATGTTCTCTGTGATTTTTATTCAAGCGATTCATCATCTTCGTGAGTTGTTGTTTCGCGTCTTCCAGCGAAGTTATTGCTGCGTTATCCATGATTATCGCCCGTTTCTAACTCCCCGCAAACACTCGCGAGTCTCCGACGCAAATTAATTGCAAAATAAACAATTATCGAGTATAATCCGTAAATAGAAAAAATCGATTTATCGTCGGTTGCAACAATGTAGCATGTTGCCGATAAAAAAAAAACTTGTGCACAACACAGCAAAGAACGTATTTTGTTTACGGATCAAATAGTCGCGCACGATAAACCGTATTTTTTTTTCTCAACGGAAATTTGCGACGCGCACACGTGGTCTCGACAGCTAACCTTCTGCGCGGAGTTTGGAACAACCTCATTGGTACTACTACGTTATCGACTCACGTTGATGCAGCGCGCGCAGCTAGTGTGGAATTGAGACGATCGTTATCAGAGGGATTTGCTCACTGCTGCTAAAACTTCGTACCGATCGTCGAGAAGAAATTATCATTACGAGAAATTTTGAATATCAATATAAAAAAAAAATCTCGAAATTTTGAAAAAAGGAGATAAAAAGAAAAGAAAACGAAAGACGAATCTCTATAACAAATAAATGTTTATGCACCTTAAACTATGTGTTATTATTAACCATCAAATATAATTTTTTTGCATCTAATAAAACAACGGTAGATTTTCTTTTTTTTAAATAATTTGTGTTACTAAATGTTGATAAATATAAAAAAAAACTTTTTTAATGTTCAAAAAGTTTTATGCGAAAAATAAGAAATTGGGACTTCGATAAATATTACTAAGAATAAAAAATCGATATTCGGTTAAATAAATAAACGGATAATGATTTATAAGGATTTGTCGTCAATATTCTTCCGATTATTATCTTGAAGATCGTTATTCAAGTATTTACTAATAACATAAAAAAAAGAAAAAATAAATTTTTGGAGCAAAAGAGAGATGCTGCAATTCAATGATGCAACTGTTGGCTTATAGGTCACATATTTTAGCAGCTATTAGTGCATTACACTAACCACATTGCACCTCGTTCGTTATCGCATCGAGTGCCGATTCTCGCATTCGTTAAACGTGTTAGAAGACAGACCCATCAATTAGCGAATATTAATGAATCCGAAATGATTAGCAACAATTATAGAAATGCCATAAGGGGAACTAAGCGATCTGCGTGATCTTCTTACTTCTCTCTTCATCTTCATACGTGAAGAATAAGCAATTACAAAAAAATATATGTATATTTCAACGCGGAAAAAAAAGTTTTACATTCCACAGCAATTGTGAAGAGCGAAGTAAATTTGGTCGCTGAGTCATTGACCGTTTCACGAAGCAGAGGAAGAATCATAAGAAACCGGCGAAGATGAAGAAGAAGCGCATCACGCTTCGTTGCCCACGCGCTTTTTTCTACACGCTGCACAATTCGTAATATTGTATAAATTATTCAGAGGGCCCGCTATTCTTATCTGTACCGATCGGCCTTGTGCTCCTAAACAATTCGTAGTTCTCGTACAGTCTCCGGAGGCCCGGAGGTATATAGTAGGAATAGAAGAAGAGGATGAGGACGCGCTTGCGGAGGAGTGCTGTTCACTCGGCTAACTCCATTCAGGAAACAATTTGTCATTTGACCGCGCGCTCGTCGCGCAGCTAGAAACTCCAACTCTCTCGTTCTCTATCCATCGTCGCTAAACTATGAGTTCTCGTGCGTGGCTCGCGCACTCGTGTATGCCGTTCGTATAGGACGATTAATACGCGCCACAATGAACGGTAGAGAACGCAAGAGTTTTGCGTTTCGCGGGGTACGCAACCGCGTGTACCGTCACTACGTGAGCGCACCAGTTTGACTCCGTTGGAGATTACATATGTATAAATCGTACTTGAGCAGCTCAGAGAGCACGTTTCGTATGACAATTACGCGCGTTACGTACCGACTTTGTTTACTTTGTTTATCGGCCAAATTACGAATTCTTTGCGTTTTTAGTTCCCGGAAGCGAAAAAAATATTTATCTGAGCGAAATCTCGTTTTACTCACGTGAAACAAAAAAAATCGTGGTTAACAATGAATCTCTTAATTTTAGATGAAAAGGACCGATTAATTCGGTTTAATGAAAAACAGAGAGCAACGATACGCATCGTTACTTTTTTTTTCGTATTTTTCATCGTCTCGTTACGATGTTAAAAATTATTGTGTGTCTCGTTAAAATATTTTATCTTGCGTATTTTTCTCTATTAACGCGTGGCATTTTTTGAAAAATTATCCGAAAACAAAAAAAAATCGTATTTTTTTAAATACCGTTGCGTTATTCTGTTCATAAAACAAATTAATTAGTGTTATAAAAAACACTCTCACTGCGATTAAAGGGTTATATATCGCTTTCGGAGCATAAAAAAAAACCGGTCACGAAGACGAAGACACGACGAAAAAAAAAAAAACCAAATAGTGAATTCTCCCCTTCGTCTCGTGCAACAACAGCGCGGCAGCTATAGACTAACGAATCGGATGCATTTAGGGTCAATTTGTCTATTATCCCATTGTCACGTTATTTATTGAGGGCTCCCTATCGCGTCTCGAGAAACGTGGGACTCCTTCAACAAAATTTTATACCCAATATTTTCCACCCAACGAAGCAAAAACGTAATTGCAGCTCTATTCCAAAGTGCAACTGTCCACTTATAGCGATCGGAACGTAAATCTATACCGTTAAACCCTATGAATGATACCTTTCAGTAGCTACGAGCATCTGCCGTACAATAGTTTCCGGTTTTCCTTTACCCTCATTTCTATTGATCGATACTTTTGCTCGACGGTGTATCGAAATCTCAACCGTCCTGGCGACATGTGTCACGAAAACGAGATAATCTTTCGTTATTTATTATTTGCAAGGGGACCGGTGAAATTTTAATCTTATCGCTTTACTTCCGCGATAGTATGATAATCTTTTCTCACATTATCAATTATGTTTGTCTATATTCTAATCAGACAAATAGTATTTACAAGTTTATTTTTTCGTAGTTTTTTTTTTTTTTTTTTCAAATTTTTTCGAAGTGCGTCGAATTTACAATAATTCGTCACGTTATCAATAATGTTTCGGCTGAAAATTAACTAATTGAATTGCACATTTTTTTTGTGTTTTTTGCTTTTTTTTCTCTCGAAGCGCGTGGATTATTATAAAAAACTATTTTTCCAGTTTATCCCGCGGATCTGCAGAGATTCCGCGCGTTCGCGACGTATCTTGCGTGGGTGGTTTCTACGCTTGTGTGTCCCGTCGATGTCGATTGCGACGATAGTGGGGAAAATGCTGCTCGCTGCTGCTGCTCCCGCTCCGCGCGTTGAGCATCGTACAGAACCGCGACCCCGCGCGCGCGATATGTCAGTCGTGAGCGCGATTTCGTCGCGCCGCGCACTTGACGTTAAAGCTTAACCCGTCAAGTTCCTCGCGATCTCAAAACGAGTAACAATCGGTCGAGTTGAAGAAACATTTTTTTTTTTACCTTTTTCTTTCTTTTCTAATTAATTCTCGAGAGAATCGAGCAACAGCCGGGCGAGAGAATCCTTCAAGGATTTCAGCGTGACGCGAGCGAAGCTAACTAACGTAATACGCTGCGAGGAGAGGCCTTCCTGTCGTGTTAGCTGTCGACGAGGTGCTCAGTTCGTCTCTGACTCTCGTCGAGGTCGGAGGTCGTTCGATGCGCGTTACGACTGCACCGTCGACTCGCGCGTTTATATGGTTAAAATTTAAATTGAAAAATAAATTATAGCGATTATCGTCGATCAACATAATTCGTACTCTCGATGTGTGTTCGATAAAAAAACAACGGAAGAAAGTTTATCGCCGAAAATAAAAAGGAAAATTTACGAAACGGAGAAAACGACGTATATTAACTTAAAAAGAAAAATCGTATTTACCATTCCCGGTATATTAAATTTATGCATCGAAGCTTTGAGTATAAAAAAAAATAAACAACAGTTTTATCATCGTGTTTACGATTGTTACAGTAAAAAGTGTTTCTTCAGATATTAACGTATTCTTCGCTTCCTATCTGACATTGTGACGACGTAAGTATCATTTCTGTGTTCTACAGTCCCAAGAATCGTTAAATAATAATCGTACGATCGATAAAACCCTATTTTCGGATACTTGAAAAATTGACGATTATCGACACAACAATAATTTCGATTATCGAAAGAGAAATTGCCTAAGAATAAATGTTTCTTAAAAAACAAAAAAAATACTCGGAAGAAAGGTTGGAATTCGTTGGAAGGAAATTGCAAAGCGCGAAAAACTCAATGCGTTTACCTCGAAGCACGCGACGAGCGCATACAGAGAAGTGGAGGATAGCCCGCTCGGCAGCTCTGATTCGGTTTCCAGAGCGCACGAGCAATCCACTCCCGCGAAGCCGCATCCGCGATTGAAGGTCCTAATTAAACGCTCGATTCGCTTCTCCGCGCACGCGGCTATAAAAGCTAATAATCAACGAGATAATTATCATTCTTTCGCGAGCCGATAAAACGCACGCGGCGTCATTGATTTGCAGCGATGAAAATCGAAAAAAAAAATTTATAGCGAGGATTTTTTTAATTATTAAAAAAAAAAAAAATGAATTATTTTGCTTTTCCATTGATTTTATCTGATTTTTTTCTATTTTTGAGAATCGTAGCGCCGAAAGCGCTATAATCTCTCGATCCATTCATTCCTCAATCGCGTTCACCCCGAACTACCGTATCAAGTATCTCCGGCGGCTCTCCGAACTGTAACCGCGTTGTTATACATGTAATAAACACGAGAGGTGTTGCACCCACGATAATTGGCCCGTATGCTTCTCAAGATCTGGTTTCAACCGGCCGTAAACTATAGTCTCGCGATATAGTGTAACGCAGCATGTACCGCGAGACGTCGCGCGTCTATTTACTTTGCATAAATTCAAGATGCGTGTTTCGAGAAGTAGCATATTAATATATTCTACGGGTACATGTAAAGCGGCGTGTATCGACGCTTCGCTATCGTCGGAAGGCCGGTTGTACCAATACCATCGCCTCGTACGCAACATAATAACCGACCGGCTCTCTTCGATGTCACGTGTTCGTCTAATAATCGACGCGAGCGATTGAAAATCGAATTAATCGACGGAATTTTTTTTTTAATAAGCCAAACATTGCCGCGGCTAATTTTTTGTAAAACGTACCATTATTTTCACATTAATACCCGATAATCGGAGGGTACATTGTTTATTTTATATTTTTAAAAACGAATAGATATTGCAGGATTCCGCGGTAGGCATACTGAGAAAAATGTTTATTTACTGCTCACCGATTCGGAGTTCGATATCGAAAAATATATGTTAATTTTTTTTTTATTATTTTTTGATTCGTGTGATATTTAATACGGTGAAATAATGTTCGATAATATTCGGTAATAATTCATTCATTTTATTTCGCGGCAGGGAAATTTTGATTTTTTTTTTATCGTAGTCTACTTGATATTTTTTAACTATGAAATAAAGTTTTTTTTTCAGTGCATTTATACGAAAATCATAAATTATAAATTACAGATATTCGATCGATTTTATCGATTCCTATATACATTTTTGAGATTCCAGCTGAATCCACGAACTTCGGTTCCGAAACCCGGTAAAAGTAACGTTCTAACAGATATGAAAAAAAGTAACACGAGCGAATGCGGTGATTACGAAATATCATTCACGGAAAGTCGGTCGGAATAAAAATCGAAGTGACGCATAAATTACTATCGTTGATACTCGATAGACTCGCCATAGATTATTCGGTTTATGTTATGAAAGAAGAGATAAATAATTATGTTCCACGTATATTTTTAACGATCCGTTGCACGATTAGTTCAATGATAAACCGTTAATAAAACGAGTTTTGTTTATTAACAGTTTCGAAATTCTGTTGGAAAAAAAAAATTAACAATTTATACTCATTTTTTAAATTTTTTAAATAAAATTCGAAACTTTTAGTGCAAAATAAAATATTTAAAGAATGTATATAAAAAACTAAATGATAACAACATCGCGAAGTGTGTAATGTTATTTTCAAAGTTCTGTAATTCTATTTCGAGCGATGCATCTATAAGTTTACTCGTTTTCCGTATTCCAGTCGCCGAGAGCGACAGTCAGTCAGCTGCACGACTCTACATCACGGTATAGCAGGTACAACAATAATAACGCCCACGCGTCGGCTGCAGTTTATAATACGAAAATGAGAAAAAAATCGATTTTCTCAGTGAACGATTCAAGGGATTCTTTTATCCATTATTATTATTATTATTTAAATTTTTTTCATTGAAAATTGCCGCTATTCTTAAGTGAATGGAATACGTAGAAAAGCCACAGTAACGATTCGACTATAAGCAGAAGGTTCATTATCTTCAATCGTGCGTGAGTCGCGTGCTACAAAGTATACATCGATACTTTCAATGCATATGGGGCTTTCGGCGTGCGGTAGTACGCTACAATCGACAATCGAAAAAAAAAAAAAAAAAATGTTAAAAATACGATTGCGCGCGCGTGATTCTTAGTTGCGAGTGGAGTCACGCGCTCTCGTCGGCTTATCAGAGGGGGGAAAAAAATCGTGAATCGAAAAAAGACCGGAGACGAGTCTCATCTCGTCGTATCCCCTAACAATGATTTCTTTTTTCAATCGTTGCACGAACCTCGCCGACGTTCGATTTACACGCGACAACTTCCGTTGAAAAGACATCACAATCATCCGACAAAGAAGTTTGTTTTTCATACGAAGATATATATTTTTTTTTTCGTTTTTATTTTATATTCCATTGTTTAGCTCGGGGGCGCAAGGGTTAAAGGGAATTTCAGTGATCAGGGCGAACGCGAAAACGTCAAGCAAAGGCCAGGGTCGCGGTACCCGGGCCGCCGCCTCATCCTCCATCCCCTGGCCTGGCCGTGGCCTTGTTTCCCTGAGAGTCTCGATTGATGCGCGCATCTCTACCAGCTTGCGAACGTTCTCTCTCTCTCTCTCTTGGTTACCTTGACCTTGCGACGGAGCGGGATTTAAATTCATTCAACTTGCTGTATTATAGTTAAATTCGTTACGGACATTTACGGAAGCTTCGCTGATCAATAAATTCAATTGAAAGACGAATTTCGCTGTCTGGAAAAAATCTATTTTTCGTTTAAAAATGTTTTAATTTTGAATTTTCGTAAAAAATACTCTCGATAGGGTGTAAAGAATGTGTAACGGCCTCGTATTTTTTTTTTTTTTATAATAATTCTTTCGAATTCCGACCTCGATAAAAAATAATCGTCACTCGTTACGAGAATAGGTACAGAAGAATTCTAGCGACTTGATAAATTCATGAATGTGAGAAAAAAAAAAACTGTGTGTAGCTATGGTAGAGAGAAATCGTCTATTAAATTAACTTCTGCGAATGAGGGGAAAAAATTGTGTTTCATGAAATACTTCGCTCGGATTGCGATCGCGCGTTGTTAATTATTATTTGTGTTGACATTCTATTATTTAATATACTGCTGCGAGCCGTAATTCGTAAGGATTTTATTTTACACAAAAAAAATGGAAACTAAAGTGTTGGATATGAAGGCTTCCGATTTCGAAGCTTTTTTTTGCCAATTTAATAACTATTAAGGATAAATTTTTATCAACATGAGTAATTTTTTTTGTTTTTTAAGAAACGCGTCCGATTTTTTTTATTAATTAAAAAAACATAAAATATTCGAATTTCCATCATATATAAGCTTAGGTTTTCAAATTCTTTCCAATCAATGAATAAATCAATAAAAAATAAAACATTTAGAAAATATCAACATTATCGACAAAAATTGAGTTTTCAAATAAAAATTACGTGTTTCGTGTATTTTTATTCAATGGTCAAAGGGTTGAATACACCTCTTTCGTGTCCATTCAATGGACAATTCGCCGTATTCTCAACAATCGGGTTTATTATATAGTGAGGAAAGAAGAAATACTCTGCCGTCGAACCCGAGTGACCCACTCGGTGCACTCGGGGGTTTGGTCGATATATCGATTGTAGCGTGACAAAAGGTGGCCAACGGAACGCCAATGAAAGGAATTTACAGGGACTAACGCTAAAAACCCCTCGAGAGCTCTTCTTAAAAAAAAAAAAAAATCCCAAGTAGTTTTTTAACCCTTTATCGATGCCTGGGAGAGACGTTGTTTATTCGCTTGTAATGAACACACGTCTGCAGAACCGAATTCATTGTTTTAAACACGTCGACGTCTTACATCAATTTTTCAAAAAGTCCATTAAAAAAAAAAATCGTCAAACTAATCTCAAAACAATTTAAATCCGCGCGAAATTATCTTCACCATTGACCCTCGAAGAGTTCATCTTTGAACCCCGTAAACTTTCGTCGTATGTAAATGAAAATGAAATCTCTGCAGAAAGTGATATCCGTTTAGAGGATAATAAAAACAATCGGTGCATTTCATCGATAAGAAAAAAAATCGAGAGGAAATCCGAGGAACAAATAGAAGAAGCAGAAGAAGAACAAGGAGAGAAAAAAAGAAGGTTATTTAATCGCGAACACACCGAGAGCAGAGATCGCAATGAAAGTCAATAAACCGTGATGAGTAACGGAGAGCGGTCCCGGAGAGTGGCATTAATAAATTAGTGTCTGTGCGAGCTGTGCCTACTACTGGTCGCTGTTACTGGAAGAGAATTCTCTGTCTGTTCCTCATATGTGTGTTCGTTTATGTTGTAACATCGTGTATTATACGCAAAGCTCACCGGAGGCTTAAACGGGGTACTTTACGTAGTGTAAGTGCGAAGACAATTGACTCGTAGCCTCGGCCGGCCAGCCGACGTTGTCGGCGACTACGACTTTTCGCCCCCCTCGAACGATCGTGTCGTACCCGACGAGGGACTCCTGACGTCACATCCTGCTGCTGCTACTACTGGCTGCTCGCCTGGACGCGCCGCGATCTCATCTGGACCACGGCGTCGCACGAAGGTATGCGCGAACATTTCTCACCTTTCGTACGGCACTTTTTTTTTCAATTCTTTAATGTCCATTAGGATTTCTAGATGTTTGATTAAGTGTTCAAACTGAGAGAGAAAAGTTAGCGAAACAGGAAACAGGTGTAATATTAGATTTTGGAGGGGATCCGCCAGCACAACGTTTTTTAAAAATTTATTTATCAAACTTCGGCAATATATAAAAAATATATATGTTTTTTCAGAACAGCGTAAAAATATTGAAAAGAATAGATTTTTTTAATGTCGCGAATTTCGGAGAAACGCTGTTATTTTATCAATGCGAAACTTTGCTGAAAATCAATAATTTTTTATTTAATTTCAGCGAAATGTTGAGGTGTAATATCGATGGAGTAAAATATTACGGAAGTTATTTGCTTTTGAAAATAATAAAAAAAGACAATTTTAGAAGATTTACGATATTCTTCGCGAGAAGGTAACGATGGATTCCCTTCGCGTGCGGTAATCATTCGGGATGCAAAGGGCTGAAAAGTACGTCTTTAAAATTCAAAGAAAATAAACAATGAATTACAGGATTCTTGAAAAACCCTAAGAAAATCAATGCGAAAGTATACATACAAAAAAAAATTACTTTAGATATCCCCCGAAATAGTAAAAATCCGAAACTTTCCGAAACTCGACATTTCGTTAACTAAACAAAAATTTTCGTCGATTATTTATATTAGTCGCGTAAATGTTGCATTCGCGTACACATTTGGATAATTTATAGAAATTCTGCTGTCAACGAAAAAAAAAAAAATTTAACGAGTCGAGAAAAAACGTATCACAAATTACCCAAAGCTCCCACCGCGTCTTTGTAACAGTTATTCGATTACATATTTGTGTAAAAAAAAAAAAAAAAACACGCGCTTGTCAAACGAAGAAATCTTATCTGCGCATTTATCGAAGTTAAATGAACTCTCACGCGTGCGTAACTTACTTACTGTCGAGTGTATGTAAAATCGTTATTAAAGTGAATTTATATCTCGTTTTGACAGTGATTTATATACTTATTCAATGACTCGTGATACGGAGCGTATGTTACGAATGAATTTCGTCGTTTAGAATAACTCCGCCGGTGCGTGATGAATATCGCGTTTGTGCCGACGTCGTAACGCTATATCTACAAGTATTATGCCGTATATACATATGTACATCATCAATATATATATATACATATATATATAGGATGGGTACAGCGTAGTTATTTCGTGCATCGGACACAAGACGTCTTACGCTCGTCACAGAGTGAACGCGATATCGTTCCTTCAATGCGCTAAGTGCATCTCGCCTTGAAAAAACATCGCGACAACGTGTCTTTATAATTGATTATGAAGGTGGCGAGGTTGCCGCTACTTTCGTTAATAACCCACTAAATACATTGGCAACTCGATTACGAGTTTTCTTTCTATGATAATCGCCAATATTTCATAATCAATTTAAAAAATTAATAAAAATTTTTTAACAATTCGATCTTTTTATCTGCGTAACAATAATTTCGGAGCCGCGCAAGCGCGATATCCTATTGTAACGGTACGCCTGCTAAAGCCTAATCATGCAATTTTCTTTATCCACCGATCCGCGATTCGCGACAAGTTAAAGATTCAAAACGGAAGTGGGGAAAGAATCGTTTTGAAATGAATCGTGATCGCGGCAAAACGAGATGACGATTCATCGAATCTCGTGTATGACCCTCTTGGGGACCTCTCGGTCGTCGTCGTTGACACTATGCCTTGCCTCTCCGTTAGCCTCGAATTCAATTGACTCCGAGGAAGCGCCTGGCACGAGAATTGACTCACATGAGTCTCTGGCCGTGCGTCTCTCACTCCTCGTGAGTAACCCATTAACCGAAGTTGCTTGCTGCGGTTAACATCCCTGTAGAGTACTTGAACGGAACAGGCTGCTCCGGTACAACACAACGACAGTAGAAACACCATTGGCTGTGCCTGTGCCTCTCTTTTCGTTAATTTCGACCTCGTTATACCGAAACAGCCGAACGGATGGAGCGGGATAATTAGAGGATTAGAATTCAAAGAGCAATTGGAAAAAAGAACTATTCAATGATTCCGAGAATCGAAGAAAGTCGTTTATGCTCATTACTTTCGCTTGTATTGACGTTAATTACCGTTAGAGGGGGCGGCATGGCATTGCGGCTTCGTAGGTATATATGAATCGCTTTTGGAGCGTTGCAAACGACATTGGGAACGCTGTAGAAAATCAACGTGCGCGAGAAGACGAGAAATCGCTTCGGCCGGTTGTCTACCATAATCGAATGTCGCCTGCCCCCGAGGCCACGATCCTTATCGTTTCTTATCGACTGGTGTTTGTAAAAGAGACCCCGTATATAGTGCGCATGGCGTGTGTACTCACGCCGCACGTATAACCGGCGTTATCACCCTAATACTTCGGCAACTTTCTCGTGTCTCCTGTACCGTTGTTAATATCGCCAATGGAGAAAATAGATATGCGTAAAAGTAACGGAACGTATGGGGAAGAAGAAGAAATGTTGGAAAAGAAGAAAAGACCGTTCGATGCTTTTTACCGTACAGTAGAACGTTGACTATCGGAACAAATATTTCAAAGGAAACCGAAAGGAACTCAGTTTTTTCGGATTCCCTTCGTTCATCTGTACCGAATTTCTCTCGTCCTTTGCTCGACGCTTGACTTTCTTTTCTAAAGCAATTACGAGACTTGCAAGTTGAAATTCCATCATTAATAAACGGCATTGCAATAAACTAATCTTTCTTCCGTCGGTTACAGATATATATCTCTTTTTCAATATTACGCGACAATTTTTTTCTAAACTTCGATATAAACAACGTTTTATTTGCTTCTATAGTTCGTAAAAAAAAATTTGACTGTAAATTTGAAATTTCGCAATAATCCTAATAATCCTCGGTATCAATTAGTTTGGATAATCGACGTTCTATCCTACAACGGAGAAACTTTATAGCAGTGGAGCCCTCATCGCCGAGACCTTTGCCCGATATACTATAGTTTCGAAGCTTTTCAGCAACGGCGTTAGAATCTTTACCGCTACAAATGATCTTTCGTCAGATATTCGAGTCTCGATCGTTCGTAGGTCCGCAAGGGAAATCAGAATCGTCAAGAAGAACGGAATAAAGCTTACAAAAGCAATAACGTCGACAGAATTCGTAGTCCTCGGTCATTGGAGAATCCGACAGGAAGTCGTAAATCTATGTGCGCACACGGGGCAATCGCGAAAATGCATCGGAGCCACGAACGAGAGAACTCACCGAGCGTCGAGCGGAGCCCGGCGAGGGCCTCCGTCGCAGCAAAGCAGCTCGAGAGACGGTAACGATCAACGGAGAGAAGACCGGAAGCACGAGGGTTTTAAAGCGGGTCTTACGCGGAAAGATCGCGTGGGCGACCTAACGCGTGAAATGAATATCAAGACGCTCCCCTTTTTTTTCTTTTCTTTCTTCCTGAGCCTTGTTACCCCGGTACAATGTCTCGTATGCCTCGGGAAGCTTCAACACCGGTTGATTCTTATCTCACGACTGACCGATGAGTCCCCAACGATTTTCGTGATGATTATTCCTACGAGAACGTAAGTGAACGCTGCAGGGTTCCGTTTTTCTTTCATTTCTTTTTTTTTTTTTTTTGGGTAAAGATAGACGAGCGTTGTATACTCGTAGAATTCGTGATGACGACGAAAGAGGATCACGGGGGATGATGATGATAATGCTCTGCGACGCCGCTCGACTCTCGAAGGCCATTTCAATGGCTGATGGGTCCAAGCGATGTGCGCTTCTCCCAACTAATGCTACGGTTCCCTCGTACATGTAGTTTGGCGTTTAGTATACATATATACGAGTGTTACTCGATGTTCTGCTACAGAGGAGAGGGGAACCGTGACCCTCGGGTTACCGATGTTCTCTCGTTTCGAGTCTCTCCTCTTTCTCTCCTCTCGAAACTCTACGCTGTTGAATTATGCGTATCATGAAAAAGCGAAACGACGACCAGTTGTTTTCTAATGTTGCATTGGTTAATTTACCCCCAAAGACAGAAAATAAATGATCGTTCGTTTTTCGAAATGTATATTTAACGTTTTTTTTTTTTTTTTATTAAATTTTTTTTTTTTATTCTGCGATATTTAATAGCGAATGAAGAACGATGGTGAACCGCGAAAGGAGGATCCTGGTGGTCCTTGCTTTACTAAACACTGCATTGATATCGCTGGGTATCGAGGCGAGTATTACCGACTCACCGGACGTCGATATTCTCGAAGACAACGAGGGACTCTACACTACTAGGCGAACACTACCCGACAGGTGTCTCGTTAAAACTGAATCCGGTCCTTGCAAACATTATATACACAAATGGACGTTCAACAAGCAGGAAGGTAAATGCAAGACCTTCGTTTACGGTGGATGCTTGGGAAACGAGAATCGATTCAATTCACAACTCGAATGTCTTCATCATTGCATCGGCGGTCCGAATCGTGAGTCGAGTTTTTTACACGAATATATTTCTTATCGTAACGATCAGTTTTGTTGTTTACTTTATTATTATATACAAAATAACTTTTTCTTTATTAAAATTTAAAAGTTTTGTGATGAAAAAAAAAATCAGGATTTGCGAAGTTTAAAAAAAAGTCTTAAAATGGTGAAAAATCGTATCTAAAAAAAATTGGCGGATGTATGAGTGTATGTATCAGAAAACTTTCATCAGAAAAATTTCAAAAACGCAAGAAAAATGTTTTAAAAAATTCGACATTTTTATTTTAAACTTCGAGAGTCCTGAGAATTTTTTTTTTTCGCACAAAAGGTTACAAATGCTTTTTAAAAAATGCTAAAGCGATCTGCAAATTTAATTTGCATCTTTTTTGTTTTATTACGATAACCGTGAATCTTTTTTTTTTTTTTTTTTTTCATAAGACACTCTGCCCTCTTATATGGTGACTAAGGGCAGTGTATTTGTAACTACGAGTACGACGACGACGAGTACTCCGCCAACGACTACGCCGAGCACACCTCCGCCCACTTTTTCACCACCCGAACCCACGAGGCCTCCGGTGCCGAAGCACAAGAGAGGAAAGGTCAGAGTTTAACGAAAATACCCATTAGCGTAATAAAAAAAACACAAAGATTTCTTTGATTAAACACACCGCGAAAAACAATCAGTTGAATCAACAAAATCGGCGCTTCCGGATGGCGAAACAAATAATCGGGCGCTTAAAAAAAAGAATTGTCATAGAAGGCAAAGAAATGATCGATTTAACTAACAGTTAGTATGATTAACTAAGTATTTCTTTTAGTGAAAAAAATATTTGTTTGGCCACTCGCAAGCGCCGATTTTCTCGGTTTGACTGATTTTTTTTCACAGCGTAGAATTGTCTTTTTTCGCATAATTTAATTTCAATTACACGAATCTTTGTCACTTATCTTTTTTTTTAGATAAAATAAGTTTTATTAATTTTATTACGATACAGGAGTTGACTTTTATGGAGTCGGGACACGAGAAGACTTTTATGTTCGCTCAGAGCAACACATTTATTCAACTCGACGGCAGTGGGATCAAAACTTTTCAATTAAGGTTCGCGAATTCTCGTAACGATATTTTTTAATGTAATTTTGACTATTATTTTTTTTTTTTTTAATAAATTAAAAAAATTAATTTATACAGATTGTGCCGCGAGATATCATTCCAATTTCGTACGAAGCTTCCTCACGGTCTTCTTGTCTACCACAGCGTTAAGGATCGTCCAGAAAATCTTGATCCTTACGCTCTCTACGTGATCGTCGAAAAGGGACAGTTAAAAGTCGTTCACGTATTCGGCAAACGTTCGACAAGCCTAACAGTCGGCGAGGGTCTAAACAGAGACGAGTGGCACAGTGTCCTCGTAAGAATCGACGTTCATGGCGCTAAGCTTATAGCTCGTGTCGACGACACGCAGAAAGAAACGACCGTTGAAGTTTTAGAACGTGTCGTCAATTACGGAGTTTCGGAAGATCTCGCCTCTGTTGTTCTTATCGGAGGTAAAGTGTCCTAAAAAATTTATTTGAAAAACGAAATCGGTATAATTATTTCCGAAGTTTGACCTTAAAAAATCGTTATTTTTAGGTCTCAGTTCGGAGGAACGTCTGCACGGTGTTAAATACATTATCGAGTCTTTCGTTGGTTGTATCAGAGACATGGTACTGAGTTCCGGTAAATCAGCAAGCGATTTATTACCGATCAGACCTCTTATCGCAACGAAACACGAGAACGTGAAGGAAGGTTGCATAAACAAGTGAGTTAAACAGAAATACCATTATTAAATATAAATTCCAAATACCGATCATTTGATCGATCTGAGGATCGAAAAAAAAAAAAAATGTCGAGAAAATTTTCGAAACCGATTTATTTTCATCTCCCGAATTCTTGATTATTCCGTTTGTTAAGATGCTGGACCAGAGAAAATCTGTGCTTCATTGGCAGTCAGTGCGTTAATCACTACAACAGCTTGACCTGCGACTGTTTCGGAAGGTATTACGAGGGCGAGAGATGCGATGTTTACAGTACGTATGATCGGATTAATAGAATTATTTACGAGTGTCGCGCGTCGACGGCAAATTGAATTGAATTGAAGTAACAGTGTTTTTGCTCATTGCTGCGCAGCCGCGACAATTCTAACGTTGAGGGGTTCGTCTTACGTGTCCTTCCGTGTCTACGATTGGAAGGATCGGGTTCATTCTTCCGTCAACCGGATAAGTCTGATGTTCAAGGTAATGAGAAAACTTAAATTCCCCCAATTCCGTTAGGATCTTATCTAATAAATCTAACAACTCGCATCCCGCGGAAAATATGGATATATATATATATATCTCTCTCATGACCTTTTTAATATCCGCGCACGCGCACACAGACGAGATGGGACGATTCTGTTTTATTCTACGCTTCCGGCGAGATAGACGGAACTCCGCATTACGTCACAGCCTCGATAATGAACAAGAAGGTTCATGTTGGACTTGATTTTGGTCACGGAGCCAAAATCACGACTGTACTCGGCGACGACGTTGCGTCGAACAATTGGAAGAATTTGACGATATTTCACAACGCATCTCTCGTTTACGTTAGTCTCGATGATGAGATAAAGGTTCTCGATGTTCCGGGCGACAATTACTACATGATTATCGATCCGGAGATCTACATTGGCGGCGGTCCAGAGTTGAACAAAAAAAATGGACTTGTTTCTTACAACAATTTCGCCGGCGTGCTGAAGTACGTTTTTTTCAACGACAAGTCGATTATATATGAGTTGAAGAGATTGAATCCAATGGTTCACTATATCGGTGTACTGGAGCCGGAATATTACGACGCCGATGTCGACGTTATACCGATCACCTATCCCTTCGCCGGAAGTCACATTTGGTGGCCGGTCAACAGCACGGATTCGTTGCGGTTGGACTTTGACTTCAAGAGCTCGAAACCCGTGGCTGTTGTCGCCTCTGGCGATGTGATGAGCGATCAGGGACTTGGATATTGGGAGGTATGATGATTTTATACATTTTACGCAAAAAATCCTACGAACGTTTGTAGTCGACGCGAAAATTTTGAAAATGTGTAATTTTGTGATTTCAATTTCTTTCCAAAATTTTTCACTCAATATACAAATAAACCGTTAATATTCAATGATCGGTATTGAATTTGATGAAAAACCATTGAGCCTTTAAAATTTTATGAATTTTTCATTTTTTTTGTAAATATTCTATACAAATTCTTTCTTCCTTAACCAATTTTTGGTTTTTTTTTCGCCATATTTAAAAGTAAATTGTATCATAAAAAAAGTATGCAAATTAGAGATCTTTTACTTTACTTTACTGAGTTATTAACATTGTTTTCTAAACCTCTTCTTTAAGGAATCGAACATTTGTTACGTAACTTACCCCTTTCAAATGACGTTAAAAACTGAACAAAGAAGCGATATCCGAATCTGATTTGCATCATTTTTTTTTTAACATAACGATAACGATAATGATAAATACATAAGGATGTATTTATAGATATATACGATATATACGATATACAAATGAAATACATAGCGTGCTTTTTAACAGTATTAACACGTTTTTTTTTTCTTTTTAGTTGCGCGTCGTCAACGAGGAAATACGTTTTCAACTGATTCCTCTACTGTCGGACAACATTACCGTCTCAACAGCCGTGAAATTTACGCCTTACGACACATCGTGGCACGCGGTAACGCTGAATTATACGAAAGGCGAACTAAGTATGATAGTCGACTATCGAAACAAGCAGAGCAATCTTTTCTCGATGACGTTCGAACTCGGGAGCAAAGTGATTATCGGCAGTGGAAAGAGCAGCGCCGGTCTGATCGGTTGCATGCGCGATATAAAGGTAAACGACGATGCGATCGAGCCGAGATATGTGATAAACACGGAGAGAGTAGTCGGCGAAGTTGCATTGGACAATTGCCAATTCGTCGATCCTTGCAAGAGGCCGAATACGTGTGAACACGGAGGAAAGTGTTCGGTCAAAGAAAACCGGCTGACCTGCGACTGCACCGACACCGGTTACATAGGAAAAAATTGTCACTTCGGTAAATGCTATTTGATAAAAAAAAAAAAAATCAACATCGTAATTTCGACAAAAATGTATGATTATTTTTTTTTTTTTTTTTTCCATTTCAGCGCAGTACAGAAAAACGTGCGAGGAACTAGCATTGTTGGGTTACACGCAGGACGATGTTTACAAAATCGATATAGACGGAAACGGAAGGTTTCCACCGGCTCTCGTAAAGTGCGAATTTCAATCGATCGAGGATTCGACGAAGACAATTGTCGAGCATAATTTGCCGTCTCAGGTGGACGTGAGATCGATTGCTGAGGAAGATTTCTCGTTCAACATAACATATCGTCAATTCACGGCTGAGATGCTGCAAGAGTTGGTATCGCATTCGCTGTATTGCAGTCAGTACGTTAAGTACGATTGTTACAAAGCTCCCCTCGAGTTGCATAGTACCACGTGGTTTCTTGGATCGAAACCTACGATTGTCGACTACATTGGCAATGTCAATCGGGGATCGTGTCCTTGCGGAAGTAAGTGATAACTCATCGAATACCGGGGCTGTGAGGTTCTCTTAAAGTAGTCGGAGCCCATGGTGTTCATTTCGCATAAGATCGACGAAAATAAGAGAGCGTTGCAAACAATTCTCAATAATTTCAAAATTTGAAAAGATTTCAGATTTTTCTGAAAATCGGAATTTTTTTTTATATGGGAATAATGTGTGGAAAAACATAAAAATTTTAAGCCTTCAGAAAAATCGAAAAAAATTCATACGTATTCACAAAAATGAACGAATCATAGAAAAAAAAATCATCATCATTTTCATAGAAAAAAAAGTTGCATTACCAAAAAATTTGTTAAACTATTTTTATTTATTTATTTATTTTTTCAATATGTTATTAACATTTTGAAATCATTATTATGTAAAATTAATCTTTCCAGTACCCTTAACATGCATAATAATTTTTTTTAGATTTTTATATCATCGATAAATGTTTGCAATTCTCTTTCATTTTCATGAAACTTATGAGAAATATACCATGCATGGTGTACCATGCGCTCGGATTACCTTAATTAAGATAATTATTAAAATGTTTGTCTATCAAATGATTTTCCTTACGCCAGTGAACAGAACCTGCGTGAATCCTGATCTAAGCTGCAACTGCGATGTTTCCGCCGGTAAATGGCTGTCCGATGAAGGATACTACGAGACTCCGGATTCGCTAGGTGTAACGGGAATGGTTTTTCTTCAACAGAAGAATCTCGAAGAGGATGCGCAGGGTAGAATCACTCTCGGACCGTTGGAGTGCGTCGAGACAAGTGAGTCGACGACTTTTCCCTTTTATTTATGCTTTTAACATCCATTAAATTTATTCATTTGACATGTCATTCATTCGAACAAACGATTGTAACCACTATTTGCTCCAAAGATACGCAGAAATACGTGGTGACTTTTACAACCTCGCAATCCTACATCGAAGTTCCTGGCTGGCGTAAGGGCGACATAGCATTCAGTTTTCGTACAACCGGCGAAAAAGCTATATTGCTCTATCAGCCGCCGATTCGAAACAATTATCCGTCCTTTATGGTCGCCCTCACCTCGGACTATCGTCTGACTTTTAATTTCACCCTAAACACCGGTACCAATCGCGAACTCGAGGTGAAGAGTCGAAGAAAATTGAACAACGGCGAGTGGCAAAAGATATGGATCGATTACAACGATTATCACGTGAGATTCATGATAAACACCGATCACGAAATGGTGGATTTACTTCCCGAGGAACAATTTGGACCTTTCGAGGGATCTATGTTCATCGGTGGTGCTACTGCGTGAGTGAACCTTTCTTAAATGCTTCCCGAACCTTTTTCCTTATTTGTTTAGAATTAGAATTCGTTTAGAATTTGTTTAGAATTAGAGATAGTAGTTAGTAGAATTAGAATTTGTTTAGATTAGAATTCCTTATTTGTATTATTAATATTTTTTTTCTTGTTTTTCGTCAATTTTTAATACCAGAGAACACATCAAAACATCGGCCGTTCGTCAAGGGCTGATCGGTTGCTTCCGAGGTTTGGTGGTAAACGGTGAGATTCTCGACATTCACAGCTACATGTCCGTTCATTTGTCGGAAATAATCAAGGATTGTAAGCCCTCGTGTCAGCCAAACAAGTGCCAAAACGGTGCGCGATGCGTCGAGCTTTGGAGTAACTTTGAGTGCGTCTGCGAGAACAGATGGGCTCATCAGGGAACTTTTTGCGAAACTAGTGAGTTGCCAAGAATAATTGTTCTTCTTATCAATTCTATTGTTGTTTTATACCTTTTTTATTGTTTTTTAAACTTCCTTCAGATATCAACAGCAAGGCATTGACCTTCACATCGACCGGTGCTTTCCTGAAGAAGAATTACTTCGGGTCGGGCGAGGATGAGGAAAAATTGTTGCTGAAGAGCATGCTAATCGAGAACATCCTGATTAATCTGCGGACGTATGACACGCATTCCCTGATCCTGTACGCGAACGATCATCTCAACAACTTCGTTCATCTGTACATAAGCAACGGGACCAGCATAGTTTATCTCTTCAACGCAGGAAACGAGATCAAGAACATCACAGTTCAGCATCCAGGTGGGCTAGCGTTCTCTTCTATCTACGCAGGAACTACCGAGAACTCCCGAGAAATATCGAAGAGACGCTTGAACCGAATCGATGTAAGATCCAACCGCGGACGGATCGATCGTATTACTGCGTTCCTTCACGACGTATCGTTCGTTTCTTTTTTTTTCTTTCAGGCGTCAACACGGGCATATCGGTGCAGATTGCTATCGTCAGAGCTGAAAAATCAACGACACTACACGTTAACGAACACAACGTTACACTTGACGCTGTACCGCTTCTTCTGGACTCGTATTCCAACAAACCGTGGATCAATCCGGAAAAAGAAGTACTCGCTCCTCAGAGACCTCCGGCACCGCCAACCGATTATTTTCAAGTAATTTTAACAATTTTTCATATCTGATTGTACACGTTTTTCAGTAACCAGAAATCCATAATTATTTTGAAGAAATTTCTTATTTTCGGTGTTTCTGATGGGACAATATTTATTTTACGCAAATAATAGGCTCTATTTTTTTTTTTTTATAAGAAATTTTGGTGGCACATATATTTCCACATATTGCTGGTAAAAATAATTATTTTATTACCGATCTCTGCTAGGAGTTGCTATTCATCGTTGTAACTTTTGTGCCTTTTTATTTTTTTATTATACGATAACATTTTTCTTTTACTCTGACTGTATCGGGAGTCTTACGAAAACTATTGTCCCATCAACGGTTTTCCGTGCGATTCATTCCAATAACTTTATAATTTTTTCTTCCTAAGGTAAATCTCGGAGGTTTCGATCCCGATAACCTTTTACGAGTCGGTATTGAAGGAACTCTGATTCAAGGGTACGTGGGTTGCCTCCGCGGTCTGATGATCGGCGAGTATCTCGTCGATCTGCCGAATTTGGCGTCCGAAGCAAACCACGAGGGCAGCAAAGGCGTATTGCCAAATTGCCAGATGAAATGCGATGCTGTACCGTGCAAAAATTTGGGTATATGTACCGAAGACTTCGGCAGGCAAGAGTCATCCTGCAACTGCGAGCTCACCTCGTACTTCGGCGAGCACTGCGCCGATGAGAAGGGCGCCGATTTCGGTGGCGAGAGCGTTCTTCAGCGTGACTTTGACTTCGACGGTGAAGTCGCTCAGGTCAAAGTACAATTGGCTTTTTCGACCAATGACTTGAGACAAAGAACCAGCACTCTGCTGCTACTGCAAACTGAAAACAGGTGACATTTTTTGTATACCGATTTTTACCGATTTTTCGAACTCAGCCACTGAAAAGAAACTGTAATTCATTTTCTTCGTGAGGTTCGATTCTTTAAGAACGAAAGCCGAGTTTTGATAACTTCGATTACCAATCGCACAGATCCTATAAAGTTTAAATCGATCCTAAAAAGTTCGAAACTCTCGAAAAAAATGAATCAAATGAATTACAGTTACGATCGCGAAGGTGAAAGCGGGTTTTCGCTTCGTTGTTACCGATCGATGCAACTATCGAACAACCATTTTTTCAGAAGAAGTTACTACCTGCTAGTGGCACTGACTTCGGAGGGTCAACTGATCTTCGAGGAGGATAGGGAAGGATCGGCTTACGGTGTCCGTCTGAACGATCGTAATTTCTTGAACGGTGCGAGACACAGTGTTTACTACGTGAGAGATAACAACACAGCAACGTTACTGATCGATCGGGAACCGGTACAATTGTTACCGATTCCGGTATTGAATATCGGCGAAGACGACGACGAGGAGGAGGACGAAACGCCGGGATCTACGGAGATTCAACTCGGCGGTCTTAACACTACCGATCATCGATTCAGCGCTTACAAAGGCTACACCGGCTGTCTGAGCAGTGAGCGACATAACTTTATTGCACGCCGTGTGAGAAAGCCGTTTTCTCGCATTGGCGAAATAAAATTTTGTACGATACTCGTGCGAGAAACTTTTTCTCATCTCGCGTGATTGCAACACTCGTCAGAAGAAATGTCATCGCACTTGTATCGTAATGTACTATTTATTAGCTTAGGTTCTAATTTTTTATTGACATAAATTTGAAAAAAAATTTTCTAATGTTACTCGCTAGACGTGGTCGTGTCGATAAACGGCGCCGCAGGCATGAAGCCTCTGGAGGAATACATGCTATTCACGAAGAAGGGAAGTGAGACTGTAAGAGCGACAATGCCAGCGGGTGTTAGAAGCGCTCAATGCTCGGTTTTTCATGCTCAACCACGAGGCCTCGAACCTCCGAGAAACGACAGCGTGGTAAGTTAAAGTTTATCAAGTTTTCTTCTCATTTTATTAATTTAAAATCGTTATCAACTGCGAACAGCCCAATGGACAAAAATACCGAAATCAGGCGTTTTATACCGATCGTGAGATAATTATAAAAAATAATTTAACAAAAACTTAAAAATTCCTGACTAACGAGAAACCTAATGAAAAAATTGTGCTAAAAACAAAGTAACATCTTCTTTACTTTTTTTTTTCAACAGCACGGTCGCGATCGCGCGTGGGTCGAGGATCCACCAGAGAGAGTGCTATACAAGTCTCTCTATCCCGACGAGACTCACGAGGAACAGGGAGCCGGAACTTACATCTTCATAGCTCTCTGCTGCATCTTCGTCATCGCCGTGATGGGCTGCACTTACGAAGTTTTGAGAAGCGCGAGACGAGATCGCAAACGCAGAAGAGCCGAAGCCGCGGGAACTGCTGGGAGCGGAAACGCGGGTGGCTCGCCTTCTGGAACTCAGAGGTGGCAACCACCCTATACGGACTCCGTCGTTCCTTCGAGCGGAGTTAAAAGCGTCGGATTCAAGAGTGTCGTCGAGGATGAAAAACGGCCTAATGGAACGCACGCGAAATTGGCGACCAAGGATTACAAACCCGTGCCAAATGCCGAGCCGAAAAACGATATGGCGAACGACAAAAAAGTTCTTAAAGGTGCGAAAACAAAAAGTCGCTCAGCGATAATCGGTATAGAGAAGAATGGGGCAAAATGGGCGCGTAACGCAACCGGCGCAATATTTCAAAGAAATTGTTATCATTTTCGAAAATTTATTTCTATTTTTTTTTTTCAAATTTTAATTATTATTATTACTTATACACGTTTTGCCCCGTTTTTCCCTACAGTCAACGTCCCCAGTTGGACTGTATACAAATTTGTATGATTTTATTTTTCTACCAAATAATACATAAACTCTTTATTTTCAGCAGACGAAGAACCCGAGAAGAAGGAGCTTCTAGGGGTAAATACAGGCACCGTCTCTAAACCTGCGAAACCGAATCCATTCGTAAAGATCTTTTTAACATTTTTGTTTTTTTTTCTTCATTCGATAATGTAGAAAGTTCGTTTAGCACTAAGGCATTTCTCTGAAAATCTTATTTAAATAACAAAAAAAAAATGTTACCAAAAACTGTGTGGCGTATAAAAAAAACATTGATACTATTAATCAATGCCAGAAAAATGCCTTCGTTCCGAATGACTTTTTGCACGCGTATAGCTTGGAACGCTTGAGAATTTGGGCTTTGAAGAGGCTTGCCAGTCGGAAGGGGTTGAAAAATTGAATGAATTTAATTAGCACGATTTACAAGATTATTATATTGAAAGATAAAAATATCTCCGTAATAATTCCATCCTCAGCATGAGAGGGGAAAACGTTACAAATTTTTATGTTCGTTCGGATTCGCACGAAAAAAGCTTTCCCGATTGAATAGTTTAGAAATGATTTAGAAAAAAAAAAGATACCCCTAATTTTCGTTTGGTATCTGCTTAACGCGCGCGCGCGCCGTGCCTGTAAATATGTTTAAAACAAAGTTGAGTTTGACTTTCGAATTAACGATTAATGATCGGCTTCTTTTCCTACAGTCGATGGAGGATCTCACGGAAGAACCGGAGTTGGAGGAACGCGAGGAGGAGGACGAGAATGTCGAAGAAATCGACGAAGACGCCGACGACGACGACGACGACGACACGAGGCTAAACATCGACGATGCGGATTCCGAGGTCCTCGTGAGGCCGGTAAGAAATCCCATGGTAGGGATAAATACGAAACGCGATGGCCTAAGCGTACCGCTTAATGGTGGAAAACGTTTTTTGGAAACAAATTTCTCGCTTACCGGTATCAACGAAATAAGGACCAACGAGATACCGACAAATATTAATGCTAACGATACTCGCCATGGTATCGTAGAGTCATCGTCCCCGCCGACGAGACCGGCGAGCCTCGATCTACGAGGTCTCAATGCCATGTCGACTTTCGGTTACAAAAAACGTCCGGAGAGCATTTACATCGAGCGAGTAACGACTAAATTGCTCGATTCTCCGAGACGCAAATGAGGCGGAAGTAATGAAAAAATAAGAAAAAAAAAAAACACAAAATCGCTTAAAATTTCATTGCACAAAGAGTATTTAGTATTATTTTTATCACTTCGAACGATCAGTGGAAAGGCAGCTAATAATTTTTTAAAATTATTTAAATACGGAAAATAAATATTAAAATAATTTCGTAATGGAATTTTTTTTTTTTTTTTTTTTAATACAGGATTAATAATTCATTTGAAAAAATTGCTGTTTTTCCAATAATCGTTGGAGGTTTATTCAGCTCGGCGAGTTGCTGTCCCGAGTCGACAATAATTAGATCGATTATCTTAAATTTCGTTTAGCGCGAAAGGCTGATCGCGAAAAAAACTTCACAATTGTAACTTTTAGTATTGCATCGAGGCGGAAATCTTTTATTTTTCATAGTTCGATAGTCGAATTTTCAGAAAGAACGGCCTGTTTATCTTATTTAATTAATCGAAGTACTTAAAAATTTGAGTTTTTTTTGTCGAGGGAACAAATCACGCTATGTCACGTTCGTTCCTAATTTCTTCGATATTTTTTTTTTTTTTCGTCAATGAATCGATTTGTGTGCTGTGCTTGTGGTAGCGTGCGTCATTAACGGGTGTTTCACCGCATATCCTCACGATCACCCCTCGATTAATAATCATCTTTAAATTACCGAACTGATGCCTTTCGTCCCAAATCGTATTTTTACGATTTTGCGATTACAAAAAAAAAAAAAAAACAAAGCGCTGAAAAATGACACGAAAAAAATAGTGTCGGACTAAAAAAATGTTCTCATATAGACGAAAAAAAAAAAATGAAATATTTTCAGATAAAGAATTGGTCTAAGACGAGTATCGAGGAGAATGTGATACCGTTAAACTCCATTACGAAACCAGACGAGACACAAGGGACTCTTCAACTCTAGAGGTACAAATCCCACGCGTCGGTCGTGCACGACAATACCAACGATTATCCATTAACTCGAAAATAACTTGGAAAAAAAAAAAAAAAAAAAAAAAAAAAAAATCGTCTCGATTTGCATCCGCTATCGATGAAGCACCAAGTATTATATACTATATACACACGTCTAATACAATAATGATGTAGCAATAATATTCTGTGACGAATAATTTTCTTTTTTTCGACTAATGAATTTCGCTGCCTTGAGTCATGATAGCTCCAGTTCTTAGATGATAAGATCGCGAAACTTTCGCCAAGCCAAATATATTATTTTACATAGCATGTTTAATATTATACAACGACGAGAGAATTAAAACGAATGAAAAAAAATATATATATATATATTATAAATATACGCGTCTATCGGAACGTTTCTCTTTTGCATAATATGAAACGACATTTAGTAATACAATACCGAGCAAATAAAACGAATTCTACGAAATTCGGCATATAAAAAAAAATAATAAATAAACATCTCATTGCATGTTACGCTTTGGATTGTGCAACGCTGTACCCTCGAGAAACATGAAAATCATTCATACGCCGCTTTTACATAAAATATTTAACTATTTTATCGCAACATCAGAGTCGCTGAGCGCATCGCCGGATTTTTTGTGCTGTCCAAAGATTGTTTTGTTCATTATTTATACCATTTATTTATTACCGCATTAACCGCCTATTGTTCACGCGACTGGAAGCGAGAATGCCGAAGTAAGTGAGAGCTTGAATAATTCGATGGTACTAACAAAAAAAAAAATCTTCGATTGTGCTCTCCGGATCTTTCATACACGTTGTTGAAAATGAAATTGAGCTAAAAAAATATCTGTTGGACAGGCGGATACGCCGAACGGCAGGCAAACGAACTCTGGACAACAAGGAAATTCGCCAGGTCGGTGTTTTAATTTTTTTATTATGTAAAAATATCCGTTCTCGAGTTTGTTTCTTTTTTTTTTTATTTATTTATTATTGTAGATCGCGCAAAGCCGAAGATACTCAACGTGTCGCCGATCTTTCTCGCTGACGACAAGAGGACGTACGACAATCCGCTGAGTTATCTAGGGGGACCACGACTTCAGCCGCGAAATCGAACGTCTATTGAGTCGGTATTATCTCTGGATTAAAAAAAAAATATCGCGTTTTCGCACGAAGATGTGTATCTCGCTAGCCGGCAAGTTCGCCGTCTCATAGTTTCTATTATACCCGCTAGTCAACAACCAACTGTTCTCGTCTCGCGTTTCGATCTTTTTTTTTTTCTGTAACAATTTCCTCTCGCATCTCCTACCATCCCAAAAAAAAATGTTTAAAGTCGACTCGGAATCGTCACCGGGAACTAACTATTTATCGTTAATGAGTTACGACGAAAAAAAAAAAAACAAAACTTTGAAAATACGTGCATTATTGTGATTTATCGGCGAAAGTTATAAAGGTTTTTTTTGTACCTTTCGCGATCATTCCTCTTATCATTGAAAAAAGAATAATAAATAAAAATCGAATATTACCACTGCCGTTTACTTGAATTTGGTAATCAGGTTCGCTCGTTGTACATTTTAGGAAGAGTTATTGTATGATTAATAATGATAATAATGAATAAATGATAAAAGAAATTGTTAAGTCCCCGTATTACGAATTTTTACCTTTGAATTTCGATGATCTGTGGCATCGTTATTGTTGTCTCATCTCTTCAGGAAGATCCCGCATTTACCGCACTGCGTTTTTTTTCGACTAGATACCGCGAGATGCACACATTGGGATGTAAAAGACTTGGCAGCGATAGTAGATATATCAATGCCGAAGTTACCAACGGCTAACCATTACTCGGTATGCAAAAACTTCGATATATATTAACCAGCTTATTATTTCTTGATAAGGTAAAACGAATTAAATCACTCGATTGTAATCATCTCGACGCGACTTTGACACATCGAACGGCCATTGATTGTGCCGGTGTCTGTCTCTAAACAAAACAATGACAGAAAACCGTTAGCCGTTCTCGATGAACGAACGAATATAAATGTCAGCGCACCCTTGCGAGTAGTGGTGCGATATCATACAACGACAATGGCGGACCAGTGACGCACAGCAACCGAAAGACAGGTCCGAGCATGTTTACCAGCGAGTTTCTGTTTACAAATACAAATTGAATCCAGAATCAGTCGCCAGTACAACGCGACAACGAAATGGCACACGCGAAGATCGAGGAAGCCGAGAAAACTGATGCGGTTTTGAAGGAACAAGAAAAGGAAACCGACGAGAAAGATGGTAAATATGATAAAATTCAATTTTTTTGATCCTGTTGATTTTATCATTCGTCAAGTTTTTAACACGCGCGACCTATCTTCACGCCAATCCAACGGGGTCTAAATATTCAATCCTTGCGATATATATATTTTTTTTATTAGCAACGTCTACAACGCTTGAATGCGCTGTGTGCCTACAACCGTGTATACATCCGGCACGCCTGCCCTGCAGTCACATATTCTGTTACCTTTGCGTCAAAGGGGTCGCCAATCAGAGCAAAAGATGTCCAATGTGTCGTCAAGAAATACCGGCGGATTTCGTTGAACGTCCTCAACTCGTTGAGATTGAGGAGGACGTCAAACCCGTCACAATGGAGGAGGAATACCAATGGTTCTACGAGGGCAGAAATGGTAAAGATAATTCATTATCCGCAACATTTTTGCAATTTACCTTTGAATCGCTCCTCGATCGATGTTGACTTAGATTGCCAAGCAGAAATGACGAGTTAATTATTGTAATATACATACCGCAAAAAAGAAAAAAAAATTTAAAAGAAACATCGTTAGCGAGTCTCGAATCTTTGGCAATGACGTCGGAACAAAATTTTGATGAAAGACCATTCCCCAGGTTGGTGGAAGTATGATCCAAGGACCAGCGACGACTTGGAGGCTATTTATGGATTAGGCCATTCGGAGTGTGAAATATTAATTTGCGGCGTACTGTACGTCATCGACTTTCAAAACAAAGTGCAGTACAAAAAATATCAACCGCGTCGAAAGCGCAATATAAAACGGGACGTTAGGGAAGCCCCTTGCAAGGGGGTTGCGGGTGTTAGATGACTACAAAATTTTGATTTTTTTTTTTTGCACGTTTAATTTTCGATACGATAATAACTATCGACAAATATAGCTACGGATTTGCGGCGTTAATCCATTGAGTAATTTGTTGAGTGGAAAAAGACAGTTTTTAAATAGTATATCACGACACGAGGGTGGAAAAACTTTTTCTCACCAACGATATTCTCGGAGTCGCGGAAAAAAATTTTTACGTCGAGGGTTCCGATATCGCGTACAGTACGTGAGCGTCCGAAGCCGATTCGTTGTTATAACGATGTTGGAATAAATATTAGAAGCTCAGTACAAACTATCGAAGAATTTAATCGTTTTTGTTTTTATTTTATACATTAAAATCTATTATTAAAGTCGATATACATATATATATACTATATAATATATATTCAGTATTGAAATAAATATGTTTGCGGATCGTAGCAACGACTTTAATTCTTTCCCCAGTTACCTTCCGCTTTGTTTTCGAGGACTGGACGATCGGAGAAGGAACGATAGAAAAAAAAAAAAAAAACAAAACCAATTATCCGTTATGTCTGAAGAACGTCGCGTATCAAGGGAGTTCAAGTGATCTATTGTTCCAGGATGGTGGCAATATGATCAGCGCACAAGTCACGAGCTTGAAACTGCTTACAAACAAGGAAAGCGCACGTGCGAGTTGCTGATTGCCGGATTTCTTTACATCGCGGATTTTGGTTCGATGCTACAACTGCGTCGGAACGATCCATCGAGACATCGAAGAATAAAACGTGATTTGTATAATGTACCGAAGAAAGGTGTCGCCGGATTGAGACTCAATGCTCAACAGCAACAACAGCAGCCGGACGACGATGTACAAATCGTACGAGAGATACGCGGAGCCGAGAGACCAGCGAGCCCTGCTAGCGACACGATGGGTACTTTCCCTAAAAAAAAAATCGAAAAAAAAAATATAACAGGGCTCTTGAGGCCGTCGATTAGTTCTACAATCTTTATTCTCCTTTGTGTATTTGTTAACATCGTCTTCAGGTACCGGCGATGGAACGAATACACCGGTACCACCGAGCAACACGCCGCAAACACCAGCGGGAGGTAACGCAAGCGGAGACGCTACGCCGCTGACCGACCGGAATGACTCACGTTCGGACTCGTTGCATCAGGTTTTAGAACAAATGCGTTCCTTAGTACTAACAGAGGTTCTGAGAGACTCGCATTTTTCGATACATAGCGATAACGAGGTTGAAGACAACATCGACGATGGATCATTTTCAGATAATACTACGATGCACTGGTTGGAAGCGTCGAATCCCGCATACTCTTCGGGTGAAGATAATGATTAAGAAATCCCGAAAATGACGGGAAATGACTACGAGACATTAAGCTGCGGCATCGTTTCCAAAACCTACTGCGAGGCTGAAGTAAAGAAAAGAAAAAAAAAAACAGCCACTGTTTTCCCTCGTTATATTTTCGCCAGTTTGCATAATATTTCTATAATTTAATCTAAGTTTCATTAATCTTTTTGTTCCTTTTTTTTTATTACCACCTCGCGAATCTTTGTTGCTCGGGGAAATGCCGCTATTCATTCATTCCCGCGGGCGATTTTTTTTTTATAGATATACATACATCTCGTGTTATTAATTGTACCTGTGCTGATATGCCGACCTCGTTTTTTGCTCAATAATCGAGCGGCAATGGGCAAGAGTACCGATGAGTACAAGTTAATGTACGAAAAAATTATAGGATGAAAAAAAAGAAAACATTTGTTTACACGTAATCGTAACGTAGAGTCGTGTAGCAGGCAGGATTCTGAGAAATCTCTGTCAGCATACCAAACTCTCGTGTTACAAGCGTCGATTAGACGAATTCGTAGAATGGGTTTCGAACGAAGAGAGAAAAAAAATCTCAGTATCGTAAGTGAATTCTCGTTTGAAGTATTATTATTTGGTAAAAATAAAGTATAAATATATTGAATCCAATTATTATTCTGTATTACGTGAGAATAAATCGATATGAATATATACAGTTACAACGATGAGTTTTATTGACAAACTTTAAATTTCAATAATGTTCGCGCCTGAAGTCCCACTTGAGTCAAAGCGACTGTTATTGATATAAATCTTTCAAGTGTCGACTGTCGACCGCCTTTCGAGTACTTCTTTTTCTCCCGCCCCACGTACCCTCCTACACACACAGCGAAGAGAATGAACACATCCTGCGCGTAACAGTCCCTCGAATTCTTCAGCACTCGGAGCTTTCTCTCGTTGAGGACAAAGAGCCGTTGGAAATTTTTCGAGACTCTCGAACGCGAGAGCGAACAGTCGAACGGAGGGGTGGAGTCTAATCGTCGCCGCATACGTTGTTAGAAAACACACACAGGACACACAGGTTTGTTACCAACGGTTTTGAGAGAAGAAAAAAAAAAGAAGAAAGTAACAGCACGCAAAATTATATTCTCCTCGGTGCGCGGAACATAAGGAATTCATTATCAAAGATTTCCACGATTTTTTCGCACGTCGATAACAACTACGAACATTAATTGAGTGCCAAAAACAAAAAACCGGCAAGACGCTGCACGGCGTCGAGTCGTGCCACTAAGTATGTTGTCTTTCGTTCGTCCAGGACGTTCCAAGGAGAAGTAGTAAAGAAAAATAAAGAACGATCGAACAACGACCAAGTGAAAGACGGGTCAGAATTAACCACGCGAAACGCGCGAAAAAAAACTGTGTCCCGCGAAGCGCGATACGCGGCGATCGAAATCTCGTGAATTAACGTACACAACACACAAAATGACGATGCCAATGGATAACACGGATTTCACGATTTTCGTGACGCACGTCGACGCGGATGGTCCGTTGCTGCAAATATTCGGTCAAACGGATCAAAACAGTGCGTCGGCGGTAGAGAGAATAATGGGACAATTGACACCGCAGTTTGCCAAAGGTATGGGATCACCGTCGCCACAGGCCTGTGACTTGCACCCCAACACAGTTTGCTGCGCTTTGTTTGAACAAGCGTACTACAGAGCCAAAATTCTCGAAATTCATCCAAGCGGCGGCTACGTCGTTAAATTTCTCGACTATGGCAACGTGGAATTGCTTAAACCATCGGACATAAGACTCCTTGACAAAGTACCGGAAGCCGTTCAATTGCTGCAGGTGCCGCCTCAGGCGGGCGAATATATTCTCGCAGGTGTATCTCCAAGAGGAGAAAAATGGGACAGTCGGACTCTTAGCACATTGCAGAAAAATCTGCGCTACAACGAATATCGTGCGCGATACATCAATCTGATCGGCAAGAGACGTCTGATAAATATGCTTGTCAATGATCAAGAATTTTCAAAATTACTGGTCACGGAGCAAATGGCGATTCCGGCGTCAGTCGAGAATATCATTATCAGGTAATGCGTCAATTTGGAATATTAAGTTTTTTTTTTCATAATCACTTTTTTAATGTAATATAATAATAATAATAATAATAATAATAATAATAATAATAATAATAATAATAGTTTACTTTGACTGTTTAATTATGTTTTTTTAAATGCTATTTTTAATTTTTTTCATCAATTTGACATTTTTTTTAATATAAAGAATAATAACAATGTTAAATGTTCAATGATCATTGAATTTTTTGTAAGATACTTTTAAACATTTTTTTGCTCAGGCAACAGAATTTCGTGCAACCGCAGCACATTCAAATGACAAAGCCGATGATGCAAATTCGTGATGAGCAGCAGATGCCTCAACACGCGCGTGAGAATGTGCCTTACGCGGGAATGCGACAAATTTCGACGATCCAGCGTAATCAATATCCGGTAAATGCAACGCAAGAGAATTGGCGATCGCATCCGCCGCCGCTTATGGGACCGATGAGCGTTCTTCCGCCGCCGAGACATCCGCCCCCGCCGAGCCCAACGGTTCAAGAACCGAGCAGTTTTCGCACGAGAATTCTCGACGTCGGTTCAAAGCACGAAGTCCTCATTCCCTACGTCGAGGAGGGTCCGCTGATGTTCGCTGTTCAGGTGACCGCGAACGCTGCCGAGCTGAAGACTCTCATGGCGAATATAAACGCAATCACGCCGCAACCGCTCGCCGAACCCCCGTTGATCGGTTCCGTTTGTCTCGGTCGTTATACGGGCAACAAGTTGCTTCTACGCGCGGTCGTCGGCAAGGTAACGGAACACTGTTGCAAGGTGCACTACATCGATTACGGCAACGGCGAGGTTCTTCCTTACACGGAGATCTATCAATTGCCTCGACAATTCATAAATCCTCACGTTATGTCGATACGCTTCACGTTAAGTAACATAAGCGAGTTAAACGTTACCGAGGAGATGAAGATGTATTTCACGAAACTCGTGAGCGGCGATAAAGTATTAACGCTTCACGTAAGACCTTCGGAAGGTTCGCCGCTCATACAATACGGCGATCTTTACGACAACGGACGCAACGTAAAGGATATTCTGCGTATGGCATTTCCCGATGTTATAGCGACGTGGCCGATTCCTTCCCGACTCAATCAGGGAGCCAGAGATGTCGTTACCGTAATGTACGTCGAATCGTGCAACAAATTTTTTGTTCAACTCGACACCGATGCCCCGGCACTCGAAGTCTTGAAGAATTACCTCGCCGAATACGGGAAAAAGGCAGCGCCCTTCAAACCCGGACAACTGCAAATCGGATTACATTGCATCGCTCTCTCGCCGACGGATTCGCAATGGTAATATATCGCAGAATATATTCTTTATTTTCATTCAAATTCCATAGAATAAGAATTTTTCTTTGAATTACAGGTACCGAGCGGAAATAACGAAATTGTCCGGAGACACGGTAGTCGTTTTCTACGTTGATTACGGTAATGAAGAAACGATCCCAGTTACGTCGGTGAGATCGATACGCGACAATAATATAACGAAACTACGAGCTCAAGCGGTGCGATGCATACTCAACGGTTACGAGAAAGAATTGTCGTCCGAGGAGATGGACAATCGTTTGGAACAAGAAATTCTCGGCAAACGCATTGCGATGGACGTCGTTAAAGTTATTCCTGCCGGTCCGGTCGTCGATCTTTACAACGCCACCGAGCCGATGACCAATATATTGTACAAATGGAAACACTCGAGCAATGGCAACGTTGGCGCTGTTCACGAAACTCCCAACGAGAGGAGAGAAAGTTCCGCGATCCCAAATATAAATTCGCGAAGGTAAGATTTCCGACGATTGTCGTGTCGCTTCTTTTACTTTTTCTCGACAAATAATCATCGAAAAACTTATCATCGAAATAATATAAACATATTATTGATATTACATTTTATGTATACGAAAACAATTCATTGAAATACACAGGTCCGACGTTAAAAGAAAACCTACTGTGGGTCAGCAGCAAAAGTCTAAATCTAAAAACGTTAAAGCCGCACGGTAAAGTTCCATTACGATAGATATACAAAAAAAAAAGGGATTGCGAACGGTACAGCTAAGCTTTTCGTTCAAATCCTTGCTGCTTTATTCGTGGTGTCCAGTGGTCCTGGAAGTCCTGAAATATCCTTAAATTTATCTCTTTCCTCCTTCGATTTCGACTTTTTCATACTTTTTTTAATACTCTGCATAATTCTACGAATCCTTGGCTCTATTTTACATTTTACATTTCTAACTTAACGCCCTCATATATTTTGATTTATTAATTACACATCTCAATCTTAAACCGGCAATAATAATTTCATAATTTTTTACTTATCTCAAAGGTTCTCGACGATTCCGAAAATTACCTGAAAAAGTCTTTAAATTTTTTACGGCCCTTTTACTGGATACCATGTCTACGTTTGATAAAAAAAAAAAACAAAACAAAAAAAACCTGCTGTTTGTATCTAAAAGCTGCACAAAATATTCGTGACACGATATTAATACCGATCTAACGCTTCGTTTATTTATAAGTTGCGCGATTGAAAGTAATAATTATTTGTCACAAAGCTTGGTGAAAGGATCATTTTCGTGATGCACATTTTTCTTCCCTTATAAGTTTACTCGCCATTGCTAATTTTTAACATTTTTTATTAATGCATCTCTTACTATCCGGTGAAATCTCGAATAGTTAATGCGTTCTTCTCTTTCAGTGACGAGCAGCAGAGTAATAAATGGAACAACGCTCCTCGCGCGGCACCTGTGCATACAGCGCCGATTAATTCGTCGACGGAAAGCTCGCAGTGGGGCAATCGTAAGGAGGAAACGATCGAACAGCGAAGATTCGATGGTCGCCCGCAAGCACGCGGAAACGACAAAGAATGGACAACGAATCCGACCCAACAAAACGAGCGATACGCTCGTGACGATGGAAAGAACGAGCGCTTTTCGCGCGAAGCGACGAGACCCGAAAGAAACGAAAGATTCGATCGTTCCGGTGACACGAACGGAAACGTTCGAGGCGGCAGAGACAGTCGTGAGAGAGGAGGCCGCGCGGAACGGGGATTCGGAAACGGTAGATTCGGCGCAAACAATTCGAGAACCGAGAGAAACGGCAATCTCGACAAATCCTGGAGCGACAAGGACTCTGATACCTCGTCAAGGGGCAGCGGAAGACACGGCAGAAGGGGCAGCAGCGGCGGACGCGGTGGCAGAGGCCGCACCGATAAAGGGACCCCAAGAACCCCCAACAATCGCGACAATGACGTCGACGGCGATCGTAGCTTCAAGAGTAATTCTCGTTCGAATGGAACACCGAGAATCAGAGATAACAAACGAGACTTTGTTGCCGACAGAAATGAGGTAATTGACGAACATTCGATTTTTTTTCTTTTACGATTCGTACGAGTTTTTTTAATTGGTGATTTTTACGATGTTATATACTTATAAACTCGGAATGTTTGCAACGTTGCAGAACAAACCGATCGAAACTTGGAGTAGCAAGTCGCCCCCGAGTTCGGCGAATCATCGAATTCCACCGCCGAACATAACCGTCGGTGCGGTGAAAAATTGCGATTTGGTGTACATGAACAGTCCGACGGATTTCCATGTTCAATTGAGTCCCGACAATCTCGAGCTCGACGCGGTGATGGAAACAATAGCGACAATCTACGAGAACGGCGGAAAAACGCTACAACGAGCCTCGATAAAGCAAGGAACCGATTGCGTGGCGCAGTATTCGGAGGATTCTAAGTGGTATCGCGCCACCGTGCAGAGCGTCCAGGCGAACGGCGCTACGGTGCTGTTCGTCGATTACGGAAACGTTGAAACCGTTCCATTTGATAAGATCAAAGAGCTCGAGAACGAATGTGCGAAGCTTCCGGCTCAGGCGATCGCGTGCAAACTTCTCGCCGCAAGTAAAACCACTTGGGAGACCGGCGATAACGAAAAATTCACCAAACTCACCGATCTCAAGAATCTCGAAGCCGAATTCGTTGCCCACGAGAACAACATTTACGAGGTTCTTCTGCGCGAAGTCATAAACGATACACCAGCGGCGAAGTATATCAATGAAGAATTCAGCGGCGGCGCAGACCTTACGCAGGCGAAAAATGCCGCTCGCAACAGAGGACGAGGAGGAAACGTACGAAGTCAAGTAGTCGTGCCGACGGACTACGCGCCAATTAATGAAAAATGGTCCGACGCGACCATCAGTCCCGGATCCAAGCACAATGTTATCGTTACCTGGTTCACGAATCCCGACAATTTTTATTGTCAGACACTCGACAAGAAAGATGAATTTCGAACGATGATGCTTGATATACAACGTGTCTACGCTATGAGACAACCCGTCACCGAGCCTCTGAAGGTTATTTATTTTATTTATTTTATTTATTTTATTTATTTTATTTATTTTATTTATTTTATTTATTTTATTTATTTTATTTATTTTATTTATTTTATTTATTTTATTTATTTTATTTATTTTATTTATTTTATTTATTTTATTTATTTTATTTATTTTATTTATTTTATTTATTTTATTTATTTTATTTATTTTATTTATTTTATTTATTTTATTTATTTTATTTCGACTTTTTAAATACTAACAAAAAACCTTTTCATTTCGCAGGTCGGTACGCCGGTGATGGCGATATTCTCCGACGATAATTCGCTGTACCGCGCCGAGATCGTCGATATCAACAAGCCTCGTGGCAACATCGTGCGTTACGTTGATTTTGGTAACTCAGCGATGGTAGAACCGCGCAATACTTACCGAGTCGAAAAGCGTTTCATGACAATGCCGAAACAGGCGATTAATTGTTGCTTACAAAACGTTGTCCCGGCAAACGGCTCGAGTTGGTCGAAGGCGAACAGACAGGAAATCGACAAGTGGTTCGATGCCGACGAATACGAATGCGTATTTCACGAGAGTAAAGACGGCAAATATGTCGTATCTCTCAGCAACAACGGTGTTGACGTTGCAGGATCCATGGTCGATCAATCGGTCGCCGCGTTCGCCGTTTCCGGACCCGTTGCTGTTGAAACGAATGGTAAAAATCACAATTTTAGTTACGAAAAAAAGTTCGCATCGATCTCCTAAATTTATCTTATTCAAAACTGCGTATTTCTCAGCCTGCGAATCATTTTTAAGTCGTCAGGATTCGGTCGTTGATGTAGGTATGTTTGTTCGTACGATAGTTATCTTCTCGCTGAATTTCGCCCTAAAATCGGTTAATTCTTCGATTAACTATTTAATGTTCCGTCCTATATTCTGTGTCGTGTTTTCTGTCGTAAAAATTTATCTACAATGCATTAATTTCTCGTGTTACAGCAGTGGACACTGTCGGAAAACCGGATGCCGAAGAATTGCCGAGATTCGACATAACTCTACTAGCCGGACAAGTTCTCCGTGTCAAAGTCTCGAACGTAACGAGTGTCAACAAATTTCACATACAGTTGCCGAGTTCTACGGCGAGCGACAAAATCATCGATGCCTACATGGCTAACAAAGATCCTAAGGTAAGAAATAACAAAGAAGATTCGCAAACGCAAAAGTGCTCGAGATTGATGATTTTTTTTTTTACTCAAAATAGAAACTGCAGGTGAATGGTTTGTGTCTTGATTACCGAGTAAACCTTTCGTGCTGTAGTGAAGAATTTAATAGCATGACAACTATAATTCGCCATTGTTTAGCTAAATGACAATTTAGCAGTACTTAACTCAATAACTCTAAGACCCTCGTACTTGTCTCGTTGATCCTCGAAGTTAACGTTGCATCGCACGATGTATGGTATTATTATACTTTTTCGTTACTAAAATTATGTAAATTATTCAACTCGCTTATTTTTTTTTTCTGTCTATGTCGAATGTGCTCGTCAATTGCGCTAAGCATTGATATTAAAAATATTAAAAAAAACATCTAACACATTGGCAAACTAAGATCGACTAATAACTGATTAAGTGATTGATAAGTTGTGTCTTAATGTGTAGTAGTTTAAGATGAAAAAAAAAGAAATTGGCAGAATCGCAGAGAATACGCGGGCTTCCGCGGCTAAAGGAATTCTAATTAACTGTTTCGTAATTTCCTTCGTCGAAGGTTACTTGTTGGCAAAAAAAAGGAAATTAACAAACGAAACGATGATCTAAGAATTAGTATGCCAATGTCAGGTGATGCCAAGACTTTCGTGCCGTGAAGTGTGTCTCGGCGCGGGTTGTCTCGTTAATACGGACGAAGGATGGAAACGTGCGGTAGTCGTAAACTGCTCACGAACTACGGGCTTTGACGTGAGACTCATTGATACCGGAGCGATCGACGAGATACCTCTGGACTGCGTGAGTTTTTGCTACGGGAACGTGTTTACCTATATGCAAAAAATTCACCCAATAATAATGGATTCATTAATCGCAGTCATGAATCGATTATCTACTCTTTTTTTTTTACAATTTATTAAATTTGTTTTTACGAATTAGAAGCGTTAAATATAAAACCACTAATGCCATACATTATGCGATCGACTAACGTTCGAGGGAACTAATCAATTTTGAATACGCGAAATTACAAAGAATTCCGAGAAAAGGAAAATTTCGGTTCGATTACGTTAGGCGTCAAGAGGATTTCCAAAGGAAAGAAAAAAACGGAAGAGTGTTTCGGACGATTCAACGATTTATAAACACGGAAACGATCGGCTCGATAAATAACAATCGATTAGCGAAAAATCATTGATATTAATGTCATACGACAATCGAATATGACAATTTTGCAAATCTTAATTAATTCGTCACTCGTTTCGCACGCAGATGCTAGCGTTGCCGGGACAACTCTCAGTTATGCAGAATCAGGCGGTCGAGTGCTGTATCAAGAATGCAATTTCATCATTGAAAGTGGACGAGAAATTGCGCGATCGTATAGAAAATAAGGAAGTTATAATAGACATCGAGGAAGTCGACAATAACAGGTGAGTTTTCGACGAAAATCCGATCTCATCAAATGATCAGCAATTTCAATGAAAAAAAAAAAAACACGTTTTTTATTTATTTTTTTGCGCAAAAAAAATCGAATCACTAATTCCATGTGATTTTTTCATTTTGAAATTGTTTTCTGCTTGACAAAAATGCAACTTTTACAATTTTTTTGCATATAAAAAATTAACCTTTTTTTCGGCATCTAAAGATTTTGTCGATTATAAATATTAATCGTATAATCTCTGTTCCCTCGAAGATTAATCGTTCAACTCTACAACACCAACGGAACGAAGATAAAGATATCCGACGCGGAGGCCGACGCGCAGATCTGCCCGATATGCCCGATGCCGATACTGAACTCTTCCCACAAAGTAACAGTTTCGCACGCCGAGCATTCGGCAAGCGTGTGGCTGAAGCGCATAGCCGACATGGACGCGGATGCCGAACTTCTCGGACAATTGTTCGATTACTACAGCACTCAGGGCGACAAAGTATCAGCGATTCCGGGAACTCTTTGCGCGGCGCTAAGTTCCGACGGTAATTGGTATCGAGCAAAAGTTCTTCAGTCAACGGAGACGGGCGTCTCGGTACAGTTCCTGGACTACGGGAACACCGAGGACCTGGAATTGGATTCCATAAGAGCCCTCGATGCGCGATTCCACGCACAGTCTCAACTCGCCGTGGAAGCGGGTCTAACCGTAACTCTCGCGGGTTCGAAGGACTATCAGCAAGAGATTCTAAACGAACACGTCGTCGACGGTGAATTCATTGGGACGTTCTTCAACGTTCATAAGAAATGGATCGTCGAATTAACGAACGACGAGGGAAAGATAAGCGAAAAATTAACTTCACTAAACAGCGTCGAAGCTTCGAAGACACAAGCGATTCTGGATACTGAAATACCGGAAATGATAGTCGGCGGACGTTACAAAGTATTGTGCACTCATGCCGACACACCGGCGCAATTTTGGCTTCAGCGCGAAGAGGAAATACCGTTAATCGATCTCCTCCAAGAAAAGCTTCAGGTCGACGCCGGCGCTTATCCGCCCCTCGAGGGAATTCCAGAAGTCAACACTCAATGCGTCGCAATGTATTCCGTTAACGAGCAATGGTATCGAGCGGAAGTTCTCGATGCCGACGAAGACATCACGACGATAAGATTCATCGATTACGGAAACACCGATGTAGTCGACACGAATATGGGAAAAATTAAGCAGATCCCAGATTCCTTGAGAGCAACGAAGAGATATGCGATCAAGTGTCGTCTCGACGTGATACCCTACGGCGCTGAAGATTGGATGTCCGCAGCCTGCGAGTGGTTCGAAAACACTGCAACGTCCGCTGAGAACGTCGAGGCACTCGTAATCGCCGACAGTAAGCCAAAACGGGTCGAGCTTTTCTTCGGCGATAAAAGTGCCGTTGACGAGCTCGTTGAACGTAAATACGCCACCAAAATTCACACGGAAGAAGATCTCATCGACGAGATAGTCGAACGCGACGTTGATCCACGCGCCGCTTACGTTAGTCACGCTATATCGCCGAGCGAATTTTGGATACAACAGGAACAGTACGTCGGCGACCTCGAGGTTCTCGCCGACAGATTCATTGTCGCCGATATGTTTCCAAAAATCGATGAAGTTAAGGAAGGTATGTTATGCGTCGCAATGTTTCCCGAAGACGAATCGTGGTACAGAGCGCGTGTCGTTTCGCACAGCGACACGGGAACCGAATTAATTTACATAGATTACGGAAATTCCGCTATATCGACGGAAATTCGCTCCATACCGGAGGATCTCGCATCGCTACCGCCGTTTTCGAAACGTTGTTGTCTCGCGTTGCCCGCGGGTATCGAGCAATGGTCAGAAGAGGCTGAGATAGAATTCGTGAAAATGGCAGCCGACGGAGCGACGATATTTTTGCTCGACGTTCTCGAGGAACGAGAAGATATTTCGGTGGTGAGACTAACTCTGCAGGACAAAGATATCGTCGAAAGTCTCACAGAACTCTGTGACGCATCCGTGCCTATTATTGAAGAACGTTTGCCGCCTCTCGGCGAGGAAAACTCACCTAACGTTTTCGTCAGTCACGCTAATTCACCGTCGGAATTTTGGACGCAAGCGGAAAGCATGATAACCGAACTCGAGACAATGGGCGTTCATCTCGCAGCCGCCGAGAGCTTTTTGCCTCTCGACAACGCCGAAGAGGGAACGATATGCGCAGCGAAATTTCCCGAAGACGAACAATGGTATAGAGCCAAAGTTTTGTCGCACGGTGACTCGGGTACCGAAGTTTTGTACATCGATTACGGAAACTCCGCGGTGACGACGGAACTTCGTGTCTTACCGGAGGATATCGTTAACATTCCCGCATTGTCTACTTGCTGCTCGCTTCGAATGCCCGAAGATATCGATGTCTGGTCGCAGGACGCTTGCGAAAAGTTTTTTCAACTCGTTGCCGACGAGGCGACGATGTTTCAATATAAGATTCTCGATGATAAGGAACAGACGTACGTATGTTTGACTCTCGACGGCAAAGATATCGTGGAACAGCTTGCGCCGCTTTGCGTTAAAAAAAATCAATCGATCGAACAAACTATCGCACACGTTACCGACAAGGAAATTCAGGAAGTTGATGATACTGTCGATAAAGTGGTAAACGAACAGAGCGAAGTGTCCGGAACGCACACCGGTTCTTTCGAAGAAATGATAAGCGATGAACGCACCTCGAGCGACGATACCTCCGGTATCGGCGTTACCATCGCTTCGGACTCGTCGACGGTCAGCAGCTTCTCGAGAATGGAAAGTTCTTCAGGAAGCAGTACTGTACTAACGTCGGAATCGAAGGGCTCAACAACGACCAGCGTAACGTCGATCGTCGAGGCAAAAACTATTCTCCACAGCTCTACCCATGAAATTCCGGCGGAAATACCGATACCTGAAAGCAACGAATCAAACGACACGTCCGCGAAGGACGATTCTAGTGATTACGAAGCCTTGAGAAGACCAAAGACTCCGCTTACGAATAAAATTCTTCCTGGTAGCGTGTCGCGAGGGCTCTCCGAAGAAGATATCATAATTAGTCAAGTTGAGCGACGAAACTCCGTCCCTATCGAAGATAAAATTGTTCCCGGAAGTATAAATAAAGGCAAAGACATCGCGACGGAAAATTCGGATGCGGAGATTTCTAACCGAGAATCGAACGAACCTATCGGTGAACCAAGAAATACCGGTGAACTTTCTCCCCTTACGAGGAAAAAATTATCCATCGATGAAAAAATTTTACCCGGCAGCGTTTCTCGGGGAGAATCACCAGTAAACCAACCCGTTTGTCCGTCGACGCCGAAAACTCCGCATGCCGAAAAAATTGTCGCTGGCGTTGTGAGTCTTCAAGAGAAATTGTCGGCTCTCGACGACGACGAAACGCTCACTGTAAACGTTAACGAGAAATAATTCCGAGTATATAAATGTAAATTTGAGATAAAAAGAAAAGCGAAACGTCGATTCGAATTACCGAAGAGCGTTGAGAGAGGGAGAGAGAGAAAAAAAAACGCGTTGACCAGAGTACCTAATTGCTTATTAACGAAGCGTAGGTAAATAAATAAACACCAATAAAAAGTAAAAAGGCACCATAGCTATTCAGGTCGGCGCGCTTTTCGATTATTATTGGATTTATTTTTTTTTTCGATCGAGATATATTTATAGTATTTTATTTCATTTACGCGTACGAAATGATTTTTTTTTCTTTTTTTAATTTCGTAGTGATATAATCTTGTGATTTTTTTCGTATGTGCCACCGGATTTTAAGAAGGAAATTCAAAAGGCGAGTGTTGGTTTGTATCCGAGGGAACTCCGCTGACGGTGGTCCAAAATTCGATCAAAGACTGATTCTCATGACAGTTTCTATAACGGCTATTGAACAATCGCTGATTCTCGACCACGTCGATGAGATTACAGCGTTATTTTTGTTTTTTTTTTTGTTTCGCAAAAACCATTGATTTTCTCAATTTTTTTTTATTTGTGTTCGATTATAATTGCGTTATTATAATTCATTTTGTTTTTATGTAATGTTTGCTTTTTTTTCTTTTCATTATTTTCGCAAAAAACTTTATGAAATGCCCGGAGCATTTTACGTTATATATTTGATGAATGAATAATTAATATTCAAAGGACAGTGCAGAAAGATTGAAATAAAAAATAACGAAAGTCTTTTTCAGTTTGATTTTCTCAGTTAACGCGTAAAAATTTCTATATTGCACGGAAATGTGTAAAAAATACGTTTCGCATAAAATTCGCTTTTTATAATTAAGTTGAAGAGTAATCTCTATCGTTTTGTTTGTTGTTATTAATGATTTCGAAAGCTGTTTATGTTATCCGATCAGAAGGCACCGAATCTTTATCCAAATGAAAAAAAGGCAACTAGCGTTAGTTAATAAAAATAAAAAAAGAGCAATAGATCGATAACACGAGCCCCGATCTTTCCTCGCGACGTAGTCCTAAACAGTATCAATTTAGACTAATTTTGCTCTGAATATAAAATAAAACCATTGGTGATATATATAATATAAATATAAATGAGAGTTAATAATAATAAGAAGAAAAGTTGATCCATAGGCGAAAAGACCCGAAACGGTCCTAACGACTTAACGTCATAGCTGTGGTGGCGTTTATTCGATGCGAAAAGAAAAACGAAATATAAAGAGTCCGCATTACAAACTTATGTGATTTGAGGAATATCTCAATTTCTTCTCTACAGCTGTTTTAAATATGACGTTTTCTCTTAGACGACTTCCACAGTTGTTCCTTTGTATAAATTGTTAATCATTATATTGAGAAAAAAAATAATTGATAAAAACTAAAAAAAAAAAAAAGCAGATAACGGAACTTTGTACGCCGCTGAAATCTAATTTTTTCTAATAAAGTCTAAAAAAAAATCATCGCACTCTCATTTTTTTTCCTCATCCTTGTCGCTGTCCTCGTTCTCCACCTCTTCGTCGTTCTCCTTCGATGCTCTCTTCCGTTCTTTTTTCTTTGCTCTCGTGCGTTTGAGTTTTCGCAGCAAAGCACGAGCCCTTTTCTCACGGCGGTATTTAATTTCTTTCTCGGTAGCCACTATTTCGCGGGCCAATGCAATTTCGTCCTCGATGTACCATCGCAAAGGTCCCCGACACCTCTTGCATCTGCCAAGATGGGCCGATTTTTTTATCTTGTGCGTTCCGCTTCGTAGAGTCGGATACGTCGGTCTGCCGATGTCTTGAATTCTAAACTTCAAATCCGGGCCATCCTTGTTCGGTGCGAGGTTCGTCAACGATGTCACGAGCGGCGGAATTCTCATGTCGTATTGAGTATCGGGATCCTGGTGATTAGCGTCGCAACAAAAACCAAAGGGTTTTTTCAAATCTTTGGGTTTCATAAATCCATGACCCGTCCGTTTAATTTGCGATTTCTTCATAGTTGGATAAATAGATTATCCCGCGACGATTTAACTTGAAATTTGAATTAATCTCGAGTAATAACTCAGGATATCAGTCGGTTTATCCTAACAGTATCATTTTCATTAATTCAATTTATTTCTTGAACATAAAATGCAAGAGGTTGCTTTTTTGTTGTATATTAATAATTATATTATTCGAAACTTGTAACTTCGATATATCGAAGCAAACGGAAGTGAGAGAGTGAGATATGATAATCCCGCCGAAATGTTCATGCTCCTCTTCAACTTCAAGTTGCATTCATTCAAAAAAGTACCTTGTTTATATTCGCAGTTATCGCTTTTATTGTTATCTCCTGACGTAAGAAATACAACCAAGTTCCGACAGTCTTCGTGGAAAAAGTATTATTTTGTTATTTCGGAACGCGTCGTGTTTGATTCTCGATGTGAGTAATTACTTTTTTCAGAAAAATCGAAATAAACATTTAACGAGGTTATCCACGGTAAAAGATGCATCGAGAGACGATTGTCATTTTATTTACTTTTCAATTCCGAGATAATTAACGCTTCGGCACTTTTGTCGATCATTTTTGAAAAATGACTATTTCTACATGGACATACGATCGTTAGTGTGGTATTTTCGTGACTTTCCAGGCGTTGTTTCTTACGTTCGAAGTGATGAACTCTTCACCACTGTCGCCTACCGCATTAGGACCATCGTCAGGACAAAGCGAATCGCAAGATTCGGGATTAGCATCGGGTGGATCCGGATTAGCGTCGCAGACTTCAAAGATTCTCAATCACATGAAATCTGAACTTCAAGTGCAAAAACAACAGAAAAAACTCGTGAGAGAACTACACGCGAAACGGGTTCAGTCGCTGCGCAAGGAATTGGAATATCTTAAAGCAACGGAGTGGAGGTAACCGATCGTTGAGTCGTCGGAAAGGATTTTGTGAGACTCCCGTTAACATCCCACAGACACCCTGAATCTTGCAAATCACAGTCAAAATTTCATTTCCGAAGAAAGTATATTCTTACTGTAAACATTTTTTTCAATATTAAATTTTTCAAATACAAATTACTCCATTTTTCTAGTTGTGAAGATATTGATTTTTTAATTGTCAAATAGTTTCTTTTTTTGAAACTGACGACTTTAGGGTATTTTTTGTTTTTAAACTTTGTACCCTCAACTATAACAGTCTGCAAGGATTTTTTTTTATGATACAAACTATTCTCTGGCGTTTTCGGTCAAATTTCGACGCATATCGTAAATCAAAAGAAAAATCAAACTTATACGATAGTTTCTACAGTTTTTCGATATCATAAGAAGTAGAATATGATTTTTTGCGATTTTTTTATAGCCCTAACAATACAAAAACCTCAATAGACCCAAAAAACGACGAATCGCCTCAGAAGAGTTAAATTCGTAACTCCAATATTAGTTTGAATAATTATTTAATTAATTTGCTTGATTGTCAAAAAAAATCCTTTAACAATCATACAATACAGTCGCTTGATTTTTAAACAAAATAGAATTATTTATAACGCACGTCTACAATTTTTTAAATATTAAATTATCTGAATATTTCGCAGATACACGGATTACGGTCAGCGAAACTAAAAAAAAATGTTTTCATTATTCGTAAACGCGGCGAAATACGTCTTAGGCTCGAGTGAGCCGTCCGAGCCGAACATCGATGACTTGATTGCGCGATTGCAAGAAGCAACGGAGAATGCGAAAGAAACAGTCTCCGTCGCGAACGCAGAGGCTGACAACGACCCGGAGCGATGTTTCTACAAAACTGGTCGAGTTACGACGATAACGGATGACTACGTGATCGTCGACAGACTCTACATGTGTGAAGCCGTTAATGTTAACGTAACCAATTTGCAGCTCGAAAGTCGAGTTTACTATATGGCCTATCAGAGAGATCCGAACGAGAATCCTAGAATTCGAAAAATAATCTCTATAATCGACAATAATTGGGACGACGAGGAAATCCAAACGCACAACGAAGTTGTGACCGAGTCGCAAATGATGAAACGGCAAATAATCGCGAAAGTAATGCGACGAGAGGGTAGACAATTTTTTCTGGAACCGATAAACGTGTCGCTGAATCTCGACAAAGTAAATTCGACTTTTATACCATACATCGGTGATTGGCTGCAGCTCACTTCGTTAGTTGAGATCGACGAAACTTCCGGAGATTTGGGGGGCGAGGTACTCGAAGTCGATAAGATTCAACCTCTACGATCAAAGCTCAAAGTCGGCAATGTTACAAAATGGGATAATCAGAACGGAGCGGGAGCCGTAGACCGAGATATAGTATTCAACAAAGGATCCTGCGAACCCGGTTACGTTCCTTGTGTCGGCGACAAAGTAGTCACGGATTGTATAGAGAGCGATCAGGGTATATACACCTGGCGATCCTTAACCGTAGTGCCGCTGGTACAGGTAAAAATAGTTCGTTCCGTCGTCATTACCCCAATGTTTAGCTCTCGCGCTAATGATTAATCGTAAATTAATTAATTGCAGGTAACTCAACGCGAAGGAATCGCAGCACCGCTCAACGGCTCAACCGCGAATACCTATAACGTCGATATTCTTCTCAAAGATAAACACGGAATTGTGATAACGAACGATCTTACGTTCACCTTAAACGCTCAAGAGGAGAAAAATCTCATCGTAACGATAAATAACACGTCGAACACCGAACACACGTTGAATCGCGGAGTATTCATGTCGAAAAAGTCACAATCGCAATTGTCTCTCGTCGCGCCAACGGTCGACACCGTTTCGCGGATATGTCCCTCCAAATCGATAACTTACGTGTTTCGTTGTCGGGCAAAATTCGTCGGCACCACCGAGGAGCTCTTTATCTTCATTTTCAAAGGCTTTAAGATCGGTCGGATGTTTCGCATAACGGTTAATCCGAGAAATATATCGACTTATACGGAGCCTTCGGGGAGAGGAAGAGCCGAAAGGCTCGCGACGCAAGGCGACGTCGACGAAGGCTGTTACGTTCAAGGCGTACGCCCTTGCAAACCGCCGTCTTTCGTCGCTGTGCGCAATGGTGTCTTCCGCGTTCCCCAACGCTTCTGGCACGCCGTTTTGCCCTCTGTAAACGAGAACAAATCACAAATTGAGAGCGAACTCGTCGTGAGTGATATGATTCCCTGTCTACTCGAGGGACTTACGAGCGAAAATTATACGACGCGCTTTCATGCTTTGCTGTATCTGGAAGAAATAAGTTTGACGATCGATATGCAACGTTACGACATGGATAGCGCGATTCTGCGACCCCGTGGAGAATATCTCGGGCTCACGGTTCCCGGTCTCGCGGAAAAACGGCCCTCGTTGATGATCGGTGATAGAGCTATCGTTTCCTTCGCTTGGGACGATTCTAGAGGTATGTTTAAAAATGTCTATCCACGAAATTCTTTCATTATAGAGACAAAAATATATTGAATTTTGATTTTTTTTTTAAGGACAACTTAAATACGAGGGTTTCGTTCACAAGGTAAAGAGTTCGGAGGTAATGCTGAAGTTTAATAAAAAATTTCACGAGACTTACAATTCTGAGGAGTGTCACGTGAGTTTCAAATGTTCCTATACGACGATCGCTCGTTCTCACACAGCGGTTAATCTCGCGATAGTAAATCTCGGCTCGGAGATACTATTTCCCACACGAGTTACGGAGAAAGAAGCGCAAATAAATCTCGAAGAGATCGATCCCGAGGAGAAACCAAAGACCCGATCGGTTCGACACAATCGAAGCGAATCCTTGTCGTCCGTTTGTTCGAACACCAGCGTCGCTTCTGCCAGCGACGCGTCTTCCGATAGCTTAACGAGAAATCCCAGAATCTCTGTCGCTGAAAGACTCTTTCAAGCAAAAACTAACGGCGATATTGGGAAATGTGATAAAATGGCAACAAGTCCGGAGGGTCACAATCGACACGTAAAATTAACAGCGCTAATGGATCCATTAAAACGCGAAGAATCAACGGCCGGAAGAAAATCGACGATTAATCAACCGCATCAACAAGTCGATCCGCGAGTCGCGCAATTGAAGAAACGAAATCTCGTGTGGTACAACAAAAAATTAAATTACTATCAGAAAGAGGCGGTGAAGAATATTCTCAAAGGCGTGGCGCGTCCCTTGCCTTACGTTATATTCGGTCCGCCGGGGACCGGCAAAACTATAACGCTTTGCGAAACTGTTCTTCAGATATTAACAACGATACCGGAGAGCCGGTTGCTCGTTGCTACGCCATCAAACAGCTCGGCGAATCTCATAGCCGAGAGATTACTCGACAGCGGCGTATTGAAACCCGGAGATCTCGTGCGTTTAATCGCTCATCATTGCCTCGAGGACGACTCGATACCCGAGAGATTGTTGCCGTATTGTGCAACGGGAAATTTAGCCGCGGAACACAGCGTCGCGAGCAAAGATTGGAAGGACTACGAAACTGATAAACCAAAAGCTAACTGCACGATGAGTGTTCTCGGACGCCACAGAATAACTGTCGGCACCTGCATGGCTCTCGGTATACTGTATAACATGGGCTTTCCTCGGGGCCATTTTTCTCATATCCTCGTCGACGAAGCTGGTCAAGCAACAGAACCCGAAATTATGGTACCGCTGACCTTTGTCCATTCGAGCTATGGACAGATTATTCTCGCCGGCGATCCGATGCAACTCGGTCCCGTGGTTAACAGCAAATTAGCTTCGCACTTTGGCTTTGGGGAATCATTCCTCTCGAGGTTACTGCATCAGTTTCCGTATCAACGCGACAACGAGGGCTTCGAGACCGGCTACGATCCGCGACTCGTTACCAAACTTGTTATGAACTATAGAAGTTTACCGGAAATTCTTGAATTGCCGAATTCGCTGTTCTACGATTCGGAACTCAGACCACAAATTTCCGGCACTAAGAGCCCCGAAGCTGAAATCGTTAGATCTATGGCTGATGATCTACCGACGAGAAATGGACAACCACCGGCTATTATATTTCACGGAGTTAATGGGGAGAATCGACAAGATCCCGATAGTCCGAGTTGGTATAATGCCGCCGAAGCTACGCAGGCGTATCTTTATTTATTGAAACTCTACGATCGGAAAATCAGCGGCGCCGATATTGGTATTATTACGCCGTATCAGAAACAGGTAATTCATTCTTACGACCCTGAAAATATTTTTTCGCAGAACTGTTTTTTTTTCTTTTCGATGTTTCATTTTTTTGTAAATCAAATAATTTTTGATACTCGTTGATCGAAACAATTTTCAATTTTGAGAAAATTAATTACATTTTTTTCCTTTTTTTTATGATTTTCTTAAATGGCTTAAACTTAAAAAAAAACTCTTATTTCGTTATAAACAATGAAACCATTGATAAGAAACCATTTCTTGCGGAAAAAAACAATTTTTCAACCATCTTATAGTATATTATTTTATTTCCTTTCAGGTACGACAAATCCGAGACTTGTTGCTGGAACTCGACGTCGAGTTACCAAAAGTCGGCAGCGTCGAGGAGTTTCAGGGTCAGGAAAGGAAAGTAATCATATTGTCAGCAGTGAGATCGGCAAAAAATTTCGTTAACGAGGATATCAGACACGCTTTGGGTTTCGTAGCATCGCCAAGACGATTGAACGTCGCGATAACGAGAGCCCGAGCCCTTCTAATTATTCTCGGCAATCCCGAGTTACTCTCGCAAGATCCTTACTGGCGTAGCGTACTGATTTACTGCATCGAGAGAGGTTGCTACACGGGATGTAATTTTTTGCCTTCCTATCTCGAGAACGGTCTCGACGAGCCGTTGGACGACGAGACGGTCGAGTGAATCACAAATCTACAAATTTAATTTAATTCACAAATGATCTGAATTTAACTTTTTTACCCAAAACAAACATCGAGAGCGTTCGTTGCTCAATCTTTTTTTTAATTTCGTTTCATGCGTTTTTAGTTTTCATAACTCGAGAATTCTCGATATATTATATTTTTCGACTATATATTGTATTTTTATTTGTTTTTTTTTTGTCGGATACACTCGTCAAAGAGTGCGGGAATTCCGAGTGACTGCACACGCGCTGCTCTATACAGACAGATATGTAATAATTGACTGTACAAAAAAAAAAAGAAGTAAGAATAATTACGCGTGAAAAATGTTCCGTTTTTATTGAGACGATCGTATTTTTACTCTTATTAATCAACATTGCGGAATTAGGTTTACAATTGCATCTTATGGATTGTCGACAATGTTGACTCGACGGATCTCCCGGATCACTCGGCGTTTTATTCCCTTTAACTTCGTGTTAAAGTTAATTCCAAACTATACTGACGGGATCCTGATTTTTAGCTTTAAGCTTTCGCTCAATCAAATTCTCCAATGCCTCACTTCTCACGCTGAGTGTCTCGATCTTCTCGACGAGAGTCTGATAAGGCGAAGCCGGCTGACCGCCCATCACGACGTGTCCGAGTTTACTGTCTATCTTCGCGTCCAATCGGGCGTTGCGAATGAGATTTACTATCCAGCATTCCGCAACGTCCGCTTTCATATTTAATTTCTCCGCAAGCATTCTGAAAAAAAAATTAAAAGGCGATGATGAGCGAAAAACACTCCACGGGAGTTTTTTTTTGTAGAGTTGAGCGAAAAAAACGCTTACCCGATGCTGATGCACTGATGAATACGGCAGAAAGTCTCGAAGATCATGAGTCTCGCGTTCTCGACGAATTCGTTCAGCAGAGCGATGAGGAAGAAATCGTTGAATACTACCGTCTGGCACTCCTGTAGCTTTTGACGAGCGCCGTCGAAGTCAAAGTTCACGTAGAGGTGCTCGAGAAATTCGGTTATCGGATCCCGGTACGTGTAAGATTCCTGTTTAACAGACAAAAAAAATTATCAGATTCGTTAAAATTACGTTCTACGTGATATTTTGACGAGGCGCTGTGTTTTGCTTGCCTGCTGAATAATTTTTACGAGATCCTTGAGCGTCGAGCGTCTCGAACGATTGACGATCACCGCTGCGGCCAAGTAGCGGAGAATGTGAGGACACATAGTCTGGATAGCGTTCAAGTAGCTGTGAAGAAAAGGATAAAGTATTTATCGTAAGCTTTTGGTACATAACGATGGATTGATTTTTGAAAAAAAAAAAAAAAACACGGAACTCACTGCGGACGATACAGGAACATCTCGATAATGAGATCGCGGCCTTTAACGTGATTGAAGAAAACGAATAAACTCCAGTGAATGAGCCATGTGCGCTGTTGGAGCACTTGGAGCGAATTACCAATCACGTTGCTGTCGATGTATTCACGCAATTTGTTTACGTCCTCGAGAGCCGTCTCCCAATTTTGTGCAAGGATTTCGGATGCCAATTTTCCCCAGAGAACGTTCAGGTAATTCTGCGGATCGAAAAATCATGTGATTAGAATTATTTGAAACATTACTATTTTTTCGTTTTTTTTTCGAGTATCAAAAAATTTTTGAGTTAAAATAAATTTAATATTGATTTTTTTTTTTTTTTTCTTTTTTTCTTTTCTGTAAACGCAAAATAATTGTGTTGTAAATTAATTATACCTTGTCGGTAGACGGCATTATTAGCATGTAGAGATATAGATACGAAGTCGATACGGAATAATTACCGCATTCATATCTGTACTTGGCAAGCTTTACAAGACTGTCCATCATCTCTACCCGGAACTGAAGAGTAAAAAAAAAAGCATTAGACAATATTTCATGACATGACAAATGATGTTTCTGCCAATAGGAGAAACTTGCCTCGGACTCCTCGGTGAGATATTTGTTCAGCGCTTTAGAGTCTCTCATTTCCTCCATTTTCTTCATAACTTTTTCATTGTCCATTAGTGCCATCACTACAGAAACGCTGTCCTGCAGTACGCTAAGCTCCTGGACGACTTCGGCACGTTTCGATTTCAATTCCTAAGAAAATGATTGTAAAATCAGTAAAAAAAACTTTTCTTGCAAAAAAAGAAATTAACAATTACGCGAAAGACACGATTAATTGTTCTTACCTCGGGAACGTCGACGTCGGGATACAGAAGCATTCTGATATCGATCGCATAATCGATCATATTAGTTTTGCTGAGAATATTGAGCTTTGCCTGTAGTATCTCATTCTCGTCGTAAATCTGTGACAAAACACGAAGCGTCACAGTGGTTATAACCTCGAATGCCACATGGATGCGATACGAGTGTTAAGAAGAACGTAAGAACTTACCTCTTTGGCTGACAAAAATTCCAAAAGTGGAAAAACGAGATGCCGATCGAGATATTGCCCTATTCGGGACGTTAGATCAAACTTTGCCATTGTTGGGAATTAAATAATAATTACGAACAGAGCGTTAACACGAACAATCGTCAGGGCGGAAGAGGCCCTGTAGCGGCGCACGTCAAAGAGTCACCGCAACAACGTGAATACAGCGCCAATTCTCTCGCGGCGAGAATATCCAGTGTTCCCCCGTTCGATATTATATTCCCTTGGCCACCGCCGCGTTTGCGACGAAGAAGAAAAAAAAACCATGTGGTTTTTTTTCTCTCCTCTACGCCCCGCGACCTGCGCAACCAGCTTCTTCAAATAATGAATTCCCCTTTTAGCTGAGACAAGGTGTGCGATACCTATACTCGGTTTTTTCGTTTTAATAGTTGATTAATTGTGTGATAAATCAAAATCGGAGATGCCGCCGAAGAAGGCACCGGCGCCGAGCAAGAAGACGGAGTTGAAGAAGAAGGAGAAAGTCATCGAAGTGAGTACAAAATATCGAAGTTTACAATTCTTAACCCCCAAAGCAACGAAAGAATAAAAAAAACACACACCTCGAAGTTTCCACATGTTTCGTTCTACGGTCGATGTGACTCGCTCCGCGTAGTTTTTTTTCACCTCAACGCTCAAGATTCGTCGTATTTTCGTTGCCTCGATTGTCACAACAATTTTGTTCTCTCGGAATTCAGGATAAAACTTTTGGACTGAAGAACAAGAAGGGCGCGAAGCAACAAAAATTCATACAGCAGGTAGAGAAGCAAGTGAAGCCTGGCATAGCGTCAGGCAAAGCGCTCGATCCGAATGCTAAGAAACTTGAGAAGGAGAAGAAGCTGAAAGAGGCCAAGGAATTAGCTCTGCTCTTCAAACCTGTTCAGTCGCAAAAAATTGAGAAAGGTGCATATGTTTGTTTCGTTAACTGTGAATTTTCTTTTTAGTACAAAAAAATTAACTTTATTTGATGACGTTGCAGGTATTGATCCAAAATCGGTGATATGCGCCTTTTTCAAACAGGGACAATGCACAAAGGGAGACAAATGCAAGTTCTCTCACGATCTCACCATAGAAAGAAAAGCGGAAAAGCGGTCGCTGTATTGCGATATGCGAGATGACGACAAGGAGGCTGATACTATGGACAAGTGGGATGAGGATAAATTGAAAGAAGTCGTGGAAAAAAAACACGGCGCTAGTGGAAATAAACCAGGAACTGATATTGTAAGTGGAAAAAAAAAAATTTGCGATTTATTATCAGTTACTATTATTTTTTTAGAATTTTTCCTTCTAAATGATAACATTTTTTTATAAATAATAATAATAATAGTTATATTATTTAATAATAACAATTTTTGTTAATGAATAATACGAATAGGAAAAGAAAAAAAATTTGTTGCCTTTGCAATTGCAAATTATTTTTATCATTTTGGCAGTTTTTAGTAAACGAATAATATTTTACCGCTCGCAGATCTGCAAGCACTTCCTGGAAGCCGTTGAAAAATCCAAGTACGGTTGGTTCTGGGAGTGTCCATCGGGACTCAAGTGTATTTACAGACACGCATTGCCGCCCGGTTTCGTGCTGAAGAAAGATCGTAAAAAGGAAGACAAGAAAGATGAGATTTCATTGGAGGATCTCATCGAACGAGAACGCGCAAATCTCGGTCCGAATCAGACGAAAATCACCCTTGAAACTTTCCTCGCCTGGAAGAAACGTAAATTGCGAGAGAAGAAGGAGAAGGCTATCAAAGACGAGGAGAAAAAGCGTAGCGATTTCAAGGCCGGTCGCCAAGTCGGAATATCGGGACGAGAAATGTTCTCGTTCAATCCGGAACTCGCCGCTGGCGATGGTTAGTTCTCTCTGCTAAAAATAGAAAACAAAAAAATCATATTTTGTACGTAGATTTAACGAGTCGATTTCATTATTAAGGTATCGAGGACGGCGACGAAGCTTTCGACAGCTATCAGCTGGAGGATGAAGACGGCGAGGGAATAGAGTATCGGGAACTCGATATGGACCGATTGGCGTGCGAAGCTCAAGAATTGGACACCACAGGAATAACATTTGCTCAGGAGGATAGATTGAAGAACGATAACAAGCCTCAGACCAATGGAGAAGCTGCCTCCGGTTTGTGCTCCAAAAACTACAGCAATTAATTAATGATTTATTGACAAAATGATTGAATCGAAAATGTTTTTTTTTATTACAGTAACCGTAATTGGCGAAGGAGCCACAGCATTGGCAATAAACGAAGATCTATTCGCCGAAGAGGATCTCGAGGGTTTGGAAGAAGAATTAGGGGACCTGGACTTGGAGGAGTGATCCAGATGTCCCACGCGCGTCTCCTCATTATTCGAAATAATTGTTTTTATCAATCCTTGTCAAAGTGTAATAACAATATCCCGATCGTATACTGCCTCGATGATACTATACTTCTTCAGCCAATATACATTAAAGTACGATATGCGTCCCAAACTCAAATCGGCAACGTAATATGCGTGTAAAAGTGACTTTAGTCAATATCAACAATGCGGAGAGAGAGCTGGTCTCTGATGCGCTAACGACGATATCAATTGATTTTTTTTTATAATCCATCAGATTCAATGTATAAAGTCTTCTCGATTTTGCATACATAATTATTAAATTATTTATCGCGGTCGTTTAAGTTCCCTGATATCAGCAATTAGTTAATCTCCACTCGGCTCCGACGAAAGACTCGCGATAGTTGCATCGTTGAACCGCTAGAGGGCAAATCGCTATCGGGCAATCCTACGGACAGTGCTATTTTAACATAAATTAAAACAAATTATTACGCGCTATTACGAAACTCTTGACTATTATAATGACAGAAAACGAGGTCAGTGACAACGCGTCGACAATAATGAATCGTCAAGTTTGCGTGACAAATCAATACTGTAGATAATTTGAGTATCAATTTTTCTTTTTTTTTTGCTTCCACGGCGCTACAGGTCATTGATTCGTTTCGTCAGCTGTGCAAAAATCAAATTGTATATCGCCGGATTGATGAGACGTTCGATAAGACAGTGAATTAATCATCGTAAACTACTATACCATAACGTAACTAAATGATGACACCGAAAAATTCGACTCAAACTATCGTGCAACACTTCGCGAATTCTTAACCTCAACATTGTTATTTTGTTTTTATCCACTCCAATATTATTTACATTAAAATAAAAACTCAATTGACAATAATAATCGATTTTTCGAACGGAATTTCGGAGTCGACGGGTCCTCGAATCACTGTCGTTTTAAAAGGTACATTTTTTTCCATTAATTTCTACGATACTTTCGGATTTTCATTATTTTTTTGTTAACCCAAAAATACGCGTTTGTTTTTTGGACAGCGCAGCAAACATCGATCAATGGAAAAAAACGATATTCAAGGTCAGCAGACTCAAACAGCTTTTGTTGAAAAAAAGACGTATCGTTGATGTTGAAAGATGACGCTCTTCTGTAGACTAGCGTCTTGCAGAGGGATCCTTGGAAATGCGATTAACACGAGAATCGGAGTAACAAGCAAGTTTAACACTCAGGGATGGCAAACGCGGTCTTTGTGCGATCCGCGGAGAAGAAAACTTTTTTTCGCGGCCCTCAGATACAGATCCACGGATGCTGCGAAAGTAGCGCTGGACGTGTCAACGCTACCAAAGGCCCAAAGAAAATCGGAGCTTAAAAGGCTTCTGCAGCTCGCCGCTCCTGAAAAATGGAGATTAACAGGCGCAATAGTTTTACTCATCGTTTCGTCGACCGTAACGATGGCTGTGCCGTTTTGTCTCGGAAAAATAATCGACATAATATATACAACGGATAAGCGAAAAACTCGAGAAAATTTAAACAAACTCAGCCTCGGGTTATTAGGAGTTTTTCTTCTCGGCGGAATATGCAATTTTGGTCGAGTTTATCTAATGTCAACGACGGGACACAGAATAACACAGTCGTTGAGAAAAAAATCATACGCGGCAATACTGAGCCAAGAAACGGGAATGTTCGATCGCGTGAGCACCGGAGAGCTCGTCGGACGATTAACCGGTAATTAATTTAATTTCTCGACGCTTAAAAAAAACCGTACGTCGTTATTTTCGACGAAACTTTATCCTTACGATAATTCGAAGTATTTTTCAGGTGACGCACAGCTCGTAAGTTCAGCAGTGACGAGCAACGTTTCCGATGGTTTGCGCTCGTCGATAATGACCGTTGCCGGTGTATCAATGATGTTCTACGTATCACCGCAACTGACGATGATAAGTCTCGCCGTCGTGCCGCCGGTCGCTGCTATGGCCGTTGTTTACGGTCGTTTCGTTAAAAAAATCTCGAAAGACGTGCAAAATAGTCTCGCGTCTTTGAACACCACAGCCGAGGAGAAAATCGGCAATATAAGAACGGTGAAAGCATTCGCACAAGAAACTAACGAAATAAAGAGATACGGTGAAAAATTGGAGGATCTTCTCCAACTCTGTTACAAAGAGAGTTTCTATCGTGGATTATTCTTCGGTATGACCGGATTGTCGGGAAACGCGATAATACTTTCCGTTCTTTATTACGGCGGTGCGATGATAACTGATGCAACGATAACCGTTGGAAATCTTAGCGCATTTTTGTTGTATGCCGCGTACATCGGCGTATCGATCGGTGGTTTGTCGAGTTTTTATTCCGAACTGAACAGAGCACTGGGCGCGAGTACGAGACTTTTTCAGCTTATAGATCGTCAACCGAAGATACCGATCACCGGTGGATTTACTTTGGATCATCAACTATCCGGGGATATTATTTTTCGTGACATAAGTTTCAAGTATCCGGCGCGGGATGATTGTTGGATTTTAAGAGATTTCAATCTTCGCGTACCTGAGCACTCGATAACCGCTATCGTTGGACCATCGGGTTCCGGCAAATCTACGATAGCATCTTTGCTACTGAGACTCTACGATCCCATAAACGGCAGTGTTCTTCTCGATAATCATGATCTGCGAGAATTGGACCCTATGTGGGTCAAAGCGCAGATCGGCTTCGTCTCCCAAGAGCCTATTCTCTTCAGCGGCACGATACGCGAAAATATAAGTTACGGCACGTCGGCGATGACTGAGGAAAATGTTTTGCAAGCCGCGCGACATGCCAACGTTCTCGAGTTTGCTGAGAAAATGCCGAACGGACTTGATACTTTGGTCGGCGAAAGAGGCGTTACGTTGAGCGGGGGGCAACGGCAGAGAGTCGCTATCGCGAGAGCGCTCGTTAAGGTAAGCGGATGATGAGTGGGAAAGAAAAAAAAGAAGGAGAATACCAATCGAATGTTTGAGGGCACTCGCACTCTCGCAAATTTCATTTTGTCGCAAAAAGTATATTTTCTCAAATTTTTTTTTTTTTTCCCAGAAACATAATTTTAAAACATTTTTTTTGTTGCATAAACGATATTTCGTCGATTTTTTTTTTTTTTTTGCAAAAACAGTAGTACCGTTGCATTTTTTTAAATTTTGGAAAACTGATATCTTTTAAGATTGTTCTTTCGTTCTTTTTCTTCAGAATCCGAAGATCCTTATACTGGACGAAGCGACGAGTGCGTTGGACGCTGAGAGTGAGAATTACGTTCAAGAAGCATTAGAACGAGCAACCGAAGGCCGAACCGTACTTACGATAGCTCATCGACTCAGCACTATTAAAAATGCAGACAGGATAGCGGTATTGGATCGAGGACAGGTGGTGGAAACGGGAACTTATAATGAACTCATTCAGCTTGAGAATGGACTTTTCAAGAAATTAGTTAAGCATCAGACCTTTGGTTGAAAAAAAAAAAAAGAAGTGCTCTCTTGGGGTCAACCGAGACACGCAGTTGGGAGGGACGGGTTGTGCACATTGGCAATTATCATGGAAACCGTCGAACGCATGAATTTCGCTCGAACTCGCTGATCCAGTTGTCGCGGTGCGCAAAAACCTCTCGCGAACAGTACAAAGTCGGCAACACGTGGATACGGACGGCGGGTACACCTTTCGATAAACGTTTTTTTCGGGTTACGGGTACCGACGCGTAAAAATCGTGTCATTTAGAAGCTAAAACAGATTATCGCTTATCGTTACAAAATATCAGCATATATTCTTTCCCCACTTATCGTACGGACTTTGATTCACATCGAACGATGTACATTTTTGATGAGCCGTACTTTTAATAAGAGTCGCGTCCATCGGTATTTTTCATTTATTTCTCATACATACTGCAACGGGTTCGAGCGCAAACGGCAATTCGTTACACAACGTGATTTTTCGACTTTTGCACAATCAACGGCACAATCAATGGTTTGTATGGGACGCTTGTAAAAGTCCCCCCGATAGCGGAAATGATAATTGCTGGGTATAGTCGTTGTTAACCGATACGAAAAACACACGATTCGCCGCGTTCCATTTCGCGCCGTCAAGAGACACATTTCATTCGGACGAAGTTAACCGGAGGGTACGGCCTGTTCCATCACTCCATAATACGCTTGTGAGTGAAATACGCAATGTGAATAATTTACATAACTATACGTGTATATATAAATATATTTTTGTGTTTTCAAAAATAATTATAGCGAATATTATACGTGTAACATATTTTTATTGTATAAAAAAGAAAAATTCAAGTTTTTCGAAGGAAAAAGGGGCTTTTTTTTACAGTATTGTCGGTAAGGGGGAAAAAAAAATGTTTCTTCGCACAGTAACGAGTCAAACTCGCCGGGCCGCGAGATGTTTCGGTGTAATACGCTTGACGAAGCGTTGTTATGCCGCAGGTGTGATCAAAAGTCCTTACGGGGATGTTACGATTCCTGATCAAACGCTACCCGAGTTTGTCTGGTCGCGATCGGGACAATGGGAACATCTACCCGCTATGGTAATTTATCCTTTGTGTACTAATCGCTTCTTTAACTCGATTTCAACGTAAATATCGAAGAATTGATTCGAACAACGGGCGACGGTTCATCGAAGTTTATCGAAAATAAATGTGGCGTATTGTTTTTGTTTTCATTATTTTTTTCCCTTGTATATGATTTCGTAATGCTCGCGCGCAGACGTGCGGCCTCTCGGGACGCTCTTACACGTACGGTATGGCGAAGATGCTAACCGAAAACTTTGCGAAGGGACTTCTGTCCAAACTGCCGATGAAAATCGGCGATCGCATTGGTCTTCTCATGCCGAATCTGCCGGAATATCTTGTTGCCGTTCACGGATGCATCAATGCCGGTTTAATTCCAACTTTTGCAAATCCCCTTTACAAAACTGACGAATTAACGCGACAATTCAAAAACGCCGGTGTACGCTGCATCGTTACGATACCTTTACTGCTCGATAGCGCGCTTGCCGTCGCGGCGAATCTCGACGATTACACGTACACCATAAACGCCGGTGGAAATACCGAATCGGACAGAAAGTAAGAAGATTCTTTCCAATTTGTTTTCTTTTTATTGTTTAAATATCGAGACAAAAAGATCGACAACGTCGATTTTTTTTTTTTCGTATAAATTGGTGTCACATGGATTTTTTTTTTATCGTTTTTCAAAGAACAAAAAAAATCGGTGACGCTTAACAAATATATTCTCAGAATTTTAGGTCTACAAGACTTATTGAAAGTCGATCCGAGCGTAAAATTGCCAAAGTTGAATCCCAATGATATCGCATGCATGCCGTACAGTTCGGGAACTACCGGCCTGCCGAAGGGAGTTGCTTTGACACATCGGAATCTCATTTCAAATATAGTGCAATGCATACATCCGGAAATCGCCGAAGTCGAACCCGCGAAGAGTGTTGACGACCAGGAAAGAGTCTTATCGGTTTTACCATTTTTTCATATCTACGGCTTCAATGCAATTCTGAATTTTTTAACGTACAACGGCGTGCACACGATAACGATACCGAAATTTACACCGAAAGACTATTTGACGTGTCTTGAGGAGTACAAGCCAACGTCATTATTTGCCGTACCGTCGCTGGTTCTGTTTATGGCAACACATCCCGACGTAACGCCCAAGCATTTGGAAAGCGTTAAGAAAATAATATGCGCCGCCGCGCCGATAACTCCGAATATAATACAAAAGATACGCGAAAAAATTCATCGCGATGATTTTGCATTCGAACAAGGATACGGAATGACTGAATTGAGTCCGGTCGTTTTGTTCACGCCGAAAGCAATGGACGTCTCGAAAACCGGAAGTGTCGGACGTGTATTACCGTCGACCGAGGCAAAGCTTCTCGATTTAAACGACAACGAGCCTATAACCGAGGCGCATAAACCCGGCGAACTTTTGTTCAGGGGACCGCAGGTAATGAAGGGATATCATAATAATCCCGAAGCCACGAAGAACATAATCGACTCCGAAGGATGGTTACACACCGGTGACGTAGCTTATCACGACGAGGATGGATATTTCTACATAATCGACAGAACGAAGGAACTGATAAAGGTTAAAGGAAATCAGGTAGGTACACGACACTTTTCTTTTCATGTCAAGATAAAAAAAATGTTAACTCAATTACGATGAATCGCATCTTTTTAATAATAATCTGCATATATTTCGCCTATGATATAATATACACAGCTATCTTAATTTAATCATACGATTACGGTGCTACGGATCTCTATCGCTTTTTTTTTTCGATCTATTAACATTAATCGTTAAGGTCAATGTGTATTTCTCGTCGTCCGGTGTTCGAATCTTTCCGAAAATCTCAGTAATCGGCTTTTATTACTCAATCGAAACACTCGATATAATCGTCGATCATTTTTTTTTTCTTTTATATCGTTATTTTTTTCCTCGTGACGAAACAACACAACAGCTCCTAACATTATTAACGTTGAATTTGCATAAACGTCGTTTGCCGACATTGTTTTCGTAACGAATTTAATGATCATAAATTTAGCATTCATATCGAGTTTTGTTTCCAGACCCCCTCCCCCCCGGCGATCAAAGATTCGACATCCTGTATAAGAGCAACAATTATCGTATTCCGTGTAATAGTACAAACACACACTCGCGCATGCGCACACACATTCGTTCAATCAAACGGATTTATTCTCAGTTATTCAAGCCATTACACGATTTATGTTAAATCTTTTTTCTTCTTCGTAAACAGTGAAAAATACGTTAGCTCTCTTAAGTCACTTTTGTTTTGTCAGACATGTTTTTTTTTTTTTTTTTTTCAAAGTATATAGGCAGTGTTACGCGCATTCTCTTTTTTTTCATCGTACTTTTGAACCGCATATACAATCTTCCATCATACTTTCGCTCGTCTCTTTCGCAAAGTCATCGATCATTATCTATTTTAAATATATATATATAGTACCAAAAAATAAGTGGTCAAAGGTATTTACGTATTTGCTTAAACTAACTGGCGACGAACGATGGACCTATACACACACATACACAACTTTGCACACACATATGCAGAAGTGCGCGCGCGCGCGCTATTCGGAGATAAATCTCGCCGAAAAAATTCAAGACGGGAAAATATATTCGAATTCAGCTTCGGGAAAACGCGGTTTTTTATCATATTCTTTCGTTACAGATTCGAATGAAAAATAATAGCATGTGTATAAATTATAATGCATATGTGAATTGACGAAAATAATTTTTTCCGGGGTCACGATGTCATTTCGGCCCTTCAGTCCCTAGTCGCGCTTCGTGTTTATGATTTTTTTTTGTTGTTGTTTTCTTAATGGCTTCGATACTCGGATAAACAAAATGAAGTAATTACCCAATTCATGTTGCTCTGTTCTGGTTTTTATTTTATTTTTTTCATTCGATTTCGAATTTAATATTAACTTTTGACCAAATCTCCGGGTTCCTGTTCCATCGGCTCGTCCTGTTGAAACGCCGGCATCGATTCCTCGCCATCGACTTCCATCGATTCCGCGGGTTCGATTTTTTCCTCCGTCGTCGTCGGCGAACATCGCACATCGGTGATGTCTTCTTGACCGATCGGTCGAACGTTTGCGATTTCCTCGGTCATCGCACCCGCGATAGTCGACGCTTCGACAATAGTCGTCGATTCAGGAACGATTTCGATCGGCGTGACAACTTCGGTTTCCGTCGTTTCTTCGGTCGGCAATTCCTCAATTGTCGTGCCGATCGTCGGATCTCGCGACGTTTGTTCGGCGTCTTTGGGCTCCTCGATAATTGGAATAGGATCGGGTACTATCGATTTATTGACTCTCGTGTCGTCATCCATAGCTTCCTCTATCGTAACACCGTTGTCCGGTTGTTCAACGACTTGCGTGGGACTTTTACACGTCGAATCATCGCCGGTCTCCTCGAAACTCGGTTCTTCCACAATCGGTTTTGTTTCGCCGATTTCTGCGGGGCGTTCGGCTTCCGGTAGAGAATCGTCGGTCGCGTCTGCGAGATTTTCCTTACTTTCTTCCTCGTCATTATCGATGTTCGCGCTCGACAATCGCTCGGTACACGACGTTCCACTCGGGATTTCGATCGTGTTATCGTCCATCTTCGACGTCTCCTCAGCCGTTTTCATGTCCATCGTAGCCGCGAGAAATACGGCAGAGTCCTCGTTTCTCTCGATCACATCGGCAACGATACAACTCTTTTTCGGCGGCGACGTGCCGTCGTCCGTCGCATGAGGACTCTCTCCCGTATCGAGATCAGTTGTTTCGCTCTCAACACGCGGACGCTTCTCCAGTAGATTTTCGACGACCGGAATAATCGATTCTTGACCATCGAACGATAGTTTTTCCTCGGCAATCGATTTTTCCGTTGTATCTTGACTGCGAATCGTACTAACGACCGAAGTCGTTTGATTTTCCGGCTCGGAAACTCGACTCTTTTCGGAACCTTCCTTCGCCTCGTCCGCGTAGAATTTCGGCGATTTAACGTCCGCTTTACCAAAGTCCTTAGTCTGAAAGGTTGTCTGTAGTTTTCGGGAGTTTGCCGCCTCCGCATCATCGGCTTCGGAGTCCAAACTCGGCTGGGAACTCGTATCCTCGTTCATCACCGCTTCCGGAACGTCGGCGACAATCGTCGCGGGTTCCGCTCCATTGTTGGATAAATTATGAACGCTGGGCTCGGAAATCGTTGCATCCTGCGCCTGTACAGGTACATTAAGATTAGGAGTACTAATTAAATCGCTGGATATCGTCGTAACGCTAGAATTATTTACGTCCGATCGTGGAGCAGATTGCTCTGTTTTCTCTCGAGCGATAGGCAAGTTCTCTTCATTGGTCGCAACTATTTTGGCGACCTTACCGGCCGTTATTACGCAATCTAACAGTGGCATTCCAGTTTCTTCGGAATTAACGGCAACCGTTCCATCTGCGGCAAAATTTTTTACCCACGATTCCATTTCTACTTCGTGAGACGGTTGACTCGACGGCGCATCTTCGTCGATGGAACCATTGACCATTCCGTCGCCGTTCTCGCTTCTTCTTGCCGCTGGACCCGGTTCTCGTGTCGATACTACCAATATGTTTTTCTCGATGGCTCTCATGAACTTGTCTACTCGGTTGTACTCCTTGCGTGGCGACGTCAGCAATTCGCATATTCGCTGAACCGTGAAAGGCGCGTTGGCGAATGATTCGAGTAATTCGAGGAGATTACACTTCATTATATCGTAATTGAATTGTTCGACATTGGGACAAGGCGCCAATTCAAGGGTTGGACAACTCTCGTAAAAATCGGTCATAACGCGTGTCAATTTTTCGCGAAAAAGGGGCTTTATCAGTGACCATTGATAAACTGGATCGCCAGTTTTCGCGACCCAGCAAAGATACTCCTCGAGCTCACGAGGAATTTCGGAGGGTCGCATTTTCTGAAATTCGTCGAGTGCTTGCAACACTTCCTCCGGATTTTCCATGGTCTTTTAATTTTTTCGACGCACGTACTTGTTTGTTCAACGGTGAAACGAAATAGTTGAAATGTTTTATCTCAGCCAGGTGCGCGGGGAATGCACACGGTCGTCGTCGTCCTCGCGCGATCCGTGCCCTGCTCTCTATCCTGCCACCGCCCGCCCGCCAAATCAAATCTTTACAAGATATACTTCCTTTTCGTCTCGTACTCGTCGTGTATTCTCGCCGTTTGCTTATCGTACACTACCGCGAATCTTCCTTGCGTCGTGTTTAACTCGCCGTGTTTACTACACGCACGCGAAAAAAAACGACAAATTCGAGCGACGACGTTGGCGCACGAACGGACGGACGGGACCCAACACACCGCAAACACATACGACAAACCGGGAAATCAGGCCGCCAAACAGCAACACGGCGGTCTCCCAAATCGCACGAGTGGAAGGGATACCGCTGGCGCAAAGCGGCGCACGACGTCCACTCCTCCCTCCTCTGCCCCTTTACCATTTCTACCAACTTTGCGGCGACGATCGCGCGCACTTGTTACACGCATACTGCACACACGCATCGAAGAGGGATTGCTCTATGCGCGTTCAGTCGACTAATACACTTACACGTTCCCTCGATGATATTTTTATCAAATATTATCAACATTTGCAGGTTGTCCGACTTGCATATTTGACTTGTATACAAACATTGCGAAAGCTCTTTTTCGTTGCGTGAAGGACAAGAGAAGGACGATCATTTTCGTAGCTTGTTTCGCTTGCGTTCGATGACGATGCAGCAGCCGATACATACCTTCGATACATATATGTATTTAGATTGTTAAACAATTCATGCAATTTTAATATACAGGTTTCGCCCACCGAATTGGAATCAATTTTACTCGAAATCCCTGGCGTTGCCGACTGCGCTGTGGTCGGTATTCCCGATAACGTTGCCGGAGAACTGCCCTCAGCTTTTATCGTTAAAACGCCCGGTGCCACTATAACCGCGGACACTGTGAAAAATTACGTTGATCCCAAGGTACGTCCTTTCGGAAATAAAACTTTCCCGGACGATTAAAAATCGTTTAATCGCACGCATGCACTTTCCAGGTCGCGCCATACAAAAAACTTGAAGGCGGCGTAACGTTCATCGAAGCTATACCGAGAAATCCTTCCGGCAAAATAATGCGTCATCAGCTCAAAGCAATGAGATGAAAAGAAAACGATGACCCGTGCGTGCGGACTTGTTCCGAATGAAACTGAGAGATGGTTTTTTACTTTAATTTTTTTATTTCTTTTTTTTACTGCAGAGATCCAAGTTTATATATTTTCACGGTTTTGAACTTTGATTAGACAATTGATAAGATCGTTATAACATGTTAATATAGAAACAGTAATAATAGTAGAAGTAAGAACTACGTATGTATATCTGTATATATATTTATGACTTTTTTTTCGTTTGTATTATTATTAATAATTGTTATGATTATTTGAAAATAACACACGACGAGAGTAGTATGCAACCCGACATGATTACGCATTCGAAAGTTGCAGAGGTCTCGTTTAATATTTCAGTCTTTTCGATAATGTGTGAAGGGTGGGACCTTTTTTTGCTTTCTTTCTTTTCTATCTTTTGGGTTTATTCATCGTTGATTTTTCGCGTATCGACAAAACATTCGCGATACACTCGAATTACGGTTTATGCGAATAATTATTTTTATTTAATTCACAAATTTTATTCATTTTTTCGATCTATACGCAATTTGGGGGGTTTTTAATTTTTTTAGCGTCCTGTTTAATTCATTTTTTTTTTTTTGTGAAATATTCACTTTCGTATGCGCAATGACATCCGGCGATGCTGAATTAACTTTTGATGTTTAAAAACACCCGCGGAATCCATTTACAATGAATCCCGGTCCTCGAAAGTTTTCCCGTAATAAAAACACGAAAGAAAAGACACCATCGCTATATATTTATACGAATGGAGTATCTTTCTCCTTGTTTTTTTTGTTTATAGTAAATGGCCAAAGAGATTTACAATATAATAGTTGCACTTGGAAAAAACAGAACAAGTACAAGGCCTTTACTTGGCATATGTGATTCATCCGGGAATAATCGCTCAATAATTACGAGGAGAGACTTAGAAATATACATCAATCCGTTTCTTTTTTTTTCAATTTCAACAAACGTTCTCGGTCGTCGAATATGGTGCAGCGGGGGGCAACGCGAGTCGGCGAACGGCAGGCGACCGTTTCTTTTTTTTTTTCTTGTAAAATAAAACTTTATTAAAAATCAGAAGACTCCTTCGCAGGCACTTGCGCTCAATAATCCTGTTATTTGCACGGATATTTGTATTCATTTTTTTTTTTTCATGTGACTTGGGTAAAGTAAACTATAAACGAGAAAAAAAAATAAACGCTAAAAACAATATGTTACCTATATTAATGTTAAACTCTCATATCATCTCAGATAAATAATAAATAGCAACGATGTATAGAGGAAAAGAGAGAAACAAATAGAGAGGCCACGTTATGAGAGGGAGGCCGATGGGCGGGGGTGGCGGCAAGAGCAGTTATCTAGAAAAACTGCCGAAAAAACTACGAAGACAAACACGATCAGAGAAACATCTTTGTGCAGTAGATGAAACAAAAGTGGCGATCACAAACATCGATTAAACTCTTATTTCCAAGATCTCGAGACTTTTTGTTTTTTTTTGTTTTTCTTTTTGGTTACCTAAACAGATCTTCGTTTTCCTTATGAACTGATGCTTAGAGACTTTGATTAATTTACACGTCGACCACCATCTTCTTGTGAATGTCGGTGTTGCCGACAACCTGCACACAGGAGAAAAAAATACCCATTACACGATCGTTCGTTTTTTAATCCATATTTAAACGCTGCACATGAATCGCGTGGAAATTGTTTTTTTATCGTTTTTTTTCGCGCGAAAATTAAATTTGATTGCAGTAAAATAAATCAAATCAATAAATAATGTAAAAAATGATGATTTTTGGAAGTGACAAAATGAAATAATAATAATTTTTAAAATAAAATTAATAAGAGCCATGTGCAGCGTTAAGGAGATACGAAAATTTGTCGGGATTTCCTGAGGGTTTAAATTTCCCGCTCCGACCGTTTTTGTACTTACAGAACAAAATTCTTCAAAACTTATTTTACCATCTTCATCCTTGTCGGCGAAGAGTATTGTCTTGTCGACGATTTGCTGTAATTGCGTATCCTTAAGATTGTTCCCTACCATCATTTTCAATACTTGAAAGAGTTCGCCGTTGCTTATGAAACCATCGTTATCCATATCATAAATTCTAAAGGCGAATCTCAATTTGCTCTCCTTGTCACCCTGAGCAGAAGACTATTAAATTAATTGATATTTTTCTTGAACGTTCAATTTTTCCGTATCTCTTCCCTGTTAATTCTTACCTTAACGCTGAATTGCGATACGCCTTGAATAAATTCTTTGAAGTCTACTTCACCGTTGCCATCCGCGTCGAATATGTCTATCACCCGCTGGACGAGGGGATTTTGCTGTAGTTCCGGCAGCGACATGAATTCATCGATGCTAAGGGCGCCGCTGTTGTCCAGATCTAACTTCCTGAATCTCTTGCCGAGTCTTCTGATTTCATCCGCGTCGACTGTGCACGCGCGTCGAGGTTAAAATATAAATTAATATTTTGAAAATCGAAAAATTTTCTCTCATATTTGGATTTTAAAAGAAACATAGGTTATCGTCCTTGAGGTTCAGAAAAAACAACTTACAGTTCGAACAAAGTTCCATGGGCAGCGAGCTTTCGTTTCCCTGAAAACAAACGAAAAAAATAATGAGACATTCATGACATTGTGTTATGAGAAATAATGAAGTTGTAAAAAAAAAAAACAAATTCACGTCGAGATCCGAATTCTTTCGCGTTAGTTTCGTATTTTTCACGAACGGTCGATGAAACGTTAGAAGAATTTCGTATGTCGACGATGAAATCAAACGTAACGCGTATTATTGGATAGCTTTGTTACCATTTTGGATAATTTTGTTGTTCGTTTATCTGATGAATATTTGTTGGAAAACGTTAAATTCGACGAGCGAAAAAAGAAGCAGCAGGTATATGCACCCAATGGCTGAACAACCGTATCGCTTGATTATTGTTGACCAAAGGGCGCCTGCGTGCCGTAAATGGCAAGTGTTCTTTCCGTGTTAAATTATTATCTTGACGGGGGGAAAAACGCGTGGTTCTCCGTTCCTCTCTCGCATACACACAAACGTGTCACACGGATTTGCGAACAGATCGAAGCTCGACTTCGTTTCGGGTGAAATTCTCTCTCCTCCCGGGTTTTCTCTCTTCGTCGTCCTGTCGCGCGCGCGGTGGTCCCCCCCCTCTCGCAAAGCGAAGAAGGAATTTCGTGTGTGCGGGCTGGTGGCGACGAGATACACAACCTTCGACCTCAAAAAGAAACCTAACTGAGGCTCGACCTCTGCGAGCTTTGGAAGCTTTCCGTAAATTCGCGCGTTTTCATTGGCTCTCAACGCGCGACTTTTGTGTCTCTCTTCGTGACTCCTCGTCGCTTCGATGAAAATTCAACCGTTCTGACGTCAGTTTGTCTGTCATTTGACGAATAGGTTAGATAAATCATTCGTCTTTCTCCGAGTATCGGAAGAAAATAACGCAAATTTTGTGTTTTTTTTATCAGCTGTGTTGTTCTTGTTGTCGGCGAATCCGAAGAAACAAAAATGTCTTCGTGCTTCGAAAATATTCAGATTCCATCGTGCGTGTGGTTCGAGGGTGGCGAGAAGCGCAACGCTCTGATGTCTATGCTCGCGGGAACTCTGGTAAGAACGATATATTTACATTGACAATTGCCAAAAACACATTTTTGTCAATCGAACAAAAAGTTAACAGAAATTTCAGTTTTTCACAGGCTGGTGGTTCATTATAGACGCTCACGCGAAATATCCGCGCGAGATGCACAACGCTTATCATCTCTGCGGTGTTTTTGGCACTATATCTCTCTTGATGTAAGAATTTACAACGCACAAAAACATGAGTTCATCAATATATCCATTCTTCGTACAGTTGCTAATTTGCAAAATTATCATCGTCAGGGTCAACTCTGTAACGAATGCTCAGATCAGAGGAGATGCGTACAACGGCGGTTGTTTAGGAACCCGAGGAGCCAGAGGTTGGCTGTTTGTAGGATTTGTCATGGGATTTGCTGCAGTGATCGCTGCTTGTTGGATTTTATTCGCCGACTATGTTTCAGGGAGTAAGTCATTATTTATTAAAAATAAAAAGAAATTCACAAAATTTTTTTTTTATTAATACATTTTCATTATTTTTCAATCCAAATCAAAGTAGACGATAAAAAAAAAAAAAAAAAACATTCATAAATCAATCAATTTTTTTTTTATTGTTTAATTTATTTTATGTTATTTTTTCATTCAAATTGATTTTGAATAAATAAATTTTGATTTTTCAAAAATTAATTTAAATCTACAATTATTATATAGTTTCCAAAGTAAAAATTGCTGTTATTGTAAAGTAAAAAAAAAAAATTTCAGACGACGAGATGAAACATCATTGGCCCGGCGTGGGACTCTTCCTCCAAAATGTCTTTATATTTCTGGGATCGCTGACCTACAAATTTGGACGATCCGAAGATCAATGGGGTTGAAAGTTGTGCGATTCCCAAATTCGTGATGTATTTATTTGACTGATAAGCAAGGAGCAAGTTGATGCAAACTTTTTTTTCTATCGGTTAAAAAAAAAAAAAAACAAAAGAATCGACTGACTTACCATTGCTAATTTTCTAATTAATCGGGGCTACGTTTTGTCTCGAAGAATCATCAAAACGTCGATGAACACAATATATTGTACCATTGTGTAATAAGTAGCTTAGCCACTGGCGAGGGACAATTCAAAGCTTTATCGTGAGGAAATTTCGATCGCAAGTTGATACAAATTTTCACCTCGAAAAAAAAAAATATATATATATATATACACATAAATGTAACGAGCTAATGAATAATGATAAATAAACAACAAACAACATACGTATCGGTTCTAAACTTATTTATTTATTGTCGACTCCTTTCTATAATATACTTGGCGTACGCGTAACAATACTAATAATTAATACTATAGGGCTATAAAATAAGTATAGATTACGTAATAAATACAATTATTTATATATACAAAAAAAAGCTTCAAACGCAATCATTTCGTCGTTTCTCGCGCGCGTTTATCGTCAAAAATTGAAAAGATCGTCGATTAACCGCGCGCAACATTCTTGACAGATGCCGAAGCTATTTCACAGTCTTCAATGGTGTTAATTCGAGAAGTACAAAATTGCAATGTAATCGAGACGAGATTACGTGTTCCCGAGACTCATTTTTTTCGATTATCAAAAGATATTCCTGAAAGAATATCGAAAAAAATGTAAAAAAAAAGAAATAATAATAATCGGGAAGACACGCCGCTGCCAAGCGGTTTTAATTAAAACAGTCATTTTCTGGCTTTTCTATTTAAACCTCTCGAAGATCGTCAGTACGGTGGATTCGGCGAATTTCTCGGAAAGTTGCTTTGCTGATTTTGATTCTGTTGAACCGGACCGGGTATCCAGGCGGGTGGTCCGGGAGCTTTGCCATAATTTCCGCGGGTCGATCCCTGATAGCTGCTGTAACTGCTATCATCACTACGAGCAATGTGACCGTAAGTGCTTTCGGGCCTTCGTGGATTTTGGCCGCTTTCGGGGCTCGTAGCTAACGGTCCATTTGGATGCTGTTGCTGTTGTTGTTGTTGTTGTTGCTGCTGCTGCTGTTGCTGCTGCTGCTGTTGTTGTTGCTGCTGTTGTTGCTGCTGTTGTTGTTGCTGTTGTCTTTGCTGTTGTTGTTGTTGCTGTTTCTGTTGATGAGGACCAGCGGGACCTTGAGCTCCGCTTTGCTGTCCTCCCTGAGCGGCGGTCTGAATATTTTGGGAGCTCGGAGGTGGCGCCGGCGCTCGTCCGTACATACCGTTACCCGTCGTTGATCCATAAATTCCATTTTCTCGAGTACTGACGCTCGTCGACATTCCCCTTATTCCATAGATACTCTGCGTACACTGTGCCAATTGATTCTGCATATTTTGATTGGTACTATTGTGATTCTGCGACTGTGTCTGCGGTCCGTGAGGTCCGGCGCCCGGAGGCGGTGGTATTTGGGTCGGTTGAAGTGTATCGCGAGTCGAAACACTCGGCAGAGTATTCTGCCCGAGTCTCATGGGATACAAACTCTGCGCGGGTACCAGGGGACCAGCTTTTGGAACGATAAACGCGTCACGCGGACCCGATGTTGATTTGGAGTAAACGCTTTGCGATCTGTTGAGATTCGCTCTCGTTAGAGGCGGTGACTTGCAGTACAGAGACTTTGTACCGCCGTAAATCGACTCGACGCGCTCGATCGCCGTCGGTGCCGGCGAATATATCGACGATGATGCGCCAGCAGCTACGGGTCTGTAAGTCGCGTATCCACCGGGAAATTTCGGACCTGTCGGCTTATCGAGATCGTCATAGGTATCCTCGTCCGACCGCATCGATGAATTGTCACCGTCGTCTATGTCCCGTGCGTAACGGAAACGTTTTGGCAGTAAAACGTACTGATGAATCAAAGCAGCCAATGCACCACCGGATACTGGTCCCACCCAGTAAACCCAATGGCTCTCCCAACGATTCTTCAAAAATGCCCAACCGAGAGCTCTCGCTGGATTAAGAAAAGGACTCTGTAAAGATAGATACAATTTTATTAATTACGATGTATTGAAAAAAAAAATCAATAATAATTCCAATCATTCTGTGGTTTTGGGTGTTAATTGGTGAAGATGCGAAGAGAAACGTTGGGATCAAGAGTTTCGATGATGTATATGAAATTTTTATTTTTTTTCTGGTGATCACTCGACAGCTGGACCGCGGGGTCAGGTCGACATCCGGTCGACGATTATAAAGGGATTTAAAAAGGGGAAAAAAAGGAGCAGTCTGCAATATGAGATTCTACGAGGTATAAGATATTTCGCTTCGTCGTCTCTGTAGATTTTTTTTTTTTTTTTTTCGGGGGAAAAAAAAGGAGGAGAGAGTATTGTGAGGTGGTTGCACGGTGTGTCGGCCGAACAGGCCGAGCAGGTGGGTTCGTAGACCGGGCGGGCGTTCTCAATAAAGACGGCAGGTGTGTCCCTTCTTCTCCTCACTTTTTCTACGGCGTTTCCGAAAGTTTCAGGAACGCAAAATTTCGATGGTGATTGCAGGGAGAGACGCCGGAGGTACAACGATTGGCCATTTAGCCGCATATTTTACATTGGTACGAAAGAGAAAAAGATAAATGTATAATTACCAAGACGAGAGTAGCCGCTGTATAGGCGGCGGCTAAAACGGCAGCCGGTCTCGCGGTAATCGAAGTCGGCAAATTCTTCGAAGAATCCGATGCCAGATGAGCCAAAACTACCAAAGTTGAGAGCGTCATTTCGACGAGCAATCTCTCTATTGGTCCACCGAAACGTCCCGAATTCGACATTATCTGCGTGGTCGTTGCATTGTTCGTGACTCTGTAATAACAAAAAATGCAGTCACGGTGTTAAATAGACGATTTCTATGAATTTTGAGATAATTACAATCGTATTATTATTATTACTATAAATATTAATATTTTCATTCGTCGAAAATAAATGATCTGACAATAAAATATGAATTATTACAATGGAGCGATCATCCGTTTAACCGCACCGGATCTTCCGTTTTTTTTTCCACCGAATACATCGCGAAGTATAAGAATACTTTTTTTTTGCTCTGTATCATCGTAGATTTTTATTCGTTACGGATAAACTAAAGAAATTCATCATCGCGTTCAGAAAAAAAATGATCAGACAATAAAACATCTATTATTCGAACGGCGCGACCATCCGTTCAACCGCACGAGACCTTCAGTTTTTCTTTCTGCCGAATATACATCGCGGAATGGCGAGATACTTATTATTATTATTTTTATGCCACTCGGGTGGAAATTGCACTTGCGGTATTACGGTCACGACAGAACGCAATAATTCGGCGTCTACGACTGGTACGGAGTCAATGGAATAAAAGAAACTCTATCGATTTTTCTTTTTGAAATACGGAGCTCACCATATGGGACGCCTTATGGAAGATGCGCTCTCGCTATACACGATAGCTTCTCTCTTTAACGCAGCGGTTGCTACAGCTTTCGTATAGTTTGATAATATAATGTACGATGATTTTTCCCCATTGAGATCTCGTGAATTTCACTCCCCAGCGATTGATATATGCGATATATGCGATATATGAAACTCCGCGCAACCCCATAACGCCGGTCCGCCGGAGAGTCCATCAAACCCCCAAGAGTGGCTGTAGCATTGACAGGAAAAACCCCCTTGCGGCAAGTGGCTCCCCGCAGGCTATAATGTTTATATTAGCCGGTGCATCCCCCGTCCCCCCAACCACCCTCAGTCGATCTCGTGAACCGCAATACTCGAAACGAGACTCCGGCAATTTTCTCACAGACCCTCTCTCTCCCTATCGTACAATCATACGGGGTCACGATTAAACGACCTTTCGCATTATATCTCATATGTATCTCATATGTATATAATCCAATAATGGTCAACCGGGTACCACTCGCTTGCGGGTATAATAAATGCAAATTATTGCCCTCAAACAGGGGACCGGAGAGCCGTGAACCAGCGGCTTCGGGATCGAAGATATGCACCCGCATTTCTCGCGTCTATTAAATCTCGAGATATATTTTTAGGAGACGAGATTAATCGCTATGTGCCCCCGATCGGTTTGTGGGAATTATGATTTTCTGAACTCGGAATACGGAGATTACGGTGTATGCTGTGTAATTAAACCCGATCACGGATATTCAACTCGATCATTCGCTTCATCCATATTCATCAGTATGATGTTCCGACACGAGTGACGATTTTACGGATAGCCGAGCTGTAGTTACACAGATAACGGAGATCCCTTTCGCGTAATCCGGGCGTTTAATACCCTCGAAGCTTTGAGAAGGGTGCGGAGCGAACGCAGTACAGCGAACAAACTCTTCACCTCGTCCCGGTGTGCGGAGCGCAGCAACTCATGCAAATTATCTCTCTTCAAAGGCATAGGGATAGACACGCCAAAGATTGACGCGCCTTGTCCACGCGACAAAACTGATAAAATCAGAAATGCGGACCGAACGATCGACCAAATGCGATTGTTGAATGAAGCGTATCGCTTCGGTCATTTTTCTTTTTTATTCGATTCGAGAGAAAAAAATTTCGAAAGTTTTGAGTTTTTTGTCATTAAATTGATACATTGAGTTTAGTGCGCAATTATGATGGAAAATTGATGGACGATGCATTGAAAACCATAGAGTTGCTTTATTGTTAATAATTAACTGCAATTTTACTGTAAAAGTACTTTAAATTCGAAAATTTGAATCAATTTTCTTTTTCAAGTACCTCAATTTTTTATTATTGTAAATTAAATCGAAAATACCAAAAAACCTTTCGGTATCGGTAAATTAAATTCACTATTATTTTGATAGTCTGATAATCTTAATTGCATTTTTTTTTTTCTTTCGCGACTTCGTGTGATCTATTTTTAGTATCGTTCGACCTGAAGAAGATTCTCGCCAACTGGCCTCATTTTTTTTCTCCAGTTTCGTTCGTTCCAAATTCTTGCTGAAGCTCCGCGTGTTTTCGCGTCTCGTCGTTCAATGTACCCTCTCCACTATTTAAAAAAAAAAAAAAAAAAAAAACTGGGGGTAAACATTCGAAAACGAGAGATGCACGTGATAAACGTGACACACGCGTCTAATTCTCTCCATTACTCATAATCGCAGTCTGGCAAATAGTAGAGCAGAAGTTTAATCTTCCCGATCGAAGAGAGCACTTGACGACTCGCGTTGGGGGGTTTGAAAGCGTTTTGAAGAATTCAAGTTACGCGTGGCTTCCGCATGTGCAACCTGTGCTCTATTTTCGCGTTTCACGCACAAGGGTTTTCGATGCTGTGAAAGGAAACGATATAAAAATCGCGTTCCCCCCCGTTTGGGTTGCGTGTGCCTCTCGCGATAGCTAGTGAGCGATAGATGCGTTTTAAATAAATATCAACTTGTGTGTATGTTCGTTGGGGTTCGGCGGTGGACCACCCCTCGCATCGAGTTTAACGAGCTATTGATACACCCTTCCGATCTCGAGGGGCCGCAGTCGGCGGTGTGTCGAGAGATCCGGTCCTCCCTCTCGCAACCCATTTCCATTACATCGCGAGTCATCTGGCAATCTCCGATACGTAAAAAAAAAAGACATTTGTGAAAAAAAAAAAAAAAAAAAAAATTTGCCATGACAATGAATAAAAAGTTCTCAAGATTATATTTAAAAAGCCTTCGATTCGTGTCTCAATTAATCAAAAAACAACTTTAACATCGGGTCAATGATCCACGAAGCTACGGCGAGCGCAACCCCTCGGTTGACCAAAGGGGAGGAGAAAAATTCGCAACGCGTTCGTTTAACGAGGGTCGACACGACTAAATCGACCTGATATTCCTCGCTCCGCTTCCCTTTAGCTGAATTGCTCGTCATTATAAAGTTACAAGGAAACGATGGGAAAAATTTGGGGCAAGTGCAGCACAGAGGGTTCGTATACTTCAAGAGCCCATCGTCACTGTGGTCCAGAGCACTTGTATCGCTGTGGGAAGCAGTCAGATGCTCGCGATGGAAACTTTCGATCCAAATCACTTTCGCTGACATGTATTAACACGTGTAATGCAGTATCGGCTAACATTGTACTACTCGTCGATTAAATTTCTCGAATAAAATCGAAATTACAAGAATCGAGGAATAGTAAAGTACATTTGTATCGAAGTCAAGACGATAGTGAAAATGACGACAAAAGGATTTCTCAATGTCAAAAAACCGACCCGCACTGTGGGTCCATCGACTATTGAAATTACAAGAATCGAGGGATAGTAACATAAATTTGTATCGAAGTCGAGACGATAATGACGGTCGATGCAAAACGATTTCTCGATGTCGAAGAAACGACCCGCACTTTGGGTTCACAAGGACTCTTCGGGGGCTCCTTCGAGCCTCGGGTCCTTCTCGCACAATGCACGCAAATTCCTCTCCACCTTCTTCTCCTCATTCTCTTTTTTTCATTATATTCTTACGTCGTCCTACCGGCTTCGGATTGAAGACGACCGGATTCGACTGGAATCGAGCATCGCGTATTAAAATATACAGCCGACCCGAACATGCGAGACCACGAGACTCCGATGAATAGTGTTGTCTCGTAAAAAAAAAAAAAAAAAAGAAGGTACGAGGGCTGTACATTATAAACGGTAGAGAGACAGGAAGCGTGCACCCGCGCACACACGTTGATCGCGTGTGAATCCCTCGGTTCTCTCGCTTCTCGACGAGGCTTTGCGATAAATGGCCGCAGAAAATTTAACGAGTCGGCCGAAAAAAAAGTCCGAAAAGATCGGACGAGGTTATTAAATTTAATTAAGAAAACATTACGAGGTAAGTTCGCAGTCTGAAACAGCAACGATGAAGCTTTCCGAATGACGAAGAGAAAGTTTGCGAGACGAATTTGTTTTTGGTATTTACGGAATAACAAGAAGAATAGCAACGGGAAGACGAAAAGATTGAGACTGCGGAGGTTCTATTGAATGTTTGTCGTCAGGTATACGGACAGTTAGGGTCAAAGCGCATCGAAGGACGGCGTACCGAGGGTGGAGAACTTCCAATGGTTTGCTTCGAAAGAATTCTATTGACCCGAGAGAGTTCTTCGGACTCGAAAGAGCCGACCGGAGGAGATGAATTATCGAAGGAGCAGCTGGGGGTTTTAGATCATCCGAAAAGATCCTTCTGTCTGCACAGTCCTCGGGTACCGAAGGCGCCTTTGCACGAGAGAAACACGTGCCGGCCACATGTTGCACGAAACTGAATCCACACAGGCAAAGAAAAACCCAACGGGACAGTCTCGTCCTTTGGCCCGCCGTACCGCGAGACACGGATTCTATTCATAAAAATCTTCTGTCGAAGCTACACGAATGAAGATTCTTTCGACGTGTGTAATATCGCTTTCGTTGAAGCGTAGGGAGGTGAGCGTATCGCCTCCGGGTTACGAGGGTAGATGTTTCACTCTTAAGTCAGAATGAAAGACGTCCCGTAGAATTCAAAGGACGCATAGGGAGAAATGAATTCTTTCGCCCCCCTCGTGACGTTCGCTATCCGCTTTGTGTCATCCCGAAATCATAAGACCGAAAATAGTTCATCGTACGGGGAGATGTGCCGCGGTAAATATAGACGAAGAAAGGGTGCAAAGGAACAAAAAAAATTGAAGCTGCAAGAAGTAAAACGGCGATGGAACTAATAGGGTGCAAGGGGCCGACTGACGCGGTCAACCCTTACAGGGTGTTCCAGAGTCGGAAGATCCGTTTCAGAAGCTCTTTGAAGCGAGAAAATGAATGCGTATTTTCGAAATGATGTATCGAGAGTCAGCAATCGCGAGCAATCAGTAAAATACACTTTCGGGACATCGTCCCGAAAGGACGAAGTGGAAAAATAGGAAAAAAGCATTAAATTGACAAATATCAGTGCAATTTTTTTTCCTCGAAAAACAAAATGGTCGCAAAAAAAATTTTTCGTCTTAATGAAACTCAAGTGGGATTTTGACAAATTTGACTATTTTTTGGGTAATTAAAGTTATTTTTACGACATTTCGAAACTTTTTTACGAGAAACTTATTTTGGTGCGAAGTAATGCAGTGATTGTGAATCGTCCTGTAGAGGCAACACTCTGGTATACCAAAAGATCGCGGAGAGGCCCAGTCTAAAGTTTTCTCTCCTCATGCAGGAACGAGAACACGTGTTTTACCGACCATCTGTTGGCATTCTGGCAGAAGACGAACCCACCCTCTGTGCCTCAAAGCCTACGGATCCTACAAGTTGCAGAGAGAGCATTTGCCTCGAATGTTTCTTCGCTGTTGCTAGAGAACTCCTTCGCGTAATCCCCTTGTCGAGCGTTCGTTCCGTTTTTTTTTAATCTCCCGACCCCTACGGTAAACCTTGAATATCCCTATACGTACTTTCCCTTCTGTTGTATTCAAGATAACATACAGCATTTGCGTCTCTCAATGCGATTCCCAAAATATTTCCGTATCTTTACGAAGCAACCAAAAGACTGTATGAAAAAACGAAAGATCCATAAATACAAAATCGCTGCATATATTTTTTAGATAAAAAAAAATTAGTCGAAAGTGAGAACGAGAAGCGTACAAGTAACAACACGTGTACTAAATTTAACATTAACGCAACGAGATACGTAAAAAAAAGGTCTCTCAGACCCGACTGCTTAGCCACATGTTCCGTGTTAAGAAGAAAAAATTTTTTTTTTTTTCTACAGCTTTTCTTCGACAGAATTTATTTTTATGATCTCAAAGCAACCAGAGGTTCCAGAAGTTTCGGGGGTCGAGCGTTTATAATGCAGAAGCCGAGTAGCTTCTCGCACTTTAGCACTTCTTCTCGAAAACTGACCCTCCGAGAGAAGATATACAACTCATAGCAAAAGCGACTGTAGAAAAATCGAGCGGACAACGCAGCGTACAGCTGCGGGAGATGATAAAAGGCGAATGGTGAATCGGCTATACGAAGAGCACTGCGTACTCCGAAGGCCCGTGGGGCTTTGTGCTCCCCCCGGGTTATAGCCCCACGGTAGAGGCGTTCCGCTCGCGCGCAGGTAACATTCTTACGGACTACCTGACCCACCTGGCTTCGCTTCGTCTCGCTCGGTCTCTCGCACATTTAGTGCCCTCCGATTTCGAGAGAGCGAACAAAGCCGATGCGGCGTGGCGCGGTAGAAGATCGCGACCTTACGCTCTCCGACGGGCATTAAAAAAAAAGACGAAAAAAATTCGTCTGTCTGCAAACATCCGAAAGATAGATACGAAAGAGCATCGATTCGTCACTCGAATCATCGAATATCGACGCAAAACCGTGAAGAAAAACAAAAAAAAAAGAAAAAAACATTCAAAGATATTCAAGTGCACCGTGCGCGGTAAGTAAGCAATAATATAGCAGGTAGACATGCATTCGCGCGTTCATAGATATCCGTAGAAAAGTTTCATACGCTTCAAAGTCCTTTGAATGCATAGACCGCAAATCTCGGTTTTCTACTCCATCCAAAACGGCGATATTGCTATCGAGTTTAAGTAGGAAAGGGACGAAGGAGAAAAAAAATAAAAATTCGATATTTCCGGTAGTGATATTGGTCGGAGGGTTTTTCAAAGGAAAGATTACACCCCCGCAGTCGAGTTTCGAGAGTCGGAGATTCGATGCGAGAGGCATCGATCGACGAGGCAAGAATTTTCGACGACCTCAGTTGCGCCTTATGATCGATAGTTCCATGGATGTGGGGAAATTTTTAAACGAAATGAAAATAATATAAAAGCAAAAAAAAGGAATTGACCTGCGTGATTTCGAAAATACATTGGAGGGCAGGAAACAACAGGGGGAGAAATATATACGAAGAGAAATGGAGGATACGAGGTATTGCACGACTGGCATCCGGTCGGCCACGCGCACCGCGTGTGTCCCGACCGACGTCACCGACGACGACGGGCACCTGCTTCCTCACAGCTGTTTCCTCGATCCCTGGTGGCTACGCGATCGAGAGACTCGAGTTGGTAAAACTCTGACGCGATCACCCACCTCGTCCACTATGTTTTGTCTCTTTTCTTTCTCTACATTTTTTTTTCTTTTTCTTTAAATCGTCTTTTCTTCAAATACATTCGATTTCTTCATCCAATTGAGTTTTCTGGCACTTTCGATCGAACAATATACCACGAAACTCCGGCAGCTAAATCTCGAGGACACAATGAAACGAAACTTGCCATTCATCCAACGTAAATCCACACCGGAGCTTCAAAGTTGCCAACCCTTTGTCTTATCGCAGACGAGAAGTTCGATTATTGGATTCGATAGTTACCGTCAGTTTCGCCCGATCGAGAGGGTAGGTGAGGAAAGAGCACCGGTTGAAAGCTTCGCAAATGTTCAGGTCGTAGTGCGCGGAGATTGCAACGAAGTTGCGCCCTTCCGCTGGTTTTGGCCGTATAGAAAGGTGACACGGTATTCATCCAACAAAACGTATTATAACTGCGCGAGTCCTCCTCCACGCTATCTTTCCCACCCTAGCGAGAGAGCCGTAGAACCGGAGCAAACTTCGAACAAAAGCGGGCGAGCAGAGAAGATTTTCCCCGATTCACGAGGAAATAGGATTAGAAAAAAAGCGGCTTATGACTCCGTTGGGTTCGTGAAAAAAAAAAAAAAAACCCCCAATGTATACAGATATGCAACCGGCATATGCTTCAAGTTTAGATCTTTCAGTTTATCGTCGTACTTTTCTTAACGCTATTTTTTTTTTCTTTTTTTATATAGAGAAGAAACGTCGCACGCCGCTAATGGAGATGTGACACTAAATTTTCCACGGTCCGTTAAAGTTGGAGCAAAGTTAGGAGGGTTTCTCCGTTAGGATTCTCGATTTATCGGTTTTGCTTTAGTATTTTTCGTGTTTTTTTTTTCTTTAGCCTGCAGAGGCGCCGGGAAGAGAAACGATGCGGTTGAGTCTATACGTATATAGTATATAAGCACAGCACGTAAATACGAGTAGCGGTGTAAGGAACGAAGAACAATACGAGTTATCACACCCCCTTAGGGACACGACCTCCGTGGCCTACGCGTGTGTTTTCGCAGGAATATCGCGGGCCCTTTTCGCAACAGATGCCAAGCCAAGTCGTCCCCAATTTTTTTTCTTTTTTTTTTTTATACATCTCGTTCCCCAATTCTCGGTGCTGAAGGGTAACCGAGGATGCGGGGTGTGATCCCTGGAGACTTCGGGGTCGAAATACTCACCCCGTACTCTCACCCAGTTAACTAGAGTATTGTTCGATTATTATTTCGCTACATATCGCGCACTTGTAACCTCTTTGTGGCTATGCGGTATGGTATATATACATATAAGATAAACGAGATATCCGTATGAAATATGCCGGACAGCGATCGTGAGTACCAGAAGCTGCGCTGTTTTTTTGGAACAGCCGGTTTTCCATGAATTTAACGCGTAAGGGAAAGATATGAAAAATATACTCGCGTGCTCCGTGCGGTGAAAGAGATATTACGTGTATCTTGAAGCAAAAAGAAAATTATCGAGAGAAAAAAAAAAGAAAAAGTGGATAGGTGGTTGAAATACTCGAGATACGAAGGAGGCATACTTCCTCGTATATAAGGTAAGAAACATCTGCTCCGATCTCTCTTCCTTTTTCTTTTTATCTCCACTTCTCCCCCGCGTCCGACTTTTTTAAATACACATCGAGGAAGCGTACGTGTTGGTTGCGTATCTTTGCGTATCACATGCGTGTATAAGACCCTCCGTTCTACCGTCGAAAATCCACCGAGAGAAAGAGTCGAATGAGAGAGAAATCTTCACGGCTTCGTGAAACTTGTACCACCTCTGCGCGGGATGAGGCGCGCGCGTTACTCTCGACATCCACACAAACCATAGGTATCTCCCCTTCTTATTATCTTCTTCTTACGATCCACGCGTGTATCCGTCACTCTTTCTCTCGTTCGACCGCATATCTTTCTCTACCTTATACAAGAGTCTCGTGTCGATCGTTTTTGGTCCACGAAACATCTGCGGCAGCTGCTCGGCGGCGGCGGCGGCGTCGGAGACGACGACGTTCAGCCGATCCCCCGGTCTCTTGGACAGGGAGAATAAGGCAGGTGCGCGCCGACGAGCTCTCTCCCTCGCCTGCCAATTACGCGCGCCTCTTTCTGCCTCTGCATTCTCTTTTCATTTTCTTTTTACTTATCTCGGCTTCTTATATACTGCGCATTCTAACCCGAGACGAATGCAGCACTTCGCTATCAACCCTCACGAAATTTTCAACAGGTTTTTTTTTTTTTCGTCTTTTTCTTCGTTTCTATTGCTCGCTTGTTCGTTGGGGCCATCATCCTCATCAGGAAGAGAGCCCCGAGGATCTTCTTCGGCGCGTGCACCGCTCGCGGCGGAGAAAGAAATCGTTATTGACCGATAGTGAACTGCCGACTGCATTTCTCGCTAAACAACTCTCCGATTTTTTCTTTTTTTTTTTCTTTCCTCGTAGACCTACAGCCCTGTAGATAGTTTCTTTTTTCTTTAATCTTAATCCCGTTTGAACGAAACGAGCTTTACGTCGGACAATTCTCGTTTTGATTGAATTCAGAATATCGCGAAATACGAGTTTCATAGAAATACACGGAGTACGAAGTATTGTATAGTTTTCTTTGGGAATATACAGCGGATGGACCGGTTTACATTTTTGTCACAAGAGCCTCTCGTGGAGTCAAGAAACCGTTTACGCTCCTTTGTCAACTCATTTGCTTCTATTGCAGTCTTCTTTAAAGTTACGAAAAAAAAAAAAAAGTTATATGTAAAATAAAAAATTCGTGAACATGGGACAGTCTTTCGGAGTTCCGGGACTCTCGACTCGCGTATCTCGCAGCTGCTCCATCGGTTCACGATGCCGATGTCTTCCGATACTTTTTTTTTCTCACGCACGCAAGTGCTTTTGTCAACGTTAATCGTTTCTACAAGAATTATTTGTCAAATATGAATATGTCGAATAGATCATTTTTATAGATAAATTTTTGCGTAAAATTTTCCGAAAATATCAACTTTTTTTTATCGGAAAAAATGATGGAATAATTAATTGCGAATAAAAATAATCATTATGAAATAATGAATAAATGATTTTCCGAGTTAATAAGCTCCGCGAAAATATGAATCTAAAGCGATACGTTTCTCTAAAGTTTAACGGGTTTTTACGCAATCGCATTTCGTGTTCGAAATCTACAGAGAGCCGTTGAACCTAAAGCTCAATTTTCCCTTCCCGTTTTCCTCGCTATACAAATTCGCGATAAACTCGGAACTCCAGTTTCTCGCCGTTGAAGCGAAAAATTGTGTTTTACGAGCTCCGTTCGGGATAGTAGACTGTGTTTTGGTTGTATCGTCACTCACCCATAGAGTACAGCGGCTCCGGCAATTCCACCGCCGCACTGCGCGGCCAAATAGAGACCGGCGCGAAGGGGCGAAATTCTTCTCGATAGCATGAAGGAGAAAGATACCGCAGGATTAACGTGGCCTCCTGTAAAAATGACGAAAAAAAAATAAAAAAATTTGTTACGAACTTTTACGATACGATATTCATTACTCCGATCCAATGGATCGCCATCCATTGTGCGATATTAAATGGTAAATAGGTGCAATGGCACTTGATTAATGTGTACCAAGCGCCGCAACTCTCACGAATTGACAATTTTTTTTGCACTCGTAGAGTACAAGAGTACCGGCGGCTCTTGACTATTACACGTTGTCGAAGTGAGTGTCGTTTACCGCAAGCCAACGAGGTATAATCTTCTAACCGTTGATACGAGACAAACCACAAGGGTTCGCGCGTACCGCTCGTTCGAAGCTTTTATCACGACAACGGTGACGACCATTAAATTTACTACCGTTGAATAAAAAACGTATTCATTGCTAATCTATTAGGTCGCGTAACTATATTTATACTATTTATATTTCAACGCATTAGGTATTCATTAAAAAATAATTATTCCTTACCGCTTACGTGTCCGAAGATAAGATAAATCGCTGCGATCGCAAATCCCGAAGCTATCGCCGTCGTTAATACCGATAGTATGTGATTCGACGATTCTGTTGCTCCGAATACCACAAAACTGAAGAGAAACGTTGCGAAACACTCAATCGCAACGGCGCCCCATAGTTCGAGACTTCGCGCCTCAGTCGACATCGGAACTCGATTCGGAGCCGCGAGATCCCCGGTGTTTTCCTTCAGCACCGAGAGTTTCGTTAACAGGGTAACGATGTGCGCGTCGACGTCGCGCGGTAATGACTCCGTTGCCATTGTCAGAGAATTTTTATTTATTTTTGTTTAAAATATTTTCAATCGTCGATTTGTATCGAAAATAATTGTTTCGGTATCGGACGACGCGTTGTGGAGATCCTTTTCGTTTTGAAACTTTAAAGCATTATTACGGTCGCCGCCGCTCGTTGGTTGCTCTTCGCTCACTACCCGCAGAATTGTCGTGAGTTTTCTTCTCGCGTACGCCGAGCCCGGGGCACGAGTTTACTCTCCGCTTTTATTATGAAGATAAACCCGACTGTTATATTCTTAAACACGAGTGAGACAGGCGGAAACGAGGCTAAACGAAGTTTAATTGAAGAGCATGAGCTCGCGTCGGGAGACCCCACGATAGTGTACCGTTTTATAAACGCGTAATTGATGTATTAGACTCGTATACTCCGATAGGCGAAGCGACGAGTTTCTTTCAGTTGGTTTATATCAATTATGACTCCGAATGAAATTCATTCAAACGACTTTCGGTGAAATTCTTCGCGATTCACGTAGCGATCTTTATGCTTTGCACTGGAAACACTTTTTTTCTCTTTTTTTTTATTTTGTTTTTTTCTTCGACTTTAACTTGGATGACGAAGAAAAAAAATATCGACGTTGACTTAACGATCGCGGAAATAAGTCCGATCAATCAACGATGGAGAAAGCACCGATGTTGCCGCTGCGGCAACGCGCTCTCGAGTGACAACGATGTCGGAAACAAGTGGGCAGCCGTGATCAGTCTGCTGCTTTGGTTCACCGCTGTCGAGGCACCCCCGTCAGGACGCCCCCACCACTCTTGTGCGCGCAACGGCGACCACCACTCTCGTATCTCGCCGCGGCGAGCTCTCGTTTCGACTTCGAGAGGGAAACACCGCCGCTCGAGCTTGTGGTGGGCTCCATCCAGAAGTACTCTGAATGCAAGCTGCTGCACACTTGGTTTACCCCCCAAAGAAATAATACAGATGCCGGAGGAGTTTCCAATGATTTTTAAACGAGTCTTCTCGCTCCTTTTTTTCTCGCGGGCGCTCCTTTCGAGGTCCGCGAGAACGAAAATAATGCAATGCGATTATTGAAATCGCGATTGCTCTCGTAATTATGTATACATCAGTAATTATTATCACTCGATCCATATATCGAAGAACTATCAATAACTGAAATCCGGAGAGTTTCGTTCGATAAAATTTCTCAAAAACCCGAAAAAATAACGAATTAAGATAATTGAAACAGAAAAACGTAACGAAAATACATTTCTTAGAAAATCGATTGAATCGATCGATTTATTGATTCTAAACAATCAATTGAAATATCCATAGCGAGTGGCAACCTAATTGAAGGAAAAATAATCGTGTCCTCGAGTCTCGTTATACTATGACGACGCCCCTCGTAGTAAGTGGCAAGTGCTGCAAAAGCCTCCAAGTTATTCATTCATTCACGCAGCGGATATCAAGTTCCCCCCTCTCCCGGCGATCCGTTCGCAACCATTTCTTCTCCGCGGCGAAAACTCTCCACACGTTGTTCTTTGTCGGCAAGTTGCGCGTTTCATTTTCAAAACGATAAGTTGTTAATAGAGACGCGAATAGGTGAAGCATTTCCTTGTATCTAATCGGATTTTCGTTTCCCGAAATATATATATAGTATAAGAGGTATATATCAATCAATAGATAAGAGCTCTTCGATAACGTGAATTTCATAGCGATGATTCGTTCGCAGTAGCGTACAGATTTTCACGAGTCGCGTTTCACTCGATGCTAAAGTTTCGTCTCGAAACAGATAAACATTTGTTTTCTCGTCTGTAAAACGCGTTTGCAGAGTGTTACAGTTTCCGTTCTCGAATGGGATAAACGTGGCCATTCCCGAGGGCGTGGATTTTGTGCGAAACTCGTATACGCGATTCAACACTGAATCGTCTCATAGCAGAGAAACTCATTGATGGCGTAGGCGACCAATGAGATCTCGTATTAAACGTAAGATGACGTCATTGTGATTCATTAAGAAATAGCCACTGCCCCGAGAACTATCAAGAAAAGTCTTTAATCTTCGCCAGTGCCAACAGTCTTAGACTTTCTTTCGCTCGGCTGTGAAGCGATCTTCTCGAAGTATCGACACCGAACTTCTCGCAAATAAATTTGAAAAATATTATACGTCATCGATTATCTTCTGCATATGTATCGCTTCCGCAACTACACGATTCATAGCCCTCGGGAATTTATCTAAACGCATGGAAGTTAATTAATAACCGTTTCCGCGTCAACGCCATTTCCGTTGCGGGAGAACGTTAGAGTTACAGTACCGTTGAGTACTATCGAACCTATGCAACCAAAGTTCATTCACGCGGCGCGTTTTGTTTTCATAGCGCAATACGCAATATAGTAAAATAGTATTACTATAATCGAGTGCCACCGTTTTTGTTAGTTACGATCGTAAAAACGTGACCAGTGCGCGAGGACGAAGAATGTGCGGGTAAACAGAACGGTGAGTGAGACTTTCGCTTTTTCCCACCCGATCGACATTGCGGGAGCCGATCGTACGCCGTCCGTTGCCCGTCAGTGTTACCGCGGACGTTGGGACGCAGTGAAGAAACGATCCCGTAACGGATTTACCTGTGCCTTATGCCTCCACGCAGTTAATACCTGTCGCGGCAGGAGAGCGCGCGGTGTTCGCCAAGGTGTGGCGCGAGGGACGGCGGGGAAAAACACGCGAGTTATACTCGTCTTCGTATAACAGACACTTGCTGCAGGCGGAGCTGTAGTGGCCGTTATATTATACTATAGTGTTTTACTACAGAAACGAAGTTACTATACTCAGTATCGCGTGCCGCCAGTGAGTCGTCCGCACGCGGCAAGATGGATGCGCTTAGAATAAACGCCTTTAAAGGGCGCGTCACTTTCCTCTTCGCGTTCTTGTTACACGTTATCGTCGTTAATTCGCAAAGCAATTTTGATTACGGTGGACGGAGTTACGGTCGCGACGGTGTTTTCGTCCCTCCGGGAACTTCGAGACATCAGACTTATGTTTACAAAGACAGAAGGTACGGTTACCAGCCAAGCTACTTGGATCCTATTTACAATGGCCCTACGAGATCCCCCGAAGATCGCTTTCAATACGGAGTAAGTGAAATTTTTTTTTTAATTTTTATCATAAACACGAAAAATTGTGAAATTATCACGAGGATTCATGAGAAAAGGATAATAATAACTTCTCGGAGCATTTGCTCCGATGCGAATGAACTCGTAGAACTTATCGTCCCACGCGATTTTAACGTTGAACCGCTAAAGAAGATTCCCCTTTACGTATAATCGGAGTATTTTTCTGATTATTTTTTCTCTCGTTGACCCGTTCGCGTGAATGCGAGAGGCCAATTATCGTTCTTCGCGCATCAGTTGCCCCGAGTTTTGCAATTAATTGTCGGGGTTCGCCGTAAATTGTGTAATTTTCAATGAGTCATTTATTAAATAAAATTTCCTTCCTCTGTACTTCGTGTTATTGCGTGTTTTTTATTTTTTCATTTCACATTTTCAGGATCCGCCGATTCATCCGGAATTACCTGGTGTGCTGAGAGGCTGGCGAGAGGATCTTCAGGGAAAGCAACGATTGGATTGGAAGAATTTGGAAAGAGATGTATTCGTCAGCACGAGTTATGGCAAAGTTCAGGGATTCAAAGTGTATCTTTACGATAATCCGGAGGCGAGACACAGACCTTGGGAAGTGCCCGTCGAGAGAGTTACCGCGAGTGTTAATGTTTTTTTGGGAATTCCTTACGCGATGCCACCGACGGGTCAAGGAAGATTCAAGCCGCCGCAGACGCACAAGTAATTTTTTTTTTTTTTTTTTTTCGATAAAATAGATCGATAGAAAAATTTGGTGAATTTTTTCATTTGCGTTACAGACCTTGGCAACTTTTGCATGCCGTTGACTGGGGACCAGCGTGTCCTCAGCCCAGTGCTTACACAGGTGCAACTAAGGGCATCAGAGATGTGGACGAAGATTGTCTTTATCTCAACGTGTTCAGTCCCAACGTAAGTAAATCAACCGATTCAATTTTCACAGCGAAATATCGCCTGCGCATGCGCATTGAATTATTTTCGATTTCGATAGATTCAATCGGGAATAGGAAAACTCTATCCAGTAATGTTTTACATTCACGGCGGAGATTTCATTCATGGTGCGAGCAATGAATTTCCCGCTCACATGCTTGCAGCGTTTTACAACGTCGTCGTTGTGTCGATAAATTATCGACTCGGAGCTTTGGGTAAGTAAAGAACGCGAAATACGCGGCTTCCCGGTAAAAAAAAGAAAAGAAAAAAAAAATGTATTAATTGTAGTGATCGATTGTTGAATAGGATTTTTGAGTACCGGCGATGAAAACAGTCCGGGAAACTATGGAATTCACGATCAAGCGATGGCGCTACAATGGGTTCACGATAACATAAGATCGTTCAACGGAATGCCGGATTCTATAACTCTATTCGGACCGGGAGCCGGTGCCGCGAGCGCTGGATTACTCATGATTGCTCCAAGGTAATTAAAGTATAATAATCATAATAACTGTGGAGTCGTTAACACAAAAGAAAAATTGCTGCTTTGAGCGGAGAATTTGGAAGCTATTAAACTTCAGTTTCATTAGATACTCCGTAATTTTTAAAATAAAAAATTTACAAAATTAATTTATTTATTATTAATTATCCGTCATGCAACGGTATCTTATATTATTTTTAATTAACTGAAACTTACGAAGTATTAAATTAAATAATAGTAATTTTTCATTCTCCCGATAGCGAGACTATTATTATTATTAATTTATTTTTATGATTGAATTTTTTATTATATTTATTCGAATTCCAGAACTCGACATCTCGTCTCGAAGGTGATAGCGCAATCGGGTTCCGCTGTTGCCGACTGGGCGCTGATAGTCGACAAGTACAGAGCTCAAAATACGTCGAGAGTTTACGCGGAGATGATAGGATGCAGTATAGAGAGCAGTTGGAAATTGGTACAGTGTCTTAAAGATGGACGAAGCTTTTTGGATCTCGGTAATTCGGAGCTAAAACCGCACGTTGGAACGTTTCCGTGGGCCCCGGTGCTCGATGTTAATTTCACGGTTCCCCACGGTTACTATACCGACTGGAGAGCATCGGATTGGCATTTTTTCACAGGCACTGCCGAGGACAGTATAAAAGCTGGAAATTTCAGTAAAAATCTCATCTACATGGCCGGCGTTACGACTCAGGAAGCGGCATATATGATATGTGAGTCTTTTATCAATCACCTTCAGCCGCAAGTCTCGTAACCTATTTATGACGATAAATACGATTGTATTGTTTTTTTTTTTTTTTTTCTAAAAATGAATGCAGACAATAACGCGACTCTGAGAAGGAAAAATTACGTCATCGAACCCGAGATGTTCGACCAAAAAATTTGGGAACTCGTACTGAGTTACAATTACACTCTGAATCCGTACGGCGTTTACGAAGCCATCAAATACATGTATACGTTTTGGCCGGATCCGAAAAACGTTACTCTCATTCGTGATCAGTACATAAATGTGAGTTTCTCGCCGATAAATATCTATTTTAAATGATAATTTGTATTTCTGATATCATTTTTTTTTTCATTAGTTACTATCGGATTTCCACTATGTTGCGCCTTTCGACAAGATGGCCAAGTTACTGGTAGAGAAAAATGTACCGGTTTATCTCTACGTTTTGAATACTACGATAGACTCTCAGAATTTACCACACTGGCGTCGCGTTCCTCACAACACCGAACACATGTATCTCACCGGAGCTCCTTTCATGGACACCGGTAAAATTTTCATCCGATTCATCCGCGTCTCCGATACATAATCGCAAAAATGATATAATATTTTTTTTTACCGGTAGAATTGCTCCCGGAAGCGTGGGGAATACATCGAAACATGTGGACCGACAACGATCGAAATATGAGTCATTTGTTCATGAAGATGTATGCAAATTTTGCGACTTATGGGTAAATTAACGTTTTTAATCGATTTTTCGCAATTACTATTAGAATTCTTTTTTTTTTCAACTTTTTCGTGATTTTTAGAAATCCAACACCTTCGCAGATACTCGGCCTGCATTTCGAAGTCGCGAAGCCCGGTTACTTGAAGTATCTCAACATTAACACGACTTACAACAGTTCCGTTTTGTTTAATTATCGGCAAACTGAAAGCGCTTTTTGGTCGCAATATCTTCCGACGGTTATAGGGCGTTTAGTGCCGACTTATCCTCCGGTTACAGAGGTAAAATACTATTAATGCCTGCATTAAAAATGAGTTTATTTATTCACGAGAGACTCACGTTGATACGATTTTTCGTTTTTTTGTTATCCCGCAGTATTGGTGGGAACCGAAGCAACCGCTGCAAATCGCTTTCTGGTCGATGTCAACCGCTTGCCTTCTTCTTATAGTTCTCTCAGTCGTTTGCTGTATGCTGTGGCGTAACGCCAAAAGGTAAGCAAAAGGTAAACAGAACCAACTCCATGTGACGAATACCTCGAATACTTCGAAATTCTCGCAAACAAAGTACGGGTATTGGTTTAGTTGCACGGGATTACTGGTTCTGCTTCCTACCGCCAAAAAAAAGGATATAATAAATAAACATGTAAATACATTTGATACACGGCACACGGTTAAAAAATTATTACTAACCCGATTTCTATGTATTGTATTTGAAAAAAACTTAGCAAAACGAAGGCTGCGAGAAGATACGCAGGTACGGTGTACAAATACGCCACGTATATGTAGATCGCACCCTTCACGTTTGAATTATTATTACGCATACGACTGCGATATATCTTCGATTGTTCGGGGCAAATCGGAAGACGAAGAATAATCCGAAATCAATCATATTTTTTCGCACGATACGAGGAAAAAATCGTCACGTATGAAAATTAGAAAAAAAAAAATCATCGATTTATAAAATTTTCAACGCTTTAAGGGTTTTGTCCTAAAAAAAAGTCTGTAGATTTAATTATTTTGATCTTAATTTTTCGAAAAAAAATTTTACGGAGTTTTAAACCGTATTGAAGTCATTTGATATAAATAATTTATTAATTATTCATTTTTTAACTAACTTAAAAAAGAAAGATTTATCCTTAAGGAAGTTTTCAAAGGTTTTTTTTGCTTGATTTCGGAATGCTTACTATTGCTTTATTTTTTTAAGATATCGATATAAAAACGCTTGCTTCGCGTTATTTTTAACAATTCGGTCTTCTATTCAGATCAATTGATAACCTTTTTCGAGCTATCAGTTCGAAGGATTTTAACTTGTTATCGGCTTTCTTGATGCACGTGTTGAAAACAGCGATGAAATTTCAGCATAGTTCACTCGCTGCCCGGTTAATCCATATTGTACTGTATTTTTCCGGCACAAATGAGATTACGTGCTGCACGATTGTTTTTTTTTCATGTATTTACTTGTCGAAACAACAATTAACTATTATCTAACGTTATTTGCGATTTTTCGAATTTTTTTTTCTTTTTCTTTTTCGTCAGACAATCTGATCACTACTATAGCGGAGACATCCTGATGGTCAGAGACGACGAACATTCGGAGGGAATCGAGAATCTGACGAGAGCATCGAAGGAAAACATGTACGAGTATCGCGACGCGCCACCAGCGCCGAAGGGAGGGGGAAGGATGCCGCGACAAAACGAGGCAAAGTTGCAAGAGCGTTTGGCGCAAAATCGTAAATTCAGCTCGACGCCCTCGTTGAGAAGCAATTCAAATATGTCACTGAAGGACATGAGGAGTGAGGGTTTCGTGACGAGCTCCCCGAACGGTAACACAAAACCAATGGGTAGAGCTTCGAGTCAATCGACGTTAACAAAGGGCAAAGCTAGAACTCACGTTGTGCAAGGTGTTCCGCAAACAGCGGTCTAACACACGAGTCATTTTACCTTTTTATCATCGAATTTTATAAGTTTTGTATTTATTTCAACAAACCGCCCCTACGCCCCCTCATCGATCTCATCAGCAGAGTTGTAGTCTGTTCAAAAGTGCCTCGTATTTTAAATTAAAAGAATCGATGCATATTTATCGCGCAAATCTTGAACTGACACGAAAAATTTCTTTCAAGCGATCGAAAAAATTCGTGACTCTAAAGCTGCTCCGCAAGTCGAACAAAGTTCGAGTACAATGCCCTTCGGTAGCTCGATTATTTCTTTAATTTCATTCGGTAGTGGAGAGACTCCCAACCAAACAATCCGTCCATCGAAACAGCGTACGTTAAGATTTTTTTTTTTTTTCGTATTATATAATGACATTGTAATATATACACCGACAAGTGTTTATCTATCAGAGAACAGATTTTTATATATGTTTACACATGCGCGAGTAAATGACGATAGACAACGTTCAATGCATCATGTAAGTAGTGATTAAGAAATATCAAGTGTTCACCAGACGTAAAATAAGCGTATTTAGTTTTTAAACGTATATGATCAAAAAAAAAAGAAAACAAAACATCACCGTGTCCGCAATTATTACGTCAATTGTGGGAGGTAGCTATAGAGACTGCTCACGATTTATGTCGATGGATAAATATATAATAAAAGTAACTATTAAACGAGAGGAGACTCTACACTGCATTCGTTGTAAACGTTAATGTAAAAAACACTTATAAGAAACACGAATATATATATATACGTATATATTACACATATGCACACATATATAAATATATTCGTATCCAAAAGTACAATAGCAAAGTGTCGCAGAATTTTTTACGAAAACGTTTAACTCGCGTGTCACAATGCACAATGAGTTTTTTATAATAAAAAAAAGTTGCAAACAACGAAACTATTATTTATGTGTCTTGATGAATTTTCTCGTGAAATTACCTGTTTTTTTTTGTTGCGGCGAAAGGAACGATAGTGAAGCGCCGTAGAATTTTTTCGGAAAATATCTCGAGTGTCACATTAGTAGGAATTTTCTTTTCATAACAAAAAATACTGCTTTTACTTACCCGTTTTGGAGATAGTCGTTGTGAAATTATCCGATTGTTCTTCTTGGCTTTCAAAGAATGATAACAATATTTTAATATTATATCCGATACTTTTTTTAAGTATTAAACAATAACATTGTCAACGCGATATCTATAATTTACGGATCACATCACAATTCGCGGTGTAAAACCGAGTCTTATGTTTGTTTTTTAAATTACGGTAGCTAAATTTTTATATACACGTTGCGTTACTCGTACTGCAATAAAATTGATTTTGCAACGAAACGTCGTATTTAACCGTTATTAAATGAACAATAACCCGAGCTACAGGTCGCTGTGATTATTCCCGTCATCCTCGCGTGCACTCGCGTGTCCGCTCGCCATCTTGTTTGTTTACAAATCTTTGGGGTATTCGGGGACGCCGTGACCTCTGCGCAAACTTGAGGCTTCTTCACAAAAAAAATAATGAAATCCGTTCGCGCGTCTGTCGTGAACAAATATTTCGCGAATTTTTCGGTTCTCATTGTACTAACATAAGTAACGTCAATCGAGTTTCAACGAGAGCTAAATTCTTCTTTACGCGTATCGCAAAATTTATTCGCGCAATTTTTTCAACATGATGATACAGACGGGTGACGACGTGAGTTTTATTTTTCTGTGAATGATTTTTTTACCGATCTTCAAACGATCTTTACGCTGCGCGTTCGCGATTATAAATTACAGAATTGTCTTTCAACGGGTAAAGAACGCGAAGATCGTCAAGTTCAGTTGAAAAATCGCTTCGACGCTTTGCAAATCGATGTCAAATGTCCGGACACCGCAATACTTCTGCTGGGAAGCCGCGAACGTCCCGTTCTTGTCGCCGCAGCTGCAGCACTGACGCGATTCGCGTCAAAGGGAAAAGAAAATTTGCAAATTTTGTTCGAACTCGAAGTTATCGATAGTCTATTGCCAATTATCAATCATGACGATTTGTTCACACGAAGGTATGTACATAAATAAATCAATAATTATTCATTAATTATTTAACAATATTTTTTTTTACACGGCATCCACAGATTTGCTATGAGACTTCTAGCAGAAATGTCAGAAATTCCATTCGTGAGGAATCACTTGATAGAATGTGATTCCTATCTTCAACGAGTCATCGAAACATTGAAGAATGACTCCGACGTCTTTGTACAAGAATTTGCTACATTGATTCTCGCAGAAATCTCCAAAGATCCATATGGATCAGCAAAAATCTTGAAGCAATTTTCAAGTGTCGATGTTTTTTTTGAAAAAATCAAATTATCGGATCCCGATATAAAAAAGAATATTGCGGAACTCACAAATAACTTGTTAAAGGATCCAACAGCTATGGAAAAAATAATCGTGTCTCAGGTTATAATTTTTCCGTAATTTAGGGAAATTGTAAAAAAAAAAAAATTTTTTTTTTTCAGTCATTCAGTTTTCCTATCATCTACGAATTGTTTGCGCAACCGTATCCAGAAATTCAGAATCTCGCGCTCTCGATAATCGATTCGCTGGTCTCAAGAAGCAAAGATTCTCAGCAACTCAACAAAGATATTCAGCAACTTTTCAGAGAGTCCAATGGCCTGCAAGTTCTGCTGGATCTCTTAGATGTAAGAATAACTAATTTTAAAACTCCCTGAGTTTCTTCCACATTCGCAAAAAATGTTTTTTATTCGTTAACAGAACATTGACTTTGCCGATCTGCATTCGGATGTCTTGAAAACGTTAATTCACGCAGCTGAAAACGCCGAAACTGCAGAGTTTCTAAACACGGGGGGCGGTGTATCAAAGCTTTTTCGATATCTCGAGAGTTCCGCGAATTCGCGAGAGTTACGAGACACACTCGAAGTACTTGTTCGTCTCGCGTCTACCGAATCGGGAAGAAAGGTACGTTACATCGAGGTTGACGGAAAACACGAAAAAAATTATATTATTATTATCATAATTAAAAAAAATGTTTCGCAGACGCTTCATGATTCGAGAATAACGAAGCATCTTTTCGAATATTTGCGGAAATCGTCGGGTGACCCTGAGTTCAGTAGAGTAGCTTGTCACGGCATCGGAATGATGGCGCGGTACGGACCAGCGGCCGACGAAATGGTAAAAGAGAATTCCGTAAAATTGATCTTCGGTGAGTATATTTTCCAAACTCAGTACTTTGTTTTCCGTGAAAATTTACCTCGAAACTTGACGATCTTTTTATCAGACGTTTTAAAAGACGAGAGACTCGTATGGTCGACTCGCGAAGCGGCGTTATTCGCTCTCAAAGAATTATGTATCAGCGACAAGAAAAATTGTCAAAACTTTCTGGAGATCAGAGGTCCCGCGTATCTTCGAGAATTGTTGAAGCTACCGATGGGAAAAGTGCCGCTGGAGATTCAAATGGCAGCGGTTAATCTTCTGCATTTTTTGGGAGAACATCCAGACACGAGAGAGTATCTGATCGAAGCGGATCTTGTGGATGTTTTGTCCATTTCTTTCGAGGCACTGGAATTCTTGACTATTAATAGAATTTCAATGATAACGTTGACTGAAAAATCTTCTTATACTCGATTAGGCCAAAGATCGAGCGTTTGACGAGCTGAAGATCGCGTGCTGCAAAACGCTGTCGAGGTATTGCGTGGATAAACGCGTGAGAGACATTTGCCTCAAGACAAATCTCGTCGAAAAGTTGTTGGGACTCCTGCAGGACGTCAAATCGACACCGGTGCGAGCAGCTGCCGTTCAGTTAGTTCAGCAACTATGCGCAGATTTTTCAATGGCCGAGCGATTTGTCGAAACCGGATATTTGAATTAGTTGAGTGCCTCTCGTTCATTGCGCGGTATCATTGATATCGGAGCAAATAATATCTTTGTCCGAACGTTCGTTTCGCTATTTAGTATGCTGAAGAATCGCGCCGTCTCGACAATACTTCCCACTTGGAATACTTGCATAGATGCACTTTTCTCCTCTCATTTACCAGTCAAATTTGCAGCCACCGGTCGTCTATCTTTGCACGAAGTTACGCACGACGGTTTCTACGTTATGCGCCGACACATTTGCCCGTAAGATTTATAAAAATTAAAAAAAAAAAAATATTACGTAGTTTTACCTTAAGGATAGAAATCGGTATTTTATTAATCAAATCTTAGACACGCAATCAAAATCCACGAGATTCTGATTACTTTAAGTTTGTTCGAGAATATTTGGCGTCCAGAAAATTCGCCAAAATTTTGTTCGAATTAAAAAAAACAATGGGAATAGCTTCGCCAATAGATATCGTGAATCCGTAGATTTCCCATACTAGACGAACTCTTTCGTCTCAAAATGTGTCCCATGGAACCCGTCTATGTGGTCAACTGTGCCGAGTCACAGTTTTGTTCGGAGGAAGAAAAAATGCGTTCCTCGGTGGAATGCCACAAATCGATGGAATCGCAACGCGCGTGGCTCGAAGTTAAATTCGGAAAAATTCAGCCGGATCCGTATCTCTGCGAATACGTAACGCTTTTCAGATGCGTTTTAGCGGCCAACGAACCCGAGGAAACGTGAGCTGTTCAGCTGTCATTTACGCGCACAAAAAAAACAATGTAATTAATAAAGAACGATATTTCAGAGTTAATGAAACGCAACCGGGGATCGTCAATATAAGTAGAATCGCTACGCGAGCGAAGCTGCTGGGAAAGTTCGTCGCTCGTCAGATGTCGGGACCCGAACCGCACGATCCTTGCATCGATCATCAGCTGGACATTCACGTGCGCGAAATTCGCGAGGATATCGAGACCAGCGTAATTCCACTCGGTCAGCTGCGCGTTGGCTCTTATCTCGAGAGAGCTTTGCTGTTCAAAGTTATAGCGGACAGAATTTGTCTGCCGGCTGCGCTCGTTCGTGGCGAATACGGCAAGGCGTGGATCGAAATAGCGGTTCCCGAAGTGCGTCGAACGGTTGGCGTATCAATCGAAACGCAATTTATATTGTATCGAATTAATGGGATTGCTTTGTGGTCTTTAATCGATGTATCAAGAGATATCGTTTGTCCGCAGATCGATAACGCTGTCGGCGACACGGAATCATCGGGTCTTCACGAAATTCTAAATCCGCGAATCACCGCCAGCAAAAAGAGCCTTTTGAGAGCTCAACTGCATGTGGAAACATCGGAAACATCAAGCGGTCGAACGATCGTTACGCGTGAAAAAACAGAACGAGTTAACGTTCCTCGTGATAATTTTAAAATCGTACTGCCGACGAGGTTGTTGCAAGAAAATTACATAGTCGATCTGATGGAAAAACCCGGCGACTTGATTCCCATTTACAGCAGCCGTGCGAAAGCTTACTGCGCTCCGATTTCCCACTGCGTCATGAATTGCAAACTTTGATCCCAACCTTTTTTTTTTGTTTTTTTTTTTCTCTCTGAAACTATATATATTCATTTAATATGTTTTTTTTTGGTTTCTATTATTACTTTGAGTTCTTTGTGCTTAAATTTATCATCATGGCATATAACGTACCTTCGTTTATGAAATACAAAAAGAAAACTGTTATTATTTACATATCGCAATGGGAGTTTTTCGAGTTCGCGAAGCGAAACTCGTGGTGGTAATTAATAGTTTTAACAATGGCACTAGAAGCTCGTAATTGAATTTTTAACGCCTACGTTACGTATAGAGTCTGTGTGATCGTTTATAAATTAATTATCAACGTGGATCGATCGATCAACTACGATGAATTTCGGTTTCAGCTGATCATCGTTCGGGTTCCGGTTCTTGGGTCGTGTGCCGCGGCTGTTGCTGCCGCGAATCCCCGAGCTTCACGAGACCGAAGAAACTCTTGTCGTGTTGGAAAAGAGTGTATCTCGCCGGCCCGACGTCTTTGAGAACGAGACGATCGCCCGTTTGGAGAAGAGTGACTTGAGCCGAAAAACACGATCGGCTTTTGTGACCGGTGCCGGGACTGTAAACCTGCAGGTAATAGGAATCGATAATGAAAGTTCACTCATCGTACGATAAATTGTTAATCCGAAAAAATTGGGAAAAATAGCGAAAAATGATTACCATGCATTGGAGAATCGGTTGTCCGTTGACCAAAAGATGAAACCCATTCTCATCGTGTTCGTCGAGATAATGAATTTGTCCATAAACGAGATAGAGACCGGGTTCGTGAACAGTCAGTCTTCCGTCTCGCGATAACGCGAAGTGTCTACTCATTCCGAGATCCGAGACCCACGCACTCGGTTGCCAAGCTTTGAAAATGCCCTCGTTGTGCTTCGCTCTACCGTTACCCGTGTGTTCGTCTTCCATACCGAAGAGACTACTGTCCGCGCCGTAATGCGCCGCGTACACTTGCCTCGGAGCTCGCAGATGACGCGTCGTCGTTACTCGAGACTGAAGAGATCGTCTCGATATCTCGGAGTTCTGAAAACGATTAAAAAAAACGAAATGATTTACGTTCGAGTAAAGAGTATAAAGATAATGGAACTATATTAATTTAAACTCAAGCGAAACATTGTTAATGGCAGGGAAAAAAAAGTTTTCGCTCACAAAGGAATCTTTGTTTTAATTTTTAGAAATCGAGATTTACGCGTTAATAATCTTAACTGGTGCAAATTATGAGCACATTTACAATTTTCAGAGTTAATTTTCTATTTTTGTGGGAGTGGGAAACCAACCTGACGTAACTTCATAAATCCTTTGCGTCGACTATATAATCCGTGTCGTCTGGGAAGCTGCCGAGGCACCGGTAGCGCGTGCGAATCTTCCGGATGCGTTAGAGCGAAGTATTTTTTCGGTGGATGACGATCCCGAGCCGGAACTTCCCTATAAAATAACAAAACCAATTTGAGATTTTTTATTTGTCGCCAACGTGTCAAAAATCTGGTATTTAATAGTTCAACGTACGTGACAAAAATTTTGCTTTTTTCCGTTACCGACGAATTCTCGAGGATTTCTTGTCTCGTGCGATTGCGATCGTCGTGATTACGAGACACGGCAAAGATCGGCGCACCGCCTACGGTATAAGCAATTGGCGTTTCCTCGGTAACCGCCCGTCTGCGTTTCGGATGATCCTCCGCCGTCTTTTCGGCTTTTTCAGTATCCAAACGTTGTTTGTCGTTGATATGTTCACGAGACGAATCTTTCTTTCCCTCTGCCGTGCGTTCTCTCCCGTGATTCTTGCGAGTCTCTTGCGATTTTTTCTCAAATCCTTCGCCGCGTTTTGTTCCGATTTCGTGAAGAGCGGCGATCATCTCAACGAGTTCTCGATCACGACTCGCGCTCGACGATGTGCTCTTCAACTCAGCATTCTTCGACGGAATTTGCGAATCCACGTTACTGCTACCCGTCCCCATCGTTGACTCACGCGAATCTCCAGCGTAGTCACTCCAACTCGGTCCATAATCGTCGTAATTGCTGTCGTAGTCGGCACCTTCGATATCAGCTTCGCCGGAATCTTCATCGGTTTCGGCACTATCCGCGTATAACTGCTCGAAAATTGTTTTCTTTCGTAATTAAATTATTATTATTATTATTCGATGCAAATATCTCCCACGTGAAAAAAAATATATGTAATCAATATATAAGAAAGATATGAAAGTCGGTATTTTTATATAATTAAATATATTAACGCTTCGCGTACGGAGATTGTTTACCGGCCAAGTAGAACACCAATTTCGTTTTTACTCGTAACAACGATTAACAAACGCGTAAAAAAATTCTTTGAATGATCGAAAAAAAAACAGTTCGACGTTACTTTACAATTGTTTTTAAACATTTTTCGCGTTTTTTTTATAGACAAACGGGAAACAGTTGAAAGTAACAACCCGTCGAAAAATTCGGACGTACCTATACGTCCTTCGATCGTAAGGCGTTAATTATTCCATTTTTTCTAAAACATATCCGTAATATACCACTTTTCGGCAAAAATAATTCAAAAATATATTTCTTAATATACTTTTTTTCGATGTTCTCTATTACTAATCGAAGCGTTCTTGAAAAAATGAGGAGACGAGAGTATTAAAAATTAATTGTAGGAAGTTAAATAAAATTGGCACCATCCATTTTTAGTTTCAGAGTCGTTTTTCCAACTAACTATCCGTTAATTATCCGTAACTCATAATTTTTCACAATTATTTATAATTTATTTTTTTCGTTCATTTTTTATAATTTTGTTTAAAGATATGTCTTTAGCGCACTATTTCTCCTATAAATTTAGACTGCTGCGAGATCTTCGTTTACCGCTAAAAAATTATACTACAATTCCTAAAAAAGATTGCGCGCTGCAGCGAGAATCTGCACTCGCGAGACCAGAGGAATAGAAAAACTGTGCGATTGCGAATACAATTTTATTGCTCTTTCATATGTTCGCGTAGCGAAGAATCTGCGCTATGTGAATCATCGCTTCAGAAAGCCAGATGTTGAATATCGTGCGAACAAAAATAAAAAAAAAAAAAACCATTACCGAGTCGCTGCTCTCGTATACGAACGTTCGTAAAGGCTCGACGATGATTTTCAGCGAAGAAATAGCACAGTTATTAATGGAAATTCGTCTTAAAATTCCTAAACTTTACATATTGTCCCGTGAACAGTCCCGCGAATTTCAGTCGGTAATCTAAAGGTTTCTATCGTAAAAAAAAAACAAGAGAAAAACAAAACAAAACAAAAAATAGAAACCACAAAGTTTTATCTATCGTATATATCGGTCTCGCGATGCTCGGGTTTTTTTCCGTAATAATTGTTCATCGTTCCCCGCCCTTTCTCCATACTTCCAAGAACTCGTCGATTTATCGCGTGTAATCGTTAAAATAGATTCGAACACGCAAAAGGAAAAATTCTGTACAATTTTCTTCTATTGAAAAACCCATCGTGACAAATAGAGTTCATCTTTATGCTCTTTGTTCATCCGCGGTACGGGTAGATTCGTGTATATGTAGGTATCACTTACGCCCACGATAAATCATTAAGATCTCTACGATTACGCAGCAATTATTTGATATTGTAATTAGTGGTCGGTGCGTTCAATTAGCCGTGTCAAGTCCGCATTTCTCTCTCTCTCTCTCTTCGTTGTCGTCGTCGTCAGCGACGAATCGCTTTTACCGTTTGTAATCGTTTAAATTATCAACGTTTCTCGGTACGGTATTTCAGCTCTGTATATTCCCCGCGGGTCGTCATCTAATAGCCTAAACGTGTTTCGCGGGAATCTACGAACTGACCACCATCGGCGGCTCCGATACGGTCAACAATTGTGAATGTAAAATTTAGTCGAAGTTGTAATAGACGAAAACTCTCACCTGTTTCTCGAAAGCATTGAGCTCATCGATGAAATCGTCGCCGAACAAACGATGTCTCAGGTTGTCGACGTCTCTCTTCAAAATTTCTATTTCTCGACCGTTCGTCAATACCCGATGCAACTTCCATATCTCGAGACCCGCGCAAACGAGTGCAAGTAGAATCGCTACGATGCTTAACAGCGTTTGTCTACTAACGCGAAAGCATCTCGTAGGTTTATTGAAACCCTCTTCCAGTTCCGAGTGCGAAATGCTTAAATTTTCTCGTGAAAAATTGATAAAAGGACTCGTCTCGTCTCTAACGGTAGTTGTGCCGGTAGCGTCGATCGTTACTTTTTGATTGCCTGACTTCGGCTTCATTCTTGGAGAATTTCGATCGTCCGACGTGAGGACGGAAGTCATATTATCGTGGATGACCCACGCGGAGATTCGAGGATTGCGAAGAACAATCCGGATACAGCGTTAAATCCGATGACCGGCATATGCGTTTTCGGAGAGTTGAACGCGCGAACGAACGGTCTATAAACGAGTATTTCTTCGCACGTGAGATTTTTACTTCGACGAGTGGTCGTAGTTATTCGACTTGTACAGTGTCACGTTGCGTTCCAGCTATCGCGTGTTGTCGTCGCTGCTCCGAATTGAATTTCCGATTCTCGTTAGTTCGCCCCTTTTCTCTCGTTCCATTCGCAGCGATCAAAATAATGCAACACTTCAGAGGCTTTTTCTTTGTTTCTTTTCGACATCCACAACGGATCACAAGACGAAAAATTGAGAAGATAAGTCCGCAAGAGTTTTATTCCATTAATCGTTTTCTTCGTAGTCTTCGCGATCGACTATTTTTCTTCGAATTATCGTATCAACCGGTAGCTTCCAAAGATTTACGACGAACGGAACGGGGCACGTTAAATGTACCGGGCGATTGGGAAGCCCTCCCGCAACGCCACGTATTACAACAGTGGGGAACGCGAGTAGGCGACTATGCGCGGGACGATCCCGCAGTTATAAGTTCCCCTTTAAAACCTGTCGCGCTGCTTTTTATACCTTGAGGAGAGTGTATCTTCTTCGGAAGACGATCGAGGATACTCGGTGGTCCGTTCTTCTCTCCTACCGACTCCGATTTCGACCTTTTGTCTTCTCCACGATCGTCGAACCTCGTCAACTCCAATCTTTCTCTTCTTTTCTCCTTACTACAATAGCTTCGACAATTTTCCGCTTCTTGTGTCTTTTTTAACGGAGCGTTTTGTACGCTCACTTCCGATCGCTTAACTCGGTGATGATCATTCGTTGTGTATTGTTTTTGTGTCCAATCGAAAATGAAAAACTTTTACGATTACTACGATTAGCGTCATTTTCGGTAAGAATATCCGAATGATTTTTCGACGCGGTGAGAAAACACGAATTTTCGTGTAAATTAAACGGAGAAAGCCGACGGCTACGGAGCTGCTGAATATTTCAATATTTACGACTCGGATGAAGCTTTGACGACCGACGCTCGTGAGGCCTTCGAGCGGACTAAACTGCTAAGGATGAGACTGGAGAGCTCTTGCTCTTCCTCTCTCTCTCTCTCTCTCTCTCTCTGTCTCTCTTTCTCTCTCTCTCTCTCGGGCTCACTGTCCATATATCGCGGAGGCGCCACGAGCGTCGTAATTAGCGCGCCTACGTACTTTATATACAATCGCGAGATCCCAATGGGAATAATGATCCCGTTAATTCGTCGCGAAAAATTTATCGGTTCGGTCAAAAACCCGAAATCTACACGAACGTCAAATCATTATATAACCGACTCTTCTATAATAATAATCGGCGGCTCAATTTTTTATTTTTTTTTATTCATTACTCCTAATAACCATAATAATAATATTTTTATATTTCATTAATTCATTAATAATTATTAGTATTTTTTTTTATACAAAAAAAAATGTATAAAATATTATATTTGAAGAGTTTAAAATGATTCTTAATCATTTCAAAGCCGAATTAACATTCGTTCGTTTAATTATTATTCAATTAATACTGTAGTTGTAAAATAAATTTTGTTTCAGTGTTAATTGCCGTATCGATGTTGTGCATTTCTTTGATTGATTAACCGGAAGAGAATACCATCGCGTGTAACAAAATAAACAAAATAATAGATCCCGCGCGATCGTCGATCGTATTACTCCGTATTTCATGCGTGTTGAATGAGTTTTATCGATTGAATACTTACCAAATAGTAAATACCGCGAACTGTAATGGGATCTTATTGCTATAATGTTGCAGAGAGTACGAAAAGCCTTGGAGACGGTCTATCGACGCTTCAACCGGCCTTCATAGCGATGAATCCGATAACGACGAATTGCTTACATCTTCCACTAGCATTTCCTCGTCGCACGTCTGCAGCGCGGCCCCCGCGCTCTACACGCCAAGACTCAAGAATCCTAAACTTTCGGAGATAAATGGAGAAAAAATCTTCGAAAGAGATTACGTCACTTCGATAAAACAGAAGAAAGCCGTAAGACAATAACTTATTGGAAGATTCCTGATGCGCAACGCTTTTTGCGCCTACGACTCGTCTCGTATATCGTACTCGCGTTAGTAAGTACCAAAAGCAACGCCAGCATAAGTTTCTTCAGAATTAGGTATAGCATTTGAGAGTTGAATAACTTCGGCGTGATGTCAGACTCTCCTTCGTTCACTATATACTTTTGCTTATAAATTTATTTCTCGTTTCATGTTGCGAAAAAAGACAAGCGAATTCCTCAGGAGGATATCATTTAAATGATTGGCGAACAGAGACGCGCCCTGTATCGCTGCGCAAACGTTTTCGCAGCTGGTCCTACCGAATAACTCTGTACTCTATCTAAGCTGAGCGCGACGAAAGATCTGAGTTCTACTATAACGCAGAGCATCGTACGAACCAACAGTGAAACGTCCTTCACCTCGCACCACGAAAAAGCTTCGAATTTCTACTCGCATCAGCGAAACCCCCGTCCGATTACAAAGAAACACCGTCGTACGGCGTAGACAATCGGGTGCCGCATTTAAATGTATTCATTGTTCGTCGAAAATATCGCTCGATCGTCAACTTCGACGTTTCTTCGTTATTTACGGATTTGTCGATGTTTACCGGGGATACTTATCGTGCGAAAGTTTATATGTATCGTCGAGTCAGTCCTAAGAAACGTTTTTCTTTTTATTTTCTTAGTCTTCATTATGCGGGTAAAAATAGCTCGTCATATTTATCATTCTTTGGAGTACGAGGATTTCTGTAGAATCTGAAATTCTGCAGAGCGAAGTAACGAAAACCGAGACGACGCAATTGTCGTCCGGTGCAATACCCCCTTTGGAGACACGTAATAAACCGACAATGAGAGCTTCTCACGCCTCGGATGCTCGCGTGTAGGTCGAACGACTCCGAAGACGACGCGTGATATGCGAGAAAAATTCCGAAAAAAGAATCATTCATCAGTCGCTTTATTAGAATTAATTTCTTGTTTTATACGACGTTGTTTACCCACTCACTTTGCACTCGCAGCGTTACTTTTTTTCGAACTTTTCTTTTTTTGTACTCCGGAATATAAAAATTCGATATTTTAATAAAAGCATAAAAAAATTTTTTCGAAAATGTAATGAAAAATTTTTAACTTTGGTGACATCTATCATATAAATTCGATTGATATCTATCGTTTCGTAAAAAAATCACTAATATATGAGGGGTTTTTTTTTTTCCGAAATTTGAATTTTGTCAAAAAATTTCCAATGCGCGATAATTTGAACAAATTTGAACAGTACAAACGATTAGTAGAGACAAAGTTTAGTTAATTTCAAATTGTGAATAAAATGAAAATGATAAAATATGACGTTAACACTTGTCGCTTCTACAACGCTTCTTCTATAAGAAAATAAGAGTTCCTCGCAGAGGGATATCTGCAAAAACGACATGCAAATTTCATTTTCATCTTTTCTATTTGGAAACGTTGATTTACAATCGGAAAGGTAGCCACATGCTAATTCCAGAAAACCGGCTGAACGTCGAAGAAACACGCAACTTTTTCGTTCCCATAGAAAGTGCCAATGCAAGTTATACCTTTTTTTTTCTATTTTAATGAATCACTTTATAAGTATATTTCGCGTGAAGTCTACGTGAGCGCATCCATGAATCGCGATAAATGCAAAGTTTCAACCATCTCAGGAAAGTCGAGCGTAATTTTCTTGGAAAAACTCGACTTCCTACTGCAATCGGGCAGAAAACGAGAACCGTTAAGTAAACGGAGCCCCGCGCGTTGACGCGCCGTGGGTTCCGAACACAGCTGCTCGACGAATTCCTTTTCCGAAACTTGCGAGCCGCGAGGATAGAGCCAAGTGACTCGTTTGCCCGAGTATTTCTTTTGTTCGTTTACCAGAAGCAGACCGCGCACCGTTTAGGTGTACAAGAAAAACAACGTAGTATGCGTCTATAGTAGTATTTTAACGCAATGTATCGGGTTGTAACCTTGTAGCATCGTATATTCTTCGACTGTATCGGTGCGTTGACACTCGACTATCCTTTTATTCATTTTGATTACTCCGATTCAAGAAAAATCGTCGATATCTGACACTTTTTCGCATTCTTCACGACCTGCCTTGCTGCGAAATTGTGTCGTCGTTTCTCTAATATTTCCGTCTCATCGTCGTCACCGCAATCAGCATGAAAATTAAATTGCGTCGCTTCTCTTATCTCAGACTAAAAACCATAAGCCGTTGATTTTTTCCTCAACGGACACAGTTAAGAACAAAAATTTCACCGAACCTTTCGGTAAGCCAAACTTATTTTATACCTAGGAAACGGTGGAGGCAGCTTCCCCGTCCTTGGAAAACGAGTTCCCGAAAGCAACCGAAAGCCAAGATCGCGAGTCCACGGAGAAGCCATCCATAGTCCTTGAAATTTCGTGAACCGTTGCCCTACTTCTTTCGCAAACGTGCTTCTCGAGTCAACGCGCGAACAATCGGTGAAAGACTTTCACCGATTTTTCGAAAACGGATTTTTTCGTTAGTATTCTCGTGGAATTAAAAAATTCACCGAAATTCCTTGCATATAAATTGTATACAAAAAAAAAAATCTGTGACAATATTTCACCGACTTTCGATATTTTTCTGTTTTATTGTCGAATTGAAAAATGTACAGAATTTCCTTCTGATAAATGAATATCTGTTCTTTCTTTCTACAGAGTAAAAAATAAAGTTGCAACGTTGAATGGAGCTGCGAGGAAGAAACGTCGACGAGGGTGTCGTTGAGACGAATCAGCAACAACTTGTCAAGATTGATAAACGAGACAATTGCCGATAAGTTGATAACTGTTTTGCTGGAAGAAAAAAAAAAGAAAAATAACAAATCCGCAGTTCGCAGCCGACTTCGTCGAACAACTTCTCCTCGAATGAACAGCCGAGTGGCGTAGTAGTTACTGTACTAAAATGCTTGATACTCCACAGGTGCGATAAGGGAACGTTTTTCAAGCGTTGCCGAAGGATAACAGTCCGGTAGTTTGACGAAGAGAGTGGAGAGATTAATCGAGAAAGCGAGAAGAAGAAAGATAAGAAGTTATAAGGGGCCCCCCCGAGGGGTTTGGACAGACGCCGACCGATCTCCCCTCACTCTCGTCGGAGTCGTCAACTAGGGATTTACCGAATGGAGAGTTGGCAGTGAGAGAGAGATTTCAGTCGATGGACATACGCCGGAGCGACCGGTCGGTTGTGGACCGCGAGCGGAGGAGGCACAGCAGGTCCCAGAAGCCGTAGCGTTGTAGATATATAGTATAGAGTAGTATATAGTAAACAAAAGATGGGACGAGAGCGCGTCCCCGCGCCTTGAACGTGTTCGCCAGCTTGTTAACCGTACAGCGCCCGGCGAGCGTCTCGTAGCCTGGAATTTCTCGCGATTTCGTTTACGCGCCACTCTCGTTGCGCCTAAAAAATATCCTTTCCACAGGACGTCTGCGAAATGTCTGCGAGGTAAGTAGATAATTATTGGGAAAGAATCTCGAGTCGTGGTGAATTTCGATCGTTGCGATCCCCACCGGTTGTCGAATTTCGATTAGCATTCACGCAAATTCGCATCAACTTCGCGGATGCCGCGGGTGCCGCGGATGCCGCGGGGGAGGGAAAGGGCTTCGCGATGCACGCTGCATTTTCAAAGACTCTGTATTTCATTTTTATTTATTTTTATTTTAAGAATGCAACGGACGCCGATTTTTCATTGCGAGAATTCTGTTATTATAAATTCCTAAACCGTGCGAACGATAATGCGCGTTATACGTTATTACGCGGCGGTTTCTCTCGCGTGTAATTTCGAAAAATGTAATTGGACACGCGGCTGTTTTCCTCGCTGCATGGACTAAAACACACTATTCGTTCAGCAGGCCTCGAACTCCGATCGAGCGACGCAGTCAGTGCTCTCAAACGGTTTGTCGAGAGTGGACACCGGACAGATTCTCGCGAACATTATTTTATCGAAAAAAACAAAATCGAAAAAAAAATAAGAGAATTTGTCGACAAGTTTTTGCACTTCGCGATAAGATATGTCCATTGTGTATCGTCGAAAAATCGTAATTTGGCAATCTACAGATATTTGTACGATTTTAAAAAACGGTACGATGTCTTTTCCGCAACGAAATTATTATCGTGAATCCGTTACACCGATAACTCCGTATTCACTTAGTTACGATCGTTTCAATTTTTTTTTTTTCGTTTTTTTTTTTTTTGCAGAACTCTCCGAATGTTAGATAGTCGGGATTGAACCGTTCGCTACTTGCGACAGGATAGAACAATAAAAAATCACGTAAAAAGGCGATGTCGACTCGCGGGAAGATGGGAATCCCGGAGACGCGGGAAACGAAGATTCCGTTCGTCGATAGGAAGTTGGAAAAAATAACATCGAACGTAATCGAGTGCAGCGTCAATATGAATGTATCGTTATCGAGCGCAAAGAGATCGAAGATTTTTCAAAGACTTCAGAGCCTCTTGATAGTTATACTCGCTATTGTATTTGCCGTCGTCTGCTTTCATCTGAAGAGCGAAGTTCGAGCTCTCGAAGTGCAGGTAACATACATTTTTTGTTTTCATTCGGCGTTTTTTTTTCATTGCGTTACGCTTTTTTTTTTAATCGCGAGTACGCGTGTCGGCTTCATTCACGCATTCGTTACGCACGAAGAAAAAAAATACAAAAAGGAAAAGATTGACCGGCGAGTTTACCTTGCGTAACGCTCATCGCGGATCTGTGTCACAGCGCGACATTCCAATCTTCTTTGTTTCTTTTTTAACTTTGTTACTTAGTCGCTTAGACACGTTCGCGATAATGCGTCTTTTTGATGCGGTAAAAATGATAGCAATGTCGTTGTTAACGCTGAGATGTATCGTATAACGCGAATGAGATGCATGCATCATCCGCGTTTGTGTACACCCAGTGACCGCGATTTAGCTGCACCCGACGATTAATCATTTTCTGAACCTCACCTATTCATCGAGAAAAATATAAATACGAGAGACTATGTTAGCGTCCGCGAGTCTCGAAGATTTATCTGAAAAAAAAAATGGTATCTTCACGATAGTCGATAAGATTGTCTATCTAATGCGATGAGTGAGTCTTACCGGCGATAGCGAATTATTATTTTTTTTAACGATACCTTTCTATCGATTGCAGATGAACTGCGTGAACTCGAATCTTATGATGCTGATGCTGAGATACGAGAAGCTAAACAAAAATTTTAATCGCATTTGGTATCGAAGACTCGAAAAAATCGACGATCAAAATCGATCGACGGGAAAGTTCGTGATTTCGGAAATCGGCGAATCAACGACGAATCTCGAGAATATCGCGCCTCGTAAAAACTCAACGGATATCGAGAGGACGTTAGATAATAATTCGTGGCGCGATAACGATGGAAATGCGCTCGCGGAATCGAGGATTCTTGACGATCGGGTTGAGCTGCGAGATGCGAAAAGCGCGGATAGAGAGAGATACGAGAGAGCTATCGTGGCATTCGAGAGACGTAATCACCAGGCGACCACGGCACTGCCGGGTCTCCCGGACGATTTAACCGACGATACGAATTCGTGGAACGAACCGCGCGCCGCCAGATCGCGAAGGGACGAAGGACGAGGTAAAAAACGAAGAAAGATCAAAAGGAGGCTGAAACGCAGTCGCCGGCGATTGGGTATACTTAGATTTTTGTATTAGTATACCTGGATATATTATATATTTATAGTATTTCCTCTTTTCCCGCTAATATATCGCTCTCGCTGTGTGCTCTCGATAAAACGAAACATCAAATTCGCGATCGCTGCATCAAAGCTATTGCACGGGTTTTTGTTTCTTCCTCCGAAAAACTATTTTTGCACGTCGCTTTTTCGCGTAACTTGGAAAAAACGAACCATAATTAAGATTTAGCTTTTCTGAATAATTTTCAATCGGCAAATTATATTCGTTAAAAAATTTTCAAACTTTTATTCGGCAGGTCCATTGGTAGCTACTTTCGTCGGAGCAATACCCGAACAGCATGTAACCGATGCAGGTAGTTAGTATGATTCGTACTTTTAGTCAAAAAAATCGTTGGCACGCTTTTTCCTACTTCCGCAGTCAACGAGATATTAAAATTTTGTGTTTTCCGCAGTTTACGTGGGTCCGTGGGTCAAGAGCGCGAGAAACGATTCGCGTTACGCTTTCAATAAATTTCATCTAGTCGAAGACAAGACGTCTATCGAAGTCACTGCCAGTGGCTTATACATGATCTCAGCACAGGTGAGCGGAGAAAAAAAAATCATATTAAGGAAGTGTTATGGCGAAAGTTTCAACCGAAAGTAATTTTCGTATGCAGATCTTTTTAAAATCGATCATTTTATCGGGACGACAATCATTTATGACGCGTTGAATTTTAACGTCGAATATTATTTACCGCAGCGAAACTTCTTATATAAATTATTTTTGTCAATCCGACGAGAAACTATTAACTAAATTCGTTTAATTCGCGATTATTGGTTTTCTATTCAAATATCAATAATTTTGTGATTCTTAATTCTGCATCTTTGAAATTAAAGGATAAATGATCCTCAGATATTTTCTCAGTATTCGTGCAATCGATGTTTTGCGCACTTTCGTTTTTTATTTTCTTCATCCTGAAAAAAACTGAGATTCGGAGCGAAATTGTTAGAACGCAAAACTAATACTTTTTTTTTTTCATTTTTCATTGTCTTAAGATTTATTACTTTGGCGAACCTACTCACTACTCCTATTGGATTTTATTGACCTCCGAGGGTACGTCACACACGCGGAAAGTCATAAAATGCGCTACAGTTTCCGCTGTGACCGCTACCGAAGCTTCTTGCTACACGAGTGTTGTACTTCCGTTGCGACGCGGCGACAGACTTCACATCCAACAACAGGAACGCGACAGGTGAGCCAAATTCTGTTTTTTTTTTGTTTTTAAATATAATTTATAAAATACCGTTTAATGATTTTCCATAACAACGCAATAATGTTTTTTTCAGGCTTATAAATCTTCGGGAGGGTCACAGTTACGTGCAAATAATGCTTTTATCCAGCGACTCGCCGAGACGTCGCATATCTTAAAATCAAAAAACGTGCGACAAACGCCAAGAATAAAGGGCCAAATAGTCCGCAATCGGATATTGCAGACGCAGTACTTATCACGCCGGGAATTTACAAAAAAAAAATTTAAATCGATCTATTCTACTAATAGTACTGTTCAAGATGAGATACCGAGACTTCTGTTGTTAATAGTTACCAACATACGATTGAGGTTGTTAAGTTTATAATTGTAATAGGAGAAGCGGCGCGGTGCTACCGTTTCGCTGTTGTTCGCTAACGAAATTTTTTTCATTATCTTTTTGTATTTTTTTATTTTCATAGTTTTCTTCTTGTATCGAGGAATTCAGTACGCAAAATTATTTCGTCTCCAAACTACGCCATTGTGATTATATCTCATCGTATGTACAGATATCTTCCGAGTCATTGACAATATCGACCTCATTGTTTATTGCGTTTTTTTTGTTCACTTTTTCTTTTTTTTTTTAACGTTACGCAATTTGTTTATCTCTGTACTTTAAGACTGCTGCCAACAGCTTAGGAATAAACAATTGTTAATTGTAAGATGGATATGTTGTATTTTTACATGTATTTTTTTTCTGTGTAAAGTGATGTCTTTTTTTGTAATTGCAAGTTTTCTCAAAGTTTCTATTTTTTATTGTCCTCAATGTATCGTAGGAAACAATCGGTATACTTTTTTTTTTACAATTTTTATTGGCGAAATGATATTTGCAACGATACACGGCAGACAAGGAGCTTTCTACCTTCTACAGGAATCGTAGTACCTCGCTCCCGCCGTCTTGATTGCGGGGTCTGTTTGGTCAGCACCCCTCGATACCTCGAGTCCCACACGGGGCACGGATTCTTCGATGGCCAGTCATGTGGTCAATGGTAGAACGAGAAATTTTCATTCCATTCAACGGTGAAGATCGGAACTCGTTGTTTTCAGCCTAAAGGGAAAAAATTACAATTTAACATCGATAGAACGGGGTCTCCGCATTTTTTTTCGTGGCGATAATAAACTTAACGGGCAATCATTAAGATTTATCAACTATTTGAAATACTCTTTTACGCAGATATGTATATTTTGAAAAATATCGGTATCTATGATTGTGATAATATTCGCACAAATATTGTGCAGAATTTCATGTTTCATTGTTGAACTGAACGACAATATCTAATTGTCCCTTTTCTCAGCTCTTTGGATCTCGTCGTTTGCCAAAAAAATTTCTTTGCTCATTTTTCTTTTTTATCAATGTTTCTACAATTTTTGATTTCAGCCTAATGCTCGTTTTTGTAATATATGCCCCTACGTGTACCGCACGTATAAAGTGGGCTAAACAGACGGACGAATTATTTGATTTGTACTTTTTGTACGGTATATATTGCTTTTTTTTTATGACGGTTCATGCAGGCGAGTCAAAATTTCGACTCCTACGTAATACCTACTCCTACGTTCCTTCGTTCAATTCGTCACAATTATCTTATGCGTCTATATATATTGTTGTCATACTTTTTTTTCTTTTGGTATCAATCCGATTGAATTGACGATATACTGAGCAAATAAATGATTGATTAACGAATCAGGGAATACAAGTCCCACTTTAACGTCGATAAACGCAGCTTCGCGTTGCAGTTATTGTTTTTCTTGGCGATTAATATAGTGATTATTATTATTATTATTATTATTATATATATATATCATTTATTATTCATATACTTTTATCCTACGTATATAATTACAATATAATAATTAGATTCTCTCGTCAAAAATGATTCACAAAGAAAAAACGGATATAAACTTAATTTATTTGTTTTTTGTTTTTACTCACCTGAGGCTTGGGGGCCGAGAGGTCTACTCGAGCATTTGACTTTTAATCGTTTTTCGAGCTTTTCGTTTTCTGTTTTCGAGTTTGTTAATGCAACGCAAAGAGTCTGTATACCGGTTGATCAAGTATCGATACACCATCACCGTTTTTTTTTTTTTTTTGTGTATCGTTACTTGTCACTCTTACACGAGATTCTCTCGTGGGTAGATTTTCACGCTGATGGGATTTATAGGTTGTCCCGGTATCCTATGGCAGTTGCTGGTTTATCGAGTTTCTTTCTCTCATTTTCACTCTATGAGTTGTATAGCATTATTATTATATATATGTATATATATATTTTTTTTTTCACTCTTTACAGAAGGTTAAGGAAGTAATAAATGTGAAGAGTAATTTGTTTGTTTTTTTTTTTATGTCATTATGGTTTTTTTTATCTCACTTTTCATATTTCTCACCTCAACTTCGTTCCAACTATTGCTTACAATATTTTACTACGAAAAAAAGATGACAATCGACAATTGGTTTTTGTTTCGTTTTGTTTTATATATTTTTTTTTTGTTTTATTATAATTTTTTTTTTCATATGGTAGTCAATAATTAATTAATAATGTCGATACAAAAAACAGAAAAATAACCGAGATATTGGTATCGTCATTCCTTTATATTGGCTGCGTATTCTCATTGTCGTGACATCACTTCTTTTGTCGTTCTATTTGTTTGTTTGTTTGTCTTTTTTTTTTTTTTACAACCAAAGGGTGCGGGAAGAAGAAAAGAAAAAAATGCACAACTACCGCATCGACAAGTTAAAAACGTTGCACACTTGCGCCTTTCATTGCCACTTTGATTTCTTCTTAATTTTTTTCTTCTTTTTATATAAATCAGGGTATGTCACAAACGAGTATTGTTTATCTAAATTTGTTGTTGTCTTTGACTTATAAAAAAACGTGTTTTTTTTTTATTTTTTCTAGAGTCGCTAAGAAACACACATTTTGAACATTTCATGCCAGTGCACTCGTCAGTACGGTACACGATACGGCGCCGTGTATCCTACTCCGGACTGCTCGAGTATAACTTAAAAAAAGAAATAATAATAATAATAATGTTATCGAACTCGCATAATCGTCGAGTATCGAACGGGCAAGCGAATCACGGTGCTCTCACTCCTCTCTCTTTCTTTCTCTCATTTCTGTTTTTTTCTTCGAAAAAAAAAAAAAAAAAAACGATACTACGCATTTTTAATTAATAATACGAGACAAATTTTCAATCGCCTCATATTCGCACGAATTAATAACTACAATTGTTCCGATTTTTTTTTCCTACACATCACACGTAGTTATAAGTTTCAACAACTGTGGATCTTTCGAATTACGATTACAGTGACAATACCGTCTATAATTGAAATTATTTCTACAATTAAAAGGTTTTGCTTTTTTTTTCCTTTTTTTTTAATCGAGTGACTGTACACCGAGGCCAGCTTAATCCTATGTTAAACCGATGAGCAAGACGCGACGAGATTTATGCCTCTGTGGTCAAATATAAAACGATCTCGTCGTCAGTTTGAAGTTTTTTTTTTGTTTTCAATTCTTTTATATCTGTGTTGTTTTTTTTTTTTTTCACCGCTGTCTCAACTGTAATAATTTCGTTCATTGCGCTTCCGCCAAACCGAAGTACTATAAGCAAGTGCCGCTCTCCACGTGCGTGACAAATATTCGAATTCCTCTACGATTAACGAACGATTTTAAGGAACTTTTATATTTTTATTATTACTTATTCCCTGTTTTTCGAAACTACAGTTCAAACACGAAAATCATTTTATCGTGGGGTGTAAGAATAGTATCATTAATGTTTTTACGAAATATGATTAAAAACAATTATTCATCTGTACACTTTGCGCATCCCAAACTTTGTCACGCGACGGGAAACGTAATTGTCAATTTTTTTTGTATCTCATTGCTATTTGTTCCTTTTTTTTCATTCAAATGATTTGTTTTTTAGTTTTTTCGAAAAGTTACTTTATATATATGATAATATATATATTTTTATGTATAATAATTAAATAGTAGAATTCGTTATAGTTAATAGCGTCGCTGAGACTGGGCGTTTTGGTAACCAGCACTGCCACCTGCGAACAACCATAGCTTCTCCGGTCATTCACTTCGAAAACTCTCACTTCTCAATCTTGCGTTTTTTTTTTGTCATCATCATCATTCATTTAAAATAACATTTTTTTTTTCAATCTCTCGCTAGTTTTTTCAGTACGCATAAGTACCGTTTCCATTCTTCAATTAACCAACGACTCGCTGACTCTCCGTTAAGTGATGCGACACGTTCACCGAGAATCGCCGAGAGTCTATGTATTTCTTCTACGGATATTCAAATAAGTGTTATACGTTAAAATTTCTGATTTTTTTTTTCATGATTCAATGTTCTTTTTTTTGTTGTTGGTGTTGTTCATTTATTAGAACGATTGATTGAACCTACGAGTTAAGGAATTAAATGAATCCTATTACGGCCGCCTATACGCTCGGGCATTGCTTTTTTTTTTCATCGTCTCTCAAACTTTCTCACTCCGTTTTCTCGTACTTTTTTTTTATTTCTCACTAAGTTTATCATTGAGGTAGTAAATTTAATCGGTATTATTTATTTTCTTTTTCTTTTTTTTTTTAACCTCATCCTAAGGGCATTTTTCTGCCATCGATAATTCCCGATAATCATTTTAATAAAATTCATTCTGAGGCGTCTGGTACTTACCGTAATCCTGCTTGCCATATCCACCGTCTTGACTCGAATAGTCTGTGAAGGGAATAAAAAGAAAAAACAGCGATTAGTTAACGACGAAATTTGGGGAATTTAGCGCGCGGCAATTAATTGACTCAAACGAGAAGCGAAGGAATTCGAAAAGCAATTTTTGTTTTTAGATTTTCTTTTTATGAAGTCATGAAATTAATGCAGTTATGAAAATTGACAGCAGTGGTTCAGCGCACAACTCGGAGACGACTTTTTTTTTTCGGAGTCGACAGAGTTACATTTTAATAAAAAATACATTTTTTTGATACAAATATTTTTTTCTCGTCTGATTCATCATCGCCATTATATATTTAAAAAAAGCCATCGGTAAGTATTACTAACCATAACCTTGCGTTGAATAACCACCCCTACCCATCATTCCGCTGGGATTACAGGACTGATCGTCGTAGGGATTGGCGGGAGGGTAACCACCTCCGCCTGCAGCTACAGGTGCGGGTACTGCCTCTTGCTGATAACTCGCTGCGTAAGCCGTGGCGAAATTTTTATACATAAATTTCGATTTTTTTTTTATATAAAAGTATATTAATATTTATTCGCGTATATAAATGAGACGAACCTGGCGGTGGTGCTTTGCCGTAGCCATAGGGATCGCCGGCGTTGAAACCCCCCGCCGCGGGTACAGGAGGAACGCCTCCGTATCTATTATCCGGCGGCGCTGGCGCTGCGTATCCCTGAAAAAAAAATCGAGAGTCGCGATGGATGATTTATCTGCAAATAAAATATTTTTTTTTTGAAGAGTTAAAGGGATGAAAATCAAGTTACCGCTGTTTGCGAGTAGTCCGGTGGCGCTTGATAATTCTCGTAACCTTGATACGAGGACGGAGGATATCCACCGCCTTGTGGCGGACCCCCATAGCCTCCACCGTTTCCGCCCCCGTACGCTGGACCGCCACCTACTGGTGGTTGCGGGGGTGGACCTCCACCGTATCCGTTACCGGGGCCGCCGCCGTATCCTTGGCTACGCGGAATAAATTCGATAATAAAAACAATGCATGAATCACCGTTGTAATACTGAGTCACTGACTGAGTATATTGATTTTAGTTAAAGGACAAGTATATTTCAGTTATCAAGCGAAACTTTAATACCAAAAGTTCATATTTTTCAATTTAATGATATTGAAATCGAAATTCCAGGGTGTGAGGAAGTTGCGTGGCGAGGCGCAATATCGATATAATAAATATTGTAAAAATTACACGATTTAAAGACATTTTTTTTAAATGTTGAAACTTTGAACATTTTTTTTTTATACTTCGCAGTTCCGACAAAATCTATCTGTGGTTTTTCAGGGTTAAATAAAACAATCGAAAGTATTGATGGTATAGTTATTTTTAGCGAATTAGGTTTTTTTTTAAATGATTTTACGTACCTCGGTGGTTGAGACGCGTAACCATTGGCAGGTTGTGGCGGAGGTGGATCGAATCTCGGTCTTTTCGGAGGTCCTCCAGCGCCTGGTGGACCTCCACCTCGTTTCATGGGACCCGCACCCCTTCCGCCACCGGCACCTCTGCCGCCGCGATCGACGAATCCTCCACCGGCTCCTCTGCCCATTCCACCTCTTGGCGGTCCACCGCCTCTCGGTGGCCCTCCGCCTCTTGGAAATCCGCTGCAAAATAATGATAATTGTTTTATGAAAAATGTATCAGAGAAAAAAAAGCATTACATTAAGGATAGAAGACGATTCTTACCCGACGCCTCGTCCACGATCCATACCACCGCGACCACGGAACCCACCGCCGCGTCCGTCACCTCTGCCAAAGTCTCCTCTACCTCTGCCACGGAAACCACCGCCAGGAGCGCCTCTGTTTCCTCCTCTCATTGGACCTCCCATACCGGGAGGTGGAGGACCACCACCGGGACCACCGAGTCCAGGTTCCGGTGGACTGTAATATACAAGTCTTATCAAAAATTTATACGATCTTTGAACACTCGAGATCATTACTGCGATCGTATTAGGGAAAATCGATATGACGCGTATTATTTACAATATTTGCAATTAAATTGCGTGAGATTGCCGTATAAAAGCACAAGTCGATGTCCAATACAAGCGGACAAGGAATATAGTTACAAAAAAATTAATATCTTTCATATTATGCTTTGTTTACGCGCAAAAAATTGTGAACCATTAAAAAAAATGGATATTTAACAAGAATCCTTTTGTTTACTTTTAAAAATTTCTTTAAAATTTTTTATTAAGCAACAAGTTTTGTTGTTATTATTATTATATAACTGTTTGTAAATGCTGAATGATAACCAAGAATACAATTTCAAAAAAATTATCATGCAGAACTATTATGATTTTTTAAGATGCAAAAAATAGGCGATTGTTATGAAAATTTATATTTAACCAGAAGCCTTTCAGATTTTGCATCAGCTGCTTTAATGGTTGTTTCACCAAATGCGATACGACTACCAATGTAAAAGATGATTTAAGTATATATTGATGTAAATAGATGAATCATTTTTGTAATCACTTTCTTTAAATTATGAAAATGTTTGTAATTCGTTTGGTTTTCAATTGTTTTTTTCTATCGATTTTGATTTTTTTTTTTTTTTACTACTGTTATTATTGTTATTGCGTTCTTACCCAGGTGGAAAGTGTCCGCCACGGCCGCCTCGAGGCGGACCTCCTCTGCCTCTCATACCAGGCGGCCCGCCTCTCATTCCCATTCCAGGACCTCCGCGTCCCCTCATCATACCGCCTCTCGGAGGGCCTCCCCTAGTTACGGCAAAATATTCTCATTCAACATTGTTCTATTTTTTTATTTTATTTTTTTTAAATAATTTTTCTCCAAAATAGATTTTATGTTAGGTATAATCGAACATCGACGATTGCTTGTATGAAAACAAGAATAGAACAGATTTGCTCGATTGTTAGGTTTGCAAAAAAAAAGCGAAGCTCACCTTCCCCTGTCACCGAAACCGCCGCGTCCCCTCATCGGTCCACCAGGTCCACCGCGACCGCGAAATCCACCTCGTCCAGACGGCGGTCCGTCCATTGCTCACTGGTTTTGTATCTGTAACAGACGAATAAATCGCGTTAAATCGTCGAAACACCGAAACACTCGTCCAACACTAGAAATAGCTTGATGTTATTGACTAAACACGGACGCCGCTAAATTATGTCGCGCGAACGCGACGACGATTCGCGCGTTTCCTTTCCTGGCGTTAATAAACACGAACGTTCGTGAACTCACGGAATATCGATGAGTCGTCAACGCGCCGACATTGAGCAACACAATTTTTATGATATTCACCGTTTTACTCACCTTTTTATACACGATCAACGAGGAAACGAAGAAACGCGCCAACAAGAAAGATGCTAACGGGGGGGAAAATGGACGCCGGCTGCCGGAAAGAAGAGCATCGACCGTCCACTAATCAAAATGGGCTCTGGGTAATGTAAAGCCATTGCCGAAAACATTACCTCGCATCAATGAGACAAAAAAAAATTTCGACGTACTTTGCGCCCAGTCTTATTAAACACTGACACTTTTTTCATAGTAGTTTTATTTAATCATGACGTTTCTTCTTTTATAAGACAATTACTTGATCGCAGATTGTTTCGGTAATAAATAATGGAATAGCGAACGATTACACGGCAAATACGATCCCGCCGAGTTTCGAACAAGCTCGATAAACTTCCGTTTATCTGTCGCTCTGGCGATTAATCCTGTCCCTGAAAATAACACATCATTACTCGAAACAATATGGAAATGAAGATTGTTGGTAAGATAAATAATTTTAATGCGCGTTCGATGAATAAATTTATTCACTATTGCGTGTTAAATGATATTAATAGTGGACGTAAAGTGAATAGCAGACGCGCGCACACACCTGCCATCTTTGATCTCGGTTGTATCCGGGTCACGTGGTAAACTTGAACGTTCGTCCCATTGGCTCGCACCTTCAAATTTAAAGCTACTCAAGTCCGTTGCACAGTTTTCGTTTGATACTCAAAACAGCGGTTTCAAAGAGTTCGTCGCCGTGCAAAAGAGAAGCGGACAGCTAGCGAAGGACCCGCGTTCGGCGTAGTCGGCGTGTTAATACAAACTGTGATAAATATTTCATTAATCCCCGAGGTATCGCCCGCAACTTCAAGAAATTGTTTTATCATCGACGACGTTAATTGTGATAAAAGGACAACGAAAGAAATGTCAAAAGACGAGAAAACATCGTTTATTCCGGACGTTATATACGACGAGAATGCGGGCACGAGCTACATCAAGGGTCGCTTCTTCGGAAAGGTAAAAGCATTTTCGAGGTTTCTAACGTCCTTAGCGATTGACCTTGCGCTCGCACACAACGACGCAGTCGATTTTTTTTTTTCTTTCCCTCATGATACTTTGTCATATGACGAAAAATTCCACCGATACATATAGCTCAATTTCGCACGGTGGGTTCGCATTTTTTTCCTTTACTCAAAAATAAACGTTCCGTTCTCGCGGTCTTCACTTTCACGTAAACACGAACTTTTTTTTACGCCTCGTAAGATACTTGCCTTGTGTGCCATTGTATAATTGTGACCTTGGACTGGAAGCCCTATCGCTGCACCTATATACATGTTTCTCTTGTAGCGATGTACAATAAGACGAATATTTTCATTCCATATATACGTATTAATTCCATTGCTGATATATCCGACAGGGTGGCTTCGCAAAATGTTACGAAATCAGAGAATCAAAGACGCACAGGATTTACGCCGGAAAAATTGTGCCAAAGTCGATAATAGTAAAGAGCAATCAGCGGGACAAAATGACTCAGGAGATCGCCATACATCGGAGTCTCAATCATCCAAATATTGTCGGCTTTCATGGATTCTTCGACGACTCTTACAATATCTACATTATTCTAGAACTCTGTCGCAAGAGGGTAAGAAAAAAATAAATAATAATTTGCAACAAAATTTTCTATTTTTTCATTACCAATTTTTTTTTTCACATTTTGACAAAATTATTATTACGATAAATTTATCTATTTTTTGTTTAGTTATTTAATTATCTATAGATATTATTTCTTAATACATATATATAAAAAATATAATAACAATGACACGATTATTGTTTATATTGACAAATATTTTTCTTTTTTTCATGGTAGTCAATGATGGAGCTCCACAAGAGACGAAAAGCTCTAACCGAATGCGAAACTCGTTACTACATGAAGCAAATATTAGACGGCGTTAATTACTTGCACAAGAATAGAATAATTCACAGGGATCTTAAACTCGGAAATCTCTTTTTAAACGATGACTTGCAAGTCAAAATCGGCGATTTTGGACTTGCGACAAAATTGGAACACGACGGCGAAAGAAAAAAGTGAATATCCGCCCTTTGAAAAAAAAAACAGATTTTGGAGTTATTCAATAACAGCGATGTCTTTATTTATTTTTAAATTTTTTTCAGAACATTGTGCGGCACGCCGAACTACATAGCTCCGGAGATATTGACGAAAGTCGGACACTCTTACGAGGTGGACGTTTGGAGCATCGGATGCATAATGTACACTCTGCTCGTCGGCAAACCGCCCTTCGAGACCTCGAGCCTCAAAGAAACTTACGCGAGAATCAAGCAGGTCAATTATAAGACACCGACGCACATCGGTAGTCAGGCAATGACGATGATCGCGAATATGCTTCAGGGAAACCCAACTCAACGACCGAGTGTTTCAAAACTTCTCAAAGACGCATTTTTCACAACGGGTAAAAAAGAAAATATTGTTAGAAATTTCTTCGATCGAACGGCTAATGAAAAGGCGTTTTTTTACCGATGGTATGTATTTTCTGTTGTTGTATCAAACAGGTTACCTTCCGCCAAGTCTTCCGCTGTCGTGTCTCACGATGGCACCGAGACTCGATGCCCTTGAGTTGTACAACAATAATCGCAAACCCCTAACGGAAATGCAGAACGGCGGTGAGACTGACGTTGGCTTCCGAATACCGATGAGTCCCGCACCCAAGTCGGCGACCGGTAATCTTCAGATGAGTAGCCGCGATATAAAAAAGATGTTAATCACATTAAAAGAGCAACTCGCCGCGGTATTGGCCTCGAAACCGGCGCGCATCAGCGCTTCTTCCGCAGGTAACACACGAGATATTAACAGATACGCGCAATTTTTCTTGTAGCATTAGATAGACCATTAAGATTTTTTATACTAATTTTTATTGTTTGTTTTTTTTTTGGTACTTCAGTCGAAAACACAGATCCCTCGTCTCAGCCGATCCTCTGGGTGAGCAAATGGGTCGATTATTCGGACAAATACGGTTTCGGTTATCAGCTGAGCGACGACGGTGTTGGCGTTATGTATAACGACGGCACACGTCTCATAATGCTCGCCAACAAGTACAACATTCACTACATAAATCGCGACGGCGCTGAGATGTATTACACAGCCCACGATTATCCTTCCCATCTCGAGAAAAAGATGAAACTCATGAACTTCTTTCTCCAATACATGAACGATCACTTGATGAAAGCCGGCGGTTCGGTGGCTGTTAAATCGAGCGATTCGATGTCGAGGATACCTTACGTCCATCAGTGGTTCAGAACGAAGACGGCGCTGGTTATGGAACTGACGAACGGTTCTGTTCAGGTGAGATAAACACCTGAGATGATTGTCGTTTATACTATGTACACTAATAATGTCAATGTATATCAATAATTTTTTTTTGCTATTCAGATAAATTTTCTGGACCACACGAAGATTATAATGTGCCCACTGATGGCGGCAGTAACGTACATCGATCAAGAGAAGAACTTCCGAACGTATCGTTTCGAGTCGATTCAACAAAACGGCTGTATTGCCGGTTTGGCGAAAAATCTCGAATACGCGTACGAAAAAATCGGCATCATGATATCGAATTTTCCAGGTAAGCATTAGACAGAGAATGATGAGAAGCGAACCCGCGGGCAGTACCCGATCCCTGTATAAGAAGTCCGATACCTCCGGGGCTCCGATAGCATTGTAAGTTATCAAAAAAAGAAAAAGAAAAAAATAAGAATTATAAAAACTTCACGCATCGAACAAAGCGTCGCCGGAGCGAAATAAAAATCGTTGCAGAGTTTATAGAATAGATAGTTAACCCTCCATCCTGAACGCATGTCCGCCTAACATATTTCGTACTTTTTCTCCATATTATATTTCTCATTGTATAGGTGTATAAATGTACTTTTAGAGACGGCCTTTTATTAATTGTTTTTTAATGCTCTCGACGTAAATGACTCTTCGAATATTATTAAGATAACGAAAAAAAAAATCGAAAATAAAAACTGAACGTCGACGAACGCGAATTTTTTTGCTATTTTTTTTCCGCATCAACGCACTCTTGTCAGACCCCAAATGTGCGCGTATTTTTTTTTCCTCTTTTTTTTTTAACATAAATACGATAACGCTAATAACGATTAACGGTAACGATTTATATATTAAGTTAAGGCACAACTCTAAACGAGTCCACAAATGTTGAACAAGTGTAAATAACAACATATATTTTTTATAATGTCACAACTACGATGTGACTCGTCGCTCTGATGTACTTTTAATCGTTGCAATTTCCCTTTCATCATTCTCCTTTTGCGTTTGTATGTAAATCAAAAAAAATATAATCGCTAATTGGCAGTTACGTAAAAACACAATATAGTTGTGACACTGTAGAAAATTAATGCGATTATTTGCTGCGCATGTTTTCTGTATCCTACCGTACCTCTGTAACGATTTAGAATTTTTTTCTTTCTTTTTTTATTAATGCAAACGAAAGATTAAAAATAAAAAAGGAAGATGCAACCGTTAGGGATACAGTAGAGCGACAGGACGATTAATTACTATTTTTATATAAGAATATTTGGTACATTGTTGCGGTTGTTGATGACTGAACGTTGATTACACTGAACGCATTTTTCGTGCCAAAATACGACGTTTATCTGTATCGGCCGAGAGTGTTCGAGCCGAATAAAGAAACATGATCTGCGTACTGAATAAAATTGTTTTTATGCGAATATAGTTTCGAAGTTGATGTACCGATTGAGAAAAAAATAAATAAGTAAAAATTGTGTACTTTTACCGAAGTGCGACACAGCGGAACGACGAAACAAATGATTGATATTTTGTGTAAGACATTTTTTTTGGTACAATTGTTGCGATTTTTAATCGTTGACTATCATCATCGATTATATCGAAATACGAATCGTCCGGACATACGACGTTTCAAAAATAGGCTGCGTATTAAATAAATATTTTTTTTATTCGAAATAAACTATGAGATTTATTTTCCTGTGAAAAAAATAAAAAAAGTCCCCGAGGTTGCTACGAGTTCGTGAGCCGTGCAACACACCGAAAATATCGTGCGTACAATGTTTTTCGGACACTTTTCCTTTATCCGTACGAAAAACCGTTGAATGAAAGGTTGCGATCCCAGCTGTGACTCGGCATCTTTTCTCGTTTTCTCCTTCCAGAGAACCCGAGAGGATCAAATAGAAAAATTAAAAGATGCCGCAGGGGAGAACGTCGACTCAACGTTCCCGGCGGAGCAGCTGATCCACCAGATGGAGTGTCGCGTTCTTGCAAGGCCGCGGCTTGGCAGTCGGCTTTGGCACTACGAGCCTTGCGGTTGCAAGTCAGTTGGCTCGTGGAGTTCGTCGTGCTTGACGCGTGTCTTTCGTCTTTTGACGAGTTAGTTTTCTTTCGTCTGATCTCAGCTACGATAAATCTCTATTCGCACTGTCGAATATGGCGTATTCTCGGCGTGCCGTGGCGAACGAACAATCGCACAATAAAACTCCAATAACCGCGGGTAAAGCAGTGTAATAAAAAATCATAATCGGTGGTTTTTCATTTCGCACCGCGAGCCGAGTTCGACTCAAAATTTTCCTCGTTTCACTGGTTGGGCCAAAGCCTGCATTAAGCGCGTGTTACGCAAACCCGTCTTCGAAACCAAGGTAAGATACGCCTCTCAGCAATATTTTTTCCTCGAATTATACACCAATCGGTTCGAAACCAGTTTCCAACGGTTGATCGCTCGTTGAGGTTGAGGAAAATGTATTTAACGTTCGAGGAAGGAAAGTTCGACAAAATTGTCGGGAATTACGTCCGCATTCAATTAAATAAAAAAAAATGCATATATTATTTGTATTATCCGCCTTCGAGGATTGTTCCAACGATTAATTCATTGTTTGCGCAAAACATTACGACAGTTACTCGCGGCCGAATATACTTTGCTCCGCTGTACCGGTTATCAAATTTATGATACTGATTACACACGTTGCGTTAGAAAATGCACGATATTAATAACCCTATCGCGCTTACCATACTTCGACGATATATTTTTTATCATCGTTATCGCCGTCGTTGTTGCGAGAAACACAGTCGCGAAACTGTCGGCTAAGCTATAGAACGTTCGCTCACTGCAAGCTTTGTGTTTGAAACAATCGTCGCTGTCACTATGTAACCCGAGAAGACACATTTATCGCTTCGAAAAAAAAAACGTATATATCGCTCTACCGGTAGAAAATAATAGCGAGGCTGATGACCTTGATTCTGTCGAGTGGTGATTAGACATTTCTGTGACTCGCGAGACTTCCGCGCCTTGACAATATTCGTACTCCGTCACGGTCGGCTTGCATAGTTCAGTCGCCGAGCACGTGGTTATGTTCGATATTTTCAATCTCCCGAACGGCCACTCACACGTGGGCCGGAATATACAAATAATCAATGAGAGTGCCGATGCGTCTATTTTTACATGGTTTCTTTAGGTGGAGAAAAAACGATGCAATTTGAAATTGCCCATCATTTCCTCTTTTTTTATACCCCACTACCTTACCTACTTAACTCAACTTTGTTAACTTTATTTTCGGTTCACCCGAATTTCGTAATTTCGAAATTTCGTAATAACACTGAAAAACAACGATGGAGTGTTATATAAATTTGTCATACATTCGAAGATTTTTGACAAAATTAAAACTTCTTATTCGAAAAAGAAAATATAATTTAAAGTACAAGAAAAATTATGGATACAAAGTTAAATCGTAATGGTATTATGCGACCGGTAAAGCTGTGAGTCCGTCACAAAGATTCATCATTGCATTTCGCTCGATGACTGGCCGTTTCGATATCTCGACGATAAAACCACAACGACACTGTCTCTCGGTACTCTGCCAGCGTGAAGAAGGATTTCTCTTCCAGCATATCGTTCGTGTATTTTGCTTGCTTACGCGGAAGTTTATCTTCGTTATTGATTTTCTTTGTTTATCTTTGGTGCGTGAATTATGATTATTTCTCGATCCACGCGTTAGGAGAATGTATCGTGTTGACATTTTCGCTAGTCGCGACGTGGGGAAATACAAAATAGGAAATAGAGATTTTTTTTATTGTTGAAGCTACTGCGTGCGTGCGCATTTTCGGCAGAAGAATGTTCGGGTTTCGCGCGACAACGATAAAAGCTGATACTTAATGACGAAAAAAAACATCGAGAGCGATTAATCACGGCGCATACGTGCTTATGGGTAATTTTATATTTATATACGCGCGTTTATCTCCCTTAAATTCAGACCGCGCAATGGATGGCGTTCACGCGGATAATTATAGTATATTGCTGCTGGAAACTTTTCGTCACGCGTTTATCTGCAATTGACCCCCGATCGCCGAGGGAGTACTCTCGACGCTCGGGGAGCGTCTGCACGTTGAAACAATACAATTCATTCTCTTGGGGTACGCATAACAGTTCGTAGCGTCACGTGGGTATGCGCGAGTTTTTAATAGGCTACACGCTGATTCAGAGTTGACACATTCGTTAGATTAATCAAGATTTTACCGATAGACCGCGATACTCAGCGAACAGATAATTTTCGATCAACATCATATTTTACACTCTGTCACCAATTATTTACGTGTTTTTTTTTTTTTTTCTCAAACGAGGAAAAATCTAACCTCAAACGAGACTAAATAACGACGGGCACTACAAGAGTGGTGAAATAGCTCTCGCGCACACGCGGACCAATTGTCCCGACTCAATTTCCTTTATTGAAACGCGAGCCCGCGGCCCGCGTTCACGTGTCTCACTGCAAGTGCGAGGAGAGTAGAGTTATGACGCGTTGCGTCACAGCGCGAGAGAAGCGTCGACTGGTTCGCGCGCTCGGCGGTTACCTCGCTCTTCGGGGCATTTATAGAGTCAAGGTACTCGGACGAACGCCGAGTTTTGCCGATCGACTTGACTTTACTTCCGAACGTGCGTGTACACACATGCATGTATATGCATAACAAAAAAATTCATTCAAACGTTTTTTTTGTTATAAAGCGCCAATGTTTGTTAGCGTAACAAGACGAGATGCATACAAATTCGCTTCGAAGCTCAAGTCGTTGATCCCGTTGACACTAATCGGGAGATAACACTTGCACCAAGTCTGACCCATGCAAAATTAATTAATATATCTCGAAAGGCGAGAACTTTGTTTCGTAATTAATATTATCGTCCACCGAAAGACCATCAAAATTAATTGAGTCATATCATTGGCAAACGTAACATCGAAACATCGAAGTGCTGGAGGCTCAAAGTCGCTCGGTCATTATATTGCCAGCACCTAATCGCTCCACGTACGCCGGAATGACGTTGCGTAACCTAAGATCGTAAAATACAGTCAACATACAGAGTCACGGAAAAAAAATAATAACGGAAACCGTAATATAATGTAGTCATCGCGAGAAGTATGCAACTACTGATATACAAGGTGAACGCCGGAGGCTCATCGGGATAGCGTACGATGAGAAGAAATTTGCTAGTCATGGTGCTTCAGCATTAATTTTAGACATTCATTTTAGCCCCGTGTGCCAGTAATTGACCTCTTTAAATTTCGATACGATTTTAGAAAATAATAATAATAATAATAATACACGGGCAATAACAACAAAATTTTTCGTGAAAATCGTTATTATTCTTATTATTATTCAATGACGAAAATTTATTTTAAATATCATTTCGATACTTAAATATTGACGTAAACAATACGCTTTGGCTTAGTGATCGGACACAGTGACATTCGTTCGATTTCGCGTTTCGCTTTCACGACTTTTCGTGTCAAGAATCTTATTGGCATTTTCATCAACTCTATTATTACTTCAATGCTAAATGTACTGTTAAAAAATATAAGCGATATATTCCAGACAGTAAACAGTCTCAGACTCATTTTATCAGTCGACTTCGCCAGTTGTAGTCACTGCAGTGACCTTGTAAATTATTTTACGAACAAATTAATATGCGCGATTTTTTTTATTTATAGGATGAATTAATGTTTTTCGCAGATTTTGCAATTCAACGAGTAAAAATTGAATGTCTGGATAAATAATGATAAATAGAACTCTGAAATAATAATAATATTAGATAAATACAGTCGTAATATTTTAGTATTGACAATTGACGATGGAGGTCGGTGTTCGGGTCGGTGACTCGAATAGAAACAGAATTTGCTTGTTATCAGTACTCAAAACGCCCGAAAAAAATTGTTTAGGTCGCTTACTGCACGAAAAAATGTCGAAATCGCTATGTCGTCGTAAGTCATAGAGGGATTTCTATTCGAGATTATATTTTTCCTCAATTTCCTCATTAAATCGAAACTTATCGATTGTTATCGGTACCGAAACCCCGGAAACAAATAAACAAATCGCTTAGTATTTGAAAAAGAAAATTCGAATTTGCCATGTCATTGCGCTTCATTGAAAAATTCGCCACATGAGTCCTTATAGAATACTATATTCAATCGAAAATTATTTTTAAAAATACCAAATATTTTTAGTTTTTTTTTTTCTCTCGTTGAATTACAATTTATTTTTAAATTAATTATATAAATACTGCGGTATATTTATTCCGATAAAATTGCTAATCTCGTTTATGCAAAACGGACGTTTATTATCAGATTATTCACCTTTTTATCGCAATGACATGATGATATGTTATCCGCTGCTAATCTCGGAAGGTCATTCGAGCAATTGGTTCATAAAACGATCTGTCAGGTAATAACAGCGTGGTATTCTCCGAATAAACTCATATGGAGCAATTTTTTTTCCGAATTACCGTAATATAATAGGTGTACCTATTTAGTATTTTTTCTTTTATGTGAAAGGAGAATCCAACAGCTGTTTTCTGTCTTAAAAACTCAAATGACTCATTGAAAAACGGCGATACCGACGAAAACTGTTTTTCAGTTCGCTTTTTTTTCTTAAGTTATTAAGAGAAATCTTAAAAACGGGCAAAATTCTCGGCCCAATTTTAAAAAATTTGTAATAAAAGAAAATGAATCCGTAATATTTCAAAGTAGAAAAAAAAAATCTCAAATTTGAATTTTTTTTTTAATTTCGTAATTTTTAAAATTTCTGCAATTCATCAATTTTACAAATTATTTAATTTTGAAATTTTGAAAAATTCTTACATTTTTCCAAATTAGGTGAAATCTTTCGTCTACAATTCTCAACCCATAAATACACGTATCAATCGATCGTTATAAGATAAAGTATAATAACATAAAAATCGACGTCAATAACTGCAAACGTGTTTCTTTTCTCAAACATTGAATGCCAACCCCGTAGAAGACATTGACGCAATGTCACGCAACTTGTTAGCGGTCTTTCCATCTCTGAAGACTGAGGAACGGTGGGAGAAAAGAGGGGCGAGAGGGGGGGGGAGGTCGGTTACTTCCGTGTTATTGCCTATTTTTCGATTTTTCGTCTCGCAGTTGTACAAACGTCGTATTGTATTTACTTATTTTCTTGGCTTAGAAAGTTCGTATCTAATCACCGATCTGTGAAACACAATTATTAACACCTTATCGTTTTATTTAACATGGCGGCGTGTCTCAAGTATTCCGTATAACGTTTTTTTTTTTTATTGAGTACTTCATTTTTCGAGAAAATGTAACGAAAAACGTATTACTTAAAGATATATTTTTTTAAAAAGTGTTTTACTTCCATTGCAACGGCGTTAATACTAAAATATAAAAATAATAATATTATTTTTTCGGAATTTTTTAATTTCTTTCACGACAAATTTTTTGAGCGCATTTACAGTATTGTCGCTCTTGCAATATGGTCGCAATCAGGAATTATCTTAATTTAGTACATTCGGCACGTGATACTGAATGTTATATTATCTCATTTCAGGGGTACGACAATCGAGAGGATACGGGAGGAGCCGCGATATAAAATCAGTGAATATCAGAATTGTGACGCAGACCCGTCTCGTCAGTAAGCGCCGAGCCTGTGGCTGAACAACAACTCGACACTCGTCAAGATCGCGGCAACCGCAATTGATAAATTTCCTACAATTGCCTAAAGGAATATACGAGGAGCGCGAGAAAACTTTCCGCACTCACAACAACAGTGTCGTTAGCGCGATATGCCCGTTAAACGGCAGCGCACTGATTCAACGGGTTTTTTTTACAATTATACTCCGTTATAGTGAAACAAATAACTTTTATACCGATCCAAAAAAAAGAAATAATAAGTAACTGTGATACTACCGACGAAAAATACAGTGCCTTATATGTACTTATAAATGCCGCATCAGAATTTTACTGGTCGGTAACGAGAAAAAAAAAAATCAGTATTATATTTCCATTGAATAATCGCAATCGTTTCTCGGCGACTTGTTTGGACGTACCAACAAAGATAAGATACAATAATTACAATTGAATGCGGTGGTACTTATGACTTTTTTGTTGTTACTTTAACGCGAGTGTCGCGAGATTTCGTAGTGTTCGTTTAGCGAATTTTGTAATCGCCTTGAATTTGTGATTTACGAGAGTTAAACTATATGATAATTCGCGTGTCGAATTCATATCGTTGGAACGATTCCGGATAGTTATATGTTCCCTGTGGTGAAACGATACAAGAGAATTATTCGTGAGACAAAAAGTGTGGAGTTTATGCCAATGAGTCGAGTATGGACGCGACAAAAGCAAAGATTCATCCTAATCCAAGGGAAAATGCGAATACATTATCAGTGCTGCTGTGGTGGTGAGTTATTTATTCGCGTAATTAATTTTCCTTTTCCTGTTTTTTTTTATGCAGTCCCTCGAGTTTATTCCACGTAATCGATGAATTTTTCATGTATATTCATTGTGATTTCATCAGGTGGACGATAGGTTTATTCAAAAGAGGATATAGCAAAATATTAGGCACCGACGATCTCTTTGATCCGCTGAAGAACGATCATTCCGCGGTACTTGGCGACCGGTTAGATCTGTAAGCAATTTTTTTACTCATCAAAATCTACTCGATCTATAAATTATATATTAATCGGTGGATATTGTTTGAATTATTCATTGTTTCCCCAGACAATGGCGCAAAGAACTCGAGAATTCGCGAAAAGCGAAACGACACCCGAGTCTACTGAGAACGATCTTCCGAACGTTTCTCTGGGAATATTTTCTACTCGCGCTTATGCAAATTCTCAACGAACTGGTTATACGGTAACAAATAATCGGATTCTTGACATTTTCTTGAATTGTTTATTTTTTATTTTTTTTTTCTATGCGTAATGTTTTATTAAAAAAAATGAATGACTCTGTCGCAGACTCGGTACTCCGATTCTCTTGGGAGGTTTGCTGCGTTACTTCAAATCCGACACGGAAAAAGATCGGGTCGAGGGTTTCAACGCAGCGCTCATGTACGCCGGGGGAATATGTTTGGCGACCGCCATAAACGTCATCACCATTAATCAAGCTATCTTCGGAGCTTTTCACATCGGCGGTCGTATCAGAGTTGCCGTTTGCTCGGTCGTTTATCGAAAGGTAAATTTCGTCATTTCGTTTTTTTCCACGCGGAAAAAAGAGTCTATTTTCCGTTAGGGAAGGTGTACCGTTACATATCCAAACAAAAAGGTCTACCAAAAAGACTTTCCTCATTCGACACGCCGATAACCGATAACCAACTGGTATTTCTCAAATTTTTCAGGCACTGCGTCTCAGTACGACAGCACTTGGAGAAACGGCACCGGGAAAAGTCGTGAATCTCGTAGCAAACGACGTAAACAGATTCGATTTGGTATCTATATTTATAAATCACATGTGGTCGGCGCCACTATCCGCCCTGATAATCGGTTATTTCTTGTGGGACGAAGCTGGTTATGCGGGTCTTCTCGGTATAGCAGCAGTTTTCATCGTCGTGCCGATACAATGTGAGTCTCATAAAAAGTGGAAACAAATGACGAAGCGATTTTTATTTTATTTTTTTCAAAAAAGTTTCGTTGCAGATAGCGTACTCCGACGATGGTCGGACGTAGTCACGATAATCATAGGTGACACGAGTTTATAATTTTGATTATTTTGTTTTTTTTTTCTCTGAACAGCTTACACTGGAAAACTTTCATCGATATTTCGTCTGCAAACGGCGATAAAAACCGACGAGCGTGTGAGATTAATGGACGAGATAATATCGGGAGTGCAGGTGATAAAGATGTACGCTTGGGAAAAGCCTTTCTGCGCGATGATCGCAATAGCGCGTCGACTCGAGCTCCGCGTAGTGAGAAAGAGTTCTTACATTCGCGGTATCTACATGACCTTTAATATCTTCACAACGCGTATGGCGCTCTATTGTACTCTAATTGCAATGTTGCTATTCCGCGAAAATCTCACGGCCGACAAAGTATTCGTATTCTCGTCCTATTTCAACGTACTCGCGCACACCATGTCAGGAATGTTTGTTCGTGGATTCGCCGAGATAGCGGAGTGTATGGTCGCCGTAAGACGATTGCAGTACTTCCTGATGTACGACGAATTCCAAATCGGAAACACAACAACGTCCTCACGATTTGCCGCATCGACGGACACCATGAATTCCATAGATTCGCGTTGCTCATCGCGTAAAGCGTCGAAACAAGAATTGGCGTACATCGACGACGACGAGCAACTCGACGGAAGCGATACTACGAAAAGAAAACACAATGGTTTGGCGAGCGTTGCAAACGACATTATAAAGAACACCGCCAATCTTTACAGCGGTTAGTTTAATCCCGGAAAATTCATTTTCTATCTTTACGGAAGATTATCCCCTCGAACATTGATAATTAACAACTGTGTGTAATTTTACATTAGATAAAGGAGCAAATTCTGAAGGACCATGGGCCGTTAAGCTCACCAGCGTAACAGCTAAATGGGAACCCGGACAATCGGAAAATACTCTGGAGGACTTGAACATAACGATCGGCAGAGGAAAATTATACGTCGTCATCGGTTCCGTCGGCGCGGGAAAGTCTTCTCTGCTATCGGCGATTCTCGGTGAGCTTCCTTTGACCGAAGGACACGTATCCACGAAAGGTGGTCTGAGTTTCGCGTGCCAAGAACCGTGGGTTTTCGGCTCCAGCGTGCGGCAGAATATTCTCTTTGGGGCGCCGTACGAACGTCAGCGTTATCAACGCGTCGTGAAAGCTTGTGCTCTGCTCAGCGACTTTAAGCAATTTCCTCAAGGTGATCAGACAATCGTCGGGGATCGCGGAAGCTCTCTATCCGGTGGTCAAAAAGCGAGAATTAATCTCGCGCGCGCCGTATATCGGCAAACGGACGTTTATATTCTCGACGATCCGTTGAGCGCTGTGAGTACATTTTTCCGAATTTTCTCGCCGTTTTTGCGTCGTAGATTATCCGGAATCGATTATTTTATATTGTATGTCGTTCGCAGGTGGATACACACGTTGGTAAGCATCTCTTCGACGAATGCATAAACCGTTACTTGGCTGGAAAAACACGAATTCTCGCGACGCATCAGTTGCAATATATCAAAGTTGTCGACGGTATATTGTTGATGGAACGCGGAAGAATGATACATTTCAAGAATTATCATGATCTGATTGCCGCGCGTCCGGAGTACGGGACTCTTCTCGCCTCGGAGAGCGCCAGTGAGACCGGCGACGATTCATCGACGGAGAAAAGCGTTGCTATGCGTCGACAGTTTTCCACTGCAAGCACAAGAGTAATTAGTCGTTTTATACGTTAAAAATAATAAATAGCTACCAATTACGAAGCTTGATAACAATTCTTATTGTTTTTTTTTTTACGATTCTTTAGAGCAAAACGCCGGATGCAAGTGGCGGCGACACGGATATCGAAGACGACGAGGAGGACCAGGCAGCGATGGCCGGCATGATGGAGGGTACTTCACGCGGCATTATCAAAGGCTCGATATTTATAAAATACTTCCGCGCCGGTGGAAATCTTTGCTTCGGACTGACGGTCGCTGTTTTGTTCATACTGACGCAGGTTCTCGCGAGTGTCAACGATCTCTTTATTTCATATCTGTGAGTTGCGAACAATTCGATTTTTCATGGACAATTTTTCAATGATAAAGTGACCGATCTTTTTTCTATGGTTTCGTTAAAGAGTCACCGAGGAAGAGGAGCGTTGGGAGACCATCGAAGGACACAAATACAACAGCACAATTTATAATCAGCCTTACGACGATACGGACGACTTTGACCTCGTGAAACCGTATATCTACGTGTATTCGGCAATCGTTCTATCGATATTTCTCGTCGGTATCACGAGATCTCTGTTGTTCTATACGCTTACGACGAGAGCGAGTCAACGCCTTCATGATCGCGTGTTTGGGGCTCTCATAAGAACGGGAATGAGATTTTTTGATACTAATCCGAGTGGAAGGATATTGAATAGATTCTCGAAAGACTTGGGAGCAATTGACGAACTCTTGCCGAAAGCATTGCTCGACGCCGGACAGATAATACTGATGATGTGCGGATCTCTCGTTGTCGCTTGTGTCGTCAATCCAATGTTTCTCGCACCCATCGTCATTATTGGTTTTATATTCTTTTGGATTCGTAAGGTTTACCTGAGGACAAGCAAAAACGTTAAGCGTCTCGAAGGAATGAGTGAGTTTTCAATTAGAAATTCTTGTTGTTGTTGTTGTTGTTTTAATAGATATGTCGCTGGGTCGCTGATGCGTGATAATTAATTACTCGTTAATTTTTGTTTATTACAGCTCGATCGCCGGTTTTCACTCATCTCAATGCGACTTTGAACGGCCTCTCGACGATACGAGCTTATGGAGCACAAAAAATTCTTAAGGAAGAATTCGACAAATTTCAAGACGTTCACACATCGTCGTGGTACATGTTTATCGTGACGAGCACAGCGTTTGGATTCTCTTTGGATGTTTTTTGCTTCATTTTCACCACTATTATCACCTTCAGTTTCTTGCTGCTCGGCGGATGTACGTATTCGTCTATATGTTTTAATTTTTCTCGATTATTGACTAAACTATCGTGTTTTTTATTTATTAAAATTATTCGATTTCTCGAAGCACATATATGCAAATTTAAGTCTCCGTAAGGATATATTTTTTTGATCGCCCATTAGAAAAATGACGAATTTATTAGTTTTTATAAAAAATTACGAATTTTTACGAAATGGTTAAGATACTCAATGTCCGTAAATGAATTTATGATGCTTATGATGCTGTTGCAGCCTTTTCCGGAGGACAAGTTGGTCTCGCGATAACACAAGCGATGGCATTGACCGGCATGATACAGTGGGGAATGCGTCAAAGCGCCGAAGTGGCGAATCAGCTGATGTCAGTCGAGAGGGTTCTCGAATACACGGTTCTGCCACCGGAGCCAAATCTACGCGACAACGGTGAAATCGTGAAGAAAGTAAAAAAAGACAAAAGCAATCAACTGGTCTTACCGCCGCCTCAAGCGCCTAAGAATTGGCCGAGCGAGGGATGCATAAGATTCCGAGACGTATACATGCGGTACGCCGAGGAAGACCCACCGGTTCTGAAAGGACTAAATCTCGTTATAAATCCGCGTTACAAAGTCGGCATTGTCGGACGCACCGGAGCCGGAAAATCTTCCCTCATTTCTGCGCTATTTCGACTCGCGAAGGTCGAAGGCGTTATCGAAATTGATGGAATCGACACCGGAGCGATATGCCTCGAAGATTTGCGTTCTCATATCTCAATTATTCCCCAAGATCCGGTATTGTTCTCCGGCACGTTGCGCAGAAACCTCGATCCGTTCAACGAATTCTCGGACGACGCTCTGTGGGCGGTTCTTGAAGAGGTACGAGTCGGAAACAAATGACTATTTAATCTTTTATCTCTAAAGGAAAAAGTTGCGAAACTAATGTACTTAAAACGCTTTTCGTTATCGCAGGTTGAGCTAAAAGAGGCCATAATCGCCGGCGGTAATGGATTGGAGAGCAGAGTGCAGGATCGCGGAAGCAATTACAGCGTTGGTCAGCGACAATTGGTGTGTCTCGCACGTGCAATATTGCGAAATAATCGCGTTCTCATGCTTGACGAAGCGACGGCCAATGTCGATCCTCATACGGATGCGTTAATTCAGAGAACTATAAGAACAAAGTTCGCCATGTGTACCGTTCTCACAGTGGCGCACAGACTCAACACCATCATGGATAGCGACAAAGTACTCGTCATGGACAAAGGTCGAATGACGGTAATGATAAAACATTTTTTTTTCCTCTCGATTAGCCTCCGATTAGCGATTAGAAGATGGGACGCATGAGTCCGTAAACTTTCTCAAATTTCTCTAAAAATTAAGATATTTTTTTCTCGAAAACTAATGGAAGCATTCAAGTTTTTTTATACAAATTTACATAGAAATGAATTGATAAATGATGTTTATTATGAAAGTTGGTCAAAGTTTGAGAATATAACAAAAAAAATGCCCACTTTAAAGAGATGCAAAAAAATATCTGTCGCGAATTGAGATTGAACTTCCATTATTTTTATTCAATTTTTACAATATTTTTTTATTTTATATTTCACAGGAATACGATCATCCGCACGTACTGCTGCAAGATTCGCACAGTCAATTCACGTCGATGGTGAGGGAGACCGGTCGCGCCATGACCGAACAACTGATGAAGGTAGCGCGACAAGCCTACGTTGAAAAATACGGCGAACGTTTGTAGGAAGAAATGCAAAAAAACTGCCAAGTCGAACGAAAAAGAAAAAAGCGTTGACGCGTAAATTCGGAAGTCGCAGCTGAGCTAGCGACGTTACGGCGACAGTGCACTGAAAAAAAAGAATTGGAAGAACTACGAATCGGTTGGAAGAGGCTACATCGTTCCTCGACATAATCGACGTTCTCTTAAAAAAGATTTCTCCAAAATCGTAATTTTTCCGATCTAACAAATCTTTTGCTTTTCTCACGATGCTCCGACCGCGAATCGGAGTACACCAAAGAGACAATATTGAAAATGTTGTAACACAATCGAAGGAGGAGATCGAACGAAATCGTCACTCCAGTTATATTATAGTACGGAGCATTGCCAATCAAGACCCGCGTAAACAGCCCGAAATCGCGTGGCTCTTGTCTTATAAGTATAAGAATATGTATTTTGATTTAACAATCCTTTTATTTTTTACCTTCACCGGGTAAAAAAAAATTGCCGATAAGATTGTATTTAGGTTAGGCGATCTCTCGAGAGAGATTAAAACACGGAGAGTATTACAATTGCGCGATAAAAGGAGATCGCGCGTAAAACTTAACTTTAAACAAACCGCGTCAAACAAAACCGAGCGACAAGGACATTGGAATACGCAACCCGAAAGTAAAAAAAGGAAATTATTGCAGAATACGAAGATATATACGGTAACGAGAGAGAGAAAAAATCGCTTGGGGCGTTAATACAGTGAATCTTTATCTCGCGGTGCCAAATAGCTAATTCTATTTTTCTACTCAGGCCTTTGAATAACATAATTCTTTATGTTTTATTTTTTTTTTTTAAAGAAATGCATTACGTCTTCTTGATGAGAAAATGAGTAACGTAAATCGATTGCGGTATAATGTACTCGACGACAACGATCGCTCAAACTATGTCAATTTTTATATATCATATGTATTTCAACGGAATGAAAGAATCGTAAAATTAATTGAGAGAAGGATAATGAATCCGTCGTCGCGCGTCCAAACTTTTTTATTGACGAAAAAAAAAAAAATTTATATATATATACATATATATATACTGTAAGTTTACTTGCAGAAGAAGCGGAAAAAAGCAGAGATAAGTAATTTACTATGCAGCTTTACATTTTGTTATTGGAGCGAATATCTCCAGTCTCACAATTATACTTTTATGTACATAGTAGATTATCAACTTTATTGTATATTACGGAAAAAAAAAACAAATTGTTTAGATACGAATAAACAAATTATTTTAAAAAGACATCTCGTTTGCTTGGCTATGAAAGTCGGTGGAAAAACTACTGAATTTTTTTACGCTCCGTTTAAAATTTCTTCGAAGGAACACACATCGATGGAACTCGTCCGTTAATTAAGTTTCATTGTGTTTATCGATTGTTTCCAACAATTACGCTATCTTTTTTTATCGCTCGAACGAATGTTTGCAAGGAAAGCCGTAAGTTAACGTATCGTAAACGAAGTACTCGTGTAGTGGAATTGACGATTGGTAAAAAGTTAAAAAAAACTCTTCAGTGGACTTTCAGGATTGTGGATCTCAGTTTCGATAAGTTGTCTTCAGGATGGAAGTGCCGAAAGAAAGAAACAAGTGTCCCGAGACAAATACTAATCCGATTAGCAAATTATTCTTTTGGTTAGTAGATTCCGGTTTCACATTATTTTTAGTCAATTTGCGATAGACGAGGCAATAATTCATTCAATAATCGATTGTCAGGTCGATGGTGAAGATATTCTGGAAGGGAGCTAAACGCGACCTCACCATTGAACATATTGACGCCCCGCAAAAGCTCGACGAATCCGAGTATCTCGGTAATTGCTTGGAAAGGTAAGAAACACGTCGGCACGTGCGCGCTAATTGGCTTGACGGCGGTCTGGCGGCAGTGGAAAAATTCGTTGAATTTTTCGCATGAAAATAAATATAACAAAAATTATATAAAATTCGTAATTTTTTAAAATCAATATAAATATTTTAATAATAATATAAATAATTGATAATAATAATAATTTTTTTTCCTTTGAATTTAAACATTTCTTTTTGTTTTTTTAATATAACTAATTTATACTAATTATGTATATATTTATTTTCGTTATATATCATAATCGATCGATCTTAAATATATTTTTTTCACGTGAGTCGTAAAACCATTTGTAATCAATAAAATTTAATCAATAACTGAACAGATCGTGGAATATGGAATTGAAGAAACTGGAGACGATGGAATACACGATAGGGGATGATGGAAATAAATCAACGATCGCCTCGACAGCGCCAAATTTGTTTCGCGCTATATTCCGAACGTTCTGGTGGCAGTATCTTTCGGTCGGCTTGTGGATAGGCATAAACTTCGTTGGAATACGAACGCTCCAGCCGGTTTTTCAAAGATTGATAATCGGCTATTTCAGTGCGAGCGGAGCGAAAAGAACAACGAGCAAAGACGACGCTCTATCTTACGCTACCGGATTGGTACTCACGACACTCGCGCTTGTCGCGATAAATAATCACACGCAGGCGCGATCTATGCAAGTCGCTATGAGACTACGAGTCGCTTGCAGTTCTCTGGTTTACAGAAAGGTAAATTAGCTGCGAAAAATACATTTTTTTGTATGACAATTGAATTTTACGAATAAACATTCATTGGACTTTCAGCTTTTGCGTCTGAACAAAGCCTCGTTAAACAATACGAAACCGGGACATATAATAAATCTTCTCAGCAACGACGTCGATCGTTTCGACGCGGTTGCCACGCTATTGAATTACATATGGATAATGCCGTGTCAGGTAAAACGATCTATTCAATTTTCTTCTTTCTTTAAAGTATCCGATAACTTTCACCGAACAAATTGACACGCAGATAATCGTCGTCGGTGTGGTGCTTTGGCAATTGATCGGCGTAGTGACGATCGTTGGATTCGGAAGTATATTGATTCTCACAGTTCCGCTACAACTTGTTCTCAACAAATTTACTCGGATAATACGCGCGAGAATTGCCGCCCGAACTGACAATAGAATTCAATTTATGAGTGAACTTATAGCTGGAATTCAAGTTCGTAAAAAAAAAAAAAAAACGTTGTTCACGTCAAAAGCATTAATCTGAGATGTGGTAATTTTTGACGATCTATTGTTTTTGTGGAAAAAAAAAGGTCGTGAAGATGTACGCGTGGGAAAAACCTTTCGAGAGAGTTATAAGAACATCTCGAAAGTACGAGATTATTGCGATACGACGGGCCGCTTATCTTCGCGCAATGTATCTCGCAATGATGCTGGTTACTGACAAAATTGCGCTGTTATCGAGTCTCGTTACGTATCTGTATTTGGGAAATACTCTGAGCGCCGAAATCACATTTCCTCTTGTTACCTACGTGAATATTATTCAAGCCGGTGCCGCCCATTTCTTCCCTTTGGCGCTGATACAGGCCGGTGAAGCTGCAGTCTCTGTCGGACGATTGCAGGTTGATATACCGAAAAAGAGCATTTCTTTTTTGTTTTTTTTTAAATATTATTTCATAATTTTTTATTAAAAGTATTATTCATGATTAATGTAGGATATGGCGAAATAAATATTTAATTGTTGCTTAAAAATTGCAGTTTAGCCAAATTATATTTAATTGGGTTAAAACGAAACTCAACAAAGTTAAATAATTGTTGAAAAATCTTATTTGACTCAACTGAGATGTGGCGATTATTACTAAATATTTATTAGCCATACTAATTAATTACCTATAAAATTTTTTTTTTAAATCTTCACAGTCATTTCTCTTACTCGACGAGGTGAGTCCGAAAGGCATCCAAAATACTACGAAAACGAAAGAAATATCATCATCGAAAAAAGAAAAAATTAAATACGTAGAAATAACTTCGTCGGAAAAAAAAGTCGAAACAACAAACTCAACAATAATTAATGAAATGAATAAGGAAAAAGGGACTGAGTGCACTGAGTTAAACGAAACGGAAAAATTGGAACCAGTGACGATAGAGATGCAGCGAGTCTGTGCCAATTGGATAAGCAATCAGCTACCACCGATTCTTTATCAAGTTTCGTTAACGATCGAAGGCGGCAATCTTTGCGCACTCGTCGGTCAAATCGCTTCGGGAAAATCTTCGTTGTTAAATGTGATTTTAGGAGAATTACCGCTCGGTTCGGGAATTCTTCGGCTTCGTCAACGATCCATAAAAACTTCGACGGACGAGCGGATGCGTGGCTTTGTCGTTGATAATCCGAATTTGAGGATTTCTTATGCGAGTCAGGAACCTTCGCTTTTCTCTGGTACGATACGAGATAATATAGTCTTCGGACAGAACTTTTGCGCAAAGAAATATGAAGAAGTGAGTTCGATTCAATGGGATTTTCGTAAAAAAAAAATGTTTATTTTTTTATCAATAGATCGATCACATTATGAAAATTTCAGCGAATAACGTTAATTTATAGGTGACGAGAGTATGCGCTCTGAGAAGAGATATAAAAAAATGGCCAAACGGCGATCAAACTGTCGTCGGTGAGAACGGTATAACACTCTCGGGAGGCGAAAAAGCGCGAATAAATCTCGCGAGAGCTGTTTATAAAGAAGCCGATCTGTATCTCCTCGATGATCCGATGAGCTCTGTTGATCCTCGAGTCGCAAGATATTTATTCGAGAAATGTATAAACGGATATTTGCGTGGAAAAACTCGGATACTCGTGACTCATCAGATACAATTTCTGAAACCTGCGGATATCATAGTCGTTCTCGATCGCGGAACGGTCAAAGATCACGGAAAATTCGAGAAATTAAACGTGACGAGTGCGGAATTTCGTGCTCTGCTCGATGCGCTCGATAAAACGGAAGAAAAATCGCGGATTGTAGATGATAAATTAGATAGCACTGATACGTTCAATAAGGAGGAGAATAACGATCATATCAGTGAAATTAATATCATCGATAATGGATCGAACGAATCACTCGCGGATTCGAGCGACGTAAGCAGCCGAATTCTCATCCTGAAGTCATTTATCTTTACGAGAATAGTCAATTATTTTTTTAAGAGAAATTATTTTTTAAAAAAGATGCTAATTAAAATGGCAATCGCTTTCATGCTTTGTCTGTCGTCGTTTGAAAAATGAGTCAATCACTAATTTTTTGTAAAATAAAATGTTCAAAAACCGATGAAATTTTAACGGTTCGATCGATATTCATCGAATTAAATTCTGGTATGTTTTTCGTTGTGTGTGATTTTCTTACATACTTTCCGCTTGGTAAGTGAACATGTGGGAATTCTCGGAAACTTTACAGCGGTTTTTCCGAAGATTCGTTAAAATTCAATGTTTTATAAAATTTGAACAGTTTGACCGATTTATCGTTCGGTAAATGCGTCGTTTTAATGTCTGCAAATATTTCACTGACATTTAGAAACGGCAATGGACACTGACCGCTCCATATACCTGGAAAATTATATCGTCAAATTTAAATTTCAGAATATTTAAATTTTTTCTAAATTAGATTTCTCGATGTTTTTGAACATTCTGAACGCGTTACTCATTAACAAAAAACGTGTTCTACGGGTGAGCAGAAAATGATTTGCTATCAATTTTGTAGAGTTTAGACGCGGAGAAGATTCGCGTAACTCCTTCCGCGATCGATAGCGATCGCGAAGTAGTGAACAAAGGAAGGATAACAGGAAGAATTTACCTGGAATACTTCAAATCCGGTGGTTCATGGTTCGTTCTCTTCACCGTGATACTTTCATTGTTATTGGGACAAATCGCTAACAGCTCAACGGACTACTGGATAAGTTATTTCACGAATGTCGAGGCAGTGAGAAACGGACTAAAGACCGGCGATCCAAAGATAATTGCGGTGGAGTACGCGGAAATCGTCAATAATTCGATATTCCGCTACTTCTCTGTACTCGACAACGATGGATTATTGTATACCGATTCGGCTATCGATATCTACACGTTTCTCGTATCTTTCTGCATTGTATTAAACATCGTCAGAACCTTTTATTTCATGTACGTGTGTACAGTCGCGAGTCAGAATCTTCACGATAAAATGTTGAAGACGATATTACACGCGACGATGCGATTCTTCAATGCTAATCCGTCTGGTAAATCATTTTGTTTGCTTTGCTCCGTATTTTTTTTTTTTTTATTATTAAAAGAGATTAATTGGATTTTGCAGGACGAATTTTGAACAGATTTTCGAAAGATGTCGGAATAATGGACGAAATGCTGCCGAAAGTTTTGCTCGAAGCTATTAGATTGTTTCTCTCGATGTTGAGCGTTTTAATGATAATCACTTTTCTCAATCCCTGGATGGCTTTTCCATTGATGTTTTTAGGAGGAATTTTCTTTATCTCGAAGCAATACTACTTGCGGACATCGCAGAGCATTAGGCGAATCGAGGGAGTCAGTGAGTTTGGAAAAATTTATTTTTTAATTAGTCAATATTTTCAAACCTTTTTAGAATAAAACTTAGACGACGCTTTAAATATCTTGAAACTTCAAAAGCTGCGCTCTGTCAAAAAAAAAATTAATATTTTCGGATGATTAAAAAAAAATTTAATTTTTTCGGAGTATAAGAAAAAAGTACACATTATACTGTTTTATTCGGACGTTGCAAAAAAAAATTTTTTCTCGAAAAATATCCATTTCTTGCGCGAAAATTGCTGAATATTGGATGCTGTGCCTTTTTTATTAGCGATGCGTGAACATTTTTGGTTTCGAATCTTTAGTCGTTTATTGGATGAAAAATACTACTTTCCGAGATCTGTAATTCATTAAAAGCTTTTTTTACCCTTCAGCCAAAAGTCCAGTTTTTTCACACGTGAAAATTACGCTGAACGGTCTCACAACTCTAAGAAGTAGCGGACCGGATGTGATCGACGCGATGCGAAAAAAATTCGACGCTCTTCAGGACATTCATTCGGGTGTCTGGTATCTGAGTATAATAGCCTCATCGACTCTCGGCTTTTACCTCGATCTCGTATCCTGCACTTTCATCGGCAGCATGTATTTTTCTTTTATTCTGCTCGACGACGGTGCGTATGTGAGAAAATCGCGAATAAACGACGCAATTCAACATTCGTTGATAACTGTTGAATCGTTCGATAGGCAGTATCTTCGGGGGTAACGTCGGACTCGCGATCTCTCAGGCATTGATGATGACCGGTATTCTTCAGCACGGAGTCAGGCAGAGCACCGAAGCAATGACGTACATGACTGCCGTTGAACGCATCGTTCAGTACACCGATCTCTCAACCGAAAGTTCATTGACTTCCGACAATCCACCAGCGATCAATTGGCCCACAAAAGGAAAAATAACAATTAAAAATCTGTCTCTTCGTTACCGAAGCGACGTCGCTCCGGTTTTGAAAGTATCCATTTATCCAAATCGAAAAAAAAAAAAAATTTAAATCATTTACAGGGGACAATAAATCTTTGTATTATTTCCATTTTCCAGGATCTCAACGTAAATATAGCACCCGGTTGGAAAGTCAGCGTAGTAGGAAGAACCGGAGCCGGCAAAAGTTCTCTAATAACTGCTCTCTTCCGATTGGAGACTTCCGGTCTCCAAGGAACGATCAAAATCGACGACGTCGACACCTCGTCTCTCGGACTGCACGAGTTGCGGTCAAAGATATCGATTATTCCTCAAGAACCCTTTTTATTTTCTGGTTGTATTCGTCACAATTTGGATCCTTTTCGTTGTTACACCGACGCAACACTATGGCGCGCGCTGGACGAAGTCGATCTCGACGAACTGTCGTTAGATCACAAAGTAATGGAAGGCGGAAGAAACTTCAGTGTCGGTCAGAGACAACTTATTTGTCTCGCCAGAGCCATTCTTAAAGACAACCGGATACTCGTACTCGACGAAGCCACTGCGAACATTGATTCGCGGTATTCACGATTACCCCGATATCCCGATACCCCGAACAAGCAATTCAAGTTTCGGTGAATTTCTATTTATTTTGTTTCAGAACCGATTCCCTGATCCAACAAACACTTAAAACGCGATTTGCGAAGCATACGGTGATCACAGTGGTTCACAGATTGAACAACGCGATCGACAGCGATCGGGTTCTCGTCATGGATTCAGGACGCGCAGTCGTAAGTATCGAAGTATTCTACTTTTCTGCTCTGACTTTCGCGATACTTATCTTCGATATGAAATAAAGGAATATGGGTGCCCCAATGTTCTATTGCGCGACAATCCGAATGGTCCTTTTTCTCGGATGGTTCATCAAGCCGGAAGCTCGATGGCGAAGAGTCTTGCGGAATCGGCTAAGCAGGCCTGCCATCGAAATTTTCGTCATAATTGCGATTAACAATTTTTTGTTTTTTTTTTTTTTTTTTCACCTCTTCTTGTTTTTCATCGGCTTTGAAGAGTTTATGGAGTTGTAGTTATAGACAGTAAGAAAACAAATGCGTCAACAGTGTTTTCGTTCGTATTGTATCGTCCTATCGTATAATTGTAGTCAGATAAAGAAAAAGTTCATTGTACAAGCGGACTATGTAAGACGGACAACAATGCATTATGCCAACGAGTGAGAATTACTCGCCAACGCGATTGTAACATACTGTCCCATTATCCATAATTATCTTTTCGACCGAAGCGACAAACCCTCAATTTAACAAAAGTAAACGTAACTCAGCAGAAAATATATTATCGCAGACAATTGTTGCGTTCGAAGAGAAAATAAATCGATCGATACTAAGTCATCGAATGATTGAGTATATTTTCAATATTTCTATTTACCAAATACCACGGATCCCAAATAAATTACGCATTTTTGTTTTCAACGTTCCAAACCACTTACTCGTTTACCTGTCATTACTTAGTCTTTCATAAGCGTTATCGCGTGTAATTTTGCGATTACGCGAAACAGACGTACACACCTCGAACCCAAGCAAATGATAGACCGCGAAGTAAGTTAAAACGTAACGAAGGCCGATTGTGTCGATCGCCGGCACGTCTTGTCGAAGCTCGTCGCAAACTAACAAAAAAAAAAAAAAAGTAACACGATGGACGGATTTATCGTGAAACCGAGTCGCAGATGTCCGGAAGAGAAGGCTAATTTCATCAGTAAAATATTCTTTTGGTGGATGAAAGAGTCGTTCGTAATCGGCGCGAGCAGAGACCTGGAGATTGATGATATGTTTCTTCCCATGAAGAACGACGAATCGAAATTTTTGACCGACAAACTCGAGAGGTATGTATCGAAAATGTGTTATTAAAGTGTCGTAAAGAATTTGATCCGATTTTTACGTCTCAAAAGGATCATTGATTTTTAGTTTAAAATTCGAACCGATTTTTTAAAAAAAGTCCGTTTTTCAAGTACTTCGCTTCATCTTCATATTTATCGATATAGTTAAATTGCCGATTGTTCGTAACGCAATGATTATCGTCGACAGCGCTTGGAACAAAGAATTGTCGAAACTAAAGAATCTCGAGAACGCGCCGTCATCATCGAAGCCAAGTTTGGCCCGAGCGATATTCGCTGTATTTTGGTGGGATTACTTCAAAGCCGGAATTGAGATGTTGATAATGTGCGCAGGAGTGCGAACTCTTCAGCCGCTGTTTCAAAAAGGAATAATTGGGCATTTCGATGCCACTGGTACAATGACGAAAACACCCCGAGACGTTGCGCTTTATTATGCAGCTGGTCTTATCGTGACGACTTTCGTGGTAGTAACGTTTCATAATCATCATGCAGTGTCGTCTCAAAAAGTGGCGATGAGAGTCAGACTTTCGTGCAGTTCTCTGATGTACAGAAAGGTCAACATTGTTCCTGATTCGCGGCTTTACTTTATGATAATTTATTGAATAATTCGGCGGACGATGTATCGGCGAAATTGATCGATTTTTTTCGCAGATCTTACGTCTGAGCAAAACTTCTCTCGATCTCACGACTCCCGGACAGATAGTAAACCTTCTCAGCAACGACGTCAGTCGTTTCGATGTTGTAGCAGTTCTTCTGAATCAACTGTGGATCGCGCCGATTCAGATCTTCGTTATTGGATCTTTGATGTATTCGATAATTGGTCCCACGGCTTTAGCTGGATTGACGTTTCTTTTTCTCGTCATCGTGCCATTTCAATTGATTATGAATCGATACAGCAAACGATTAAGACGAAAAATTGCCGTTTTCACGGACCAAAGGATTCAACTGATGACCGAACTTATTAATGGAATTCAGGTTCGTACGATTGTCGGAAAGAAGATAAATTGCGCTGAGAACCGAATGGCAGAAGTGAAAATTCTGAGGAACACTAATTTTAGTCTGTGGGGCTATTAGATTTCGAGAAAAATTTAAAAAAATGGGGGTAAAAATCATCGTAGTTTATTTGAGATACTAAACAGCGTAGTTTCACATTTATCGTGTTGAAAATGCGAGTAAATATTTTTTTCAAATCAAGTCAATTCGCGGAAGGAAAAAAAATGGATAAAAAATCGAATTAACGAAGATGAATAATAAAAAAATTTAATAATCACGATGCGAAATTATAAAATCATTTTTTGAAATTCAAAAAAAAATCAAATCAAATACGAAATGGAAAAAAGGACGCAATTAATATTTTCGATACAGTTTTTTTTTTAATCTCAAAAATTCCTCAAAACCCTCGGATTTTTTTTTTGTATGTTTCGAGACCAACGAAGTTTCTGAGAATTTCTGAATTTGCTTTTAAATGAATTAATTTTCTTTCCGACAAGAACTCCGAAAACGTATTCGGTCATAGCGTCCATTCAACTTCAGCGTCGAGTTCCGTTCATAGAAATTTCACTTAAAAAATTCGTGTTGTCATAAAAAATTGACGAGACGAGTCTTTCGTTTAAAGGTCGTAAAGATGTACGCGTGGGAGAAGCCCTTCGCGAATATCGTAACGAGCGCAAGATTCGCGGAGATGAGAGCAGTGCGTAACACAACGTATCTCAGATCTCTTATTCTCAGCTTAACGATATTTTCGGATAAGTTGAATCTTTTTCTGACGCTACTGGCATACGTTCTTTCGGGTAACGTACTCACGGCTGAGATCACCTTCACGATCGTTATGTACTTCAACATCATTCGCGCCGGTTCGACATATTTCTTCAACGGTCTGATGCAAGCGGGCGAAACTGCTATATCGATAAGACGATTGCAGGTACCGATATAGAACTTCGTAACCCTTCGATAAGCAAAAATGTATCAAGTCCCGTGGAGCGAAAGAAATGAGCGAATTAACAAAGGCGACATATACTTCCAGGAATTCCTATTGCTCGACGAGGTAAGCGTGGATGCTGTAGAAGTCGAATGTTCGGATGCGAAGAAATGTTACGAAAATCTTGCGTTCGAGAATGAAACTGTCTTGTCGTTTAGCGCGGAGCCTTTACCAAAATTGAGAAAGACTAACGAAGATAAGTGCGATGCAACAATATTAACGAAAGAAACGAATAAAGATATATGCGAAAATGCGGTATTCATAGAGTTGCAGAGTGTTACAGCGACTTGGAAAATCGGTGAATTGCCATCGACCCTTTCCGACATATCGATGAAGGTTCGCGGTGGCGAACTTTGCGCTCTCGTCGGACCTGTTGGCTCCGGTAAATCTTCCGTTCTGAATGTTATACTACGAGAGTTACCGATAAGCGCTGGAAATTTGTATCTTCGTCAGAGAGACGCAAAGTGTAGCGAAGAATTAGCGATGAAACGTGGATACGTTACGGACAATCCGGATTTGACGATATCGTATACGAGTCAAGATGCTTGGCTTTTCGTGGGGACTGTTAGGGACAATATACTCTTCGGTCAACCGTGGGATCCTACGAGATATCGCCAAGTGACAAAAGTCTGCGCTCTCCAACGAGATATAAATCAGTGGCCCAACGGCGACATGACTATCGTTGGTGAACGCGGTATGGTACTCTCGGGAGGGCAAAAAACTCGTGTTAATTTAGCGAGAGCCGTTTACAAACGTGCCGATATCTATCTCTTCGACGATCCACTTAGCGCCGTCGATACTCGTGTCGGAAGACACCTTTTCAAGAAATGTATTAAAAATTATCTACGCGGGAAAACACGTATTCTCGTTACTCATCAGCTGCAATACCTCAAGTCCGCCGACACGATCGTCATTCTCGATCGCGTAAGTCTTTCGCTGTCTAAAATTAATGAAACGATACTTAAGAAGGGCGTATCGCTGCTTGTTACCAAAGAGTGAGATTCATGTAAAAATTCAAAGAGTTATTAAGTTATTGTTTAATAAATTACCCGACAATTTATGAGCTTTTCGTAAGCAAAATTTTTATTGCTAATTTTTAAAATATGCAAATATGACGACTCTGATTTTTTTTTTAGGGACTCGTGCGATCGCAAGGTACCTTCGAAGAGTTGAGTACAACGAGCAACGAATTTATAAAACTTATGAATAAACTGAAGAGAAGCAAAGAATTGGGAGATGAAGAGAGAAATTCTCAAGATGGAAACGATGAAAATACGAAAGAGTCGGATAACGTGAGACGCTGCGATTCGAACACATCTGTCGACAGTCTGACAACGGTAATTCTATGTCTTCACGCGGCAGATCATTATTTTCGGATTAACATCTTTCGTTACTTTTCAACTGTTCTCTACAGAGTTTAGATTACAGCGTCGATGACGTAATGTCGTATAGTTCGGGAAGTCAAACTTGCGAAATAATCGACAAGGGAACAATGTCCCGAAGCGTTTGGAAACGTTATTTTCAAGCTGGTGGACGATTTTTCACGATAATCTTTGCGGTTCTGATCTTTTTCATTGCCCAAGTAATTCTCACCGGTACCGATTTCTGGATAAGTTACTGGAGTAATCTCGAAGCTTTGAGAAGCAATACGCGGGAATACGACAACTTTGTTAACCGGAAACAATATTTTTCCTACGTTAACAACACAATCTTCGCGTACTTTTCGATTATCGATAGTCGCGGATTATTGACGCGCATGTGGTCGATAAATATCTATACATTTTTGATAGTATGTTGCGTCGTGTTGAGTCTCGGGCAGTGCTTCTTTTTCATGGCGATTTGCATGCGCGCGAGTGAAAATCTTCACAAATCGATGTTTCATTCGGTTCTCCACACAACAATGAGATTTTTCAATACAAATCCATCGGGAAGGATTCTCAATAGATTTACGAAGGACGTCGGAACTATGGATGAACTTTTGCCTCGAGCTCTGCTCGACGCTACGCAATCGGCGCTTTTCGTCATCGGCGTTTTCGTCAGTATAATTATCATCGATCAGTGGATGTTTTTTCCTATGATGATACTCTTCGTAGGTTTATACTTTATAACGAAATATTATTTGCGAGTCGCTAACGGTATCAAAAGGCTCGAGGGTATCGGTGAGCGATCGAAATTCTGATGATTATTCAACAATAATTACCTTCAACTTCGGAATCGTTAATGATAGATAATTATTTGTTTTTACAGCCAAAAGTCCAGTATTTTCACAAGTAAACGCAACGTTGCAGGGACTACCAACGATAAGAAGCAACGGTCCCGCCGTTAGTGAAATGTTGCGTAATCAATTTGATAGCTATCAGGACGTTCACTCGGGCGCTTGGTACTTGAGCGTTGTAGCCTCGTCGTCTTTTGGATTTTACGTCGATATCTCTGCCAGCTTATTCGTCGCATGTGTTTGCCTCTCGTTGATTGTCTTCGAAAATGGTACAAGTCTCGTTACTTTCGTATTTCGATAGTTCGAAAGAAAAAACGCTCAATTTTTTTTTATTGATTGACTCATCGAGATTATTGTACTTTTTCGTAAATAATTAACCGGAAAAACGAGCGAAAGCTCGTCGAAAAAAAAAATTTACTGCCGGTTTGTCGACTTGAAAATTTCTAAAAAATGGTAAACCGACGATTTTGATTAACAGCGGTATATTTCGATTTTTTGATAATTAGAATTTAGCATTTCAAAAAAATCTCAACATCGATGAAGCAAGTGACTAAACAAATCAAATTGAACTTCGATTATACACAATCGTTTCATTTTTTTTTGTCGTTTGTCGCAAACCTTTGAAAATCTTGATAATTACATTACTTTGTTCGAAATTTACAAATCGATGGTACAGCGGTAAATATTTTCGTACAATCCTCGACTCGTGAAAAAAGAATTTTTTTGGCGAAAGATTTGAATAATTTAGATGAGCGATTGATAAAAAAAGAAAACGTTTTTTTAAGCACCGAAATCGGCATAATCGTCGTTGCGAAATATCCGAATATCCATTGAGACATTTTTCTATGCGTAGGCGAAACTTCCGGTGGATCTGCCGGTCTTGCCATATGTCAGGCTATAAAATTGATAAATTTGCTTCAATTCGGTGTGAAACAATCCGCGGAAACGTACGCTTTCATGTCTTCGATCGAACGAATTTTGCAATACGTTGATATGAAATCCGAAGGTTCTCCGATCTCTGAAAATCCTCCGGCAGCAGATTGGCCATCGAAGGGTCGATTGTCGTTGAAGAATGTTTATCTAAAATACGACAACGAGAATTCGCCAGTTTTGAAGGTACGAAAATCGTATAATCGCGCGAAAAATTTTGTGATGAAAACTCGAGTCTTTCCGTAGGATTTGAATTTAACGATCGAAGCGGGTTGGAAGGTCGGTGTCGTCGGTCGCACGGGTGCAGGAAAGAGTTCTATCATATCGGCAATATTTCGTTTGGAAAACGAGGGTCTCGACGGCGAGATAAAGATCGACGGCAGAGATACCTCAACATTGGGTCTTGAAGAGCTTCGATCGCGATTATCAATAATTCCTCAACAATCGGTTCTCTTCTCGGGTACTCTTCGTTACAACATCGATCCATTCGATTCCTACACCGACGATGCGCTTCGGGACGCTTTGAAAGAAGTTGAATTGGGTAATCTGCGTCTCGATCAGCGAGTCTCCGAAGGCGGTAGTAATTTCAGCGTTGGACAGCGTCAACTCATCTGTTTGGCGCGTGCGATTCTCTCGAACAACAGAATCTTAATACTCGACGAGGCGACCGCGAACATTGACTCACAGTGAGTTTCTCATCGCGTTCACTTGATTCAATCTCTGGCATATTTATTGTTGTTTGCTGTCTCTCTGCCATTTTGTCAAAGTCCATGAATTGTGACTTTGAATTTTACAGCACCGACGCGCTGATACAAAAAACTCTGAAGACGAAATTTAACCGACACACAGTCATCACGGTTGCACATCGTCTGATCACAATAATTGAAAGCGATCGTATTGTCGTGATGGACAATGGACAAGTGGCGGTTCGTATCTCCGAATTTCTTCATCCGGCAAATATCGTTCTTCTTTTTTTTACTCCAATCTTTGAGATTATTGGAAAAACTTTCAGGAGTTTGGCTGTCCTTACGAGCTTCTCAGCGAGAATCCCGACGGTCCTTTCGCTGAAATGGTCCGCCGAGCCGGTCCCTCGGCAGCTAATAATCTCCGAAAACTCGCGGAAGTAACTTGCCAACGAGTTCTTCCTCAGCACAGCTTGGATCTGGAGAACAGCATTGATTCGGGGATTAATCGTTACACCTAAATTATAATTAATCTCATGGCAATAAAAAAAAACTTACGCGGAAAAAAAATGAATATAAATTAAAAAAACGCCGACTAATTGTTTCAACAGTGATATCTAATCTACCGTAGGACCGCGGGGTGTCAAAATTTCATAACGTCTCGTAATGTTTTAATAGAGAGCACGCGCGGCGGTTTCGGCTGCTTTCAGTGAAACGTCGACGACCCATTAGTGTTCTTTGACGTGGATTCTTTATCGCACTAAAGTATGTATTTATGGAAGGTGAACACGAACTTGTGGAATCAGTATTGTCAGTAATATCGCAACGAGCGGTCGGTGCGACGAAATTGTTAAACGTTTCGTCATAGGAAAACGAAAATATTTTGAAGAAACTTTCCATTTGTGTCGTTCGAACCACCGGCGGTATGATCGAACGATACTTAGCGAATTAATTGCTTTTTCCTACACGACGGACGATCTCGAAAAGCTTTTGTTATCATGGATACGACGGAAAAGGAGAAAAGGACGAATCCACAGGAAACGGCGAATCCTATCAGCCGATTATTTTTCTGGTCAGTAAAAAGAAAAGAAAATCACAATACAGAATCGAAAGTTTTCAGGCAAAAGTTCGATTACGAAGATTCGCGAAAAAAATTCGAATGAAAAAAAAAAAACAAAAAAATATGCCATTTTTTTTCGCACATTTTATCTTCATTTCGTTTCCGCGTCGATCGTCAACCTGTCGACTGTCGGACAGCTTGACAAAGTTATCTGACTTCGAGTTTAAATGGAAGGGAAAAATCTAACGATTCTCATTAGAGCTGTAATGCTAGAAAAATAAATGAACATAACTAACAAGAGCTCTCCTTTACACGCGCGGTATGACAATGCAGCTACAAAGGATCCTCCATAAGACACTACGTCATCGAAGAATAGCCAAATTTAGTTACGTAAGCCACATGGCAATTTCTGTGCTTATTAAATTGAGTCAATAGACACAGCGATAAAGATTGTCGGCATCGTGTGGGCCTACACTTAGTTTCGATTTGAATAGTTCTCGAGAGGAAACATTACAACATAAAGGAAAAAACGACGTCGTTCCATTGTTGCCTTTTTTTTTGTTACAACAGGTGGACCATGAAACTTTTTTACAAAGGCGCAAGAAGCAATTTAGAAATGGATGATTTATACGATCCCGTTAAAGCCGACGAATCGGAACGTTTGGGCAATAAGCTCGAGAGGTAATATTAAAAAATCGACAATCGAATTATTCTAAATCGACTTGTTTAACATAAAAAACGATTGTAGAGAATGGAACGTTGAGCTCGAAAAACTCAAGAATCTCGAGTATCGTCTCGACAACGATGGAAAGAAGATAAAGCGCTCGGAGCGTCCGAGTCTTATGCTTGCGATATGTCGAACATTTTGGATTCAGTACGCCTACGTCGGGATGTTTATGGTCCTTCAAGCTGTTGTATTGCGCAGCATGCAGCCGATACTTCAGGGTTCAATCGTGAATTACTTTAGTCACGGTGATCAGAACGATATACCGAGTCAAGACGAGACGCTCTATTACGCCGGTGGTCTCGTGTTGACAACATTAGGAGTTACCTTCATAATGCATCACGTGAATCTTAATTCTCAACAGATAGGAATGCGTATCCGCGTTGCCTGTTCTTCTCTGATTTACCGAAAGGTAAGCTGAAGAACTTGTAGAAAACGTCGAGCTTCTCGTAAGTTGGATTTTTCTGAAACAATGAATAAGACATTCGTAAATCGTCGAGATACGCTATATAATATACGATACAATGAGACTACTTATAAATAATAATGGAGGAAGAAGCGCTCTATACGATGCGCGATGGATAATTCCCGATAACGATGCGCAACATGTGAATTTTCATAACTTTCGATACCACGACTCACTGTAGACATGTCCTTCGTCACGAAAAGAGATAAGCGACGCGCTACCTAGAAAGTTCCACAAAACCAAGTTCACGCGTTAGTTTTATCAAGATAAACGCAATGCCAGTCAGCAGGGGCGCTTAAACGCGAATGCCTCGACTGGATGATGAATATCGGCGTATAATATTATTCTTAATGTATTCAAAGTTCGAGGGAAACGGAAAATGGTAGCGTTGCAACGTTACGAAAGTACCGATTGCGACAATGTCGACTATTCTTCAGTTATTTATTTTTTATTCTTCTTTTCTCAGTCTTTGCGTCTCAGCAAATCGGCGCTCGATCGCACGGCGGCCGGTCAGGTCGTCAATCTACTCAGTAACGATGTTAATCGTTTCGACATGCTGCCGATGTTCTTACATTACTTGTGGATAATGCCGCTACACGTGAGTTCGGGGAAACGCGATGCAATGCCAATATATCAATTGTCATCGAATCGATAAATCAACAAGATTCGACGACTAATGCGTTATCGTCTTTAGGTGATTGTCGTTGGATACATAATGTGGCGGCAAATCGGTATCAGCGCTCTCGTTGGAATTTTAAGTCTACTGGTACTCGCGATTCCTATTCAAGGACACATGAGCAAAGTTAGCAGCAAATTTAGAGGTCAAACTGCGAAACTCACCGATCGAAGAGTGCAATTGATGAGCGAACTGATCGCTGGCATTCAGGTGGATTTTCGAATCGACGTTCTTATGTTTGTCTTTAGAAAAATGATGTGTTATGAGTAATTGAGTTGTTTTCAGGTCGTGAAAATGTATGCGTGGGAAAAACCCTTCGAGAAAATAGTATCGGTCACTCGAGCCTTAGAGATTCGTATTATACGAAAAAGTTCTTATCTTCGAGGGCTTTATCTCGGTATAATGGTTTTTACCGAAAGAACTACACTGTTTCTGACGTTGATATCCTTCGTTTTAATGGGAAACACACTCACGGCTCAAGTTTCATTCGAATTCGCAACGTACTTCAATATTCTTCAGATGACGACTGCTATATATTTTCCGCAAGCGCTGATCATGGGCGGCGAGACTCTCGTATCCCTTAAGAGACTCGAGGTACGTTTGTACAAATTATACGATCGTTTATATGGCTATTTATAGACTTATCTACTTTTCCGAATGAACACATGCATTTACACATATATATATTTTTTCTTTTCGAAAAATTTCTTCACCGTGAATTTTAAACGCAAATATCTTGCAAAATCGCACTTGTATTGAGTACTTTGTTTTTTAATTGATTTTAGGCTTTTTTAACGCTCGACGAAGTTTCCACCGCCGGAGATAAAAAAAACGATAAAATCGAAGATTCCAAAGCCGAGACTGAGGTTACTAATGCGAAAAAGCCGGTGGCCGTGGAACTGCGACGGGTTTCGGCTAATTGGATATGCGGTCAATTGCCACCGACGATTTGCGACGTTTCGATAAAAATACCGAGTGGTAAATTATGCGCTCTCGTCGGTCCGGTCGGCTCCGGGAAATCTTCGCTTCTCAACATTCTCCTTCGAGAATTACCGCTCGGCGCGGGTTCGGTTTCGTTGTTGCAATTCCACGATGACAAATCCCCGGAAGTTCAGGTTAAACGCGGCTTCGTTACCGACAATCCGGACTTCAATTTGGCTTACGCCAGTCAAGATTCGTGGCTCTTCGCCGGTACAGTTCGTGACAATATACTCTTCGGACAGCCGTACGATAAAACGCGATACAAAGAGGTTTCGAAGGTTTGCGCGCTGCTAAGGGATTTTCGACAATTTCCCGAAGGCGACATGACTATTGTCGGCGAAAGGGGTACAGCACTATCCGGTGGTCAGAGGGCGCGAATAAATCTCGCGAGAGCGATTTATCGACAGGCCGATCTGTATCTTCTTGACGATCCTCTCAGCGCCGTTGACGCGAGAGTTGGAAGTCATCTCTTTAAAAATTGCATTCTCGATTATCTTCGTAATAAAACACGAATTCTCGTGACGCATCAGCTGCAATTTCTGAAACAGGCGGATACAATTGTGATGATGGATCGCGTGAGTTATAATATTTCATTTCATGATGGTTTTTTTTTCTTCCATCAGTTTTGAAAAAAAGCGATACTTATTTATTTTTTTCAGGGAGCAGCTAAACATCAAGGCACGTGGGAAGAACTGACAAAGTCCAATCCTGATTTCAAAGAGATGCTCAATCGTATGGAAGAAGAACAGACGGCCGCGAAAAAAGCTGAAGATAACGAAATCATCGACACAACGACGGTGGATGGCCAAGCGAAGAACAATCAATTGGAGACTATCGAAGAGTCGGATATGTCTCTGCGCCCAATAATCGACAAGTGGATCACGTTTCGTGGTACTCAAGAGCTTAACAACGAAACTGTTACCGATCATTTTGTAATTAATCGAACATTGGACGATAGAAAATTCGTGCCGCCGACGGCAGCCAAATTTCCACCGTCGACGTTCGATAATCATCGTAGAGCTTCAGTTCGATCACAGGATAGCTTTTGCTTGGTATGTATTACTTGAAGAATTAGAAGATACGCGCTGTAATTTTGCTATTTCTTCGTACCGGAGATTTCTAACCGATTAAGTAAAACCTTTGTTACTTTTTCTTATAACAATATTCTACTTTTATTTCACGATATTTTATAGTTAAGCGGACTATTTGAAGGTAATGACTGAAAAAAAATGTCGGATGTATATTTACGCGAGGAGTTGTTATCTATTGTTTTTAGTATTCAAAATCATTTTCGTTATCGTTATATTCGCAGCCAACATTGAGATTCGGTGAGAATTTTGAATACTTCGTTTTTTTTTTTAAACGAAAAGAATTCCAAAAAAATTCATATGTATTCCGAAAAGCAACAAATCATCATCGGCTTGAAAAAAAGTTCGATAACCGAATGATTTATTAAACAAATTTCATATGAATTTTTTCGAGATTATTATCGCGGAAAATTAATATTTTTAGCACCATCTATGCGAATGAAATTTTTCAGATTTTCATTCGGTTGGAAAGTTTTCGAAATTCTTCCTGAATCTGACTTTTGGCTGATAACGTAACGACACAGCCTTCTTAATATGAATTCTCAATAATCCAGGGTCTCGAGGACGACGAATCACCGCCCGAAAAAAGCGCCAATGGACAAGAGGAATCAATGGCAACTGGAAAATTATCAAGTCGTGTATACGGTTCCTACTTTCGCGCGGGTGGTAACTGTGTGTTACTAATACTGCTGATAGTGAATTTCATCGTCGCTCAAATAGCCACGAGCGGTGCCGATTATTGGCTGAGTTATTGGACGAATGTCGAAGCCGCGCGAACGAGTATCGAAAATTCCGATAATCCGAAACCGTTGCAGGGATACAATGCGATTGTTAACGACACCGTTTGGTCGTATTTCAATCTTCTCGACGACGATGGTCTGTTGCCGACGATATACGCGATTTACGTTTACACATTTTGCATCGTCGCTTGTATAATATTGACGCTGACGCGAAGTTTCCTCTTCATGAGAATCTGTATGGAATCCGGACGCGTTCTGCACAACACAATGTTCGCCAATATACTTCAGGCAACAATGCGATTCTTCAATACGAATAATTCCGGTAAGAAATGTCAGAGTCGTCGAAATAAGTGTAAAAAAAATATAAATATTATCTCGAATAATACATTTTTTCTCACAGGAAGGATTCTCAATAGATTCTCGAAAGATATGGGAGCGATGGACGAGCTATTGCCCAAAGCAATGCTCGAGGCTATGCAAATATTTCTCGTTATGTTCGGAGTACTCGTGATGGTAGCGCTCGTCAATCATTGGATGGTAATACCAATGGTTATAATAGCAGTGACCTTCTACGTCGTTAGAATCTACTATCTCAAAACGGCTCAGGATGTGAAGCGTCTCGAGGGAATCGGTAATTTTTACATATTTTTTCCATATAAACCGCAAAAATATCGCTTAATAAAAAAATAACAAGTTATATTTGAAATTGCAGCGAAAAGCCCGGTATTCTCGCACGTTAGCGCGACGCTGAACGGTTTAGCAACAATAAGAAGCAGCGGTACCGAAATCCAGAGAAAACTACGCAAAGAATTCGATCGATGTCAGGACACTCACACCGGCGCGTGGTTTCTGTATCTCGCGACTTCCTGTTCTTTCGGATTGGCTTTGGATCTCGTCTCGTGTTTATTCGTCGCTTGCGTCTGTTTCTCATTCATTCTCATTAATCCCGGTAGACATTTGACTCAACGACAATTACTTTCTGAACTTAAAAATGAACAATTGAAAAGTTGACTCACGCGTATCGTAATCCGCAGACGATACTTACGGCGGTTACGTTGGATTGGCGATCTCGCAATCGTTGATTCTCACCGGAATGCTTCAGTACGGTGTGAAACAGACTGCCGAAGTACAATCGCAAATGACCGCTGTCGAGAGGGTTCTTCAGTACACAGATCTCCCAAAAGAAGGTCCGATGACCTCGCAAGATCCTCCGCCGCCTTCGTGGCCTCACAGCGGACGAATACAGATGAAAAATGTTTTTATGAGATACAAAGCTGACGATCCGCCGGTTTTGAAGGTCTGTAACTATTTCGGTTTCTGGAAAAAAATATCAATATATTTTTTTTTATTTCTCGACTATGGAGAACGTGTATTGATAAATATTGCGTTTATTACTTTTGTCTCGACGTGCAGAATTTAAATATGATGATAGAACCCGGTTGGAAAGTTGGCGTCGTCGGAAGAACCGGAGCCGGAAAATCGTCGCTGATATCCGCGCTGTTCAGACTGACCGGCGATGGATTGGAAGGCGAAATCCTGATAGACGGACGAGACACGAGTAGCGTTGGTCTTCAGGATCTACGCTCCTGCATATCGATTATTCCTCAAGAACCGGTGCTCTTCTCGGAAAGTCTGAGGTATAATCTCGATCCGTTCGGAAAATATCCGGACAAAGCGCTGTGGGACGCTCTGCGGGAAGTCGAACTGGGAGACGCGGCATTGGATCAAAAGGTCACCGAGGGAGGTACGAACTTTAGCGTTGGACAGCGGCAACTCATTTGTCTCGCGCGAGCGATATTGCGAAATAATCGGATTCTCGTACTCGACGAGGCGACGGCTAATATCGACACACGGTAAGTCGAACCTTTTTTTCTTACATTGTAATCGATTATTTAATTTTATGATTTTTTTTTATAGAACCGACGCGCTAATTCAGAAAACTATAAGAACGAAATTTGCGAACTGCACCGTTGTTACCATAGCCCATCGCTTGAATACCATTATTGACAGCGATCGAGTATTGGTAATGGACAGCGGAACTATGGTGGTACGTAAATGCGTCGACGAATTAATCATTTTTTTTTTCAATTTTTTCATTTTGTTTACTCAATGAGATCATTTATCTTGGTGGCAGGAATATGGATCACCCTACGAACTTCTTTGCGGCAAACCACACGGATACTTTGCGCAAATGGTGCGCCAAACCGGCGATGTAATGGCTTCGAGTCTCGTGAGTTACGTGACGATTGCTCATCAGCGTGAAAATTCTCGAAGTTAAAAATCCAATCAGTAGATCAAACCATCATCGTGAGCGGCGCATTTTTTATTCGCCTCAGTGACTGTTGTTTTCCTCGTGTATTGTTTTTTTTTTTGGCGACGCGTGAAATTCGTATACGTGTACAAAATGTATTTATTGTACTATCCTTAAGTGCTAATCTTACATATGAAATTCTTTACCTATACCGGAGGAACGAGCAGTAAGCTTACTGTTGATTTCGTTATATTTCTCTCTCTCTCTCTCCCTCTCTCTCTCTCTTTCTCTCTCTATATCTCTTCCTTATGTTTTTTTATTGTTAAATTTCTAATCATAAAAAAGTGTGATCGTCGACAGGACTCAGAGATCTATCGCCGCTTTGCTGTTGTGTTACGAATATGTTTTGTGGCTTTGCGATTGAATTTGCCTGGTGAACAAAAAATATAACAAAGAATTACAAATTATTCTTATCTCTTTTTCCTTTTTTTTTATAAAACAATAAAAGAAATTTATCCAATTACCTGAGAGACGATCGTGGTGTTGACATGAGCGCTGTTCGCCACACCGACGACGACTCTCTTCGGTACCGTTGCTGTCTGCTGCTGCGTCAAATGCGACTTTACCTGCTGAATTCCCGTTGGTTGCGCAACTTTAATCTGCTGCGATTGCTGTTGTTGATTCGACTGGGTTTGCACTTGCTGCTGTTGCTGTATCGCGTTGCTCGCGATTCCCGATGCCGTCGGAGTCTGCGAACGCGATTGCAATATAACGAATTTTTGTCCGGTTGCTGTCGGCGTTCCGGTAGGAGTTCTTCCGGTTCCAAGCATTATAGGCCGTCCGGTTGGCTGTTGCGCTGAACTCGGCGTCGATACTGTAATGTTTTCTAATCAGAAGGTCTTAGTACTCAGAACGAGCAAATTCGATACTGAATGATCGGTTTTTATTAATTTTTTCGATTGATTTGTAACGAAAAAACCCTGCTTACCCGCTTGAACGATATTTTTCGCCGTAGTAGTCGTTGTGGGTTGTTGACTCGTTGTCAGCGTTGTAGTAGTCGAGGGGGTCGTCGCCAATGCAGTTGGCTGAGCGCGAGCTTTAGCGACCGCGGTGCAGAGCGTCGGTCCTATGTAGCCGTATTCCTGTTTGTATTCCTCGACGAAATCCGGCGGCGAACGTATCGTTCTTAAAATCGGAGCTACACATTTCTGAAATTTATTGTTCGATAAAAATCTCGAATTGATTTTTAGAAAACAGATTCGTTCAATGGTTTCTTTTACATACCACTAAGACATTTTTAATGTGCCCGGCGGCGTTCTTGTCGACGTTTGATAGAGCAGTTCCCTCGACACAGCCTTCTATACGATCGGATATCGCCTTTATCTTTGGTATAACCAAAGCCTTGATGACTTCGGGTCCCAACTCGCAAAGACCGCCGATCGCCCCATACAAAGAGGCCAACGGCGTCTACGATTTAATGTTAATCGATCACGAATTGATTTTTTTTTTTTTGGGATATTTTCTTTTTTATTACTTCAATTCTACAACTTACTTGGCTATTTCTCGCCAACGCCTGACTGAACATACGAGTTACCCTCGTCTGTACGTTGTTTGTCGACGTGTTGAAGTTTCGACATATTTGCCCCATGAGTCGCGAGGCAAAATCACGGAGAGCCCAGTGATTGTCGAGTTCGGGTCTCATGCATAATTGCCGAGATACGATGCACGTCGCGACGGACGGTATTAATTCGTGAAGCTTTAATAATAATTTTTAAAAATGTTAAATGAATAGCGAATGTGCGAATGGATATTTGAGACAAATCGTTGAAAATTCATTCGCCCTTTACTCACGTATTTTTCAAGGTAAAGACTCGGATTATCGAGGAGCGCCTTTACCATTCTCATCAGATAAATTAGAAGCGCGAGATTGTTCTGCACAACGTTAACGCGAACTCCCTCAGCTATGAAGGTGCACATTCTCGCGAGCATCTCGTGAAGACCCGGATCTGCCGACAACGATTGAAGAGCCTCTGCTCTTCGTGCCTCGTCTGCGCCAACGCAAGCCTCCGTGATTTCCTTGTAATACAATTGTTGCTCGACGCTTAACTCATGAGTTGCCAGTTGCTTCACGTGAACGGTCTCGACGTTACGGAGCTTTTGACTCTTCCCGCCCCCGCCGGGCTTTCCAACACCCATACTTTGATTTTTATTGGAAAGTTTACTCGTTGGATCGACGCTCTCCAATTTTTGGACATCTGTAAAAAAAAATTGTATAAATTAAGCTAATAATATTGGCATTTATTTTTTATAATGATAATGATATAATGATAATCAGTAAATAACAGTACAAATTTTATCAATTGATACAAAATAAATAATAAAAAATTATTATTTGTATCAATGTTAATAATATTTGATTAAATAAGTAAATAATTACATTTTTTTTTTCAACAAAATTTTTGTTAACAAAAGCAAATTAAATTGAAAAAAAAATGTATTACCTTTGGAGACAGGTGGCGGATTTTCAGGAATAGTTGGTTGAACACCGTCTATGCAAAGCCAGTGAGCTCTTAGCGTTATCTCAAGTGGTAATTTAGGCCACGTCTGACCCCCCGACATGGACAACATTTCATTGAGATCAATTTCCTTGTCCTCGACAAAGTGCAGTTCCCTCCCACCGCCGGATGCAAAACGAAAAGGAATGTGATCTTTGGAAAAAAAGCCATAAGTCGGCTCGATGTTTTTTATTTTCAAAGCGTGATCTATGTCGTGAGTCGTCATTCGCTGACGTTTTCCGTGTCTCATACACTTTGCAGCGTCCTGTGGATACGAGAAAATAAAAAATCGAATGAGGGGGTTATGTTGCGTGATATTTGAAAATGCGTTCGTTCCGCGTAAATTGTCGAAACTTTGAATTCGAACGTGGACACCGACCTGTATGATCTCTTTCAGTCTGTAACTCACGTCCTCGGCGAGATCTTTGGCAGCCTCGTCCGGTAGATTTCCAACGCCTATGCTCTCGGCAATAACTTTCATCGACTCCTGGGACAGAGTCGTCCCGTATATTGAATCGTTATCATTCATGTCGAACGAATTATGAACGTTACAACCCATATGTCGAAGAAAAAGTCTTTCACCAATCTCTATGTTATTATTATGTTTTTTATAGTGATTTCCATCGATTCCAATTACGCCACTTTGTTATACACTTATTTATCCACGGATTTATCGGTCACAACAAACGACCGACAAAGTAACCTCAGAACATCGCCGAAGCCATTGCCGCCATATCTAGCGCGAGCCGACTGAAGTCAGCGCCGCGAGTCTCCGATCCGTTGTCTACTGTCGATATTTTTTTTTTTCGTTCTTTTTTTTTCCGTTTCCCGCCAACGCTGTCGTCGCTGTCTGCGCGCACGGCGCGTCGATCTCGAGAGAAAGAGAAAACACAAACTTAACGGCTATCTTCACGCTAGACATATATGTCAAATAATAATAAACAAAAACAATAAAAAATGCTTTCCACATTCAGAATTAAATTTTATTCCGAACTTCTTGGTTGTCGTTAATCGTACGTCCAGTTTATCGCGTTAAAATTATGGGTACAAAAATATTAGGCGATATTCACAACGATTTGAAACTTCTCATCACAGCGATTACCGGTTTCGAGGTACGTTATTTTTTTCAGGTTATGTATCATCTTGTGTACTCGAAAAACAAAACTTTGTCAACTTTTTGCATCTTTAGGATTCGGACGAAGGTTTTCGAATATGCGAACGTTACGTTCTCTCGAATATCAAGCATCATCGCTATTTATCCGTCGACGGACACGCGACTAAACGCGCCATCGAGAATGTGTCAAAGAAATTTTCTATTCACGGCAAGTACGAGGTCGCTAAGAAATTCAACGATCTCGTAAAATCGTTGCTCACGAGTTTCGACTTTGAACATCATCCGCAGTATGATCTGCAATGGTCTTTACTCACCCTTTTGCTCAATTTGTCCAATGAGACAAACAAATCAGATCTGACAAATCTACATGCCTCTAGAGGCGATCACAGTTTAAATCAGACTCTCGCAAAACAGAGCGAAGTTCCTGAAGAAATTGATTGGGGACAATACTTGAAGGAGGGGCAGGAGGAATTTTTCGACGACTACCATAGTAGCAGCGAAAGTGTAAGAATAATATAATGATTTTGAAATATTCCATTATCATACTAAAAAATCTCGACCAATCACGGCACGAATAAACCGATAACAATACAAATATCGAACCTTCAATAGTGAATATTCAAAAGTCGATATATATATCGCCACCAACTCTTTAAGAGGGGATTCCACATTATCATATTTATGCCACATGCTAAAGTAATTTGTGATTAAAATAAGTAAAAAATCAATTAATCATAACGATGATGTTTATTAATGTATGGTCATTAATTAATTTGAATTTTTTTATTATTTCGATTACTCTTTTAATATAATAGCAATAATAATGATTATTATTATTACCATTGACTATTTTTTTTTGTTATGAATTCCATTTGTATATGGAATAAATTGAAGAATATGAGATTAAAGAACGATCCTGGCAATTCCCGGGCGATATTTATTGCAGGAATGGTCCGACAAAGATGAAGAACCAGACCCGCCGCCAGCATCACCGGAAAATCTCAATCCCTCGGGCGATAATGCTCTTGTCAGCCTGTTGCCTGTGAAAAGAACTCAACATACTTTGGACAAACTCTCCGAATATCTAGCAGAGGAGGTGAACTCCCGCAATTGGTTGGCTAGCAACGTGCAGAATTCATGGTGGAAGGATTTAGAATGGAACAATTGCGACACGAATAGCCAATTTTCGGACGCTCATCTCTGCGATCTGTGGTAAAAAAAAATGCGATATTTGTTAGATGATAATTATCGCCACGGCGCAAGAATTACACCGCCGTTAATTCGCCAGGAACAGAAACGCGCTGAGAGGATCGAAAGTTTGCAGTACGTTGAGCGAATATCAAGCGTGCAGAGAGTTACTATGGATGTTTCACGTTCCCAATCGAATGGCAATTTTTCAAAAGAGCCCCGACGATCATTTCAGCGTCTGCGCAAACGTCTCGATACCGAGTCTAACACCTGTTAGTAAAACCAATTTAAAAAAAATCGCAAAATAACGGTTATTGCGTGAACACCGAGATTTGAGATATTTATTAACTTTCAGAACGCTTTCGGAAGTATTCTATCGCAATACTGTGAATTTTATGGGATGATAAACGAGATAGAAACTTTTGGAAAAAATTTGTATAAGCGTTACGATACATCGGACACTGAGAAATTGCCGCCACTCACGTATGAGGAATACAACGCCGCTGTATTCCAGCATCTCGTCGAGCTGAGAATGGAAATATTGAAAATTGAACAACGAATAATGAAACAGGGTACGTTGCCGATTGTCGCTATGACACACTGAATTTTCCAAAACAAGAGTAATGTTTACTTGTTTATTATCTACCGTAGATGATTGCCACACGTTTCTCACGTTGTCAAGAGACTTGAAAGAGCATATGAAGAGCGTGAAAATGATCCATGAAATACATCGAGCTGTTATAATCGATTGGAAGGTTTTTCCGAATTGGAAATGCGCCACAAAACTACTGTCGGGTTTGTATCAAGAAGTTCAAAATTCGAGTAGTCGAGAACGAACCAATCTCTCCGCGAGTTTGTATCTCTCCAGTCTCAAAGTCTATTTGGACATAATCGCTACTTGGCTCAGCGAAGGACGTTTCGAAGATTGGAGAAATGAATTTTTGATATCGAGGTACCGATTTCTTACCAACGAGCATATCAACATTTTTTCAATGAGACTGCTAGTTCATGTTTTGCAGAGTACCGAAAACTGGAGAAAAATCAACAGTATCATCCCAAGAGATTCATAGAACGGAAGCCAATGAGAAAGGCGAACATTTTACGGTGCAACCGTTGGATGAGAATTGTTTGTCGGATCCTGTGATAAATCTGATATATCGTAAAGTGAAACACATGGGTAGAAACGTAGAATTACTCGTAACGTTGGATCGGATATCCGATACATGGGAAATGAACGCCGAACGAGATGGTACAAAAATTACTGAAAAATTCCTCTTTCCTTAAAAAATAGAAGCGTCGCGACATTTTGTAGCGAAAGACGTTACAAAGAAAATTTGCCTATGTTTTTTTTTTGCAGCTCCGAGAATATCGTTAAACGACGAATTTCTCAACGAGGTAACGTTGGAATTTTCAAAGTACAATTTTACCGATCACGTCGACACGGCCGACGCGATCGCACCGATCGGGGAAGCGTCGAGAGCCGCTATTGATCCCGACATAGACGACAATATAATGCAACAAATGTTAAAAATGGACAATCCGTTTCTGATGAAAGCTTTCGAAGAATATCTCCCTACGGATTTGTTTCCATCGAGAGACAGTGTGGACGCCAAGGAGAAACGCGAAGAAAATCCTCCTACGATCGGATGGGGTCGATCTATATTTCGCAAACTCGAGAGTATCTCGGTAACTGCCGTATTGCCTTTTCGAAAGGTTCTCGAGAATGTTTTAGAAAAAGTTCTCGATCGGCATTACAGCTGTGCCAGTAAATTGGTCAAAGATATATTGGTAAGCGAATACAAACTCGAGGAGCACTTGAAACTTATGAGATGCGTTTACATGATGGAAAGGGGCCACGTTATGACTCAATTTTATCAGCAGATGTTCAACGAGGTATGCGTTTGTATAAAATAACAAAATAGCATCCCAAAACCCTGTCTTTTTTTTTTTTTTTTTTTTCAAGTAATTTTTTTATTGTCAGGTCGAGTCGTCGCCAACGTGGAACAACGCGAATTCGTTGACTTGTATTATTCAGGAAATTTTAGCGCAAGAATGGCCCGATTCGAGCTCTCGGTGGTCGATAACCGTCGACGACGTTAGAACTCATCAAGTATTACAAGCGGCCGATCGAGTGATTCTCCATTACGCGATAGGCTGGCCGGTCAACATGGTGCTGAACGATGAAGCGCTCGAGAAATACAACGCTGTCTTTAGGTTTCAATTGAAATTAAAATGGGCTCTTTGGACGCTGAACAATTTGCGGTTTCGGGATCTCGAGGAAAAAAAAAAGGGCGCTATGCGCGACAAGATTCAACACTTTTACGCGAGAAGACTCGAGAGTCTGAGATTTTGGCTGATGCATGCCATTGGCTCGATACACGCGTATCTTGCTGGTCAAGTTTTACAGGGTTTCGGTATCGCCCTCGAGAAACACTTGGCATTGGCCGACAGTTTAGATACGATAATAACGGGTTGGTAGTTGGCAATTGCAGTTAACAAAACGATCGGAATCCGATACATAATCGTATAAATTTTTAGCGCATAACGAGTACCTGGAAAAAGTTCACGAACATTGTCTACAGACCGGCGAATTCGAGGATTTGATGGCAACTATTCACAATGTACGTTATTGCGTTCGATTATTGCATTCTATGGCGTAACGCATTAGTCTATACTCCACGGAAAAACCTTTTTTTCCTCGTGAAATAATATACTATTTTTTATGCACTTCTATTTATAGTTGCTCGGTATGTGCGTTCACGTTCGCGATAGATGGAAGCGAGGAGCTTCGGCCCTCGTCGCTGCGGATCTCGATTTACTGGAGGCGAGTTACACGAAATATCACACGTATATCGCTCTCGCGCTGCACAACGCCGTTCAGCATAAAGACGCCGATTACTGTAAGTCCGATGTTCCAGCGACAATATTGCACAACATGTTTCAATTGAATCTTCCGGTATTTAAATACAACTGATAATAAGTAAAAATAAAATTAAGCAAAGGTCGTCGAACGTCGAATAGGACGACACGGTATTTACGCGTGAAATTATGTTGAAAAAAAATTATCCCGCATGTCGAAAAACTAATGAAATTAATAATCGACAAGCTACTAAGACCGCATGTCCACACGAAATTAGTCGAAAAAGCATTGAAAAGTACGTTTTTTTCTTTTTGTTTCCAGTGACTGGCTTGAGATCCGCTTTTAACTGCAGTATGCCGTGCGCCTAACTCCCATCGATTATAGATATAAAATATATCTTTGTAAATAATACATCACATTCAGTGTAAAAAAAAAGGAACTACCAATAACGTTAATCCCCTAAACTGCCTAATAACTCTTTAATAGTAATTCGTAGCGATAAATTATCAAAACATTTCTTTACGCAAATAAAGAAGGCAATTCGGTGTGAATTGTTTGTCGCAAACAAAGTTTTAGTTTATCCCTGAAAACTGTTTTTTTCCCACTTCCTTCGTATCGATTTTTCAGATAAATTGACTCCGTCGGCGCGAGAATACGTCGAACGTGACGATCGTACCGAGAATACGGATAAAGTCGCTGAGACCGTAGACGATCGCGTGACCGATCTAAGTCGCGATTTATTAACGGAAGTTGCTCATCAGAGTTTACCACCCTCCGGCATCCCCGTTCCCGTTCCAACGCTCGTACATAAAAGAATTAATTACTGGATCGACAATGGGTACGAAATATCGGAACCCGATCCTCGCTATATATCGCACAGTTATTCACAAATCCGCGCGCTTTTTCGATTTTTCTACCTTTGCAGCGTAGAGCCACAATTGCCTGAATACATATCACTGAATCAATACGATCAAACATTTTCGTACATTCGTTGGTATCATTACGAAGAACATTTTCTCGCATTGAATCGCTCGTCTCACGAGCTCAGTGTCGAACTCGCCGAATTTATAAACGAAAACTTGGCTGACACGTCGGGAAAACGTTAATAACGATTACGAAAAGCAAGTTATCAATGGCATATATATATATATATTTTATACACACGTATCAAATAGTTATAACGTAAACACGAGGAAATTAATGTTAAACATCTTAAGTTCTATGTTAATTGCTTTTTGCACCATTTACAGCGATACGTCGTTCAGACATTTGTTTTTTTTTTTTTTTTTTTTTACAGTACAACGATATACGACTTGTAATCGATATTTTCGGGACAAATAGCGAGAATGAAGATTCTGCGTGGGGCGGAGGGCGGTCATTGTTTGTCATGTTATGATTAATTAATATATTCCGAGCTGTTTTAGTAATGAATTAAATCACTAATTTTTGCCGAGGGTTACAATAAACTCGGATTATGTTCCCATTGAAGCAATTTTTTTTTTTTTGAAGCTCGTATTCACGGATTTATGTACACGGATTACTCGAGACAAACGGTTGCAAATAAACGTTTTTTTCTCGTGTCAATTAGAATTATTCGTTATTATTTTAGACTACGAGATGGCACCGACTTTACGATTTTTTGTTTTCTTTTTCGCTATCGAACACAAACAGAGAAGCAAAACAAACAAGGAAACTTTCCAATAGCTGTAAATGCAATTGGTTGTACAAAATATACAAATTATATTGACTTCTTTTTTGCTTTGATGAAACTTGTCGATTTATCTAAAGAATTTTATTAACTCTGCGCGAGAACAACTGTTCCGTTTTGCGTCATTGTTCCAGTTTGCGTCGCCGGCGCCGTACTCGATGACTCGTTTACACTCGCAGGCGATGATGAGTGATTGTTCGCGCTCGCCGCTGCTAATGCCTTGTTTCGCAATTCGAAAACTTGTTGAATCGCTTTGCGGAAGCATAGAAAGTTATAATCGATAACACCTGAAGAAAATGTTGAGTTAATACGCGTTGTGTATTGCGTTTCAATTATTCCTTATTGTTTTTTTCGATTAATTAATCAGTGGGACTTACCTTGTCGATCGAAATTGTCCTCCCGAAGGATACACACGAGAGCCAAAAATTTGTTGACTTCGCGCAAGTAAAGTATCGTACCGTTGTTAAGTTTTATGAGACTTGAGCTCTGATTATCGAAAGCCGTGGGTTCCGCGTCTTCTCTGATTCCGTAGATAAACGACACGTCGATCACGACGTCTATCATATCACAACAGAGTTCGTAACTCTGCATATCGACCGGCGAACTATCCGTAGCAATGTATATCTTCGAAACAACGTCGAAAAGAAAAGCCTTCTCGATCGCCGAATTCTACGAAACACCGGGGGCGTTAAATAAAAGTGATTTTTCATAAAAATCGATATACAATCGTTAGTCGAAGGATAAATCTCACCGAGATTAGTATATTCAAGAGATTCTCCAATGTCGGCAGCTGGGGTATCAATTTTTGGACAACTTTGCTGAACGCCTCGAAAATGCTGTGATCGTAGATCGACGTTAAATGAAAACTTAGATGTATTTGGTCGTATCCTGCAAGCAAAAACAAAAAATCGAATGACTATTGAAAAAAGAAAAAATATCTAATGTAAATTAAAATGAATAGTGTAATAAAAAATAACTATTTCCTACTAATTATTCATCGTGATTATTATTATGATTGATTATTATTATTACTATTAATAATAATAATAATGGTTAACTTATTTTTTTTTTTTGTTATGATTTACCAGAATCTCCCAAATCGTCGTTGGCCCGCGTGTGAATATCTCTCTGTGTTTCCATCTTATAATCGTCCGACAGACCGTCGACTTTGTGAATGAAAACTTCAAATTTAATCGCCTGATTGACTTTGTAGGCTTTGGTGACAGTGAGGTGAAGTTTGTTCAACGCTTCCATATAATCATCCTGAGCATCAATAACGAAGACGAGAGCTCCGCAACCGCCAAATATCATGTCGCTGTCAAAGGTCGGATCGAAAAAATCAATTTGTCCCGGAAAGTCCCATATTTGAAACTGTACAAAGCTTGAGTTGCTGATGTCATCCTTAATGATTTTGTTGGTACTTTCCAGGAAAAGTGTTTCGTTTGGCGACATTTTGTGAAAGACTACTTTCTGTATTGACGATTTGCCGCTTCTGAAATTTTTTTTTGGAAATTTAATTTTCTTTTCTTCGAATTTCTTTCTTTTTCTTTTGGCGCATAAAAGTTCTGACAAATTACCTTCTCAGGCCCATGAGAAGTATTCTAGGCTTCTGTTCACCGGCTAGCAGACCGGTGGAGCTATCGCCTTCCCCATCGAAAGGCGTGTATCCAAAGTCCTGAGGAAAAGATCCCACATCATACCCAGCTTGGTACTGATCGTCGTCGTCCTGTAATTTCGGAGCAGGAATAGGAAAAAAAACTCATAAAATGACCCTCAAGTTCCAAAACAATAACGAAAAAAACAGCAATAACTTCAATGACTTTTTGTGCGACCGTAATTGACGAGTTCTTATCGAAACACAAAACAAAAAGAAATATCTGTTATCATTGAACTCACCATGTCTCGAAGTAACGAGCCGCCAGCAATCACAAAAAAATTATTCCACGCTGGCGTGGCGTGGACACTGAGAGGTCGCAAAACAATTCGACGTGTGATCCCCGTACAACAACGATCGTTCGATCGATTGTTATTAAGACAACGTAACAATGAGATTATCTTGCTTGTTTATGTTTTACGGAAGATGTCAATTTTCGACAGGACATACTTCCCGAGCCATCATACACGCATGATCACACGACTGGTTAACACTGTACGACGGGGATAGCATCACATATGACGATAAGCGTTATCCACAGCTGACCCACCCAGCAGCGTAACAAGAGAGTGGTTGCACACCAATTTGATGAGATCACACACACGATTGTTGTTAAGAAGGAAAGGGTGAAAATATTTCGATGTTTGAGTGGTGGCGCTATGACGGAGACGCGTGACGAATCTCTGTATACGCTTTCCGATTGGTTCGGTAGGTTCGATGTCGTGCGATGCGCAAATTGCAGGAATTTTAATTCAAAACGTTTACTTTACGATCGTCTTTAAATTTTTTCAAACTATTCACTTTTCGAAAGTTTTTCATAGCATTAGGTTTGTATGTCACGCTAAAGAAAAAACGAGAAAAAAGTCACAATTTTCTACTACTCGTCCCCGTTATAGCGAGATTCCGCTGGTTTCGCGCGCCCCTAGTGAAATCGAGCCTTAAGCTTTTCTGACTGAGTGGTGCGAGAATCAGTCCCCCCTTCGTACTCAAGAAGGAAAGTTCATTCCGTTCATTCATCTAGCGTTAGCCAGAGGTTGAGTTACGGAAGTTGCCATTTTGTGTTTGAAATTTGTTGTAACGTTTGAATAAAAAAAGTTATCGGTAAAAAAAAAAAACAAAAAAAATGTCTAATCCAACGTATAAAAAGGTGACACATTGCATTTTCGACATGGACGGTCTGCTTCTCGGTAAGAATAAAATACACAGATGAACATTTTAATATTCGGGAGAATCTCCTCGTGACATTCGCGTGTCTCGGTGAGCGAAATTTTCTCATCAATCAAGGAATCATTGCATGATGCAATTTAGCGACATTGCGTTAGCGCGATTTACGAAAGTACGTCGCCGAATAATGCTCCAGATAATTTACGACGATTAGACCGACTCGCGCGTAATACGATCGAGTTGTGACATTGAAAATTTTCCGCGATATCCGTCGTCGTTTAGAGTTATCTCCGAACATCGTTATCAAATATGTCAATGATTATCATCGTTTGATTCTCGTCAGAAAAATTCATTCAAAATGAATAAACGGCGATCGATCGACGATTTTACCGAAAGGCACGAGACAAACGCGTCAGTCCCATCTGTCAACTTGGCTTGAAATCGTTCCAAACAGCACAACTACTGTCTCAATGACAAATGTTTGGAACTTATCAGCTGTCGAATTCTTACGCAATTTTTTTCACATCCGCCAATCGACGCTCGAACTGTATTCAAATATTTTGATTATTGATGAACAATGGGATGATGCAATACCGGAAATTATGACTTAACGCGAATGCCAAATATTTCAAATGCTAATAAAATTTTGTGCAATTTTTTCCAAGACTTTCATTTTATTTCATCCTTTTGGTTCTCCAAGCTCTCGGCGTGTTACTAACTTACGATAATACAAATTTTTGCAAACAGACACGGAGCAACTTTACACAGTGGCGTATAATCGTATTGCAAATAAGTATGGCAAGACATTTACTTGGGAGCACAAGGGTCAAACTATGGGGCTTCAGTCGCACGAGAGCGCCATAGCCATCGTTAAAGCTTTAGAACTCCCCATAGCTCCCCAGGAATTAACGGATCAACTTCTACCTATATATGACGAATTATTTCCAGAGGCGCAACTTTTGCCAGGTATTTGAAAAAAATTCGTTACAAATTAATCTATATGGTTTTCTTCTCTTGTTCTCTCAACAGATACGGAAAGCGTTTACAAAAAAATATATTCTAAGATAGTAGCAAAATTTGGGCATACGTATGGAGGAGATTTGGCATACTCTGTACTCGGACGTCCAGAGAGCGTAGGAGCAGAACTTATAATAGATCACTATAAGCTACCGTTAACTACCAACGAGTTTCAAGAACAATACCATCAAATGCAGCAAGAAATGTTCACTGACGTTAAATACATGCCAGGTCCAGAAAAAAAACCAATCAATTTTTCCCTGTTTATGCATTGTGGGCTTTGTCAGAATTTTCCTTTATTTAGAGATGCAATTAGTCAAATACAATTCGCCTTCCATTGCTTCAAACACTCGCATAATAAATGTCACGTTTGTTCGACTATTTCTTTTTTTTTTTCTCATCAAATTAATTTGTTTATTTAACGGAGTAATGCCACATGCGTAAAATCATCATCATGCCAATTGTTTCTCATTAATTGTAAAATATACAAATAGATTTTTTTTACCGGGCGCAGTTAATCGCCGAAAAACGAGCCAAATTAAGTATTTAATTTTTTTCGTCAAAAATGAAAATCGTATGAAAAATTGACCATGAACGATTTTTTCTAAGAGCGTTATGAATATATAAAACATCGCAGGAGTTTTGTTTTTTTTTTTTTGCGGAAATTAAAAATATTGCGCAATCCGAATACCCTTAAAACAGAAAAATTCTGGGATACTTTTTTATACGATTTTTTATTTCACGATACAAAAAAAAATGTGTGAGCGAAATGAAGCATTTTATTTTTTCATCGTAAAAAAAATCGCATAAACAATTCTCCGTGAACAATTGTTCAGGGTATTCTGATCGTATAAAACATATCGTGGAAAAAATTAACTCGAATTTTTTATATTGGAATCGAACGATGAATTCTGGCAATTTTTTTATACTGTTTTTTATTTCACGAAGAAACAAAGAAAATGTAATTATTTGCCTAAAATCGATTGTCTATAAATAAATGTAATTCATCGTCTTCATTTTACCAATGTATAAACGTTAAAATACACGCAAATAGATTTGCGAGGCATGAAATACACGGTGTATGGCAATTGTTGTTTGCGATTTGTAAAATAATTATATCAAAAATTCTTCTTGTTAATAGAGTGCTTCTAACAATGGAATGTGAATAGCGGCTAATGGGTTTACGATTCATTCGACGACATTCGTTTCTGAGTCACAAGTATTACGCGTAAAGCTTTTAACGATGTCGAATAACAGTTCTATTATATCCCTTGATGAAGCTATCGTCTCAGTGATAAATTGAACACTAACTGAATGTATTATAACGCGAGAGATCGCGGGGGTATTAGCGACTCGGGCATCTCAATCGATTGTTACGCGACGAAACTATATCGATCGTCGTCTATAAATTGGCGGGTTTACACTACTTTGCCATGGCAATACGGGTGTAGAGGGTATCAAGAAGACTTTTATGTTTCTTCTTCGAAAAAAAAAAAAAAAAAAAAAACGAAATAAAACATCGAAAATCGTATACGAAGATTTTCGCATTGTAAATTACGGGCGCACACACACATTGCATAATTAAAAATGCGGCACCAAATCTGTAATTCATACCATCCATTTCGATCGATGTAAAAATTCAACATTTTTTAACGGCTCGATAACGATTTTCGTATTGTGTGTAAAAAAAAAAAAAAAAAAAACAGGTGCGGAACGAATTTTGCGGCATCTGAAAGACAACAACGTACCGATCGCACTGGCAACAAGTTCAACGGAGAAGAGCTACGAGTTAAAGACGCAAAAATCGAAAGAAGTTTTTGCGTTATTCCATCACAGAGTACTGGGAGGTTCGGATCCCGAGGTGAAGCACGGAAAACCGAGTCCGGATATATTTTTAGTCGCGGCCAAGAGATTCCCCGACAACCCTGACCCGGCGTCGGTACGTTTAGATCGATAATGCTTTCTTCCTCGTGCCTGCGGTCTATCCGACAAAAAAAAAGACGCTGTTCTCCTTCCCGAAATTGCAAGTTTATAAATTTATTGCAGTGTCTGGTGTTCGAGGACGCGCCGAACGGCGTACAGGCAGCTTTGAACGCGGGAATGCAAGTCGTCATGGTACCGGACGAGAATCTACCAAAAAGTTATACCGACAAAGCGACACTCGTCTTGGACAGTCTTACGAGTTTCGAACCCGAGAAATTCGGCCTACCAGCGTTCAAAAATTAGACAATGCGCGTACGCGAAATTAATTTAAAAAAAAACACAAAAGTCTAAAACGGATTAATAATCAGATGCTGGGCGAGAGATAGTGTTTGGTGCGCCGCGCAAAGTGGCGCATACAAACAACGCGTGCAGCCGTACTATTTCAAATTTCATTTAAAAACGGAAAAAAAAGTAATTCTCCTATATTTTAATAAATAGTTGTATTTACGAGTTGTAAACTAACGCATTCTACTCTCTACGATCAATGATGAGAAAAGAATGCGATCCGTCAGGATATAATGGTGGAATAAAGAGACGCAAAAATACTTGAACTATGAGTCTAACTATGTTGTTGGTTTTTGCTTTTTTTATTCGATAAACACTAATTCGATAATCATACATAACAATAGTTTGGCTATCTTACATTTTTTTTTGTTTTTTTTTTTTATGGTTTAGAGGATGCAAGCTGTTGTATCTTTCCCAGAATGTCTTCGGATTTCAAATTTGCCAGCGGCACACAGGTTTCTTTGCCGAATTCTGAAATCACACGAGTGGGAAAAACAAAAAATGTATTCCGCGTTGCGCTGTCAGAATTCGGCATAAGTTTGAAAAATCGATGCTGCGGATGCTGTAACGGTCTGCGTACTTGTGATGTAATGATTATACATACCATAGCGCGCGTAGAGCTTTGGCTCGATAGACGAACACTCGCGTATCAACACCGGGAATTTCGGATTATTTAACTTGAGTGGAACGTACTGCTTTTCCACGAAATCTCTGGAAAAACGTAAATAGATAATAGAAATAATGTTCGATGTTTTGAAAGTCGCGAGATAACCTCGAAAATTTAATTATGACGAGTGTTTGGGTTAAAAAAAAAAATTTCTATGAAAAACGTATACGAATAAGAATCAGCGGGATCGAGTCTAATTCTCTGAAAATATTGGAATACTTTACCTGACTCCTTGACTGGACTTTGACGTTTGACACAATAGAATTCTCAATTCTTTCAAATGTGAACCAAATTTTATCGCGGCCATCTTGACAGACTTCTGCTAGATGCAAAAAAATGCGACTGACTACCGTTAGTGGCGCCACCGGAGGGAAGGCTCTCTCTCTTCTTCGACCGATGAAACGCGACCGACCGACCTTGCGCTCTGCGCTATACTTCCGGTTCATCCGGAAGCGAAAGAATATCCTTCACTTATTTTGGCGATCAAAACTTAAATCATTTAGACGAAATTTTTTTTTTCGATATGTTATGCGTTAACAAATAAACTAAAATGCAGTTTCGGACAAAAATAAATATTGACGTAAGCTTCTAAATTCGAAAGTTATTTATGCTCGTCGAAAAGTTATGACACTACCACCACCGTTGTTTGGTCCTGATTTTCCGTCGTCTGTGCGTGATTATCTGGAAGATCAAGTCGAAGTCTATTGGTATCATCCTAATTTCACGCAGAGCCGTTATCCTCCCGGACAGGAAAGTAATGCATGTTTACTACCGTTTCCACATAAAATTTGTTGCCATTATATTTTTATGTTTTTTCGAAACGTTTTTCATTGATTGTAATATTAAGTCAGCGAAGCGTGTACCCTAATATGCCTGCTCGTCGCCCAACGAATCGCCCAGTCGAAACTCTCAATTTGGAACATTGAAAATTGCCCGAAATTAAATATACTAATAGCCGAGGCTATCCTCGAGGGGAATAAAACGCACGCGTGGATAGTGAGAACGGGTTTAATCCCCCATCCGTATCTGAACACCGACGAAGCTCTGAGATTCGGAGGTCGAAGTCTCAGTAAACTAAAAGAATGGGTACGATCCTCGATTACCAGTTTTCTATCGTCACATCATTAATAAATGTCATATCATTTACGACGCACAGAAATTCCGAATTTATCACGAAAGTATAGAAAAAACTCTTTGCTACAATATCGAGAGTTTTTTGCGCGAATGGTATCAGAATCCCAAAGCAGAGACGTTGTTTATGTTACTAATTACCTGCGGCCGCACGGTACTCTTTATATTTCAAGAACAAACCTACAAGGTAGAAATTCACATATTTATGAATCGGTCCATATTATGCTTCGATAATGTTAGGTCATTAAATTTCGATATTCATTAACTACAGGTCACCCTTTTCGACTCTCATTCTCATAATACTCACAGAAACGTTAATCGGGGATTAGTAATTGCACAAGTAAATGATTCAATTACTATTTCCAAAAGCGCACATATACATATATCGTACAATATCCCTCAATAATTTGGATTTCATAACACAGACATCGATGGAAAAATTGCGGCACCTCTGCGACTGGTATGTCGAGGCTGTTTTGTACAATTGTTTCAACGCCAATGCCGAGAAATACGAATTGGCATTTTTATACGAAAATTGCTCATCCGTATCTTGTTGTAACAATCGCTCGTGCGATTGCGGTTGTCTCGAACGGTAAGAGAAGAAAACCGTGTTACGTGTATGACTTTTCAACGACGAAAAAAAAAACTTAAAAAAAAATTGAACAAATGAATTTTCAATAAAAACGTTCCACTTTTAAGTGTAGTTTTTGTTTCCTTTTTTATTATTTGAACCAGCAAAATTAAACTATATCATATATAGATTTAAATTATGACACATTTATTTACATTATATACAAACTTTTTTTTTCTAAATACATATGTTTAACTTCTATTCTCTCGCGCAATGCTGCAACATACTTTGCACACCTGAGAATTCGAACGTTTACGAATTTTTGGGTATTTCGCGTCTAGTTTTTCGGCATTGCGCAATTTTTTTTTTTTCAAATATTTTGCTCTCTCGTTCTCGATCTTTGAGTAAATACAGTAAATACGTAGGTTCACATTTTTTTTTTCATTAGACTTTTTTCTGTTTCATTACAAAATATACGTCCATCGAAAATATCTTGTTAGTGGACAATGATAATTGAATTTACTCTATCGTATTTTCTTTTCATTATTATTATTATTATTATTTTTTTTTTCAATTTTTTTTCTTTTGTTCGTTCAAAGTGCACAGAGGAAACGTTATATTTAATAAGTAAATGTTTAACGCTCTTAAGCAAGCAGATTCTCGTGTCTTCCCGTTTGTGCTGCTTAAAAAATGTAACGCTCTCCTACGGTCGAGATATTCTTCGACTTTAATCGTTAAACTTATCTAATCGCTCTACCGTTACACTTAAACTTCTATGTCAAACAATTAACGTCGGGTATCCAATTCAAAAATCACTGAACGATCCTTAAATATTTTCAATATTCTTTTTTTCGCTTTCCTTTCCTCAATCACACAGTGTGCCTTTTACGTGTATTCACAATTTTTTTTCGTATCTTTATTCGTGAAAAGCAACGCGATGAAATTACCGAAGTTACCGTTAAGTGTCGTCATTTGAATGGCATGAAAAAAAAAAACAATCTTTAACTCTCCTAAAAAAACTGTAATGAAAAAAAGCAAAAAAATAAAATAAAAATAATAATAATGCGTATAAAAAAAATCTTAATTTATTTCGCCTGTTCGTTTATCACGAATCACAGAATTACACAATATGTAAAAAATATCAGTTATTCTGCGATATTTGAGAACACGAGAGATCGCTTTCGTGAATTCACCATTCAAATTGAATGGAAGTACAAATTAAGAAATACGAAATTAACAAAAAATAAAGACAAACGGCACAACGGCGCGTGACCGTTGTGTTTTAAAATTAAGTTCATTCGTGTTATTTCGTTTTTTTTTTAGTTGTACATATTTTACAAGTGTAGTGTGTAGTGTTTTATAGACGGGGGCATACCTCATATTCTAATAACGATTTTTTTTTTCAACAACATAATCACTAGCAATTACTATCTACAGGTAGTTGTATAAATAAATTTGTAGCTTTTCAAGCCGAGAAACATCTAAAAAGAACACGAACTGTGGTTTCGATTTGTTTTCCTTTTTGTTTTTTTTCCTCTGTTTCTCAATTTAACTTTTCTATATTATCTTGTAGACGTCTGCAAATACCTTGGGTAGTTGAGCAACGCTGTTGTGTGTTTTGATGCTAATTTCGACTGAATCACTTCGTGCGCAGTCATTAACAAAGTATCGCCGAAGATTCATTACTTTTTCCATTTTTTTTTGTTATGTTTCACACTCGTTCGCGATTAAAGAAATATATAGCGTCGTAAGAACTATCATCGAGAGACAAGTGAACTTGCTCCGTGTTGCAATGACTATGCGCGAGGATGACGATTTAACGCTCGTTAAACGCTATAACGGCATAATAGATAAATATCACTTCGAGAATGCGCGATCTTTTTTTTTTTTTTTTTTTAGCAACGCAAAATGAATAATAGCGTTAGTACAACGGAGACGAAAAAAAAAAAATCGATGCGTTAATGATGTTATAGCGACTGACGAACCCGGGGTTGCGCCCATTCAACGAAATCGTCAATTAACACCGGCCAAGCGCCCTCCTCGTCATAGTTGCTCATGTCGGGATTAATCATCAGCGCAAAGTCTAGTAACAGATTCCACGTATCTTTTGGAATTGATCTCTTGTGGTGTTCCTGAAATGTTACAATTGTAAGCAATACTTTGATAATAGTTTCGCATTCGTTTGTCGTTCTTTAAAGATGAAATTCGTTAATTAAATTTCCTTTACCTGCAAAAATTGACACCACAATTGTAGAAACTTGAATTTGTCGTCTAAAACAATGTTCCAGTAAGCGATAGCCATATCGAGGTCCAAACCCTTCTGTCCGGGATTTTTCGCATAGTTGAATGTAAAGTGATAAAAATCTTTAAACTTTTGCGAATCCCGCAGTTCGCCCTCCAAATAATTTAATCTCGCCTTCAGCTTATCTACACTGTCGACTCTAAAAAAAATGGAAAAAAAAAATGAATATATATATATTTTTTTCAGTTATTAATAGAGATATCATTTTGATGAACGTTTATTGTCGAATATCGAAGAGCTTTCTTACCCCAAGTCAACCATTCCAGTCATAAATTCATCCTTAGTAAATTCGCACTGTGTCTCCGCCCGAAATTTCCAAGCGATTATTAAAACTAATTTGCTCTCCGGACTGAGTCCTAAGTCATCCAAAAATTTCATAATACCATCGGCCCCTATTTTTTCCGGCTCATTTGGATCTGCCGATTGTAAATTATGTTCCGTTACGTTGAATCTTTAAATATTGAAAAAGATTGTTTTAAATTTATGGTACGTACCTTGATAACGGCCATAGAGGACATCCAACTTTTTCTTGTCCGCCGAATTCTTGGGTTCTCTATAATATGCGTCAGGATTTTGAAAGTAGTTGTCACTGGCCAGATCCAGTTTCCAATCGTTCTGCGTCAGGCAATAGATCGCCGTTTGTTCGCCAGTTTGCGTGAACGTTATAAATTTCTTAACTTTGTCTCTTTGAGAAAATTTCAGTTTATGCTACAAGGTACAAAAAAAAAGAGAAAAAAACATGTTAGATGATAGGCGTGTTGTTTTTAACGATTTGTCTTGTTTTTTCGAACAATGTCTATAGATAATTCGAGTAATTGTTATTTTTTTTCTTTTTTTCTTTTCGTAATTTAGACGACAATCGCGCGAATCGAGAGCGCGACGAGAGTTTTTATGCAGATTTCGCGTTAGTGTTGAGATTTAAGTGGTTGGAAGATGTATGCGAGAAAATCCGTCGATTGCGAGGGAAAAAAAGATATTGGTCGTGACTATAGGTTAATTTTTAGTAACGTCAAAAAGATTATTCGATGAGTGGTATCGGAAATGGTAACAGCTGATTTTTGTGCTTCGTCCGAACGAGCGCGATAGCACCGTAAGTGGATAAAATTCTGCAATCACTTACCATTTTAATTAATTTTAGGCCCCCGAAAGCCAAAATATTATTCCCCTCGCACGACACTTGACATGAATATGCGCATGTTCTGGTAGAGGAAACTACTACTAATGCTCACGCGAAAAAAAAGCAGCCGCAAACACATCGAAGGGCAAAAAATATATACATCATAGACGTATCGCAACGTTGTTACCAATGCGCTAACAAAGAAATTCACACGTCGAAAATTATTTTATTTGCGGTTGAGAAAACTGACACATTCGAATGACTTCAAGACGAAAAGTCTCATGTGGACGACGACTGAATTAAGACGAAAAAAAAAAATTTTAATAAATTTTGTTTCGCTGTCTTGACACTCAAATTTTAATTTTGCAATAACAATTAAAATGTTATCTAATGAAAGTTGTAATTAATCAAACAATGACCTACAAATGACCAACAATTCAATAAAATTTTCAGAAATTATAAAAGTCATAGTTGCTTCGCTAACTTCACAGAGGTCACATCGGCGACGCGCGCTGCGGCTCTCCACGTGTGTGTACTTCGCGCATAACCTACGTTCGCCCACCGTGTCGTTCCATGTGATATAAAATCGACGACAATGTCTCCCCCGACGAAAAATGTTCGAAAGAGAAAACAGAGTTTGTCGAAAAGCAAAAATGACGATAAAAAAATTGTCGAAGAATCCGAAAATGATTCAGCGGAGGTAAAGCATACAAAATTTTGTAAAACGACGCCAACGGAATGATTCGAGCGGGAGATTAGTCAATTGCTCGACTTGAACAACTTGTCGTTTGTTTGTTTGTTTGTTTTCTCTCACAGGACTCCGGTACCGAGGATTTACTGACCGGAGAATTCAACGAATCCGGCGACAGTTCCGACGACGATATTGAGGAAGGCGATCCGGCCGATTCCGATACCGAAAAAGATCAGCCAATTTTTGGTTCCGACGCCGACGACAATGAAGACGATGAGTTAGATTTTGAAAGCGAATCGGACGAGGATGTGGAATCCGAGGATGAAGATGACGAAGAAGAAGAGGAGGAAGAGGAGGACGATGATGATGATGATGATAATAATTATGAAACCGAGTCAGAAGGCGGCGAACGATCGGACGCGGAAGAAGATTCGGTAGTCGGTAAAAATTTGGCTAAAGGAGAAGCTAAAAGCGGCGTAAATTTAACAAAAAAACATACAAAAGTAGGCAAATGGATAGCTAATGAAAAAACTGATCCGACAAAGGTTAAGCGTGAGGCAAAGGGCATCCAAGGTCTTGCGGAGAATGAAAAAAATAAAACAAAAGATAGTAAAGTTTTAAAGCAGAAGGATGCCGGTGCTGGAAAAACGGAGAATAGTGGGGAGAATACGGACGAGTATGCGAATGATAGTTCGGACGAGGAAGATATACGTAATACAATTGGAAACATACCGATGAAATGGTACGACGAGTATCCGCACATCGGCTACAACTGGGATGGAAAGAGAATCGTCAAACCTCAAAAAGGAGATCAGTTGGATAATTTCCTGAAGAGAATGGAAGATCCCGATTTCTGGAGGACCATAAAGGACCCTCGGACCGGACAAGACGTCGTCCTCACGGAAGCTGACATACAGCTCATAACTAGGATACAGAAGCAAAAAGTGCCTGATGTTCAATTCGACGAATATGCCGTGAGTATAGATTTTTATCGAGTTTATCGAGGCTTGCAATAATACGAATGTATAATTTAACGAAAAGTCGATTAAATAATAATTCAACAGCCGTGGGTCGAATGGTTCACGTCGGAGGTGATGAAAACTCCTCTTCGTAAATTTCCGGAGCACAAACGTTCGTTCCTACCGTCGAAACCGGAAGCTCGGAAGGTATCGAAACTCGTGCACGCGTTGAAGATGGGATGGATCAAGTCATCCGCGGAGATGGAAAAGGAGAGGGAATCGAAGGGAAAGGGACCGGAATTTTACATGCTCTGGAAATCGGACGATCAAGCCGAGGAGATGCGAAGAATTCACAAGCACATACCGGCACCGAAGAGACACTTGCCCGGTCACGCCGAGAGTTACAATCCACCGGCCGAGTATCTCTTCGACAAAAAGGAGCTCAAGCGATGGAACAAACTCAAGACGACACCGTGGAAAAGGAAACTTCATTTTATTCCCGAGAAGTACGGCTCTCTTCGCCAAGTACCCGCCTACCCGAGATACATCAAAGAACGATTCCAGAGATGTTTGGATCTCTATCTGTGTCCGAGAGCGTTCAAGATGAGGCTCACCATAGATCCGGAAGTTCTGGTACCTCAGCTACCGAGTCCGCGAGACTTGCAGCCATTCCCCACGACTATGTCCATGATCTTCAAGGGACACACGGATATGGTTCGAAGCATCAGTACCGAGCCGAGAGGTCAATATTTTGCCTCCGGTGGCGATGATATGACGCTGAAAAGTAAGTTTTACGAGTCGCCTTGATCGAACCGAAATATAGCGACCGATATTTAATTATTTTTTCTTTTCATTCGATTCACAGTATGGGAAATCGCGACTGGAAGATGCGTTAAAACGGTGCCTTGCGGTGGAATTATCCGAAGCGTCGCTTGGTGTCCGAACGAAGCGATTTCTCTGATAGCCGTAGCGGCGGAGAAGAAAGTTCTACTGATAAATCCCGGTGTCGGTGATCGCTTAATTACCGACAAGACCGATAAACTCTTGGAGATTATACCTCAAAGCGATGTTTTAGGTACGTCGGACTTGACTTGCACAACATTTTCTTCGTAATAACGGAAAAATAATGACGAATGTTGAATTGCAGTGAGCGAAAGAGCGAAGGCGGCGATTCAGTGGGAAGAAGCAGACATCGAACACGCGAAAAAAGGGGTGAGAGTCGTATTGAATCATTTCAAAATGGTGAAACAAGTTACGTGGCACGCAAAGGGCGATTACTTCGCAACGGTTATGCCGGATGGTCAGAATCGATCGGTTCTGATAAATCAATTGTCGAAACGACGCTCGCAATTGCCGTTCAACAAATCCAAGGGACTGATACAGTGCGTACTGTTTCATCCGATCAGACCCTTCTTGTTCGTTGCTGTGAGTCACATTCATTCTCGTTAGGGCGATAATCATTCTTGTCCAATTAAACCATTTATTCGACTATTTCGACTATTTTCCCATCGTTACAGACTCAAAAGAACGTTCGCGTTTACGATCTCGTGAAGCAAGAAATGGTCAAGAAATTACTCTCGAATTCGCAATGGATATCGACGATGGCGATACATCCTGCCGGAGACAATATTCTCGTTGGAACGTACGACAGAAAAATGCTCTGGTTCGATCTCGATTTGAGTACGAAACCCTATCGAACTCTCAGACTCCACGGTACCGGTGTCCGCGGCGTTGCCTTTCACAAGCGTTATCCACTCTTCGCTTCTGGTGCCGACGATCGAGGTCTCATAGTTTCTCACGGAATGGTTTACAAGTAAGACATTGTCGATTTTTTTTTTTTTTCATCCCCGAGTACTCTCCCCAAGCATCATTATTTATTCATTTTTTCTTAGCGATCTTCTTCAAAATCCATTGATCGTCCCGCTGAAGCGGCTGTGCAATCACGAAGCCTACAACGATTTTGGAATCCTTGACGTGACTTTCCACCCGATTGAACCGTGGGTGTTCTCCGCCGGAGCTGATTCCACAATACGAATGTATACCTAAGTATCCAAACCTCTTCGACCACCACCTCGATCCAATTATCGAATATACAATTTGTAGAAATATTTTTATTTTCGTCATATACACATAATGTTCGCTGTTCGCATACACACACACACACACAGACATCTCGAAACATACTTTTATTCGAACATTCATACGGACAACTTGAATAATTACAAACAAAAACAAAGCGGATACTTTTTTTTTCTCGCTTCACCGATTCAATTACATCGGAGTACATATATTCAATAATATACTATAGTTCTTCTAGGGACTTGACGTATAGGAACTTCTACGTTGCAGTAAATGCGAAGGTGACTGGATCTTCGGTGTTTGACGGTATATGGAAAATTAAGAAAAAGCGTTTATCAATTTTTTGTTTTTTTCCTCTCATTCCTCGAATAATTCGGGGATTCGACTACGTTATAATCTATGAACGCATTCATCACTTTTTCATATGTATGATTTTTGTCGTTGTTGATTATTTCACATCCGAGGTGAATTTACGAGAGAGGCGAGTGACCGAGGCACTGCCATTCGGGTTCGCCGCATTCGCATGTACGACCCGCGTGTCGTACCTGAAAGACGGTAACAATGCCGCGATTGTCGTCAAATCTACAGCTGATATGCAAGTCGTGAATTAAAAATGTGTAAAACTGATTTCCCCATCTCTGACGGAGATAAACCGATCTCGGATCTTCTCGTAGTACACTCTCGATGACGCGTTTTTGCTCGTCGGTCTTGTCATTCGATATTTCCATTAACTGCGCCAAGGCGCGTTCGTTGAATACGACCGACAGCGACATTGTTCGAGGACGCGATATCCACTCGGGAACTCGTACCTCGAGTGAGCCACTGTCGACTCGAGCAAAATTACTTCCGCCGATGCCCCTCGGGCCGATTTCGGTGCTCGAATTCGTATTAGCGACATCGGGAATAACGACGCCGCCGCTAGGAGCGCTCGTTATGCCGTGAATATTGACGATCGTTTGCGAGGGCGTGAGGGGCTGCGTTTCGAGACCCTCTTCGCCGTCGGGAGCTTCGCGAACGCCCATTCTCACCGGTGAGTTATCGGGCCTCGAGTTTAAAGCTCTGCGATTAATCAGATCCATATCGGTGCCGCAAACGGTGCTCGGACCGTCGGCACCATCCAGAAGTCTCGAGTTTCGAGGGATTTGCCCGTCCGCGGAATCTGCCTCGTCTCGAGCTCCCGCGGTATCGACATCTCGCAGCACGCTCGAAGCCTCCGTTCGAGACCCAAGAAGACTTCGTTCGAGATTGCGGAACGACGAGTTGGTCGGATTATCAGCTGGCGTGTAAGAAGTATCGTCCGTACCGACATTCGTCGATGGAAAATAATTGCGAGAGCCGTAATCGTCTCCCACTCGACTGGGACTACCCTCGAATTCTTCGGCCTGAAGTCTCATCGCAATTTCCTCGTCTCTCGAGATGTTCGGCATTGACGACGAATTCCGACCGTTTCCGATGTGACAAGAGTCCCGCGGAATGTCGCCGCGGCTCTCGCCGTTGTTGAAATCGAGATTCACGTAAATCGGATTTAATCTCCGATCGGCACCGGCGGTTTCCTCTGTCACGGCATCGCGCATTCTCTCGGGCATCGTATCTCGCGACTCGCCACCATTCGAACCGTTGTCCGTCGGTCGGCTTATCAATTTTTCCATGTGCAATGGATTGTCGTACTGCGGTATGTAAGGCTTTATGTCCAGTACCGGGGTCCGATCGACCATGTCGACACCCTCGAAGTAAATAACTTGATTGTCGATCTTGACGATTTTTACGAGACTCAGGCCGATCGGACATGGACGATGAGGCGATCTCGTTGAAAATACACCGGTTCGCGCGCCGTTTAACCGCGGCGGTGCTACTTTAGCGCGCACGTGCGTCGAATCGTTTCTATGAAAGTGAAACAAAATCCTGAAAGAAAGAAGAAAAAACACGACGGAAATATATATTTATGAAAAATTCAAATACAATCGAACGAAATGTGTAATTACAATAAAAAGAAACTTACCACATGTGAGAAAAATCCTGTAAACCGGTTAACGCGTGCTCCGGATTTGTAAATATCGAATTAAAGAGCGTCACTTTTCCCGGAGCGGACTCGCATATTCCTGGCTGTCTTGGCGTTCCCCTCTTGTTCGGAAAACCTGTGTTTATCACGCCTATCGGTTTCAGCTTTAGCGCGTCGTCCAATTCCGAACTGGTACTCGCTTGAGCGGCGCTCGTTAGAGAACTCTGCGCGGAGCATGGCTTTCCATCGACGTAAGACCTTATCGCGTGCTTTATACCGTCAACATCTTTTTCGAGAATGTAACGAAGGTTTTTCACTTGTTGCCTGAAATTTCGGTTACAAAATCATTCTGATTTTTTTTCTCATACTTTTTCGCGATAATGAATAATTAAAAAAAAAAAGCTGCTTGCCTCAAATTATTGATCTCCTTTCTGGCTGTATTCAGCTGGCCCAATAGATACTTTGGATCCAGTTCCGTGCCGTGCAAACTTGCATCCATATCCCACCCTGGTGACACGTTTCAAAAATTATTCATCATAAATCATTCGTTTACACTTATAACGTCGCTTAAACTCCAAAATCAATTACGCAGATGGAACGAAACCAAATCATTCGAAATCATCAAAGCACCGTAAATGTCTTTTTACTATGTTGCGCAAAAAACTATCGTTTATGGATTAGCACCATAAATCTGTAACAATGTGCTTTGTCATGCCGCGATTTGCACAGGCTTAAGGAATTTTCATTTGATGCGTTATTTTTTATTATTTTTTACGTCCAAAGTTAACAAATGTCGTTTAGATTAAAAAATCAAAAAAATAGGCAATCATTTTTCAGAGCGCTTCCGTAAGCGGCTATAGGAGAATAATCAAATTCACACTGGACGTTGAGCAACGAACAAATTGTCTTTGACGACATTTCTATTTACAACACCGACGTTAGGACGGTTTGTTTCATCTTCTGACTCAACAGACAGATCAACGATAAACATAAACATAAATGTAACATAATGGTAATATCATAATACGTTTTCAAGGCTCATTAACGACAAATATTGATTGTACTATCCAGTCTCGATGTCGAATTTATTTATGTTTTACAACTTTTCGGCAAGTTTCGCGGATTGATAGAGGATTTTTCGACAAAATTATTTGCAACAAATATCGATTGTTCTATATACTGTGCCGTGGAATCGATGGAAGAGCATTTTTAAAAAGGCCTGTCAAAACAATCTCAATTGATATTTTTAACAAATCGCGACAAAATTCGATTTGAGTAGATATCGTAAAATAAATGATGCTCTTACCTTTCTTGTCAGTTGTAATCGTCAAACAATATAAACTTTTCTATTCGGTCAATTTTCGAGGTTAAATGTCATCGGCGACGACGAGTATACTCGCGCGCGGTGGTGAGTTTTCAATATCATGCAGCTGCGCTAATGAATTCGTCTGTGTGTGAGTGCGCGTGTTTTCATAGCTCTACAAAAGCTCGAAAGCGCGTTCGAAATTACCGGTAAAGTAACCGAATACGCTTCATTACCAGAAGGGTACGTTCCGAATGAACGCCAGGCGACTTGTCTCTCTTTCTCATCACAAATGAAAGAAAGAGAGAAAAGTCGCCCGGCGCTGGATTTGGAACATACTCCCGAGTTGTTATTTGTTGTGCATTTTCGGATGTGAATTATGTTACACTTTACACACGATACAATAGTTGCGGTCAATGTTTTTTCTAATAAAAATAATAGAAAATAATTTAAGAAAATTGAGAAGTTTTCAAAGATAACGCCGTGGTATTTAGACGAATATATATAACAACACGCGAATTCTATGCACACCCAATTTCGATGAGTTTGCGCGCGCATATACGAGACGCGCGAAGATCACGCGCGCAGCGGGCACACTCCGAAACGCGCTATTCAAACTTTCAACGGACATCGCGCGTACCGATTAGCCGTTGCGACAGCAGCGAAAAAAATCGTAGTAATTTCGAGACAAACGTTAATTCGCTTCTTCCGTTTGAACGAAGAAAAGCAGACTTGTGAATTGTGCAACGGGTATCGAAAATGAACGAGACACGAGTAAACAAGAAGGACAAGAATCAACACATTCAAGTTTTCGTACGAGTAAGGTGAGTATCGTTTCCGAGTGTTTGGCGTCTACGTGCGCATCTTTACGTAGAAAACAGAGAGAAGCCATTTTTTAACGAAATTTCGATAGCCCAAAATGTCAAGGCTCCTCGGGCATATGAATTATCGTTGGCGAAATTAAATCCACTTGAGAATCGAATATTTTTTTCGACAGGCCGACGAACAATGCAGAGAGAGCGGGCAAGTCGTCGACGGTCGTCGATGTCGCGTCCAACAAAGAGATAGTCGTCAGAGAGAGGCCACAGGATAAATCGACTAAAAAATTTACGTTCGACAGAGTCTTTGGACCCGATTCCAAGCAGGTGAGGAAGAAAAAAAAAACGTACTCGACTAGCGTCGATGTAAAAAGAAAAATAAAATGTCAATGTTCCGCTCGTCGTGTTTGCAGCTCGATGTATACACCTCTGTCGTCAGTCCTTTACTGGAGGAAGTTCTCGCGGGTTATAACTGCACGGTATTTGCCTATGGCCAGACAGGTACGGGAAAAACATTCACGATGGAAGGCGCGGGCAATGATCCTTCTCTTCATTGGCAGAGCGTAAGGGGAAAAGTATTAAAAAAATATATATTTTGAATTGGAGCGGATGATAATGAAGAACTATTTGAATTTGGGCAGAATACTCAAGCGGGTATCATTCCTCGGTCGTTGAGCCATCTTTTCGACGAGTTACGCACTCTCGATGCTCAAGAGTATACGGTACGCGTGAGCTTTCTGGAACTCTATAACGAGGAATTATTCGACCTTTTGTCGCCGACGGACGACGCTTCAAAAATTCGGTATGTATACTTATATTTTTCTCTTTCTCTTTTCACATTTTGGCCAAATATTTATCTTTTCATTAGGAAACTATAATGGAATTTATTTATCGTATTTTTCGTAAAAGGCTCTACGAAGATGCGTCGCGCAAAGGCGCCGTTATAATACACGGCCTGGAAGAAGTTACCGTTCACAATAAAAGCGAAGTCTACAAAATTCTCGAGAAAGGATCGGAGAAAAGACAAACGGCTGCAACGTTGATGAACGCAAACTCGAGTCGGTCCCACACGGTCTTTTCGATAACGGTTCACATAAAAGAAAACACCGTGGACGGCGAAGAGTTATTAAAAACCGGGAAATTAAACTTGGTAGACTTGGCCGGCAGTGAGAATGTTGGAAGATCCGGTGCCGTTGATCGTCGAGCCCGAGAAGCTGGAAGCATCAATCAGTCATTGCTTACGCTCGGCCGTGTCATTACGGCCCTTGTCGAACGCGCGCCGCACATACCCTATCGGTAATACATTTATTTATTGATTTACTTATTTACTTAAAGGAGGAAAATCGCTTATTCCTTGATGAACGAGGACGGAGGGAATTATTATTTATTTGTTTGCTTTTCCAGTGAATCGAAGCTCACCAGGCTTCTACAAGAGTCTTTGGGTGGCAGAACAAAAACTTCGATAATAGCGACGGTATCGCCGGCGAGTATAAATCTCGAAGAGACCCTTTCGACGCTGGATTACGCACATCGAGCGAAAAATATAACAAACAGGCCCGAGATCAATCAAAAATTATCAAAGAAAGCTTTGCTCAAAGAATATACCGAGGAGATCGAACGTCTACGACGAGATTTGCTCGCTACGCGTGAACGCAACGGCGTTTATCTTGCGCAAGAAAATTACAATGAGATGCAATCAATGATCGACAGTCAGGGAAAGGACATAGAGGAAAAAATTAATCACATTAAAGCGTTGGAAGAGAAGATGTTGGACAAAGAGGTGAGAAATCGTCAAGAGTATACAGTCGTTAACCACCGAGCGGCAACAATTTTTATTTTATCGGTGTGTCGCGTTCCAGAAACTTTTCACGAATCTTCAAACTGAATTGGAGGAACAAGCGATCATCTTGAACGAGACAAAAGTTCAATTGGAGTCAACGAAGAACGTCTTGACAACGACGAAAAATTCTTTGCAAACAACCAAACTCGACAGAGACGTTAACAAGCACTTGGTGGAAAAACATGCAACTACGGAAAAGATTCTTTATTCGCAGGCCGAGACGTTGCTCAAAGTTGCCGATACCGCGACCGACGATACTTACAAACTTCACGACAAGATTGTTCGAAAAAAGTGAGTCGTCGTCCGAAGATTATTCAAATTCAAAATATAATATCGGCTAATTATTATATTTTTCATTATATTCTTTTATTCTTATTTCTCCTTTCTTTCTTTCTCATGTATGTATGTTGTTGTTAGACGAGTGGAGGATGAAAACGAAAATCTCGGACAACAATTTCGACATAATATCGCCAACCGTTTCGAACTTATGGAGCACGATCTTTCCGCTTACTCGCGGAACTTGGTGCAGTTTTGCTTGTCAATGAAGGATCAAATACGTAAGCAAAGTTGCCGTTGAACACTTTTCTTTTTCTTCCTTTCTTTCGCTTTCTACTTGTTACGTTTAATTTTGCTCAGTCGCTCAAACGGCTATAAACGGCAAGGGGATCGATACGACAATTCAGATGTCGAGGGATCTCGCGGAAGTAGAACGCGCCGAGGTTCAAACGCTGGAGAAGAAGATCAATGCGTCGGTAAGTTTCACACCAAGAATTTTACCACTCTTCCGTCGCTTCCAATGTTGAACGAGTCGCCGACACGATTCTCCCTTTGTCGCAGTGTGAAGATTACAAAAAGTGGATCGAGGAACAAGCGAGCGAGGCGTCGGCTATGACTGATGATCGGAGCAGCGTTCTGCTGGAGACTTTGGAAAATCTCGCGCCGAGAATAAAAGAGCTCGTCGACAATAAGATTGCCGCGAATTTGCGTTTGGTGAACGAACGAACGGCGCGAAATCTCGAGAATTTATCGACATACGTCAAAGATTCCACGGCTACGTTTTGCGAAAGACTTTTGGCAAATCACCAACGTTTGTTCGAAAGTATGAACGAAATGCAGGAGACGATAAGCGAATCCGCGCAAGCGCATAACGAAGCCTCTAAGAGACGGAAAGATTTCTTCGAAAGCATGTGGAGTCAATATCGGGATCTCGATGCTGCGGAGGAGCGCAGCAATACGATAATCACCGACTCAATGAGCAGAGTCAAACAGATTTGCAACAATGTTACAAAGGAATCGACGGATAGTTGGGAAAACGAAGCGGCGAACAAGAGGATTTTTGCGAGCGAAATTGAGAACAGCATCGACACGGTGAAAAGAGACGTAGCTTCGGAAATGGAGAAGGTACGAAATGATTCTTCAACGACTTCAATCGACTCTCGATCGATTACTCATTTTTGAATGTTTACTCACAGAACTGGAGAGTAGCCGACGAATCCATCGAGCGGAGCAAAATTCTGGTGGACGAGTTTCAGAAAGGAATACAGGCGAATTGCGATTCATTGAATTCATACAAGAATCTCGTTGAGCGAAACGCTCGGGGTATGCGAGAGAAGATCGAGACGGACCGCGACTCGATCGTATCTTCCACCGATGTAAGTTTTCGAATAAAAAATAACGCTATCATTTTTAGAGTTATACATATATATATTATATCGTATCTTTGTCACATTCGCAGAAAGTTGAACAAATAGTTTCGAACGCGAGCGCTAATCACGTCGAGATAGTCGAGGAGCAACGACGCAAGGCCGAGATCTCGTTCGCCGAGATGGCCCATAAATTCGAGGAGCAGGGAGTCGAATCGACCGAATGGAACAACAAGATAACCGCTCAATTGCGTACGACGCGGCATCAAGTTGATAAATTCGTTGTGGAGGATATGCGACGAGACGCGCCAACGGGATTGACACCCGCCAAACGAGAATTCCAGTATCCCCGAAAATTGATAACGACGTCACCGCACGAGAGGATTATCAAGCGATTCCGCGAGATGAGAAAGCAATCGGAAGGATCCGACGAAGAGGTTTGTACTCGATAATTCGATCGTATTCGATTCGTTCCTCCTTTTCTTTTACAAATTTCTTTACCAATACGTTTCGGTTTGGACAACCACAACAACAACAACAACACATTTGCAGCAGGATATAACTTTAGTCGGCACCGATACTCCACTGATTCAGCGGCAATCCGAAAGCACCGTAGACTCGGCGATCAAACAGCGCTCCACTTCGACTCCTTACAACGAAGCGAAGACGACATTTTTCGATGCCAACAATATGGCTCCTTGCAATTCTTTGATCCGATCTGCCTCGACCTCGGACCTGTTGCATTCTTCCGGATCGTCCTTCGACGTTAGCACTCGTTCCGAGTCCGAGGTTTATATAACGGTACGTCGAGCTAAATGAAATATTTGTCGAATCGAAATCGATCGAATTTATCAGTGTTGTCGATTAAAACGTTGCTTTATTCCAGAACGATAACAAGGAGAATGGCGCGAAGGCGTTTGTCAAGCCGCTCAGAAAGATTCTCACCAAACGCGCGTCGAGAGAAAAACCACAGAGCCGACGTGTCCTCGGTAATTACAATTGACACAAATCACCGACTATCGAATTTATTTTTAACAATGCAACGTGAGCAAAGCCAATTAAATAATTAAAAATTGCATTTTTTTATATATGTAACAAATGCGTACTATAGCACCTTTTTATACATTCTAAATATCGCGAGGTGTGAAATATTTTTTACTCAATAAATACGACGCAAGTGAGTTTTCACATTTCGTCGAAAAGACAAAAATTCAACGACGTACACGCGCGGATATAGAGTAGCGCGAAAAAATATAATATAGGAATAGCAAAGCTGGCGTTTTTCTCGACGATGTTGCGTGTGAAATAATGAGATTATTTTTTTTATCCGTCGAAAAACAATTGACTTTGTATCAAAAGATTTTTTCGTTTATTTGTAATTGTCGCGTATATCAAATTACAGGTATGCATGTGTTTTACTTTTATTCCCTTGGGTCACTACGAAATTTGAGTTACTAGAGCACAATTCAAAGTTCTAAAATAGTCAGTCTGCGTCTTTACTTTTTCGTTCATTTTTTTTTTTTTTTCATTAAAATACAATGGATAAACATAGAGTCAAAATGTTTGTATTACAAATCGCTTAACGAAGTAGAAGATGATGAGTATGACTTAGTGACTAAATACGACGCTGCAATTTACAATCGTTTTTTTTCCTGTTTGCAATTGGTAGAAAAAAAAAGAGAAAATGAAGAAATATACGTTTTTTTTATTCCTACACGTTTAAAGTGAATCGACCTTTGCGAGGTCGACGCGTTAATATACAAAGCGAGATACTAAAATTGATCTTTTCTTCTCTCGAAGTAGCACCGAAACAATTTATATATCTAAAAAAAAAATTCCTAAATACTGCAATATAAACTGTCCTCGCTGTTTTCGACTTGTCGCCAAGCGAAATTTTTCAAATTTTTCACCGTCAAAACTGTGCCACATTTCTCGGTAACTTCGAGAGAAAAAAATGTCATCTAACTTGTAAGATTTATAATTAGCGATATCGGTGAACTGGCCGGAAGGATTCGGTCAACCGGACGAATCCTTCGGCCAAGTAGCCGAAGCCTTGTATATCAATTTTTTATCGTAACAATGTCAATTAATCTTGTTGCATCTTGACAATAGATTTAATAAAAAATATATACGATTCCGAATTGAACGTAATTTATACATGGAAAAGGAAAGGAGAGAAAAGAATCTATTCGATCGTCAAGGTGCTCGAAGAATAAATAATTATTGACTCAAGATGGTCCGTGTACTTAATGATAGGCATTCATAACCAAGAGTACAAGGAGTAACCCGATCGAAGTGAAGAAGGAAAAACTAGAGATTGTTTACGGATATTATGGAATTTATCCAACCGATGAACGTTGGAACTTTAACGTATACGCCAGGCACGTCGACTCGGCCGCATCCGAAACCCCACGAAACGAGACCGGCCAACTCGTAAAAACCGTCGTCTTCGCAGACCAGAGGTCCACCTCCGTCACCCTGATACCGCAGAAGAAGAAAAAAGGCATCGATCAATGAATGATAAGGATAAAGACGGAAGTGTGTGTGTTTGGAAGAAAATAAAGAGAAAGAGAAAAAGAAAAACAAACCTGGCAAGCATCGTTTCCCGGCTCGCCACCGGCGCAAAAGCTGCTAGCCGGCAATATGAAGATTTTCTTCGTAACCGTGTTGACTTTTCTTATACACTCGGCATCGCTTACGATCGGTATCTCCGCTTCTCGAACTCTCAACGGAATCGGACCAGCTACGAAATAATAATAACAATATATAACACAAGTCAACAATTGCGAATGGCGACAAGAATCGCGGAATGAACGAACGATCGAGGATACCTTCTCCCATGTATCCGTATCCGGTGACGGTGCATCTTTTGCCAGCCGTGTGACTGATTCCACGAGCCGGCAGACACACCAAACAAACACCGTCTTTGAGTTCCGCTTGTCCGTGGAGTTTCAACAACGCGATATCATTGTCGAGCGTCTGACTGTTGTGATTATGATGAATATACGTCGTCGCTACGCGCAACGTCTGGGCACCGGGACTTCCGTATTTTCTCGTTAGATCGTAATCGCCGACTCTGACGTATATCGCATCGCCCGATCTGACGATACTGCAATTTCACCGATTAAACATTTAAACATTGGCAATTAAACATTTTTTTCTTCTAGGATTCGTCGCTGTACTACTCACTTTGTAACGCAATGAGCCGCAGTGAGAACCCACTGTGTACCGATGAGAGCTCCGCCGCAGAGATATTGATTCAACGAATTTATCAAAGCAATTTGCCAGCACCACTCGTTCGCGTCGGCGTCCTCGCCACCGACAACGCGAGCGGAGCGATCCGGGACCCGCGCCTCGATCGGACCGCGGGACGTTCCTTTGACGCCGCACACGTATTTGCTGTAAATCGGAGTTTTGGTCGTTGGGCTCGTTGTCGGCGTCGAACTCGTATCGTCTGTAAGGTAACCGAATGAAATAACCTTTCGGTTAAAACGAACCAAAATTCCAAGCAAAGTTTACATTGACAAATTTACTGACAAAGTACGGTACTCGAAGGAGTCGCGGTGTAGGGTCTCGAGAGAACGGAAGGATACGACGTATCGTTGCGATTACTCAGCAGAGTATCGCTCGAGTTTCCACTGCTTATTTCTCTTATCAATGATTTCGGGGCGCAGCATTGATGACCGAAGGTTTTGCACTTGAATAAGTTGGTTAACTCGGCGTTTCCTAAAAATATCGAATTATTATTAATAATTGTCAAATTTCTCGTAGGCGTAAATTATATTTACTGACTGAAACAAGTGAAGGACAAGTAGGAGACGATACAAGAGCCCGGACACTCGGGACGCGGATCCGGAGGCAAAGATATCGGCGTTGTCGTTGCTCTCGTCGGTGTTGGCCTCGGTCTGGGCCTCGGTCTGGCTGTCTAAAAAAAAAAAATAATGGCAACGTGTAAAATAACAAAACGTGTTAAGACGCGACGACTTGCAAAGAAAATTTGATAAAAATCGTACGGGCGATGGACTGCTACTTTCGTCGCAGCATATCGAACCAGTTTGGCACGTCGACGTTCTCGTTATTATTTTATTCGGTCTTTTGCAAAATCCTGCCATTATACTCAGAAAACAGAAGCCTCGGCAGGGAGGTAATTTCGCTTGAGGTGTTTTTGTCTGTGGTCGGGCTGTCGTCGTACTTTCCTAAACGAAACAACACAAAACAAGTCTTATCGCATTGTCGCATTGCCATTTCAGATCCGTTCTTACCGCTTTCGGCGGGGGTGGCACAGTGATACAGCAAGAACCGTCGTTCGGACAATCCGCATCTTTGTCGATATCATCGCAAAAGAGCGCAAAGAGACTATTCATGCATTCTCCCTTGCAACGATTGCGTATGGTGCCTTTCGGTTTCAAAGTCGTTGCTACGACGTCGGCTACGGAAGTACTCGACGTCGAGCTCTGTCCCATCATCGGCGTTACTTTCTTCGTACCCTCCTCGTGACGAGTAGCGTTTATCTTTGTTCGATCGATAACGTAAAATTCGGGCGGTGGATCATTGCCGAATGCGTCGCGCGACACACAACACATGTGTCCCGCTTTGCAGAGAGAGTCAATCTTGACTGCCGCATCGCAGTAATCGGCTATTCGAGTCTCTATGCAAATTCCCGGACACTTTGTCACTGAAATTCCATATTAAAAAATTTGAATCTTGAATCGTCGTTTTTTCATAAAACGAACGAAAGAAATGTAAAGCGAAAACTCACGGGACGGTCTCGCAGCGATCTTATGGCTGTCCTGCGTATTGAAAAGGAAATGAAATAAATTAAAGTTGGACATTTTTTTTTACAAGCATTGCAACGAGAGATACCGTTGTGGGCCTCGGCGCGGCGGAAGAAGTTGTTGCGGCTGCGGTAGTCGTGGAAGGCGTCGTGCTGCTCGTCGACGGCGTCGTAGTTTCGCTAATCTCCGTTACCGATGTTGCATTGTCAACATCGTTTTCCGACAAACTCGTGCCGTTCGGCGCTCCATTGACGCAACAACGCATACTCGCCGTGGGACATTGGACTTCTTCGAGTACTTCATCGCAGATCAACGTCGCCAAAGCGTGAACGCATACACCCGGACAATCCGCGCTGTTCGCCGTGCTCGCTATCGAGTCCAGAAGACCTGCAAAACAAAAATAAAATTATAAACGGAACAAGAAAAAACGCGGCAGCGAGAATCGTTTCTCCGGCACCGCGCGAGGACAGGAAGCGCGAATGGAGTTTTTATCTAATGAGATCTCGCGTCTTTCGCACTTTCCTTTCTGTCTCCGGCACCGATAGATCGACGGATTCTACTACCGACTCGCTTTATAACGTTACATCGCATCATCATTTTTTCATTTGCCGTCGATCTTTGCTCGGGGATTACAAGTATCTTTGAGTACCGGAGTCGAATGTACCCGCGTGATGTAACACATTCCAACTGACGTTTCGTCCTCTCCGACACGCGGCAATTACGTAATATCGAGGCTAATAATTCGAGTACCGTTAGACGAAGCAAGAGGCAAAGTTCTTCGGCCTTAGAAGAGGCGCTTAGATATCGCCTCCTCGCTCTATTAGAATGTAACGATGTAACCATAAGATGTCGTTTGACGGCGGCGGAGTATAATATATATACGGTACTCTGGTAGCAGGCCGCTAAATAAGCATCACCGGTTTCGGGACACCCCGTATAATGGTTACCAGCACCACAACCGGATTGTTACGGTAACCGTGCGTGCCTACACACCACGCAGAGATATCGATGGAGAGAAATTCCTGCATACGTAATCCTCGTCTCTCACCCGCCGCACGTTCACGGCCGCCGCGTCGTTCGATAATCCTAAGATTATTGAACTTGAACCTCGACCAGCCGCGCAACGATCCGAAACGCAGGTGGCGAACCGTGCCGTACAATTTCAATTGTTAATTAATCCAACCCACGATTATCCTATTGTCTATCGAAACTGCACGATGACAAATTAGACGAACGGATTCGACGAACGAAAGTTGTTCGAAACTTTCGTGCGGAGATAAGTTTGACGTTAATGACGCAAACTTAATTATCGGTTTATTCGCGGTCAAGATATAATCCGTAACAGCCCCCCCCCCCCCCCCCCTCGCCCCCTCCACACTTACAACGGCCAGTTTCACTTTGGCAGAGGCATAACGGCCCCAAACAAACGTAACGGTAGTTAATGAGCGAGTCGGCTTACTCGTACGCTGTATGCCGCCTTCTTCCACTTTTTCATCTTCTTTTTTTTTTTTTTTTTTCGTTTATGAGTTCTTGCCTCGGCCTTCGCGTGTTCTTTACTTTAATACGCGTATCGTTCGGATACACGAATAACCCGGGACCACCGAACACGAAATTTATAACCGGTTTCCAATCAACCGAATACACCGCCCGAATGATAGGCCCTTTTTTTTCTTGAATTAAAAGTGACTTTCGTTTTAAATTCGTTATGATTTATTACAGATTCATACCAATATTTCTTCTTGTTCGCGTTTTGTCAAATTTAATTGGTTCATCGAAAAATTAGTCGAAAACACCGTTACCATTTTCGTCGTAACTCATTTGACGATTCTTCGCGAGAAAATAAAATCTATTTTTTCGTTGCGTCGCAAACGAATGCCGCGAGAAGAAAATATAGTAGAAAAAAAAGGAATTCTCGTCATTTTCAGATACGATACTTGGCGATACGAGATATTAAGGTTTGTTTTCTTCGAGATATTAAAATTTCCTCATCGGTTAGAATATACCGTTGCGCGTTTAGTTTCGAGCCGTCGATTCCAACCGCCTCATCGCGGCCTTCTTACGGGGTTCCATCCGCATAGCGTTTTACAGAGTCACCTAAGTGGGACACTCGCATCCTTCGTCGTTCCACGTATAAATCGTGTCGACGCGTGTGCAAGACGGCTGAATCGACGAACACGCGGAATTTCTATTTCTCGAAATCTTCGACGGTGGGGATTTCCGTCGTCGTCCGGTTACAAACGCGCGTCTGTCGTAATCGATTCCTCGGCTTCCGACGTACCGGCGCGAGATCCCGTTTCGTTCGTATCTTCCTAGTAAACGTAAAGTGAACTCTTCTTCGACTTTCGAGGCTCACTGTGAGAAAAAATATGATATATAATAAAAAGAAGAGTCGTCTCTTAATAGAGACGGAAGCGCGCGGTCGACGCGAATCGTGCGCCTGCCGCGAAAGTACTTCCGGAGAACGCGATACACACGACATTGCTATCGTTCGATGACAATCAACGCTAATTATTACCCAAATACACAAACGCGCACAGTTGATTTTTCTTTTTCAACGCCTTTACGAGTACAAAGAAACATAAATAATCAATGAATTTGAATTTGAAAGAATTGTCAACCGCACAACGGCTCGCTACTCACAGCGGTTTGAGTAAAAAAAAAAAAGATAAACACTTGGCTAACGGTTATCGAGAGAATATGAATTTAACGATTTTCTTACCTGACAAGAAGCTACCGGCGAGTGAGTCGTCGTCCTGTGCCGATACTCCGACAACCGCGAGACAAACGACGAGGGTGACGGCCCGTTTGATATCGCGAAGATACATAATGCAATCTCGTTAACAACGACGAAGTAAACTATCGTAGATTTTTTTTTGTTTACTTTTAATACAAATGTGAATAAAAAAAAGCACACACACATGCACGCACACACAAACACGCGCGCACGCACTCACGCACGCACGCACACACACACACACACTGTCCAAGTCACAGCTGATAAGGATGCCGGTGCAACTCTTGGAGTGGCGTGTGCGTCTGCGTATCTCGATCGCGTGTCACTTGACCGTGAGTTCGGAAAGCCTGATCGTGCGGGGCATCATCGCCTGACTGACTGGAGTGACTGGAGTGACTGGACTGACTGAGGCCCCGCTTGTGGGTCAGGGTGCGGACCCCGCCACCGAAGATACCGAAGGACGCCTGAACGGAGTGAGGGAGCGAAAGAGCCGGTCGGCGGTTTACCTGACTTGTAAGGCTTCCGCTACACGACGAGAGTGAGACGAGAGAGTTCGGCCTATCGACGTACATGTACCACCGTTCTCTCGCGCGTTTCAGAAAGCTTGGGTGGTATTTTTCAACGATCGGTCAACCGCTCTTCATCCCTCGTTCTTCTTAACGAATTAATTCCTATTTGGAACGTTATACGGAAATTTGAAAAAATTGCCGCACAAATGTTGCGATTGAAGAGAAAAAAAATGTTTCGATTCGATTTCGGTGCTTCTCCGAATATTCTTCGAAGAAATGGCTTTTTTGTTGTTGTTTTTTCGCGCTTCGCCTCTCTCCGCGATTGAACGGCTGTTGCATCGAAGGAATCACATGGCTTCCTATTCGCGTCTCCGTCGCTCCACCTGCTCGGTCTTTCTTCCTTCGAACGTGGCGTTTCTCTTTCTCTCGCATTCAATCGAATACTCGTTCTTGCGTCTCGTTGTAGTAGAGGCAGAGTCTGTGCGCATGTACACACACGAGCTTTTTATTCATGTGGGAAGCGAGGCCCGCGGTGAGCGAGAATAGCGGTACTTGACCCGCAAATGTGCGTTATACCGTACGGGATCCCCCACCCCTTTCACGATATTTTTCTGTGTTTTACGCAACACGCGAAGATCGAACGTATCACTTGTAAATGGATTAACATAATTGCCACCTTCTTTTTCCTCTTCGTAATGAACTAAAAAGAAAAAAAAAAAAACAAACGGCAACGCAAAAAAGTCGTAATCGAAGCCGATGTATTTATAGAGTATGAAAATTATAATCGAAGAGGTCGAATATTAAAGAGACGAGTTCGATACAAGGGAGAAGGGAGGCGGCGAGCGGTACTAAATACATTATTTACGGTCTTTTTACGACTCGCGTTGATATTTCCCGCTTGCGAATGGAAACATGCAAACGGTAAGAGAATAGAATTAATATATAAACGTAAATATTGTTTTAGTTCGTATTAGAAACAAAATTGACATGACAGTACGAAAAATTATAGAAAAAATAACGTTCGGCGAATGTACAAAGAGAGAGAGTCAGGATATTCCCATGAGTACGGGATCGACGAGAGTAAATTTTTCTATGCATTCGATTAACCATGCGAGCGGCAGGGTCTTAATGTGAGGCATATTGTACTTGATTCGCGGCTCGTCCCTTCCCGGCATGTAAATAATATAATGAGAACATCGATGAAGAGAATGCATCGGTTTGTCGGCGACGTGAAAGGGGGTTATCTCGTTGTCTTTGACGTCTTCGGGATCCGGTTCGCGTCGCAAAAGTTCGCCTTGACCGGCAAGGACGAGATTCGTCAAACTCGCTTTGGTGAATTCCAAATTTCCATACTTCCAAGTGCTCCTGGCACCGATCGTCAAGTAGAACAAACAGTTGTTGAACAAACGAGGATTCTACAAACGAGAATAAACAAACGAACTCGTGATGAAAAACTTTTAAAGACAGAAATTTCACTTGTATCTCACTTGTTTTTCTGCGTTCATTCGTGAACGCTTGGGAGTTCCGGGATTCGGGGCGCCGTCAACTTCGAACAGCTCGAGATCGATATCCGAAATATCGTTCAGATCCATGCTGATCGCGATCCCTGGAGCGTTATTAGAATTTATTAGAAAGAAAAATATAAAAAATTATCGAGAAATTTGACCGTTTGCCAAATGGTGATATTTACATTGACTGTTGAGAATCCATACGCCTTGAAGTATAGCGAGCATGACGGAGTGCGTGAGATCCGTGATATTACGTTCGTTAGCTTCGACGATAATGTGAGTAACTCCGGGCCTGCGAAGAATAAATTATTCCGTCGAATAACTTTTTCATTCGAAGAGAAAATGATGGTTAAGGAATGGAGAGAGTTATATTATACCCGAAGGCCGCAACGACGGTGAGTTTGAGCTTCGCGGCGATTCGCGACAGGGCTTTTTTCATCGCGCTGTTCAAATTCACCGGTAGAACATTGAATTTTCTATTGGCCGTTATTATCGAGCGATCGATCGTTGAATTTTTTATCCCGGGAGCCTCGCCGGTTATTTTTTCTATCGCATTGTTGTCGGCCAGCAAGACGCGGCGCATCGCGTCCGATACCGCGTAGTCTCTGCAAAAGGTGATTGCGATGCGAAATAGTCGTGGTGCGGATATGATGCGGTGATTTTTCTCAACTCACATCGGTCTTTTGCCATACTTGTCGTAAACATCTCTTTTCGCGTTGAACCGCAATAGCAGAGTAGCTTCCTCAACTTTGTCGTTCTGAGACGCGTCGTGGAGTGCCGTCCGGTTCTCGATACCCGGCGTGTTTGGCGAGGCCCCAAATTCCAACAGCATCTCGCATATTTCGCGTCTACCGAGTTTCACAACTTCTTGCTCGAGATTTCAAAAAATGCATACAAATTATTTATAAATCTCACCGCTTGGAGTGTAATTTATTTGCAGTGTAATGAAATTAATATACCAATGGTGTCCAGTTAGCGTTGTCCTTGGTATTCGGATTTGCACCGGCTTCGAGCAAAGATAGGACATAGTCGGCTTGTCCCTGCGAAATCAATTAATCATCTGTACAAAATTCATCTTACCGAATGGAAAAGAGAAAATGTTACCTTGACGCATGCATTGTGCAGTACGGTCTCTCCCTTGACGTTGCGCTTGTTCACATTTTTCGGTATGGCTTTCGGTACCGCGGCCGTTTTCTCATTTCTTCTTCGACGAGCTTTCAATTGCACTATCTTCGCTTTAGCCCTTTTCGCCGGTATCTTATTCTGCGTCTCCATCTTCGAGTTTTCGTCATTGTCGAGTTGGTTCAACGGAATTTCATTCGTCGTTTCCGTTGCTGAACTTTTCGTGCTTTCATAATCATTCGGAGGACTTTCACTCGATCGTTTGAATCTCAAATTTTCACGTCTTATCAGCGCTTGTTCTTTCCTCGAATCTTGGATGTCATCTTGGAGGTCATCGTTGATGTTAGTTCCCCGAATACCGTCAATTGTACTTTGGTCAGTCGGCTTCAATTTTCGTAGAGGTTTCAACTTTCTCAATGCTCTTACTTGTGGTATTTTTTCCGCTTCTCGAGACTCATTTATTCGACATCCGTTTGGTGATAATTTGCCGTCGTACTCCGCTTTCGATTTTCGTGCGAGTTGTCCGAATGCGGAGGGTCGCGGTGCTTGCAGTACTTTGACCGGTTCATCGAGCAAGTTTCCGACATCGGTGATGTCTACCGTGTCCGTCTCGTTTATTTCACATCCGTTTTCCGCTAATTTTTCTTTGCCAAAGTCTTTAATATTAGTTATATCGATATCGTCAAGATCGCTCGGTCTTATAGTGTCATCATTGGTCAGCTTCGTAATCCGCAGACGCCCGAGTTGTCGCGGTGATGTTACTTTTTCAAATTGCACAATCGAGTCTACGATATTCACGGCGTCGAACGTATCGAAATGATTTATCGAATCGCTCCCGCGTTCGTTCAAAGGCCAATCCGTTAATCGTTCGAGATGTCTCGGTGGTGGTTTTTCCTCGCTGCTTTCTTCAATTTCCATCGATGTATCTTGTACATTATCGATCCCCGTTATGTCGCAATGGCCCATTCGATTTTTACTCTGACGCTCGGTAGCTTCGTCTTTTTCGTCGATGGATTCCGTTTCGAAAAGTGCAGTTTCCGCCGAGTCTGCCCCGTCAACGGGACCCATCGTATCACGATCGCTCAACGAATCTTCGTTCAATCGATGCATCGCCAGATTCTTTATACGTCCGATTTTATCGACTCGCTTGATATTTCCCATATCGAGTCCCAACTCCCGTTTGTCACGAGTATTCGTCCAACTTTCCTCTCGTCCATCGGGCATCGAGTTTCTCGAACGTCTCAGCGCTTTTACCGGCGCATTCTTCGTAAATGGACTTTCCATTATCTCGCGATTGGTCCAACTTGTTCTTCGATGATTGTCCGACTCCCGATCCGACGGCCGTCTCGTTTGTTTTTCCGCTTCCACTAGCGCAGCTTCCATCGCTGACTTTCGCGTATTATCATTACCGAGTGTGTTACAATCGTTCATTGCCGTTTCACTCGAATCCCTTAATATTGCATCCCTCGTGCATTCCAGCCGATTCCATTGCGCCTTTTCTACGCTCTCCATAGGCGTATTTTGAATCGCATCGTCAGCCATCGGAGTTCTATACCGATTTCTCAAAATCGCATTTTCTTTTTCTAACTCTGCAATCCTTTCCGTCTCGAACAAATATTCGGTGTCTTTCGAATTAGGAATTGTATTCCGTCGATCAACCTTCGAATTTCTTGTATGCGCGACTTTTTTCGGCAAAGCTTCCTCGCGATCATTGCTCGTAATCCAGTTTCGACGATACACGGAAGAATCTCCCGTTCGTCGTTGTTTTATTGGCTCTTCTTTATTCAAAGTTTTAACAAACTCATCTCTCGCATTAGTAACGTTTTTAGGCCTTAATTGTTGCACCGGCGCTTCTTCGTTCTCGTTTACATCGTCCATGAACGAGCGTCGTATATCGGGAATGCTGAGCGTATCAAAATCGTCTGTGGGAAATAGAGAACGGCGATTAAGCGTAGGATCGGTTAAACGTCTGTTGAACTTCAATGGCGCTTTTTCCATGGATTCTACGGTATCCCTGACAGTGTCGTAATCGCTCATCGGATACGTTTTACGCTGAAGCGTCTTTATCCTTTTGGCTTGTCTCATCAACTTTTTTTCCACCGAGTTGTCCGTTTCCGCCGGCAAATCTTTCGCATTGGCTGATCTTTCGATCAGTGTAGCACGATCGTTGCGCATGATAACATCAACATCGAGAGTTTCCGGAATAATCGTTGCATCCGAGATACTCACATCCGTGTCAAGCGATTCCGGATGCAATGTATCGTCGCTGTTCGATTCGGGAATTGGCGAAAATAGATCTTTATCCAATTCCATGTCGTTTTGCCAGTTTACAACGGACGGATCTTCCGATTTTGGAATTACGCGTAGCTTTTTATTTGTTTTCTTGGCGAGTGGTGTGACTTGCGTGGGTCCTACGTATTCGACCGTTTCATCCGCCGAATCTCCTTCTTCTCGTTCTTCCGAGATTTGCGTTGGATCTCGGTAACCCGGAGTCTCGGAATCGTCACTCGAGTCGTTCAACTGGCGAATAGCTTGCGTGGGATCTCTGTATCCGGGTGTCTCCGAATCGGAATCCAAATGTCCGTGTATCGGGCTGATTTCCGTCGGATCTACGTAACCGGGAGTTTCGGATTCTCCTCCGCGTTTTTTCATTATTTGCGTCGAGTGTACGAAACTCACGTTACCCGGATCTAAATGCGAATGGATGAAACTCGAATTTTTGGCACGGAAATCGTTTTTATTGGATTTTTTGCTGCCTGGCGACGATTCTATGCGAGTCGCGTTCTCAGGATGCGAATAGTGTTTTCCCCATTGCGGACTTTGAGGAGAATCAACGCAACTATCGATTATAGGCTCCGAAACTGCGTCGTTATATTTTTCATTGGCGAGCGCCGCTCGGGTAACTCGGTTGGCGCTCGGTAATGTTTCTGCAATTTTCTCACCCTGTTCTGTTGTTAATCGATGTATCGCATTAGCCAGAGGCCACAGGTCTCCCGAGTCGCTGCAAATATGCAAAAATGTAATTGACAACAAAACGCTGTTATATTTTCGTTTGTGTAGTAAAATAAAATGACGTACAGATTCGATATCATTTCTTTGATAGTCGTGCAATAATCGATTAGCCGAGCGATCGTATTATGAGGTCGCTTCTCATTGGATTCGACAGGAGTGCGGCATTGTCCGCAAAGTATGTCATTCTCTACGCACTTGTCACAAAAGAAGTGGCCACAGATAACAAACCTTACGGGTCGCTCCGGAGTTTGTTTACTGTGCAAAAAAACAAAAACAAAAACTACAAAATACCTTTATCACCAAATTATCACCAAATGAAATCAATTGCAAAGATACTATTCGAATTACCATTTGCCACACGCGAGCAGTGCCAAGAATCCATCGAGAACGAGGTTTGTCTGTGTACACGATGAATTCATTGTTTGTCACTTTCGACATTTACCGTTCTTTGGTTAAATACGCTTGTTTATCGTCGTTCGTTTCGTCTCACGTGGGAATCGCAGCGACCGCTTTCTCGTGACGTTGACAACGTTGACACGCGATATGATTTAACCGATTATCCCAATAATCAAACTCGGATAATTTTATAAATGTACGTGTTTCGCCGGCAATTTTTTTCTCCGTGCGCTCGACCGCTTTGCGAGCTCGTGCGTGACTTGTAGCACCTAATCGAAATACGCGCGAAACAGCTGAAAAAAAACATGTCGTCATCGTCGCAACAAGTGTTCCTCCTCTCGGCGTTGTTTCTCATTCGCCGCCGACGACGACTTCTCGCTTCGTCGATACATTTTTTTTGTTTTCTTCTCTCCTAGCAACGGACATCAGGTCTGCGAGCGTCCTTTTTTTTTACGGATTCCGAACAGCCGGGGGAATTCCCGACATAAGCGATAAGTGAGCATCGCGACGGTGCTTTTACCGCTTGTAGTTGAGCTTTGAACCGGGTCATAACCCCGATAGCGACGCAAACAATCGGTATACCAAGTCAACGCGCTCCGAGACGTAATTTTGTTGCGAAGCTTCGATAATCGTACAGTGTAAGATTAAAACAATTTGTGCATTATTTTCGAAAAAAATGAAGCACGGATTTGAATTATTCGCCACGTGCATTTTGTTTCTCGCCGTTTTGGCACGGGCGAAGTCGGTCCAATCTTCCGATACTAATACATTGGTATCATCTTGCGAGTGCTTTGTCGAACGATGCGGCTGTTGCGAACATATCGATTTAAGCCACATAGGAATTGATGGAAAGCGTAAGAATCGACATCCATTTATGCCCGCGATCTTTTTCCGACGCATAATTATTTTTGTTTTATCAACAGTGTGCAGCAACGTAACTTACCTCAGTCACGACTACGGGATCAGCATTACCATCACTTACAATACCTACACTATTTTCAACGAGACTGTTTCCGGTAATAAACTTAACGCATCTTTGTTCATAGACATATATGTTGATTTGTATTTTTTTTTATCGCCGTGTACATGTCATAATCGTCGTTACGCCTAATGTATATATTTTGTTCGTTTGCAGCCAGAAACCCACCTCCCATTTGCGTCGGTATCCCGGAATTGGAGAAAATACACGCGGCCGTTTGCGTGAGATTTTACGATCTCAGTTTTGAAGAAATGCATTTTCACGGATGTGCCAAAGCGAGTATAAGCGTCTACCACATGATACACAAATCGGTGAATCTTGGATGCTGGAATGCGCCGGGTGTATATCCCCCTGTTGCTGACGCGAACGACCCTCATATTCTTCACAACGAGATACCCATCGTCAAGATGATTTAAACGCTTTTTTTTTTCCTCTCTTCCGAGTTACGCATTGCCATTGATATTGATAGCAAATTCGTTTTAAGCTTGTCATATTTTTTTAACGTCGATAATAAATTTTTCGTATTAATTTTTCAAATGTATGTATGAATATTGAAAAAGTTTAGTTGAGGAGGCCGATCAGAAGCCTTTTCCACTCATCGGCGCAATCACTCTGAAATCAAACATTACAACATACGCTCGTGTATTTTGCGGCGAACAATGAGAAAAGGCGCGCGTAAGTGTGTCTTTTCCTTCCGTTTATTGTAAATGAAAAAATGAAGGATTCGCGTCATTACAAGCATCGTATTATCTCGACAAAAATAGCTAGACGAATAGAAGGAGATTCTCGCGCTCTCTCTCTCGGCGGTGATAACATTGTCAAATTAATTCACTAGAGCGATCAGAAGCCGTTTAAAATCGTCGCTGCAGTCACTCTGAAAAAATGTAAAAGAATATGTCGAGAATATTTCAGTGTGTTATTTACGAGGATAAAAAAATTATTTGCAGTCGTAAACACGCGGTTCGCGCTGTTTGGACATATTGCGTTGGGCAAGCAAGTCGGGTGAGCGCAATAAAAGAGGTAAAGAGAGAGTTGAAGAAAAAAAAATAGTTACACATTCAAAATATCTGTATTAATTTGTCATAAAGAAATATCGCGACATTGTAAGATGATTAACACACACCGGCTTACATTTAAAATTGAGAAACAATGATGAGTTTGTTTTTTTTACATATTTTAATATGCACACAGGTGGAAACGTGTGAAAAAGAAGAAAAAGTCGAACGCTCAACGGCCGACGAGAGCGAGCAATAGTCTCTTGTAGTCTCCGGATGTGTCATCCTGAAACGTAGCGTAATTTAGCGGAGATAAAGGAATAAATCGCGAATGAAAAGGTCAATTGGCCGAGTAATCGTTAATTACAAATGTCGATCGACAACGAATGCGAACCGTTTACCTCGTAACGTTAAAAAAAAAAAAAAAAAAAAACGACGTTCAGTTAGGGTGCCCTATGCTCGCGGCAAGTTGAATAATGTATCTAAGAAATGATTGTCTCGTTGGAACGATTCGGCGAATGAGCGTACAGAATATTTTCAACTTACATCGATATCGGCCGCCAATGAATTTCCGTACATCTGTTGGTAGGCGTCTTTGATGTCGCCGAGATCGATTTCGGATCGCGCTACGATAATGCGAATAAGGGTCGAGTCCGTTGTTCCCATTCCCGCCATTGCCTTGTGAAGTCTCTCGGCAAAGTAAGCGGTCTTGTCGCGGGCGCATTTAACTGTAATAAAATAAGAAAAAAATAGAATTTGCGATTATAGAATTTTCACGAGGATTTTCTTACCAACGGCGAGATATCCGTCCTCGAGAGATCCGGAGAATTCGCGCTTTATCGCCTCCTCCAATGTGTGACCGGCGATTCTCTCGTACTCGTGAAAAATTCTTCGCAGCTGTGGATAACTCTTTGTTATGAGGATCGCGTTGAATGTACTCTCGTCCGTACCCCACTGTCCCTCTCCGGCGGCGAGAAGCCTCTCGGCGTCCTCGACCGCCGCTGCTTCGTCGACGTCGGTATCTTCGTTTCTGCTTGCCTGCAATCAATCATTACGACCCATGAGCAATTTACAAATTGGCGCTCGTTTTTTTATATTAATTATTGTTTGCTTACACACGAGAGCGAGACGAGGAGTCTCTTAAAGTGGCCGGAACTCTCGCCTTTCAGATCGTCTTCCAACTCGTTTCCATACACTGCGAAAGGCGAACAAAATAGTTTCAGCGTTCTCCAGATAGCAGCTATATAACATAATACTCACGATCTTTGTAAACGGCGGATATGGTTTTAACGCCGTAATTGCTGAGGGACGTGAGAACTTCGATAATCGCGTCCTCGTCGGTTCCCATACCCGAAATAGCGTCATGCAATTCGCGGGCGTAATATTCCGGTAACGGGGTCATGAGGGCGATGATCGCCTTCTCAAAATTTCCGCCGAGTTCGGACTGCAATTCGGAGATGAGATCCTTGCCGTACATTGTCTTGAACTTGTCGGCGATTTCGAGACGCTGAACGATACCGCGACGAGCCAAAACATCGATGATGGCTTGTTCGTCGGTACCGAAACCTTTCATCGCCGTTCGCAAAAGTTCCGCATCGGCCTCGGCGTCGAAAGGCTCCGCCGGGTAAACAGTCGGCGTGCACTAGTTCATTTATTTATTTATTTATTTACGGCAAACACGAGAAAAAAATTTACTAAAAAAAAAAATTACGGAGAAAAAATGTTTACCTGCATGTGGTAGTATTGGGTGGAAGCCATAATTATTATACTTTCTGTAACATGACAAAAAGACATTACAGGTGCTTCGTACGTACATGTGGGAGAAACACAAATCGATAACTCGCTACGTTAATATATAAATGATCGACCAATATTATCTTTGACGGCGGCGGGGAGACGACATGTGTGATGACCTTGAATTATTCGATCCGAATCGACGTTTAGAATGAGAATTTTATTTTATTATTTACGCGACTCACGCGCCGCAGCAAATGATTCATCGGCATGTGTAAAAAAGAAACTCTGATAAATTAATAATTCGCGTCGCGTGACGGTTGAATTCCGTTGTTGCCATCCGTTTAGAGTGTAACAGTTAGTTACGGCGGATGAAATGCCCCCTTTTCATGGTCAACGTCATCCCACTCCGATAACAAAAAATTTCTCGTCTCACGATAGTTTAATCTATCGAGTGCAATCTCCAATCGAAGGCCGAAAGATCTTTTATTTTATTGTAATATAATGTACTTATAATGATAAATATAGCCAATGGACAGTTTCTACTCGAGTAATCGACAGCGGCGATGCAACGCCGCGTCCAATACGCGGCTCTAATCTTGGTACTTGGATTTTCCTCGTAACTGTCAAGTATATATGTAAATAAAGTAAATGCACCGAAAAACACCGCACCACCAACAATACTGATTAACCACCCCGACGAAAAGCTTTGAAGCATATAATTTTATGACTTACTTTTATACGATTGTGATATTGGACTTTTAATGAATTCGTTGACGTTCGAGATGCACGAATGCCGCGATGGAACTGAAGAGGACTTTGGCGAACTGGTTGCCTGCCGGCTTTCTTGTTCGCTTGGGAGCGGTCGCCGATGACGTGTACCGCCGGCCTATAGGAGCGCCGGCGGTAGACGACGAGAAATTTCTGTAGAGACTCGGAAGGGATAAAACGAGGAACATTTGAGACCGAGAGGGGAGGATGACGCGGTTTTTCCCCTCCCGCGAATCGAAGGCGTAGCTAGGAGGAAGGAAATGGTATACACCAGAGTATAGCGAAGATTTGTTGTTTCTCGTCGTGGCGGAGATCGTCCGAACGGGCGAAAAGTAACGCAAGACAGTCGAATTGGAAATAATTCGACGGAGATACGGAGGATGCGGCGGTTTTTCGGATTAGTCCGGGAAACGATTTCTCTTCTCAGAGAGACCGCTTCGCCTGGACCATTAGTGAGGCATTCGAATAAAAGTAGCATTTTTTTCTTGTTTTCGATGCCCTCGAGCTGCGAATGCTTTGCGGACAGTCAGCTTCACCGAAAATGAGATCTAAACAGCGGAAACTCGCGAGTACAAGAAGCGAAAAGAGGGGGTAGGTATTCTGGTACGCGGTAGCTGTAAACGGGAACGAGCTGATCCATGAGTCATCGACAATGGATTTCCGACAGAGGCATGCTTAAAAAAATCATACAACTCCATAATGGAGGCTGCGTTGAAAAATCGTATCGCAAACGCCACGCGATTATTATGATTGTTCTTGAAAATAAACTGGGATGAGATTGATAAGTTGGAAGAATATACTACTTGGTCCGCGAAAGTAAAAGACAAGAATGCGGAACAGAATGATTGCATGGCATAACGTCACAGGTTACCGGATGAGTCATGTACACGACAGATTGTATTGTAATCGCTGCTCCTCTACCGAGAAGTCGTAGCGGAAGTTTTTCGTCTCGTTTAAGGCATTTTTTTTCTTAGTCAGACAATTATTGAGAGCTTTAAGAATTATACGTTGATCCGCGGCGGAGCGTTACTCGGATATTTTATTACTTCCGGTCGCTATTGTATTTACTCCTTTTACAAGAAAATCTTCTCAATTAAAGCGAACAGCAACGAACGATACGTATATAATAGTTTCTTCACCCGGAATTTGGCAAGATTCCAAGCGCACCGAAGAATCGATTAACGCGATTCCGCTGATTCAGCTGGATTCGCGCGCGGTAAACAATTGACTCGTCTTGTTGTTTTTTCTCGTCTGTTCGGAAAATTTATGCTACAATGAACGCGGTGTCGGTGAATTTTATCACGACTTGCGGCGCAACTCCGAGCTACGCGGCGCAACTCCAAGTAATGCAAAATAATCCTCGATAAATAATCTCCTTTTCGGCATTGACAGCATTGAAAGTTTGTCGGCTAAATTCGAACGTACTTCTCGTACGAGGGAGCCACGCTCCGGGCTCTCGAAATATTCGTTTCTTCTTCACCAACGGGTACGAAAAGGTCTTGTCTATACTTCTACGAATAGAGCCAACGAAGGCGCGCGCGTCAGTCGAGCGTTGTTACTCGGTATAACAGAGTCCTCCGGCGGCATTGCCGGTACTTATATTTGGTCTGTCGGCGCAAACACGCCGCGAGACGTTCAACGCGTGACAAAGATTTCTCGGTGCGTTTCTCGACCATTCGGTGGAGCGACAACCGGCGGCGCGGATTTATAGAGTTTCAGTCGAGTACCGTCAACGGTGTAACTTGTCTCGGTATACAGTTTTCGAAGGAAGCTCGTCGAGAGAGCATCGCGCGTTACAGAAAATTTTGCGTGTGCGAAGGACAAAAAAATTACGCTTTATTATCGTACGTCGACGCACGCTTGCCGGTGGATCAAGTTGCGACGAAGACGAGAAAATAAATATGTATGTTTGACGATTATTTTTGTTTCGTTTTTTGTTTTATGGCGTTCGGGTTCAGTTGAAAAAATATCTAGCCGGCTTCGAGACGCAGTCATACCAATCGCGACCGGATTCATTTTGTTATTTGTAGCATCATTTTATTCCGGTTAAATTGATACTAAATCGAGAAAGGGATGACAAACGTTTGACGCGAGTGTCGTTGCGCACGAGGGATGTTCGAGATTATTCTCGAGGCTATGTATAGACAATCGGTGGGTCATCAATGCTAACGGCAAGATAAAAACAATAATAGCTGCATAGAAACCCGGTCACGATTCTATACAGTCTCGAAGTTTCGATATACATCGGAATATGATTCATCGTTTATTTTCCGCGCTAATCGTTCTTTTCGCCGAAAAATATTTACATACACAGTACAGCGACCATCGAAAATTCAAGACATGTCAGCCGTCGTAGTGCAGAGCTAAAAATAATATTCTTCTTTTTTGCGTAATTTGCAATATTCGTTTTGTGTGTAAGCGAGTTTCTCCTCTAGTTTTTAACCATAATTATTATTACGGGTGTGTGGCCTCCTATTGATCTGAGCGCCTATCTCTCGAGTTTGTCATCGGTAACGCTGTGTTTACGCAACTATCCCATCTTGAAAAAAAGTAGGCAATTCGGCTGTGCTTCACAGTTGCGAGCGATGTTTTTTTTTTTTTGTTCGAATTAATAAGATTTTCGGTATAATTGAAACTGCCGTGTTGTTGTCGGCGCACCGCCGGCCACGAAGAATTGAGACACGCGCTCAGTGCCGCCGTCGCGGTAGTCACGTCGCGCGTCACCGATCGGACTGTCGGCGCTTTGATGCTCGTTGTTATATATGTACATCGCCTTCTCGCGGCTGATGCGCAAACTACTTGCATACTTGCGAAAACTTACGAAAATGCACGAGTACGCGAGAGAATCGGGATGACTGTCAATAATAATGATAAAAGTAGTACGAAACGAGAGAAAAAAATCTAAATGTCACGCGGCTGTAAATGACTTTCACGATATTTATTCATTCCCTCTAAGCCGTTTCGCGTGTCGGACTTTTCACGGAAACAATCTTACGTCTGACATTGACGATTACACTCGAGAGTTGCGCAAGACGCGTTTCTCGCGCGCGATGTTTACTTAATTTAATTTACCATTTTGAGAAGATCCAAGACGAGAAGCTCGAAGCTATAAATATAGAGCGTGTACTTGATCAGCTGTAAGACATATAAATTTCGTAGACGATAAGCATGTTTACATCCGAGCCACGTGAATTGCGCGTGCGCCATGTGAAACATCGGTACCCGGTCCTCCCGCTGACTCTCCGTATTTTTTCGTTCCTCATTCTTTTCGATCGATATCTCGATTTTACTCGGAAACGCATTTACTATTTTTCCGTTCTGTTCGTTTCGAGATGAATTTTCGTCACCGTGACGTATTTAAAAAATCAATAACTTTCCGTAAAGGTTCAAGTCCTTTGACGCGCACCCATCGAGATTACGATCTACGCATTCGTCGTCTAAAACTATATTGACCGAATGACAAACAAAGGGAAACGGAGGGAAAGATAGAGACGTGGGTATGTCTACCATGGAAGACAAAAACGAAATTAAAGATATTTTTCGTCTCTTCGAGTGGGACATCAACTACTTGTTAATATATCGTTAAAAAGTAAAAATAATTTTTCGCTTCGGTTTTTTTTCTTTGCGATACGTTCACGATACGTAGAATAATCGATTTGATTGCCGCGTACTCGGCTCGGCTTATCGACGAGCGTCGTGCACGTTTTGCCGCGTGCAAGGATCAAGAGATCGGGATCCGTCATAGATTAATCAGCCGAACACGAAGGCGGTATGTGCAACGGGCCCGCGATTTTTCTTTTTTTATTACGCGCGTCGTATCGAAGAATGGTTTGAATTCCGGTATAGAGAATCGAGTATATGCATTTCGTAAATCACCCTAATGGCTGACGAGGAATTATCTTATTTTCTCCGGCGTTTCTTCTTTTACTCATTCTATGCATTATATAGGTACATATTTATCTACCAGCTGTAGTTTCCTCTCCCGTTCGTAATGTATTCGCGTCCCAATCATCCCAAAAGTCACACATATATCGAGGCGCGTTCGGCGTCGCAAGAAGAACAAAATGCGAGTGAATGTGCCGTATCAGAAAATTGTACGATAACGAGATAACCCCGGATAGTTGAGAGCCTTCGAGGAGAGACGACGGGGAGAGTGAGAGAGCGAGGGAGAGAGAGAGAGAGAGAGATAGAGACGAAGAAGCAGCGACACGAAAGTGCAACGGAGATGGATGAACGAGAAGAGTCCTATTATGCTCCGGGGTCGCGGCCCCCATCGATACCGCCCGCGAAAGCGCACTTTGAACCAAATAGTCGCGAGACTAACTCGAATAAACCGACGGTCCCGTAGCGTACTCACTTCAGTGTTACTTCGGTACTTCGAAACGCAACATATCGATTCTTCTTTGAGGCGTAAAAGCTCGAGACACATTGAGACAAGTTGAGAAAGAAGACGAGGAGAGGAAAAGAAAGACGGGGAAAGAATCGCGTCATCGATGATGGGTCTTTAGCGAAATTTACACGTCGAGTTTAAAGGAGGCACCCCGTTTATTTTTTCTACGAAGCACCAACGATATCGGTCTTCGTTGTGGAAAAAGAATCGAAAGACGCGTTTCAACCGACTCGCGACTAACACTCACGCATAAGTAATAAATAGGACACACGTCGAACGCCGAACGCCGATCGCGCAAGATAGTTATCATCGAGTAGCATAGAGATTTATATATATATAGTAGAGGAAAAAAAAAAACGAGGCTGAGAACGTTTTGAACGGAGGAGAAACACGAATAGAGATAGATCACCGCCGTCACGTTGATTGACGAACATATTACGCGATAGAGAAGAATTAACCGAGAAGAATTAATCAACGACATGTCTACAGAATCGAGGAGTTTCACGTCGAGCGGAAGCATGATCGTGGTGAGCAACAGGTTGCCCTTCGTCCTCAAGAGGAACGACACGACCGGTCTGTTGGAACGTAAAGCCAGGTCAGTCATCGATTCGTCAAACATTTTTCTTCTCTCAACTCGAATCATCATTATTTCATGCGCTCGCGCGCATCAGGTAGACAAGCATTTTTACCTTCTTATCGATATCGCGACGCGCACGATTACGGCATCGTTATCTCATTTGTGTACTTTTAACGAGCCTTCTAATTCTAATTAGCGATAAAAATAATGGGCTCTCGCGATTAATATGGTTAACAATTTTTTATTTGTCAAAAGAAAAGATCGTCTGTAGATTTTCATTCATAGTTCGGCTCGAAGCGAATTCTTAGCTCCAACTTATTCTTAGCAATAGAACGGTCGTCTTCGTTTATTCGTCAAATCATGCGTATTACGCGTGATTTTACTCGTAATTATCTCGTCACGCGTTTCGTAGAACTCGTCGAACTTGCGCGCGTCCTCATTTCGCGGATCGAATGATAACAAAAAAAATGTTAAAAACGATGAAAAAAAAATGAAAGAAATGAGTAAATAAGACGACGAGGGGGCATACGGTTATCGCTTAAAAACATTGCCCGGCTTTGTCGATCGTCTTCTCCCTCGGAAAAACAGTTAAACGACCATCGATGCCTCAATAATCGAATCTACATTGCGACAAGGTGAACGATCGGGAGAATGAGAGAACGAGAGAGTGAAAAAAACACAATCTGTCGATAAGAAAATTTCTCGACATCGAGTCTCCGGATGCTCCACTATCGGTATATCGATTAGTCTCGTTAATCGCCGCGTCGACATAATTAGGGAAACAAACAAAAAAAAAAAAGAGAAGAGAAAGCTCCGATCCGCTTCGCGGAGTTGCAGACAGAAACGTCGATCCTTCGAAAGGTTTCGTCGGGAAAAAAAAATTTATGTTGTCTTGCAGTATCGAACGAAAATATGAGGCGGTGTCCCGGGCGGTGTTTAAAAATTGTCAAATTCCGAAAGATGGAAAAGACTCGTCTCGTAACGTTGTGACAATTGTGGTCTCCGATCGTTTCGCGGTTTAGCGATAGAGAAGTAATTTTCAAGGTGCGAATACTATTTATTCGCTTCGAGCAGTTATACTTTTCCGAGGTGTCGAGAATTCGTTAAAACAGCGATAAAACGTTTATTTCATTGTTAATTCACCGTTAGATCGGTAAAAAAATGGTTTTTCAATGAATTTTGTTACAGTGCCGGGGGTCTCGTGACGGCTGTGGCGCCGGTCGTCATAAGCGGTAAAGGTGTTTGGGTGGGATGGCCCGGCATGCATATGGAAAATCGTAATGAGCCGATTCCCGAATCCGATCCGAACGACAGAACTCCAACGGCCGGTCTGTTGTCCAGCAAGGTAAGAGACTCTTCATCGATTCGAACAATTTCTGTCGATATCGCGCCAACTTTAATGAAATACATTCCTCGATGAATTCGTCGAGATACGGGCCGCAAAAAGTTTTCCTCAATATGAAAATATCGTAATAATCGCGATCGTCAGTCACGAGAAACAATGTATCGACTTTACGAACGGAGAAAATTTGCACCTATATACAATTCCTTGACATTATTATCGCGCCGGTGTGAAAATCACTCTCGTCACCCTCGAGCCTTTTATCGATATCGATTAGCAGCTTATCCTGCGCGCGCACTACAGCGGACGCGAAAAATTTTCTTAACGACAGAGTTTATATATATATAAAGAAAAGAAAAAAAAAAAAAAAAAAATGAATTGAGTAATGGAGAATCGGAGGGCAAGTAGTTTGACCATCACCCTCGGTAAACAGATCGAGATGCATTGATAAGCGATAGACTCAACAATCGCGTATAAAACGTTGACAAACAAGCGTTCACGTGGCTTACGTGGCGTACAACGGCCTTCGACTTGCATCTTACTCTCCGTTTCCTTCCTCGATGTGTGTTATTCCGAACGACGCGCACACACATTGACGAATCTTTGAACTCTGACCGCGCGAATGATTTTCTCTAAAGTTTCCGGTGGAAATAAACTGTATCGGTCGAACGATATTTCTTAGAAAGACATGGATTGAAAAAGAAGGCGGCAAGGTGACGCGCGAGAACAGAGATAGGAAAGTCGATCCGAAACGCTGAGAATTTCAAGACAGTCAAATGGAATTTGCCTGGTAAATTTTTTCCCATCGTAAATAGTCGCTTTAACTTTGCGCCGTCGTCTTGCGCCTTCGACGATCACGCGAATACTTCAACGCGAAACCTATACCTCGTTGTGATAAGTATCGTCGTTATCCGCGTCCTGATATTGATAAGAAAAAAAATTTGTATCGATTTACGATCGATCGTTACCAAACCACCCTCCCGTTTCCACGATTCATTTGTCTATCGCGTGATCGTTTGTGTCATTGAACGTCGATACTGTCGATACTGACGATGCGTTTCGAATAGTGATTCTCGATTTACCAACGATTGTCACGCGGTACATCGTGACCCGACGGTTGTTTCATATTTCACGTTTCACGTGGTCGCGGAACCGAAGACGCGATCTACGCGACCACTCCGGATCATTGGGTTATCGTTTGTGCGACGAGCGAACTAGCATTCGACATCGCATCGTCGTATCTTTAGGGCCCTTGTCGCCCGTTACAATACCCGTGTTATACTTACGCGGCATCATGTTCAATTCTCTTTAAAGATCGATACAGAGTCGAATAGTTATTTGCCGAACGAAAATATTGACGTTAGCGACGTTCCTTTTTTTTTTTTTCATTCATGCAATCCGAATAATTGCATTTTGCACGCGGGCTTTTCATAATAGCAAAATGAGTTACGAAAAGGAGGGCGACAGACGCGAACCGAGTAAAAAAACTAAAAGAGATAACCCGAGTTTTGTTTGATAATTAATAATCATAATGAAACAAGATTGCTTATCGGTATTCGCCTTTGGGGTGGTCTACCGATCGGAGCATTGCCATTCGTTTATTTTTTTTTATTCTTTTTTTTTTTTCTTATCCGACACGATTGAGTGAACGGTAGGTTGTTCGGTCGGCGGGAATAAATAGTTGAAAAACATTTCTCTTTCTATCGAATATATCGGTGGTGTGTAATACGCCACGACGAGAAAAAAAAATAGGAACGACGAGTTATGCGCTCTTTTACTTTTATATTGTCCGACAAGACAATTAACGTGTCGCTTATCGGTGATATTTCGCAATTGTCGTGCGAACCGACGAGCCCCATCCGTCGAGCTTCGCGAATAACAACAACGCCGCAGCGGAGCTTCTTGATATATTTTTATTTATTCGCGTCTGGATAATTTCAGGTGGTAGCGGTACACGTGGAACCGGGAAAATTCGATTCTTACTACAATGGCTGTTGCAACGGGACATTCTGGCCGCTTTTTCACTCGATGCCCGACCGAGCAACGTTCATCGCCGAAGATTGGCGCTCTTACGTCGCCGTCAACAAAGAATTTGCCGCAAAGACCGTGAGCTGAATAATGAGACAAAGACAATATTGAGTGATAATAGCTATCTTCGTTTGATCGATGTGTCGTAGGTCGCCGCACTCGAGATAGTTCACAACGATCGGGAAAATGAAAACAATGGAACGCCCCTCGTTTGGGTACACGACTATCATCTCATGCTCGCCGCTAATTGGATAAGACAAGCCGCCGAGGAGAAGAACTTGCGTTTAAAACTTGGCTTCTTCTTGCACATTCCATTTCCACCGTGGGACATTTACAGACTATTTCCATGGGCCGACGAGATTCTTCAAGGCATGTTGGGTGAGTTTCTCCTCTCGTCGCCTCTCCTCCCCTCTTGCCGTTCGCGGGATAATCGCAATGAATAACATATTGAAATGTTGCGCGTTGTTAGGTTGCGACATGGTCGGTTTTCATATTCAAGACTATTGCCTGAATTTCGTCGATTGTTGCCAGCGAAGTTTGGGTTGCCGCGTCGACCGAAAGAATCTGTTGGTCGAGCACGGCGGTAGAACGGTCAGAGTGCGCCCGTTGCCCATTGGAATTCCCTTCGATAGATTCGTCTCGCTCGCCGAGACAGCACCAAAGGTCATGAAGACCAATCAGAAGATCGTCTTGGGCGTCGATCGTCTCGATTACACGAAGGGTTTGGTCCACAGGCTGAAAGCCTTCGAAATGCTGCTGGAAAAGCATCCGGAGCATCGGGAGGAAGTGACCCTGCTTCAGATAGCGGTCCCCTCGAGAACCGACGTTCGGGAGTATCAAGATCTGAAGCTCGAAATCGATCAGTTGATCGGTAGCATAAACGGACGATTCACCACGCCAAATTGGTCCCCGATACGTTACATCTACGGTTGCGTCAGCCAAGACGAATTGGCCGCGCATTATCGCGATTCGGCGGTCGCTCTCGTAACGCCGCTGAGAGACGGGATGAATCTCGTTGCGAAGGAATTTGTCGCTTGCCAAATAAATTCGCCACCCGGCGTCCTCATTGTTTCACCGTTCGCCGGTGCCGGCGAGATGATGCACGAGGCGCTTATTTGCAATCCCTACGAGATCGACGAAGCTGCCGAAGTAATTCACAGGTAATTCGCTCGGTTCATTCTTCCGCCATTTTCATTCTCATTTTCTCATTTATCATTGCTTTTCTCCTTATTATCAGAGCTCTCACGATGCCCGAGGACGAACGTACTTTGCGAATGAATCATCTGCGTCGTCGCGAGCGGCTCTATGACGTTGATTACTGGATGAAATCGTTCCTACAGGTAATGGGTTCGTTGGACGAGAGAGACTCGGTCGGCGCGACGACGATGCAACCGGTGACGATTGACGATTTCGACGACTATTTAAGCAAGTAAGCAAGTCTCAATGTCGTTGATAAATTTGCAGCATGACAACGAAATGTAGGCAATACGCGATAAGCGAGGATAAAGCGATAAAACGATGGCCGGGTTAAACGATCCATTGACAGCGGCGCATGTTCCCCAGGTATATCGGCGACAACCACAAATTGGCGCTTCTTCTCGATTACGACGGTACCCTCGCGCCGATCGCGACGCATCCGGATCTGGCAACTTTGCCGCTAGAGACGAGAAACGTACTTCAGAGGTTGAGCAACATGCCGGACGTTTACATCGCTATAATATCCGGAAGAAATGTTAACAATGTCAAGAGCATGGTCGGTATCGAAGGTATCACGTATGCCGGCAATCATGGACTGGAGATTCTACATCCGGACGGTAGCAAATTCGTTCATCCAATGCCGGCCGAATTCGAGAACAAAGTCGCCGGTTTGATGCAGGCTCTTCAGGATCAGGTAAGTAAGAGAAAAGGGAGGAGCTGCTGTCGCTCATTGCTCGACAAAATCTATCCGACCAATCGATCATCTTTATCTTATGTTTGTTCGAAGCTTTGTCGAGACGGCGCCTGGGTGGAGAACAAGGGTGCCCTGTTGACCTTTCACTATCGCGAGACCCCGATGGCCGGTAGAAAAGAAATGATCGAAGCCGCGAAGAAATTGATCGAGGACACGGGTTTCAAGGCGTGTTCGGCACACTGTGCCCTCGAGGCAAAACCACCGGTCGAATGGAACAAGGGACGCGCCTCGATTTATATCCTGCGTACAGCTTTCGGACTCGACTGGAGCGAAAGGATCAGAATTATTTACGCCGGTGACGATGCGACCGACGAGGATGCTATGAAGGTTTCGTACTTTTTAGCCCAATTTTCGAGCTCAAGCTTTCGAACTCTCCTCGTTTTAACTCTCGTTATTTCTCTTGTTCTCTTAGGCGCTCAAGGGAATGGCCGCAACTTTCCGCGTCGCATCATCTCACATAATTCGCACATCGGCCGAGCGACGACTTCCCAGTACGGATTCGGTTCTCACCATGTTGAAGTGGGTTGAACGACATCTCAGCAAACGCAAGCCTCGCAACAACAACGACATTGGATCGAGATACAGGCGTAGCAGTGCCGGTATAACGATGGAAATGTCATTTACCACACAGAAAATGGCACTCAAATCCTAAGCTCCGAAGGCTCCGAGCGTCTAGTATAACCCGACGTTTCCGTTATCGACGAGGATTTACCATTTTATTTTTCGTTTATTCAAAAAACAAACATCCGATCGAGTGGAAGCGACAAAGGATCTTCTTATACCTATAATTGTCGCTATATCTTCCTCGTTGAATCCCAAAAAAGTAAAAATACTAATAATAACAATCGAATTCGCGCGGATCTTACAAGTATTTGTTCGACAGATACGCGTGCCGGAAGAAAAATGCTTCGCGTATACTCATTTATCAATGACTTTCGTCACTTTGTTTCCATTACTCAACGGACGAACCGAAGGATTAAAAAAAAATACATGTAGAGTATGAAAAATGTTTGGATTTTTGTTGGCGCACACGATTTTGTTTTCGGCAAGTTCGTTGAGTTTTAGGCACTACTCACCGGAAGGTCTAGTATTTAGATATGTAGTTTATAGGTCCGTGTCGTTCAAAAACTAACGAGTATCGAGGAGAAGAGAAAAAAAAGCAAAATAAAAGAAAAACTCCGAGGAACCGAAATCGCGAGGATCGCGTGGCTTTTTTTGTTTTTTTTTTTTGTTTTGTTGCAGCGGTGGCTCGCCCGGTGGAAACTCGTATTTCGCTAAAGATTCCAAAAGTTTTTAGACAGACAAAAAGTCTGTGCTCGCTGATGGTGGATAAAAGATACGCAGTCTTGAAAACGATAAAGATAAAGACTGCTCGGTTTTGTACATTTATCGAATAAAAGCGGACGCTCAATCCGGTATTTTTTTATAAAATGTTGAAATCTACGAAAAGAATTCTTATTCGTACTTTTATACATAAATATATCTATACAGAGCATTGAAAGGGGAGCTTTTGTGGCATATCCAGAAAGAATCAATTAAATAGCTTTAAAAAACGAACAATATGTACATAAACATGAACTTTCGTACAGAAAAATAGTCGCAAGGCATTTTTCTTTTTGTAGCATTCAATTCGATTTCCGAAAGGATCGAATAAAAGGTTACCTCATCGCGAGATGAATGCGCGAGATGATTAAGCACGTCGGTTCGCACTCATTTCAATATTGAAAGAATAACAGAGTCAATATGTTGAATATATTTTTTTAACAACGTTTTCGAAGTCGTCCACTGTCGGTCGTCCACTGAAACTTGAAAACCATCATTTACATTATTCTCGTCAATTCCGATTTCCTTTGTAAATGTAAAACTATTAGTTATTTAGAAAGAGCGTCACGTTAAAGTCACTTGGCGGAAGTAATTTTTCTTCTCGTACCCGATATTTCTCATCGTCGCTAGTCATTAGAGACACGAATTGAGAAGCGTCACAACAGCGTCACAAGTTTTATAATATTTCTCGAAAGTATATAGAATAAAGCGTCGTAAAAATATATGTCGTACACTCGTGCTTAAGGTCAGGTGAAAGACGTATGGCTGCGAGAGAAACAGAGTCACTTCTCGGTAACGCTTTGTCTTACGGATTAATGGCGAGAGACGTACGTCATCAGAATTATTTCACGAAGAGCAAAAACGTTCTTTATACATAAAAGCATCTTGGGGCGAGCAATTACTCTTTTTGTTACCGACCGAGGAGCTTCGCATCATCTTAAGGTGATGTGAAACTGAAAGGTGAGAACGTAGCACTTCAGAATTGCTTCACGGAGGGCAACGTTCTCGTCTTTTACGCATAAAACCATCCGAGGCAAAGAAACTTGAATTACAGTTTTTGTTACCGACCGAGTCGTATCACCTCACCTTAAGCGGATACTAAGAAGCGTACAACGCGATTCGTGTACCTGCAAAAAAGGAAACGATACCCAAGAAAGCATACCGGTGGTCAATACCGACGACCGCGCTTGTATTTCATTCCACCGAGATAATTTCAATGTGTACCATGTGAGAAAATACAACAATTTATCCAAACTGAAAATCCTTCTTTATTGACTTTATTGCGATAAAATGATTTTCCAGTGGGTCTGTGTCATTTCTTATTGCCAACTATCGTAGTCAAATTAATAACATATATTTAAGGTGGTGTGAAACTTGTATAAGTGCGAAAAAGATAGTGTGATCGGCGCTCTCGGCGGACCGAGAGAGACGCATTGAGAATATGTTTCACATCACGTTAATAGAAAATATTTTATCTCGATATTTGAAAAGCGCCTCTTATGCGAAAAATCGAAATATTTTCATTCGCCGGACGCGATGCACAATGCCAAGTGCCGATTCACCATTCGGTATTAGTAGCGTGTATTTATCCACAGCAGAAGAAAGGGGCCCTTTCGTCACTGCTGATCCGGACAGCCAGCCAGCCAGCCAGCTAAATTGTATAGTTCAAGCGGTGAGGGTAAAAAAAATGCCGCATAAAAGAGCGATTACACGGTGTCCATTTCAAGATGAAGGTGAAAGCCAGAAGAAATATATACCACGACTATACGAACGGCCCTATGAACATTCGTACAATGCGATCGAAGGGAACGCTGTGCATTCTACATCTTGCAACACTCGCGCAGCTAAACTCGTATACGTATACGAAAAGTGCACGAGTCTCGTACACGTGTAAAGGGAAAGGGAAAGGGCTTTGTGGGCCAACGCTGAGAAATCCGGGCATTATCTTCGCTGTTTTGCCGATTCAATTGTGCGCGCAAAGAAAGGCAGGCGTTTAACAAGAGTTTAATAAAAGGCAAACAGCATTGGGTATCTATCGCGCAGTGGGCCACTGTGGTATGTAAAGATATGTCTTTGCGTACATTATATACCACACGCCCCATAGCCGATATCTATCTACCACTGACGCGCTTCGACATTATCCCCCGGGGCTTCGTACAAGTATGATGCGTATGCGTGAGGATTATTTGGCTTTGCCGGGGGACACCAGGAAGAAACTCCACGAGGAAACGGGCGAATCGTAGAAGAATGAATCCAAACAGCAGCTGTCCTTACATCGATGATTTTTTTCAAAAAAACATCTTTTTCTTCTCTCTAAGCTTTTTCACATAAATACAACAACGAAAAAATCATTTTTTATACATTTTTGTATAAAAGTGTTTAAAATTGAATTTGTAATTAATAAAAAATTTCATCGACGAAATGTCGTGACGATATTGCAAATTTCGTTGGAAGTTTGCACATGTTCTATTCAAACTTTCTACGGCAACTCCAAATCTACCGATCCTGGATATGTATACATATACCGTATATACACAGACAGAGAGTCGATCAAAGTTCCACGAAGGGCGTGAGCTCAACACGGAGGGATGATGGAGGAGGGCGGAGGGAGGAGGGAGGAGGGAGGAGAGAAGAGGCAGAGATTTAGTCCAATCCCAAGCTGTTACTATGCTCTAGGAGATTACATTTCGGCCTCTGCATCACGTACACCATTTACAATTGACATATACCTGCGATTGATCTTGAGGTAGCAACAGCGTCCCACTGGTACATCCGTTTCGGATCCTTCACACCGGAATTGTTCCTGCGAGCGCAAGGTATACATAGAACCTATATATCTATACAGCTCGTTTCGTCTCGATCGATGCATGAATACACAGTTAAGTATATCCGTATTCATGTCTATGTCTATAGAATTAACGAAACCGCGTGTACTACAAACCACTACATTGTGCCATTTACAACAATCGGCGGAAAAACGAACGTCCGGCTGGCTAAACGCGTCGATGTACCCATCGAGCCATCGAGAGCATTAAAAATGCCGACTTGATATTCCGATTTAATGTATTTAATTTATTTATTATGAGATAATCTTTCAATTTAACTTTATGTAAGGGTGTAGCTGCACGGAAAGTAAAAAGGAATTTTTTTTTTATTATTGGTTTTTTTTTTATATTTTATAACACCAGTTTGACCGTTTGACGGTGGACCACAAAATTGCCATCGGTTTCGTATGTTTCGCGTGGATAATAAAATTTTTTTATCGAGTTTTTTTCACTTTAAGTCCTACTCTGGCGTTTCTCGTCATATCTCTGTAACAATCCGAAGAAAAAATAGAATAAAATTGGAATCTACCGTAATTTATGTATTTTTTTGAAGCACGGTTTCCCCTATATTTCATCCTAAACACCACAGATAGCAACTTTTCGTAAAGTCAGATGGATTTTTTTCTCTTTCGTTCTTCGTTTTAGCACTATAATCGAAGAATTCTTCCCGTGCCATTTCCGAATCTTCAACTGGTTGCACTATCAGCTCTATACTTCATACGAAAACACTTGCGAAAATCGAAAGAAAAAATTTGAGCGATGAAAAAATACGGTATGTTTTATAGCGTGAAGCGGTGAAACTTTAATTATGAAGTTCATTATGACGATAATGGAGATGGTATCGAAAACTTCGAATAGAGAAAGTGCAAAGAAGTTGGGCAGTTGGCAAAAGTAAGCGCAAGAATATGGGATCGCGAGGGGTAAAAGCCGAGGGAACGGGGGGTAGAAAGGGGATTCCTAAGTCACTAACCCAGTGGAAAGGCGGCCCGGGGCGGCAATCGATTCGACCCGATGTAATTATCCGCTCGTTGAATTTTTTATCGTACTGAAACAATGACGTATTTTCAGACTAAACAACATCGGAGCCGGAGAGAGTTTCCATCCGTTCCGTAGCGCCGACACCGCGCTTGCAAACCCCGAGCGCCCTTCTCTTCTCTTCTCTTCTCTTCTCTTCTTGCGGTACGGCATATGTATATGAACGTCGATTCCGCCACCCCTGACGAGAACCATTGCTCGCGTTCCGCGCGTCTCTCTGTTGACTTTGGGTGTAATAGAATAATCTGGGAGGGATCGCCGATCGCGCGTACCGAGACGTACATTTTGCAATTGTTAACTATACGAATTTAAATAATAGTATAGTACACGTCAACTTAGTAACTTGAGTACTTTTCGTAATAAAAAAAAAATTAAATTTCATTTCGCGATTTTTTTCAATGACGAAAACGAGCGATAGAGCGATAAATGTCTCTACTTGGAATAATTTTTGTACGAATCTAACAAAGGGTATGTAAAAATGCGGCGATTTTGTTAGCGGCATGAGCACGCGGGGGTTCCCCTGTAATACGTTCGTCTGTTTGCGCAAGCGGGCTGTAAGTAAGAGCCGAGGGGTTGTTGAAAGCGGCAAAACGGGGCTAATCCTCTACCGACACGAAAACCTCATCGCTTTCGCCTCGTGCGAGATCCCCAGAATCAACAATGCCGCCTTGCGTCGTAAAGAATTAGAAGAGACGACCAGAGACGAGTTGCTCCGAGATAGATTCGCGTTACGACTGCGAAACTCCAGACGCGCCCTACTTATTCGATGTTATAACCACCGTCGCGATTGCCTCCCTTCGTTCTTAGCGAATATCGTTCGGCCAAATCCCCGAAAGAGCCAGAAGAGTCGGGCCATTGTTGTCGCAACGGGTTATCGGTATCACTTGGCGAAATCCCATGCCCCTTCCACTTTTACTTTCACTTTTACTTTCACTTAGACTATCATGTGCTTTATACTATATGCCTCTTCAACTAAAAGGCCATTCGCCTTTTCGCCGCGAGACACAGAACCGAGGACTGTGGCCTCGTGAATTTTTCCGACTTGCCAAGGAAAAAATCGTAGCATTTTTTTTTTCACCTCCACCCCGTCGTACCTAATTTTGTTATACCGAATCGTAGCATATTGCGCGTAGGAACCGGCGAAAAGCTTTTCTTTTTATAACCGCGCGGAGCTCTCTAGCTGTTCCGATACATTAATTTTCTCGTTAATTACGTCCATAAATACCTCATTGAAATAATATTTGAATTTATTTAACAATATTAGAAAACAATATCTAACGATATGATTAGAGTGAAAAAAATCTCGTACTAAAAGTGTTCTTGATTCGTATGATAAAATCATAAATGTTACGACACGTGACCTCTCTCTCAATATTTCGATGTTCAATTTACAGATATAGACTACGAAAATTCATGTCTTTTCGTACTCTCGCGTTTCGATTGTTTTTTTTTTTTACGTACCTTATTTTCTCTCGATATAACTATCAATTAAACGAGAGCCGTTGTACGAAATCGCGCTAGACGCGGAAAAGGGCGCCGTATACGCAACACGGACATGATAACCGGCGGCGAATATCATATATATCGCAAAACGTTTGTGGCATAGAGCATCGATTTCGATTTTTGCTTGTACCCAGGCAGCGCGGGAACGACGCCACGTTTTTGCCTTTCTCGCTCTCTCGGCTATTCCGAGCTTTTCGAAGGCACGAGAGATATTTCTCCGAACGCCCTCGCCTCGGTAACTCTCTCTCTCTCTCTATACCCGAAAAGAAATAGATGAAAACTGCTAATTGGTTTTCGATGAAAATACGCGCGACATCCTATAGACATGCGAGAATTGCATGCAAGTTGGAACTGCGTGTATATATATATATACATATACATATATATATGTATAGTTATGCAATACGGAAAACCGTGTGACAGCCAACCAGACAGACAGACAGACGGACGGACGCGTGGCTGATGCACACGATATAGTTTGCGCAATCGAACGCGTATATATATCGAGAGGAAGGCGGCGGAGAGGGTTGCGAGAGGTGGGATGGTCAGTCGCGCGATTCATGTTTCTGCAGGCATGTTCGTCCAATTATGGAAAATTAATTGGCGATCGGTATCGCTCGGTGACTCGAGGCTATCACCAACCAGCCCGCCACCAGCCGAACCGATGGCCGTTCGGTTTCGATCTACAAATTCGCGCATCCTTTGTATATTTCCTCCCTCGCCCCCAACGCACCTCTCCCCACCCCACATCAGCCTTTGACAGAGATGTAATAATTAAAGTAATTAACGTACGAGCCAATAAATTGGGATCCACGTTATGCATATTGATGCGCGTACGCGTCGATGATCATACGCGGGTGCAAAGTGCAGCAAGCATACCGGAGTCGGCAAGGGTGGGAGAGGGTGGGGGAATGCTGACGATACATGAATATCCACAATGCACCATTCGTGGGAACGGAAGATAATAACAATTACGATATAATATGTCACAAACTGTACGATAGCTCGTGGCTATGTTTTGTCGTTGCGAAAATGCAGTTTATCAAATTTGTTAATATCCAAGGGAGATTTTTCGATGCCTATACCCGAACGATGGGTTATTTTTCCAGTATTTGTCAACGGCATGAATATCACGATTATTCGATATTATTTTTGTAAGCGCTTCGGGGTCGTTTTGAGATTTATTTTATATACACTTCCGGGGGAGGGGGGTGCAGAAGCTTTTTCATATTCTGGAATTAACGGAGATTCGGATGCGAAAGCGGAAGAGACGAGAATTATTTTTTTTTATGACCTCTCTTTCGTTTTCGCCGGCCGGTGGGTACCGGCAACACGGGGATGCGATTTTTTTTTTTTTTCACGAGGAATTAAAGGAAAGAGGAAAAACGAAGCGTCGGGTCCTTTGAAGGATAAAACAAATATTGAGCTATGCCAGCGCGAGCGAGAGAGCTGCTAATCTTCGTGGAACTCATATTCTTATGAGTTTGTTTTTTTAACATTTTTTTTTTTACAATTCGGCATCTTTGATCGTGACTGAGGCAAGAATGATGAAGTTCGTAAAAAGGACCAAGGCGAACAGTGCTGGTAAAACAATATTTGAAATGTGTTGGCAATCGTGATATCAAAAGGATTTAACTCGATTGTCAAATTGGAGAATTACGGATAAGATGCATTTTACCGTTGAAAATCATCGACCCAGCTATCAGATTATCAAGATGGATATCTTCGTGGAGATTGCTCTTAAAAAATTATTTACGAAAGATCGAAAAAAAAAAAAAAAAAAACAAACATTCTCAGATGTCGAAAGGGACGGGACCGGCAACACGGTTGGTGGCGCGAAATTCTTAGCGAAGAGTTAAAAATCCTTCGAAGGATTATATTTTTCCGGTAATGATCGTCGAGAATTCTCGGCGCTAATGCGGCGACAATACAGATGTTTTCACGTCTAAGGAGCGTGCTAAGTGGATGGTCACGGCAGAAGAAGCGAGAAGAACGGAGGGACAAGTTGCCGTGATACCGAAGGTTTGCCGCGGGTACATCATCCTTGGCTGACCGGGCCGGGAGATGTACCCGTAGTTTTATCCGCACTGGCGATCGATGCTGAAGTCGAGAAAAATCTCGGAGAGAAAAGCCGCGTGTCGCGCGGGACTTATTATTGGTCAGCGTTACACTTGACTGGATGCCTTTTTGCCTCGAAAATACAAGCATAAACTACCGGTACGGCTAATACCGTGACAGTGTTCGTTCCTTCCGCGTTTTAACGACGCAGCCAGAAGCCAATGAAAATTGATCCTACGAATTATCCGCCATCCCATATACCTACTTTATTTTTCTACCGCTCAAGACTTCCATCCCTAAAATATAATAGAAATAAACGACTACCAACGAAAGTTGTAGCTATTACTTCCATCCATTTTTTCGTTTCTTCGCCAACTTTTGCTCTCTACTTCGCTTATTCCTGTGAAATTTCACTCGCGCCGCGGGTAGTCGTCGTCTCGATGTTTTCACTGTCTCTCCGTATAGTTCGCTTTACTACAAAAGTAGCAATAATACCAGGTGAAGAAGATGAGAATTTTTAAAAAGGTATATAACCGGAGCTTACGACGTAGAGCGATAGAGATTTTTATTTCTTATTCGTTATACGGCTCTCGACAACTGAAAGCCGCTAGAAAAGTTTTTCTCAATCTTCCATCGGATGCGAGAAAATGCAAACGAGATTTTTTTTCATTTTTTTTTTCCATCAACCGGCTGACGTACATTTTTCCGTCATTTTTTCATACAATCATTTCACAACGTAATCGTAAATCTCTGCAAAATTTCAAAAAATCTGCAGCCTCGTATGAATAACTTCGAGTTACCGTCGGTGTTCGATATATATATCGCCGAGACGGTGCTATATCCGGTGGAGGCTTGGGGACGAATTTTCGTTGCCACGGCGAGCAGCCGGAGTTGGACAGCCCCGGGAAATGAAAATACTACTCAGACATACGAGTCCGGGAGATTATCCGAGGCGTCATTTTGTTTCAAAATCCTTTGCGGAACTGATCCACCCCGCGACCGTTCCATCGTAAAAAAATACTATTGCTTATCTCTCCAGCCGAAACCTGTTCTTTTATTTCGAGATTTAAAAAAAAAGACAATTGTTTTTTTCTCGATTTTTACGATGAAAATACATACGTGTAGAATAATAATGATACGAAGCGCTAATCCAGAAATAATGCGTTGGCTTTGTGCAATAAAGTAAACGCAGTATGAAAACATAAAAAATAAAAAATAATTAACTGCGTCAAGTGAGGATCGGCGAGGTTTCCATAAATTTTGGGGCGAATATATTTTTAGATAAACCGTGAAATGAGTCGCTCTCACGGCGGGCGTATGAATTCTAAAAGCACGTATGGTACATATTATTATTATTATTATTATTATTATTATTATTATTATTATTATTATTATTATACTGCAAGCGAATGCCACGAGGCCAAATCCGTCGCTCCAGCTACGGAAAATACGTCGTAATCGTGCGTGAAGGATAATCTTGATCCTCGCCGGAGCACTGTTGCCGGGGATGCTGTCGCGTATACATAATACATAGTGCCGTATGGCAATGTGTGCTCCACGAAGACTCATATGTCGTATGTGTTCGAGACTCGAAAATTTTCACGAATATTGCAAAATTCAACGTTAGTGGAGAAAAAAATAATGAAAAATCAGTTGTCATCTCGTTTCGAAAAAAAAAAAAAATCGAACCCGATATCGGGTGACACGAATAATATTGAAAAAGCTTTATGGTAGTTGAAATGGTTAGAGTAAAATTTATTTGTAAAATGGAAATGATATCGGATAAAAAATTTGAAAATTTTCATTCGTGACGTGTGTATTCTGTGTATGTAGTTAGGCGTTACGTAACGCAAACGTTAGGCGGAAAAGGGGACAATTGAAAGGTACGCACGAGCTCATGATCCATGAAATATACGGATCGAGAGACGATTATCGCTTGGATTAGAACGACGGCTAGCGCAAGTTTGCAGCATCGAAATACATTGAGTACATAGAAGGTTGAAGCGTATTAAGGGATGCGGTACGTGCGGAGCTATTAATCCGGTTCGTACGTTACGGTATATATACGGTCTGCGCGGTACCGACATTAGATACCGCGCGCGCGTCCAAAGATATACCGGAGGGTTGCGCTTACATACGTGGAGGTAAATGCGCGCCCTTCGTGCGGCAGGCCAACTTTCCGTAAACGTAAACCCCCCATTCACGCTCCGTTCTCCGCGTATCAAAAGTGCCCCATAACGCGTAGTGTCGAGGAACCGGCAAACGAGCCCTTTGCCCGAACGTTGAGACCGATGCGTATTACAACGGTTTTATTTTATTAACCGGGACGCGCGGACACGGGATTTGAATAATAATCAGAGAGGGAGATTCTAGTCCGCGGATTAAAGGCTATATATGGAGCATCGCGATGTTAACCGGGAAGGGGACGTTGGTACATAATACGCCTAGGGCGATGGCGGCAACAAGCATGGCGGATTAATCATATAGGCGCGATGTATCTAATACTTGCCGAACCAATTATTATTCATTTTTCCGAAAAAAAAGTCATTGCTCTGAATGATGATCGTTTAAATAAATATAGCTACACTCAAAATTTCAGGGAATACCGACTCGCGATAGTTTGTCGGAAAAAAAGTATTTTTTCTACGACGATTTGAAATGATAACAATTATGAATTTTCTTAGTATACGAATTGAAAAAATTGAAGCATTATAAATGAATATATAGGTAAGAGTGCCGCATCATCTTCACCGGCGTATAACAAGCGTTCGAAAATGCCGTAAAGTTCCGTACGAGGTCCGAGATATAAGGTAGCTACGATCTAATACGAATAGCGTACACGTAATTATCGTCGGTAAAGTGCGGCGGTCGTAAAAGCCATTCCCCACTCGTTCTCCTCCACTTGTCTCCGGTTCGCTTCGCTTTGTTCTTTTTCTCTCACCTTCGCTTTTCCGCACCCTCCGTTCATCCAAATGGAGCGCGGCGCGACTCGAGTCGCGTTCTCCGTCCTTGTCGCGCGCGCGCGCGTGTCCCCGTCACTGCGACTGCGAAAATCGTTCTCCAACCCACCGCGGATCTCTCGCGAATCTGGGCATCTCTTCGCCCCCGTAACTACCCCGTCAGCCAGCAGAATGTTCAGTTGCGCGACGCGATTTTAGCCCACGGTAGTTGTCTGTATTGCGCGTATTGCGTGTATCGTGTGTATTCGGCTCGGCTTCGCGTATCTTCCCGTTGTGTCGAGGTAAAAGTGGGCGTGGCAACTAAAAAAGCCCGATGCCACGCCTGTCGTCCAGTAGCCGAGTAGCTTCGGGGGTTGCGCGGCACGAGACGCGTGGGGGTGGCGAAACCGTACGCGGTGTACCCAACGACTGTGAAGCTATAACTCCAACCGGGAAGCGACTCTACAGCGAAACCGATTCTCTCGCAACCCTCCTTCGGGCTCACTCGCTCGTGCCGCTCGTTGCTTGACGGCAAATCATTTATCATTCTGTCACAGTCGCGAATCATTCGACACGGAAAAACTCCCACGATTCCGTTGTGAAAAATCTATTGCCAAACTACGACTACCGAGCGCAACAACAACAAATTTTCACAATCCCGTGAAAAATTACTTCGACGGAAAAAATAAAAAACTTACGAAACATAAATTGTGATAATAAAGACAAAATTCGGCTGTTGACTCCAAAACTACTCACCCCGTATATTTGTGTAACGAAAAAGCATTAAACGTTTTTTTTTTATCGCAAAAGGGTGTCGGAAGTGATTCGATAACAAAATATAACAGTGAATTAATGTAGTTGCCGCTACGTCACAGTGCGCAATGACTTCATTACCGGTGTTGCAATTTTTCCGTTTTCAGTAAACGATCTTTTTTTGTTTGTTTTTTTTTTTTTTATTTTTTTTTTCTTTAATCATAATTGAGATTAAAACAAGTTGACAAAGTGCCCGGTGGTAAGGAAAAGAACGCGAAAAAATAAAAGAAAAGACTGTAGTATCATGGTCGAGAGTACATACGCGGGTGATTCGCCAAGATCTCGTTCACCGATGACCGAACCTTCGAGTCCGCTGCAAGATGCCGGTCCCGGTTTTTCCGGCTACGCCAATCGTTATTTGTACAATTATTCGCCGGAAGCGATGCAACAGAAGTTGAAACCGATGGATTGCGTTCAGCATCATTCGCCAAAGAGTCATCGGGAGGTCGAGGGTTCGCGCGATAAGGGTTACACGCGCAACAGCCGGAGCCCGGTGAGCCCGGAGGAATCGAGATTTCGCGCACGTGACTCGTCGCGACCGAGCTCGTCGGCCGCGATGTCGTCGCCGACGTCGCTCTTCACGATAGACAGCATTCTCGCACCGAGACCCGTCGGCAATTCGATGCCAGCGACCGCGAACTCGATCTCGATCGTTCAACATCCGGAGAACGTCGGTTCTCCACCGAGAACCACCGCCATTCATCCGCTTCAGCAACAACTTCATCATCTCGCATTCACACCGGCGGACTTTCTCGGTATATATACATTTAATTCTTTCGAATAATTAACAAGAAAATTCATTAAATTAACATTACGACGGTTTTGTTAAATTTTCACAAATACGCACTCGACTTGCCGGAATAAAGATCGTATTTACTTTTGTGCTCTCAATCGGTGTTATCGCTCGCGGATTTTCCGTTTTACGCTAAAGGGAAGCGAATCAGTGGCAGATTCGGAAGACGTTAAAGTAAAGCCGCGCTACGACCTCTTGCGTCGGGTTTTTTAGCTTTACGAAAACGTAAAAGGAATGAAAAATTTACCCTTACGCGTTCGTATCCCTGGAGACCCGTGAGCCGTCCGCTCGAGTCAGCGTCGCTTCCTGGTGGTGCAACGCGAAAATTCCATTCGTATCCCGAGAAGCGTTAAGTACGTATTCCGCCCTCGTGCATTTGCAGCTTTACGCCCGCTACGCTTGTACCTTTCGTAGAGAGGAGAAGGAGAAAAAAAACGCCGAAAGTTTTTTTTTTTTCGCGCTCGATCCGTTTTGCCCGATCACGGACGAGCGCGCGACGTCACCGCGGAAATCCTTGCGTCGCTATTTCGCGTGCGAGCATAAAAAAGGGGGAATAAGGAAGGGAATAAAATAGTACAACGAAGAGAGGCGAACGGAAACTTGTTGGGAGGGCGAGAAGCACCATAATTTTTTTTTTAAGTCTAAGCTGCTTGTTCGTCAAGACTCCGAGCGGCGCGTCCCTCGGGACTGTGGGAGCAAAAAGAATTTAATCCCCCGTGCGGTAAACGCGGCAAATTTCAACCGTTGAATTATTTTTTTTTTTTGCATTGAAGAGACGCGAAGTATTAAGTGTATGTTATTTTGCAATTGAATTTAATGTAAGATTAGAAAAAAAGAAAAAAAAAAAAATTTAGTTACAAATGTTTGTTTTTAGCCGCCGCCTATCCGGGACTTTACCCTGGAGGTTACGTGGCAGCGATGGCAGCGGCCGGTGTTTCACTTCACGGTCAGCCGGGTTTTTATCACGCGGCTCATCCATATCAAATGAACCCGAACGGTCCGGGTATTGGTCCAATGGCGAAGAGGAAACGTCGTCACAGAACGATATTCACGGAAGAACAGTTGGAACAATTGGAAGCGACGTTCGACAAGACGCATTATCCGGATGTTTTGCTGAGAGAACAATTGGCACTACAAGTTGACCTCAAGGAAGAACGAATCGAGGTAAAAACAATAAGGGATGATAGCTTCGATTAATCGAAGAAAATAGTTGGTCGGGTGGGCGGTTGGCACGCAGTTAACGTTATAAAAAATTGTCTAAAAAAAGTGTAAGTAGCGCGGTAGCGAGAGGGTCAGCCCTGCGACTCTACGAGTGTAGTGGTTTCGTCGAGTGTGAGAGACCACCCCTCGAATCCTCCGAGGATTTCAACGAGAGTCCCGCGCACAGTTTCGACTGACAAATTGCTTTTACCGCGGGGGTGTACCCGCCGCGGAAAGCTATCGAGTTACGAGGCGCATATCTCGTCGTCGCGTCTCGTCGAATTTATTCGTCATCCCCTTTCTGACGCGCGCGCGTTCAACTTTCGGCCGCTAATGCATTATGCTCGGGCAACGTTTAGCGCTCGCGCCACCCCCAAAACCGTTTGTGTTTACCGGCGGACGTTTTGTCACTCTCTCGAGTTTCCCATAAACGGCAAAATCGCCGGACCAATTTTCGTCGAGCTTTGATTGCTCTCTAGATAAAAGGCTTAAGCGATAATGGATCGCTCGAGCGAAACCGATTTGCCTAACGATTGTTCGCCGCATCGACGATTCGTTCGTATGAATAACTAAACGCGACTCATTAAATTGATACAATAAACACAGCCCCCGGTTACGATTACACGGGCAAATCGATTCCTTTATGTTTATACGAGAATTCATTAAATATTCCATCGACTACATTATTTTACAGTTGTACAATTTGTTCATTTCATTTTGACGAATACCGATATTTATTATTAAAATTTACCAATTCACGGGCGTTCAGTATCGAATTGTTTAATCGACTATTGAAAACGCACCAAAAATAATTAGACCGCAACTTTTACTATTTTTACAAATGTATATACCTACCGGCGTTCTATGCTGTTGTTGCTTCGGTTTAACGCGATCACGCGCACAGTTTAACACGAATACAACCGCCCCCCCCCCCCCCCCCCCCCTCGACCCCTGTCGCCGCCAAGGGCCTCTCATCGCGAAAGCTAAAGGTCGTTACGGGATAAAAGTGCGATGTTGAGCGCAGGGCGAGCTTCGAGCGTCGAACGCGTATCGTCTATTCGTATATTCTCATGGTAAAGCGTTTTCATTGTATTCGAATCTTCCGCGAGCTTAACCCCCGACGGTGATTTCGTCTCAGCGCGCGCTCGAACGCATAAGCACGAAAGGGCGGCGGCCAAGTTTTTTTTTTTTCGCCTCGGGCTTCTCTCGTCTCATCTCTTCTCAATAACATTCTCGGCAACACAAAAATTTCGTACTGTAAACACCTTTTCTCCTTGACGTCGATCTCCCGCCGTTCTCGTCAATTCGGGGGCGGAGTTAATATTTTATTTTTTAAATGTATACAAAAATTCGAGAAAAAAAAAAAAAAGATTAAGTAAAATGTAATATAAAACCGACACGATGGCGTGAAATTTAATGAAATAATTCAACGATTTGACTGTGAAATTTCTTACTTGAAATAGTCTTTCTTCGATTGTTCGACGGGACATTGTGAAAAATTCTACAAAGCAGACCTCCCACGTTGATACTCGGATGGGATTTCCGACGGTGAATATATATATATATCCTTTCGGTATTCCTCTTCTCGTTGATCTCAACGATCCTCTTGAGAATCCCCCACCCTTTTCTTCTCTCCTCTATTCCGAGTCTCTCTCTCTCTCTCTCTCTCTCTCTCGGAGCTCGGAAACAACATATACCTGCCGAGGTCCACCTGCCTCGCGGCTGCGGCGTCGGCAGCGGTGCAAGGGGCTTCGCAACACAGCCACGTTCTCTCGTATTTGCTAGGAATTAGTAGAGAAACGACTTTTTTCGTGTAAAGAGATGAGACGGGAAGATCGGAGCCTCTTGAAGCGCAGGAAAAGAGTTAGTCAGCTTGGTGCAAAGTTGAGAGTGAAGAAAATTTCTCTAAATACCCGATAGGAAACGCGTCGAGTGGAGAATAAGAGGATATTCCCGGGGGTCCGTGTAAACGAATTCCTTGAGTTTGCCGCTTATGAAATATTTTTTTTTTTTTTTTTTCGTTTTAAAAACAAAATATTGACTCGAGTGATCGAAGACCTTTTTTTGAGTTTACACAGTCGAAATGTCGGGGAACTATGCTTCCGTAAGAAAACAAGTAAATTTTTACCGATTTTTGAGACTATTTGGTAAAAAAAAAAAAATATATCGCATACTGGTCCGATAACCATTATTATTATAGGAGTTTAAGGTCATTCGATCAATAGGGATATTGGAAATATGATAATATATTAAGATATTGAGAAATATTTATATTGAATTAATGAATAATAAATCGAAGCCATATTCGTAATTGAATGTAACGAGTTGCGTTCCGCGACGGCATTGATGTTGAAGGTATGGTTCAAAAATCGAAGAGCAAAGTGGCGCAAGCAGAAGCGGGAGGAGCAGGAACGCTTGCGAAAGCTCCAGCTGGAACAACGTCAGCGCAACGAGGACGGCGTCGCGACGCCGTCGATTCGGGTCGCGGGACACATGACCCTAAATGGCCAACACGAACAGGATACCGACAGTTCGGATCTCGAGGTCGCGTAGTTTCCGGTTCGAAATCTCGAACGTGTGATCGACGAACGCCGATAAAGAGGCAACCCATCAGCTAGGATATCAATGATTTCGCATTAAACCCCATCATCTTCGGTTCTTTTCCTTATTTTTTTGCTATTTAATTTTCTCGTCAAACGTACCAAAAGTTCGAGAGAAAGAGACTCTGATAGTTTAATGAAAAAAAAAAAAAAAATAATAACAGACCCAAAGAAAGAATGAAGAGAAAGTGAACCAAGTAATGATTGTAAATACGAATTTAAAAAAAAAAAAATATTAATAACGTTAGTGATAAAGGGCTTTGTAAATAATTGATAGAATCGAATAACACTGTAAATATCGCTTACGATGAATGTGTATAAACAAATAAATTATTGTGCTATTAGGAAAAATGAATATCTAAGAGATTGTCAATGTATTTTTGTTTTCAATTGTCTTTTTGAGTGGACGAACCTAAAGTTGTCCTCTCGGCGCAATAGCAGCAAGAGAGACGAAAGCGAGATCTTGTTCTCTTGTTGGCTCGGTAAGTAAGACGCCCCGAGGCTTGCCAATTATGGACACTCGGAAGTTGCTCCGAAGCTGCGTCAACGGTCTCCGTTGAGCGGTAAAGTTAGCCAAGTTCGGGTTAAGTACATAAACCCTGCGGGGCTCTTCGGTAGCCGAAAACTAAGACGATTCCATGGTGCAACTTTAATGGTCCCCCGTCGTCGTCGTCGTCGTCGTCGACGAAGACGATGTCGCTGAGACTTAAAGACGATCGTATCAACCCCCAAGCCGGGTCCCAGCCCCTTTATTTTGGCCAACTGCGAAAGCCTCCATCGACTTTCTCAATTATTCAAGTGAGCAAAGTCACTGCCGTAGCTTGAGAGCGTGAGAAGCTTCGAAGGTATGTGCTCCGGAGTACGGGAGCCATTCTCGTCGTTTTTCTCGCGGAAAAATGTACGTTCCGAAGTTCGATAAATTTTTTGTAATACAGCCGATTAAGAGGAAGACACTTGATCGATGAATCGTTAATAGAGTTAAATACAAATATAAAGATAAATAAAGATCTTCAATTGGCAGATTCGGTCCTCTTGGAAGAAAGCCGACAGTCGATAGTATTACGTTTCTTGTATTTCTTCGATGTTTTCGCTTCATCCTCCAAGGAGGGACACCCGACTCTTGCAAAGTTCGTGAATCTCTTATTCTCGTTATCGTCAACATTGCTCGTCCCTAAATCGATGACTTTTCGAATTTCTATAGGGTTTATCGAAAATCGACTGCACTCGGTCGATCCAATGGTTAATACGAGAACCGTAATGAATTTATCGAAACTCGTGGCTCTGATCAAATAAGCGACTCCGTCGCCGTAATTAAATAACGGCGGTCCCATCGAGTGCGCGTCCATCATGTAATAGGCGCCGCAATATTTAAATACGCATAGACAGGAAGTCTCGCAAGTCAATATCGCAAAGTGATGCTTGAGAAAAATCTGTTGGATTGTTTTCCATAGATATTTTCCACTACGTTTGTACAAAGTGCCGCAAACGGCCGGAAGCACGTCGGACTCGAACAACGTTTCGCCAATTTTGATGTGTTTACCGAGATAGTTGACTCGGTGGCCGGAAACATCGATCATTTCATCATTTCTCGCTAATGTATCGCTCTGCAATTGACTCAGCGTGTAATAACGATCGCCGCACATAATAATCGCGTCCAGCGTCTTCGGAGACCAATATTCCGGCGCTTGAATTCTCGTCATTCCAGCGCAAACCACGTAAACGGCGTATATCTGTTTGCCACGATTCTCCTTGGCGAATATCTCCTCCGTCGGATGAATCTCACCCCAGAGGCTGAAGATCTTGTACGGTTCCTCGACGTAGAATTGATGCCAACATACTTTCTCGGCGTTGTCGTTTCTCTTCCACGTGAGTTTAAATCGTTTCAGCCAATCGGGCTTCTCCATCGTGTTTGCGTCTTCGTCTTCGTCGTTCGCGACAATCGAGGAAATTCCATGCCGAGCACAGGGGTCGTAAGGCGAAAAAATGTCCGAACCGCAATCGTCGATTATTTTCTTATTTTCTCGCTGGACTCGTGAATCGGGTGGTTTTCTTTCCGGTAGTTTGATATTGTGAATTTTTACGCGGTGATAGATCATTCGGTAAATCTGTATCGCGAGAAGGACAACTTTGGACTCTTCTTTGCTTTCCTGCGAATTTTTCGATCTTTCATCGTCCATTAACGTCTCCGACTCCTCATCTTCGATGTATTCTTTCTTATTCGTGTCCGTCCGATTGTCGAGTTTGAGAGGAGTATTGCGCGCGTAGGAATAACCTCGCAGCATGAGGATCATGAGATGACGCTTCAGTGAGAATCTCGAGGAAAATTTAACGATACACGCGTAGCCGTTCTCGGACCAAAATCCAAATTCGTCGCAACGATAGGGATTGTAGAGATACCAAAAAGTCCCGTCCCGCCAGAATGCCAATGAAAATTTGTCCGTTCTGAATATGCAATTTTGGTACATGTCCGGCAATTGGTCAAACCATTCTTCGATTTGACGCGTAACTTCGTGCACCGCCGGCACTTTCCGAATATACGTTTTTTCCCAAGGAATTTCTTCCGAAGTTTTCATTAATTCCGGCCTCTCGACCTCCTCCATCCTCCTGAAATCGTCCTCAACGTAATTCCAATATATTCCCGTTACCCACGGCGCGTCTTTAATTTCGCTCACGAGCTCGAGCTCGACGTTGTACTTGTAATTGTACACTACGACGTCGTCGAGACGAATTTTCTCTTTGACGTTTATGCCGCCCATATGAACGAAGAGCATCCACGCGTCATCGAATATGTAATCAATGTTCAACTTCCAAGCGAACTTGTATCTGCGCAATGTCAATCATTCGATCATCAATCCGAACCTCGAAACCCGAAAACCGAAACTCATTCGCGTCTTGTTCACTTTTTTTTTTTTTTCGATTTCTTTGCGAATTTAGTTCCCTTCCAAATTCAAAATATTCAACTTTATTCCAAGTACCGTGTCGATCGTAATAATATAATTTACCTTATTTGCGTCTTGGCGACAAGTGCCACTATAGCTTGATAGAAGCAAAACTTCCAGGTCTTGGCGCGAACCCTTCGGAAGCTCAATTCTCCAAGATGCATACCCTTCGAGCCCCTGAGGCAAACGTTCGCGTAGGAACGATTCCCATTGTCGTTGTTCCGCGAATCGAACACGAGAAGCGCGTAGTCACCGTCGACGAGACCCGGATGTTCACCAACGGCACGATCAATCGGTTGACTCTTTTTCACGCTCCGACAAGTGATCGGTACTCTCGCGTGACCGAGCTCTTTGCGATCGATATAATCATTTCTCTCGCGTTTATCGGACAATTTTTCCAATTGTTCCAACTCCCCCGTGGAATTTATCTTAACGCACGGCGACATCTCGCATCGCCATTTTTCGCTATTCGTTTGTGAAATTTTTCTCAACATTTCCGGCGAAAAGCTGCTACTCGGCACCACCTACGCGATTCAACGATCGAACGAGTTTTCTTTTTTTGTTTTTTTTTTTTTTTTTCTGTGGAAAAAATAATATCGAGTAGAGACAGACCGCCGCCGTATCATTATTCATCTTTCGCCAGATACGAATTTTTTCTCGAGGATTCAGTCTGTCGGGGAGCCGCGCCCGGTATTTCAGATTGAAAGTATCGAGCGGAAAATACGGGTAGGTGGCAGACGGTAGTATCCGCTCGGAGGATTTCACGTTGGGAAATTGTGAAAGCACCGGAGCTTTTCGACGATCGAACTTGTCCTCCTTTTCCAGCTTCTCTTCTTTCTCGAGATAACTGAATCGACACGAAGGTTTACTCGAGAAAATCAACGAATGCCGCGCGATAATATACAATATATTGATTGCGAAACCAACTAACGAATTCACGAAGACACGCCACAGCGGTTTGTCGTCGCAGGTCCATTTTTTTTCTTTGCAGGATACTTTTTTCTTTTTCTCCCCTTTAACCCCATTTTCGGATTTGTCATTAATTTTATCATCGGCATTTTCCGATATGCCCGATACACTCATAACTTTTTTTCTTTAAAATTTTTATTCAAAATAATTCATTTTTTTTCCGAAAAAGAATTTGAAAAATTGCTGTTATCGATTACTTAACCTCCGCAAAATTTGACGGAATAATTTTTCATTCGTATGAGAAGAAAACAACATTTTAAACAAAAGGCGTTTATTGCGTTTTTCATTTCTCGTCCGTCGCTACCTCGTCGCCATGTCGCCACGTTGCCACGTTAAATTATATTTTTTCTCTTCATCTTAACCGTTCGGCTGCATGCACGCTTGAGCGACGAGAGAAGCTTTCTCTCTTTCGCTCTCCGCGAAGCTCGATTTAAACGCAAGCCGCCGGTAGTCCCGGTGATTTTGTAATTATTTTCCCCGTTGCGAGTCCGGGCAGACGAAGCCTTACAGCTTATAAGGCAATCTCGCTCGCGAAGCCACATTGTGACGCAAGATTTTCAGAGTGTTTATAAAATTACAGTCGATCCAAGAAGGCAATAACTCTCGGATACCTCACAAACGCGTATACGAGACTTTATTTCCCACTACCGTTAGAGCAACAGAGTATATTATAACGTGGATTTGCGCGAGAAACCGATTTCTCGATGGAAATATATGCTTTTGTATCGGAAGAATTTTTACGATGTGCTAACGTCGAAGACAAATATGTATTTAAAATTTAGTCGCTAATTTGCCGAAATTCAATAAAAAAAAATATATACATGAAAAAAAGTACTTGTAATCGATTTGAAAAATGCCTCATTTTAGCTCGGGAATCGTTTAATTTTCGTTGTAAACCATTTCAAGTCCTCGAAGATTGATCGAACAAACCCAATTCCCGTGAGCGATAAAAGTTTTCGTCCCGACGAAAAAAAAAAAAAATTCCAAGCCCTCTGTCGACGAAAAGTTTGATGAAAATACTCTCTGGGTCATCCCTCGGGGAGATCGCGGCTCTCGTTCTCTCTCAAGAGTCGCGCGTGTATCTTTCATTTCTTCGGGCTTTTGCCAAATCCCGAAAGCTCGTGTCGTCAAAGTTAAAAAGACTTTGTTCTCAATACGATTCGTTAAATAACACGAGATTCAATATTTGAGATCGCGCGCGAGAGAGTGATTATCAAAATGAGTTTTACCCGACGAATCGTGAGAAGAATCTTTTGGGGGAAAGGGCGTCGATAAGCGACCGGAGCCCTCGTAGTTCATCCCGGAAACTGCTAAAGAGTCGTATATCTCTATCTATGCGTTGTACCGTATAACAATACACATATGTATCCGCGTACAATGCAGATATATAGGCACTTTGATATATATATTCGTTACACCCCTGTCGAGAAGAGAATTGCAGTCGAGGGTGGACGCGCTTGCGCTACATACGTTCCACTCGCGAGCAACAGAATAAACACAGTCGGGACGTCGTGTGTGCAACACAACAGTGAGCGAAATGGAAAATCCACGAGAGAGAACATCCCTACGGCTGTTGCAGTTATGTCCACCTTCGTTTCGTGTGCATATATACCTACTTCATAACGCTTCTCTCCGACTCTCTCATTTGGCTCTACCGTCTCTCGTATTCGCGCGTAACACGAGAACACGAACAATCCAATTAATTTAATTTTAATTACCGCTTCGTCGGCCAACCAACAACGATTATTATTGTTTTGCCAAGAGGGCCCCCACCCCTCCGCTCTTGCAGCGATTTCGCGCATTCTTCGATGCGAGATTTTTCCATTATGTCGCTCGTTACTACATTTTTATCTCGATAAATCACGAGGATCAAGTCATTTTATGAACCAATTTATTTTTATTATTTTACCTTTTTTTTCGTTTATTTTATCGCGTCGAGTAAAATGTACAAATCGACATAAAGTCGAATATCACCGAGTAAAAAGTTTTTTTTCCCGAAGTAAAAGTCAAAAAAGTCAAAGGCGGGGGTACGGTTTTGAAAAACGTTCGTTCTTAGAATTCGAGATACGAACGTGCCGAGCGCGCCGAGCGTGTGTGGGTCGTCCGTTGGTGAGGGAAAACGGTGCCGATAAGAAAGATTTTCGCAAGGGAAGAATAACAAGATCGCTTTCTCCAAGGTGGGGAAGGGGCACCCGCGTAACTGTGTGTCCCGGTCGTTCGAAAAGATGTAGAGTTTGAGATACGATGTTGAAGAATCGAAAGAGAGCGTTACCGGCTTGGAGGTTCTCGGTTCTCGCTCGGTAGCGTAGTACAACCAGCATAGGCAGTGCCCGCCAGCCTTTTAATTACCCGACGTTAAATTCTTTATCTGGCTGAAACAATGTGGCGGGAGCGTGTTTTCAGACCAAACAAGACCCATGTTGATACGCGGTAATAGAATAATCTGGCAGCTGATTCCGGGGATATAGCCGACGGGGATGGAAACCCACACGATTTCTCTACACCCCGGCGCGGCGCACGCGGGACGCGGGCGACTGCAACTCGAACGAAAATCAACCCTCTCGTGCAACGTTTCCGAACCCGCGACTACACATCGTTTTCCGTCCGTACTATTACTACTCCACAGTTGTATATATGTATATATACATTTACACATATACCTCGGTTATGATGCATGCAAGACGAACGACGACGGATTTGCGATGAGTTCTCGTTCAGCATCCCGTATGCCAATGTCTTTCGTAACTCCTCACCCTTCCGCGTCGGTTGCTTTCGCTTTCTTTTTCTTTCTTTATGCTTCTCTTTTAGAATCTATTCAATTTACACGGCGAGGTTATTTCGTTTTTCGATCTGAGATTGGTAGGTACATCCAAAGACGACGAGGAAAAAAGTCGAAAAAATACGACGAGGAAAAAAGATCTTTGAAATGTGAAAAATTACGAAATATTTTATCATCGACATAGTATCAAAGTATTAATATGCCGTGTATCGGAAAAGCAATATTAACAATATTTTGTCATTGTTGCCTGAGAAAAAATGCGAGAATTACTTTTCTCCGAAGCGTCAACCAATCGTAGTTCCGCCTCTGGGATGCGGAGCACCTATACGAATCGTGCGTATCAAGGTGCGCTTGTCAATTGCATACATATAGATATAAATGTAGATATAGATATAAAGGTGGAAAGAAAGAAAAAGGTGACTCGGAAAGAAATCTCAAACTCGATATATCTAAACTGCATCGTACGCGTTCCAACTTTTCCTCCCCCGCACTGTGCCGTATTACGTACGTGGTACGTTGGTAAAGGTTGCATTCCAAAACGTTGCCTCGATAGACCGTTTCAAGAATCGAGATATGATTGAAACGCGACATTCCACGAAAGCTCTCACCCTTTATCCCTTTCGTACATATTTTTCTCTCGAAAATATCTTTTACCGTTTCGTCCGTTACCCGCTTCGTCGGAGATTCGAGGCGGCTGCAAGGACACGAGAGGCAGCAAGAGAATAGTCGCACTTGGTCTTTTTCTCGACTATATCGAGTGAAAACATCGAAAGCATCTACCTTTTATGTTTCTCCGGCTCTGTATGTATACGGAAAGCTACAATCATTCTGATCTTTTGTCGCGCGATATGCGAATCTCGGCTTTTTACCCGCCCATACCGTGCAAAGAATTTTTACATAAAATGCGATACGCATTTTTCACAAAGACCGCGGAAAGATACGATATCAAAGATATTTCCGTTGGCAAACTGTCATATATATATATATAGGTATATGTATTTTATTTCTTCTTCGAATCGTTTCCTTTGTCTCTCTTTTGTAGCCCCATTCTCCCCCTACTCGCCAACAACTGCACTCATTCAATTATCATTAAACGCTCGCGACAAACGCCGCAACGTTAAGAATATACCGAAGAGTGCGAATCTCATCGCGCAGTTTGTTTTAAACGCCGTGTACTCGACGCTTTCACAGTAATAAAGCAACGCGAGAGCCCCGCGGTAGCTGTTTATTCCCGCGACGAATAATTATACGCAGAGCCGTACGGTAATAATGAGAAAGGGAATTTATTTCCGTGCGACGAAACTCACGAGAGTGAGAAATGAGAGTTACATCCAAAGTCCCATTGTTTTGCCGTGCCGCGTGAATATTTTTTTTTTTTTCTTGCATTTACGATTTTTAGTATTAGATTCGAGTAAATCGATGCAAGTTTCGCCCGATGTGACTCGTTCGGAGATTTCAGGGTTAATCAAACAAAGTGTGCGAAGCTGAGAGTGAATGTGCGGACAGAAGGTAACGACGCCCCGTGCCTCGAGGGCCTAAAAGGATCAGCCGCGCTATGACCCCCACCTTCCGCGCTCCTCGTAATTGCGGGCTTCGTATGGCAACACTTTGTACTTTTTTATTTCAATCAACACATATCGGCAAAGAATTTGTTTTTATTCGTCCCTTTGCGACGAACGCATCCCGAAAGAAAGAAGAATTCATTGTCATTGTGCGTTAAGAATAATTAATTGCTATTTTCGCCAACGAATGAGTCGCACAAATTTTTTTTCTGTTATTTTTATCGGTGAATTATCGTATGTAGAATGTTTTTAATAACTGCACCTGTATTTCTTATGCTCGGTACCTACATAACCACGATAGGGGTATCTTGAAGAGAGTCGAGTCCGGAACGCGGAGGATTTCGGCTTTTTGCCGGAATAATAACTCCGAGAGCTATGTTCGCTGTTTTGCATTAAAACGGGGGATTGGGAGTCAAAGGACGGATGAAAAGCAAAAGTTGTGTACGCAGCTCTAGCTCTCTCTCTCAATCTCCAGAGTTGTCGTAACACGGAGACGGAGATGGCGTTGGAGTTGGGCATCGGGAGAACTCGCCAAGCTTTGGCTATACGTATAAGAGCTCTTCCCTCCCCGCGAGCGAGCGAATAATCGTCGGGGTAAACTTCGAGCGGGACTCGCGGAGGCATGTAACACGATAGTTTACGTTGAACTTGAGTGGACATCGAGCAACGTGGGGGGATAAGCTAGAGCCTCGGGTGATGGAATAATGTAGAGAAACTGACGATCTCTCACCGGAGAGTTTTGCCTCTGGAAGCGTCGGCGAAGTTTCTTCGTGGTTCGTCATTCGTCCAACGTCATAAAAATATACCGTCTCCATAATTTTCTATGAATATTTGACCTCTCAAAGAAATTTCTTTGAAATAAATGTAAAAAATGAAAATAAAGTACGAAAAGATTTTGAAATCCGTTAAAGAAATCTCTCCCTCCCTTTCGCGAGGTCTTGAAAGCTCGCAATGAGTTGGGATTTTTCCTACCGGCGATGCTGTTTACTCGCGTAAATGGTGCATATCGTTGGGCCGATCCCTCAAATTTGAGGGAAGATTATGTTTCGGCAGGTAAAAGAGGAGAGCCGTTAGCTCGTCAATTGACTAATGGCTTTTTAAGCGTATACCGGTGTCGTCTAACCTCAAAATGCGACAAATTGACAAGTCGTCAGCGGTCTCGAATTACTCAAATTGACATCCGTTTGAGGAAAAATTCAACACACTTTTTCGACGAGTCAAAGCATATTTATATCGAATGTATATTTATTCGAATGACATTCGGCAAGCAAGGGAGCCGAGCAGCCGGGTCGCGCAATGACAAAAGTCAAAACTATACTTTCATCGGTTGGGAGACGACGAACCGAGGCGTCTAATAATAGCCAGAGGACAATGAGCTTGGGATTGCTCATTTGGAGGGTGTAGTATTGTCGAGAAAATCAGAGTGAATACCGAGAAGCGGAGATATGGTATGGTCTATCGTCGCGGGCGTGAGGAGCACGAGCAGCAGCGCGATCTCGTTGTCGAGATAATTGAGCCGTCAGCTGCACGAGCCTCGAGCGCCATCATAGCGCCACCCTTTATAATACAACATCGCTTCGTCGAGAGCCGCGAGAGGAGGGGTTTCCTCTCCTACTGAGAACTGAGAAGACTCAAGAATCCTCGAGTACCGATCCTCGAAAACTCGAGATCTTCCGCATCAGAGTCAGAAGCGCAATAAGTGCGTGCGGCAAGGAGAAGTCAACGCCGATTGCGCATCGAATTAACATCGACGACGGCCCTCTTGTCTCCGACCCCGACTCCGACGATATATATATATATTATAGAGAGAGAGTGAGAAAGAAATGTTGTTGAATTGTTGGACATGTTGCGTTAACGAAATACGAGAATTGGCGAAAGATGGAGCAAGTTGGGCGATTCTACCTCAACATCGGGTAATCCATCTAACGCGAAGTAGGATCCGGTAATGCGACTCGACGCGTGAAATCCCTATGAACCGGCGTGCGGCCGGGGATCTTTCTTACGAGGCTCTCCACTACACAGGCGAAGGCGAGTACAAGGAAAAAACCGATCCTTCTCGAATAACCGTTACTACGCTGTCGTCGCAAACTGAACCGAAAATCTCGAGTGGACAAGCGAAAAAACGGATGAAAGATAAAAAAGGAAATAAAAAATCAGCTTCGCCGCAGCTGAAATGCGCAGAAAGTTGTGTTTTTTCTGTCGATCTTATAATTTTTTTTCAATTTATTTCAACTATCGAATGAACAATCAAGTGGATTAATGTGTCATTTTCTTCTTTTTTCCGAGTTAAATTCTATTTAAATAGCAAAAAGCACATACTATTTCCTGACTGGCGCGTCACAATAAAAAGACGGGACTGGTACCATTCGTGTAATTTTTGAGAAGAAAAATTTTGTAAAAAATTCGTAAAACTGCCAATACAATGCCATCCTTAATACGAAACTGCGCTCTTGAGCTGTTAACGAGCCGTTCTCGCGAAATATAACAATTTGTCGGTTAACCTCTTCGATTTTGTCAAATTTTCATTGTTGCAATTCAATATTATCATAAGACAAATTAACGTTGCGTAACACAGTTCGTTCGGGAACGAGATCGTTGTATGCGTGACTTTTTCCTTCCCCCTTCTGTTTGAAATAAAATGTTTAAAAATCCCAACTGCAAAAAATTTCGATTCTCGCGATCGACTTTTTTAATGTCTGTAATTCGGGCGGTTGAGAATGGAAAGATAGGAGCTAACGATCGATCGATTGTTCTTCGAGTGTAACCCTTTTAGGGATCAAAGTGAACCTCGATGCGTTAAACATTTTCGCCATCTCCAAACACTGTACTTATGCGTGTTATTCGACGAGTCTTTTGGGGGCAGCGGAATCGTAAAAAAGAAAAGTTGCACGCGGACGAAGGGGGCGTTGCGGTTTTCGGATGCGTCGAAGCGAGTGCCCAACTACTTATAGTCGAGACTGTTGCGCTTACATCGTCGTCTCACAGCGGAGCTTCTATACCTCACCTTATAATATCGAGCGTCGAGAAGGCCACAAGGGCGTATCTAACATGATTTTACATGTTAAACGATTTTCGATTGTGCCGCGCAACGTCCTTCCGCTTCTTAGAAGTTTATGATATGCTACTCGAGAGCCAAAATCTCGACGCGGGTGAAAGAATCGCTCGGTCGTCGCTCGGTTGCGCGACCGACGAGGGACGAGAGGACGAGAGGACGAGGAGATTATATTGCAAATCGTATATATATAGTTGTAAAGTTATACAACGTCGGTAGTAAAACCGTTCGATGCGAATAATATTCGACAAAGAAAAATCTTTCCGGTCGCGTAGGTATAGGTATACTCTCTCGCGAGGAAAACCAATACCGAGGAACCGCGTCCCGCAATCGCGCGAGGCTTCCAAGATTTTCTCGGAAGGTTCTGTCACAAATTCGATCGTCAAACAGTCGGAACAATTTTTATTAATCCCCAAAGAAACATTCTTCTCTCTTATCTCGAAGCTGAGCTCTTTGTTTATTACCATTCTCAATCTATACGAATTAACGCGCGTAAAAGTCGGCCGCGACGATTACCAGAAATTTTCGAGAATTAATCTACCGCCCGTTCGCTTTATAAAATTTGTATAGTAAGTACGAGGAAAGTCCGGCCGAAGCGGTCTTCGCAGCGCAGCGCAGCGGACACAGCGCAGAGACCCTTTTATTAACTTGGTATTCTCTAAATAACTTATATACTATATAACAAATTGAAGAATAATTTTTTTAACTTTTCACGGTTTGAAGAAAAAAATGTCAACATATTAGTATAATTTACGAAAATCACCTATTGTGTAACAGAGCTGAAGGCCCGCGAATAAAAAATGAGTCGATCGATTGAAATGAAAAAGAAAAAAAAAAAAAAATCGAGACTGCAAAAAATGTGGAAACGCCCGAAGTAACTCGGAAAATATATCGGTATTTACTATATAAGAAACTCGATGTTCAAAACGGGGAAAAATTGTTGAAAAATTTACGACATGTCGTAGATAAATGATATTGTGAAAACAAGTTGCATAATAAAATATATCTCGTTAATTATTCCGGCGGCGCGGCGATCGGACATTAAGCTAAAATTAAAGTATACTTACAGCGTCGTGTGTAAAACGCTCTAATAAAAGGCTATATCAAGGGTGACAGTGCGGAAAAGATCGAAGCCGGGAGTATGAACCGTACTGGACGCGTGACAGTGGTCCGGGATAGCGAATAATAATGGCGTCCATAGGACGTTATGCGCAACAATACGTCCCGGGCAAGAGTTGAGATACGAAACAGGAAACAGGAAGCAAGAAGCTGAGATCCGAAAACGTGTATTGCTAACGAGAGTGAGAGAGAGAGAGGAGCGGCGAGAGGGCGAGATAGTCAAGGCGGAGGCAGTAATGCGGGCCGATTATCCGACGCAAGACACCGATACGCTCACCTTCATCCCCACAGGAGAGCCAAACTAATGTGCGATCTCGATGAGCCTCCCCCCCCCCCCTCCCCCCGTCTCGCTCTGTATCCCGGTCTTTCGTGTCCGGAGCGCAACCCCCGGGAAAGCCAGTCGGACTGGCGCATCGCGAGAGATGAATGGAGAGGAGAAAGAGAGAGAGAGAGAGGAATCCCCCACCGCGCCGTGGATGTTATATTCCCGCGAGCGGATGTACGCGACTCGTCCAGGTAAACGTTGAACGTCCCGGAGGGAAAGAGTGTGCCATTGACGGGGGTAAATTCAACCCCGATGGAATCCCTACGCGAGTACAGCGATGGTGGGGGATGGATGAAAGTACGAAGAGATTCTCCAGAGCCACGCCTACGACCCTTGACGATCGTCCAATCGTCGACGGTCCTGAGAGAAACTGCCACGACTGCTGTCACTGAAACGGGATGGCTTTGCGATTGGATGCGCCGACACACTCGGCCAGCATTAGACGAAGAGAGAGAGAGATAGAGAGAGAGCAGAGAGTAGTACGGAGGAAAACAAGGCGAGATGTAAGCCGGAATTTGAGGGTTTAAAACGCGTTCTCTCTGATGTTAGCCTCGGGTCGTCGTATGGAGCAGTCGTCGCGGACTACGTACCTCCAAGTATTAGCTATATGTATCCATATGCCCAGTCGGAATATATTCCGGTAGTTCCATATATAGTTGTGAGAAAAAGCCCACACCCCAGGAGCGACGACCCACGATATGCGTCGGTTCGCGTCTACGCAGTTTCCGCTTCTACCGTATGCCGCCAGTCGGAAAAAGGATCGATTGAAAATATCATATAGAAAGATTCCGCGTCTGTTTGACGCTTTATTTGTTCCACGGGGGATGAAATGTACCGCGGCGTTCGAGGATATCGAAAAAGTATTAAATTCAGAATAATTTTTATTTATCGGCAAAGTCTCAATTATTATCTCGATAAAGACGAGACGAGTGTTTTTCGAAAAAAAAAATTTCGCCCGGAGACAATGACTGCGATGTGAATTCGGCAAAACATCGACCACGTTGAACGATCACGATGCACCACAGAGCGAAAGAGAAGAGAAGATAGTCGCCCGTTAATCAAACGCGAAGAACGCTCTGAACGCGAAGAACGCGAAGAACGCGACATGGCTTCCCGCCTGGTAACACCCCAACCCCAACAATGAAATGATTCGCCTCTTGTCAATTCGCATAACCGTACGAGCCCGCAGCCTCCCGTGAAAGCATCACGGTTCGTTGAATCCACCCTCTCTTTGATTATCTCAATCTCGCGCTTACTCCTCTGTATAATGTATCAACGCGTTGGTCCACCCTTCGTTCACCCTCGAGCCCGATTACATTTCACCCGACAGGTGTTTCGATTTATCAATTCGCCAAATGTATTATGTCCCCTTCCGCAATCATCTCTCTCTCTCAAACGAATTAGCGCGAGTGAAGCTCGAACCCGTTTGATCTCTACGTCCTCCTTTTTTTTTTATCGAAAAGCCCATCGCTGCTTTTTCATTGCAGGTACCATTACGACTGCAAGTCTCGTTTACAATAATTCACCCGACAAACTCGACAAATGCTGCGTTACCTCAATTCTTTCTCTTTCCATTGCAAAAATTCCTATTATCGGATTTCGTTTTTTTTTTTTTTTCTCAAGAATCGCTAGAGAAATACATTTTCATGTTGATTAAATCATGAAGCGAATCCGGTGTCTCTGTACATAAGTATATAGCTATAGAAATAATAGACGCAGTCGGAATCGTAAGGAGCCACTTTCAGTTCGCTCGAATAAACACTCGAATAGTCGAGAAATCACGAGATAGGTATTGAAAGCGGTAGAGTACCCGATACGGTAATGGAGAGGAGGAGTTTGACTGGTGAGCAATCGATGAAACGAAATTTATACCACCGACGATAGCGAAGAGAGACGAGGGAAGCTCTTCGGGGTATAATAGTCCTCGCGGGTATATAGGGGAACATAAGTTTTAGCGTGTATGCGTAACGACGATAAATGTCAGCGGACGATTCGTGTGCATTATAATATGAGGCGCGTCGCGCGTCGAGTGGCGCAAGCCGCACCGCCGTGAGCCTTCGACAGTCGACGGGGGTTGATTTTAGGGAGCCTCGCGATAACGCGAAGAGGGTTGGCGTGCAACCGCAAGCGAGACGAAATAATTGCGTTGTCAGTGGCAGTGTCCCGAGGCGCGCGATACGATATATATATATATATACATATATAAATTCACAAGCCCTTTTGACGTTTATTCTCAGTGTATATTAATATTATACCAACATATATCACACTGTACGTGACACCCAAAGCACCGGATAAACAGGTGACGACACTCGCTCGTTGTTAATTTCAATCAACGTCGAGATACGAATGGTATTTCGTTCGCACGATTACTCCATTAATTAATGCAGATTATTAAATTTAATCGAATAATCGACTATTGTCGACGTAATTCACGATTTTTTTCGTATAAAAACAACAAAAAAAAATGAAACGAAATAAGAGGCAAATTATTTATATAGGCTAAGCGCGCGTTTATATTAAAATTTAATATTATTATTGAGGATCGATGTATCGACATATGAAAATGGCAGCATTGGCCGAAAAGTCTATTATTCATTTGTCGGATTTGTAAAGAAAAAGTCGGTTTTTTAACAAGTTAACGAAAAGCTCCGGTATGGTGAATTTTCCGTTGAAATAATTACAATCACTCGAAAAAGAAAAAAATATAAAAAAGTCTGTTACTTATCGCGAGAGCGATGTATCGAGCGAGCATTATGAAAGGTCCATTAACTGTAGATTACCGCAGCGCTGCGGTATTTACACAAGCCGAGGGTGTTAAGGGGTAATGCGAAACGCGTGAAACTCAGCCGGACGACCCTCGCTCTTCTCTCTCTCTCTCTCTCTCTCTCTCTCTTTCACTCAATTTAGTATCGTATCATCTCTATTGGCAAATTCTTTGGCATCCCTCGATTCGTCGAGATATAGATATCACGCTTCGGGTTCTTCGTTTCGCATCGTCGTACGCGCCAAGTACGTTGAATTGACAGCGTGCTATTGTTCTCGAGTACGGCTGGGCGGATCAAGCTGGAATAACACCTGCGCTAATGGCTCTTAACGCCTTTCCCTTTCGTCGCCTCGATATAAAAGGCTATTTCTATATTTCTTTTTACTCGAACAATATCAGCGCTGTCTCCGCTTCGTACTTTATTAATGCAGCAACAATTGGAAATTCGAACGAAAAATACCGATAAAAATTACGAAATCGCGCGACTTTCCTTTGGATTTTTCTTTTTTTTCACGTATTATTAGGCCTTTGGGGGCTTTGCACGTAAGCAATATTTACATAAGAAACATCGCGTCAAGCGTCATGAGACGGATATATAAAATAATACAATAGACGGAAATAAATTGTCGGGCAATTGTTTTTTTGGGCATTAATGAGGCTCTGCATTAATTGCGCCCGTGTCGTTGAAGCTTTTCCGAGGTTCGCATTTGTATGCTTACCCGAGCTTTTCATTAACCCGCTCGCGTTAACCGCGAGGAAAAGGGCCCTTCCTTCATCGAGAGCGGGCACGGTACCCGTGGGATAACGGTGGGATAACGGTGGGATAACGGTGGGATAACGGCGGGATAACGGCGGGATAACGGTGGGATAACGGTGGGAGTAGTTGAAACGTCCGTTTCGGAGAAGCGAGAAAGCAAAGGCGAAAGGACGACGACGAAAGGACGAGGCTCCGGCAAACACACACCCCGGCGTACGGTTGTGAATTCGCTTCGACTCACTCTTCCGCGAGCGTTAATTAATTATTTCCGTGACAAATATACACGAGAGCGACGAGTAGCGAGGGGTAGAGGCCATAATATACCGGAAACCAGTCGTCTTACGCGCCACGGAGAACTCGTAGAATTGACTTGCGTATAGATATATAGATATATAGCCGCGGAAGAACTCTACTCGGAGATTTCTCACGAACGCTCACGAGAAGAAGGAAAACGAGAGGACGATTTTACATCGTTCCAAGAATGGTTATACACCGAGGATCGTTTATTCGCGCGTTACACCCGGCCAATGGTAAACTTTGGCTCGCCTACTCCACCGACGTTGGCTCTGTCGAGTTTTACTCAACAACGAACATGAAACGAGTCGGGGTCTCGAATTACAAATGCCCTCTTGCCATTTATGCGGATCGCGCAATGCCCCCGGCTATTGGACGAAAATTCTCTTTAACCGGTACATTTTCACATCCTACCGTCTCACCGAAGTATGCGAAGAACAATCTCGGAAGCTCGCGACCAACGCTATCTTCTCGTCTCGTCGTTAAAGTTACGCGACTCGATACGAAATTGTTCAACGTACAACGACCAAAATGAAATTTTCGAAAAAAAGATTTCTCCGAAGCCTCTATATTCTTTTCAACTCGTGCCCCGGACGACGCATCGTCAAACAAATCGATCTCCATTTGTCGAAACGTAACAGAACGAATCCCCACAATGCCAATACAGTAGGCAAGAAACACCGTGCGGATCGGCAAACATTGAATACATCGAGAATCCTCGAATCCTCGTTGTGTTGCGAGTTCCGACTCTCGATAGTTGGCTCATTTCTCGTGTTACAGAAAAAACTTGGAGCGTTTGAATAATCGTCCGTCCTGCCCCCACCCCCATCCCCTAGTGCCTAAAACAATATTCGGATATGCATTTGGATATTTATTTTAGGTGAGCCGCAAGGCCGCGAGGCCCCGAGCCTTCTTTGTTACTCCTTTGTCCTTTCTACTTTCATCTCTATCAAGTATAGACACGTTGCATTCGAGTGGCTCGATCTTCAGGGACGAGGATATTTCTACGTTCTTATACGAGAGACGCAGAGCCATGCGGAGCGGAGTTCGGCGCGCGGGCAATGAGAATCACTTGCTCTCTCTCTCTCTCTTCCTCGGCCCACCCTTCGCGACTAATGTTGACCCAGTTAATAGCCTCGTGTTTGATTTGACTACCGTTGTTCACTGGGTAAGCCGGTAGTAGCGCTAACGGGGGCTCGAGACCTCTCCTCGATGCTATGCTATATATATCTACACTCGTCCTTGAAAACTCTCGTACGCATAGCCCATTAACGCTGACGAAACTGAGGGGGAGTTATGGATATAAAGTCACTATCGTTTTGTTTCTATAGCTCCAGTGAAAAGTTACACGAATATCGTGTCATTCGTTGTTTTTTTTTTTAAATAATGTAGTGTTTCGTATTTATCGATGCAAAAAAATATAACTATCGCGAGTCGATTATTTTGCGCGTTCTCGCGTTTTGCTTGTTGTTTATTCGTTAACTGGATAACTTTGTGAAGCTTCCCCGTTTCGTAATATTCAGGCCCCGCCGGTTCATCGTACGACAGATGGAAGCGACGGCGTCAAAAGGCAAACATTTCAAGATGATGTAACGACGACGAGATTCATCGAAGAGGTAAAAGAAATAAAGAAAAATTAAAGAGCAACCGAGATACCTCTGTAACAACGCGTCAATGTAAAGAAACTTTGCATCTCGTTATTTTACGATTCGCTAATTCAATGACAGAGGGGTGGTAGATAACAATAACTCGTCCTACTCCGTCGACTTTGAAATCTTTCGCTTCGTCGATCATTTGAAGGGAGAAACAACGCCGGCGAGGATAAAACGAGTCGTCAAAAGGAAATAATATTGTACCTTAGAGAATTTCGTTAAAAGCGGTGGCAACGGGCTAATTATCGAATAACAATGTCAATGCGACGATAGCGACGCGAGACTCTGCATTATGATGGAAATCATGTCATGGAATGACGCGTGAAAAACGTGAATTATGTACAGCTTCTGGCACACTTTGTCCCTCGAATTCTTTGAGCGAAAATGACAGCCACAATGTTGAGTATATTCCCATTTCCTTGTTATTCCTTTTCATTTCGCATTACGTTAAACTACGATAATTACGTCTATCGATTCCAATCCGCGATACGATGCCCAACTGTATCGAACAAATGCAATAATCGCGAGTATTGGGCGTAATATTTAATCTGTAAAACGCGCGAGAATGCGAATCGATATGCAAAAAAAAACAAATGAAAAATCGTACGTTTTGTGTGTTTTTTATTTAGTTGGAAAGGAAGAAACGTGCGTCTGTGAAATGTTGGTTATTAAATTACGGCCAGAATACAGCGCAATACAATATTTTATTAATCTCTTGTAGCGGGGCCTCAAAATAATCGGGTAGAGAATGAACGAGAGCGACGGCGCCACGTCTCCCGAGGATCGAGTGAAATTAGCGGCGGTACTCGTACCCCCAGCGCCAGCGCAAAACCGCAAGCGCACAATGTAAAAGAATTTCGTTTTGTTTCGAAAATATCGATAATTGTATAAAGCTATTTGTTTTGCCACAAGTAATCGTCGTTATAACGCGTTTTTTTTAACAAGTAAATATCGAGCCACGGAGGCGATACGCTTCGAAGATTTTTTTTTCTCCAACGATTTGTATTCAGATATATTCCAAGTCGAAGGAGAAGGAGTTGGAGGGGGGGGGAGGGGGAGAACAATATTGGGTAAGAAAACAATGCGGGGAGCGGTAGCGTATTGTTATATCCATAAAATTTTCACAAAATCGTTAAAAAAAAAAAAAAAACGTTGAGAATTTGAATGGATTTTTCTCGTTGTTTATCGAAGGAGAAAACTTATTAAAGATTATGTGCATTTATTATTTGTATTTGTGTAAAAGCGAATGTCGATACACGTGGATAAATAAAGTTTTGGCTGGAAATAATATCGGTTCGTAGAATGAAGAATGATAGTAATAATGGTAAATGGTAATAATAAGATAGAGGGAGAAGAGTCGTCGTTGGTCAGTCCCAAGTATCGATTCTCAGCTCGGGCTTTAGTATCGACCAGTTCGGGGAATGTTTCTCGTAAGAGAGCCAATTAAAATCATCGACGCAATCCCAATTGTTGGTTTTAGCGTCGAGGCCCGCGAGATTGTAGTGACTCAATTGATCGTCGTAAGTCCAGTTGTAAGGAGCAACTCGAATTTTGGTAGAATCCTCGATAATAGCTCTGCTCGTGACGTGAAGATAAAAAGTACAATCGGTGGAGGAGTGAAGCCGCAACTGTTGACAAGCGAAGGCAAAGGTAGAGTGGCAACAGTCGTGAATGAAGACGGAAGATGCAACAGGTCCGACGAGTATCGTGCAATGCTTCAGATTGACCATGTGAAGCGTGCTCGGTGTACCGTAAATCTTAATGGTGCATCTCGTCAAGTCGGAGAGCATAACGTCGTTCTTGTTAACGTTCTCGGCATCGAGACTCAAACGTTCGTCCGACTTGCCCGATATCATACACGCACTGTCGCCGTATTTGCTCGACGATACATTTTTCTGTTTCGTCGTCCCGTTGACGCGACTTTCGCTTATCTTGAGATCCTTCAGACCGTCGGTAAGATCGTTGGCCTTGTCGATTGGTTTCTTCACCGCTCGACGATTCTTGAAGCCAAATTTTTTCTTCGGCAATAATTTCAGCTCCAAATCGGCCGCCTCGCTCTCGAGTATCTGTAAATTCTCTTGGGCTTTTCTTATGTCGTAAACTTTGAGAAACATCTTGGATTGCGAAAGATAATTCTTGAGCGTTTCGATCTCCTTGTTCGCCTTGTCGAATATGCCGGGAAGCGCGGCGAGAGGCGCCGCCGAGGCAGAGTCGAGGAGATCTTTAACTTTTTTGCAAGTCGCGTAAAACGCGTCTTTGAAATAACTCGTTTGTTCGCATTCCACTGCTAATTGTTGACGCTCCTCGCGTCGCCGCTCTATGACGTTTTTTCGTTCTCTATCTCTTTTGTTTATGCGATCCGGCAAACTCGCTTCCGTCGTCGATTCCATCGCGACGCACCAACGTTGTTCGATCCTTTTGGTGTGATACAGGTCTTCTTTGGCCAACGAGAAAAAATAAGCGATTGTAGCGGGCGTTGGTGAAAATTTAGGCCGTCGGCGACGCGTGCTCCAGAACCGACCGGTCTGCCTTGCTACGGAGGAACCCGAGACATCGTCAATAATTTTTTACCGAATCGTTAGAATTTAAAATTTTTTAAATGAAACAAACAGCCTTACCTTGATGCGCTCTTTGTCATTCGGCGCACTGATTTTCAGCAAGATATATTCCAAAACGCAGCGGTCCGCTAACCGGACGCTCGTTCGTACGTACGCCATGAATCGTGACGATTCATTGAGAGAGTCGCTTACTGTTTTCCCAACACTTGAGATCGAACCTTCTTAGGCTATCGTCTCCGGAAATTCTTTCGCCGATCGTGTAATATCCTTCCAGAGCCGTTGGAAAGTTCTTGTGCAAGTATAGCCTGAACTCTGCAAAATCGGAGGTTAACGTTCCGACAACTTTTCCCTCGTAAGTGACAATATTTTTCGAAAATTGTAATAAAAAAAATTAAACAAACGAGATTCGAACACTTGATTTTTTCTTGAATAGACGAGATTTGTACTCGGCAAATTCAACACCGCGAATTTACGGATAACTCTGGCGAGTGCGCGAGGGGATACGTTTGTTACAATTCTTCTCCTTCTTCTTCCACTTTTGCATAGGAAAGAAAACAACGACAAAAATTCACGCAATTTACCGGAGATTAATCATTTCGCTCGATATTAACCTCAAAACTTCGTTATCCACAAAGGAACCAACGGCATAAAGGGAATTCGCAAGTCTCACCTTGCGATGTATTCGTGCGGTGCCAGACAGCGTAGGATCCGATTAGAGCGCCCACTTCGATAGCTATAATATATTTAGCTGTTTTCTTAGCAAAGTTGAAATACTTGGCGAATTGACTCGTCGGCTTCTTAGTTAACATGCTCGGTTTATGCGGATGCGAGATTTCCTTAAATGGAAATCATCGATACCGCGAGAAACGAGACAAGAAAGTCCCGAGGCATCGCGCCCGAGAAGGGGGGCAAATCGTGGCCGTGCGAGAAGATAACGCAATCCAACGCAACCGGCTCGACACTCGATGATTCGTAACAACGCCACCGCCGTTGCAGCCGCACGTACTGGTGGAAAGGGTAACGCGATCGATTAAATTCGGATGTTTACGTTGGAGATCGGCAACGAAGCGCGACATTTTTTAAAACTTTTCCGTCGCCAAATACCAATGTATAATATTTTAATCAAGTATACGTAACTATTATGGATCATTTTTCTCGATACTCGATTTCCGAGCGTTTCGATAGGATATTCATTGATGCAACACAATCTTTTATAATCCAAATTATATTCGTTAGAAGTTAATGTATTATCTATATAAACTGTAAAACTTTGCTACTAATCTATATAACTCTCGCTTAAACGTTAGAGAATTCGATAAAACGTGTCATTGAACGATTCCCTTATGTATAATAATTATCGGTTGAATCGTTGGTAACATTCGGACGAACATATATGTGTATATATATATATATATTTTTTTTTCGCGAGGAAACGCGGGTATCGCTCGTGTGGCTTTTTGTTCCGTGTTCGTTAGTTTTTATTCTTCACAATTATCGCACAAGGTGCCGATTAAATTATAAATAAATTGTAGCGATAGAGAAGCTGCCGAACTTAAAATTATCTCAAATCTTTCGTACTCGTATTTGTAAGTTGCACAATCCGTTTAATACATTTATAGTTTGTGGAGTTCGTCGATAGCGCAATTTTACCATGTTTATCTACGTTATTATTTTAATAGCGATCGAACAAACTAAAACGTTTGCAATTTCCGGACAGATTATTTCTTCGACTTTTATATATATATATATTTTTTTTTTCCCTCAGAAGCAATTGTGGTTTCTAATGTGGTTTATTGAAAATTCATCTGTACATTTACACGCTTACGTTTGACTCACGCTTATCGCAAAAAAATCTATTGCTAATATTTTTGTTCACATATGAAACACATTTTTTAAGATCCATCCGATATTCTTATCTCATTAACTGCCGACGTTTGTCGTGACGCGAAAAAAAAAAATTTATATCGCAGATTCGTCGAATTTAGCTTTAAATTACAATAATTAACGTTGGCGTTACATGTTACAAAAAAAATTATTATTACTTACGAGCCGTTCGACACAAGCATACATCGCGGGTCCAACAGATCAAAGTTGTAGTAAAAGTGTCGTTCGGCAAGAGCGCTCACTCGTGCGGGGGTATTTTGTGTGTCGCATGTATAGAAAAAGGGGGGAAAAATGAAAAATATATATATGATATTTATATATATTTCGTTTACTACAGTGGCATAAGAATTTAGTTTTCTCATCTTTGTATGAATGAACAATTAGAAATCGCATATCTTTCTAAATTGCGTGCACAGACGCGAAACGGATAGTTCATCTCGTTGCCCTAAATATCGATAGAAAATATGGCAGTTAATAAGAAAGAGGTAACGCTCGTAACTTTGTTCTTTTTCGGTTTTTTAGCTTAACTTTTGTGTTTTTTTTTCTCATCGCAACGTTTTAAGTATGCTTACCGTCATATAAAATCGTTGAATTGGAATATTATAAATAAAATCTACATTCCCGGAGTCCGCGATTCGTCATGTCTCCGCGCCACGCTTCTCTCTCCTCCTTCCCGATTTCATTGCGACTACGATTTTAATGTTTTAACGGCTTTCAGCGACCGGTTGATGTTCGAAGATTGCGCAAAAAAATCTAATTCCGGCGTAATTGTTTTCTATCAAACGATATACGTTTGAAAAATTAATTTAAAAAAATCGATGCTTCAAGAGGTTTTGTTTTCGTTTTCTCTAATGAAACGATCAAATTTCATTCCGTAACGTTTAGTTTTTCACGTTTCACAAAGATTTCATAGAATTAGTCTCGTTTGCCAATAGCGTTCGTGAGCTATTTGTAAAGATTCTACACTTACCTTAACTTTGAATTCTAACAATGAGTTTGGGTTATCTTCTATTATCCTATCTCAATTAATCGTATTTAACGATTCATTTTTTTTTCCTCGCTTTAGTTAACATTAATCGCAAACTCTTTGTTGAAAAAGATAATTCATCGACGATGGAACGGATTTCTCCAGGGCAGGGTGTGTGTGTGTGTGTGTGTGTGTGAGAGAGCCAACGAAGAGAAAAGACGTCGAGAGTTACCGCGTTGATAGACTCGAGCGAGAAAAGAAAAATGGCGGTTTAATTAATATAGAATTGCCGACAAAGTTGTCGTTGTACCGCGGTAAAACGAATCGAAAAGAATCGCGTTGTTGGTGTGTTTGTTTAAATTGGAGAGGAGAGACTGAACGCGCGACGGTCAACACGACAGTCTTTTGAACACCATGGGGGCTCATGGGAGTACCGGTGAACTGTAGTTCGCTACGAGACCATTTCATGCCACCCACTACCGTTCGAAGAGTTGCTCTCCGGTGATGCTGAAAATAAAGGAGAAGATTATCGAGCTTTCGCTCGGCAATCTCGGATCTCGCAATCGCTAATGCGCTAATTTTCCTCTTCGACTGTCCGTTTAATTATTTGTCAGATATATAGTCAGATATATGTGGGTATTTTTGTATGTTATTACGGTGATTGATCGGTGGTACGAAGTAACTAACCAGTCTTAGCATTGTCAGCTCTTTCGGGAGAAGAGGATCTCGGTCCCCATATCCGTACAGTACAGTCATCGGAAACCGAGGCCATCATCTGGTGATAAACGGGATTCCACGAAACGCAGTTGACTGTCCTGCTGTGACCCGTCAGAGTCGCTATCGGCAATTCTCGTTTTATGTGCCAAACGTAAACTTTATTGTCTGCAAAGATCGAAAAAATCGTTGAAATTCGATGAGATTCCATTGATAAAATCAACTTTATTACCTTCGCTACCGGACGCAATGAAATCTTGGTTCACACCGCCGAAACAACTGTGAATGGTAAAATGTCCCTGCGTTACGCCTTGGAAACGTCTCACGAGACATCTGTCTTGCAAATCCCAGAGATGAACTCCCTGATTAGCAACATTCAACAGCGCCAGTCGATCCGCTTTGTTTACGCTGAACGACATGACCGGGTGGTCCTCTTGCAGTCTGTGACAATGCGGAAAATTTCGTAATCGTAATCGTCATCGCAATTGTCCATTGTCTATCGTCTATCGTCTATTGTCAATTGAGAGGCCGGTAAGGAGACTCGACTCACATTGTAAAGTCGCACAAATCGTCAAAATTGTAACCGCGTATACGATGATGAGAATCAGCGGCGAGAACAGTTTTTCCGTCGCTTCGACACCACAAACATTTGACCCTCACGCCTTCCCAGGAGTCGAGGACGTTGCCGTCCGTGTCCTTGATTAGAATTCATTGTCAAGTTTATTAAAATGTCTTATTGAATGATTTATATTGGCGTGTTACTCACGCATTGATAGAACTGGCCGCGCAGACCTCCGGTGACAAATTTATTAGCATCGCGATGCCAAGCGCACGCGGTCAACGAATCGTCGGTGCTCTGAGTCAATTTAACGCGAAGCTCGCAGTCGGGAGTGTCGACGCTCCATACCCAAAGTTCCGGACAATCCTCGGGTCCGCAGGCTATCAGGTGACTGCTGTCGGGACTCCATGCTATCAACGCCACACCGTACGTGTGACCTTCCAGGGTTTTTCTGTGCGTTACTCGTAGAGTTTCCTGTAGGACGATCATAGAGAAAAGAGAATATTTGGTGAATTAGAGAATAGGCGAAAGTTGAGGAAAAATGAGACTTTCAAGTAAAGTTAAACTTACAGGATCGACGTCCCAAACGATAACCGTCATGTCTTTCGAACCGGTCGCAAGTTTGAGACCGTCCGGTGAGAATTTACAATACCACACCTCGTCGCAATGGTCGTTGAGCACCTGTGCGGTGTGGCAGGGAAACTGCTCTTTGCTGCAGTTGTGATCCACGAGGAGGGAAACATTCTCCAGATTCGTCTGGTAAGTCGGTGAGGCGCGTTTATTCCTTTATTTTCGTTAAATTTATTTATATATTTATATTTGATAATAGTATACCTGAGTGTGCGTAATGTGGTAAGTGCACTGTTGATTTTGCATTTCAACTGCCTGGCAGAGAAGAGAATGAAGGCGTCGGGGTGGTAGCATTATCGAGGGTGGCAGGTACCTCTGTAGACGATCCATTAGGGCCGCACGCGATGCCGAACCCTTGCCGTCCCAACCGGCTCGCGTCTGTTGACAATAGAGTCTCTATTTGCTTTGCCGTTCCGTTTCCGTTTATTTTATTCGTCAATCGTTATTCGGAAAGACGAGTACCTGCAATTCGTCGCGTCCGCTGCACATCATGAACGCGGACAATTGATGAACGCGAACGGTGTTGTGTCCCAGTGGCGTTAACTCGTTGCGCAATACTTGTAACGCCTCGAGAACGAGACCCTCCTCAAGGTACTCCAGATACTTTTGCTCGAGGAGTAAAAATTTCATCTCCTGCAAATGCAAAAATGCAAAAAAACGACGTCGGAATAATTCCAAGCCACTCGACTCGAATTTCAATGGTTATTTCTTTCTTACCACGAGACTCTGATTAGCGCCGTTCAGAAAAGACTTGAGCTCGTTGAGATCGTGATCCGCCTTGTTCCAGTCGCCGTCCATGACGTGTTGTCTGAACTTTGCCGCTGCCGGATGGTCCAGACGACAGCCCGATTCTTGCATGAGCAGATCCGCCGTTCGGCTGCGCGTCCGAACAACATTTTTTCAAATTTTTTTACGAAATAAATAAATTAAAATAAATAAAAACACTTACTCCAAGCCGACGGTCTTGAGGTGCTGACCGATTAGTCGTACTATGTCTTGATTAGTCTTGTCCATAACGTTGGCCGCTCCCGTCGCCCGATTGCTCTCGCCGTTCATTCCATTGACGTCTCCGTCGCATCCGGACAAAGAATTGCCATTGGCACGCGAACCGCCAGAATCGGACGTCGCTCCGTTATGCCGGGGGCCGGCTGAGACGGGCGCTCCGTTGGACGCTTGCTGAGTCGCTCTGCGATATTCGATACGAAACGTTAAAGCGTTACTTTGCACGCTCATCGGTATTTTTATCCGCGCTCCACTTTTATTTCTCAAGGACAAATTTATCATTTACGACAAAAGAAACAATTTTTTTTTTTTTTTTTTAACCAATATTTTTATTTCATCGCCAAGGCCGATATTTTTCATTTGGCCAGCATTACCGATAATTTTCCATCCCTGCCGCGTCGGTGTGGTACTCGTCCGCCGGTCTTAGGGTAGCCGGGAGTGAACTACGGGACCTTTTGCGCGGTGGCGGAGCGAGTCCACCGTCGTCCGACTCGCCGCTCGAGGCCAGGCTTATGCGCGTACCGCCCCGTTTTTCACACGATTATTTTCCCCCGACGTGTGCGTTGGCGGGGGCCGGAGGAGCGGAGGCACGCAAGGCAGCCACGGTAGAACGCGAAAAAAGAAATCGCTTCACGAACAAAAATCTCGCCTCCGAACTCTTCGACCACCCCCCCCAACCCCCCGCCACTTTTTTCTTTTTTTCTTTTTTTCTTTTCGCTCTACCGAATCTATGTTTTTTCGTCTCTGGCGTGTGTTGGCCTCGAACGATATTTATCTCGAGGCTGCGCGAATTATTCCCTCGCTTCGGACGTTCCAAAGCGTCGTCACCCGCCACCCCCGTTTGTAACCCGTTGTACGCGCTGATTTCACCGAAATCAACGGGGAACGGGAACGAAAAAAAACTATCAGGATTCTTGCGTTTATGCCAAGACGGACACGAACAATGACTGCCACACAGCTGATACTTGTTTGGATCGTCGTTTACGTCACACCACGGTCCTTTCCGGTGTGGATCAGTGTGGATAGGCTTACTCGTTTAGCGACCGCTTGGCGGCGCTGCTCCGTCGTCGTCGTCTTTCCCATTCTTCTCGACGATGAGCTTCAGCGTGAGTCTACCCGACGACGGGAAACTCGACGCAAGATGGCGATAGTTCCGTTTTGTCGTGCATTTTCGCATCTGCAGCGGGTAATTCATTTTCCGTACTGCTCGTTGTTTCAACCGTACCACCGAGCGTCGGGGAGCGACTCGACTAACCGCCGCGCGAGCGGTGCTCCGAACGATCGCGAGACTGTAAATTTCATTCACGAAACGGACGCGAGTATTTGCCGTAAGAACAGAAACAACAACGGGCGTTCGTTCAGAGACTTCTTTTTTTCGAGAGAGAATTTCAATAGTGAGAAGCTACGTTTCACAGAGAACCATTGGAAAACTCGCACTGCGAGAGACATTTGGCGCGTATAGACTTTTTTGAATATTATTTCTTTACGGAGATATAAACGTGAACGAGTAATGTGACTGAACGACGAAGAATAATAATTTCATTGACGACGCGATTGAAGATTGACGGTTTTTGCGACAAAATTGTCGAAGAAAATCCGCAATCGTTGACAAACAAAAGCTCGAGATGCAAGGGTAGCCATTTTGAAGTTGATGTTATATTAGTTGCTATCTTGAAAGAATAAGAGATTTCAACGAGTGCGACATCGCTATTGCTCCAATTTCCTTTCGCAATGTTAATTCCAATTAATAACGAGTATAAACTATTGTTCTTTCGACACACGTGAAACGCATATTGGTAATCGTTCATCAAAGTTAATCCTTTTACTTCCGGTAAACACGAGCCGCCCACGTTGACGACGGATCAACAATATTATAATGCTTTTCCGGCGAACGCGAGCCGGCGAAAGCGAGCCGTATTCGTTTGTGATACGAAAACAATACCGATGCGAAATTGAAAAAAAGTCTGCTCGTAACGTTAAAATAATCGATTTGCAAATATCGCGTCGATGCTTCGTGAAAATTGACCGCGTGGCGCATGGACGGGCCGAGAGTGCGGTTGGTCGGACGATACCGGGGGATGCCGAAGAAGTGCGCGTGTGCCCCGCTAGTCAGTCATTCGCCGGCCGCCGGTGGAGCACGTTGGAAAAGTTGTGTACTCTTTGCTCGTCGTCGCGCTTTTTTTGTTTCACCGTATAGACGACGCGCGCACGCCTTGCAAAGCTCCGAGCTGTACTTGCCAAATAGTACAATTAATCGAACCTCAATTATAGTCCGGGAGTCGAAAAAATGATAGATCCGCAAAAGAAATTCGTCAGAATGACGGTGAAACGTTTAGGGCTGTTCGGTATCGCGTGACTATCGCCGAGTGTGGAAAAACGAATAAAAAAGAAATCTCGGAGTGTTGGAGTGGACGCGAAAGTCTCGCGGAGGGCTTCGCGAGTGCGGGCGATCGTGAAATAAAAAGAAAAAAATCGTATCCGCGTTGCAGTGTTTCGTGTGTGCTCATCGATCGATCTTTGCCTTTTATATTTGTTACGTTTTTGTTGTTGTTGTTTTTTTACCTCATTCGCGCATCAAGAAAACGAAGCAAAAAGAGTGTTGGCTTCTCGAGCTACCTGTTGCGAAAGCATCCTTTTTCTATTATATATATTTGTCCACTTCCTCTTGTGTCACGTTGGATTACCGGATTATTATACGTCACTACGTCGGGATGTTGTCCTTGCCGAGATAGGTGCCCCTCGTCGTCGAGACGCGCTTAAAGGTGAGCATTCGAACGACATGTATACGCGAGAATAACCTTAAAAACGAAATATCCTCGGCCGACATCGATAAAAGCCGATCGCGCAATTCGCCAAGATCGCATCTCCGCAAGGATTTAATTTCTTTTTAACGAGTATAGCGAATAACTGGAGAAAACTCGAGTTGTTCGATCGTAGATATTTCGTATAATTGTATTTCAAGCCTCTGGCATCGGAGTACGGAGAGGTAACCGGAAGATAATAAACTCGTAGCACAGAGAGCGAGAATCTTTGGCGAACGGCGGCAGCGCGAGGCGAGGTGAGGCGAGGCGAGGCGAGGCGCGGCGAGACTCGATATATATCTCGCGAGAGCAGCCCCGCTGATCTGTTTAACTCGATTCCGTTCTCGACATCGGGAGGCAGCTGCTTATATGTATACATATATGTGTGCGCGTATATGTATGCTGCCACGAGGAATCCGGACCGGTAAGATCGCTCCTGGCTGCCGACTCGTAATAGCTTTCGTTCCAGCGAGACCGCTCGCTCGGGATCGTGACGGAATCCTCGATCTCACAATCGCGGCGCGCACGAGAAATCCCCTTCCCTACTGTCTCTTCCTCCTGCCCTGGCGTCTCTTATTCTTCGTTCTTAAGGGCTTCGATCTTTTCTCTTTGGTTCTTCGACCATTGGCAACAGCTTGGAAAAATCGAGCCGAGTCGGATTCTCGCGATTTTTTTATTTTTTCTATTTTTTTTTCCTTTTTCATTCTCCGAATACCATAGTTATGTATCATACGATTCACGCGACGATCGTGACCTTCGTTTCACTCGCTTCGAGCTTCGAGTATTCGGTAGACAAGAAATCGACGTGCCATCGTCTTATTTAATGCGTAAAACAATTTTTCTGTTTCTTTTTGCGTCTAATATCTCGACAAATGAATTATATTAACTTTTTTTATTTGACAATACAAATAAATACGATACAGATAAACTACGAGTTAGCGGCGAATGTGAAAAAGTAAAATGCATAATATTTGTTCGACGCAAACATTAGTGAAAGCGTTGGGGAATTAACGAGCGCATACCGCCGAATGCGTAGCCTTGACCCGCCGGTGTGACGATATTATCGTATGCGCGTAAACGTTGTTGCGACTTGGTGGGGCTTACGGTGGGGAAAATCTTGTATCGAATGTTACAAGTCGTAATGCGATTGTTTCATTCGTTGAAATATGCGCTCGACAATGAGAGGAGTCTCTCGGTGTACGAGAAGACGCGGACGCTCGCCGGTATTGCTCGGCTCCCACCGACGAACGTGCTAATGACCCTTCTTCTTCTTCTCCTTCTTCTTCTTCTTCGTCGTCTCCCGCGTCTCCCTCGCGGTCTTGTGAGAGCGTAAAAAGTGAAATAATCGCATTACCGCGAATGGCCTCTGTAAAGCCACGAGCTCCACCTTTGAACGTAGATATACGATAGACGTATGCGGACTAAACTCAACGACAACAGTTTTAAACGATAAAATAGAAAAAATGACGTTTGAAATGTACGTGTGTGTGTTTTCGTTAATTTCTACGTGAATGTAATAGTTTGACATCGAATGACTACATACTGCGGGGAAGCGTATAATGCGTGGTATACAAAGTTGAGCCGTTCGCGCTCGCGCGGCTCTTCTTTCGTCGTCTCCACACGGTAAGCACACGACGGCACGTCGTCCCGTGGAATGAGGGACGGCCCTCGCGAGGGTGAAGGGGAACTCGCGCGCATTCCAGAGTTCTCGCGCATGCGCATTATTATTGCATGGGACTCCCGCACCCAGGCGGCAGCGGCACCCGCGCACTTCGACGGGCCCCCGGCGGTGGCTTCGACCGCTCGGCGCCGCTGTTCCGACTCTACTCTACACCACTGTATGTACGCCAAGCGCGCTCGCGGTCGTACGAACGGAGCATTATGAATGCCCCTCCGTCCTTCCTTCGTCGCGCGTATTCAACGCCGCTACTCAACTACGTTTACTCTACTGTAAACTTGCATTCCCGCTTTCATTTTACGCTGAAAAATAATTAATCGTCGCCAGCAGTGATGATATTGAATACAATTTGTGGCGCGCGAAACGAAGAAAATTTCTCTCGTAGGCAGAGAGAGAGAGAAAAGTCGGACGAAATCCGATCCTGCTGCTGCCTCTCTCTATATAATACCGTACACGCATCTTAACGTATAAACTTTGCGCCAAGTACGGTACCGCGGAGGAATAGTAGGAGCGAAGGTTTTTCTTCTACTACCGCGAGCGCCGCCGGAAGGGGTCATCATCTCGCGCGCATATCCGCGTTGCGATAGCGTCCATAATAGCGTACAGTAACGTTGCGGCAGACGTCAAAACATGTCGGTATAAACATCTTAAAATATAATAACAACAAATTTTGTCCAATTCTTTTTCTCGCGCCTCCGCGATCTATTTCACCTATCGAAGCAACAAGTAGTAAACGAAGTAAACAAAAAAATGTGTCCTCTTTAATTTGTTATATTCGCCATTAAAAAAAAATAATAAATTCATTGATTTTTTTCTATATAAAAAATGTATATGTATAAAGAATCAAAGCTTTGGCTATTATTACGAACAGTAGCATCGGCTCGCGATTTCCGTTTGGCGAAATAATTACGATGTATTTTCTGGGTGTAAAAAAAAATCATTTTGAAAAATAAAGCATTCTAACAATACGCAACGGTGTTGCAGCGATAAAGAAAATATGTAGTACACCGGGGATCGTGAGTGCAAAAGCGTTTTTTCAAAGACGATATACATGTATAGTTAGTTGTTCCGCTCTGGCGGCTCGCGATCGGTCTCTTCGGCGGTCGGTCCCGGGGGCGAGTAAAGTACTCGGCCTGAATGTTAATGGGGTACCTGTAACGTTGGGCGTCGTTGCCGTACAGTATATACCCTAACAGAAGTATAAACTTAGGTAGCAGGGGGTACTCCGTTGTATTCCGTTGCGAAAGACGCTTCGATGCCTTCGCATAGAACGAAAATAAAATACTTCGAGGAATAAACATTTTTTTCAGACATACATTTTTTCAACTCTTCGTCTAGTTGTCCTATTTACATTTTGTTGCTGCTTACCGTTAGGAATTTCGAAGCGCGAATGGAAAATTGGGCTCATGATTGGCCGTTTTTCCATTTCCGGTTTCGCTTGATCCTCGTTAACGGATCTAATTCTCCGTTCGATAGACGAAACTTTATTTCCGTACTGATGCAGAAATGCAACAAATAGTATACCACAGCATAGCAATGTCGATTTTTCGCCCCCGCGATGTCCAACAATCGTTTTTTCCATTATAACAGATGATCCTTTCGATCTGTTTTTACCCCGTCTCGATCGACTCGCGTTAACGAATCCATAACCTCAAATGATTATTCGGTATACTCAACGGAAAAATGAATCAGAACAGATGGGGGAAATCGAGGCATTCGAGGAAAAGTTGTACATGACCGAGGAGCCTAGTAATTTTCTCTCTCGCGTTATTATACCCCCTCCCTTCGACTGTTAAATAACTTTGCCGCGCGACGAGCGCATCGAGATCCGTACATGCCACGCATGGAACGCCACGTTCGTCCACCGACTTTGCAATCTTTTGTATATCTCACGCACTCGATTTTCTCATGCGTGTATGTACGCGACTGGCTACGCGGCCTCGGCGGTTGTGCGTGCAATGCTTGCCCCCGACCGTTTACCCTGCGTAAATATAGCTGGTGTAAAATACCTTCCGAGGCTGAGGCCCGGAGGCCGTCGTCGTGCGACCGAGGCAAATAATCCTCGGTGCACATAGCCTCATCCATATATGCGTGCGTGCATCAAAACCTACATGTATAACCAAATTCTGCAGCGGCACATTAGCGTCGCGACGACCCTCGCCGGAAACGAGCATCTAACGCGCTCTCCCGCTTGCGATCGGCTCGATTTGCTTCATTTTTCAAATTATTCTTCGACGCAATTCGGGACGAAATTCTTCACCGGAAACTTTCGATACTCTCGTTGGAGAAGAATTTCGAGGAATTTCTCGGCAATATAATCTCGGCGTCGAGATTTTTTCAAAATCTTCCGCTGGACCGCGTTCAACTATTTTTTGTCCTCGGAAAAAAAATGAAGAAAAATATACGTGACTCTCGAAACGTGACTGGCTGCTCCTCATTTTCTCAGGTCAAACATATTTTTCTTCCCCTCCCGTTGCTGTATAAAATGTCCCTGGAACTTGGCGAAGAGGCTTCGTCAAGAATTCCTAATACGAGTGTCCGGACTCGACGCATTCTCTCTGAAGTTGCACCTTTTACTTTTTTTTTTCTCAAAAAATTCGATGCTCATTTCCCGTTATTTACTTCGCGGCTCCACCGGCCTCTTCCGTGAGTGATTCGCTCAAAATCGTAGAGATTCCTCGTAGTTGAGAAAATAATTTCGTCGAATATCGCCGATATACGATAACAACTTTTCTCCTCGTGTGTCTGTGTGTGTATATATGTATATACATATTTATACCTAAGACACACACACACACGAAATAGTTTGCCGCTGCGTTTCTTCGTCTTGCGCATTCGAGGATCCTAGAGGAATGCGGTTTGTCGGTACCGTGACAAAGGAAAATCCCGGTGCGCGCGAATAGCAGCAGCCGCTCTCTTCACCCTCTTCCGTCTTGACCGCGTCGAGGTATCGCGCGAGCGAACGCACGCCCTCTCGTAAGATTAGTATCTATAACCGCAAGTAGTACGACAGACACGGTGGTCGGTGGTCGCTGGTCGATAGCCAGAGTGAGAATTTTGGACGAAATTTCTCGAAATCTCGAAGACATCTCCGTAAAAAATACTTCGGGATCCGCGTCCCGAAACTTTGCGAATTGTAATACGTAAGTACGTCGAGAGTGCGCGCGCCGGCGATGTGGAACAATGTCCCGATAGTTGCACGCAGACGCGGCAGGCACGACCTTGCAAATGTTACAGTAAATAATAAAAATAAGACGAAAAAACGCAAAGACGTCGGTTCCACGTGCTGCTTGACTCGACTTGTTGGCTTTCTCGAAATTCTCATCGTGGCATCGCGAACACACGCGCGGGGTGCACGGAGGTGCGATTATCGTAATTATAGTATATATCCCGTGGGCCCACTGTGCCGCCCGCCGGTGAGTCATAACACGAGTCTCAATACTGAGAGATGCTCTTCGGTATCACGCACTTACTCGGAAGAAGGTGAAACATGCCAACATGCACATACGCGCCAACTTGTTTACCGTAGGGAGAAAAAAATCTCCAGACAAGATACGAATTTTTATGGAGAGAAAAAAAAAATTGCGCGGTAATGACAATCAGAAGCGCTGCTGCGCCGATATTAAGCGCTTGTCTTTAATTGCTCCTCTTTCAAATTAAAATACAATTATTTATTCATCGGTTAACGTTAAATAGATAAATATGCAACAATTGACGGTAAAAAAGCGGCAAAAGTGAAAAAAAAAAAAAATCTGAAAAAAAATTTCTGCAAATTAGCATTTTTCGCCGAAAATACGAACAGCTCCACTCGGTCCAATTCATTCGCGAATCCGTTCGTTATCCCGAATTTTTCCGACGTTTAACGGAGAGGTCTCGAGATTTTGCAAACTCTGCAAGTCACACGGGCTTAGCGCTCGTGGCTTAGCGCCGAATAAGTTTACTCACGAGCGACACGAGGGAACGGTGTTGCCGCGGTCAACGAGAGAATAATCCCCCGAGCGCTATCAATAATGCATCGACGAGCCCCCCCCCCCTCCCCGATTACAATTTATAATTTATTGCAAATTTATGAGGACCCGGCTCTCTCCGCTCTCCTCTCCGCTTCCTCTCCGCTTCCTCTCTTCCCCCATCCGCTTGCCTCGGCCTCGTCGGGCCCCAAGCGAGTTACCGAGACAGCGGATTTCGCATAGCCGCCGCCTCCCCACCGTTTCTTATTCCCTCACATCTTGCCAACTCTACTCGCTCTGGACGCGGTATTATACCGCTTTCACTACTTCCAATCGAACGAGCTATTCTTTCCGATCCATCGAGAATGAAAAAAGAGTTGACGGCGAATCTTAATACGGGCGGATAGCCTCCTCCGATTCTCTTAGTCGTCGATAAATCATCGTGCAAACATTTCCGTAACTTCCGAAATCTCAATCGATATTCTATATTCGTAGCGTAATTTCTACCGATATTCGTTATTAGGATTATTAATCGCGTTAAACGCCGCACGCGAACTTGTACTCTATATAAAAATATTGATTTTCTACGAAGTATCGTAACGACAAAGACATCGGGCAAAAATACACGTCATTACTTGAGCGCAATGAAAAAATTCACTTGACATTAATTCACTTGAATTTAATAAATAAATAAACATTTGGAGCCGTTTTCATTGGAATTTTCACGAAATTGCATTTTTTTCGTTTCCTCGTATAATCGATTCGGATAGTGGTGAGAAAGCCAATTTTCGTAAGTTATAGGGCTCTCGTATCCTCGAAGGTTGCATATTATTCGCTCGTGAGTGAAACTCGCACGTGCGGAAACGAATAATCGAGTCGCGTGGGCGCAATAGTATAGTACTCGTGCGCGTACGTCCTTTTGCGATTAATACTTACGCGTTCAACATTTTTCCGTCTCTTTTCGTCGTTTCTTCGTTGCGACGTTTTCTCTATTTATCGCCGCGATGTTTGCGCCTTCGGTACTCTACTCACGTAGGAATCCTTTGCCCGATTTCCGAGCGAGCAAACGGACAACATCGTCCGTATCCCTCTTTTGCCGCGGCAGCTTCGCGAGAACGCATAGAGCCTCTCACGCGGACTGGAAATTCCACCATCGCGCCCGGACCTAGGAATCGAGACCCCGCTCCCGTCGCGCGAGACTGCCGCCGGTACTTTGATGTCTCCTCGACGCAAAACCTCGGCGATTCGCGGTAAGGAAAAACAGAAACGCGCGGTGAGGTATCGCGGGGATCCGGGGATCTGGGGATCCGCAGGTACGCGGAACCGGAGAGAAAAATTAACCGGAATCGTTAAAATTTTTTCGAGTCCCATTTCGAGTTGAATCTTTGCTTCGTTCATTTCTCGATATTCTCGACGGTTGGAATGAGAGCCGCGATACTTGTTAACCTTTGTTATTGCTCGGGCATCACGGACATTGGGGTGTTGTAAGAAGCGTTATGCGTAACGAGAGATCTCACCGCTTCGATTTATCGAAGCGGAAGACACGCGCTAAAGTTACTATCGACCCAACGCGCCTTCCCTGTGTCTAGTAGTATTAGTAGTATTTCCTCCCATCCAATTGCCTCTATTTCGTTACATTGTTTTTTTTACTCACTCGGTAAATTGCCACGTGGGCGAGAAGCTCCCGCATAGTAATTCTCATACATGCTCGCGCGGCGGCTCTTCGTCGTTTTATACACGAACGATTCACGCACTCGATCGAATAAACATGCGAATCGATACTTTCGGATCGCTTATTAAACGCCGTTGCTTCATTGCGATTAAAACTCGACGATACGATCTTCCGCCGCCGCCGATCTATATATCTTTTGATATCCAAATGCGTCGCGCGAATCAACGTCTCACAATTATTACTTTATTTTTTTTTTTTTTGTTTTTTTGATTTTTTTTTTTTCAAATAAGAAACAGCGCTTAATGCGTAAATCGTGCGCAGGCGCGGAAAAAATCCAAAGGCGATACCGCGAAAAAAATCCATAGTCGATATCGCTCGATTATTTCGTAAAGGTATACGCAAGGTATCGCCCCCAAGTCATATCGTTCCGATTTGAGTGAAAAATGAATGGCGAAGCGCCATGTGTTGGAGTGGCGATAAACATAAAGATCATCAGCTCCAAAGTGCCCGATTAGTCGGCCGTCTCTCTCCTCTCTTGCGTTGCTTTAACGACGTTGATACGACTAACCCGTTGCAGTTTCAATACGCGTAGTAGTAGCGTCGAAATATCCTATACGCATACTCACGCATTGTTCGTCCGTTCGTTCGTTCAACGCTCTCGAGTTTCCGAAACGCGGTAATTTTATACACGCAAATAGACACGCGTAAGGGCGACTAAAAAAATATATACGAAATAACAAAATTGCCAACGTAACGGGAAAACTTAACCGTGACTTTGTTGTAAATCATCGTCATTTTTTTTTTTTTTTTTCAACAATACTCGATTGATTAAACGATATAATACGCGTAGCGATTCCGTCGAGACAACCGATTATTTTTCTCAATATCCGGTAATCGAAGCCTTTGCAATCGGTATTGCGGTTTGCAACAACGGAGATCGAAGAAAAATGATCGTTGCGTCGATAACGCCAAGAGCATTATCACGATGACATTACGCTGATTCTGCTACTAGTTTAATGTCCTCGCGAAAAAAACGCCGTGTCGTACAGGATTGGTAGTCTTTTAGAGACAAGAATAAAATTTTACGAGTTAAAGACGATGGGATTCCTCTCGTCTCTTTAGCCGTTGGGCTAAAGGGGCTCTAGGTGTGGATTGACGCACATACACATAATGCGACGGGAATGCGGGCTCTCTGCCAAGGGAACTCGGTGAAAGTACGTATTATACCCACACGCCGTTACGCCTTTCACAGGTGCGTACGGAACTCGTATGTGCGCGTTGCGTCAACATATATACGTTATATATATAGTAAAACATACTATATACTACCTGATTTATCTATAGTTGAACGTCGCGAGAAACGCGTGAGTGTAATGAGAAACGAGTATACATGCCGACGCGATGAGAGGAGAGTGGCGTGTGCGATACCGTGAGCAGCGGATGCCGTCAAAAGCAATGTCAACGTACTGACGATTGTGTCATCCCCGTCATGGATTGCGTGAAATAATAAGTTAAGACACATAAATGCTTATTAAACATTCAACAACTGTATACATTGAGTTTTTTTTTTTTTTTTTCGAACGCCATAGGCGATCACGTGGAACGCTTGTTAGAAAAACATTAATTTCCATTATTTGAAAAGCGAGAGACTTGTCTATGCAAAATCGATTGTAATTCGTGTACGAGACGCGGCAGTTGATAATTAATACAATGATAATCGGTCAACACGATTTTACTGTATATATTATTTATTATTATTAAAAGATCGCGGTGTAATAGAGACAATTTCAATTTGTCCGTCTCATCTGCGCAGTAGGATGCGCGAACTCTAACGGTCGAACGACTATCTAGAGTGCGTATTGTAACTAACTCGCTGTCCAAAGCGTAGCAAAGAATTTTCTATCCGGAGTGTAGAACAAGTAGCTATATACGCTGTATATGGCCGAGAGAACAGCATCTTTGTATCTGCCAATTTGGACAGCGTCCACTTGGCGCCTCGGTAAACACGCGAGTCGCGCGCGGTCGTCGCAGCGCGCTCCACGAATTAAGGAAATTTCATTTATATTATTATTTTTTCTTTTCTACGAACAAACGGTAACTAACAATTTAAATAATAGCTTTTAAGTAATTTGCTATAATTAAGCGAAATGCTACGGAAGAAAGAAAAGAAAAAACAAAGTGCAACGAGTTAAAGTGATTAGGTGTTTTTTTTTTATTTGTCCTCAATTGTCGGTAAAGAAGAAAAAATTATAATCTTTGTGGTGATTTGGCGAAATATGTTTAAAAAACAACATCGAACAATAGTTCGAAGCGAGTCGAGCTGAATAAAGGGAAGGGCGCATGCGCGCGTGCGTAGTTAATTTTTTCATCATCCAGCTATCCCGGACTCCCGGTTAACTCTGATTTTTTTAATAATAATCTTGTCGTCTCGCCTGGATTCGTGGATTGTAATATTGAACTCTCCGCCTCCGCCTTACTGCACCGCAAGCCAACATAATAAAAGTAGGCCGACAGCGTTATTTCATAGCTCTGCGGAGCTCGCGAAACACCGGCAACCGCTCTCCGCGAGTCGACTCGCGCGGAGAGCCGGAGCTAACGCGCATGGTGAATGCGCATGTAGGCAGAGCACGAGATAATCAAGAGCTGCTAAGCAGCTAAGCATGCGTCATCATCATAGAAATTTATACTTGAGTGATAAAAAGTCCACTCTAATTTGTTAGATGTAACTTTATACTTACGTGCCACTCGGAAATATTCTCCTTCTTTAATCGGCCTCTTAATTTTTCGAAAAATATATTACAGTCCAAACTCCGTATTCTTAACTCGACGGGACCGGACCCGTTCCCTTTTCTGTATTTCCCCTATCGTCCTTACTTCCGGTCAGTTGCTGGGAATAGGGGTAACGAAGGGTATACGCGTCCGTAGGTACGAAGCCACATTGTACCTGCATGCGCATGCGCACTTTACATTTTACGAAATAGGCTCCCCTTGGAGTGGGGCAAACAGACTCAGGGGAAATACAGTTAAGGGAACTCGTTGTCATGGTAACGAGTTAAAATAAAGGATCGGTTAAGTTAAGGGGAGTTAAGAATACGGAGCTTGGACTGTACCTGGAATTTGATCGTTCCTCGTCGAGGAACCCTTTTTCCCCCCTTGTATTTTCTTGCAATTTTGCGGCTTAGGCGCCAAAGCGCGGCTGATTGGTCGTATCTTCGTCGATGTCTGCTTGAAATTTCGTATAATATCGATGGGACTTGGAAACTCTGATGCGTCCCGAACCCCCGTAGTAGATGAGTCAAATTACGGCGCACAGTGTGTAACGCACAATATACCTTCGAGTCGTGATGTATGAATGTAAAACGTCACGCGAGTGCTACAAGGCACAACGGAATCCCCGTCATGATGTTTTGTGCCTTCGACCCAAATTGGCGCTCCACCAATTGGGCTCAATTGGGCTCTACTCCGGGTCCCCGGTTCCCCGAGTCCCGAAAACAGTCGCTGACAGTCCATCAGCGTCTTTAGTTCGACAGTTAGTTCTCCGGATACTTTGTGGCACAGTCGGCCATCGATTATTATGCGCACTACGAAAGAGTCATATCAGCGAGTCTTCCATAGAGCTCTGTCAAGCTGGTTGAACAAACTTTCAGAAATGACTTTTCAACGTTTCGCTAAAAGTTCTCCGTTAGCTTGACATCGAGTAAGCAAAGCCTCTGCGCATATTCACGTTATTATTTCATTAACTTACATCGAATTTATGCATTTTTTACGCGCTTCTTAAATATATACATTTAAACAGACAATTTTTTATTTATTTTTTTTACCTATCGTACAATGTTCCGTCATTTATTTTCTTCGGCTGAACCTTATAACAGATTAAACAAAAATTCACGTAATGTTTTATTTTTTTTTCTCCAAATAACATTTGTCGAAGGCTTCGACCGGTTTCACAAGAGCTTCAAAATGTGTTAACTGAAAATTTAAGGGTTTCTGCGATCTTTCAAGAGTCGTCTCGCCTAACGCGACACCTATTTTCACACTTAATGACGAACAGATCGCTCGACTATAACATATAAATAATTAATTGTTATTTCACTCTTTTTGTAGTTGGGACTTTTTGAATTTTGGTAAAATTTTTTTTCAAAATCTTGGAATTCTTTCGCGACGAAATGTCCCCTCGCGGGAACTTTTTTTCATTTTATTATAATTTTTTTTTCCCGATTGAAAGATTAAAAAATTGATTGACGGGACAAAATTTTACACTGACCGTTGGAAAAATGCACTTCGGCAAGAAAATACGAAAACAGTGTCAACTTGTTTAACACGAGAGATGCAAACGTCGGATTGTACATGAGAGTTAAACTGAATCTATGACGGCAGAAGGCGCGCATGCGTATACGTACCTTTTCTCATTGCGGCATAAAATACGTCACTGGCCCATTAGAATCGCTAAAGATGCTCGAGAGCGATTGAGCCGACAGATACCAACTCATTCCTTATCAATAGTATACATCTCCTCGCGAGAGGATTCAATCCGTTGTCTGATAAATTTTTTCTTTTCAAACAAACTGCGATACAGATTTTGCATTGTAACTCAAACTTTGATCGGTAAGAATTTCATTTCGCGATCATATCTTAGAAAAAAGATAGCGCAAAAAAAAAATAGATAAAAAAGTGAAAAATTAAATATAACGTTGAATAGGAATACCGATTACAACGCGAATAGGCGTAACTCATCGATTTCTTAATTTAAGTAGTGATTATGGATCTGCCTGCTCCAGCGAAAAAGTGGGAGGTGAGGGGGGGGGGGGGGGGGGGGGCTCTTCGTTTGAAAGACTCAAGGATTCGTTGCCAAAAGTCGGCAGCCGAGAGATGCAAAGAATTACGAAGAAAATTTGAATTGTTTAGACGATACAAAAAAGCGTCTGGTTATTTGTAAAAACCAAAAAAAAAAAAGAGAAAAAATAATGTTTGAATAGCGGATGGACATTTTTCGTGAATTATTAATTCGCCTGTAAAATGGCCAGCTGTTTACAGCGGTGGGAAAACTAACGAATGTTACAATTGCGCCAACATTCGATAGCAGATTGCGGTTACGGAACGCGTAGCCCTCGGCGCGTAGCTTGTATGTTATGCGTACACTCTTGTCTCTCGTGTAGATCGAAACAAGTTTTTGTCGACTGCGTCATCCTTATCTAAGCGTGCGAATGCGTATGCCCGAGCACATCGGCTGGGTACTCAAACTATTTTCAGTAACCTCGGATGCCGGTTCGTAGTACGGAGTTTTCTCGCGGTTCCGAAACTCACCTTATAAATCCGAGACCGAGCGTAACGGTTACACATGCTGTACCGCGTGCGCGTACACGCCGCAAGACTCCTCTTAGAAGGCGAGACCCGTAGTAAAGATCGAACTATCATTTACCGACGACGTAAGATGACTCGGATCTCTCGCTCCGTATATCATATTCCGGTGTCAATGATCCGATATAAAATCTCACGATCGTTGTAACGTTTTTCGAAAGTTTCGTACGTCGATACACGATCCGATCGATTACCGACTAATGTCGGCTAATATCGATTAATACCAATTTTTCAGGGTAGATAAGATTTTACGAAAAATATGACGAAAAGAGAAAAGTAGTGTCAATGGAGGTTGAGGAACGTTACAGAAAGAGGATGCCGCGCGAGCGAGGGGTGGTCTCGCATAATTCGGTAGCTCGTTGCCATTATACGCACATTACGATTCTATCAAGGGGACCACCCAAACTAATCGAACGAATAAATTCGCTTCCGTTCCATATACAATTATTCTTATTGTACAAGAGGATTGGATTTAAATGTAGCAGTGATTTATCTGCTCAAACGTGTAGATTAAATTAAATGCCAAATACTCGATATCGAAAAGAAACATCTCTGCAATAATCAAAGGTAATCAAATGGCAAAAAAAAAAGGATTGCGGTCTTTTTTAGAAATCAGTATCTATATGATTTTTGGTCCATTTTCTCATCGAGGGCCTTTGTTTTTTGTTTATTATTATTTTTTTTTTTTGGTCCTCGAAAGATCAAGTTTAATTACCAAATTGAATTTTCTTATTGAGGAAAAAAAAAAAATTGGTCGAATGATAAAATTTGAGTCCGCGGGCTCTCGGCCTCGGTGTCTCAGTCTCAGTTTCACGTATACGAAACTCGGTCGGGCAACACGAGAATCACCCCCCTGTGTGCGACTGCCTTGCAGAAGGAGGCATAGAGAGCCTCGGCACGCCAAGCAAGCCTGCTCTCTCGCGATTCCTCGTATTATACCAGGTTGAAGCGAGGAATGCGGGCGTCCTTCGTTCGCTCTTCGAGAGAGCAGCCGCAGCCGCAGCAGCAGCAGCAACAACGGAGCAGCAGAAGGAGCTCCGAGAGTCCGCGGCCGCAGTCGCCGATGAGCCCTGCCGGCAACGCGTTACCCTTTCCTCCGAAGCTCTTTCGAAAACGCCAAATACTCGAGAAAACGGGCATTTCGATGGTATATTTTTAGCAATTGTTGCTTGCGTAGCCGTTCGAACGCGATCATCCGGCAAGGGCTCGCTTCCCGGACGAGCGAGTTACGAGGATGCTTACTTTTATATATAGCGGGGGGTGTGCGAACGGTGATTGAATCGAATCGAATATTCGCTTTTTCTAATTCGATTCGTGTCTCGTGAAAAACAAGGTCCGACAAGCTTTTCCAAGACACTACTAGGCTCGTTCGCGTCTACTTACTTTCGCGAAAATTTCAATGTTTCGCGAACTATCTTTTATCATACATGCATATGCAAAACCGTAAAAGCCTTTTTTTATCCTATATTTCTATAATTCTGACACTTTTGGCCAATTAACGTCAATTAATATCAGAGGCGATGATCCAAACTTTACGACTTTCGCAAGTTCCCCGGCCGATAGTGTGCCAAACCGATCATCTTAATATCTCGCTGGCCGGCAATAGTTCGGTTACGGGACGTTTGCTTCCCGCGATCTTTCGAGGTTCTGCATTATTATTCTCGTTGTTTTTTTTATTCTGGTCGTTGTTGGTTGCGCGTAGTTTATACGATGGAGCCTCCCACACATTTGAGAGGGGGGGGGGGGGGGGGGGGGGTGGGTTTGCGCCACTCAGCGAGAGAGTTTGAGCGCTGCCCTCGCAGGTTCGCGAGTCGCCCGGAAGGGAGCCCTCTGGTACGCAGCGAATAGTCTCTTTTATGCAAGGTATGCTGTCCGGCATTATAGTGAAAACCGAAGGAGTCTGCAGTTGAACGAAAGATATGCTACCGGAGTTATAAACTTTGAGAGTATCTATATACTTGTAGTAGTTAGGCGTCGTGTGATGCCAGCTGAGTAGTTGCTCTTGCCGTCAGTCTATTCGACGCCACACTCCGTATACCGTGTTACTACTGTACACGCGCCGCGCACGCGCAGGCGCACGCGGCGCGCTACTGTATGCGCGCGCCGCGCATGTATGTACACATTGCTAATAGCCACGATGTTGTGTGTATTTTTTTTATTTAACTGGATTGCTTCGTATTAAATAAAATATAATAAGAATATTCAACCAAACGTTGTCAATATTTTATTCAATACTTGAATTTGTTTTAAAAAAGCCGTTTGCAAAAAAACTATTGACATATTTGTCACAGACTTTCGCCGCGACGTCATACTGTCGATAATGATTACGGAGGGGAAGTAACAACTAACGATGCGCACAACTAACCGGCTTTTACGATATCCTTTGCGTGTGATATACAGCGTAACTCACCGTAAAATTCTTACGCAAGATGGAGCTCTCGTGAGTCGCGCGGGAGTCTCCGCGTGCGCGCAACGACGACGATTGCGGGAGAGTGTCCAGAATCGCGTTGATTATTGCTGCCGCGCCAACGGCCGATGGCATTCCATCCTGATTCGTCAACTATTCGGTACTATTTATGACTGGCGATTTTCCCACATTTCGGGCTTCAGACGCTCGTCGCGATATATTTGTAAAAATACAATGTCTTTCAAGCAAAATTGTTTATTCCGCCAACATCGATGGCGTCTGTAAAAAAAATGCGGACTCACGGATTGTAAAAAGAAAAATCGGTTTAATCGGTGATGGCAATATATGGTCAAAATTCTCGTAAAAATCTTGCGGCCTTTTCGCGGATATATTTTTATTGCGCGAGTCAATAGGTACGCCGTTGAGCTGTGCGCGATTTACCCACTGACCTACCGACTCACACGAACGAAAAGGATATATAATACGTTTTGCGATTAATCGCTTCGGAAATATTTTCCCGTGAGTCATCGGCTTAGTTCGGGGGATTCTCGGATCTACGATATCATTGCGTCTATAGTACAGTGTAAATCGGAAGATTAATAATATGATAGGCATTTACCGCCAACCGATGCCGGTGCCGATGCCGATGAGGCACCGGTCGCAATCTTTTGTTTTTTGTCGAGAGATTCTTTGGTGTTGCGATTTGTCAGTCATTCGGCGTACACTTGTGTTTCGCCCGCTTCGTATTTTCCAATATTGTATTTCACCGTCTCGTTGGGAATACGAGACGCCGTGGATTCTCGCCTCTTCGCGATTCTCGATGCCAGAAATGGCATCAACAGGTTGAGATCTAATTCTTTGAATTCTTCTTTCCACAAGAGTCTCGTTATTAGACTGACAACGATACCGACGAAAAGACACACGATAAATCCGAGTGGACAGTACCACAAGTACGAGATGCGGTAGAGATAAAAATAAGAGTCATCTTCCGTTCTCGTAATCTTTCTGAAAGAAAAAAATGATAATAAAAGATAAGTTAAACAAGTAAAACTAAAGATCTTATCGTCCAATTAAAATCCAAGTTTTTTTCAACCTCGTCAATGTTTCATGGAGGAATCCATAAGTTGCATTGCAACCCGATACATCGATCGGTAGAGGAGGCGCCGCGGGCTTTGGCCGTCCAAATCCGATCCACAAAGAAAATGCCAGACTCGTTATTAATCCGCTAATGGCGCCCTTTTGATTTGCCGATTCGGTGACCATTCCGAGGGTAAACAAACCGAGTATCGGACCTCCGACAACTCCGAAAATCGTCAGAGCGGCTTGCAAAACTCCGCCGAGATATCGAGCGAGAAAAGCAACCGCCAAACACACCACGCCGACTATCAGGCCGATACCTTTGCTTAAGTAAGCCGACGATTTCGCTGAGAGCTCTTTGCCTCTGTAAAACAAACGAACCAATCATATCGCTAGTATTCTCTATATACCACTCCATATTTTTTCAACACGATACGTATGGCAATGACACATTACGCGTAAAAAAAAGAGGAGAAAAATATAACGTTACGTTAGGTACGTGGCGCCAACAAGGTGTCCATTGGGCTTCTTTACCTTGCGAGGCAAATAGGCTTGACGTAATCTTCGAGGATAATAGCCGCGAGAGAATTCAAAGTGGCGGACACGGTGCTCAGTCCGGCGCTGAATATACCGGCCACGAAGAGCCCAGCGACTCCGGGATAACGGGAAAGTGTGTCCATAACGTATCGCGGCATAAGTTGATCATTCGACGATATTCTATGAGATTCTACAGGATCGCAGTCGTGATATCTCGAATACATCGACAATCCCGAAAAGCATGTTATCAACGACATTACCGACGCTAGTGGCCAACTCCACCAGAGTGCTCGTTGAGCGGATTTTAAATTCCTAAAAAATTTAAAAAAAAGTTAAACATCGTAACTTACATTCGTTGATAAAACGCCTCGGAAACAATGGATATACATAATTGCAAATTGAACGTAATCTTCGTCGATTGATCCAAGTTGCCGTTCAACTTTTACACGTTGACTCGGGGCGCTTACTTGACGGTTAACATTCGTTGAACTTGCACTTGATTGGCAGCATTCAGCGACATGTAAGTGAAGAAACCACCGATCGTCAAACTCCACCACGTGTGCCGGACCGTAGGATCGGGCGATATACTGAATCGTATCGGCGGAAAAAAGAACGTAAATTAATGAGCGATTTAACTGAGTTCCGAGTTTAATCGAGAAATCCTTGTTTACTTGTCGAATTCAATGCGATGACCGCGTTCGGCTATTCTCCAGATCTCGCCGAGACCACCGACGCTCACGGCCGCCGTAACAATTACGGCGATGACGGCGACGAACATTAGCAAAGATTGGAAGACGTCGGTGATAAGTACAGCTTTTATTCCTCCGAGAGTCGAATAAAAAGTGCAAACTAATCCGATTATCGCGACGCTTACGCTCGTGGAAATTCCCGTCGTAGCTTCCAACGCCAGCGCAGGAGCGTAGAGCACAACGCCGGTGTAGAGAAACAATTGTAGAACATAAGCGATACTGGCGACGATTCGGGTTTCATTGCCAAAGCGTTTCTCGAGATACTAAAAATTCGAAATGAACGACAAAATTTCCCATTTTTCATTCATTTAAGACGCGTATAAAAAAAAATAATCACCTCGAATGCGCTCGTAGCTCCGAGTTTGAAAAATATCGGTAGATACAGATAAGCGATGAAAGGTGTAGCGAGACCGTACGAGACGTTAATAACGGCATACTGAGTTCCGTAAACGTAATTTTCGGAGCTAACGCCGAGCAAACTCACAGCCGAGAGATAAGACGCCATGAGACCTATCGCTACCGTCGTCACGTTCATCGATCGATTAGCCACGAAGTATTCCTGACGACAATTTTCGACAATAATCATTCGCAGTTACTTATCATTTTCTTTTATCTCTATTAACATTTTGCATTCAAATGGCGCTTACCTCGGTAGTGTTTTGTCGTCCACCGGTGAATCGGTAATAGATACCGATACCGGAACTCACGAGCAGCATTATCGCGATCACAATGTAATCCACAGTTCCGAGAGTCTCGTGAAGATCCATTTTTCAATTTTTAATTCGTTAAAATTAGATACGCTTTTTTCAACGATTTAACGATTCTTCTATGATTTGTCAGCTGTGCAAAACACGCAATGTTCAAACAATCGGCAACGTATCTCGCTCTTGATTATTACTTTGCCTCATTCCCGTTGGCGCGACGAATTGAGACTGAAACGAATTGTCTCGGTCGCTGATATCAGCATAAATATATCTATCGCCACATCGTGTAGTTTAGCGAAAAACGATTACAAGATACCGAGTATTAAATTAGAAAACACGTTTTCGAAATTACTTCGTATTAGCCTGCTTGCAGGTAGATGGCACCACACGTTTAGAGATAATGAGTGAAAAATCGCTATTAATCGAATGTAGTAGCCGTTTATGAAAAATCGGTTACTACGAAGTAATCTCGAAATCGAGCTTTTCATATAATCAACTAACTTCATTTACAGGTAATTACGTTTGATCGGTTACTATTTTGTTACACGTTTTTACTTGTAATCAATCGATATGATATGTTTCGTCTAATCAAATTCACACGATGAGAAACGTAGATAGGGCTTTCGGTTCGCGTATATCGATAAATTTACTCAACACGGCGGTACGATTAAATGAGCGAACAAAATACATTTATTAAAAATAATATTTGTATAAAAATGGATTTCATACCAAAAGGATATTGGCGTATTTTTTTTTTTTTTCTTTAATGATATTTTTAATCGATCGATTTGGCGCGGAATAAATGCATTATCGTGGCCATCAGAATAGTTGCGATGCTTCGACGTACTTCGCTAGTAACGCACTTCCGCGTTCTCGTGTCTCGCGCATAAGCTACAAGCTACAAGCTACAAGCTACACGCTACCTATATGTACCTACGTACGCAATGCGGGCGTTCATGATGCAGCGTTAAGGGATTATCGTGCGAAATAAATTCCTACGCCTTCTTCGTGCCCTCGAGCGATCATCTATTGCATGCGAACGCTATCCTCGACGATGACGGCATACCCTCGTAACTATACTCTTGTATTATGCAAAAACTTTTATCGCAATCTCGTTACGAGAATCGTCTTCATCCCCACGATTAACGCTTTCCATATTGACTGTCGTAAAAATTATATACCCGAATACGTCAATTTCTCCGGATGTATATTTATTTCAATGGTTCGCCGTATTTCGATTAAAGTTTTTCGTCTTATTATATTTCGTCGATGTTGCGCATTTACTTTTTTTTTATTACTTACGATTTTATGCACGTATGCGACTTGTCGTCGATTTTTAATAATCTGAGGCCAACAATCGACAATTACCTACTTGTGTTGGAAACGTAAATGAGTAGAATTTTTTCTCCTTTTTTTTCTTTTTTTCTCCTTCTTTTCTCAGCTTTCCCCTCTACGTCTCTACCATGTTAAAAGCACCAACATACTTACATACTTAATGTAACTTTATCGTCCGCTATTGTTTTGTAAATTACAATTGAAAATTAATTTTTTTTTTATTCGTAACATATTAAACATATTACACGCCAAATATTGCGTAGCGGCAACTGCCGGAGAACATATTAAGTAAATTACGCATTATAAGAATTGAGAGGCGTGAATGAAAATTCGTAATTCGAATGATAAGATCGTTTGGAGACACTGACCGACGATGAAAGATTCTTATCGCTCGATCGTTATGTTTTGCCATACGGTCCGAGTTCCGTATTCTTAACTCCTCTTACTTAACTTAACTGCTCTCTTATTTTAACTCGTTACCATGGCAACGATTTCCCTACTGTACATAAACTACCGGCCACATCATTTTGCCGAAAAATCATTCGGCCGAATCGTCGTTTTGCCGAAAATCGAATTGCCGAACATCATTTCAGCAAATCAATACATTGCCGAATCGTCATTTTGCCGAAAAAAAAAAATGCCGAACAATAATGTTGCATTATTGAATTTCGAAAAATTTGATGCTTCGGCAATATGACGATTCGGACAAATGATGTTCGACAATTCGATTTTCGGCAAAATGACGATTCGGTCGAATGATTTTTCGGCAAAATGATGTGGCCCCGGAAAAGACTATAGAAAAAAACGAGAAACTTTAATTGTGAGCTTTGCAAACCACTACCTTCGCTACCTTCCGTTGCTAAACCCAAATCGGCGAAAGCTCTCGGTAACTTCTGTTGCGTTTCGAATGACGGAGCAGCCGATGACAAACGCGGGGTTATGCGCGTACACACAGGACTTTCCCTTCGAGATTCACGCTCTCGGGCCTTGAGCGTCAAGTGGGCGAGAGGACGAGACGCGAAATACTCTCTCTCTCTTTTTGCAAACGTTATTTCTCGTTGAATGCAAAGAGACTATGCAAAGAAACTTCTCTTAGCGCAAAGTGTCGCGATAGAGAGCGATAGAATTCAATATAAAAGCGTCGAGAATCGCGACTTGTTGAGGTTTAAAAAAAAAGAATGAAAACGTGAGTCGGCGCATACCGCGTGGGTAGGTTGGTGGGTAATTCTAATTAGATTTGCGGCGCGTGCAGTAGGATGTATAAACTTCGGGACGAGTTCGACCGAGAGAGCGGCCTTATCCCGAGTTACTCATGATCATGGAATGTCGTTCGCATTGCTATCGCGTAGCTTGACGCCCACCCCCTCCTCCCCCCCTCAACTATCCATGTTCCTTCAATGTTTACACAACATTCGAATAAATGGACTAGTTGTGTACCAACTGCGCCTGCGCCTGCGGCAACTCCTGTTAACACAACCGATCGACGCGATCCGTAACGCGCGAAGACATAGACATTGGACATCGATATATAGCTACAATAATCTCGATACGTTATTCATTCAGTATCCTTTTCCCTGTAAAATTTCTTTCGCGGTATGCAATTACAACGGACCAGACGAGAACAAACCGTGAATACAGCGAGCGTAAAGAGTAACAAGAATCCGTGCAGTCGCGATAGCGTACGCAACGTATATATTATCGTAGGTTCGGTACAGATGCTCCGGGCGTAGGCGGATCGCACGCGTCCACCGGTAATGGATCCCATCGATCATTCTTCCGCAAGCGCGAGAGCCCTTCTTTCCCTCTTTCTCCCGACGAGAGCAACACTTCCGTCCGACGAGGGAGCAAGACTCGGGGCGATAAAACTAGCGAAACATTACTATGCAATGAAAAAACTTTAATAGGATCTTGTTGCGTTTTCAAATTTCCAGAATACACAAATTTATGTTTCTCGCTATTTTTATAATTATTTTTCCATCAATTACTTCGAGTTATTGTAAAAAAAAAAAAAAAAAAAAAAAAACAAGGCTTACGTTTCGATGTTTCAATGTACAGTAAGACACAGTGTGCACAGGGAAATTTTGTCAGTAAACTTTTCTCGGCGCTGGAGAAAAAAAAATGGCATATACCGCCTTAGGTCCGCTCAACGAATCCCTTCGTCGTCAGTGCTCCGGCCACGCGAAGCCTGAATTCCACCGTGCCGTCCCGAAGATGCAAATAGTGTAACGCCGGGAGCGATTGTGTGATTTACCGCGCGTTCCGAGTCGGACAGAGAGACTTTGAGCGAGTAAAAGAAAAGGAAAGGTAAAGAGAAACGAAGAAAAAAAAATAAATAAAAAAAAATGAAAGAACGATGAGAAGCAAGAGGACGAAAGGTGCGCGGTGCAGCAAGGATGTTCGGAGCAACGGAAGGCACGAATGCGTGGCCACAGCCCACTCGCGCTATACTAGGGGTCTAGGGGATTTAGTCTGAAATGCCACGGTGATTTGTGCGACCGGTTACCATTGCCATTTGCATAGGCTTACAGCGCATACCGGTGAGTTGTCTCGTACTCGCGTGGCCCGTGCGGTCTCGCGATCGGAGAGGGCATTGTTATCCCTTTGCATTGCTGTTATATCGTCGGTGATGCATGCGTATACTCACGGACGCGGCGATACATGCATACGGAACTCTGGTGCATTCGCGAGTGTTGAATGACATCCGTGCAACGCTACGCGCACACACGCGCGCATGCGCGCACGCGCGCCGCGCGATCCATATAGCAATGCAATATCTGGTTGAAAATTGGAAAAGTTTTTTCGCGGTAAAATGAATAAACGAATTAATATACGTTCAAGGGTACGTCGAAAGTGGAAAAATAGGTACGCGAATACATATTTTCTCCGCTGTTGTTGGTATATAGATTGGTCGTTGCGCGTCGTGACAAGGAAGCGATTTACCTCGAGAGATTTTACTATCTTACGGTCTTACGGTAGTTGGCGGTAGTTGGCGGCAGGTCGGAGGTCCGCCTACGAGTGTCATTTTTGCGCTCCTCGTTCTCGGGCATAAATCCTGAAATTTACCGCTCCGTATGTAACGCGCTTAGCCATTCGCTATAGCGATTCGCACAGAAGAGGGAGCGTTATTCAATATCTCTCCGACACTCTATTTTCGATATAATAGTATGGGAACGCTATAGCTTTGCGTTATTTCCTCGCGTACGATATTTTATTATCGACTTTATATCTTTTTTACTTTCGCTCTTTCGAATTTTTTTCATTCGCTGTACGTTGACATAATTGATCGAATATTGTACGTACCTTTTTTCGAGTCTGGAATACCGGTCCGTTAGTTTAACTTTGGCTTACCGGTCTCGAAGCGTTGATAATCGAATCCTATCGAGAAGTACGGATTCGCTTTTCTCGTATTTGTATTTGTAGGTTAGGCGTTCGTAACTCAACTTGTCGACACAACGATCGATTCCGATAGACGGAAATCGGTGAATTCGCGATAAAAAGTATAAAAGTGTAAAAAATATCGTCATCAATATATATATATATATATATTTATATACATGTATGTATATATTTATATATCGAATTAAAAAATGTAACGTTGTTTCAGTGAGGACGCTGGGCGTAGCGGCGACGAAATGAAGCATGCAGCATGCGTGGTAGCGGTGTCACGGCTGCGCGGTCCTGCCTTCAACCCCTGGTGTCCGCCAGCCGCTACCTCGCCGTACACGCCCTCCCCGGTGACCCTCTCTACTTCGTCGTCGAGGTGTGTATATACTTTCTCTTCGTTATCATAGCCTCGTCACGCAACTTGCAAGTTATCTTTCCAATTGCGTTAACCGTGTGTAGGTAAAGTATAAAAAATAATAATAATAATATTTGAAAAAAAAAAAAAAAAAAAAAAAAAAAAAAAAAAAAAAAAAAAAGGCTTTCTCGAGGATGAATAGTCGCAGGTTTCGGCCTTATCAAGAGGCGCGGCGGCGCCTCGACGCGAAGTACTAAAAAAATTTTTTTAGCGTGGCGCTACCGCTCTTATACTCGAGAATACCGGAAGTCAATCTTTGATCGATGATTTCTTGGCAATTCGGGTTCGGAGAACATTTTTAACGACACTTTCATAATTTTTATCGTACGTCATATCCAATGAGTAAATAGGTGCGATATACCACAAACTGGATGAGGACTCGAGAATTCCCTTGAGAATCGAAGGAACGAGCAACTTTTTTATAATTTATTTCTATTAATTTGAAAATTAGAATGAAACGGCTGCCACGCTTGTATTACCTTTTCCGTCCTGAAACGCGTGATTTACAAATGTCGGATTAGCGTACCGCGGCGCCGGTGACGAGATCACGCCTCGCGCATATAGCGCAACACGCCGCGGCGGTAAAGCGGTAAAGCTTCCGGTAAGTCACACGTATACGCGCATTCAGGATTCCTTCACGTATACTTTCATCGCGGCGCCGGCGGCAACATTCGCGCGAAAAGTCTTAGTAAATCGAACACCGCTTCTCACGGTATCACTCGTAATCGAATTGATCGGAATATGATAATAACATATCTTTGCCGGATTCAGCTGGCGATTTATTTTTCAGACCGGAAATTAATCTAAGCGCGCGTTTAGCCTCAAATTCCCGATGACTCGTACGATTTAGCGATTTTCGTTTCGCGTTAATTCAACTCTTTCAGTTGCGCGTCGAGTATATAAATATATTTAATCGATAAATTATGAGCCGCGAACGCGGAAAGCAACAACCGAGTGCCGGAATCGAGTAAAGTCCGCGCGCAATGTTGCATCCACTTTGAAATGCGCGTACCCATCGCTGAGTACGCGGGCCGGGAGAGGATTACCCGTGTGTCAGTGTTACCTTATGCCTACCGATCGCTAATTAAGACGTTAACGAGCTCGTTAGTCGCAAACGCGCGAATAACCTCGAGAAACCTTCGGATTTTCTATTTTCGAACAGCATCTTCGTAACAACCGAGCATCGGCTATCGTACCGCGAGAAAATGCGACCTTGGAATAAATTTTTCCATTCGACAATGTAACCCGCGTACGGAAGTATCCCAGCGTCGTCGTTTCATCCCTTCTCACGGAAGGGATGAAAATACGAGAATTAAAGAAGAAAAAGAAAAAGAGAATCAAAAACAACGACATAGTGTGAATATTTGCGCATAGACCGGAATATCAATTTGTTTTTTTTGTCGTTATTCCTCACTACGTATCTTTGTCGTTGTTACGAACGAACATTGATAGATCAATTTATTGGTGTTCCGCTTGTGTTTGGGTAGTGCGGCGATTTACTCGTCGATCATCCTTCGTATATAAAGAAATTTGAATAAATCGTGTATAACGAAGAGCGGGACGACAAATTAGTCGAGTAGAGGGGTGGGGAGTCCTCTCGACTATAATCGAGCAACTCGATTGCTCATATGCCGAGAGAATGCACGGGAAGGGTTGAAGAAAAATATGAAGATCGCGCCAGCGGGAGAGTAAGCGAGATAGTTTCAACGAACGCAGCGCGAAATGATTCTTCATTCTTGATGGAAGAGAATTCCTGAACGTTCCGAGGATGATAAATCAGCTCGAGGTACACATACCTATATATATGTATATATATATATATAGTATACGCGAGCGAACTCTTTTGCCCTCCGACTTTCCTTTCTCGGTCTTTGGGGCTTTAGAGCCTCTCGCCGCCAAGTCCACGGAAACAAGCGGGTTTCTTCGGCTCGATCGCGGAGGATAGGCCGGGTCTCCTCTTCCGAGAGACCTTTACCTTCGTTGTAGATTGGATCGGCTGTAAATTCGAGACGGCGGGTTGTTCCCTCGCATGTTTTATGGGTCCGTGAGCCTTAGAGAAGACGATTCGGAGGTTGCGAGGCAAAAGTCCGCCGGCCAGCTGAATGGGGGCGCGAGCCCGCATCGTACAGGAATGCCAAGACTGACTCGATATATCGGATGAGAAGCGATAAATTTGATGCAATTGCGGGGTTACACGCTATGCTCGCGCTCCCGATTCCGAGGCCGTTGCTGCTGTTCAACTTGCAACTCCCACCGGAAAAAGCGGTACATCGCTAAATGGTACACAACAATAAATGATTTGCGAAATGTTCGATCTACGAAAAGCTGGACGTATAACGATCGGCGTATACGATCTCATTCTTTCGGCAAATTTGGTCGAACATTGATTCCTACAGTCAGAGAAGACGGAATCGACTTTCACAGAGTTCCATAAATATTTTAAGTATTTCGAGGCTTTCGGCGCTCGAGAGCAAATATTAATAACAAAAAATGTATTTTTTCGTGTTTACAGGCCAAGTCGAGAGTAAAGGAGGTTTACGCGCAGACATGCGTGCTTCTCAACCAACAGGGCATGCGAGACTGCGAACTCTTCGGACTGGCTATACTCTCAGGTGTGTATTCTCATTATCATTATCCTTATATTCAGCGTAAAAAAAACCAAATGAAAACATTCATTCAATCCGTTACCTTGATACGAGAATTCGCATATCTCGTAACGCATCGCATCTCCGTCGCTTCGACAAGTGTCTAAAAGAAAAGTAAAGTCCTCCTGTCTTGTCTCGAAGTTCAAGGCTTCCCGATACATCGAACTTTTCGTATAAACATCACAAACAGCTTCCCTCGATACTATTTCTTCATGGATTTCTGCATAAACGAAAAATTTCGTTCTCCTCCGATTTCGGCGTCTTTACATTTGAGTCATTCGGCCATTCGGGAGGCCGTGGCGGTGACGGTGTCCGGGCCCTTTTCAGCCCAACACGCTCGCGAAGACGCGGAGAGGGGGGACCGTGCCGGTTCGACTCGTTCCGTCGGGGCCTTTCGGAGAGCCTCCGCGGGACCATCCTGTGGCATTCCTCTTTCCTCTTCTTCCGCGAGTTTGTTCGCTCGCTCGCTCGCTCGCAGCTCGCTGTCGAAACCCCCGCGCGCTCGGGCCTCACCGGACTGTGGCCGCCGCATTCCAGGGGGCCCAGCGCTCGAGAGAGACCTGCGGATGAGTTTTGCAGTGCGCAAGACGCTACGCGCACGATAGGCAAGAAAAAAAAAAAAAAAAAAAAAAAAAAAAACAAAAACGCTCACCTGAAAAACCAAAACAAGTATAAAAAATGATGGCTCACACTCCGCGGCTCTTTCGCGTCTACCCGAATCTCTTTGACGTATCAACGGGCTGCGAATTATGTACGCGGGACAACGAGATTTTCCTAAATTTCAACCGAAAATTTCGGTCTTTTAAAATATACTTTTCAACTCCGGAAACCTGTCTTTCCAATGCTATCCAATGAGTTACGCGGTGTCTTATTACAACGTACACTTTTGTCAACTTATAAATTGCCGTATTTAACGACAGATACGTTCGTAACGCTTGAAAAATATTTTTATACAACTTTTCGATAAAAATGGATAACTTTTTTTTACAAAGTTATTTTTTAACGATAAATAATAATTTTTTGGTTTTTTTTTTTCTTCGTTCGTAAAAAACACGCGCGATAGATGCATTTTCATGTTTTCGTTACATTCTGAGTACATTTCCCGTAGTTTCGTTTTATCCTTGTTTTTCCGTCGTTCTTTCGGTACTTTTTTCTCTCGACTTCGTCTCGGTGGCCCCAGCGGGACCCCAGCAGGCCAGCTAAAAATAGAAGTACAAGCGCGGGGACTCGCGCGATGGTCCCCCGTTTTCCACTGGGAGAGGAGTCGAGAGTCGAGGCGAGAGCGTATAAATGTGTGCGCGCGCGTGTGCGTACGCGCGCCGTGCGGCCCCAACTTCGCGTTACGCATCCAGCGGCAGCCGTAACACGAGGGCCCTTCGTGAATTATTTTTGGAGGGATCGTACGGCCTTCGCTAAGACTACCGACGCGGCCAAAAAACTCTACAACGAGCATACACTTCGCTCGAGATATATATCTTTCCTTCTTCCTTCCTTTATTTCACTCGCTTATTCGCCTTCACTTGCGTTTCGTATCTCGTATCGTCAATACTGCTTTTTTTTTTTTTTTTTCATCGAATCAATCGAATTTTTTTTTCCATCGAATCAGTTTCTCCAAAATCCTTTAATATCATAAATGAGAGGTTCACAATTCGACGGTACAAAACAAATCAAAAGGTTCTTCGTAATATTACAATTCTATAAGGAATAACGAATTGTCTCCAATAAAAAAAAAAAAACAGTTCCTTTCATTCTAATAAAACAATGAAGATCGAGAAATTTTTTTCGCGAAATGTTAAGTCTAAAAAGTACAAAGGACATAGAGCGACAGTGAGAGAGACTCCCTAAGAGAGAAACGAGAGCGAAGAGGGGAAAAAACAGGCTGTCGGAAATCGTAGGCAGGAGCCAGCAGGACCGGGAGCAGTGCTGTACCGCGTGGGTGTCGTCTTTCTTTTGCTCTTTCTAGTTTAAACTTCGTTCATGCGTTCGAGAGAGAAAAACACAGCGATAAAGCGAACCGGGCTATAATGGCCTCGGATGAACGAAGACCGAGACCTACGTACGAAGAAGGCGAGGAAAGGGAGAGGAAAGGATACGCGTGGTGTTGGATGTGCGGAAGAAAAGACGAAAGAGAGAATATAATAAGAAGCGTAGGACCGAAAAGAGCCAATGCGAGGGAGAGAGTCGGACAAAGAATGAGGAAAGAAAAGAGCGAGAAGCTCACGGGTAAGACGGTAGCTCGGTGATTTGTATAGGGTGCCTCGTATTCCACCTCCCACCATCGGAGTAGTTTCGAAGTGAGGCAAGCGCGCCGCGCGGACGTGCTGGGTCCGTCGCTGAAGAGATCGGTGCGGGCCGCGCGCCGCGGCGGGGTCTCCGCGGGACGACTTCGGCGTGCCATAGGAATGTGGAAGGACGAGGAGGGCCTCCTTCGGCCGCCGATGAAACGAGGGAACGGGTAGGGTTGCATCGGGTTGCATCGGTAGGGAAAACGAGGGGCCCCGTTGCGAGTCCGTCCGGTCACTCTGTCTCTCTTTCTCTCGCGAAGAGAAGCCTTCTCCCCCTCTCGCTATTCGAGATGTAACACGCCACGTCGCGACAGGGACGCAACGAGCTCCTCTACCCCGTCTTACGATACTCCTTTTTTTCACCCTCGAGACTCTCATAAACAACACCTCTCTCCGATTGCCTCTATATTACGTTCGGTCGAAAAAAAAAAGAAATTCTCGCGCCATCTTGGTTTTATACATACATATGCATCTTTCGTTCGTTCTTTCTTCAACTCTCATTTCACCCTTCTTCCTTTTCTTCTGACGAAGAGAGATAAAGTATAATACAAAAAATACAGTTGGAAATAGGAATCCCTCCCTATTGACTTGTTCGTTTTTTTTTTCCGTGGAGAGTTCTTGGACAATGCTCATCGTGAGGGTGAGAAGGGAGGTTCAGGATTTGGGCGATATAGTATCGGGTAGCAGCTGGCAGGCCCCACTCTGATCCCTCCCAATCTCTCTCTCTCTTTCTCTCGCAAGCTTACCTTTCTTGTTTTAGCTCGGCATCTTATTCTTCTTCTGGTTCTTCTTCGGGGCTGTGTTTAAATTTTTTTTTTTCTTTTTTCCTACAGCCCACATTCATCGGCCCTTCTTTCTTTCTCTCGATACAGGGCTCCGAGTCTTCTCGCAGTCTTACTCCCGAAGAGCTCTTCTTTCTCCCGTCCTCATCCGCGAACCATAACGTTCTTTTTTGTTTGTTTTTCCTTCATTCTTTTATTTTTGCCTCTTTTGGGATTCTTTCTACTTCGGCTTCTATACCCACTCGCTTGTGTGTCTCTCCGATTCTCATCGTTTTATTTTATTATTATTATTATTATTATTATTATTATTGTTTTTTCTCGGGCGATTCGAATCCTTTCGTCCTCCCACCGTCCTTCGCTCGAAGTTCGCTCTCTTCTTCCTCTTCTTTGGTCGTTTCTTCGCGACTCTTCTTTTGGCCTCTCTGCCTTTTTTTTCTCTACGCCTTCAAACGCATCGGCCTTGGCCCTTCGCTTCCCTCATCGGAGTCTCTATTCGCGTCCCTTCCCTCGTTTCACTCTTCCCTACGCGCGCGTACCACTGTAACGATACATCGTACAAGACGACACACGGATAACTAACCGACACCAGTTGTTCACTTTATCCCTGTGCAAAGTCGAGAGGTCGTCGTCGTCATCGTCGTCGTCAAATGTTTCGACACATTATTATTTCTTTTGGAGCATTTTACGAGTAACATCGATCTATAGACCTCTTCGCTGTTGCATATTTCATGTTTTTTCCCATCATAACTTCTTTGCGTTCATACGATATGGACTCGCAGTCTTATCGCGAGCGGGACAAGTAGCGAACAACAATTTCGGGGGTAATATGCAAAAAAGAAGAAGAAAAAGTTATCGGTACGATATAGGTAAACATTGGTAAATGAGGACTATTTACCGTGTGACGGAGTCATTGACCATTTTGTTTACATCTCTTTTGATAACATTAATCTTTTTTCAAACAATTTTCATCACTCGAATGCTAAAATTCGTGTATTTGAAATTGCTGTCGTTTATTAACAACGATGTGGTAAGAATTACGTAATAAGAAAATAAAAAAAATAATACGGTTACGAGTTTTACTTTCGTAAAACTTCGGTTCCGATAGACGCGCGAGAATATCGTGCAGGTATAACGCGCGATGATGTGATAGAGGGAGTAGAAAATCTTTATCGCTCTTGGTATATGCTTGATATACGCGGAGAGGGATCAGTTCGAAGAGCGCCTGTTCTCGGCAATCGGAGGATGATTACGGGGCCTAATTACGGTTACGCCGCATTGCCGGGTCTCGGCGCAACGGCGACCGGGTAAGGCATTGTTTCATTCTGGGAAACAGTCGGGTTTATGGGTATCGTCCTCTCCTTGCCCGCTGCCTCGTATCCTTTTTACCGAGGATCGCGCGCCGGGGCTCGACTGAGCGAAGTCCTCTCCGCTCGTCCTCTCCGATCCGTAGTACCGCGCGCAGAAGGGCACGGTGCCGCGCTAGCGTACAAACCTGCACGCGGCGTAATCTTTTCTCCCCTGATACATCTCTTTTTCGCCATTCAAGGCAAGCGCGAAGCCTCGGGGAGGGCGCAACGAGTTCATTCGAAGCTCGGCGATCGGTTAATTATTACTTATTATCTTGAATTACGAAAAAAAAAAAAAAAAAAAATTCACCAATATAGAAAATGATTCGCTTTAGTAATTTTTCTCAGTTTCTTAGTTTTTCGTAAAAATAAAAAAAATTATTTAAAAAAATTATACGCGAAATAGTTAAACCAAATAGAAATATTCGATTCGTATCGTCTCGAGGCTTAGTCTCGAGGGAATGTCTTTCTGGACGTTAGCCAAGTCTCGATTGAAGGCCGAGGCGAGTTCCGAGTATAGAGAGAATCGATTCGCACAACGAAATCTCGAGTCTTTTCGGATGAGAGGGAAGCGAGGCTCTGTTGCGGTGCGCGCCCCGAAGGCTCGCGGCTTCGGCGGTAGCGCGCGTCCCGTTCCACACGGCTCCTCCTTCCCCTGAAACTACAACGGGCAGGTGTGTTCGCACACGGGTCTGTCCGCCCGGCCGCCCGCCCGTACGTACGTACGTTCGTTCCTTCGTTTTCGTTCGCCCGTTGGTACGCGTGAACCTCTCGAAAAAGGACTTTTTAAGTTTTTCGTTGCCCCAGCGCCACTTGAACCACTTGAGCCACTTGAGCGACTTGAGCTGTTGCTATACGAAGTTCTTTCCCGTGGAGATTTATCGAGAAACGGGCCGAGAGAAAGAAGAGAAACGCGATTAACGATGCAAAAGAAAAAGCGGAAAAATATTGAATTTACATTTTTTATGTTCGCCTCCTTCGATTCTTTTTCACCTGCAGATTTTTCTTCTTATTTGGATGCACTGCTCCTTACGGTCCTTTACCGTCCTTCACCGGCTCTTCGATAGCTTCGTTTCGTATTCATTAACTTTCCCCATGTTTTATTAATATTTTACGAAAACGATGATTAGAAAAAAAAATGGGAATTAAAAAAAAAAATCATTTGAAAAATTCCGTTTCGATGTTTTTTTTTTGGGCGTGGCGGACGCTCCAAGGAAGTTGGACGAAGTTGATGATCGGCTATAGCCGATCTCTCTTTCTCTCTTTTCATAGAATCTTTCCGATCGGCTTTGCTCTTCGTTCGCCGTGACTCGAGGAAATGCTCCGGAGTTCTCGCTCTCTTCTCCACTCGTCGAAGCATGAAGGGCGCGCTGGTACACGGATGTACACATGTACACACGGCGTGCTTCGATGAAACGAGCAAGAAGAGAAGAGACTTTGGTCAAACGGAGAAAGAAAATAAAGAAAAAAAAAAAAAAAAAAAGGACACGCTCGGCTCTCCGATGCCGCGCTCGGAGACCCAACGCGCTGCAGCCAGAGTCCGGGGTTAGCCCTTGGGCAACATTCCCCGGTAATGGTCGGGTTATACCTCGGGTAACACAGGTGCCCGGGACCGTCTCCCGACCTGAGTGTGGTATTCCTATAGTGTATAGTCACTCGCGCGTACTCCCCGTACCCTCTATACGAACTTCACGAGCATCGGATTAAGGCACCTACGCTGTCTTTCTCGCTCGCTCCCTGACTTCGCGAGGATTCCCCTCGAACGTCCTTCGCTCAGGCATCGTATACTTCCCTCCCGGTGTACGCATACGCCAGATCTCCACCCGAGAAAAGTGCATCGATAAAACTTGCGCGGAGTAGCGTATTTTTTTTCTCGATACCCGCTGCTCAACCGGCACTTCAATATCCAGAAGCAATAAAGGTCAATGAATATTGATAAATTTACGAATTTCGGTCATTATTTCGCGGATAAACATAGGTGGCGATCCGAAACCCGACGGGTACGCTTTTTTTTTAGTCTTTGACAAATTCGAGTGAATCTTCGTTCATTAGACTATCCGTTTTGGATGCCATTTAAAAAAACAGTTATGTTTTAAGAAAAGCTTTTTCACCATTGCCAATGTACCGTTTGACTTTAGAAAAAAACAGGTGTTGCATTCCAGTTTAGCGAAAGAAGAAAGCAATGAAAATATGCATCTTTTTGACGAAAAAAAAAAAACGTCTCGCTTCGTGGTATTTTTTTTTTTTTAATACGGACCCCCAAAACAATGATTTTAAAACTCCGTCATTGCAATCCGTTCTCCAGTTTCCCAATATCCGGCCGGTCAGCATCCAAAGTTAGCGTCAAACTTTTACATTGACCGACGAAAGAATAATTGCAAAGGAAAATACATTCGATTGATGCGACTTACTGCATCTCGCGCTCGTCCCACACTCCCCGGTTCCTCCTCCTTCATCCAACGCCGGGCTCTACCGCGTGGAATGCGGCTGCTGACTGGACTCTGATCGTCGGTACATACGCTCGACGGCGTCCATGGGGAACGCACGTGGTTTTGTAACCATGAAAGTCGTCGAAGAAGAAGAATAAGAAGCAGAGGAAGAAGCGGAGGAAGCAGAAGAAGAAGAAGAAGAAGGGTTAGCCTCGATGCCGTCGTCGCCGCCGGCCGTATCTCCGGCAAATCGAAATACTCTAAATACAGGGTGTCTCCGAATCGCAAACCATCGAGAACTCTTTCTTGAAACGTTCGAGTCCCGATCGGTTGTCGAATTGAACTCTTCGCTCACAACGATACCATGCACACGGTAATCTCTTTTATACGTGTTTATAAATCATCGTACTATAACTATATCTGTAAGTATAACCCGATGCTAGTTTCTCGTCCCGTGTGACTTTTGTGAATCTCCTCCACTCGTCGCCGCGGGTTTTCTTTGTAACTAACGTGCGAGGCACGCGACGTGAATATAGAAGTTTCCATGGTTCGTGTGGGTAGGACGGGTTTCGGAACTCCGCGAAGTGACTCTCGTTCGCTCATTCAAGAACATCGAGAGCTCGTTTGGCGAGTACCGAAATTTCTCTTTCATTGTTTCGCGCTGATTTAGACGGCGGGTATATCTGAGAAAATCCGATGCACGGTGGAGGGGGAAACCTTTACGAAGAATCCTGGCGAACGGAATAAAACGCGAAAGGGATGGGGGGAGAGCGCCCCTCGTCTCGTGCCTCTTTGGTTGCGAGGAACAAAAAGTCACGAAGCGCGAGGAAATATAGAATTAGCAGTGGAGCAACGTGCGCGCCCGGGTCCATTTCGTAGGACCGTATCGGGAGAGTGGTGGCCATCGGGCGCGTCCTTAGGGATTCGAGTAACAGCTGAAAAAGCTTTAAATTTCATTTTTAAAGCAATAGGAAACACAAAGAAAAAATACTTTTCGAAACATTGTACTATTCGAATCGATGTTTTTTTATTCCCGATTTTCAAAAAGGGCAAAAAAGACGCCAGTTATTTGATACCGCGAGTCTATACCGCACGATATCTGTCGTTTGCAATGCGAAATTTAAATCGTATGAAGATTTTTTGCACGGAAAAAAGGATTTTACGGAATGGTCCTTGAAATATTCCGACAATTGGGTTTCATTTTGTTGCGATATATTTTTCGCTCGATCTCTATGCGGTATAACCTCAAATGCGCGGCGCTCCGGGACTTTGTTCAAAATTGTATGTTTTTTTTAGTTCTAAAGAACGAGAAGAAACAATTTTACAAAAATTGTATCAACGGAGAAGAGTGAAATAACGAAGAAATCCCTCGATTTCGCCATTACATTTATTTTTAATTCGAATGTTTTAAAAATTTTGTTAAATTTTTTTTTCGCGTGTATATTATACGTCTTATTTATACATTAGTTGAAATACATACTTTAAGCCTGAAGTGATACAAATAAAAAAATTTCGATGAAAAAATTGTCACATTACGCACTTCGGGTTAAATATTTATTTCACATTCCCTTCACGTTGCCCGTCTCTTACGTATCCGATACGGTATTTTTATGGAGATACATATTTCGGTCTTCGGTCCCTACGAAATAGCGTCGATCATTAAGATGAAATAAGTTATTCGATAATGCCCCGCTATAGATCGGTAATTAGGGTTTCGTTTGGACTATCGAGAGAGAGGCAACGGAGATCGAAGGGCGGGCGAGTCGTGCTTCGCCGAGGATACAATTAGTAAATGCCCGAGGGGTCGGGACTCTCGGCTCTCTCGGATGATATTTTTTACGATTGACTTTTTTACTCTTAATACATTCGAATACGCGACTCAATGAGAGATTTTGGACCTCTCCGGCTTCGTACCGTAGAGATACAGTGTATGCGGCCTCCGGGCTTTGTGACTAATTGCTCGGCGTGCTACGCGATAATTACGTCGATTTATCGGCGAGTTCCTTCGATACACGACGAGATTTCAACCGTATACTCGTGTGTATATATATACCTACATATTCAGTTTTTTGAATATTCCGTTCTGTTTTAATATTCGCTTTTTTGTTTTCGACAATACGTTCCGAGTCATATATTTCCGCACTGACGGTACTCTCGTTAAACCATTTTATAGTTATTTTTAAATATGGATATTCTTCAGCCAATATTCGTATACTCGTGACTTTGAAAAAAAAAAATGTTGGATTATTCGAATATTCGCGCATATCTCGTATCTCTCTTATTTCTATAGAACAAATATGGCGACTTTTGCGGAACGATAAACACGCAGCGTACGAGCCTCGAGTCCGTTTCTCAAAAATAGAGATTTTTTATTAAATTGAATCGTTTATCCACTTTTCTATTTAATGTTACAGACGGCGAGTACCTCTTCGTGGATCCGGAGAGTAAACTGAGCAAATACGCACCGAAGAATTGGCGAAGTTCGCATACCTACGTGAGTTATATATTCCGATGTTTTTTTGTTTTTCAACGAAATAACACATGTGCCCAACGGTGGCAAAGTGCTGTAGATCCTGCCTTGGATAATGAAACGGCGAAGGGCACCAGGCGTATTTCCCTTGACATTTTTATATACGACGAAGATTAAAAAAAAAAAAAAAAAAAAAAAAACGAACAAGCGAAATGAGCAGCGAGCCTTCGCTGCTTCGGGAGAGGGTGTGGCTGGACCGGAGAAGCGAATTACCATTTCCACCTCTCCTCGTATCCTCTCGTCTGTGCGTACACACGCGCGCAAACCCAACATCGCGCCGCGCTACCCCCTCGTTCCTTCGTTTCGAACCCATTCTTCGTCAAGACGAGTAGCGCGCTTGTTCCAGAAGCTGCATCGGAAGCATTTGCAATGAGTCTCGAGAGCGGCAACACACCGGCAATAATATAAGCGTTTGCAAGTCTCCGGCTCCCTCTCATGCGGCTCATGAGATATCTCGGAATCTGCTCTGTATCGCTCGTTCCTCTCGTCTCTTCTTCTTCGTCTTCGTCTTCTGCTCTTCCGATGCCTCTACCGCTGCACCCTCTCCCTCGACAAACCATTTCGCCCAAGACGCTAATGATGGCCCGCCAATAACCAATAAATACTCTACCCGGTAAAACAGGCTACCGGACTACGTTCGTATCTCCTCGGTATATCTTCGACGAGCCTCTCTTTCTTCTTTGACTTCTCTTCGGATTATACGAACGAGACAAGGACGCGCATATATTTTTCGTATCCACGCGTTTCAGTCTTCTTCATGATCCTATTAAAATCCTGTCTTCGCCACCACTTTGACGAGCGCATCATTGTCTTCTCTTCTCCGGCTTTTCTATCTCCGTTTCCTCATTCTTTTCGCGCTCATTCTGTATTATAATAGTTGCTATAATACCGAACAACTTGTTGCTTTACGAAGCTTTGTATGGGACTATACCGCAATGATTCCGATGCCGTTGCTCTGTAACCGGAAACCGTTGTGGATTAATATTTATACCTCGACCTCGGCCATCGTGCTTTCGCGGCTTTTCGCGTATTCCATGCTTTTTTCACCCAACTACCTATAGCTGTTTATTGTCATCAGTCCAAATGTGAAAAGCTTCCGTAGAAATATAATAACCTACGCGTTGCTTGTCGTTCTTCCTTCCTTTAGCCAATAGGGTGCCGGCTAATCTATTCTCAACCAATTACCAGGCTTTACCGATTTCTTATCCGTCCCTTCCGGTAGCTCCGGGATGCAGTTTGGCGTGTTATTACTATCGAATACAGTAGCGAGATAAACGGTAACTTACTTTCCGGGCGTCACACAAATAACAACATATTGTATTCACGAGGACAACGCACGTGACTCGCGCGACCACTCGTACTATAACGCGGCAACAGATTATAACGTTTCTTCGAACGCGAATTCTTTGCCGGGGATGCGGGGAAGCGATCGCGCTTCTCTTTCTTCCGGCTTCTTCTCCTCTCGGTCGATCTATCCTTGGCTCTCGTGTCTCTCGTCTCGATCGCGTCTTTCACGCGCGTTTCGGAGAGCAGCGAGACTCTCGGTGTTACCGTCGTCCTACGCGCGACGACGATGCGATACCCTCTTCCGGCACTTCGGAAGCATTTTTGATCGGTCATTACAATGAATGAATAATCTTAATTTCGCGGTACCTCTCGATTTTCATGATACCGGATCTTACGATTTCGAAGTTATCGATCATTTCAAGATAAATGAAAATTATCCCCGGTGTTCGTGGGTGAAATGCAAAGTCCGTCAGCTTCCGACGAGACGATGAATGGAGCGGAGAGAAGCGAGAAGTAACTTTTTAAACTCTTCCAGAGTTCGAAGCAAAGAGCCTATGAGAAAATAATACTCTCTATAGAATCTTCTCGTACGTAACGGAGAATAAAAATCGGGTCGAAGAATAAACGGTGCCGCTAATATAAGATAGTTACGCCACAGGCACGCTCGTCGGGCAGCCATCGATTACAATCTATTGTTCGAGTCGTTCGAGTTGTTTTTGTTTTTTTTTTTCTTTTTCTTTCTTTTCGCCCGAAGATTTCTGAGAAGCGATATAGATACTTCGGCCACTCATTAGTTTACCGATATGTGTATCGGATTACGCATCTATTTGATAAGCCGTCAACGTCAACGAAATCGTGTTGGTCTCGAGGCTTCGTAATAAAACAAAGAAAAAAAAAGAAATCAGCGGAACTCAAGTTTTCCTTGATCGCTTTCGATTTTTGCCTCGTCATTGCGATTGAAACGTTAGCGAGACCTTTCGATGTTTTGGGATTTTTTAAAAATGATATAATCGCGGATTGTTTGGAATTTTATTCGAATGTTTCTCTTATCGCTTGAATTTCAGGGTCTGGACAGCAGTGGACGACCGGCATTCGTACTTTACTTTCGCGTTCGTTACTACGTCGACACTCCGTTACTTTTGAGGTAATTGCAAATTTGTCACGCCCAATAAATGTTGCCCCCGTATATGCGCGAATAATTTCCATAATTTCATGATGACGCGTCCTTGGCACAATCGTATAAGCGAGTACTCCGCTTTCCTTGCGTTTAATATGTCTACAAACGATTTTTACCTCCCGAGAGAACAATGCATCGATTTCGGCGGGTATTTTTTTTGGTTTAATTATTTCAACTATGTCGGCCTCGTTTGTCGGTAACGATTAACCGTTCGTTCAGTACTGACGAGAAATCTGATTTTTTAAATAATTTTTTCCCTTGTTTTTCATTAGCGATGAGACAACGCGTCATCACTACTACTTGCAACTCCGCGACAATGTCGTTCGTCACGGTGGTGGTGTCGAGAGTCTCCACCCCCATCATCCCCTTCACGCCTCGACGATCTTCGCACCGTTGCTCGCCCTCGCTGGTCTCGCGCTTCAGGCAGACCTCGGCGACTACGCTGAGGAGCGTCACCGACCCCATGCCGGATCCGTTGGTTACTGCAAGCCTACCGACTATCTCCCGCCGCACGTGAGCGATATTGCAAAATTGCATTTTTTCTCAGTTATATAGGAGGGACCCGCGCCCTCCTATTTCTCGTCGTTGTCGTTCGCGTTTTTTCCTTAATTTTCGACAAGACGAACGTTAAACGATTTTGTGAATCGGCAGATGTGCCTCGAGTCGAACGTCCTCGGGTTGCTTGAGTCTCAGCACCGGGACAATCGTGGCCTCTCGAGAGAGGAGGCGGAACTTCAGTACATCCAGGATGCGGTACTACTCGAGGCTCCGCTCAACGCCCATCTGTACAGACTGCGACGCAACAAGAGCGAAGCCGGTCCCGGAAGAATCCTCCTGGCGATCTGCGCGCGCGGTGTCCGGGTTTACACCGAGGAGACGACGCCGAGGATATTCGCCTGGAACAATATCGGCAAATTATGCTTTGACGTGAGTTTAGCGGATTTTTTCACGATATACCGATGATGAGCGATTAAAGATTTAGCAGCAATATTCATTTAGGAATTATTCAATTTTTTTCGATACAGCGGAAGAAATTTGAGATTCGCGCAGTCGATCAGCCGGACAAGCTTACCCTGTATAGCGGTTGCGATGACAAGAGCAAGTTGCTGCTCGGCTTGTGCCGCGACACTCATCAATTCAGCATGGCTATAGCACCGAGGGTCACCGAGGCGAAGCGTCGCGAGGAGGAAGGTAAAAATTCATCGATCGATTCTCCAACGTTGGATACATCGTTCGAATATTATATTTTTCTTGCCTTCGTACGAATTTTCGTAGCGTAAACCTATACATTTTCTCATTTTTATCGGCAGAACGTAAAGTTCTGAGGGATTGCTACATGTATCCGGCGCGATGCAAGTTAAGCATGACAGCGCGCGGTGCTCGAGGCGATCAAAGGATATCCGTTATATCGAGCACATCGTCGAACACGACATCGGGAATCGTGAGCGATCGAGTTCACAGCGAGGACGAGCCCGACACGGCGCCGGCATCCACGGAGTGTCTTCCACGATTGACCGAAAGTTCCGGCCACGGATCGAACTCGCGGGTCAACGGTATCGTCAATGGATCCGTCGACGATGAATCTTTCTCGAGATCGATGTCACCGGTGCCCACCGTCGACGGTGAGTCAACCGGAAGAGGAGGCGTTGGAGGAGAAAACGACTTAAATTTGAATAGTGACTGCAACAGTTAAAATTTTTCTCGAGAATCACGATTTGTTAATCGAGTATTTTATTCAGAAGTCGACAGTGTTGATACGACACCAGCAACAACGGTCACGACGCGACAAAGCGGAAATCCTACAGCAGCTACCGAGGGTTCCCAGTGCAGCAGCAGTTGCAGCACGGTCGTCGTTGTAAATCAATCGACGAATCCACCCTCTCAGCGAATCAGACGAGCTTCGGCGACTTCCAGCCTCGAACTTGGCTACTCCCACACGGCACAGAATTCGGCCGTTTCATCGGACGCGGTGACTTTTCCAGGTGCCATCTACGACAGGTGCAAGAAAACCACTACGAATTACCCTGGTAAGCGCCGTCAATCTCGAGTATTTCCTTTTTTTATCCAATTGCATTCCGATGGAAAGACACATTCAAATTCTGTTGGTCGTTCCTCTTCAGATACTTCATTACCCATTAACGTGGACGACACATTCGCGGGTACCGACATAGCGAGCGAAACAAGCGGTATCTACACTTTGCGCAGCAGTGCCATACAGGACGAGAGAGTGACAGAATTATACTCGCCATCCGGCGAAACGAACGGTTCGTCGGCAGCGAGCGACGTGTGCGCTCTGAGTTCCGTTCGATCGACGACCGACGAGGCATCGGTGACATCCGGTTTTTACACGATACACAGTGGTCTCAGATCGGAGACAACCGATGACTACACCGTGGATGCGAGCGGTGAAGATCAGGAAGAGCCGATATACAGCGTTTGCGAGGGCGACGAGGAGGGCGTCGCAAGAGCGATGACGAACGTATCCATGGATCCTGGACTCGACGATCCGAGATCCCGAAGCAACAGTATTCTCAGCGCGGGAAGCTTTCGCGGTGACGGAAGCGATCCGTCAGACGTTGGTCCGCTCTTGTCCGCCGACGAACTTTCGGATCTGATCGTCGGTCGTTATCCGCCTAGAAAAACCGTAAGCACATCGATGGATTCGGATTGCGACTACGTGACGATGCCACCGCCGCCGCCGCCCCCTCGTACCGACAGTAACGAAAGAAAGTTACCACCACCACCCCCGTATCCCTCAAACATTGATTACGCGACGATAAATTCATCGAGACCGAAGATAAGCCCGATGGATCGTCAACTTCCTGTCGCTCTGCCGCCGCCCCCTTACCCTGCGGTTCGTCCCGACTTTGTTCCTTTACCACCGCGAAGAACCGAGCCACCTCCACCGCCGCCTCCCTACGCGAGTCCTCGCGAGAGAATCCAGATTCCTCCTCCCACGCCACCGCGAAACGACGCCGTGACGCCTCGCGAGCCGCCGCCTCCGCCGCCCTATCCGGAAATTCCTCCGACTCGTCGGGAAGCTATTTCGAAATTGTATGCGGCGACTCTCGAAGGGAACGGCTTGCCGAGACGAAACGGCACTGCCGAGTCAACGGTCGGTCGAGCGAGCGCTCGCGACAATTCTTCGACGATCGCCTCGAGTGCCGCCGTCGCGACGGGCAACGACGTTTCCGCCCCGAAACCACCTCCGAGAATACAACCGCCAACTTATCCCGGCGACAAGATGAAGCCAACGCCGGTTCACGCTCCCGTCGCGGCTCTCGTTGTCGGTCCGAGCAATTATCTCGATGTTCACGCGTCTCGCGGTGCTCCTGTCCTACTGCCGTACCTCACGCCACCTCCGCCGCCACCTCCGCCGTCCCCGCCCCCGATTGTTCATCCACGACAACCGCCCCCGCCTCCTCCGCCAAGTTTAGCGACTGTTTACACAAGTCAGGTTGCACGATCGCAGATCGAACAGTATCGACAACAGCTCTACTCGGACGTCGATTTCGTTATGTTTCCGTTGAAAGATCCGGCGCTTTCGAAACAGGAGTACATCGACGCGAAGCAAGGATCTCTCATCGCGGCAATGGCGTCGTATCCGCCGCCTCCCTATCCGGCCTTCAACGACAAGTCGTCCGTCGTCTATCGGAGTGCGCCTTATCTTCCCGGCTCGTCCTTTTCCTCCAACGCCAAGTACGCTTCGAATTTTAACTTGAGTGACACAAGCTCAACCAATTATCCCGTTATCGGCGGAAATTTGACCAGTCACTACGCGGCAAGCACCAGCTCCTTGTACAGCGGCGCAACGTGCTCATCCTCAGTTGGTAGTCACAGCTTGCGAAGGGAACCACCAGTACCGGTTCATCCCTACACCCTTCATGCATTTTCGCGAACTCGAAGCGACGAAAATATTCTAAAGTGCTTCGAAACATCGGTTCCGAATAACATGCAGTCGCTTCCGCAAACGAAACATCGAAGGTTACCTCCACCTCCGCCGCCACCACCTTACGAAATACAGGTACGATATTCTCCATTTTTCAACACATTTTTCAAGTCAAATTCGATTTTCGCCTCGTCTATGAGTCGCCTTTATTTTTGTCTTCCAGAGTCTCGAAAAAAATCAGCCTCTCCCATCGGCTTCGACGTCCGCTCAGCCAAACAAGTCGACTAGGCAATCGATGGTGGACAACAACGAGGATGGAAAGGACGATGTAATGCTCGACATAAGAACGCTGCGCGAAAAAAGTCGAAATCTCGATCTACCGCTAATTTCGGCGCTCTGCAACGATCGTTATCTTCTTCGGCAGACCAAGGCATTCGTGTTACCTAAACATCCGAGTGAAACCGGAACGAACTCCTCGGCGTCGAAGAGTGCTACGAGAAGCGGCAATGGCGTTACCTCGTCTTCCAGCAGAAACAAATATCCCGTCAGCGGTTTGTCAACGACGCGGATATCAAAACCACCGAGAAAATCGTCGACCAGCACGCACAGGCATCCCGCCGAGACGCGTGGCAACGCTTACAAAGTAACGACAAGCTCGACTACCGATACCACGACTGCCGCGACACCGGTGGGAGTACCATTGCCAGCGAGAAAAGATCCGACGCGAGCATCGCACTCGTGAAACAGATGAAAAAACGAACAAAAATTTATTATAGCAAGCATATTTATATGTGCGTTTTTTTTTTCTTTTTTTTTCCGACAGGCCGTGCTTCTTTGACTCAGGGTGCCATCATGAACTATGTCTACCGGTTATTCGCGCAACGAAAAAAATCGAAGAAAGATCGATCTTCCGTAGATTGCACACAGTGTCGATAATTGTCGCCGCTGTTGTCGTTTACTCGTTAGAATTCATCTCTTCGATCATTGTTTGCACGCGCAAAATAGATAACACAAACGAATCAACCGCTCCGATCGACGAGAAGTTCATCGCCTTTTGTCCCGTTTCCAATAGCCGCGGTAATTTCGGCATACGTTCCTCTTTGTAACATTACGAATAGCAGCGATCTATGCGCGTGGTCTCGGTGTAACGGTGTCGAATCGCGATGCGTCAACGATCATGCGGTCAATCTTATTCGCGTTTGTAGCTCTAGCGAAGCCTCGTGCGATTATTAATTTTTTTTTCGTCCAATTCCAACGAACCGCATGCACATAAATCGTTAAAATGTTTATAATCATGAAAAATATTTCACGAGTCATTGATCGCAACGTTTCGCGATGTTTACACGTTAATTTTGCTCAATAATCGTTTATTACGTAGCGATTTTGCGGTCTCGAGTCCAGCAGAAATATGCGATAACGATGCGACATTCGTTTTTCGCGAGATGCGTGGCGATTTTTTCTCTTGAACCAAACAAAATTGCGGAATACGCAAAACATCGTCGCTTAATTCATAATCGTGTGAACAAAATAAAAATTCGCTTAGGCATTAATTAATCACATATGTATTTTTATACTCGGAAATTATGAAACAAAATATGAGAGAGCAGGTATCGTTGTACGTTAGTGAAATAGTACTATGCCTTGAACAAAAAATGTATTCGCGTTCTTTATTTACTCCACCATCCTTTGGCGTATGAGGTAATTATATGTTGTGTTTATTATTCTTGTTCACGAAATCTGCAATCATAGGTTCTCCGTGTGTGTTTGACTTTTTCTTAAAAACTTTTCCGTTACTTTTCGCCGTTTCGATTACCCTCTATCCTGCGATTGCCCAAATATGGTACAAAACTATATTTTTGCATGATACTATAACTATAAATTATCGATGTTCCTTCAGGGAACTAAATAATATGGTATGGTGTAACGGTTACCTTTTTGACCGATGCCTCGCACTCGGTTTCTAGAATCGCGTTAGAAGTTCGAGCGAAAAAGCGTGTTATACGTTGTCGATTCGATGAAACAATAATTTTTATCAAAAAAACACACATAAAATTACAAATACAATATTCAGATACACATAATACCGACGCTTACTTTTTTTGTAAATTGCAACATATAATGAAACATATTTGAATTCTCGTCGAACGGTAAATTTCGATGAAATTCAAATATAATGTTGATTCATTAGTTTCTCGCCAATGGCGCAAAAAGAATTAAAAACATCTCGAAAAATACGAATTTGACCCTTAATTCGTTGAACAAAATCGTCTGGACAAAATCTATCATCAGATTCGTATTCTGCCCGAAAAAATACGTGAAATATGTATACGTACGATATATATCGTACGTCGTCAAAGAGCTTTTATAGGTCACCTAATAATGAGCTTTTTCGTGCGTCGTGCATTATCAAACGAAATGCTGTGTTTTCGCTTCCGTAACACAGAGGGCGCCTCTGTGGCGTCGAAGTTTTGAAAAAATTTTTCCGGTCGAACCGACAAAAACCGTTGGCGGGTATCCATCCACAAAAATTTCTCTCCGCGATCTTGAAAAACTAACTCGTTTGTTTGACATTACCGCGTGTTTGTTTACAATTGAGAAAAAATGTCTGAGCGTTGACAATAGTCGAGTGTCTGATCGAGGAGATCTACCTAAGTTCAGCCGACTTTGAATAAAATCCGTTACTTTAGCGTAATTTTATATTTGGTCGCTAATGCGAATAAGTTGTTAATAATTAAACGTAATCGGAATACCAAACATTTTTTTTCAAACAGCACGTATTTTTCGCACACAGTGAATTTGTTAGTCGGTAAATAATCGCGTACAATGATTGAAAATAATTAACATACGAGTGTGATGTTTCGTCGTTACAAAACCTCAAAATATACCAATCGCGAAAGACTTTGAGGAGTAAGAAGAAAATCGTACGAAACGTCGAAGTTATTTTGTTTTTAATATGGATAATTCGTTTTATGAAAACGTTTTTCTCCTCAATCAAGCCGTACCGCCGAGCAAAGATTTTCTAAAACACTTCAAAGAGGTAAGCGTAATTTTCGATAATTCTTAATAAATATCGCTGGACGCTTCAAAAACTTTTTTTTTTTCAGGGAATGTTCAGTAAACCAAACACAGTTGGTTTTCTGCATGTGTCTCACTATCTTCTGACAATATATGATGCCGAACGTTTCAAGAAGCTGATTCAGTGGCCAGTGGTATGCAAAAAAACAGAAGCGAAGTACAGAACGGACGTCAAAGAATTTCTTACGATCGTTATGAACGAAAATCGCGACATAGACTGCCCTCAAATATTGGCATCGCATTTGTTGCACGCCGGAGGCACTAAATTTTCCACAATAATGTGGTGCCTTTCAACAATTGCTTTACGCACTTATATTCGACGAGAAAGTAATTAATTTTTGTGTAACGACATACATCTCAGACGCGCTTTCAATTTGCAAAAAAAATAATGTACTTTTTTTGTTTGCAGCTGATGCCGACTTGTCGGCGCCTAAATCCGGAGTAGCGGAGGATTTATCCAGCATGATGCTGAACAACGCTGCAAAACGAAGCGCAAAAAGTATATTAGACATCGATGCAGTTATGACAAAAAATAAACAAGAAGCTCAACAATTGGCATTGTGAGCTCTTGATGAAGTTTTTAAAATGCCACATTTCTGTGTTCACAACTTTTTAAAAAGTTTTCTGAATTGCTTTTTCTTTTAACAGCGAAATGGCAAATTCTATTAAAAAAATTCAGGAAGACATGTTCCTTATAAGACAGAGTTTGAAGAATCTCGCGAGCGAAGCACCCGTTCATCCGGAAATGAAAAAACGTTTGGCTGATCCTAACGACACTGAAGTTGTACAAAGTTAGTTTAGAAAAATGATTTGTCACTGACGATATACGAGGAAAATATAATTTGATGCAATGTTATTACCAGTGTGGAAGAACAGTTATGATCAAACCGTAAAATATCTAAAGACCAAGCAGCAGAGATTGAATGAAATCGCAGAGCTCAGTAACAACGTAGCGGCTATAGTAACGAGTATAGCATCGTTGGATTCGAATGTTTTGGATGGAAGTCTTTTGCCAAAGATCGACATCGATTCCGTATCGGAAGCTGAATGGTTGAATCCCGAGGCTCAGGTACGCTGTATAATGTTTACACTTGTGCATGAAAATGCTTTGCATCGAAACGAATAAAGGATACAAATTTACTTTTAGGTAATCCTCCATCGTTTGTACGACAATGGAAATCTCGTTCTCGAAAATTTACTATTGTTGTTTAGTCTCTTTATCGCGAATTTTCGTCGATCTGTGGAGAGAAATGAATTTCCGGATCTATCGGCATGCGAGCCGCAAGTGCAGGCGAGCTGCGAGGACATAAAAGCGGTGGGCGTTCACGAACGAGAATTGTTCGACAAAATAGCCGATCTATCGAGCGAAATGAAAATTCTTTATAATAGCGACTCTCACAAGGATCCGTGTATTGAATTTTATTCTCATCACATGGACAACGATCTCTTCGACAGCGTTATTTTAAAGTCATCGCCAATTATTCACATAAATGCAAGTGCCGATTCCGGTAGAACCGACATTCACGGGAGGCTGGAACTCACACCAGTGGAAAATACGCAAAACAAAGCTTTGTTCTCGAGGCACAAGAGAAACGAGGAACGTACACCTCGGACACTCGCGAAGATACGTCCGAAGCTACTCGTATCACGCATCAATTTCGATGACACGAAATCTTCGAGTATTGGCGATAGACTGTCGCCGATTGCTGGTGCAATGAACTCGAAGTTAACGAATATTCTCTCGAGTACCAGTTGTTCGGGAAAATATTCACGATTATTCAAAACGTATCCGAAAAAGCCTTCGAACGCATGTTAGTAGATTTGTTACGATACTTGTAGTAATACGATGAAAATGCGTTGTTTTCTATATAACCCTTTTTTTTTATCTATTACAGTCAACTGCAGTGTTGCGTCCGTATCGGGATGCACCCGAATCAATTCCACAACCGATATGAATGCAACGTGCAGCGTATACAACATGTCGGAACTCCGGTTGCACGTAGCGACGAAGAATACGTTTGATAATCGGGACATGTATACACCGCCGAAACAGGGCGCTCATCGAGCTTCTTCGACGATAATCGAAGAGGATAAACCGATCTCGATAATAAAGAACGCGCCGAATGCAAGAAACGAAAAAACCGATTTTGCGATCGCCTCGGTACGCAGTCCAAAGATCCGAAAGAGCGAAAAGCACGCTGATCGCGCTGGAAGATTCTCGATAAGCGATCTCGTCGAGCGCTACCAAAAATTGCGTGAAGAGTCTAACGACGTAACGGCTCACTTCGACAACAGTACCGAGGCTTCTGACGAAAGTGCGAAACAATGACGAATGATTTTCCGTTCACTGTTAAAATAGCTAAAAATAAAATTTTGTAGCTCTCTGTTAATTACGTTGCTAACTTCCATTAAATTTTTTCTATGCATTTATAAATGTTTTTTTCTTTTATTTGTATTATCCTTTCATGTATGTTCTGAAAATACGATGCCTTTTTGGGATATTTAATTATAATGACATTTGCGTTAATTTCGTCAAAGGAATATCCGCGATGTTTTTACACTGCGCATGTGAAATCGCGCGCTGGCGAATATAATCTGATATCATCAGTTGGTCAACAAGTAACCGAAAAAAAGTTTGATCCTTGAGAAGATATTCCGTGTACCGCGAAACGGCAGTTTCGTTCGATTAATTTTATTCGTCAACGAAGTCGACTGTTTCGCTTTACTTACGCGATTATTGCGACATGTTGATATTTATATTTTCGTGCGACGCACATAACCTCTCTTTGCGAGACAAAACACAAAACCGGCCACAACATAACCCTCAAGTTGTCACATCGTTCGTTGAGATAATATAAACAACAATTTACGTCGAAATGTTGAAAGTGACGAGTAAAAATTGGCGGCCCTTGACGAACCTAACGCAATTTAGATATTTGGCAAAGTTGTCAACGAAATTTGAAGAAAATCCTGAATCGAAGATGCACGCGTGGCAGATACATTCGTACGGCGGTTTGGACGATTTGAAGCTGTCGAACGTAAGAATTCCGATGATCGCTAAACCGAACGAGGTGTTGATCAAAGTCGATGCTTCCAGCGTTAATCCCATCGACGTCGCTATGACAAGTACGTAATCACCTTGCCGAACGTATTTTTCGCCCTATGAACTCGGGGAGAACACTTTCGCAGCAATTAACCAAAACTTATCAGAACAAAGACAGTTGTTTTCCTCGAAAAAATGTTCCTCTGTCATGAATTACATAAATTGTTATATAAAAACACTTCTATGACACACTTTGAAAATCAATGGCAATACGGATATTTAATTTTGCATTTTTCATGCATTACGTTGATAAATATTTCTTTGACGATTTTTTATTTTTTGTTTCATCGTCGATTCAGCAGTTAGGAATTATTTTGCTTTCTGGGAGTAGATGAATATCGCAAAGCATAATAAAAGTGTAAATACTGTTAATTGGCAACTTTTTTGACATTACGTTAAAAATGTATTATTGTAGTGTCTTACAAGATTCATAACCAACAGACGGTGTAATTTTGCTCAGCAAACACATTTGTGTCAATCCGTTTTGTTATAAAGTTGGTTTGTAAATTTTCATTGGATGTTAATTTTTTTTTAAATCTGTGCACAAACTTAAAAAAAAATTGATATGGATTGCCAATTTTTTAAATACTCATTCATATTTAAGGACTACTGAAGTAAAAAACAAAAGTCATAATGAAAAATTTCTAAAAATTCGAACAGTAAAGTACAATTGACAAACTCCAATAGCAATTGACTTTATTAAAAATAACATAAATCTTTGTTCATTGGCTTATCGTGTTAAGCATGATAATTAATTATCTGCCTTTAATATGATAGAATTGTCAATTAATCTGCATTTATCTATAGAACATAAAAAAAGTAAGAATTTCTATAAAATTGTAAAATAAAAAAAATTTACTTTTTCGTAATCATAAGAGTCAAATTTTGAATTTTGAATTTTGAATATCACAGAGGCATTGACCACAGAGTGTGGATAAGAAATTTGGAAAAACTTATAAATTTCAGGGGGTTACGGAGCAACGATATTTAATTTTATGCGGAAAACTAAGAGTTTTAACGCCAGTATCGCCGATTCTGAAATAGAATTTCCGCTAACGCTTGGTAGAGATTTTTCGGGAGTCGTTGTGTCGAAAGGACACGGTGTCGGCGATCGGTTGAAATTAGGCGACGAAGTTTGGGGCGTAATACCGATCGATCGGCAGGGATGTCACGCTAATTACGTCGTAGTCGACAATTGCCTGGTAACAGATTTTACGATGCAAATCCGGTAAAAGTTTTAGAAACATCACCTTTAACGCTAATATATTCGAAGGTAAATTTGCGTCCGCAAAACATCACGTATGCCGAAGCTTCGAGTATCTTGTATGCCGGTTTAACCGCGTGGTCAGCACTTTGGTTGACCGGAGGTTTTTGCTACAAGGCTACAGTTCTGACCGGTATATTCAGAAGAGTACTCGTACTCGGAGGATCGGGGGGTGTGGGGACGATAGCTATACAACTATTGAAAGCTTGGAATACGCAAGTGGGTACATTAGTCACCGATTCCGGCCGCGAAAATACGAAACCCACAGTTTGGAACATCTATAATATTCGATTGCATAATTAGGTGGTAACAACGTGCAGCAGCGATGCTGTTAATATGTTGAGTAATTTGGGCGCAGATACTGTGATCGACTATAAACAAGACGATGCAGACGATAAAATTATCTCCGCGGGACCGTGAGTATCGTAATAAAAAAAAAAACTAAAAAAATATCGAATACGAAACAAAGTAAATAAAAACTCGAGAATAAAAATAAACAATTGCTTTAAAATCTTCGCGAATTCCAGATACGATATTATTCTCGATTGCTGCCAACAAGGACCTGAAAAAGTTAATGAAAAAGGCTATCCCCATAAGACATACATAACACTGAATTCACCTCTCTTGAAAAACGTCGATCAACATGGATTGATCGGTGGTACAGTCAAAAATCTTGGAAATTTGTTCAAATACAATATGCCGAGCAAAGACAAGAAGGGTACCGTAAAATGGGGCTTTTTCACTCCGTCCGAAACGGGAATAAGAATGATACAAGAACTGGTCGAGTGCGGAAGGGTGCGTGAAATTCGCGTGAAAAAAAAAAAAAAACAAATGAAATTATTGTCACTTTTTACAAATTTTGTGTGCTTCAGATTATACCGGTCGTACAGAAGGTATATCCGTTCGAAGAATTGCCGAGAGCTTACGAGAGAGTTTCGGAAGGTCACTTGAGAGGCAAACTAGTCATCGATATGAAACAATAAATTTTTTTAATAATTACGTATTATTAGAGTATTATTTTGTACTATTTACAATAAATTATTGTGTAATACATGTTCCAACATAATTCGCGATCGTCTGTGGTAAAAAAAAATGTTACTTTCCTTTTATCGGCGATCAGAATTTATTTAGCTTTTCGCTTGAACCTTTGAAGCTTTTGCAACGGCCCCGAAAATTCCATTTCCAAAGCCTATCTTTTCTCGTACGTCGGGCCAACATTGATGGGCTATAGCCGTCGCTTTTTTCGTACCTTCTTTAAGAACATTTTCCAGGTAACTCGGCTCGTCTATCAATTCGATGTATCGTTGTTTGATTGGCCTGAGATATTCGATAATCGCCTCGGCAACGACAAACTTGTATCTGCAAATTAAAAATTCGATTCGGTTGTATATTTTTTCTATTACTTACTGTAGACTTCGAAACGAAAAAATATGCAACAACTGACTTTCCCGTATCGAGTCCTCGGGCTTCGCGGCAAATTTCCTCGGGAGATTTACCGCTCGCTAAGGAATGCAGTGATACCAGATTCGAGACTCCGGGTCTCTTTACCGGTTCGTAAGTCACTTCGGACGTGAAATCCGTAACAGCTTTCTTCACGTTCCTCAATATATCTTCCGGCGTGTCTGTTAGATCGATTCGGCTCTTCGGATCTTCGCTCGATTTCGACATTTTTTTCGTTGGATCCCGTAGAGACTTTATCCGACCACTGCTTTCTGAAAGAATTACGTTATTCATTTCCATTTTTTACATCGCTGTCAGAATTCCATAATATTATTGAACCATATTATTGAGACAATAACTTAATTTTTTTTTCAATTTTTATCTAAAACGATAAATTTTGCAAAAATGAAGGTTTGTACAATTAGCCGTTCAAATAAAAATTCGAGAATCTTTTCTTACCGAAAAAAATCCATAAAAAATTACGTACCATTGATTATCGAATGAGGGAGAGGAAAAGTCTGACCAAATTTTTTATTGAATATTTGTGCCAAATGTTGAGCCAATTGCAAATGTTGTATCTGGTCCTCACCAACGGGAACGTGAGTGGCTCTGCGACAAATTCAGAAAAATTAGTGCCACAATAAAATTTATCATTATTTCATAAAATTGAAAATTTTTTAATATATTACTTGTAGAGTAGTATATCCGCGGATTGTAAAACTGGATATATGTACAATCCCAGCGGTATATCTTTAAGTTTTTCGCTCTTTTCTTTGAACTGCGGCAAGTGGCCGAGTCGTGGCATCGTAGTAATGCTACTGAGGATCCAGCAGAGTTCTGCATGCATAGGTACAGTGGATTGTTGAAATAAAATGCTGCGCTCAGGATCAATGCCACATGCCAACAGAGTTGCCGTCATTTTGAAGATATTTTGCGACAATTCTTCGGGATTCTGAAAAAAACATAAGCCATTGAATTGTTCAACGAAACGGACGAAATCGTAAACTTCTTGAAGTTTCTCACCTTTGGCAAAGTTATGGAATGCATGTCTACGATACTCCAAATAACGTCCTCTCCGGAATCTTGTAAATTGACCCATTGTTTAATCGCTCCGAAATAATTGCCGAGGTGAATGGTGCCGGTGGGCTGTATGCCGGAAAATATTCTACGTGGATAAACGGGATTTGCCTGAAAACGTAGTGATGGAAATAATAACAATTCGTTTTGGCAACAACACGATGTTATTAAATTAAAAAACCGTGATAAAGTACAGTTTAATATTGTTGTTAATCGAAAAATTTTGAAAATAAAAACAATCATTGTAACCTTAAATAAAAAACTCGATCAGACCTGTTGACTAAAATTTCTCTTTGAGCTGTTAACCGGATTTCGAAACTTTATCCGTGTTAACATTTTGTTGCATTGCCGCATAATCGTAAACATTTTTTTATATAGATTAAAAATGGACTCAGATAACCTGAGAAGTGGGTATCCATCTATTTTAGGTTAGATAGCCATAGCCTATAGATATATACGCGATGCGAAATTCCCGCGGAAACAAAATGAAGACCTCATTAAAAAAAAGATAAAATGGATTTTTTCCTATATTTTAATATAATCATTATGACCAATCGGGTGATCGTACGTTTTACGCATTTTAAATTGTTCTCACGTTATTCGGTGATAAATTTGTTATTTTTTTAAATCGACAAATATTTATTAGAATGCCGGCGAAAATCAGAAAGAGTATCGCTTGAACTTCGAGGTCATTGAACGTCGGTTCAAAACATTCGTATTCACCCTTCAACTTGGTCGGTAGAGTTTTGAAGTATTTTTTTACGTATTCGCGCTATTGTGTAGCTGTGAATAAAATATTCCTTTCGAAGCGTTCGGTAAGAGAGGAAGTCTTTTAGTCTGCTTTATAAAGTCAGTTCAGTACAACACCATGGAGTCATTCCAAAGTAGCACCGAAATTAAGAAAATATCAATTGTCAGTGTAAATAAATACGCGGAATATAATTCAAATAAAATGTGCAACAATAGTAATTGGAAAAATTTTGTGAAGAGCGATAGCTACTGTGACAGTATATCAAGCGAATTCTCTGATAATACTCGTCCGATGGATGAAAACTCCAATGTCTTGAGCGAGTGAGTTTCGACCATATTATTCGCATACATTACTTCACGATACCACACACGAGGCATTCTACGCGAAGGGAAAAACCCGATTTTCGTTACGAGCAAAAGTCTTTATATATGTTTTAGAAATCATTCTTAGTGTTAAGAATAATACCACTAAATTATTTAGATATTTATTTTTGAATGTTGGGCATTGAACCCGAAAGTGAAAGTCGCATATTAGTTATATGTACCATTTCGGAATCAATTTCGATCGAAATAATGCGTTTTTTTTTTCATTTACTTTCAACCATTTAAAAAAGTTTTTAAAAATATTAATGATTGATTTTCTATATTGAATGCCTCGTAAAAAAAACTAAAAGAACGGATGGTAAAGATCGTTTTTTTTTTTACGTTAGAATTGCTGAAGAATTCGAAGATCTGAAAATTATTGATACCGCAACAATTAACACGGAGGCTGCGTCCGCAGAGTCGAGTGATAAAAATCCAGAAGAAAGTTTGTTCAAATTCGAAGATCTAAGAATTAATTCAAATACTGTGAAAAAATACAGAATTTATCAGCTGGCAGGAAAAATAGATAGTATAGCTGTGTCGATGGGAATTGCGCTGGTGAAACCAGCAGTAGCTAACAGACTTTTAGACACAGACACTCCTCTGTTTCTCTGCATTGCAAAATTGCCGTTTAAAAATTCGGTCTCTCCGGATTACACTCTCGTGGGTCATATCGACGATGTTTTCGGAGCAGTGGGCAGTCCAATGTACTCTGTACGTTTGGAACCGAATATTAATGAATTATTGAAAGCGGAGGCAGAGATTTTTTATTTGGAGAATCACCCGAATACAACATTGATTCGCGTGGAAGAGAGAAACGATAAAACCTTTCGCTTGATTCGCGAGAAAAGTCATTTCTGTAAGTAATTGAACAGAATTTATCGTACAATTTACCTTTATCGATTTATAAATATTGAAGTATCCGAACTATTTGCAGCAAATAAACAGAAGGAGACGATCACGAAGGTCAATACAGTGAATAATTTCAAACAAGAACTCGTTCACAATAATTACTAGCGTTAGTTTCGCAGATTATTTTTTCACTAATATATGATATACTTAAAAAAAAATGATTTTCCTATTTCAACTTTTATTTATTGCTTGTTAAGAAAAAAATCACTTACGTATGATCTTCGGCACCAATAAAATTGAATCGATTTTCGTGACGAAATCATTTTTAATGTAATTATTTATCGTTGTAAAAAACGTGGAGCTTAATGATATTTAATAAAGATGCGAAGTTTATTCATTGCACAAAGACACTACAAAAATCAAAGATCAACGACGATGTTTTTTTCCATAGATACACTTTATGCCGCTGCACGTTGTATATAATTAATTAAACTACGATGATGATTACTATTTTACGATGTTAATACATTCCTTCTTTCCTAAACGACTCAATATCTTTTTGAAAGATTGTATCGTAAAAAAATAAAATCCATCGAGCGGTGCATATTTAACGTCACCGCGTTTGGATGAATATTGGCGCGTTTTCGCGTTATTGGTGCGCAAGTGCTCGTGCGCAAAGGCCCTTAATGATATTTTTAGTTCGCCTTAAAACCGCGTTCGATGCGGCACGACGCTACAGTGTGGTGTCTATAACTAGTCTAGTATCGCCAGTATAAAACGACGTGACACGAAGATGACACGATGACAGTAATATCGTGAAGTGTTCGGAGTTCGATGAAGCAAAGCGTGTTTTCGATATTAACTTAATTCGAATGTTTGTTACGCGTGACAAAAAAATCAACGAAGCGATCGATCGTTTCAATATCTGCATTCATCGAACTATTGTTGCCGGAACTTGTCATTTTAGTCACCCTATATGCCGACGATAATTTACTTTGCCACGTACAACTACTACTACGAAGAGGAAGCATTGCCGTCCCGTACTACCGAGAAAAATTCGTCCAAACGAAGTTGAAAATACATCAAATCATGTCGAACGAGAGCAACGAAATGCCGAAGAAAAAAATGATGACGGTATTATTTATTTTTATAAAATTTTTATAAACATCGCTGTTTTACGTGACACTATATACGAGTGAAAATATAGAGTGCCTTATCTGAGTACTTAATGCATCGTTTAAACTCAACAATCTATGGGGCGTTTTAAATTGCTGCAATTACCTGGTCGGACATCTCAATTATTGTTTCCCATAATAATTAAATATCTAAAAAATATATATATTTTTGCTTGGTACGTTTTTAATTATATGAATTTGAAGAAATTTATTTCCGCGTGTATTCGAAACTCCTTATAAGTGGGACACGAAATTCCTTGTACCGTTTTGTTTGAATAACTGTATAGCTTCCCCTCATTCGTTAAATTGAGGAAAGAGCTATTCGTCGACATCATGACATACATTCAAAAAGAATTGATATCTCAATCATATGTTTGGCTTTTGCACTATCATATCAATTGAATTGCATTTATGCAACTGCATTTGAATATATATCCGGTGTAAACATAAACATTCATTGTAGTAACGGTCGTTTATTTATTTCGCATAATTTTTTTTATCGTTAATCGTATTATTTCGTTATTTTCGAAGAAGTTTCTGCTATTCATTGCAATTTTTCATTATTGATAAAAAAAATAGTCATAAAGTGAAAACCACTTTTTTATCAATTAAAATGCAAATCGAAAAATGATACATTTATTCGGAGCCAATATACGATGTTTTAGACGAGAATTAGCAGTAAAAAGTTAAGAATCCTTTTCCTCGATGTACGTTGTAAAATATAAAAAAAAATATATAAAAAAATTGCAGACTTGTACGAACGTCTCGGCTCAGGCGCACCATGTATCGCGTGCAAAACGTGGGCAAACCTTGGGTTCGGTGCGCGGTTTCCGCGGTTGTACGGTATGGTTGACCGGTCTTTCGGGTGCCGGTAAAACCTCCATAGCCTTTCAATTGGAAGCGTTTCTCGTCGAGCGTGGAATAGCAGCGTACGGTTTGGACGGTGATAACGTGAGAACCGGTCTCAACTGCAATCTCGGTTTCAGCAAAGAGGACCGAACGGAGAATATCCGTCGAGTAGCGGAAGTAGCGAAACTCTTCGCGGACAGCGGACAAATATGTCTGTGTAGTTTCGTCTCCCCGTTCGAAGAGGACCGTCAAATGGCACGACGAGTACACAAAGATTTCGATTTACCATTTTTCGAGATATTTATCGACACGCCATTGAACGTTTGTGAGGCTCGCGACACGAAAGGATTATACAAAAAGGCGCGACAGGGTACGATAAAAGGTTTCACGGGTATCGATCAGATGTACGAGAGACCGACGAATCCCGATCTGATCGTAAAAACGGAAAATTGCAGCCTCGAAGAATCGGCGGCAACGGTTATCGATCTTTTGGAACGCGAACATATCATACCGATTTTAGCTAAACAAGGAACGCCCATTCGTGAATTGTATCTTCCGGAATCGCGTCTAGCGAACGCGCGAGCGGAAGCGAAAACCTTGAGTTCCGTTGAAATAACGGAAATAGATGTGCAATGGTTGCAAGTATTGGCGGAAGGTTGGGCCGCGCCGCTGACCGGTTTTATGCGCGAGGAACAATATCTTCAGACTCAACATCTGCGATGTCTTACGGATAATGGAACGGAAGTTAATCAATCGATTCCTATAGTTTTAGCTGTAAATATCGACGACAAAAATCGACTCGAGGGTCTTTCGTCGGTGACTCTAAGGTACAATGGAAAAGCTATTGCTATACTGAGAAAACCGGAGTTTTATTCCCACCGGAAGGAGGAAAGATGCGCGAGACAATTCGGCACTACCGATCAGAGACATCCTTACGTTAAAATTGTTTACGAATCGGGCGATTGGTTGATGGGCGGTGATGTCGAAGTATTGGAGAGAATAAAGTGGAACGATGGATTAGACGAGTACCGACTTACGCCTAATGAAATAAAGGAAAAGTGTCGAGAGATGAAGGCTGACGCGGTTTTCGCGTTTCAACTTAGAAATCCTATTCACAATGGACACGCGCTGCTTATGCAGGTATGAAATTTTATCGTAAAAATGAAAATGAAATTTAATGGTAAAAGTGAAAATTAAGTTTGTTGAAATTAACGGAAAGATAACTTTTAAGATATTAATATTTTTTTAGGATACGCGAGAGCGACTTTTAGGCGAACGTGGGTTCAAAAATCCCGTCCTACTGTTGCACCCATTGGGTGGTTGGACCAAAGACGACGACGTGCCTTTACACACGAGAATTCGTCAGCACAAAGCAGTACTCGACGAGGGAGTGTTGGACGCTAAATCTACGCTATTAGCTATATTTCCGAGTCCAATGATGTACGCGGGACCCGTTGAGGTAATCGAAATATTAATAATTATAATTCGTATCTATTAATAATAGCAACGAAATTTTACCGATTTTTTTCTTACGCAGGTACAATGGCACGCGAAAGCGCGAATGAATGCTGGAGCGAATTTTTACATAGTCGGCAGAGATCCGGCGGGAATACCCCATCCAGAAAAAAACTCAACACCCGACGGAAATCTCTACGATCCCACGCACGGCGCCAGAGTTTTGTCAATGGCTCGAGGACTTCAAACTCTCGAAATTATTCCGTTTAGAGTCGCCGCTTACGACACGAAAAACAAGAAAATGTCGTTTTTCGATGCCGAGCGGAAACAAGATTTTGATTTTATATCCGGTACGAGAATGCGCGGTAAGTAAATCATTATCACGTAACGATGATTTTGATAAGGAAGATAAACATTGATATCGTGCTATTTTAAACTTATCAGCTTTGGCGAGATCCGGAGAAGTACCGCCTGACGGGTTTATGGCACCAACAGCTTGGCAAGTGCTCGTAGACTATTATCAAAATGCGGAGAAGCATTGAAAGAGATTAAATATGCGAAATATCAATATTTGTATAATAATGAAGGAATTAATTTTGTTGATCTAACTGTTCACGGGGATAAATGATTTCTTAACATTCCTCTGGCGTGAGGTATCGTATCCAGACATCGCCGCTCGCTGGCGTCTGGCAATGTTTGTGGTCAATTATGCAATGGCATTTCCTTTTTTTTTCTACTGGCATAGGGATTGTAACGATCCAAGTAGTCTACAAATTTTATGAATCATATAATATATATGCTATTATATATATATAAATACGCGTTGTCGTATTCGATTAATTTATCATGAAAACTGTACAGCGAACGTGGAATTATTATTTGTACACAAAAAATCCGAGTATTATAAATGTAATGTACAAACGTCTATCTTTTATCACAAATAAATCAATTCTATGGAACAAAAAAAAGAAATTCAAAGGAGGTTCGCCCTTTCATTTGCTAATTTTTTACACAAAGAAAGGCAACTTTTCGATATTCAAAATACTTTATTCCTTTAGTAGAGTGGATATAAATTACACTTAAAAAAAGGAACGAATGATAATTTAAAAAAAAAATGGAAAACTTTTTTTTTTTTACAAAATTGATGCAGTTTCAATTTTTCGCTGTGTCGATGAGAGAAGTAGAAAAGTCGGTCTTCGGAGAAATTGAAACCGCATCAATTGGTCGGCATTCCTGGCCGCTTAATTTTTTTTTTAATTCTAATGTACTACGAGATAATTTTCATAATGAAATTTTAATAACGGTACACAACATTCAGATCTTCGATTGTGTGAAATTGCAATTAAACTCGCAGCATCTAAGAATATAAATTCGAAGTGTAATGAAGAAAAAAGAAAGTAATAATAATATAGTGTTTCACTGACTGAGGTGATGCGTAAGATTTATCACCCGGTCTTTCATAATTGAAAAGACTCGCATCGATTTTGGACAAAATTTTGTAAAAATTATTCATGCCTAAGGTATCGAATTTCTAGAATCCAAAAGTAATTTTTTTCTCCCGTTTTCATCCATATTGTTTCTTTCGCCTAATTATAATTTATAAGATTAAATACGTTTCGTATGAAATCTATGACTACAATATTTATCCCCAAATTCAAACTGGAGATATCTCAATATCTATTAAACATTTGCGATCGCCTTCCGGTGATTTTTTTTAACCATTTTTCTTAAATCTTTTTTTTCTTTTTACACCTATTGAAAGGCATTTTCTACTCGCGTATTTTCCATACCACGAGCTTAATAGAAACATCGGTGTGTTTTTACGTCCCGCCAAACGTAACAAATAAAATAAAAAATAATGAACACAACGTTACTGTTGTTAGCTTTTTTCTTTTTTCGGTATCGTGAGACTCATCCGCAGGGATCACCTTAAGAATGCACCTTTGTATTTGTTAAGTGCTCCTGTTAAAAATTATTTTAGGCGAGCCGAGTGTTCGATAATAGGACTGTTCGATTGTTTCATCGTTGCACCACTCCCTCTCCCGTTTTTTTTTACATAATAAAAAGTTAGCATCAATCTACAGCATTGTTACTCGTCTAAAATATAATTAGGTATTATACATTATCGACGCGGTGGCCAAATTGACTTCGGCACTCGAATCACTCAGGTCAGGCAACGAAAGCATCACAGGTATCACTTGAATTTTCCCCGTGTCGTCCTGTTGCTCCAGATGAACAACAGTACCCGACTGCAATATCTGATTCGTCATCATCTCTTCGGTTATCATTTCGGCAGATTCGATATTATCCGCTGTTACTTCCTCCGTATAAACTGTTGTATCTTCCATATTCATTATCACTTCAGCAGCTTCCGATGCTTCCCTCGACGTTTCCTCGTATTCCTGAAAGAATTAAAAAAAAATCGTTAAAATTATTGTCGAAGTAAACCTGCCGTACAATTTTCATCAATTTTTCTATACCATGAATATATCTTTCTTGATAACCAAAATATAATTAAAAAGTGTATATTTTCTTCGATATTTTTTTCAGTTTAGTAAATTAATTAATTTTTCAGGACTTATACATTCGAATTAATGAATGCAAAGCACTCTATCGGCAACGAAACTTAAAGACTTCAAGAAATGTTATTTTCTCTACCTGTTCGTAGGTTTGTTCGTATTCTTCGCCAATTTCTTCCGATTCGAATTTAACGATTTGCTGAGCGTCAAACTTTTCACCGTCGTATTCGCCATCCTGTTGTTCATCGTAATGTTGTTCTTCGTTCAATTGTTCCTCGTCTTCCTGATTCTCGTATTCGACCGGATCCTGTTCCGACGTTGAAGTTTCTTCCAGTTGTACTTTCGGCGTTTTTAAATTTCTTCCGGCAACGATTCTCTTGAATCCGGAACCGCCGAGAATTTCGTGTCGTCTCTCGTGTTTGTTTTTGTCTCCGAGATACTTGAATCTCTGTCGACAAACAGAACAAGAATAGGGTCTCTCGTTGGTGTGAGTTCTCTCATGACAAACGAGAGCGCTAACTTGTTTGCATCGCCACGGACAGTAGCGACACTGCAGAGGTCTTTCGTCGCTGTGTCGATTCTGATGATGTTTAATCAATTGTATCTTCGTCTTGAGATTAAAGCCGCAAATTTCGCAAGTATAGGGTCTGTCCTCCGAATGTGAAATCATATGAGTCTTCAACCGCAACTGATTGACGAAGCGTTTCGAACAATGAGGACACGAAAGTGTTCCTTCGAGTCTATTATGCGCGACCATCATGTGATGTCGCAATCTAACATCCGAAGTAAAAGTTAAATCGCAATCCAAACATTTCGTCGGATCTTTTTCCATATGCGTATTTTTAATATGAGTTCTCAGTATCATTTCAGTTTTGAAAGTTTTGTCGCAATGAACGCACGATACTCTCTTTTTCTCCGGTGCGCTTTCAGCTTCTTCCTTCGGACCACCGGGTAGCGTCTCGTTGTGTATGTGAGACATGTGCCACTCGAGAGATCTTGTTGATAGCATTGATCTGTTGCATATATGACAAGTATATTGTCTTCCGTCTTTGTGCACTCGATTACGATGAATAACGAGCATCGAATGATTTGGAAATTTTTCGGAACATATCTGACAAGAACATTCCTTCAACGCTCGACTATCGCTCTTCTGATGCACACGCATGTGCAATCGAAGACCGTCGCGACGATTGAAACCGACGCCGCATGTATCGCATCTGTATTGTCGCTGATCCTCGTGTATTCTCACGTGTTGCTTTAACGTCGACGTGTTCTTAAACATTTTGTCGCAGTGGGGACACTGAATGGTATAAGCTTTGTGAGTGTACATGTGTTTCGATAGACTGTAAAACGGCACGAGTTTGTTGCATACCGGACATTCGCGTTTATTGCCGGTCGGCTGATGTTTGCGTATTCTATGATGTCGCAGCGATGCCGGATTCTTGAAATCTGCTCCGCAATCTTCGCAAAGAAATGCACGAAGGGTCGTGTGAACGGATTTCAGATGAAAGCTTAATTTTTGCTTGAAAGCAAATTTTTTTGGACATTTTGGACATTGATAAATTTTTTCCCAAGTCATATGCTGCGTTTTAAAGTGCTGATCCAGCGTTCCTTGGTGCTTAAATTTCTCGCCGCAAACGTCGCACAGCTGACCGTACATACTGTCCACGTGTTTTTGCTCGTGTTGCCGCTTTTTTCCTTTAGAATCCAACAAATGATTGCAGTATTTACATATAAGTTTTTTTATACAAGTTACATTGTGGCTTCGTTTGGATTTCATCGTCGGAAATTCTTCTTGGCAATCCTCGCAATAATACATTAGTTTGTAATCGTGAGACTTAAGATGCTCTTCGAGAACGTCGCGTTGCGCGAAAGTCTCCGGGCAGTAATCGCACTCGAGATAATTTTGTTTCTCTATGTAGTCTGACGGGGTACTCGCGTCAATGAGATCGGGAAAATTTTTCTTTAACGACGTATTGTTGCGATCCTCGTAAAGCGATATTATATCTTCGTCCTTCAAGCGCGTTATCACGATTTTACGCTGTTTCAGATAATCCTGAAAATCTTGAAGATTCTTTTCCTTTTCGCCGAGTATTCGCGCTAATTTTTCCAAATTTCCCTCCGTGTACGATTGATCGAGTTCCCGCTGAAGGGATTCCTTTTTTTTCTTCGCTTCCTCCCACTTTCTCTTGAGTTTCGCTAATCGCGATAAATATTCGCCGGTGTTGTTGTACTTCGCGTTATCCGATTTCTCGAGTTCGTCGTTGTTGTTTTGCGAACCAACTACACGACGAATATCCTCGACCTCCTCGGAAGGTTCAACTTTTATTCTTACGCTACCGTCGGCACTATTGTCCACGGGATTTACGAAACGTATCAATCCGTCTTCGAACTTTAACGCGTTCGGCAAACTCGCCGTACCGCCGAGAACTTTTTCCCGCTTTTTCTTGTACTCCTCGATTTGTTCCTCGATTATTTGTTCGCGAATGTCCAGCGCTTTCGATCGTTCGGTCGTAAAATCTTTCTCTCGGTTTCCAAAGGGCTCGAGTTTTTTTAGAATTTTTTCGACCGGTACAGAGTCCAACGACTTCTTTTTTTCGTCTTTTTTGTTGGTATCGGGTTTATCCATTTTTTTAACCTTCACGAGTAGCAACTCATTCGGTTTCGTACCCTTTACCGTTACGTACATTATACCGTCTTCATTTTCGCTTTTTATATTGAGAGCATTTTCAACGTTTAGTTTTGGTTTTTTCGTATCTTTTTGTCCCGATCTGGCGAACGTCGAATCCGACGTACTTACGTTCGCCACGGGATTCCCTAAAAAATCCTTTTTCGCTGGAATTTTACGCTTAAGAATATTCGGATGTTTGGCAACTTCTTTCGTAGTCTCAATCGGATAATCGCGATCGTATTTTGGTTTTATTAAAGACGAACTTGCGTAATTCTCCTCGTCCGGTGGTTCAACCTTTATATAAGCTTTGAGCGTCGTATCGTACTGATAGACCGTTTTATTTACATCATTTTTCGGATCTGTTTTAGGCTGAGTTTTCGTCGTGTTGCTACTCGCAATATGTGGTTTTTCTTCGGCAATTTCCGACGATATTTGGGTACTGTACTCCATACTGTGGCTATCGTAGGTTTCGACGTTCTGTGAATTTTCCGATGTTTCAGCGACAAAATCACCATCCGAATCGGCAACGTCCGACGTGTCCGGTTGACAAGGCGGGTCGTCCGGATCGAATTCTTCTATCGAGTCGTTTTCGTCGCTCTCGTGAAATGCCGATTCTTCTTCGTCCTCTTCCTCGACTTCGGACTCAAATTTTATTCGCGGCTGAACGTCGAGAATTTGATCTTTTTTTGTCGTCTCAATGGGCTCCGGTTGTTGGGGACTCGGCAATCTCGCGGAGATCTCGGATTTGTCTGTTTCCGTTTTTTTGGAAGGATATGTCGTCCAATTCTTCGTTACGACTGTTTTCGTGGATGTGTGCGATCTCTCGTCATCGGATATAAGTGCTATATTCGTCGGAGCTGATTGCAACGAGGCGTGAATCGATTGCAGCTTTACTTGCGCTTTTTTAATTTGCATGAAAAATTTGTAACTCATCTTTAGATCGCATATGCAATCCATACACATTTGAGTCGATAGACTGTCGTGTTGATTTATCTCCTCCAAGTGTTTCATCTGTTGATTGAGTCTCATCTGCATACCTTTTTCGCTGAATATATCGATGAGCGGTAATTTTAAACCGGCGCAGGTACGACAGTAATTTTTTAATGTTTGACGAGACGCGTCGACGCTGGGTAAGCGGTTATCCGGCGGATTCTGAATTGGAACACTCATGTTCGTCGTCAGTCGCGTTAAGCTTGTTACCTCTGGCGATACAAGCTTTACTCTGGGAGTCACTTTCTTCAATTCGCTTATGTTTTTCACGCGACTGATCGATCTCTCCTTCGTCGATATCGGCATTCTGTGCTCCACCGATCGGAGCAGCGATACATTGTTGTTTTTAGCGGTAAGACGCGTGCTTTCTTGAGTTATCAGATTGTTTCTTGTGGGTTGAACGTCGCTGTAATCGTGATCTAATCTTTCGGATTCGATAGTTCCTCTCGGACGTACGTTGCTATTTTTTTGCGTCGAATCTGTGAACAAAAGAGAACAAAAATTAGTTTTTCATTTATGAAAGTTATAGGAAAATTTGCACTAAATATGGTTTTTACTCGATTTGAACGACTTTGTCATTGAATTGCAATTCATATTTCAATAGCAATATTTTGTTTTTTTTTAAATTCTTTTTGTTTTTAAAATAATATGTATGCGTTAAATCATACAAAATCAAAACAGCAATTGTTTTTCCTCCGTTTCTGTGGACAAAGTTTTGACAAATAACTATTTAAATATTTATGAATTAAATTTATATTTTAATCATTTTTTTAATATTTCCCTCTTGAGCTTTGCTCATGTGTATTGATGAAATAATTATGCGATTCATTCGTAATCCATTAGTGGGTAAAAATATTATTGTTTTTGGAAAAATGCATTGTGTTGTAATACCAAATATTTTACTCGTTAAATGTATTTTGTTTCGAAAAAAAAAAGATAGTTCCTTAATATTGCACCGGTATCAGCGATAACTGAAAAAAATGAAATTTTTTTTCAATGTTTGTAGCGTCTCCGTAAGAGTAAAGTTTTTAATACCTGGAGCCATTTCGACAATAGTATATCCCCGAAGCTCGGTACCCTCAATGGCAATGACATTGTCTCGCAGTTGACATTCCGCTGTATTCTCATGCATCTGTCCATCGCCACACGTACCGTCGTTCAGAATAATAATATTTTCCGAGGTGAGATCCTCAATAAGCGCAGCGTGGGACTGTTCCTCAGTTAAATTTTCACGTTCGTTTGCTAAAGTTCCATCGGGATCACCCTCAATCGTAAAGTACAGTACACCTTCCTCCGAAACACTCATTTTTCACAGTGCAACGAGGTTAGTCTCACCCATCGGGATACAATGGCAAAATTTCCACTTGAAACAACGACGACATGAAACTTCCGAACGAAAGATAAAACGCTTTTTTTTCGCTCAAAAAAATCTCGTATTCGAAAATTATGGTCGATTACCGCGCAAATACAAAATCAAAGCATATTTTGTTTTTTTTTTTTTAAGTTTTCAATCATTTACCCCCCCATAAGATATGTCTCTCTTGTGATAGCCAGATGGCGCGTGGCCACAATGGCGGCGCGGCAGTGAAAAGCATTTGTTATTTTCAGCCACTTGGGCGTTCTACAATCAGCCCGAAATTCATGACCATCTTTGAATAACGAATTATATCGGTGGTTTTCCGAGAGGCGGGATTGTAGCTCTCTCTCAAGTCCGCAAGGACGAGTCGAAGATCGAACCGATACTCAAGATTCGACGTAACAGGTTGCCGTGTATTGCGGCGGATAAATGAGAAAGCACGAAATAATTTTAGTACACACTTTTCGTTATGTTGCGTACTTCGACGACGTTCTCGCTGGCACTAGGATTCCTCTCTCGAGCAATTGACGACGTTTACATTACAAATGGCCGCGGTCTGTATCGTCACATTCACGTCACTTGTACGCAATCAAACGGCCATTTCACTTATCGTATTATTGCCACGCTGGGAATATTTCCACAGTGAGACAAAGGATATCGGTAAAAAAACTTAGAACGAATTAATTTTTGTGATATGTGTACTATGAATTGTTGAAAAGCTGAGAATGGTTCATATATATATATAGGTGAGGAAAAAAATTTGACATCTCGAAAGGCGATTGGTCGATGGTGGATTGTACATCCAATGGCGTGTCAATCCCCCCTCTCGCAATTGTTATGTGCGGATAGCAACCAAAGGCCGTTAGAGGGCTTGAATTGAAATTATATTCGATAAATACGGCAAACGATTATTATTTTTGTCATTACAACTATTCGTTTTGCGATACAGTCATAAATTGATAATGTAAAACTTAAGTACACATGCGAAATATGAGGAATAAGGTTTTTCTTAAGCAGCAGGTGGTAGTAAATGACCCAATTCCCAGTAAAACTCGTGACGCATTATGTTTTTGAACGGAACTTGAGGCGAATCGGAGCATTTTTTTTACGCCGACCGTAAGCAACCGAAAATAATTTTAATACGAGGGAATGGCGAACTTCTCTATACTTTCTGTTTATAATAATTTATCGTAACATACTCTTCAAATTCTTATGACAATTATTTTTTAAAAATTGCCTCACAACAGCGACAATCAGCACGGAATGTGCTAAGTAGATTACACGATTTAACAGCCCATGGATTCGTCGCACTGCAAAAATGTAATTATCTACGATAGAAAAATGTATCCATAAACTCCATAAGTAACTCGAGATCGGTAACTGGGTCCTTCACCAACCAATCACAAGAAAAATAAAAGAAACTGCTAAGTACATTACATTCCAGTTACATCAATGTAACATTAATTAATGACGACCTCGGAAAATCGAGGAACCTGAGATAAAATACTGGCGAATTCCACATTTCTACTTAATTTTCTCCGCCCCTAAATCGTAACAATGACTTTTACCTACAATGCTATTGGATTTTCGCACCGCACAAAGAAGCATTAACATTTACATATTTTCAGGTGCATTTGTAGACCAACTCATTGTCCTTTTTTTTCGTAAATAATTATATATGTCGTACATAAATATATAAATCTATGTATATGTAATACGTATAACGACGACTCCAGAAAAAAATACCGAAAGAATATTTGAAATTTGTACCATTAGTATAATACAAGATTGGGTGACACACGTGACACAATCATTTTTCTGATTCATGTTTACAGATGACCGATACGTTTGCTCAGATATCCAAAATACAAAGTTCTAGTAACGTTACCGTACACCCAGATACACGGCGATAATATTATCGATTTTTCGAGCGTCTAGACGGTCTTCATTTTTTTAATCTTTCGAAGATTAAGCCTGTGCTCGAGAAGCATGTGATTTTCAGGTGGCAGCGAAAGACACGCTCTCAGTATATTCTCAATGGCTGCTCGCTGTTTCGACAAAGCATTAATCACTGGCGCATTTTCTGGTACCAGTGGGGCTTTGCAAAGATAAGATAGAATCGAGAGAACGCTGTGAAAGCCTATGTACTCGCCGTTTTCTCCTCCGTCCACATCTCGGAATGTAATTCTTGAACAGAGCTCGGCGAGGATCACAAGATCTAAAATAATCGGACTTGCGAGTAATGAATCCTCGCAGGTATTGTGAACCACTATTGTGTTGTGACCACCCAACATTATTTCCGATGTGTATTCATCCATTGCCCTTTTACTGTCGCCTGAAAATATTAATGAAATTCAATAAACGGCTTAAATACGAAATCCCAGAAATACGTTTATCGAGGAAATTTGGACTCACCGACATACGGCACGTATTTTATGACAACGCAATGATCAGGTTTTTCCTCCTCGTCGTATAATATACTGTTCGACGCCACCATATCATCGACTACGTTGCTTTTCGATATCTGCATTAAAAGGAAAAATATTAAAATTATATTCGGTACAAGAAAATAATTTAACAAATTTATCATTTTTTTCTTACGCACCTCTTTCGATCGAAACTGTTGCGGAGCTGAGAGATTGTAACCATCGTTGTTACCAAGATGATTGTAACTCACGATGGAGACCGGTTTTATTCCTGCGGAAACTAGAAAATCTACCAGTACCGACTTTAGTTTCGTTTGTCCCGATTTGAAGTCGTCACCGCCGATAAAGGTTTTGTGTCTTGCGGCTAATTCTATAGCTCCCGGTACGAACGTATTTTGTGGCGAGCCATTTATGTAAGTGCACTGCGAAAGTCATTAGATAATACGATCATTATCTTTAATGTTAAGGCATAACGAATTATAACACTAAAAAAAAGGGAAAACTTACGCCTTCGAAAGCCGAAGCAACAGCGAACATCGTACTCGGGCTAATCTCCGAATGATTATCTTTGATAGATTTCAGTAGATTGTCCGCGGTGTCGTTTACGCCGGAAATAATTTCGGCGAATCTTTCGGTATTCGCGGTCCACAAAACGATCACGTGATCGAGATTCTTTGATGTTTTAAAGTCAACAATATCTTTTCTGATACGTTCCAACTGCTCGCTTTTCGATCCGATAATCACATTGTTCGATCGTTCTTCCTGAAATATCAATGACACGTGCAGATTATTATCAGGTGTGCCATTATTAAAAGTCAATGTATCGTAATCCACTAGAATATTAAGTTCCGTTTCACCATTATTCGGCGCTCTTATCACACATAGAATACGCTGAATATTTCTTTTATATTTAAAATTTTTTAAATTTATAATAAATTTTTTTGCTGTTTATTACAATAATTCTAATTAATAACGAATAATTGCAATAAACAACAAAAAATTATTAGCATTTTAACAAATTAAAAATATAGCAGAAATATTTAAATGAAAATTGCCATCAAAATTAATAATGAAATTATTATGATCGTAATTAGAAAAAAATAATTTCGTAATTAGGAAAACTACGAAAAAAAAATAGCTTAATTTCGTCATTTCAGAGTATTCTATGTGTGATAAGAGCCCCGAAAAACGGTGGAACAGAAATGAATATTCTAGTGGATTTTCAATTTTTTATTCATTATTATTATTATTACTTAATAATATTTTGCTTATGCACAAACCTGATTAGCTGCGATAAAATCGGGATAATAAATGCTTTTCCTTGGTTTCATGGAGACCATGTGTGGTCTCAGCTGCTTCTGCAGATTAATGTCCAATACTTTGGCTCTGGCCATAGCGTCCGCGAGATTCATGTCAGAGATATCCCATCCATCCAGATAAATATCATCCGGTTGTACCATGGGAAGCATGGAAGACATGGGAACATAGACATCCTGTCCCTCGCAACTTCCAAGCCTTACAGTAGATGCTTGCGTCAGGGATCCGTACCTAAAAAAAATCAAAAATGCATTTCAGAATGGCAATCAACATAACAAAGTTTTAAAAACTCTTTTCATAAGTTGTGTTAATTTACCAATTTGCTTTTTTTACACCGTCTTTCGTTTCCCATGAGAGTTTCATTTTGTTAGCCAAAAGGGCAGCCGTTATCGTCGTACCGTTGTTTCCACCCCAACCGACGAGCATAACGCCCGTTTTTGGTACATTGACTTTGGTACGGATAAGCAATTTTCTGGACAAAGGTGTTACCTGAAAAATAAAAATTTTACTGATTATAATTTTCGTAAAAAAATCGATTGAGTAGTGTATAATTTTAGCTTTTTTTTTTTGCTTACCGTGTAATTGGAACCCTCGTCTTTAGAAACTTCCGTTGTTTGATAATCATACTGAGCTTCTATGTGATCACTGGTGTACTTGACCTTGGATGAGTTAACATGGATCTTGGGAGCCATCGGTAGGGTCGTGAGAATTGCTTATTAGCACTGCGAAGCTTAACGAAAGTTGAATGAAATGTTGTCGGAAATGATGACGATGTTTTAGTGAACTTAACAAACGTGTCACTCTCGTGAATGGCGATCTTTTGTTTCAAGGTAATAATGTATCGATCGTTCGTATGGAAATATCTCGAATAACCCACGATGTTTTGCGGTCTACCACAGTGCGCGGGGGAAAATGTTAACGTTTCTCGTTTGGAAAGAAGTTTTTTTATCGCTTGGCGTTATCTTTTTTATAAGGAAACGTTTAGTTTATCGTACTTCCACGTGCGACTTGTAAATTCAAAGTGATGAGACACCCGGACAATTCAAAAGGCCGGTTTTCTTATCAGACACGTTACCGAACTATACGCAGAGCGGGGACGACTTTATTAAATTTCTGCTTGTGTGCGTGTGTAGCTCCTTCAGCTCTCCGTGCCCAGCGCAGGGAAGGGTATATATTAAAGTTGTATCACATGGTCATTGCACAGCGGGAATTTTGAACGGAGCTCGAGAACAAGGAGAGGACAGATCGTGTGGAGAGAAGAGAGTGCCTACCAAGTACAATTTCGAACAGCTGATTGCCGGCGGGTCTCGGCGGTTTTCTCGGCGAAGAGTTTGACATCAAATTTTTTACAACCCGACCATCAATTCGTCGATAAACTTAATATTTTATTTTTGTAATATAGTAAACAGTTTAATCCATAGAAATATTTGATAACGTGTGTAAATAAACTCATGTAAAATAAGTTCCGCGGAACGAAACTAGAAGTTTGCTCCGAATTTGAGAGGTTATGACGCCGATCGATTGTTATTTTGTGTAAATAAAATATTAAACAAAGTCGAATAAATAAAATAAATAAAAATGGATTACGAACAACTGCAACAGTACCAACAATCGCTTTTGGATCGGGCGCTCACAGAGGTATGTGTCATTTCTTGTCTGTTACAATTTGAAAACATCGATTGATTTCCCGGTTAATTTTTTTTAACTGCTTGTCAAGCGGTAACTCGTAAATGATTATTTTTACAAAATGTGGGAACGAAAGTAAAAAAACATGTTATTAAATGGGTGATTAATTATTCAATATTATAAATATTGTATTGCAGGGTATCAGGAGAAACGACGAACAGACAAAAACGTGGTCTGAGTACAAAGAAAGACACGAAAAAGTTATCGAAGGATTAGAAACATTTCGAGAAGAATTGTCCGTCAGTTGTATGGTACCGATTGGAAAAAGAGCTTTGATGAGAGGAAAACTGACTCATACCAATGAGATTCTTGTATCTCTTGGCGAAGGATACTTTGTTAAATATAGCGCAGCACAGGCAATTGCTCTCTGCAATCGTAGAATAAAACGTAATGCAAAAAAAAAATGCAATTTACTTTGCTATATAGAAAACTTCGTTGAATATCTTCCATTTTGTAAATTTTTTTATCATTCGTTTTTATTAGGAGCCAATGATATCTTGGAAAGTTTGGAAAAGGAACGAAATCTTTTTGAGATGCGACAAAAGATTCCCAGCAATTTCGATGCTTTCGGCAGCGATGAGAGAAAAGAGTTTGTTGAACATTGGGATAATGAAAAATTGGATGATTGGCGGGGTACGTTTGAATTATTTTAAAAAGTTGGATTTTGTTTGCTTTTTCCCATTTTTGAACATTTCTGTACTATAATCACGGTGAATGGCAATTCGTTTCATTGTGAATTAAATGCATAGAAATACCACGAGATCCGAATCAACATTTGAAATTAATTTTAGGAAGCAAAAAATTAGTTAGATACAAAGATTACTAAACTCTATCGCTCCTGAATCTTTCTTTAGGATAATAAATGTGAATTAATATTTTTAGTTCAACATCGGCAACGAGAAAAGGAATATCGAAAAAAACTCGCCGAATTACGGAGCACGGAGAAGCCGGAAATTCAAACGGAAGACGATTTATTTAATAAACTCGATGCATTAGAGCTTCAAGAAGAATTGGAAGACGAATTGCATAGGTTCGTTCAAATTTCTTGACACAAAAATGTTGAAGAGAAAAATTGAATTTATAGTCGATTAACGTTCGATGCATTATTTTAAAGACTGGAAGCGTCTCGACCGGATTTTTACACGCAAGATTTAGATGACGGCGAGGTATACGACGAATCCGAGTCGGACGACGACTCGAATACGTCCGTTACAACGGAAGACGAAAGCAATTCGGATAACGATGAAAGGCCATTAAAAATTCAAGAAACAAAATCATCAACCGCTAATAACGTCCAAAGTTCGCTCAACAATGAAATGAATTCCAGTAAATCAATTTCTAGTAGTTCTTCGTCGCAACAAATTGAAAAGAAAACTTCGAAATTTGTTCGTGCAAAGCTCACTGATTCCACGAACGATGAAACTCCGCTCGACGCATCGAGCGTCAAAGTTACGGAGACGGAAACACGCGAGAAAAAAGTTGCTTTTGGCGAACCGCAAGTCAAATACTTCAGCAACAACGATAAAATCGAAGCTATTTCTCAAGATGCAAATATCGCAAAAGCCGGAACGAGTGCGCCGAGTCAGCTAACAGAAGTTAAAACTTGCGACGTCGACGACGACGACGACGACGAGTCCGATGAAGACGACTTGATCAGAATAAAATTTAAACACTCCGATTACGAGCCCAAAGTTTCCAAAGTCGAAAACGATGCAATTGAAAGTCCGAGAGATATATACAGAATATTTTCGAAGCCTAAATCAATTTTGAAAAAATCGCCTAATCACGTGCCGCAATATGATAATTATGTACCTCCGGTTGATTACAGCACCGATGAAGAAATTGAAGATATCCCGCCGGGTATATCGGCGTATAGTACTATCGTCAAAGAAATTCGGGAACACGTTCCAGATGCATCTGTTGGTAATCAAAACGAGACGGTAAAACAGAAACGACCTATCAGTAAATTCAAAAGAGAACGGGTCAACATGAAAAAATAAGAGCACAAAAGATCGTATGAATGAAGAAATTGATGAAAAAGTAAACAAATACACATTGTATGTTGTATCAACACTGAATAAATAGATGTTTTTATTTCTTTTAACCAATTTTTCCCGTTCGTTTTTTTCCCATTTTCTTGTAAATTAATTTCGGGATTTTCTTTCACAATACGTATCACTTCTTTTGCTTCCAAAACTAACAGTAGAGTTTTTAATTAACAAATAATTCGATAGATTTTTATCACAATTTATCAATACTTCGCTCTTTCGAAAGATAACTCCAATCTTCGTCGGCAAAGTTAATTGAATTTCTTTAGATTTGAGGTTTCAATGGTTCAAGTATAAAGGCATATAATTTGAAGTACCTATCTCGTCTATTTCCGCGATCAGTTTCCTCGAATGATTTAATTTTTAGATAGGACTCTACTGCACGATAAATGAGTATCTCAAGCGCTCGAGAGTTACACGCCGCGTGTAATGGATAGAAAAAAAAAACTTGAAATACCATCGGAACAATGAAATATCGTCAGAAACTTGTAGCTAACTCGGTTAACGGTAATGCAGTTGCGCTAAAAATCACATCGTAGTAAATCCGATTGTGCGGTGTATAAGACAAGTTTTTCGTTGTAGAGATAAAGATATCTCGACGAAGCGATGAGATGAAATTGGTTGATTTCATTTCTTCTATATTCGACAGATGCTTCGTTCAATACGAGAAATAAAGTTTATTTCATTGGGTATACAATTGAACGTACTCCCGCGATCTATCAATTTGCCGACGACGATCTCTTTTTCGGCTTTTTCCTTCTTCGGCAGTCGGGCAACTTTTATCGCGGTAAAACAAATTGTTTTGATGCAGTTCTCCGAAATGACCGCTATGTAACGATTTAATGTGAATCACGTACTTGATTTACATTTGTCTCGAATGTTCAAAGTCTGACGGAAATTGACTAATATTAAAAATGTTTTTACCGTGAAATTTACCAAATAAATAAATAGTAATTATTCAAAATTCCCAGAATTACATTCATATACGCATTGTGCAGTAAACATTTCACGAATAAAGCCAATTAATTGGCTATTTTTCATTTACTTTATATGGCGAATCTCTCCATTGCAAGGAAATTTATTTGAATTTCCGGAACGCGACATTTACACAAAGCGTTGCGTCCAGATTAACGGGCGCAATCAAATATAAGTTTATAACGCGAGTACGCATGCGGAAAAAGGTAAATTGTAGAGTTCAGTAGAATAACGCAATTCTTATATTTTATTTCATAATAGCAAAAAAAAACTCTTTCTACAGTGCGAAAAATTCATAAAAATACCTTGCAAAGGTCGGCTTTGCGAGCGAACAGGAAACAGTGACTATGGAATGTGCAAATTTAAACGGAAACTTTCAGTTTCACAACTTCCTTCGTGGCAATTGTAGAATCTAATAGAATAATAAGGTTTTTAATTTTTATTTCATAATAAATAACAAAACTTTTTGTACAATTATGCGAAAAATTCATAAACATACTTCGCGAACAGTGGCTTTGTAAGAGAAAAATAACCAATGAGTATAAAATGCGCAAATTTGAAGGGAAACTTTCATGCAGTTTTATAACTACGTAGGTATATTAAAAAAAGTACTTCAATCTCTTTGTAATGAGTTTTTTTGCTCGTGTACTTCACGCTGAGTTTGATGAGTGGACGGTCCGTGAGTCGCCAAGTTATGGCTGTTATTAGTTTGCCGAGTTTCACGCAGACTGTCAGTGATCGACGCGTTCAGCACGGATTCTCATTATGTCTCAGTATGTCGGAATTGGCTTCCAGAATAGGTGTACTGACATCGTACGTACAGAGCTAAAAGCCCATTCGATAGATGTGTTTGTACGTCAGGATTGTTATTGTATCCGGCGGGATATCGGGGATGAGAAGAATCGCCTAATTACAGACGATAATTACGTTACTCTCTCACACGTTTAACATTATCAGTCTGAGACGTATAATTCTGAGATTCTATTGTAGTATATATAGGACCACTGGTCATTGTTGTGGAACCGATTGGATTTTCACCGTAATTGTTACAAAATCCTAAACGGTAAATCCACCAATTCCACACCATCGTTCTCGTGTGCGCACGATAGCTATATTTCATGCGAGATGTCAAGTTGGCAAACATTCAATTAGTTTTGTAATTCATTTTTTTCTTTTTATTACACTTTTTTTCGCGAATCATTCCAAGTATATTGTTCTTATATTATATGATGGAACTATCAATAATGTTGTCGCAAACCGGGTGCAGAAGGCGTAGTAGAAATTCGAATCGGTAAAGGGTCGTGGAGGGGGGATGTACGACGGACGGCAATTGCTCGTTGATCCCTCCGCCATATCACCGTATCAGACACGGGCTTACAGCCGACACTCGAACCTCCGGATGTTTTTTCTCGTGACGTTTGACATAAAGTTTTCTAATGCGAAGAAAATGTTCTCACGTGTTCCACAAAACCGCCCGGAAACGGTGAACGTTAAATCCAGTTATATCCTTCCGTAATTGAGTGAATACTTCCGTACCAAAAAAACGTATTTATGTTGTCCTGAAAAAATCCGTTTGATGACAATTTTTAATGGATTATTGCCGTTCTTGGCGCGATGTTAATCAATCTCATGGGGTTTTACCTGCTATTCAGTGTTTTGTATATAAAAATATTGCAGATTTGAAAAGGTGAGTGAAAAAAATCATAAACTATTTTGTAGATCGGGCTGAAAATGATCGCATTGAGACTGCGATGCTTGTTTACTAAACTTGAATCTCCGCTGATTTTCTGTCGCGATGCCGATAAATAGATTTTTAACGCGAAAAATGTGTTCCCCCATATTTCTTAAAACCGTTGACATGCCGTGGACGCGAAATCCAGTTCTATCTTGACGTAATCGACTCACTATTAATGAAAAAATATGCCGGTTGATATGCCACGCGTTTCCGTCGTACACTCAAGATTTCTTGTGTCTGTTATTTCGTGCATTTTGATTGTAGTATTGTATGAATTATATTAAACGATGCCGCGGATTTTTGTCGTGATATTCAATTTTCAACTTACAGCCGAGAAAATATTAGACAATAGAAAATTTGAGGATTTGATTCGGAAAAGGATAAATAATTGTTGATCGACAAAAATATTGCGTTGAGAGTGCGCGGAAACTTATCTGTGTAATACGTGGCCCGCGTGATCGTTACCCATAGCTATCGCTGTATCGTGTCTCAGATGGCGGTTCGTAGAAACTTCTATGTCTGCACATATTTTCGTTCGCGAGTTTCAAAAAGTTTTTTAACGGGGAAAAAAGTGTCACTCATGTTCCCTGATGCCTCGTGGGAGTCGGAAAATTTTGATCCATCCTTCGGTAAAACCTGACAAATTTCTTCGCGAATAAAAAGACGCCGGGCGACACATACCCAGGCGAGAGCTGTGATATCACAACAAAGTAAGTTACTTACAAACTAATTTTATATTATAACTGATAATCACGGATAATCCAAAATGTATTGTAATATACTTCTATTTTGCACGATGCAAAAAAAATCATTGATGCGTGAAGTTCGAAAATAATTAATTAATTAAGGCCTTCAGCGGGATGGGGGAGGGGAGGTTTTCCTAAAAGAATTTTTTGCTTTTCGATGTATTATGTACTTGATTTTGGAATTATTACAAAACGATCGGTCAATGGAGATTTGACGGTTCGTTTTTAAAACCATTTAAAAAAATGTTATTGAGTTAATCTGTTGCCACGATAAAAAAAATATGCCGTATGTATCAGTTCGTTATTCACAGGAGTATTATTGAATTTGCGATTTGCGCCTGTGATCCAGTTGGTTCATCGGGTCATGTTGAAACAGAGACAAATATATAGGCTTTAAGCTTTTTTCAATTTAATAAACCGCGCGACGAGGCCTGTGTTCGTCGAGAAAATATAGAACGATCGTAGAATGTCGGAAATTTGCGAACGTGTTAGCGGTATCGCCGAAAGGCGTAAATACATTGAAATTCGATAAAATCATATGCCTCGTTGGAAAACATATGCCGTGCTAACGTGTTAATTGCTTCGAGGTATTTTCGGCCGTCGGATTAACCGTTAAAAGCTTCGTTGCATAAAAAAAAAATCACTGTTTAATTCAATACAAAATTGCTTTGATTTGTTTCGCAATTACGGGATTAAGAGGTAAAACGGATTAATGCAGATCACGAATTACGCGGTTTAACGATTTGTCTCGATATTCATTGGAGGTTGGGGTGAGGTTCGCGCGATGGGAGTCGAACGAAAGAACCATTTCGGACTGTTTCGTTTTCGCTCTTCGTTTCTCTATTATTTGCTCTTTTCCGCGTGAAATTAACTTTGAGGAGCTACGGACGAATTAAAGGGTCCTCGTTCGGCGCGCGCTAATTGAGTTAGTTTGCCGGAAACTTTGAGATAACCGTTGAATAAAACGGCAAATCGGAATAGGGGGAGCGACAGGGGGGAAGGGGGGGGGGGGGGAGAAAGCGCTAGAGGAGAAATAGGTAGGAATGCCTAAGCGGCTACTGTGCTTTCGTTGCACGTAAAAAAAGCTCACAGCAGCTGTTCGGCCCAATGAAATATACCGGGTGAGACATGCGCTCTCGCGGGCCTTTCCTTGGACAGACCGGGCGGCGCGCGAACACCCAGAGCCCGCGATAGACTCGTGTGCTGTAGTGTAAGCGAACGAGATTCATCCCTTAGTCTGGCGCCGCGTGCGATCACGGTACGACCCCGACGACGTGCGGATTCACGTCGTCGTATTAACTTTGGGGTGAACATTTTTCACCGCAATACTCCCAATATATTTGTCAAATACAATAAAAATTAAGTCTTCTAAAAAAAGAAAAAAAAAATTCAATTTCATCCTTTTCGAAGACGAAATTAATTCGACTCTCTCTTTTTTTTTCTATCCATATTTATCGATAAGACTATTAATGACGAGTACTCGTCATTAAACGAAAAAATATGACTTTACGATATCCTCAAGCGGAAAAATGACGAGGATATTTCAACGAGAAATTATGAGATTCTTATGATTAAAAAAAAAACACGAAATTTACTCGAAATTGTTAACCAGTCAGCTGGAAACAAAATATTCTTAGTGTTTATTTATTTTTTTCGTCAAGTCCGCCGATATGAGAAGAAACGACGGGGAGATAAAACAAATTTTTTGGAACTTTGCCAGAGTAACATCGCCGAATGATCGAGAATTCGAGTGAAACGACGCGAGAATTCCGGACACGTGGTTTAAACGAAATTTAAGTTCCGAGTTATCGTTGAAGCTTTTGGGTGAAAAACTTTGGGTGGGTGTATCTCAACGTAATTATGCAATTTGAAAGACTTGGCAGTAGAGTATCGTTCGATCCGGTCTGATCGAAATAATCGGCCACTTGTTCGACGAAAAAAAAAAAAAAAAAAAAAAATTGTGGTTCGTGTCCACAGTGGTGAGATTCAGTGGTGAAAATCGTATTTTGCGTTTAGTACCCCTAACATGAACGATGTCGTCTATAATCGATCGATCGTCGTGTGCGCAATGTTAGTTTCAGAGATATCAGTGTTGAAGTAATTCGCGATAAAAAAAAAAAACTGATTTTATTAGAAGCATAAAGTTCCATCTTTGAACTTTTGCAAACGACAATGGATCGTTGACCCTTCCGTTCCCGTTACGCGCCGAGCAAATAAGCGAGTGCATCGCGGCACGATGAGTGTACCGACAATTTGGTACGCGTTTCTCGTGTTATCGTGTTGTTGCCTCGTTTCGATATCGAGCGCCGACGTTGCCAATCGCGAGAAACTTCTTCGTCATCAACAGAATCATCGTCCGTTATTCATTGATCGTCGCTTGACCCTCGAGTCGCGAATACAACGTTACGCAGTGCCCGAAGAAACGGAAAGAAATTACGTCGAATCGTCGACCGATTCGCAATACATCGAAGCGCAGCCGGACGACGACTTCGGGGTCATCGATCCGGATGACGAGCGCGTTGACGACAGCGCGGAAGTGGACAAATTTAAGAATTACGAAACTGATACGATTAGATCGAACGAACCGGAAACGAGCATTGAGAAACCAGCGACGCAAATTCGTCACGGTAGATCGCGGGGTCACTTTGCAAGGCCGTTGACGAAGGTCGACGAGCTCGACGACAGCGTCGACGTCGAAAGAACGTCGGCACTCGTAAGAAGAAATGAACTTTATCCCCCGAAAGATGATCGATCGTCGACAGATCTTCAATACGTCGAAGCCAATGACACGGTTTATCTCGATTTCGACTTTGAAGACAGCAACAGCATCAAAGGCAACGTAACCGGAAATCTTCGATTCGAAACGCCGAAAAATTCTTCCGATTCTCGTGAAAAAAAAATTGGCAAAACGATTTCCGTCGGCGACAACGGCGAAAATAGAAGATTTGGCAAACTATCGAGAGAACGGGCATCGCTCGATTCAACCGGAAGGGTAATAACGAGCGGTGACTTGGAATCCGGGATCGGGGCGGTTGGGAACAACAGACGATCAGATTCCTTCGGAAAATTGCGAAAAGTAGTGATAGGGTCGAGAAGCCGTGTGAAGGAACGCGACGGAAGCATCGAGAGAGAAGGGACGAGTATCGAAAATTCGACGCGCAATCGCGAGTCGTCGAGTGTCGGAGATTATGGAATTTTGGTACACGGTATACAGGATGATAGAAGCTTTGACGAGATACCGGATAGATCGGTTCACGAAGATTTCACGGGTTACGGGGACAACAATGAGGACGAGGAGAATCGCGATAGACGCACAGGCGTTAGCTATTACGACAATAGAAATTCGTCGTTCGGCAGAATAGAGGATTACGCTGAGGATTATACGGACAACGGCGATGTTTCAACGGAACACGATACGAAAAGACCCGACAAGCAACAGAGCGTTCAGGTCGATATCGTCACGAGATTTTTGCGTATAATTGAGAATCAGCATTTGCTCGGTGAAAATTGTACGGCCGGTACGGATCTGAATCTCGGCGAAGGAGTCGTTGATCAGTACGCACAGGAAAGATTCCGTCTCGAAGCGAATCTCGCGGTTAATCGCGCAAATATGCTTACGAGATTATGGAAATACGCGCCGGAAGTGATGCTTTCGTCGGAATATTTGTTACACGCGAGTATACTGTCGATGGTAGAATTCGACGAAGATATCTTCGCGGCTGGCAATTGTTACGATAAAAATCAGTACGGCGAGAGATGGTTGTACTGTCCATTTGCTCATAGGCTTCAAGATCAGGACGGCGTACTGGTCAAGGATCTCGCTATCGAATATAAATATCTCAGTAACAGCAGCGAGTGGTTTTACATTGCGAGAAAAAACGCCGAAAGGGTTATCGCCAGCAACAGTCAATATAGTCACGGTAAGTGATGATTTTTTTTTTTTTTAAATTTTCGATGTATTTTCTATCTGTTTAATGCGAAAAGTGAAAAAACTCCGATTTAATATTACGCCGAAGGCGTATTTATGATAATTTCGAATAAATTGAGAAACTGACCGATGCTTTAAGGTCATTTCTCGTAATGCGATCGCGTCAAATTTTTTCTTAGCGTTATACTTTCGTAGATTTAGTGAAATTAAAAAAAAATCTAAAATCCATATCGCAGTTTGCAATTTTCTCAAGAAATTCCAAACATTTCGGTTTATAACAGTCGTAACTTTAACGTTCGGTAATTTCAAACATGACGCCAGCAAGGAATGTGATGAGACTCACGAGTCGATATTATGCTATTAAGTAACTTTTTAGTATCGATATGATTCGAGTTACAGGACACGTAAATATCCGTTCGGCGTGTAATGTCCTTAATATGCGTATAAAACTTAGTGAGTAAAGTTGTTACGCACCCACTGAAAGGGTAATTCCGTTGTGTGAAAGCAGCGTTAATGTAGTCACGACGAGAAAGTGTTTATAACTTCAACCCGATTTTGATGACAAGTAGGAACGTTATATCGGACGCAAAAACCGTATCGATCGTATGGATGATAAATAAATCTGCCAAACTGCATAAAAGAGATATAGGTTTCCGATTATAACCGCGGCGATGAGTTAAATTCGAAATATCTATTTCTCGACCTTCGCTATCATCGAAATCGTTCGCGATAAATCGCTGAAATACTTAAAGGGCTCACGAGGCTTATAAATCCATAACTTTTTATTATATCCACCTTACTGTTTTATAAATAGCGAAAAAAAAAGATTTGTTTGTCTTCTTTTTATTTATATAAACCGGGTTAAGACTATACATTGCGTTTTAATAATTAAACATTACGCGATTTTTTCCATATGTCCGAAAAATCGAGTACAACACTTGTATCGTGTCTTTCTTACGGGCGCCAAGGAAAATAATGCATAGCGTGCTACATGCGGTACCGGGAATTGCTTCAACTACTATATTAACCCCGAGGCCCTCGTCAGTGAGAATTCGAAGAATTGGACTCTATAGAATACGGCAATTTGATACTTTTCGATCGTTCAGAAACTAGAGACAGAAAAACTAACGTACAGTCAACAACGGCGGAGTTCATAACCTATGGTTATATAAGAAACAAAAGGGGGGGGGGGGGGGGGTGTTGGTGGATTCAACCGCCAAGGGTAGAGAATGCAAGAGAAAAATAGAGGAGAAAAGTGAGTGGCGAGTGCGCGACGACGGGAGGGTGCAATCGATGTCTCGGAATATCGAAAGTTGCATCCACCCCGTTGCGGTTCAGTAGAGGGCGGGAGGGGGTGTAGTGCCTGAGGGGGGAGAAAAGTACGAAAACGGCATGAACACAATCGAGTAGAACAAATCGGGCCGACGGAAAGAGCAATGAAAATGGGAACGGAACAGAATTAGCCCGCGATGCGACGAGTCGAGAACTTCTCTATCTTTGATAAAGAGGAATAAACCCCCGAGTGAGCCTCACGTCTACCTCGTAGCATATCGGGGGTCGAAAGGTGAAGAGGTTACGGAGCTGTGGTCGTCATACCTATCGGCTAAGGAATTCAGCTTCGAATGTCGGTGCTTTTAGCTGATGTCTGTAAAATCACCTCACCGAGTAAACGAGCATTACGAGAAAGTCGCTGAATTGAGAATGATGAGTGCATCTGTTGAAGACGGCGCATAGAAAGTTATAATCGGAGTGTAATCGAGGGCTCATTAAATCGAAGATCGTGAAATGTGCTTCCATCAAATTTGTCGGAAATATCAAATAGATAAAAAGGTTCTACGAGTAAAATTGGTCATTTCGAATATCGTTATCTCAATCGAATAGTTTCATTCATAATTTCGTATACATTATGAATTTTACAGCATTTCTATAATGAAGTTTCTGTAAGATATTAGAAATATATGCTTTTGAAAATCTAGACAATTATGAAAAATACAACGTAAAAAAAAAAAAAAAAAAAATTCATTGAAAAATTCATTGAAAAATTCATTGAAATTCATTTTTCATTCATTGAAAAATTTTTTTTTGGCGTTCCAGCAGAGTTTCACGAATGAAGAAATTTCTTTTTCATTCATTCATTAATTTATCGGCCTCCGTCTCGACGCACTTTCGAGTATTTGGATATCGATGTTTGCTGAAATTCATTGAAATAACTACTTGATTGTTTAAACTTGAATTCTGAACGTATATTTTTCGATATTTACTTCCGGTTATTCTATCAAAACTGAGTAGATATTCGATTCACAATAAATCGCGTCGGTAAGCCTACAACAACCGTGTGCAGAATTGCAGGTGTGCAATCAAAGTTTTATTTTTTTTTTCGCGAGAAAGAAAAATAATTGATAGAGCCGGAAAAAAGTCCCTCTCTATATTGTTCGCACCGAAAGGGCATCAGCGAAGTTCTCACAGTTATATATCGTACACGCGATTCTGTCGAATCCTCATCGATCGTGAACTGTCCGGTGACGTTCGACGCGGCTGTTCAATGAGCGCACACAGCAGAGAGGACCGTATAAGCGCGTTGGGGTTGCGAGAGTGCGCGCGAGAGTGGGAGACCCCACCCGGTACCGTTCGCGCCGATTTATTACAGGCAATATTGGTGACTCCCCCGAGGGCCGCCGTTATAAATATAGCGAAGGTGAATGAGACGAGAGGGATGATTACGAAAATATTAACCGTGTCAAGAGGCTCCCTGATGTGCGGTGAGCGGGTTTCAAGCGACGAGAGAGAAAGCCCGCCGTACATATAATGAAGTTCAACAACAGGAGTAGCATCAAAGCGTTGCGTCTGCTGTCGGGGGCTCTCGTCTCAAACGCCAATAACCCGTTAACGAGAGACTCAACGCGGGTTAATATGTTTGTACACTACGAATTCTTAAATTCGCGCATTTGTATCAAAAACATTTATGTAATACTGTTGGATAACGCTAAACGTGACTCGTATGAACGGAAGTATCGGCACATTTGTCAGAATTTTCAGCAAAGTTTGATCTGCCGATTCATTCCGATATGGATGAAATTTCCATCAGTCTTCACCATAGATTAGTCAGATTACATCATCAATAGTTATTAACACATAAATTCGATATCTGATTATCATAAATACATTCGCCGATCGCGTTTACATCGATATCAATTAAACGCGAATCAAAATGAACGATACATACTTTATAGTGATTAACGTCATCATTGTCTGATTTCGATCAGACTTATCGGTTCAAATTGATAAGTTGCATTACATCATTCCATTGATACCGTTGACTATTACAGTGTTTGTCTTTTATCATATCGATCATAATTTTTTTGATAATATTCGCGAAAGTATTGATAATATATCGGTATATGCCGCTATCCACGGCCTGCGCGCGCGCGTTTCACTGCATTGTGTTCAGAGCTGCAAAGTTGCCAATGATGACCGGTTGGGCGTCGAGGGTGAGCCGCAGCTCCGAGTGGTAGAGAGAAATAGAGAGAGGGCCCGAGAGAGAACCTTGAATTCACCTCGAAGCGGATATTAATCCATCGGAAATGCGATCGTCGACTGGAAAATCTGATGGAAATTGCGACCGATTCTATGCGCCTGTGATTTCCACCATGTCGCGAGGCTCGATAATCTCGCTATACTCGGGCAGGAGAACTCATTTGGATACATATATATATATACATTCAATACGAATTTATATGTCGGTACGCACGCCGACTGTTCAAACGATACGATTACATAGAGTTATGCGTACGGATGCGTTTAGAATTGATAATTACAGCCATATTTCATAAGCGCTCATGTAATGCATACTGCTTACTGATCGGCATCCTATGATCATTCATCCGAAAGTATTGAATCATTTCGGCAAAAAATATACCTTTGGCTGCACGAATAAAACTGCGACATCAAAAGACATTTATTCCCGTAACTAATAACATATTCTTCCCGTGAGCGCCGCGTTTTCTCATTTATCGATTTTATCATCGATGTCTGGTTGTCGCTGTTACATCGATAATATTTACGAAGAACTAATAAGTGCGTCAAATATTGACGGTGCGCGATAATGCATAATAAATAATAACACTGTCGATATTACGAAACAGTTTCGGATTGCGCGGTATATTAGAAAATTGATTTCACAGAATCGTGATTTTCAGTTTCATCGGCGCATTTTTCAACAGAATGACCGAGAATCGAAGTTTATATTTTTATTTCAACGGAAATATGATAGCGTAATCAAGAAATAACGAAGAACATACTAAAATGCGGAGAGCCAAACCTATTACGAGATACGGTTGAATACGCGTAGGTGATGTTAAAAATTGATATAAATCCATATATATATATATTTTCAATGGTTTAAAATTCATCATCTCCCTTTTTTTATATATTTCGCAGTTCATTGATACTAATCAGCACTATATTTCCCGGGAAAAAATATTCATGCAACAATGAAATTCCCGCGAGCGAAATCAAAATGTAAAAACTTTTCGTCGAAACAGACGCCAGAAAAAAATATCTCCAGGGGATTAAACATTTTCCTCGTATCAGCAAATTGCAAGCATTTTAACCGATAATTTCTCGAATGTTGCCGAATATATTCGCTGAAAATCTTTTCATACGATTGTCTATCTGGAAAAATTATACTGCATTACTATTGTGAGGAACGAACGCTACACAGAGTAGTAGAATAATAGTAATAATAATAATATGTTAAAATATATCCCACAAAAAAAACCCCAGAAATTGTGAAACTCTCGACTGACTAAGTCGTATTAATAAAAAAGCGTTATATAACGAATAATTATAGGCATATTATAGTCGGGAGATTTATTCGTCATCGAGTCTTGAAATTTCCCGACTATAATACGCGATTAATTATTTGTTGTTTCACAATTTTTTTAAATACAATTTATTTAATAGACTATTGTTATATCGGGAATTTCTCAATTTTTGGTAAATTACCGTTATTTCATCCATTTTATAATAAAAATGTCTAAAAATTTAGCATAAGGATCGGTTATATAGTCCGGTGGTGAAAGATGAACGGAAAAAATAATAGCATTTTTTTTAACGGCTTTATCTCTATCGAATCGCAATTGACCACAATAAAATCTGAAAAAAAGGTACCAATCGCGGTACAAAAAAACGGTGTGCCAAATTTCGTTAGGATATTATTTGTAGTCGTTTCGGAGAATATCGGATATCAAGAAAACACACAAATGCATATGTTTACGGTAAAACGTACTCCGGTCCCGATTTTTGTCCGGCGGGCAGTCGGGAGTCAAAAGGCTGATCGATTGTTCTCGCCTGTTCGAGTGTTTTCACCACTGTAACAGGGATTTTTGTACATTAATGGTACACTATACCCACATGGTACAGTCACATACGAGTTTCGGGGATGGTGCTTCGACTATTTGGTATTCAAACGGACATCGCAGCTTATCCAATCGAACTTGTTTGCCGGAAACGAATCGCTTTGCTTGCGAGCCGTGACCCAGCTTCCCATTCATTCACTCTACGCGATTCGAGTACTAACTCTCCCGTACCTTTTTAGCCTTTCTATAGGTAAAACTCGCTCCCTCAATGCCTCAACAAGCTATGCCAGGGACTAGAATTTATCAGTCCCCTCGTTCCTCTCGCCGTATACAAACCAAAAGTACATGGATACCTCTATTCGTCGGAAAGCTACAGATCTCTACCTGGGCGATTGGACATCGGTACATTTTCTTTCAAATTCGATTAGATGGTAAATCAACGCGTTTCGAATAAACTTACCCTGTCCAACACGATCCCAAAATATTTCAGCGCGATATACGACGACTGCCAATACCCGTTTCCATCGATTTTTCAATTCGCGATAGAAGGTGATAAAAGGGGATGAAACGAAAACAGAATTTTCGAGTAAGCAAGGTGGAGAAACTCGATCAGAGGTATTTCGTCGTGGAATGGAGGACTAGTAGGATCAGCTGGATTATCCAGATTAGATGAGACAGCCTCTCGACTATATATGTATTTCATTATGATGGAAACTTTGTGGGTACCGAAAGCAGAGACCCGACGAATACGACGCCAACGATCAGCTCGTCGGTTCTTACCAACCAGCAAACTGGCATCTCTTTAGATCTTAATTCACAAGAAGGGAACTTCTTATCGAGACGTTTTGTCGTTACGAAAGAGTATTAGTGAGGGATCTGTAATCGTTACTCATTCGTAAGCCGTTAGTTCTCAGACAATCGTCGTAATTACTCAAAGGTGAACTTTTCCGGATTGGTTCTTCGGTTATAGCATCTAAATATATACCATCGACTTTTTAATAATAGAAAATCGTAAGTTACATGATTTATCGTGTAAATTGATGGGGGTTAGTGCCTTCTGCTATTTAATCGCCGATGTGTTATTCGTCTGTGAGAAAATCAATGCATTCGAGTGGTTGCAGAGTTTGCTTTGTCAGTATTCGATATACGCTCGTTCTTCGTAGATATACGTCACTCGCCGGTTCTATGATGGTTCGACTACTACTCGGGTGGGATAGTAAAGTATCGGTCGGGTACCTATACTGTACCGTCGTTACGTAACCACTGAGAGGGTGCAACCGCCTCGTCTGCTCTATATAAGTCCGCCCGAGCAACGGCACGTCCATAACGATGACGACGACGTTGACGACGGCGATGAGCTTAATTCTTGTTGTATACGACATTACATCGAATACTCCGTAGTAGGAAACTCCGAAAAATCCATCGAAACGTTTATAAAAAAAAAAATAAATTAGTGTAAAAATGAAAATCAATATAGTCGAAACAGAAAAAAAGTATTTAATTAGACACAATAATTAAATAACAATAATGCCGGAAGTCATAGTGAGGCATTCTTTCGCGGAAAAATATGGCGGGGCAATCGACGGGAATTTGATATTTGATTGTTACAGAAGAATTTATGAATAATGCGCTATCGATTTTATTCTTCCGTTATTGAAAATAATGGGCAATGGAACGCAGTAATAATATTTATTTTTTAAAAAACCGACAATGAAATTCATAAATATTCTTAAAACGATCCATAACGAAACACATTTATGCATGAAAAAAGAAAAGCATAATGGAGCTCATTTCCGGTAGTATTCGTTAGCTATTATTCCGAAGCTCGTTATTTTTTTGCATACGAAATTCGATGCGTCATCGATTTTTTACGTATTTCGACGCGATTCGCCCGAAAGAATTCTATAATAACGAAATTTTGAAATCAAATATTGATACAATACGTTATATACGCTTCGATAAAATTCCATCCGACTAAACTTGTTCGTTATTCCTAACGCGTGAGATACATTAATTAAATAATGATATTGCGTATCGTTGTCGATCTCGACAGATATTCAAATTTTTCATGCAATAGAAATATTATGCAGAAATATGTAATCTGTGTGCGGATGTTGTGTAATGCGTCGATAATGATGGAAAACAATTACTGTATATGATTTCGAGACAAAATGTAAAAAAAAAGGGTTCGCCATTTTGTAAACATCGAACGTTTATTCTATACATTTCGCCATCGATCTTTTTTTTTTTTTATCGTTTTCGACCGTATCGCTCGTTCGATTTTCTTTCGCGTGAAATGTCGGAGGCATTTTTACATATATTTTTACGGGAACTCAGCTCGGCTTTATAACACGAGTATTACACCAGTAGCAATGTGCGAAGCTTGCGATATCTCATGCGGATGAAACGCGTTCTTGCTGACAGCTTGCCACGGATCGTGACTCAAATACGTAACGACTTGACGCGAACCATCACCATCGTTACAACCCCGCGGCTCCTCCTCGGTTCCCGGTCTTCGCGTCGTCTGGAAAACAATTTTTCTCTTCTGACATTGAATTATCGGCATCATGATTCGTTTGATGCAACTTCTCGTCGCTCGCGCACTTTCTATCGACGTTTTTCCAGTGTGAACAGCCAGAAAAATTCATGAAATATAAGAAACGACATGCGCTTCGAACCTCTTTGCGAAGAGGTATATTACACGTTCATCTATAGATTCCTTTATCCTTTTCAATTCGGAATCTATTTTCCAACACAATGTCATAGAAACTTTTGCTGCTGCCGGCGGTATTGGAGATTTCGCAGGCATGTTAGGCGTCACAATACAGAAAGGGAATCTAATAATATAACATTGTAAAGGCATTGGTATTAAAAATAGAAAACTAATTTGCTCACAAGCGGATATAGCATTATGAACGTTTCAATGAATGAATAACAATACCTATAAGCAGATCCTGTGAAAAAAAGTAAAAGTCAATTTCTAACGCAATGATAGCTCCACATGTCGATGCGATATATCGAAGAAATGACAATCATTTTCAATATCTTAAATCCGTCGTAAATTTCAACGTCGTAAATTTCAGCGAATTTTTTTTCTCAATATTCCTCTCGACGAAGAATTTCCGTTGCGCGATTGTAAACGTATATCTCAAACATGTTGTCCCATGTTTCGAATTTCATGAAAATTCATGTGGATATGCGTAACGCCCGAGTAATAACAACTATTTCGTCAATATTAGATATTGCCGCATCCCCCGGGGGTCACGTATAAGAAACTTCTTCCTTCGCTATCTTCGTATCGATGCGCGTACATTCCGAATAGATCGTCTAAATTTACCTATTCGCCTCGAGACTATCGATGCTTAAAAATCCGTACTCCGTTTTTTTTCTACGCGACCAGAATAGCCACAGCAGAGCGAGCATTCCTTCTTTACTTGTTCACCTAATGGGAGTATAGATACGATGTAGTCAACAGTACACTTATCGATCTGCTTCGGGAGCCATTTGCGACACGTGAAACGTCCACTTTTCGCGAGTACCCTATGATTCCAGTCCACTTCAACGACGTTATTTGATCACCGAACGCTGCGTACAATCATATAGAATCATTTAGATATTCCAAAACTATAGCGCAAAGGAGGATACATTAGCAGCGTCAACCGCCGACTCTTTTGTTTGAAAATTCGCGAAATGACGAACATTCAATCGTAATGCTTCGTCTGAATCACAATTTCCATTGTTCTTTGGCTCTTGTGCATCTCATTCCGCATAGTCACTGTACTTTCGTCTTTTTCCTTTCTTTTACGTTTCCACAATGTTGGTAAATGATTACCGAACAAAGGGAGGTCATTCGTTTATCGCTGCAGCATTTCGTTTCTAGTCGTTCGCATTCGGATAATACCATTGATTATCTCTTTTTGGAATGTACCGTTCATTCATGAGATTCTGTTCAATTGCATAAAGCGAGGATTTAGGAGAACTTCAACAGATCGCGGATGAAAAAGATAAGCCAACTTGTCTTGTGCACTTTAGTTCGTTGCAACAAAATGCGAATCGAAAATAAACACATACCTCTCAGATAGTCTACTTTTTTGAAGGATTGCATTTTCAACCGTACAATGGAAGTTTTTCACTTATGCACTGCTGCTATCTTCCAGAATACAATGGAAGTCACAGTACCTATACTTCGAAATCCGAAGTTCCGATCCGATATTTTTGTATGTATCACATGTATGTTTTGTATATGTAATTTGTATGCATGGTATATGTAATAATACCGTGAAAGCCGTTTTGGATCCAATGATTTCGAAAAAAAAAACGGATCCCAACGATTTTTCATCGCACATATCTTCCTTTTACCATTTTCTCGTGCAGTAGAATACAATCATTCTTTGTCTTGTTAGTACTTCGAACAGTGTACAAAATCATGCGAAGCACGTGACGCTTCCGGACGTGTGATTTCACCCAGCGGTGTTTTTCCCGTCTGGCCATCTGTCGCACGTTTTGCGAATGATCCAACGTAACGAGGATCCTACGATGAAGTTGTTTTATTTTGCTTTCTCGCTGTGCCATTTCCAACGCTTCGTCGCTGGTGCTTCTATACACGTTTTTACGACCCTCTCGGATACCGTCGCTCTTTGTACATCATTGACGCAAAATCCAGCAGTTCCTTTTGACACGTCACGATCGCACACTAGATGATGCGTGGTGGTGAGAAAAAAAGCCCATTGCAACCACTCGTTTCTACGGTTCGGTCGCTCGTCTGTGCCGCGGTTAAAGAGAGCATGAGGTTTTTCCATAGAGTTTCGAGAGATCCCCTTGTTATATGGAGACCCTTTCACGCCTCGCAGTTTCGGTACCTACTTCCGTTCTCCTCTCTCCCAGTTCCTCTCGTCGTTCTTCGTTCTATTCTTTACATTTTCCCAATGCTTCCTGGTCGCTTTTGCAAAAACTCGTACAATACAGAACCCGACACAAAATGTTTACGTGAACGAGCGTCACAACGGGATTTTACCATCGTTCTCGAAAAGTACCACAACCGTCTACACCATTGTACAATTTTTCTCGTGACGAAATTCGCGTGTTACAGTACAACAAAATACATCGCGGAGGCGGTCCGAAAAGCGAAAGCTGAGAGTGACATATGTAAAATTACAAGCGCTCGTTCAACACAGGAAGCTTGTAATTTTACCGCGACGAAAATGGCTTTAATCAAAAGCACCGAACGGCCGGTAGCCCTGTTACATTTTATCTTTTTTTTTTGTAAAAAAAAAAAATAAAAAGAAACAATAGGCATCACACGAAAGAGTTGCCCTCATCCCAAACATCGTTATAACTTGCTTTTGAACTTCGAGCTTCGAACGTAAAAAAAAGCAAAGCCAAGCGAGAGATTGATAACGACCTTTAACCCAAATGTTCTTGTTGCCTCTTTCTGGGTCGTGTTTTTTCTTTCGCGTTTTTGGTTACGAGCAAATTGAAGCACACAGTTGACTGTGAGCAGTAGTAGTCTAGCCTTCTATTTGATGAAACTTTTCGTCGACTCTCGGACGATTTCGGTTTTTCGCGCAAACCCAGTTAACCGAGAATGCAGGCTTATCCGCCCCCAAAATTCCGAATTCCGTCCCGGGGTTCGGACATTTGTCTTTATTCGCTGTTTCCAAATTGTCTCGAACGCTCTCGTTTGCTCGGTCAACTTGGACTTTTTTTATTCTATTTTTCGCTTTCAAAAGCAGAAGAATTGTTGGACTGACTTTGAGATCATATTTTACGTTTGCCCTTCTCGCTTCGATTCATTTGATATCAGCGTTGCTATCAGTAGTGCGGAATTAGCCGAAGGATATTCATCCGCTATTGATCAATGCGATCGGAATTCGAAATCATTGTTTGAAATCGCCATTCCACCGTTCCATTCGAAATTATTCCGATTCGGGATGTCCCACTTCCGTAGTAAGTGAAAACGTAACAAAAACGATAGGTGGATCTCTCTATTCGGTTACTCACGGTTACAGCATGGTAACGGCTTGGATAGTCGAAAGAGCCCAGCGGCGGCTGTTGATTTAACTACAGGAAGGGGCAGTGTAAATTTGCTTGGTAATTCGATGAGGCTGAGTTTGCTGGTTAGGTGCGCCTCTGGTCCACTTGTACGTTGTAACCACCCCGGAGGCAGGGTAAAATGGTAGGAAGGTTTCCGTCCGTCTTTGCCGCAGGGATTTACGATAGCTCCCACATCTATATGTAAGTAGTCAATGCAATTGAATTAACACGCAGCGAACATAGTTCCATATGAAAGTGTCGCATTGAAGTCGGTTGCCTCGTGGATTATATCTCGTCACGTGCTCTTCGTCTTATTTCCTCGAGCGATAACACTCTCGCTGATCCGGAACAGCTATTCCGGTTCGCTGAAATTTGAAATATTGATTCTCCCACGAGAATAACTTATTTCACGAAGTTTACTCTCACAGTTGTAAACTTAAAGGTATATAATCGATATCGCCGCGCTCCAGCGGCTTATGGGGCGCGTATATAAAGTCAACCTATATTCATCCCCTCGTAGCGTAACGTACCTATTTTCATAAGTTTATCAAAGATCACGAGTAGATGTGTAAATTGCTCACAGATCTGTGACAAACTCGTACCACGGAAATTGCAAAGTTACTCGAAACTACGGGATTGCGAAGTAGTCGGTTTCATCGATGCACTCACTCGCATCATCCATTCGATGCGCGATACAAAAGTTGATCCAGGCGATCTTAATATCGAGACATAGGATCCGTGTCTTGATTTAAAATCGGATTTTTTTTAATACAAAAACTATTTTAATTCTTAACGATTTTTTCGCTCTTTTTTAAATAGAAAAATTACATTAATTCTTTACGATTTTTTTTTTCTTTTTATAATCCGTCGCACAATAGCTATTTTAATTACCAATTGATTCTCCATGGATTCAACTTTGAAGCAAAATTTTAATTAATCAGATATGAAATTTGCTGATGTAATTAGGTTCACAGGTTAGGATATCTCTGAAAAACGAAATAATTGCATTAGAAAATGAAAGCTAATGAGCGGTAACTGCTTTGTCGTCGAATTTGTAAATAGCAGTTAATGCAAAATGTGTTAAGTGGTGAAAATTATGAAGTTTTGTTCTCTGATCTCTAATCTGAATTAGATTATTGGAGTTAAATGAATTATTAAACGACGAAGGATAAGCGTATAGGGAATAACAAAGAATGATGGGAAACAGCGAAAACCGCGAGGCTAATTAACTTAATCACGATATTATTCTAATATACTCACGCGGATTATTCGATGAGATCCCGGCGAGCATACAAGAAACAGAAGCAGCAGCAGCTGCCACAGCACTCGCATCGAGATAGGTAATCACATTTGCGATAGCAGCCAAGTAGAAAATCGATTTCTCCACCCAAACTATATCGCGCGCAAATTCTCTCCTCTCCTTATTCTGCGGAGCTTCTCTCATTCTCCGAACCCTTTGTCTTTCACCTTTATCGCGGTTCCATCTACTTCACGCGAGTTAACTTATTAATTGGTATAATTGTATCAGAAAGACAGCTATTATGCTATTCGAAAGCGGGAGACTATTATGGAAAGAGAATTCACCTAATGAGACTTTGGCGCTCGGGGAACAGCAAGATGAGAAATCACACAGAAGCGCGATGCAACTTTTGTTGCATAATCACCGTATCACAGACAACCGCACCGCCTTCCCATCCCGCCGAGGCGGCTAATTGTTAATTCATAATTGCTCTATCCGTTCGGGGGATGCTTTGGCCTATTGCCAGAGCACGAAACACAGGTGAATACAATCTCTGTATACGCAATATCGGGGTATAGCAGACGTTCGACAAAATGCAATCTGCACGAATTCAATTAGCAATACCACAGAGCACAAGTTTTTAACTAAAATAGAAATGATACCGTCCACGCGCGTATAACCGTCCAACTTTATTTTCTCTTTGGTGCAATTAACTTTGCATTCGACGAGTTATTGCGCTTTGTCGTGCAAGTATACCGCGGCTCTTTGACATCGATAAATATGTTAAAAACTTTGTTTTTTGAGGAGAAAACCCCAATACAAACCTTGAAAATTTAACGAACTGGAAAATAAACAGTTTCGCAGTCACTTTTATTATTTTTTAATAATTTTTTATACTAAATTTTGCAGACAATGGTAGGATTTTTTTTTTTTTTTTGTATTTTTTGAGAAATAAAATTCACGTAACTTCTTGTGACGGCATATACGTAAATCTTGTGTACCTGTGAAAGCGCCGTCTACTCGGAATGCTCGTTCGAAAAATACATGAAAGAACAATTCATCTTAATGTCCGCTCGGTGGAAAATTCTATGCATACAGTAGCGCGTCTCGATATACATATATAGTACATAGATTGTACAGTGTGTACGCAGCTCGTAACAATTGTATGCAGCGACTGGTTGACATGCGGTATACAAGCAGATTTACCGACCCGACGAGACGACGACGACGAGAACGTGACGATCGTTTCCTTCTGCGCGTGTGAATGCCATAATACACTTTTATGCTTTAAGCGATGCGATGTCATGAATAACGCAGAGTACAGTGATTACAAAGCGATAGTTATTAATTAAATCATTTTCTAGTATAGATTTATCGATACTTATCGTCAATCGTCTTATTTCTCCTATTTTGCGAAAGTGCGAAAGTACTTGTCGGCGAAATATTAAATCGGCGACCAAATTCTCCTACAATTTTTCAGCGGATTATTATATTTCTACGTATGTTTCGTTACTCTATCGGAACTTTGCAAAAAGAATTTCAATCTTTTCGGATATTAAAACAAACAATGGTTTTTTTTTCTTTTTATGAATGCACGCGCCGCTTTAAAACAAAACAATTGTAGGATCCGCAAACAGCGCGGAACAAATACATCGAAATATATGGTGAATTCCACGTGAATTGGATCCCTTCATTTGACGAAAAAAAAGGTAACCACCCTATTAACGTTTTTCTTTTTCGCGTTTTTTAATTGTCCCATAACGACCAAAAAAAAAATATTTTTAAGCTCCTGCAAATAGGCGATTATTTTTTCGTGTACAACACGATAAGCAATCTATCAGCATATTTTTACGATTCCGTGGAAACGCAAATATATCGTTGTTTAAAAATTCTAAATATTGGTACTTTTCGTGAAAATATATCTGCATATCACGTGGATAATAAAAAACACATATCCATCAACTTATATACATTTATACATTTTCTTTAATCATTTTTCGTCATTAGTCGTTTTTCGGTGCCGTGCCGTGTGATTTTCGGTGCCGTGTGATTTATCTTTTTTCTCGTCGTTAACGAATCTGTTTTTCATTTTACTCGTAACTCAACATTCAATACCGAAACTCGCATCAGATGTTAAAACAAAAGTAGTGTTTCGCCATTACCAACTTTGAATGATGCGCGTGGAAATTATATGCTTAAAAAAATGTGTGTCGTCATTAAATAAAAAATGGACATTAACATATCTCTCGTTGTGCTTCGGATATCTTTCCAAACGCTTGGTGTTGCATCGAAGCGAACTGCGTTAGTATATAACTTCAGGACAAGTTGCAACAGGTCTTAGAAGGTTGGTAACTGCACAAACAGTAAAAGCGCCGTATAGTAACACAGAGAACGGTGTCTCGTGCTCGCGTATATTAATGGCCCGTTAAGACCTCGAGTTCCGTATCGAATGGAGAACCGGGATATAAACTAAGCTCTCTTGCGTTGAACACAAAGTCCCGTAAGCATGGCGAAATGTTGAAGGGAGAATGAAAGAGCAAAATACAGCCAAACAGGATTGGTATCGCGAGAGAACAGTCGCGAAATTGTGAGACCCGAGCTTAGTGAACATCCTTCGTCCGTTGAGCTTTTCTCTGCTGAGCGCCTGACCGCAGCCGGACTGAGACCACTGAACGCTACACAATATAGTCGGGGGACAAACACTTGACGCTGCTTACGCGTTCGAGTTGTTCGTACGAAAAGCGATGTGCTTTATTCAAGGGTAATTTAATTAAGGTCATTAATTCAAGACTATAGGAAGCTTTAGCGGATAAACCTATTGTCTTCTGTATTATTGAAACGATCATAGTAAAAAAAAAAAAAAAATTTGTTAACTTTGTGAATTCGAGCGCTTCGCCGGCTTGCAATGAACTTTATGCAATAGCGCAATTTTTATTTTTTATTTTATTTACTCCGGAACCGGAAGCTTGAAACAATATCAGCAAACTTCCGGAACGCACTTGTATCATTCTATATGTATCGATGTATTTACATTTTATGTTTATGTTTACTCTCGACCGAGTTGAAAAATAGAAGCATCGGTTACTTTATTCGTGTTTGTCGGCTTTAATTGATTGTTGAACGAACACAGTGCATGAATAATAATATTAAAAAAATACGAAATGTTTTCGCAAAAATATGTCGAATTTATTTACTTTCTAATCGAACTCCGCGTTCGTGACGGTTAGTAAATATTTTCTTTATGCGAAAAATAAAAAAATTACGAAAAATAAAAAAAATATTATAACGAATATTATTGATGTTACGTCTCAGAGGCTTATTAGCGAGCGCATTGATTTGGGGGAATTATCCATTTATCAACGGCTCAGAACTACCTGAACTTTTTGGCGGGTGGACCAGAGGTGTCCAAAGATTTAAACCGAAAAGGGCGGCGACTCAGAACCGTCAACTCGTCCACTCGCTCTGCGATCGACTTGTACGCAAACAGGATATCGTATATAAGGTTCACGGTTCGTTCCTCGAATAAGATTTAAAATCCCGTGTCGAGTGTAACTGGTTTTTGAAATCTCCTCTTTTGGAGTAACGAAATAAAATAAAAGAAGACTATTGAGTAAAAGTGTGCGAACGAAGGGTCAGGACGTAACAATTGATATTCTAATTTTTTTTTACTGTTTTTTTACGTGTTTACAATAGTTTATCCGCGTTATTTCTTCTATCGTCGTGATTTTTGTTTTGCTGAGTTTTTCCTTCATTCTGAGTTCGTAAATTGTTGCCAGTGCAGTGGAGCTTCGAACGAAAGTTTGACCAGAATGTCGAAGCGTTTCTTTTCTTTTCTGTCGATGTGTGTATACAGACATGTGTTTTTCGATTTCTTTCGTTCCATTTCTCATTTGTCCCCGAGGCTGTGCGGGGGAAAAGCCGAGAATGTCGTAAAGAATCGAGAGAAAACTCGACGAAGGGATCCCGAGAGTGAGATCGTTTATCCGCCCTCCCGAGAAGTACGAATCTACTCATGGCCCACGGCTATTCGTACCAGAGAACTACGCTGAGACTATTCGCGATATTATATTTAGTTTTCCTCCCTCTTCACGTGCAAAGGCTCGAACTCTCTCTAGTTGTATGCCGTTGCCGCACCGTCAACCTCATTTCCTTCGGTGCTGCTTTTCATTATGTCCGTTATCCCTACGAGAACCGTGTACGATCGAAGCATTACCCCATATATTTCTACCACACCGTGAGCTTTCGACAGCACTTGCACAATTTTTTTTTTTTTTTTTTCATTTTTTCGGACAAACAATTTTGGCTTTCTATCGAACTGAATTCGAAACACCGGTCATAAATAGAAATTGAAGAATTCATTTTTTTTTAATTGGAAGCGATGCCGCTGTTATTCTCGTAGTACAAAATATTTTTAAAAAACAATAGTATTTTTTTTTTTCGGGATTTTATCTATTGTTTATAGTCAGTTGTTGTCCATTTGAAAAAAATATGTTTTACGGTCGGCGTTTGTTTAATTTCTATGAGTAAATACACAGAACGGAATTCACCTACAATTCATTTTCGCCCTTCAGTTTCAATGGAGAGCGTACAGTAATTTTTCACACAAAACGATCCCTTTATGCATAGACATTGTCTCGGTCATCTTCCACCGATGGATCGCCTGCCACCGGTATTCTTTTATGTTGGATAAAAAACACCTGCGGCACTTCGCCAGAACTTCTATACATAGCTATATACCATGAAACGTATGGCGATATATATGCAAATACGCCGGAGCTACAACTCTCAACCATATTTATTCTCGTAGCCTTTATTCCTCTCAAAAAATTTTTCCCCTAACCATTTTACCAGACGTATCTATTCCAAATAAACGCAGCGCGCGACTCTCGGCTATGGATTTATTTATATAAACTCTCATGGCTCTCAGAAACATCAGAGTTGATGTATATCGTATATCAATGTTTTTATTTCATGTCGAAATCTTTTATTTTCGGATACCGTGAATACACGCGGTCTGCCGAAGGCATAAGTACTCATTTTAGTTTGTTTATTAAATTTCTGAGGTAAAAATAAAAACTACCGGAATAAACGGATACGGAAACGAGTACCAATTTTCATTTAAAACGCCGACAAAGGGAATTTACAAAAGCGGTTTTCTATTGTTTGCTTATCATGGCGATCTACCGAAGTGCAATTACATTTCAGATAATGTCGGAAAAGTTGCGCGAAAGAATAGGAATATTTCGTTCAACGTGAAAATCGTTTTAATTTTGAATACAGAAAAATGACTATGGAAAAAAAGCTTAATTTTTCATTGGAACAATGATTTTTGTTTGGATCTTTGTTCTAATCATCCATAAGAAAAATACGTACGACGATTCAGAATCAAAAGGGCCGAATCAAAACGCGTACATCGTTATAGGAGTTACGCTTCCGTTGAGCTATTTCACGATCGCGATAAATCGTTGCGAAAGTGCGATGGATCATTCGTGTAACGTGCGCATTGGAATTTTATCAGATTTCGAAACGCATCGGAAATTTCGGGCAAAACAATATCTTTGAAAGGAAGCGCTATGGGTATGTCGAAGTTCTGGAAAGATCGATATCCGTATGGGATGCAATGCGCAACGAAGCGTGTAAGTTTAGGGAGGGCTGTGTTTGTTTCAGACAATTTGGCTGATTTCATCGTTTCCATACTTCCGCATCGTATACTTACGGCGTGGTGCATGGGTTTTACTGTATAAATCGTAGTAGAATAATACCGGTAGTATGGTGAATCGTTCGATTTGGGTACATCTCGTAACTTCCGATGTTATCGCAAAACTTATATACGATCGTAGAACTCGCCTTTGGCTTCCGTGTCGAATTTCCTTTTTCGTAAGCAGACCATACGCGGCCAGTCGTTGACGGGGCGCAACGAAAAAATCACCCCTGCGATTGGACGACAGCAGTTGGTCGTCGAGTATCATCAGTAGAGTGCGTCCAGTCAGCTATACCCGACCGAAAAAGCATTTGTATCCGATGTCGAAAAGCTTCCAGTACGGGGGGTCTGAACCCTCATTCTTTCTTTCATTCTCTCGAAGGTATCCGTCGAAAGATTATCGAACTCTCGACGCGACTGTGGAGTGTCGATAGGGAGGGCTCTCGACAAAAAGGAAACTCGCTGTCCTCTTTATAACGGTTGCCGGACTATAAAGTGTACTACAGAGGATTGAGAGGAGGTTCGAGAGACATTTTTTTTTAGCGGATTTAGCGCGATCCAATAGTCCGATATTCATGGAGAACTGCGGTAAAAACGAGGAAACTCCGGTAAGAAAGTTCACAAACGAAACTTTCTGCACCTATTCTCGTAAAACAATTTAGTTTCGCTTGAAAAAAAAAAAAAAAATACGAAAGCATATCATTAATAAAGTGTAAAATATACCATTAATATTCAAAACGGCAGTGAAATCATGTTTCAGTCTTGTGCGGGATGCGGTGAAGGCATTGTTTCGCGGGAAAATGGTAAACTTGAAATAAAAAAAGTTTGTTGGCACACGCGATAAAAGAGTCGAGCGTCGAGAGTTTCAATAAGTTATGCACATAGTAATCGGTGGAAAAAGTTTGACGAATTTCATGTTTACGATTACACAGGCGCGGAAATTTTAGTGTGTTAGAAAAGATGGGGTTGATGCGAATCGCATCAACATAAACGAATATAACAGCGAACTGGTATCAGTTGAGTGAAAGAATTTTTTAATCATCAATTTTTTATTAACCACGAAACTTTAAATAATCGTAAATTGATCAGAAACTGATAAAGTTGCAAGAAAGTTTTGAAAATAAACGATAAAAGACAAATTGAAAGTATACTTTCCGACTCTTGGTATTCCGTCTTTTATCATTTTGGGTACTTGTGTTTTTCTGGTACTTCGGTTGGAATTGACTTTCGAATATTCTTTCTTTTTCGAAAATATTTTTTGAAAAAAAAAAAAAAAAAAAAATGGAAAAGCAGCGAATAAAAGGAGCGGTAGTTCTATGCTTCAACTACCCGACTATATTCGATGTAAACAGATTGCCAATTAATTTTGAGTTACTACGTTGCAAAGTACGTAAGGCGATTTTCCATTGAAAATAATCGGCTCTTCGGTGAAACGAAAACCACATAAGGAACTGGCGAACCCTTGGAAATGAAAGATATTTTTACTCGAACTTCCTTACCGCGCTATTTCCGACGAGTTTCTTGAGATTTCAACGATGTATCTTTCTCCGCATTTCTCTTCAATGAGGACGAGCTGAAAATAACGAGTGAAATAAAAAGACGAACGAAAAAAACCGGCGTTAAATCAACACAAAAAAAATGTAGCAAGAATCAGAGAGTGTCTATTGTTGTGTTGGCAGTATTTTTCTGACGGAGAAACAGACTTTGAATGCGATGGCTACACGTCTCGATTAAACATTAGTTTATATCTGTGACATGAGAAGAAAACACTCGATGAGAAGACTTTCTTCGTTCATTTGTTCATAATTGTCCGGAGGACAGCACGCCAAAGATAGATTTGTAGCACGAGAAACCTTTTTCGTATTTTCGATTTGTTGAACGAACAAAGAAGTTTCCGGAAGACCGGAGATTGGCGACCTTTCTGCTTTCTTTTTTTTTGTTGATACAGTAAACGATGCAGAAATAATGTTCTCCATTGCATAGATGTTCTTTAAGCGCGAGGAGTTCCAGGTCGCGTTTTTTCTGATATTTTCGTTTGGAAGTGAAGTAAGAGGATTTTTCAACGAGACTTCTGAGCGACTTAAACGGCGAGAGAGGTGAGAGAGGTGAGGTCGTAAAAATAGTATTTTCTCGTCGACAAGTAACTCTCTATCTCTCTCAAGGGAAGCGAGAATCCACTAAAGCTTTCCGGTTGCTGAAATCGACAAAAGGAAAATCTTTATGCCGTTCAAAGGAAACACCGTGCGAATTCACGAATGTCGGAGCTTTTCACTCCCGCGACTCTTCCGCTTTATATCTCGTTAACTTTCGTTTGTCACAATTATTGCGTAGTGTCGGTTGACATCTTCATGCACAGGAAGACAGCAATGGAGAAGGCGACCTTTTGTAATTACGGACGTCCGACAGGAAAAGTATACTGTAGAACCTAAACGCCGTTTGTGGCTTTGCGTAAAGTAGCAACAACGTGTTTCGGAGGACGTGTGTTAGGGACTAAAAAATACTTAAAACTTGCCACAACTTTTACACTTAAATTTTCAGCTCATTGGCTGTTAAAAAGTTCGAAGTACGTATGAAAAAGGGAAATACATAATGCATGTTATTCGGTTTCTGAGAATTCAAGTTGTGTTCTCTAAATGAATAAAAAATATTTCACCGAATAGTAGAACTAATGATCGATATTTTGTCAGAGACGAGAGAACAAAAACAAGGAAATTTTTTATTCGCTGTATTATTTTGTATTCTTTTATTTTCTACTAACGTATTGGTTTTCTCTCCTTGCATTTGTTTTATTTAAAAAAAATTTTTTTAATGACGAAAAAACATTAAATATTAGCTGCGCATGTGCAATGAGACATCGCTTCATACGCTTCACTAAATATATTTCAAAATATATTCAATCGATATGTATATGTGAAATTTGAGTGCGTCGTGTACCCCTTCACTATTTATTGTAACAGTACACATATAATTCGATTTTTATTGTATTTTTTTTTGTTTTCCTCCTTTTCATTTGCCGAGGCAGGAATATCATTTATCCGGCTTTGCTGTTTCCCGTTCCTCGCACATTTCGACTATTTGGACTTTGTCACCGTGAAAGTGTTGTTTTATTTTCACTGTTTTTGTTTTTCGTTGAACAACTTTCCGGAGAAAATACTATGGGTAGATTGCGACGTGTGCAACGCGCTGACCAGTATACGGGCGCCTCTAATCGTTTCGGTTCATCGGAGCGTATTGCCTACCAATCGCGTTATACAATTTATTTTACCAACGTCGTTGCCATCGATGTCATCAGACCATAGGGTGATATGGGGGATCGAATCACAGGGTAATCGCATCGTAGTCCAATTGAAATTTTCTCCCGCTATTTATGACGCGATGAAAAAAAAAAACAAAAAATTGTTGAACGACCGATTCGATCAACTCGCGCAGTTGTTACCTTTTTTACTCGCTACCAAAGTGAATAAGTTGTTTAAGATATAAATTCCAATACTGAATTGCTTCGAAAACAGCAGAGTACGAGTATCGAAACATCGAACGTTGAATTTATTATAACGACTTTCGTTTGATAAATGTCTATTGCAAACCGATGCAATACAACAGATATCAACCTTTTGAAAAAGAAAAAAATCTGTTTCTTACGACTGTATGCTCTCTCTTATACCCGATTACATCGCGCCTCGTTCACGACCAGATGTTCTCTTCCGGGATTCGCTTGTTGTGGATAGTTTGCAGGTCAGACACAGGCCAAAAATGGATCATAAATTTAGTCGATTCTTTATCTTCAGCCTATAGCTCATTCCCTTGCGACCGTAGGACGTGGAAAGGACAAAAAAAGACGTAAGAGAAAAGACGGGGGAAGAGGGATGCTGGAGAGAAACGACCAGAGAACATATCAGACTTTGTGACCCGAATGCAAGTCGAATGCGTGGATTCTCGTTCCGAATCTCTTTTGCCGTCAATTCAGCATCCTTCGTCCCCTACCACTCACATTGCTCCTTCCACCCCTCGAAGGGCCGCGAATCACGTCAAGTATGCCGATCCTTTTCATAAGTAAATCTTCACAAGGCGGATTCGACATCGAAATTTCCGGGATGTTCGCTGTGCTCTGGTGGCGGAGGGTAGGGGCGGGGCTGAGGGTTGACGGTATTATAGGTTGCTCGGGGAATATCCGGATTCGCGTGCAAAGCTTCGAGAGCACGAAGTGCCGTATGAGAGAAAAAAGGATAAAAAAATTGAATGGGAAGGAAGCAAAAGCTTTCATAAGCCGAAACGACCGTATCGAATTCTATTTCGTGAGGAACAGGAAGCCGAAGAGGGGCGGGAAAATCCTCGAGTATACACTCTCAAATCATTTCATCCTTCCCTCATTTTCGTTATGGAATTTCTATTTGGGTTATTAATAGAAAAAAAAATCCTTCAAAAATTGGTATACGTATATATATGTGATATACGTACATCAGTTCGTATGTACTCGACTCTGCCATTTGGCTTGATAATGGCACATTTTTTTTTACCAAAAATTTATCTACCCATGTAAAATATAAAACGAAATATGCGCGCATGTGAAGCCACAAGGGAAGAAGAAGATCCTTTCTATCGCTGGCAACTTCACGAATTATCACGGCGATGTTATCTCTGACGAGGATGAAAGATGAGGGTTTACTTCGTAGGTAGACAATTTGTCCTATTTCGCTCCCGTTGTTTGTCGCGGTTTTAGCTTTCCCTCAGCTTCGCTGAGTTTCAGATCAACCACAGAAGCCAGAACAAGCCTTCCCTTCCGCGCCTCGTTTGGCCATTGTTCACCAGTTGGTTTCAGATATCTCATATCCGATGTGTTCGCTCATCACATTCACCGCAGGCTAGTCGACCACTGTTCGCTGATTCGAAGGTATTCCATTTATGATTGAAGGGAAACCCTTTGATGGACATCATGGGGAGTTTAAATGTTAGTTGCGAAATAGAGGTAAAGTAGAATGATGAAGGGTCCCTCGATAGAAGTGAGAAATCTTTCAAAAGATCCTGGCATTTAGCCCACAGACTACGAAGACTCTACGTTCCTGTCGCATAAATCTCGAGCTCCCGCTGTCCTTTTCTAGAGTTTTGTCACTAATCCTATTATGCATATTAAAGGAAACTTTACATGTGAAGACGTTCACAATTATACTCTCGATGGTTTCGGGATCTCATATTAATCAAAGCCCTTTGTCCCTTTTCTTGAATAAAGTTACCGGGATTCATGCTATTTTCCATTCACGATAAACATTACGATTGTGGATCGTTAGAAAATATAAATCCATAATACATAGTTAAAATAGAAATAGTTAAAACTTTGCCGAAGGTACTTTTTTTTATTTTGAATCAATTCTTCTTAATGATTTTTTCCAAATCGGGAAATTTAGTGAAATTTTACCTATATACTTCGTTACCTTGGTCAACCGAATGGCAACGATTCTATGAATCATCGTGAATGTTTTCAGATTTGGAAGTTACGCAATAACTTACGAAATACGACACGATTATCGAATGAGAGATTAAAACAAAAAATATAGTCTCGTCGTGTAAACAAACGCTTGTCGTCGATGTTTTTAGTTTTATTCGCGGCACTTTAACGTCCGAGAAACAGATAGATACTCGGGGGTGTCGTAAACCGACGCACATTCGTTCGCTTTCTCGTGTTCGCTTGCGAACGGTAAACATTTTACAAAATATATAACCGCCATTTCCAACGATTTCAAATCTCGTGACTATTATTTATCCACCATGCTGCGAGGATTCCGCGCCCGAAAATGGACGACTGGGATGTTTTACTTGACATTTTAGAACGTTACTCATGTACCGCGTTTGCACATAGTTTATTTCCGGTAACACATATATCTGCGAAATTGAATATTCGTAATCCGTATGATACACGACTTCGATGAAACATTATCTGTAGGCCACCGTACGTTTATCATTGTTTCGAATGTACCGAGAAATGGCACGTAATTATCGAATTATCGTTTAGTGAGTAACGACCTTTTTCTGCCTATCGATTTGACTAACTTTGACCAATTGTTGAGTTCCTAAATAAGTAGTGAATTTTACGATAATCGCGACTCACAGAATTATAGTGGACTCGATCTATTCTGTGTTCCTAACAAGATGATATTATCTAATTATAAACAAATGGATCGGTCGACACCCCTCGATCGTCGCGATCATTGGTGGTAAGATGTGTTAGAGACCGGAAACAATTTTCACGGGACGTCTATTAATAGCCAAACACGTTTATGAATCTACGCTCCGTCATGAAGCCGCCACAAGGCTCCGCGATCAGTCCAGAGTGGGAACAGGGGGCACCAGATGTAGGCTACAAGAGTTTCTATATACACGCTAATTCTATCCCCTCTCCCCCCCTCCCCTCCCCCTTCCACACGTGCGGGTAACAAATTAGACGTAATTTAGCGTTACTCGAAGTTCTCCCGGCTAACCATAGCCGAAGGTTGAGCTATACACGTACCTATCTACCTATCTAACTACGTACGGTTTAACTAACTTCGGAAGAGCGTTGTAGGGTAGGTACGGTTCGGTGGAATAAGGGATTCCCGCAAGAGGGTGCCGGGGAAATATAGGTGAAGGGATGGGTACCAAACGGTGGAGAAGGACCGGCGAAGAAGTGGGAGAGGGTATATCGAACGCTATAGATTCCTTGCGTCACCCAAACGTGTTACCAAAGTTTCTTGATAGGTATTGGTGCAACTATTCGCAGACACGTAAACCTAAAGTGCACCCCTACCCCCGCGAGGAACCGGCATGTCTGCGGTTCCACTCGGTTGCTTACCTCTAAACCGATCTTGATGATGTCGGCTAACCCGATTCTCTATCGGCTTAATCGAATCAATGATCCATATATACCGAAATCTATGCTAATTGACTTGTCCACCGTCAACTTCTACTGGTTTCAGTTTTCTCAAATTCATATATACGGACGTATATTTCCACGAAAATGGAATATCAAATTCGATGGAGAGTTAGGCGGAAGAGTTTTGTGTCTCAGTTTATCTTCCTTAGAACAGGAGTATCCAAACAGGACAACGACCAAGTCGAGTAGAGTCTGTATGAAACCAGTAGTCCGAAGCTTTCACTAGTCTGACCGTCGAAGCGAATTTCCCGGTTTCGTTCGTTGGACCAACAGACCGGTCCGATTCGCGAACACAAGAACTTTTGGCCACTTTCTCCCGGTATACTACCGGAATACTAAAGTTTCAAGCAACGTTTCAAGATCTAAGAATCCTCGAAACACTTGAATATTTTCAACTGCGCCATCGTCCTATTCGCTGTTGTGTACATAGGACAACGGCAAAGTTAAGCTCGTATCTTATTTCATGAAATTCCCCGAAGAATAGTTTGAAAATGATGGTTTCAATGTTCGGTCAACATTGAAGGCTATTTGTCTTTACCAATGTCCGTTTTAATGATGCTTCGTGTAATTAAGATTTATTAATAAAATTGCCTTCGCTTTACCTATATATTATCGTTGGTACGATCAAAATTTGACGCGAATGCAATTTCCTCCGGCGTTCCGGAGTCTCGTTAAATTGAGTCTGGAAATAACCGGTACTTTGAAAATCCTTTGTCGAGCGTAACGTTTCCTTCCTTGCGTGACCCAATGCTTCGAAACGCTCAACGACGACGTTGACGACGAGAAAGACGATGCGGTAGTAATGTTACGTCCTCGTTTATCAAGCCATTCCCTTTACGAGGGACTGTAAAAAAAAAAGAAAAATAAAAAAAACAAGAAGAAGAAGCTAAAGGAGTCAAAAGAAGGTGTATGAGGGACAACAATGGTACGCGGTCGGCCTATTTCTATGCGCGACGCATAAGCGATATATGCGTATAGACATTTTTCGCGGGTCTTTGACTTTCGACTATAGCTTATGGCTTCGTGAAACCCTCTCGAGACGTCAACATATATTGTTATCCATCGCTAACCATTTCTATTGGCTTTTTCTTCAATGTTTGAAAATCGTATGGGTTCGAAATATATATAAAAAAAACACACACATTTTCCGCAAATTTCATACAATACTCTGAGCACTGAAAACCTATGTGACCGAAGTGATTTCAATATAAAAGAATTACCACAAACTTTTTTCGGCTGCAATGCGGATATTGTTTGCTTGCTGATTTTTTAAAAAAGATATCAACGGAACAGATAACACTAAATAAATTTACGAATAAATCCTCCGATTACAATATAAAAATCATTATTTCTCGTTTGAACTTTTTCGGTTTTGCAAAATATTTTTTTTTTAATTCGTTTTTTTTTAATTTTTTTTTTTCGTTCGTGTTACATCCAAATAGGGCAGAACTTTTAGTAAGGAATTTCGTGGGTTGCTTAAAATCTACACCATTGTTTTAATTATTCATTATAAAAATATTATTAAAAAGTCAATTGTGCATTCAGGTCTTCCTGTCAGAGATCTTGAAATACGGCATTCCGCTTGCGTCATACCGTTTCCTTTCGATATCGGGCTTTCTCAACATTCGCTAAATATACATCTATCGCCGACTGTATATACTTTTTCCGCACTTAAATAAGCGTTAAAAAAATCGAGACACAGTTTCCTTTACTATTGCTAACTCCGGATGTGTTGGGCTAACAGAGGGTTTTTAATAAACACATCTGGCTTACCGATGCTCGTGATATTCGCTTGAGAAAGCAGTTTTACGATCGCTTCTCTCTATCGCGAGTTTATTCCCTTGACGTCGCGTATAATGGTATTACTCACTGTGATGTTTTCATAGTTTTCGCAATATTTGTACTGTATGATTCCGTAGTTCGCTCTACTTGAAATCTCGTTAAAATCTGTATTTTCAAAGAAACTCTCAAGAAATGATATCGAAATATACGCATATATGGGACATCTATCTCACATCATTAAAATCGGGAGAACTTGCGCCCTTTTCGCTTGTATACAAAAGTCCCATTTTTATGATTTTAATCACGCGATATATATACCTTAAGGCGGTACATGTTACACGCCTAAAGGATTTCTCGTATTTTCAAATTTATCTATACTTTGCTGAGAAAATCGCTCGACCCTGAAAAACGATGCTAAAGAATTTTCCCGATTTTTTTTCCGCCCCATTTCACATTTTCGTCACGCTAGACGCGATACACACATCGCCCGAGCAAATATTGATATAGATACAAATAGGACACGTAGGCTGTGGATCGTGTGAATGTGAGTATTATACCATTTCCGGCACTCCCTCGAGGGTAAGAAATGAAAGACTTCTTTCGTATTCCCATCGCAATCTTTGACTCGCGCAAGGATTTTTTTCACTTTTTTTTTTTTTTTCCTCGTCTTTTCGGACAGCTCTCTTGCTATTTTTTTTCTTCGCTTTTCTTTTCTATGTGAAATACCGGGCTACGTATAAGCATTCGCGAAATTTGCTCTGGAACCAGAATAACGTGAAAAATTTAACGTCGGCTTATACTCAAAAAGGTGTTTCGCTCGTTTTCTTTAACGAAACTAAAATGCGGTAAGAGAGAATCTTCTTTTCTTATAGCCTGGAACTTCCCGATGGTCTTCGAGACCACGGAGTCGTAAAAGAAAGAGGCAAAGGCAACTTTATAACCTCGTTCTGTTCACCCTTCACGTTTCAGCTGTACTTTACTATATATACTTAGTACCGACAGGAGAGTCGAGAGCTGTGCAATTCGGAATAACCCCGGCAAAGTTACGTTTAGACTAACTAACTTTTCAACGCCTTTCGAAATGTGTTCAATCGACAATTTTTTCGGTATATTAAAAATCGTTTATCGTACAGTTTTGAAAAAAAAAAAAAAAAAATTTATATAAATATTTTTCAAAAATGAATGTCTCAGGTCTGAAAAACTCGTCGTTCGAATAAATTTTTTCCAATTTTTTAAAAATCGAATAACGAAGGGAGACGAGGTGAAGTCGATATTCGCCACGCCTCGCTTTCGGGGAATTGAAGAAAACTTAATTAACTAACGAAGACTTAGAAGATTAGACGAATTGTTCGTAATAAAGTGTTTTTGATTAAATTCGGAAAAAAAAATTTCTACGTTTCGTTATTCGAGTTAACATTCATTCGTATTTCGTAGTCACTGTACCACACTGCATTATCGTTCATGTAGCGTATGAACTTATCATCCGCGTCCTGTTGTATGTTTCTACGACACGGAGAGTGCGACTTCGAGTATCCGAATAGCTAATTCGATTTTCACGACGCACAGCACTATGCAGTATATATCCAACGACCTCTCTGATACGAGCCATTGGCGTCACAGCGGAAACGCGTATGAAACACGCAGTTGAAATTCACAGCACTCGGACAGTTAGCACGTGTGTTTGCGTGTTACCCTTCCAGTCATCTGCTCACACGTTCGTTCATCGATATCGTACGGTCACCGCAGATACGAGCTTTTCCGCGTGTACGCAGCTCATTCCGACTGTAACGACGGTATCTCGTTACGCGAGGTTATGCTTATCACAATTTCGCCGATGGCGTGCGATGTTTACTGCCGTTAATAACGTTTACGAACTGTGCGGCTTTAGATACGATCTAACAGCGCCAAATAAACGATAGAATCCAATGCGACTCTTCGGTGCCTGTAGAATGTATTCGTAGTTCTCGACCTCCGCAACTCAGCGTGGAAGTCGTTTCTGAGAAAGTCGCTGAATTTCTTGCGACTGCAATCCATTTTCACTTGGACTTGCGAGTGAAAATATTTTTCTTGTCACAATTTTAATGAGTTTCGTTCGAGAAATTTCCGACCGCGTATATACGACTCGTTATAGAGCGATAATACGGTAAATATTAATTCAAACTTAATACCGAATCGTTGGAAATTATTTAGTGACCAATTCTACAGACGGATAAACTAAAAACTTCTCACGATATTAAACAAATAGTTAAATGATATTATATTTTAATCCGGTTTCACAGAGCTTTAGTTCTTAGAATTCGTGTTGAGAACGAAAAGAATTACAGATTTTGTTACCCTTTATCCACGCTGTGCAGTTTTTCAAAAAAGGTTTTTTTCATTTAATCTGAAGGATTTGCGGATGTATCGTGGAGAATATTTTACGAAGTTCGTTTGTTTATTTTATAAAATTCGACGAAATACTTTATTAACCTAATTCTTCGAACATAAAAAATATGGGGAATATACTTTTTATAATGTGAATTTCTTTTTCATAAATAATTATAATTAATAATTAATTTATGAAGACATAGGATTTTTATAAAACACGCATAGTTCGTTCATATCGAAATAGAACGACATAACAAATAAACAAAAAAAAAACAATTTTAAATATGAAATAACAATTTGCACATCATAGTTTAGTATTATTATTTAGTAATATTAATATTGATTTGCTTTATCTCTTATAAAGTAGCTAAAGAAAAAAAAGTCAAATGAAAATGAAAAAAAAAAGAGAAAGAAATTTTTTTTTTTTTTTCTTATACCTATCGGTACTGAGTAAATATTTCAGCGACAATCACTGAATGGCGATTTTCTAGGAGACGTTTTCATAAATTCCATTACAAAGCTGTTAAATTTATTCCGATCCCATAATTTTCGCGTATTAGTGAAGAGTTCATTGAAAGACTCGCTACCATGGTAATCGTACGATTTCTTCCCTACTTCCTTACTTCTCGTTGGTACTTTAGCGTTACTATTACCGCGCATCTCGTATTTTCTTCATAAAATATATAATCTTTTTTTAATTTCACCATGGATTCACAGCCGTAGGTTTTCTTAAGATTTTCTTAATGAGTATATGTATAGTATTAAATTTCCTCAATATATAATGCGAAAAATAATTTCCATTTCCGTTTTTTTTTTTTTAATGCAATTTGTTTATTATATTCCTTTTTTCGTCGGAACTTTTTTTAAACTTTGCGAAATTCTATGAAAAATCGTAAAACTGCGATCGACGTCTATTTCGTTAATCAAGAAATTAATGGAATTTTACGCGAAGTCCGAATAACCGAGGATTGGTTAGATACGTTATGAAATTCAATGTCACGTGACGGAATACCGGCGCGCAGATTCGCAACGATTTGTTGAATCAATTATCGTTAAACTCATAACGTGCGACTGAGATTAGTGACCAGCAGTTGCGCCCTCCGAACTCCAGTCGTCAAAGTCGGTCGAACTGTCGCCGGTAGTTCATGATGAGAACACAAGACTGCAGTACCGAGGGAAACCAGAAACAATAATACTACCGGACAATCCTCTGTGCGTTATCGTTCCGCGGTGCGGACAACACTCGGGACAGCTGTATGCTTGATAAATCACACACGAGAGTACTTCAAGAGTGAAGAGGGCTGAGAGAGAGAGAGAGAGGTGGGAGGGGAAGGTGAAATACCAATAACGCGTCGAGCGAAAGGGTTCGGGGAAAGCATCTGCAAGCGTCCCGTAGCTGTATAATCATCGTTCCTCTATCAATTCTCGTTAACGACTATTCTCTCATAACTTTCATGTTTTGTTCACACGACCACCGTGTAGACGCGAACGTTGAAAACTTTCTCGATCGTCTGCCGCAAGCGAACAACATCGCACCCCGACAATTTCCGCATCCACGTGACGACACTTCGTGTCAAATATTTCTAATATGGTGTTTCGTCGTTCCAAACCCCAATGCGACCCTCTTTCACTTTGTTTTTTTTTTTTTTTTTCACGTTTTCCATCGGTTGCACTAGAATTTTCGTTTTTATACGAAAGTTCGAACAATCGAACAAATTGTTTTCTCGCCCATCTCTCCTCCTGCCGCCTTTTATCTCGTTTTTCCCTCTCCTCCAATATTCTTCACTGTAGAGTTACCGTTTTTCGTTTCGTTTTGCGCACGTCATGTTTTTGTTTGATAGTCTCAAGCGGAAGCTTTGTACGCGGTAAAAAAAAAAAAAAAAAAAAAAAACAATGATATATCAACAGAGTGTATAAAAATCGCGCTGTGATTGCGAAATAATATAAATGAATTTTTTTTTACCGAGTATCGTTCCGCGGTGACTGGTTATTTCGTTTAAAACAAAAGGCTTTAGGGAACACCCCGGTAATTGAATTCGGCGTTGACATTCGCTCGTTCACTGCCGATGGTAAAAAATAATGTGAAATATGATACAATCCTTTTTTTTCCTTGTAAGCGCGATATAGCCGACAGAGTATAGAAGTTTCTCCTTTGGTTGCGTGCAACTCGTCCCGGCTATATGTACGCAGGCGCGTGAAGCTATAACGAGGGTGGGGAGACAGCAGACGCGTAAGAGGGTGAGACGAAAGTACCCTTTTATCGAGTGATATATTGCCACGGGTGAGAATTCACTGCTGCGACTCGTGGAGAGTTCGTGCCTCGTGTCTTATTCTCTCGTATTCGAGAAGCGATTTTCCCTGAATTTAAATTCAACGAGTCCAGTCGTTACCAGTAACGATAGAGAGATAAGTCTCGTACATAGTTAAGAACTCATACGACCGTGTAAATTAGTAGCCCGTGAGAAAATTGTACCGTTCGCGAGAGAATTTTCACCGGAGTCTTTCTAGGGTAACGCTACCAAAGAACTCGCGAGACAGAAGGTTCTCCGCCGTATCTTGTTTCACTGTATATAAATATACATTCACTTTCAGTGTCTCTTAAAAGTTTCATTTACCCACAATCCTTTTCCATCTTAAGTTGGACGTCTCGCATACGGTCGGTAACATTAATTACGAAGGGTCGCGATAATAAAATGTAAATACGAGATATATATTTCACTGAGAAGCGTACGACACCGTGGAGAGCTTTGAAGTCGAAAGAAACGAGTTGAATATTTTTAAAACTCTCCTTTTTCCATTGTGAGACAAGACTCTCGAGGATCTGTCATCGCGAAGAGTGTATAAAAGAGTTATCGGAGAGAGGGAAGCCGCCCCTGTATCAAACTTTCTCACCCCTTCTTGAATTTGGCGCCCCTTTAGAAATTGTTCCTCGGGGAGATCGCGAAAACGACAGTGAAAAATCATTCCGACGATGACAAGATTTTATTTTCGAGCTTTACGCGTGCCACTCGCTTACGTTCGTCACTGTTTTTCTTTCGTTCTATTTATCGTTGAATTTTCATATTTTTCGCATTCATTAAGCAATTTAATAATGCACAGCTGGGATTATCGCGGTCTTTTATTTGTTTATGTGTGCCTCCGATAGGGTTTTTTCGTAGTAATTGGACCACACAGTGACTCCATTCGTTTGACATTTAATTACATAACTGAATGTTTTTCCGGAACGGATCCTCGTATTGTAGCGCTGCAACTAATGAAAGCAACGATACACAATGTGCTGTCACATACGTGGAATATTTGTTCGTTCGTCCATTTATTTTGCGATTGTCTCGTCGTAATTGAAGCTTTCCGTAACGAAGTTTCAGACTCCGAATCGTTATGCCCGTATTTATACCCGTATTACGTTAAATAAGCTCTGCGTATGAATTTTGTATTCCTGTATTTCGACGTATGAGTCGTATGTTTTTATCATTACACACACTTTTTTAATTTTATACTCCTTTGAAATCGTCCGAAAATCAGATCGGAGTTCGTAGAGAGAAGAATAACATGTTAAAAAAATCTCTAAAGTAACAAATTATGAGACATTAAGCAGATATATGATGTGCCGATGGATAGTTCGAGAACGAGCGGAGCTGAGAATGGCAGCGATTTCAATAGCTAAATTACTCTCGTTATTCAGTAGTCGAGTGTTAAAAAGTGTTCTTCTTGCTCACGGCGAAGGTAAATTCGTCTATGAGCGCTCGTCGCGATGATATAACATTTCGAAAAATGCTCATGGGCGCCATGCGGTTTTTCTGCTTTCGTCTCTTTCGCTCCGTTTTAGTCCGCGCTTTTTCGTCTCATCTCGATTTGGCCGGGTTGGCCGGGTTTTATCGCGCCGGTTGAAAGCTTTTTACCGGCTCTACTACTCTATCCCGACTTAGAAGCGAAATGGCCACCGAATGAGAATGATCGAAGCTCTTCCTTTTTTGAGGTCGAAATATGAGATGAAAAAAAAAGACGAAGAAAAATGTATCGCGATGGAGGGAAAACTGAACTTTCCATTATTCGCGGAATGCATCGTACATTTCATATCTCCGTCCGATTCTCTTTCCACTGGATATGCGGTTACTGCTATTAGCTGACGCGCGGTATCCTCCCCGCGGTCTACCGCGACAGCGTCCCACGGTGATTACCTCCCTATCCCGTTTCAAATAATCGAACGATTTATTTCTTCGATTGTAGCCGAGACTCGGTGGTGCTATTAATTGTCAGCCAGAGAAATTGCTAGAACGTGAGTGCCGCTCAGGTAAGCTTCGGTTAGCGACGAACGAACAAAAAAAGTCCCTCGGATTTCGCCGAGTCAGCGAATTACGATATAACTCGATGTTCCTCCCGTGCAATCGCAATCTCTGCACAAATACGAAAACTCCTCGGAAAACATCGCCTCGAGGTAAAACGGTGATTGTGAATAGTGCGACGAATTTGTCGAGATAAACGAGAATTGTTTCGATCTTTTGTCCGAAATTCGATGCAGTTTGTCGGGGCATTAATTCTACTGACTTTACACAATACAAATGGATTGAGAAATAATGTATAAACTCAGTCAGAGAGGTAGATTGCGAAACCGGAAGTAAAGAAATCTGTGACGCGCTTTACTTATCCGTCTATCGAACGTACGTCGAGAGCTCGCAGTTCGGTGTCTCTATTGAACGGGTATCGAATTCGGGTGAGTAAGCGGTATATCAATGCCCCTTTTTACCCTCTCGTCGTGATCGATTGTAAGTAGGAACTCGTCGTTCAGCTTGATATTTGTCGAATTTCCAACAGTGTGTTGGCGACACAACCGGTATCATCGAAATAGCCTCTTGACCCGAATAACTTCGACGGAGGAATTGCGGCGAAGTGACTATTTTTAAATGGTGTCGGTACTTATCGCCGTGGTAACTCTTAAGCGACTGGATGAATCCGGTATGCGTAATTAACGTCAAACCACTCGTTCCGAAATGTCCGCACCTACGATTGTATGGTTAACCTGCGGACATTTATTTCTGAAAATTCCGCACACTGCGTGGTTCGACGGCTCTTTAACACGATGTGAAACCACGAAATGTTGGAAAGGCTTTCGATTGGAGTCGATGTAGCAAATAAAGAGCTCAGGTTTCAGGCATTCGGAACATGTGAGTCACATGACCACTCGGAATCTTCTCACGTGCGACTACATGGCTCTCGTTTTACGTCTCGGAAATAGAATTCAATGTTTTCGAATCCGATCGACGAGTTTTCGAGGTCCCGAAATTTTTCTATCCCTTCTAACGTCATGGAATCGAGAAGTTTCATAGAATATCGAGTTGATATTATTTTTCATAAAAAAAAAAAAAATTTAAATTCAGATAGCATTTGTGAAAGAAATTCGATATTCTGAAGAAATATCGAAAAACGGAATCAAATACAATTTGAAAGAATTTGATTCGAATAGAAGGGACGAAGCATAAGAAGATTTTTGGAATAGTTGCAAATGCAAGAAACATGAGCTGAATCCATATTATGCTTATGATTTATTCCGGAATGGAAATGGTTCGCAATTTTGACTTCTTTATACATATAAATTCGCAAACATCTAGAAGAGAAATGAATATTTATAACTGAAGTGCACTTCGCGAATAGAATAAAATTGAAGCATTTAAGATCGAAGATCCGAACGACAAACGTATTTCTATTAAAAATCATTCCACATTTACGTTGAATCATCGAATGCAGAACCCCTTGTACTCATTATTGCGAACGAATCGATAGCAGATATTAAAAACAAGTCAAATACGATATAACAAATTGGCAAAATTCATTTGGAATTAATGCTTCTCGTAACTCGTTAAGCTTCGACGAAATTGGCTTTTTGATAGATAGAGAAGGAAATCAAACATAAACGGTATATACATCATGCCGAGGGTGATAGATATTGTGATTGGGGAATCAATCAAAGCACCCGATCAATCGCAGTTCATTGATTTCATCTGTGTAATAAAAGCTTAAACGTATCGTTCAGCGTCAAGCAGCCGTTCGCTCTCGACGTCTCACGCTTTTTTTTTTATGTATACGTCTATCTGTTTTTCTGTATTTCACCCCTTTTTTCGGTTTCCACGTGGTTAGACACCCACTGTGTCCCCGGAGATAAAGTAATAGGACACAGCCTTACTTTCGGTTAGGTCTCCACGGTCGAAGACAATAAAAACCGGATACTCGGAAGGATCATGATTTATTACGGTTCATCTACTTCTCATCCTCCCTTTTTTTTCTTCTTCCTTCTTATTCTCACTCACCCTCTCGGATTCTTATGTCCCCTTCCTTCCACTTTCCAGCTCTCGTAACGCCCAATATTCCCGACATCTTTATTAGCCAATCTTATATAAGAATACTCTCAGAGGTATATCACGCTGGAAATACGTGACGGTATCTTCCTTATCAGTCCAGAAACTCATATCCGAACTTTCGCAGGATAAATGCAATGCTACGCATCGTGTTCTTCTTCTCCCTTTGCGTCGCTCTCTTATGAAACTAGGCGCTGGTGTAACTGTACTCCAGGGTGCGATACGAAAAGGGATAGGCCACTGGGAGAACATAATTGTCCGACTCACCTCCTGACTGGTTGTTGATATGAATCGTAGCCATGAATTATCTTGTTGTAAACGACATTTTGGACGATTGTATAATGAAATTATTCATATTAAGAGTGTTTGTTCTCTCTCATTTTGTTACGGCTGTTTTAAGGTTGTCGAGCGCGAGGTATTCACTTCGCATAAGTTCGATGAAAATCTACAAAAATTCATACGTATTTAGAAAAATAAACGAATCATTTTCATTAAAAAAAAGTTGGATTACCGGGAAATTTGTTAAAGAATTTATTTCTCTCTTAAGAGAATACGCTCTCTTTGAGAAAAATATTAAATGCAGTGGTGGCATTCTTGCAATTTTTTTGTCGGCTTCTGTTTTTTAGAAATATCAAAACAATTGTTCTTAAAAAAAAAAACATTTCTCATCGCGATATCCCTAATTTTGTGTACAATCGTCGATATGTATCACAGTTGGTCAATAAATTTTTCTCCCGCGATCGAAATTTCTTTCTATTTCGTTAAAATTCGGTTCTTTTTTTTGATTATTTTTTATCATAGCTAATCAATAAATCAGCGATGTTTTAATTTCATTTTAAATATCCTGATATCGTGATGTGGTTTTTTCTCACGATATTATTAACCCTTCAGTTTAATCGTAATGAATAATGAATATATTTTTAAAAATCCGTAAATTTCGTTTATCTCTTTTTCTCAGTTTTAATGCAAAATAGGAAAATAAACCATTCGTAACGAGAAATCTCGCGTAGAATATAATATCCAGATAATTAGGCTGATGCCGGTGCTTTTTGACGGACGAAAAATAAAAGCTTAACGTACAAACGGTGCCTAAAGTGTTTGCGGAGGCTGTATAAAGAGGTTTATCGTATTGCTGCATTCCATCGGCAATGCCAGCCGGTGTATGCTAATGACAACGAGAGTAGCGTATTCTCGGCTCTTTGATACTATTTCTCGTGTTGTTAATATCACTTGCGCAAAATCGTAAATAATAATGTACCAACATTAGTAGGTTATTGCAAGCATAGAGTAGCCGAATTATAGTTCGGCTGCAGTAGTTACTTATAACTCCTTTCCACCCGCATACTCTCAACTTCCGCTAGTCTAATTTTCCTCTGCCTATCCTCTGGTTAGGTTGAGTTTTCATACGGATCATATATACCTTCTGGTTGCCTGGTCCACGCGTGCCTTGTTCTGCGGCTTTATGGAAAGCATAGAGTGCTACGACAATGGTATACAACAATATAGCAGTTCTAAATAAACATAATGTTACGTCGGCATAACGCAATAGTAGTGGTGAGAAAGGAGGTTGAGCGCTGTGTACCGCATGGATTCACTTGCGGGCCGGTTGCCAGACCAACAATGCGTGCTTTACGCTAATTACAATTGTCCGGAACTGTGGATATATATCCAACTGCGTTGAACTATGTGGAAGTGACATAACACGTGGTTTCACGTGCTACGAATTTCAAATGATACCAAAGTGTCTCATTCCACATGGAATATCCTCCGTACGATTGAGAATTATAAAGGGATACATTTATTTTCAATATTCCGTTTCTCTTGTTCATCGGGCGACCTATGCATGCATTATACGTTGCGGTTGACTGAGAACAATACTTCCGGAAGTCGTTGGCACTTTGTCAATAGAATATTTGGCTCGGATAATATGAGAAACGTGTTCGCTATAAAAATTTATATCGATATTTTATGCTCTCGTGTTATCGTAAATGTTTGAATAGGACGCCGAGATGCGGTACGTTCAATTTTGCATTAAAACGATGGACGTTGTGCGAAAAGCGAGATAAGCTTTGTGAAAACATTTATTCGTCTCAGGGGGGCGCAGTGAACTTCGGAAATGGGATTCAACTCTCGGATAGAATATGCTGCATGCAAAGAAGCAGCAAAAGCGAAGGGATAGAGATCAAGTGATCGCGATGGCGGAAGGAGGCAAAGAGAAACATATATGCGAAGAAGGCAAATCGAACTTCTTTACCCGAGTCAATTCTAAAAGCGTATGAAAACGTAAAGTAGTGTTTTTCGTGTTCTCTCCCGTTGTTTCAATGTGCAATTTCGAGATTCGGCGGGAAATCGAATTTCACAAAATCAGTCATTTATCTTCGGGGATTTTGCTCGTTTTTTGGTACCATGGCGCGTTTATAGGTTCGATAAAACATTTTTTTTCAACATTTAATATTTTCCATATTGGATTTATTGCAATAAACATTTATTACTTATCGCTTTATTGTTTTCCAATAAATATCGATGGCGCGGCAGTGCATTCGATATTAAATGGCTTAAGAGATGAATTCATTTATTAGTCCTCATAAATCGGCGACGGTGAATTGAAAAAAAAAAAAAAAAAAAAAAATTCCAAGGAGATTTATACGATTAAATCGTTTTCGTTAGCAGACCTCGCGAAAGCAGATTCAATATTTATTCTGACGCTATATAGCCTCAGTGACGCCAACGTAACTGCAAGGTTTGTCATAGAAGCTCACTACCTACTGTATATACGGCAATTCTATTCTCTGCCAGGATTACCTCCGCAATCAATAGTTCGATACATGAGGAGCGATTCAGCAATATACCAAATGTACCGAAGTCAGCAGTGTAGCTGTTAGATACCTCCTGCAGCGTGTGCTCAGTTCAATCTTCTTGTCATTAGAGTATCTCACATTAGATCGTGTTTCAGGTATTGCATAGCCAATAAGGTGTAATGATCGGTCAATTAAGGTGTCCAAATCAGACGAAAATTATCGGATTTCGATATAGTAAATATCGAAGATACCGTGAATAAGATAAATATCGGCATCGAAAATTGAAGATCGATGATTACTTCATTTCTGTTCGTAATCCAAAGATAACGAAATTGAAGATCGACGTTTTCGATTACCCGCCTTTCGTCAAGAAAAAAAAAGCAAAAACAAACGAAACACGACAAAGCGAACGCATAGAAAGTTTCATTAACTATCGAATATAAAAAAACAAATTCGCCATCTATTTCTCTCTGGAAGACACGTAAAAGGAAAATATTAATACGCATACGCTAGTCACAGAGAAAAACAAATATTACTCGTCGAAATTACCTCTTGATTGAGATTTTTTGTCACAAACAGACAGTCAAATAGACGGGCAGATAACCAATATTGAAATTGACGATTTTTACCCGATGCGTCCCTCTGAAGTAAAGTCTCGACAGTTATCGGCATATTCGTCTCTCTTATCCAATATAACTGACAATATAGAGACCGCCAATCACTTGCGAGTGGCCAATGACTGTACCCGACGGTCCATATAATTGCAGCGAAACTGTAGTGGTACATTTCACGAGGACTGCGAGACTCGGCAGAATCTCGAGCTTCGCCGAGCTTCAGCCTGATACTCGCTCCCATAATGTTACGTGCTGTCATGAAGATATTGAGTTTCCTCGCAGTTCCCGTGTCTTACCGATACAGTATATCTACTTGAACTTCCCACATCTTCTCGTATATCCAGAACCTCCGACAAGTTCTCCGAGAAGCCGCCGAATTCATTGCTGCCAGCAAGATTTCTCAAGGACGATAGTACCAGCACCAGACAATCAGCACGTGTTTCACGAGTATCGCACCCGAGAAATTGAAGAGCCCGAGTCGACTGGTTCATTCGCTCGGTCTTCGTGGGTTACGAATAATTACAACCTCAAAGCTTCTCAATCTGTGAACAGCTTAAAGCACTTTACAATTCAGTTCAAAGGGAATCGTATAAGTCAAACTTCCGCGAGATCGTAATTTAGCAACAGGAAACTCTACAATTACTTCAAATTTCATCAAAACTACATTCGCGCGTTGGTGCATCTGAATAATCAAAATCGGCCTGAATCGATCTTTTGTGTCGATACATCAATTCGTATCTGTGAGCGTTCTCTCCGAATTCGATACCGTATACCGAATCCCGTATATTCGGGATATTATCAAAAGCAATAAATCCCTCGGAAATGAAAATTATGCAGGCTTTTCCGGTATCAATGTCAATACAAGTGATGTCGGTCTTTTGCATACGTCCGCCAATCTCATTCGTTTTGACGAGCCCTCCGCCCCTTACTCTCCACTGACCTCCTTTATAGTTCGTCAGCTATGAAGAACGTAACAAGAACTGATCCGGGGCTACAATAACGTTTGTTTCATTGGACGCATGCCTTGTTCTGTTGGTGATTCTTGGTGGTGGTAAAACTATGCGTATACATAGCGCGGTACGTGCTCATGGACCGGTCGTTGACGTCGTCTGTTCTCGTAAAAAACGCTCGCTTGCACGCCCTGCTTCTGTATAATAATATGAAAATGTTGGGTCGCTCTCGCGACATTTGTTTTACGACTTCAGAAGGCCCGCATCGTGTGTACGCGAAGCCTGCCGCTGAAAATAGTATCATACGTTGTACGTGTGGTGAAGCTCCGCTTAGACTTCCGTGTGCATAGTGAAATGAACGTACAGCCTGATGGTATAAAGTTAAATTTTCATTTCCAAGTTCGCTTCCTCTTAACACACGTACGTGTTTGCCTTGTAGGAAAGAAAATATATAACGAAAACACAGTCCTCTTCAGCTTCGGAGACTATTTTATATTTGCACTACCGAGGGTATGTTTATGCAATGGTTTCTTCGCTAGGGCCGTTCGCTGACACTCTAAAATTGGTAAATAAAAAATGGACAGGCAATGGTAACAATTGCAAAACAATTGGGCCGCTGACACAATTTGCAGATTATTGCAAACCTGACGAATGCGGCTCAGTATAGGGCTTTCGCGCAACACATTCTCTACTCTTAGAGATAACATCGCAATTTTAAGGTTAAGGTTTGTTTAAGGTTAATGCCATTTTCCAAAATTGGTATCTTGATCAGTTAGTAAACCTTTTTATGAACAACAATAAGAGAGTAAACACTAAGGCGAAAATACATCGAGACGAATACAGTTAGTCTTGGATGCGATGCTTTTTTATTCGGCTCAAGATACACCGAGAGCACTCGAGTTGGAGCTTTTAATCAGATCGTCGAATTGTCGTTGGATCGATACAGTACTTTCTTCTCGATCTTTTGAAGGTGACGACGTGAGAGTTTAAAATAGTCCGACATTGATAGATTCATCTTTCGAAGGAAATCATACTCCTCGCTTGAGAGGATGAAGAAGTAATAGAATCGTGTAAATTTCTCACGAGGGTTGGGGTTACGTGAGTGGTTTCGTCAGAACATCACACGCTCGAGTGCAACTCAGGAATTCCACAAGGTGTCGTCGTAGAATCGAAATACAGTTAGACTCAGGATAGAGCGAAGTTGAAGAAGCAGCGAGTGCGGAGAACGACACGTTATCCGCATTTCGCTTCTCCCTCAGGCATGCAATGTGAGAATCCGCATTCAGTTTCACCTCAACGTTCTCTTTTCTTCTACTTCCTCGTTGCCTTTTTTTGCTACTCCTCGATCCATTCACTGTCGCTACAGATACGTACTGCAGACGACGTTTTCATCTGATTTTTCCCCAGGCGCAATGCGCGCCGGATGAAAGGGGTACGGCGATCTGGGCGACAAAAAAAAAAAGAAACTCGTCGTTTCGACGATTTTTTTTAAACGTGCCGAGAACTCCATCGGCTGTACCGGTGGGTAAGAAAGATAAGATAAAAACGAACTCTCTTCCTGGCAGCATCCTCTCAAACGTGGATACATTTATTCTTATCGTCGAAAGGCATGCGTGTCCCTCAACATTTTGATCTTTCGTAACACCCATTCCTTGTTTCATTTTATCGACATGCACCGTGCATTCTGTGCTCACTGATAGAAGCAAAAAGATATTGAAAAAAAGGGGAAAAAGGTCCACTGTCCTCATGGAGAATTCTAACGCTGATCGTGAAAATCGAAACAGTAAACAATATGGAATGAAGCGAGGAAAACGTAAGAGTCAATAAATGACAAAATCGACATAAAGGGAGGATCAGACGAGGGCGCAGAGCCCTGTAGCTGCAGAAACGCGGCATTGTAAAATAAACTCGCTGCACCGTCAAACACGCATATGCGCATCGAAGCGCAAATATGCGCTGCAACTTTGGACCAACAAACTAGCGCCCCGGATACGGTGGTTGAAATTCATGAACACATCTATATATTTTCTAAAAGTACTCACCATATCCGTACAGCAGCTCGACGGTGTAGCATGCCGTTCATAGGTATATTCCGGGGCTTGCGATTATATTGGTCGTAAAACTCCCATCGGTATTTTTCCGCCGAGCGTTGACGTATCAAGTGTACACCTACGATACCCGGTAGGAAATGAAATTCTCGCGCCCACCTATGCGCCGGATGCGCTTTTCCTCGTTCCCGTTATTTCTCACCACCCTTTTCGCGACGTATAGCGGCTCACCGCTGCTGTGTCTAAAGTTGTAATAGTATTTGGTTCCGTATAGCGCGATGGTGCGTAAAGACACCTCGCGTGGTATTATACTCAATGCGATGCCGGTGGTTACGATGCACTAAACATCGTTTCGTCTTTCCAATTTCACGGAATGCGAGAGAAATACCCATCATTTTTCGCTACGTTGGCCAAAAACTATATAATTTTTTTTTAATGTTCAACGCAAATTTTCCTATTTTCCGACGCTCTCGTAATTGTTTCGTTGATCATTATCGTTTTCCCTTATTATTTTGTTAATTATTATCGTAATTCGTTAATTATTCTAGTTTTGTATTTCACATTCGTATATTCTTCTCTTGCAATACTCTTATTTTTATTACTCTGTGAAGTCGATAAAAAGATTACTTTTTTTCTTTTCACATCTAATTCATCGTTTCTCTTGTCGTCGGCTATTCGCTCGAATAGCCGACTTTCTTGCATTCTTTTCTTTTTCTTCTTGCTTTCTTTTCTCTTTTATTTCTTTACAAGTTTGATGAAATTATGAAGTTCGACAAATCGCGGAAAGAGTCAAAACGAAAGAGGGATAACCAGGAATGTTTGAAGGGAGGATTCACTCGTATGAAATAGAACATCGGGGCGAGAGATGTTTTCGCCAGAGTATTTTTCTCGGGCAGTTGCTGCCGCCGCAACTACTGACAACGACGCCCTGCGAAAACGTGCTGCAACAAAGTTCGTGATCACGACTAAGCGATGTGTACGTTGTAGAAAACGGTATATACTACAAATATAGTAGGAATACACGGGTATACGTGCAGAATAGCTGTATAAGCAGAGATTTTTATCGTTCAGTTTATAGCCATCGGAGAGGATTCAAGCAACACCACAGCGAGCATTGAGGATTGGCTTAAAATAAAGAACAATGATATCGCCCACGATCGTTCGGAAATATTATGCACCCAACAGTTTGGCAAATTTTGCGTTTTATGGTGTTTCATGTTACAACGGGTTGTTTTCAGGCGGTACAGAAATATCGAAAGCATCCCAACCATTCTTATTAATCACGATGAGCGGTTACGCATGCGTAAAGATCATTTCGATCGCAAATTAGCGATATCAAGCAAAAAAGCCGATTTTTTTTACAAGTGAAAAAAATGGTGTTGTTTGGTGGTTATAGTGTTATAATCATGTAAAGAAATCTGGAATTCCAGGTTTTCATCAATACGAAAAATTAATACGCGATTTTTTACCCTCAAAATACATCTTACATTCTAAAATTCGGGGCTATTCTTCGTTAGTTCAACTAAATCGAAATGCACAGTAGACATTAACTCGTCTGGCTTTTGTTTCCTGAAGCTACGTGGGTTAATACGATCCCACGACGCTGTGGAGATTTCGAGACGAGGATTATTGATCTGCTCGAGAAATTTCTCCCGGTTACCGACATAACAGCATCAATAGTGTATGACAAACAGCTGAGGTATGCAATCCAATAATACGTCATATTCTTGATTTCCCATCTTCACGATATGGCACCAGACCAATGTTCAGTGGAATGGAGCAATCTATATAGTTTCCAACACTTCTGAGTGCAGTGTTAGAGTTCTGATTTCTGTCTTCTCCCTCAATCCGCTTTACTTCATTAAGTTCCGTTTCGGTGTGAAGTAAAACAATGTTGCGGTATCAATTGAAAACATTACTTAGCGTTGCGAATCTGGAAACTTCAGAAGTGCTTTCAGAGGGAATTGTTGAAAAAAGTTCAAGTGTTCGTTTTTCTTTTTTTTTTCTTATTTCATTGCTTTACTAGAAATTGAATTGTAGGAATTTGAATAACCGAACGAGCCGGCGAACTGGGAACGAAAACACGTTTTCCCAGTCTCATAGGCATAGTATGTGGCTGAGGAGTGTTTGCTTATGTTGTAAGTTTGCCGATATTGTCGGGTCGGTGGTGCGTTAAAAGGAACTTTCATTCCCGCGAATCCACCAAATGCCAAGGGATATCACGTGTATATATACGCCAATGAAATTCTAATGCCTTCAAGCATTAAAACTCTCATTGGCTTCACAGTCTCCTCCACTCACATTTTGCTTGTTCCGTTTACTAGAATTCTTTTTAGTTTCCTGGCGTACAATGTACAATTTCTTTATCTGACTTTCGCAACTGTATGCTTATTTCCCAGAGCGCTAATTCTGTCTCTTTCCATTACGAAATTTCGAATGAAACTGAGACTGCAGCGCCGCTCCCAAAAGAGTTGCAAGTTTTTGTGGATGAAAATAATTCGGAGAAAGGTTCGGGACTTTCTTCGGCGGAGTCCGCTTTATCATAAACTGCTTTCATTCCATTTTTCCGTATTTTGTCATAATACAATTTTATTTTGAACGGCTTTGCCGATGGATAAAAAAAAGTCTATTCGAATTGAATTGCGCATCGAAAGACATTCGTATTATACGTCATTCTTGTAAATATGTGTTTAAACACAGTTTGCGCTTCATGCATATTCGAACGCGATATTAAAATACCTGTAGTAATTGAATTTAGATCCGGAGCTGCATTGACTATGCCCCGTCGAGTTTTCCATTATTCTTCATGAATTTCTATCGAACACGTTCTATCTTTCATTTAAATTATGTATGTATACATATTCCCGCATAACAGTAGGTATTCCTTCAACTTTAATATCGGCGCAAAAACTTCGCATTCTTCATTTTTCACAACTTTATATTTGCGGAAAAACAAATTTATTTAAAAATATCATATTTCAAAAAATTATAATATTATAAATATTAAAATATTCAAATTAAAAAAAAAATGTATTTAAAATATTATCGCGATGTCTTATTTTCAAGAATTTTTTTCTCTTTTCGGATTATATTATTTATGTTTTAATACGTTTTTACGGTTACGCTTCCATATGATTAAGTTTTGATTTTCGTTCTCGCGAGTTGTCGACTGTATCTCGATGCTAATGATAGTGTATGAAGCAGAGATCACGATTGCGCAGAACGGATGATTTATTTACTGACATGTATTCATCCGGGAGCTGCTAATAACACCGCATGCGTATTTATGATCGGATGCAGAGTTAGATAAATACATAGGGTATTAGGTACATAGATGCGCTTGATATTGTGATGTTCTTTGCTTGGATGTTTCACAAGCTATCGCGGGAATGGCAAAGCTGGCGGGTAGTCGAGACTGTGTTGAAAACCATTCGGTGGTGAGAGACACGAAGCATCAGAGCGATTCCCAGTTGGGACTTTCGGCTAGTCGCATTATACGCCCCGTAATAATTTATTTTATCGATCGTACGTGAGCTCACTTTCTATCTCTGTCTCTCTAACCGGCGCCGGTCTGTTCATTTATGTATCCCTATCCACTTTTGTTCCTGGAAATGGCTGCTTGTCGAGCCGCGGGGTTGACGCACCAGCCACACTGTTGGCGTATGTATCATTATTCATATTCTCTATATGGATTTCCCGACACACTTCAATCCTACGGGACTCGGAATGATGAGCAGCGACTGCCGTACGATCGAATAGAAAAGATCGAAAAAAAAAAAAACGTAAAAAAATTGATTAAAATGTGTATTTTTAATTTTGAGACGAAAAAAGAATAAGAACGTTGAGGGTGTTCGTCGATGTCCACGTCAGTGGAGACGCGGGTTATTAAAATTGCATTCTACCCAAGTTTTTTAATTAGTACTCCGAGAATAAGCGGACGAAATATGTAGTGGTGATGTGTAAAAAATTCCGAAGAAATCGATATGCCGTACAGTCGATCGCGAGAGTAAGGGTATTTTTTTCGATTATTTTACAGGTTACCACACGTACACTCACAACGAAAGCACCCACACAGGTCGAGTAGAGGACGAAATATTGACGGTGAAGTACGAAGATGGACGATGGTCAAAGCCCTACTACGACTGCGGGGGTGGAAACATCTGGATGCTCACCTACACCGTTCCATTCTTCGGTTACGTAAACGACACTTATTTTTTCAAGTAAGTGAACAATCGATATTATTTTACTATTTTCAATTCTGTGACAGTAATTACGCGAGAGTACTTTTCTTGAGACATATTGCCATTGTGAAGAATTTACGACGGCGGTAACGTTATTTACGAAAATTACAAACGCAAAACATCGTTCCCTTTGTTCGTTACTTCGCTACAATGGGGCCGCAGGGTTATTGAGTTGCCGAGAGCTCTTTTCGTATACTCCGCGAATTGAATTAGATTTCTAAGTAGGGAAGAGAAGATTCTTTGAAGAAAAGTCTCGTTGCGTTTCTTCCGGCACTTTGTCTCGTATTCTGAGTTTAGAGACTAATCTTTCATCGAACTTACGGCAACGGAAGGTATAAAAAGGATCGGAAATTCCTAGAGTTAAGTCCTTGTCTCGTTGCTTTTTCCCCCCCCTTTTGTTTCTATTAGCGCTCCCTCGCGTCCGGAATTCCGATTCTGAAGAGCTTTCATAAAACTTCTCTAAAGACTTACATACAACCAGTGGTAACCCACATTATTACAAGGTATGTCGATAACACAACATAATAGCTGAAGTTTGTTGCCCTCATAATACCAACTACTAATTAGCTTGGACATGGATTATTATTGTGTATCAGTATTCTCTATCAAGTTTCTTCCCGCAGAAGCTTGTTCTCGAGTAGTTTGCGATTGTTATGCGGTGTAACATCATTTTCGGAAATTCATGTCGGGCTATTCAATGCGGTGTATAGACTGGTTTCGCTCTCCTACGCGTTATCGTTAACAAAATTATTAACCCAATTCCTCATTAACACAAAAAAAAATGACGATTAAGAGAAACGCGAAAATTGCATGGATCGGCGAATAACAATCATGTCGTCCATGCAATTTTAATTCATTTTACAAATTATTATAATAAGAAATCGGTAAAGTAATCGTTACCTCCTACCTTTTCAAAGGTGCTATTCTAATCAATTTCTATTTCTCAATATTCACTAATTAAAAACAAAGCACCGAACATCCCTTCTCGAATTACGGCAATGCATATCCGCTCGCGAAGAAGCCCCGAGCATGTAGGACTTTCACACGAAAGTCGTGCGACGAACTTCGCGCTTCGATTCCCGATATCACGCCATTCTTTTTCAGCATTTTTATTATTTTCATCGATTCTACCTTTCCTCTCTGTCTTAATATATCCTTTTTCCATCTCGTATGATCGCGCGTGGATCGCGATCTCAGCATTTCCGGCAGTCTTGCGACGGCCGGTTACTTACCTCTAATTAATTCGTCTGACTTCAACATCCGATCAACTCGCACCTAGAATCACCCCCTTTAAACCCTTTCATTACATTCGTATTTTTAATCAAATTTATCTCGATCTATATTTGCATTTCAATGAATTACCCTGTTATTTGAGGAACAGAATTTAAATCTTAATCGAGGAACCGAACCCTATTTTAATATATAAGTTAAATACATTGTTAACCTACAAGTCGGCCATAGCAACGTCTGAGGTTACGCGACAAGTGCCCTTACCACTGAGTCGCCCTGCGGCCAAGTTGAATAAAATACCTCTGAGTCCCGCGCACGAACAAGTTCACGTAGCACCGCTGAGCGCGTTTAACACAAGTTACAGTTTGCTCAGACCTCTGAGACGCAACAGTAATTAATAATTAAATACGATTGAGAGATCGCTGAATCCAGGTGAGAATGGTTTTGGTGCGAACCATCAGAGCGGTAGAACCGAATGAACTGAAAGATCCCCGATGTGGATTGGATAGACTTAACTGCAGCTGCCAGGTTCCGTGATTCGGTTAAGAGTTCGCGGGCTTGAAAACTAACACGGGTTCGGGAACTTTTGGACTAAGTGGATTTTTCACCGAATTTGTCAAGCAACTATCAACGACCGGTGTTAGTTTCAAAAGTTTGCAATGACGTACGAATTTTACACACGAGACGAAGTTTTAAGTGACATTCACGTGTCTTTCACGTGGGATCTGCACACGAGCGGTAAAAATACGTATTAGCTGTTCGTGTAGTTTGAATCGTACTATATCTCGGTGAATAAAAGAACGGAAAAAGCAAAATAAAAAAAAAAAAAATTCAACGAGTTGAATCGGAACATAATTTCGATACCAGATTACGCAAGTTCTTCAACTACACTTCCGCACCCTCCATCACAGTTTAAATTGCGCAATAAATATTGAACTGTATTTAAAACAGTAATTCTACTCGGAGAGAAATCAGTTTGCGTCAGTCAGCTACGTCGTAAGTCTGGAAAAAGATATTACTTTCTTCGTTAATCATTGTCGACTCGAAGCGTGTAATTGAAACGAGCGGCATATTGAACTAACCGTAGCAAAAAGAACAAAAGTCATAAAGTTCGATAATCCTCGATTCAATCACGGAAATGCGAATTGGAGCTGTTTCGCTTCGTCTGGCAAAGAGAATTGAGTTTAGGGCTGAGTTCGCTGCGAACCGTCGTTGGTGTAGCGCCCGCGCCCACGATTGCAGAATGATTCGAAGAAATTAGAGCCGAACTCGCCGACTGGACGGAAAGTTGAGCTCTCGCAACGTTGATCGCCGGCAACGGCATCGATGAAGGCTGCGCAGATTCTATCGGATTTACAATTACCGGGGTTTTTATTTTCCCGATATCAGGCAACACCAGTTATCAATATCCTGCAGCGCTGAAACGTCTTGCGAAAAATATCTGTATATACATGTCTTCACCTATGCATATCGTTTTTCCTTCGTTTCAGTGAAACTATAGATCACATTGGTTTTTTTATCTGAAAAAATTTAATTTAAGATAATCGTAGACAAATTCAACTAAAACTTTTTTTATTTTTACGATAAATCAAAAAATATAAATCATCTGTAGATTGTTTACTTGAATTTGCTTATAAGTTTATATTTCTCGAAAACGGAAGTTAATTAATCATAAAAAATCGAATTAAATAATTATACACTTGCGAGAAAATTCGTACCTAATGGGCGTCCAACGGTGTCGAAGAAAAGGAAAGATGTCGGTCCAAGAATTTTAGTTGCTCTTTTTTCGTAACTACACGCGCGAGCCTTGGAAAAAGTTTATCGTCCATCTTACACCAACAGCTCTCGGTTCGCGCATTCTGTACAGTTTAAGCGCCCATTTCCCTTACACATTCCCAGCGAACGTTTCGACGATCTCCGTGAACGAGAACAAAATGTACCACAATTGTGTTGGAGGCGCGCTGTGCATTTTGCAGTAATCGTAACTGTTTCGGCGTTAAAACGAGTCTTGCGTAACTGCCGATTCTCGTGATATTTTATTATTTAAAAAACATGGGGGAGAAATAACGCTCTATATTCAGGCTGAGCTCACTGATCTTTAAATTTTTATTATTATGTGAATTTTCCTTTGGTCACGAATGTCACCAAAATCGATATGACGCAGGTGTGGCGCAAAATAGGTTCGCAGTTTTTCTTCCTTTACAATAGCATCGACGACTGAACTGTTCGAATATCTTCTTCCTTAGTCCAGCTGCTTTGTATAAATTCGCAAATCCATAAGGCTTTTCGAAGCTTTACTTCCGCTTCGTTTTATATGGAACGAAGCTACGATCACTACAATGCTGGAAATGCTCGATTTTCTTCTTTTCCTGATTCTTCTTCGTCTTCTGTTGTCACTGATGCTTGTACAGACCTTCGACCATTTGCAATTTTGTCCTGTGACCTCATTTCGATACGTCGTCGACGTAGTAGTCCACGTCGTCTAGATCCTGTATCTCTTTTTTACTTCGACCCATTGGAATGGATGTTCCGCTAAAGCCTTCTATATATACAGTGACCTAGCAACGTGCTCTTTATTTTTCCTTCCCGCGTATTTTCTCGTATTGTCGCCCACGTCGGAGTAGGTATGATCTTTTGGGAATCCTCTTACATCCAAAAAAAAAAAAAAAATGTTCTTTGCCCCAACGTGCAAACATTTCTTCATAGCAACCATTATTAATAAAAATGACCTTCAAATAACAAGATGACGCTACAATATTTGATGGATTTTCGTCAAAGTCATCGTGAAACATTTTTTCAAGGTTAATCCGTTGGTGTAACAAGTTTCCTGTTGATAGTTGAAAATTTGCGGAACCTGAAATAATTTCGATCTTTTTTCTACATTTTTGTATCGTCACTAAGTTTATTTTAGAAAAAACAGGACTTTGAGGTTAATTTTAATGTTTAATTTAATATAATACAAACATTGAACCTTCGCTTTCGAGGATGATTGAGCACCGTTATGTCGTGAATAAATGACGAAGGCGATGATGCCACGGGGTACTTGCAGGAACAATAGATTTGCATGCAAATCGCTATAACTCGAAATTCCATCGCGTTCGCCTCTGACGGTGACGCGAAGCAATCTGCGAACTACCACTCACTCTCATTCATTTTCGTCAGGTAGGGAGGAATGGAGTAACTTGATCGGGCGCACTAAGCTCCAGCATATCGTCAATTGTCACTTCCATTTCCTGGGACAATCGAGAACCCTTGTACCGCGTTGTGTGGTATGGAAGGTATGGCGGAGAATTCATTTTATCGGGGGACAGTTTGCTCGATAGTTTTGCGCTCATCATTCGCTTTTCCACGTTCACGTGTCACGTTTTCTACCTCTTGTATTTTCTTTTTCTACATCAACTTTCTCTTTTTCAAAAGTGAAGAAAACATTTTCGAACGAACGTCTCGTAGCAGCGGATATTGGATGGCGATTCGCTATCAATGCTCTTAATGGAACTGTTAATAGTCGCACTGATAGAAAATTTCAACTGAAATTCGAATAGTGTCGCAGGTGTCGTAATTCTATTCCCGACTTTCAATATTTAGCTGATGGGTTCGAAGTGTTTGATCGAAATTCTTCGCAAGGAAACCATTTTTTTTTCATTGCATTCTTCGAATTGTATATCTGTAATACAGAACGTCCTTTTCTCGTAATAGCGATGACCGGACCACTGTAATATAGTAAAAAAATAAATTTCCGGATTCATAAAAAAAAGAGCGCTGAAACGGTTAAAATTTCGCTGAATAATAAAATTTTCAATTTCACCCTTATTTTTCGAGGACGTTCTTTATTTTAGCTTCTATAATATTTGTATGTTTTATATAACCAATCGCGCGGGCCATTCGATTCGCTTCAATTTTGAACTTTCATAGATTTCATTTCATTGCTCGTTCGTAATATATGTCTTTGCTGAACATCATTTGCGCTACTGTATCCATTGCATGTCTCAAAGAATTCGTTCCAATCTGTATTTTCTTTTTCACCAAGATGATACTTTATGCGTTCTATATTCCGACTTATTCACTGCCACAATGATATCCAACGCGAACCAGCAGTAGGGTATCGTCGAGTCGAGAAAAGTTCGATTGAACTCCCAACCGTCCACGGAATCGTCGCGCGCATAGCGATAACTCTCAATCTCCGCGTTCATCGGCTTATCTGCTAGCAAGGCGGGTTCCCTTGGAAACTGACGTCACGCGAAGACGATAGGGAGAAAAAATAGTACGAAAAAAAGAGCCGATAAAGTTGCTTGAACGAAACTTGGTGACCTGACAATTGTCAGGAACGGGAAATGAATAAAGACGACGAACAAATAATGGTACAATGTGAAATGAGGTACCATTGTAACAAGAAAGTGAGAAAAGAAAATTCAGGTGAATGTACGTTCGAATGAACGTATAAAGTTCATGTACATTTCTGGACTTCAAAAAAAAAAAAAAAACTGGTATGTTAGAATATCGTATTCATTAACGAAAAACTGGACGGATTCCATTGTAATTAGTTTATGAGTAGAAAATAACGCGTCCCATGTGCGTATAAAATCTTTGCTAGAAAAGAAAGATGCCATTGGCTGCTGAGCTGTATTCGTATTTATTCCGCTCTCCACTCGATGATGGTTACTGAATCAAAGCATACAGCATTGCCAAGCTCTTGGCTTTCATGTTGTTGTTGTTTATTTTCGAGAAGATGCACAAGGTGACGAAGGAAAGGCGTGTTTATCTTTGCCCGTTTGGTTGAAAGAATAATTCAGACCGCAGCGATGCAGGAAAAACTCCGGGTCTTTCGGGGGAAATGGCGGAAATGGGATTGTCCGGGAAGGGTGAGGCTTACGAATTGCTCTTAGAAACACCATCAGATCTGGCCGGCTACGGTGATATAAGATGTGAACGACACGCCGGAACAACGGCTCCCAGAGGATAACCGCAGGGCTACGGCCGTCGATGCACATTCTGTATATCTATAACGCGGTGGATAGTGGCGTTGGAGGGTGAACGACCGATGTTTGGTGCGACAATTCCGCATTCGCTTCAATACCGTAACACTACCCAAAAACCATCTTTACGAATCATCGAAAAACGTGCCTCGTCACCGATTGATTTTCAGGACCGATTAATGGCAAAATAAAGACGATTGATGGCAAAAGTGGGTGATGAAGATAAGGTAAATGTTGAAGATTTTGGCCTTCAACACGAGGCTTTGGCTTTTAAAAAATTCGCCTTTCGATCAATAAATTTCTGTAGCGGTGGTTGTATATTTGCTTTAATTATTTAGATATAAAGTCCGTCCACAAGTTAATTGCTTCCTGCAAAAATGCATGAAGTTCTGCTCAGCTATCTCTGGGTACCAATTGTCGTTGATTGCGTTTCCATGTTGAACGGTCAGCAGCTTTCGTGACCTCATCTCCTGTTGTCCACTTCCATCCTTGAACTTTTTTCATCCTTTTTTTTCAGTTTCGTTTTCATTTTCTCGATATTACATTCCATAAAGAGAATGCGCTAAAGACGCCACTACGTGCTCGGATATCGTGTATCACATGTTTCTTTTTGCGATTTCACTATATATTGAATCTCTGAAGAATGCTCTTTGAATTGTTCCTTTTGAAGTGCATGTTGATCAACACTTTTCCACGTTATCACGAGAGAAAATGATTGCGAATACTCACAAAAACGTTTTGAAAGCAATATTGAATGGTATTCCGCTTATTATGATTCAATATTTTTGCAATAGAACGGACTGTGGCATGAAAAGGCAGAAAAATGTATTTATAAAAATATCAAAAATAAACGCTCAACGTGGGACTCGACCTCACGACCCTCGTCCGCCCCTTTTCACGGAAAAAAATGTTGCGGAAAAAAAAAGAAATATCAAAAGTAAAAATAAATCTGTTGAGTTTCGTTTCATGTCGGTAAATATACACTTTACACATTGACGAAACAGCTGTAATTTGTTTGTATGTATATTTATTTACGTGTATACGAAAATAATTATTCAAATTAAATGTGCTTATCGCTGTCTTATTCCTTATCGTCATTTACAAAGCCACTCTATCATTCACTAGTCATCGCTATATACAAACATTTGGACATATTTGACTACAATTCGGATGAAACCACGAGAATTGGCAATTTTTCTAAATTCAATTTATCGCCGCTTCGGATTACTCTGAGAATGTTTTTATAAAAATAAAAAAAAAAAAATTATTACAACGAAGCTTTCTCTATGAGAAAAAGAATCAGAAACATTTTTTTTTCTTTAGTTAATCTACATAAACATATTTGAATGCTTAAACTTCTATTTATACATTTTTACATAAACGCGAAAAGCAAATTCCTTGTTACGCGTATCTTCTCTCGGGCGTGTCGCCTAAGCATACGCCCATTTTACGAGGGAAAGGAAAAATAAACTCTTTTGATCCACTAACGATGCCCTTATAGAGTTGTCCAGGAAGTTGTGCTCAGTATTGCCTTCGATATCTACACATGTCAAGCCATTTGAAAGCCTTACTTCCCCTGTAGGATCGTAGGTTCTGAAACGTAAAAAATAATATTTCTTCGTGTGTATATGATACGAAAAATTTTAAGAAATCCCTTATACATACAATCCTTATTTGCGAGCGATCGCCTTACGGATGATTCCCAAATGCCAGATGTGTTCCATTCAACATCCTCGAAGTCACCATTGTCAGCTTCCGATTCGCTCCAATTGATATTTCGAACCTCTTGCAATGCCTGTACAAGGAGTAAGTGTTCGTGGATATCGACCTCATCGAATACGATATCTTGGACCTCCTCCAATGTTCGCGCAAGCAGAGAATCTTCTCGGTCCTCTTTTCGGACGTTTTTGCGGGGCTTTTCGCAATCGTCTATATCATCTGTCAGGTTCCCCTCAAGGTCCTCGATAGCGACCGTATCGTCAGCTAAACCATCGAAGGATCGGCTCAACGGAATTGATACCACTCGAGGATTATCTAGGATTCAAAGAAAAATAACGTATATCTATCATTTTTTTCTAATTTAATTCGTAATTATTGGAATTATATGAATTATGATTTACAAGATCTTTCCGTACCGATCTTAGCGCATTCATCTAAAAGAAATCGCCCATTCCTCGTTGTTGCTTGAGGCGATCCTTTCACGACTTTTCCGATCAGTCTGATCAAATCAGGCTGTCCGTTGAATGTATTATTCGTGTATAAAGTAAGAAGTTCCGGAACCGTAAAATGGTCCCGGAGTCTTACAAACAATTTGTTTAGATGTATACCTGTTCTGTGCTTTAATAATCTTTCATTGCAATTGGCAATTGCACGTTCAACAGCTACGGAAATACGCTTTCGTTCACTCAAAATCTTCACCAATCTACGAATCACTTCACGTTTCTCTGCATCGGCCATTTTTTAATATTTCGAAGGGCTCCTAATATCTTTAACACAATTAACTGAGAACGTTCGTCGACGAGTTGCGCTCAAGCGTCGATTAGTAATAGAGCGCTTGTCGACGAAAACCCTTAGACTTATAGTTTCTCTTGTCTTCTCCTCCCACTTATATTTATCGGCTGCCGACGACAGTCATTGGAGGGAGGATCGTTGATGAACCGTTATTTTCTAAGTTTCGAAAATTGAGGCTTTTTTACTCTTTAGAATAGAAGATACAATAGTTATTTTAACTTTGATGATTGCTTCGGATAAATCCGTATTTTTACGATTTTTTATGGTTTTTTATTTTTATTTTTTATACTGTCGGCAATATTATTAAACCCTCTTAACGGTCTATTCTGCATGCCCAGCAGTTCGGTACCCTATTTTTAATCGCATTAAACCCTTTTAGGGCGTTGACCGCAGTCGCTCATTCTATCTGTAGCCCCCAAAAATCGCATTTACAGGAGGGCATGCAAGTGGGTATTTTATTACTATATTACGAGATCTCTTGTAGTGTCATTGTATTCCCATATTTCCCGCACGTTTTTTTTTTTTTTTTCGACGGACGCTTATCCCAGACCCTCAACGATTGATCGTCAATGTCGAGAACACTTGAAGTGTTTGCGTATTTCCGAACAATTTATATAGCGAGAATGGTATTAACAGAGGCGCACCAATAATAATGCGAGTTACGAGGCCGCAATGAGCCTTCTACCACAATCGTTACACTATGAGTTCGAAATACGCGTTTAGCGGGTATTTCTTTGCCGTTATTGATGGGTAAACGCCGGGGAAGGGACGCTTACCTGACCACCGGCTATTTCCCGAAACATCAACCTTTGCCTATTAGGCTGCCTGCGTACCGTAGGCAACGCGTTTATTGTTTATTTTGCGAGACAAATAATTTCGTTTCAAAGGGCTTATGGATCCTCGGAAATCCTCGAGATCGAGGTAAAGAAGTTGTACGCTCTACGATATTATAAAATAATGGCTGGTAGATTTTATAGCATTCGTGTATAAACCGAGTGAAGCAATTACCTTCACTCCTACGATACGCCGTTATATTTTCCGAGTTCTTACTTTCCGAGAAACAGTAAACAATATTCGAGCGGATTGTTCGAAAAATGTCTTCATCCTTAAATTCTCTATTCGTCGCTCTTCTCTTCTTTCATATATTTCCGTATTTCTTGATTAATCTTTTGATTTTCGATAAAAAGAAGTAATAAGTCCGCAAATGCAGTCAATTTTTTTTTTTCCCATAAATACGACTATCTCAGTAAAATTATGTTTAAGTTTAAAGGTACTGAGAAATAAAAAAAAATTAAGTGCGAAACAAAAAAAAAATATGTCCATCTGGAAGCCAATTTAATATATATGCGCTATGTTGGTTTCGAAGTTCTTGGAATCTGATGCGGAATTTACGGTAACGAAGTGAAGCTAATTTGTCAGAAACGCATGAATTATTTAGATGCATAAGCTGATCTAACAAGCTGTCTTATTAATATCGACCACGAGCTAATATTAGCTGTTAACTCGAGACTGGAGTGGATGCGCTATGCAGAATACATAATACCCGTTCAGTAGGATAATACGAGAATAGTTGAGACATCAGTCTCGAGTTGTTGAGGACACCGATGCTGCATCGCGTTGCACTGTTTATATTTGTCTACCGGTGACACTAATTTAAATTCCTTCGAGCCGTAAACTTTTCACGCGTCCAATGTTTCTCGACCCCTTTATCATACTAATGCGAGCGGTTGAAAGACGAAAAGGCGTATTTCCCAGCAACATGTTAAAAATTTTTGCCATTTTTTAGTTTGACTTTTTTTTTTTTCTCGAGATCGATAATCCGCATTTCTTCGACTGATTAATGATAATAATAATTAATTTGCACGAAATGAGGATAAAAAGTTAAAGCGAAGAATATACAGTAAGAAATATACAGTGAGGATAGATTAATGGAAAGGGGTGAAAAAAAAAAAAAAAAACGCAAAGTTTGACTAGAAAGATACGCAAGTTGGCACATCGGCGTTAGTTTTTATTAGCATTTCCGAAGGAGTCCTCGTGAGAGACGACTTTTCAACGACTCCGAGCCGTCAGCAATGTTGGCCGGGGGTCGATTCGACTGTGCCAAAGCCTGACTTCGAAAGAATGACTTACCTATACAGACTGACAGTATCAAAGTCGCACCCTCGTTCGCTTGCGGGCCTTCCCGCCCGTCTTGAAAACTTTAGCTCCGTCGTGTTTCTTCACTTCGGTTTCTCTAAACGAATTCGTTCGCAACGGTTTCCCCGAATACGCTATACAAAAAAATTTCTAAAGGGCAAAAAATGTTTAACAGTGAATTTAGTTCGGAGTGACCACCGGTAGCGTGACTTTCTTCGTCTTTATTTTGTCTTCACATTGAATTTTTCGCACGCCTGTAAACACTGCTACAGCTAAAGCTAAACACTTTCAACTCACAAGTGACGAGTGTCGGACAATTTTTTGCAACGATACCGTCGGAGTTTCCATGAATTAGTAACTAATGGTATATGCATGAGCCGAAAAAAAAAAACAAAGAACGGAATCGGAAAGAGGGGCAAAAGTTGGTATCACTTGGTATCACTTTTTCCTCTTTAAAATCTTTCTCCCTCAAGTATTTCACTCCGAAATCGCTCTATTCGTTACTTTAATTTTCAATTAGCCATTTCGAATTCCCGAAGGTCCGTCGTCGACGCGATAAATGCCAGTGAATAAATTATAATGCTTCCATTGTTTTTCCGACGATGCGATCCGCGCTGTCGGATGGGGTCGCCGACAAGAAATAAGGAAGTGGGGTGCGATTACGCTGCGCGCTGATTCTGATATTGGCGAGAATTGAAGAAGCTGCGATTTACAATGGACAGGGAAAATTGTTTCGCTATGCGGCACGTTAAATCTCCCGCTTTTTCGGGGGTTGAGCCAAAAAGCGAGGCTCTGGCGCAAGGCGAATTTTTCATAGACTGCAGAGTCGTATATATCGTAATAGCGCACAGTATGAGATGCGGCGCGACCGCGTGAGATAGAGTGACAGGCAGGAAACGGGCTACTCAGCGAAAAAAAAAAGAAGAAGATAAAAAGGTGGTGTAAATTAAATTTTATTCAGATTTATTCATATACGTTTTATATTCACGGGATAGCGATCGACAAGAAATGAGATTGGGAAATGGCGCGTTATACGACAGTGGAGTTCGACTCGGTGAATGCGCTACTGATGTACCGAGTATTTATTTCAATTATAATATCGTAAAAATTGTTTTCATTTCGATAAATCTTTCGTTTCTCCTTCTGCCATTTTTAATTATCGCTGCATTATACGTGCTTTAAATTTGTACTCAATAATTACAGCTGTTTTCGGGTTGTAAAACGTTTAATTGTTGTAATTCCATTATATATGTAAATTCATAAATTCAAATTCAAAAATCTATAAAAAAGAAAAATGCTTTTTATTAAAAAAGTTTTAGTCAATGAAACTCTTCAATGAGGATAAAAGTTGCGGGATAATTTAAAACCATTGATACATTTCGTGCGTTCCATTCATCCATTTTCTCGTAAACGTAAAACGTAGGAATGCTTTAGAAACTTTCCGCCAGGCGGTTCTCAACTGCCGGCCGATAAATGTTAATACCATGCGGGGAATATCTTGCAACGATTACACGGTACCCGAACGTGAAGACTCTTCAAACCGTCGATATATTTTGCTGTCGCAAACTCGAGGGAAACTTTGTTCCTTTGCTCATCACTTCTCGTTGCCTTCGCTCTTTCTGCTTTTTGCTTTTTATCCCCTTTTTTTTTTCTCTTCGCCTTTTTTACTTTGCCACTACGGCGCTCGAGTGAACATTTCAACCACCTCCCTCATCGTCAAATGCCAGAGGCAAAAAGATGAAAAAAAAGAGGAACAAGTGCTCTATGAGGTTCATCCCCTTTTTTCCGCGTAGACCCCTCTGGATAATACTTTAAAGCACTCTTCATTTCCTTTTCTCGTCTTTCTCTTTCTTCCGTTTCTCGGTTTTCCTCCACCTCTTTCCTAGCTATCTGTTCTTCTACTCGACTCGTTCAATTTAAACTCTCGATAAAATTAAGGATTCGAATTTATAGAACGCTTGCTTTTTTTTTTTTTTTAATTTTCTTTCCTCCCTTTTCGCGCTATCGGTGGCACCTGCAGATTCGACGATTCATCTCGTCCCGCGTATTGAAAATACGATTGCCTATATATTGCGGGCTTTAATAGATTGAGCTCTTCGAAACTCTCCTTCATTTGAATATTAATATACTGTACTGCACATGTGACGTGCTTCTCGGTAGTCAGATGAGCTTCGAGAGAATATCACACGAATAGTGAAGCGCGCACGATGAGGGTTGAAGTATAATGTCGTTATATTCCCCGCGGCAATCACGCAGGGGTGCTCGACTAGGTCACGTTTCTCTGTTGCCGTTCCTCAGCTGTGGTCTGGCTGTTTAGTCTGTGGCTTCTCCCGTCTTATTATATCTCACCTTCGGGGCACAATATAATTCGGTATAATATATTTCCACGTTTAAATGGACGCCCATAAGAGCAAATGTCTTGCACGCCGTTGGCTACTTTCGAAAGCCCGTCTCTCGAACGTTTTCACGAGGCTCCCTTTCGTGTTGGGCGTTAGTGGGCACAGGTGCCTTGACGAGACCCTTACGGTCCGTTCGCGGTGCCCTTCAGCCCTTACAAATGATTTACTCGTACAGCTTGTTTCGGCAACAATTAATTAAGAACGTATCGTTTAATAATGAGAAACGGTCGATGTTGCGTCCTGTGACAAAGCATTGAATTTAACACGCATGAAAAATCGATGCAGATATAAGTTAATTCGGTTTAAAGAAACTCATTGATAGCCATAAAAAAATCGGTTTTGTCGATGGGACAGTATGATAATTCATTCATTTAAGGTGATCATTGGCACAGACATCTTGAAGTTTTGAATTTCTTGGAAAGAGGACGCTTTTCCTCACAGTTAGTATGTATGTCAACATTATTTAATCGAAAGATCAATTCAAAATTTTTATATTATTTATAATAATATGGATATTCTTGTTTGGACGAAACAGACGCTTTTCACTCATTGCCACGATTTCGGGAAAAGAACAAAAAATTCGTCTTGTACCCATAAGAGCAAAGTTGTTGCCAACATCCGGCTCTATCGATTGAACCTGAAAAAAAAAAATTTGAAGAAAATTCACGGAATGGCGAGCTGAGAATAAAAAAAATCATGAAAAACTGTGATATTTGTTAATATAAAATGAAAAAAAAAATTAATGTCATTTAATTTGACGTTCAGTTAATAGAATATGATATTATCTAACTTCAGTCCAAATTTCAAGACAATATATAGAAACGTTCTCGAGATATTGTCGCGGAACCAGTTAAATGTGTCGTTTTTGGGAAATCGCGTACACGCGTCCAGGCGCTGCACCGCGCTACAGTTTTTGCTCTCCCGTCCACAATTCTAAGAATTTCATATTAAATTCGACTGCATCATATTTATAAAGGTTTATACTATTAGTATATGAAAAAAAAAAAACGATTTTTCCAGATTATAAACCTCGCTGCTTCCCTAATAAAGATTAGGTAAATCGCATTAATGCGCCTTAATAAAGGCTATTTGTCAATTTATTTTTTTCTTCGCTTATATTACGTTAGTATTATATTAAAAAAAAACTTTTCGGTTGGGGAGTGAATCATTTGAATTGTACCACTGTCACGTCTCTATCGTCAACGTTGCAGCGTCATAAGCAATAAGAAAATGTTACAAGAATACAATATCAAAAACCACAACGCTAAAAGCAAAAAGTTTCTTTGCCGACAAGCTGAGAGCTCGATAAAACTTTTATTTCGAACACTGTATTGCCGGAGTATAAAAGTTACTTTTTAGTTCTGTTGGATTCACTGCGTCTGGTGTATGTTGTAATAAAAAAATATTGTACATTTGTTTTAACCGCATGGGATTAAACATTTATTTCGAAAATATCGCGAGATGATGGTAAAGAGAAAGTAACAAAAGTACCCTCTTTCCCGTTTTCTCATTTGACGCTTTTTTTTTTGTCAGCCACTGTGTAACCGGCCAAACATCGGTCTGACATAAAAAATTCACATTTCTTCGCTTCTTAACGACCACGATATTTCCTATTTTGTGTTATTATGAAGAAAGTACGAGAGTCGCTTGCAACTCCGCAAGGAAAACATATATTTTCGTGCGAACGGGTCCGATGAAAAAAAAAAAAAAAGAAAAACCGGAGCGCGTGCTTGAAAGGTGTTTTTTTCGCCCATAAATATTACGACACCTGTTTGGCGGAGCAAAACGCGGCTGAGAGGCCAAACGGGAGCCTGCATACGACCCGAGCTATATATACGCTTATCGCACGGTCACAAGTGCCTCGTTATATGCACATTATATCGCGCATATTATATATAACGTTTGTGGCTAAAGTATGTCGGACATATAAAATTCTCTTCACTTTTTTCGCAACGGTACGCATTCGAAATATCATAGTTGCGGCAAGAAAAAAAGAAAAATCATTGAGTGTTCGCGGCGGCGCATTATTCAACAGTTTGATTTTAAATCCGCCTATTATCGTGTCAATAATAATAATTTTCTAGAAACCGTCGGAAAATATTGAAATTGTATTAAATGTGTGAATAGGAAAAGTGAAGCAGAAATTTGCGTTATTCAATAATCAATAGATTTTCGTATTCGTTTGAGGTAAAAATAATTATTAAAACTAATAACTAAACTAAACCGATTCATATTATCTCGAAAAAACTTCTCGTGTGTGTATTCGATATTTTTAAAACCCCTATGTTATTTAGTTAACAGGGATTTTCCTAAAAGTAATATTTTCCAAATCCGGATGACGAAAACTGGAAACTATTCGTTATTCATGTCGATAATAAAAAATATAAAAATTTGGAACACTGTACGATTCATTCGCAAGATTAATAATAAATCCGGGGATGACGTTGACGCAAAGCAGTACTTCTCGTCTGAATCTTTTTCGCGTTTAATTTCGGTGCAGTATGACGAAGATATACGAAATACGAGGGCAGAGGCGGCTTTTGTATTTCAAACGGATTAATCAAAAGCAGCGAAATTTTCACTATCTCGTTTTTTGTCTCGCCGACGGTCTCAAAACTGATGAGCTGCTTTTTCCGTAAAAGGAATGTAAATTTAAAATCACCTTGATATCTATTTGCTGTTGGATGCTGTATAGTATACAGCAGTTGAAAACCCAAATTCCCGTTATCTTCGAATTAAAGTGTTTATTTTTAGAATCAATTTTGGAGTCATTATTCAATGACACAGATTTTTTATTGATTTTTTGAGATAATTCTTGCTGATTCAGTATTCTTCTCGTTATTCCGATATCTACTAAAACAATTTTCGCCCTGATAATAATAATGCATCGTGAATCAGAGAACTAATAATTAGTTTGGTACATCCGATTTTTTCTTCGAAATTAGTTGTCGAATAGTTGTTACTTTTCCAAACGCATCAATTTTCCGGTGCAATGTGCCTATTCACGTCTCAAGTGGATGGTTGTCGTCCCTTTCGTTATTGGGTTCGTTCACATGAGAGTTTATCGCTATTCGTCGCGCTTGTCTCTGATATTAGGGATAAGAACCATACAACAGAATCAAGCGAATTTCTATCCGCATAGGTAAACTTTGGTGGTATCGAAGAAATTGCCATTTTCACGTTGTGATCGCAAGTAAAATAGCCAAAGTTTCATCGTACAAGTATACTTACCGTGAAATGGCACGTAACCGGTTTGTCAAAAACTTTGGAATAGCAGAGAAACAGAGAAAGCGGTGGAGGAGAAAGAGGAGAAGGTGAAGATGAAGACCAAGGTATAAGGGAAGACGAGAGGCTCCGACTCGGGTACTCCCACGGATTGAGCTCTCACGCTCGACGGCACAAACTCTCGCAAAAGTCTTGTTTCTGAAAAGACGTTTCCATCTCGTCTACAAGAGCTCACCGAGACAGCTCGTCGCGCAAGGATATATCCGTGGGAGGGCTGAAGTAGACGTCGTAGCTGGGCACTTGCGAGTGCCTCGAGAAAAAAAAAAAAAAAAAACGAAAGCTCAATTTTTCGAGAGAGATGGCGAAGATACGACAAGCAAGAAAGTCAACCTCTTTTACTCTCATTTTTTTCTTCTTGGTTAACCTTCACCTCCACTCTTCGTCGCCGCATCACAGTCAGCATAGGCATATAACAAAAATGCTCTTCTCATTCTTTCTGTGGCGAATTTTTTCGTTTCGTATAGTTTTTTTTTTCCTCCCCACTGAACTGCGCACAACTCGTGAATTATTCCACGTCCAGTCGACTGTAGACGCGTTTTGTTTTTAAAAGTCAATATTTTATACTCTTGGGAATAGCCGTGAAAAGCTTAACAACAGTGTTCTCGGAGGAGTTCGAATTTTTGCCACAGAATTCGAGAAACTTTTGGATACCGAGAATTCCCCAAACATTTTTTTTCTACTTGTCGGATGCGGTGTAAAGCTCTTTAGTGAATAAAATTGGGTAAAGCTTCTTAGTTTTTATTCCAAGCATTGTTGTTATAATAATAACGGGGAAAGTACATCGTTATGTATGCGCGACATCGGTGAGAGTACATTTAGTATGGATGCGTAGCGTCTAAGCATTCCAGGAGAAAATTTAGCTTCCGCGACGATCTACTAAACTTGCGAGATGCTGTTGCATTTCTCGTCTGTAAATATTCCTCTCTGGTGATGCAATTCGTCTTGAGCACTACGGTCCTCGAGTAAAAGTAGCTGCGGATCCATTGCTGTGAGTCGGCAGATGTACAGCACAATTCAACAGCATATGATATTTTCTTCTCCTCAAGTAGAATACCACTACACCAATAAATTTCATCTCTGGACTTCAAGATCCGCAGTAAACTGCGCAACTTTGTTGTATACCTGTACTTTGCATGGCAAGATATAGAATGGAAGAAGTATCCAGTATCACGTACCGACAATAAAAAATGTCAAGCATCGTATGGATGACGATACGCTTTCATGACAGAGAAAGTGGAGGAATCTTCTTAAACGGACAGACCATTATAAATGCCCCTCAAAAAATATCAATCTTCCGATCGCCTATATTTTTTCCTCTTATTCCGCCGCTCCTCCCTTTTTCCTCTTATTTTCGCCTAAGTGTCTCCTCTTTCCCTATAATACCTTTTTTTGTTTTTTTTTTTTCAAGTTATATCCATTACGATGAGACTTGCAATTCTTCCTATCGAACATTATTTTTCGTTTAAATATTTTTTTGGTAGTTTCAATTATGTAAAATTGCCTTCTTGATAGTTTTTTCTTTGAAAAAATGAAAAAAAAAAAAAAAATTGTTCGTGTTGAAAATTTCAACTTTTGGCATTTTGGGCAATTTTCACGGCTCCGCCACCTGGTGTGCCGATGTTAATATCAGATCGCCCGAACGTGCATCGACGAGCGAATAATGATTTTTCCAATCAAAGAACTAAGGCAACTCTTGAGGTAACTATTAACCAATTGGTATCGCTGTCACGACACTACAGATTAGTAATCTACGCAAATGTTGCACAATCAATAATCCGCGTAGTCTGCATCGCTGGAATATTGCGCTAATTAAAAGCGATTTCTCTGCACATATTGTCGAAACATTAGATATGAATTATCCTATATTGCGAATCAGTTTCTGTCGGACGTAAACGTTGATCCAATGGTAATCAACATCGGCGTCGTGTTGAATGCGGGAAACCAGTGGTACCAATGAAATAATATACTACTGGTGCATCTCGACGTGCAAATACTGCGTATAACGGTATTACACAGCAAATGCTATACGTATGTCAGGGGGTAGTGGTTGTACCAGCCGCAGGCTGGACACGTCCCGCACGAGAAGGTGGGAGGAAAGCCACCAAAGGGAACTCCGAACCGCGGTGAGGCAGTGCATTGAACATTTTGTTATCGGTTCGCCATGACCGCCATCGCCGCCACCGACACCTCGTCGACCACCTCGTCGCAGTGCGAAATCGCCAGTTGAATATAAAAATGTGAATAATGGGATGCAAATCCAATCCGTGTCGCGTCCACTGTTTCCTTGGTTCTCAGTCCTACGTGAACCGGTGTACTACTACCTTCGCGTTACCACTACCATTGTCAACGCAACACGTTCTCCGAGTTATATTGTCGGAGAGCTATCGTTCGTTCATGTAGGCGTCTGTCCTCCCGCTCTTGTTTCAACTTCGCCTATAGTTTCAGCGTAAAGTATTTACTTAGCTACAGTACATACGGCGGTAGAGTGCGGTGAAAAGAATCCGTGGCTAATGAACTATGAATGATATTGAGCAGAACAAGAGCAGAACAACGGTATTGAAGTAATGGAACTACTAGGTACGTGCGTCGAGTTTAGCCTCTTCAGGTCTTGCCATTTTCTTGTCTGGTTATTCATAACAGTATCGGACTAATGGCTATATTTGCCATGTATTCGCTTCAGGAAAAGCGTAATACACTGGACAAATCGTTATTTGTAAGACACCCGCGATGTATATGATTTTTAAATTCTGATTAAGGAAAGCATACATCATTTTTAACGGCCGTATTGGACCATTAATCCTATCAGATTCAATATTGTTTATGATCAATCAGAATTTATGTACAGGCAATTTCGTAAAATGACTGTATATATATATATGTATACATATATCTATCTCTATATCCATTGTATAGCAATTTATTTTAATGAGAAAATGAGTAACGCCTCAGGTCGAGATACGGAGTAGAAGCATTTCTTTAACACGAACCAATCGGACGGCCTGACGGATAGTACCCGTATACTTTATTCGACGGCCATTATCGAAAGAAAAATAGCGCTATACGATAAAGCAACGATCGACCCGCGGCGTATATTCCCGGAAAACTTTTCGATCAGATTTTTCATCCGCGTATCGAGCGTCAAACAAGTGGCGACTCCGATATAGAGGAAAGTTGAAGAATGAGAAAAATTAACGTCTCGCGAGGGTATTAGTTTCTTGCCGATCGTAAATCCTTGTATTAAACGACCCAGACGCGATCAACTTCGGAGGATTTTTGGATGTGCGAGAAAACTAATAGCCGAAGACTAGAAGCTCATGTGTCTGTCGTGGGTTACCGCGCGTTTGACCCGATTAATCATACGGCCGACTGCGGGGTGGCTAATGCCCGAAATTAAGTGCCACGATTACACGCTCGCATTCGCGTCGAGCTACCAACTAATGTCACGCGAAAACTCGCCCCAGGGCTCCCATCCGCGAAGTTAACTTTATCGCGTGCCTCTGTTCATCCGTGGCCGCTGGCTATGTTCCTGGATCATGGTTACGCTGTAACTCTCCTCCATACTTATACTACGGACACTATGAGGTTTGGGTGCGACACCCGCCTAATGGAGAATTCATATATTACTTTAAAAAAAGAAAACTTTTTTTTTTAGAAGAGCAGAACGCTATTAAGGGACTTTTTGTATGCATAAACCTTAATTGCGTAGTTTAACTTGACTACATTGATCCAATTTTTTTGGATACACTTTATCAGCGTAATCTCTCACCGGTTGATACTAAAACCAAAATGAAGTGCAAACATATAATAACGGATATATATTAAGCCGGAAGTAAAGTTTTACGTCGTTACGTTTATTGAGGACGAGACGAAAGCAAGTTTTGCAACTTTTGGCGGGTTCTTCATACCTTAATAACGTTTCATTCGCGTACTCGTAACCTCCGCAATATAACGTATTTTGTCGGGAAATTGCGCACAACGGAAAATTCATTAAATTTGTTTGACACGAAAACTTGAATATCTGCTCGGATGGAACGTTTGGAAGGCTATCAAACGACGATAAATGTATCCAATTAATTCCTTTTGATACTTTTTACTTTTTTGGTGAAATATCCGCGGCATTATTTACACCATCGTATAACGCATTTCCGCATTCACGTCGGAACGTTCACGCTTCGCCGGAATATTGGGTATTTTTCTCGTCTATTAGTTTTTTTCGTTTTTTTTTTTTTTTTTTTTTACTTTCTACGTATCGTTTGTGTAGCTGAATGTGGCAGTAAAACCGGATAGATAAATAGAAAAAGTGAGATGAATTTGTAACTCATTCGTTGAACTGGTCGATGACGCCGGTTACTCAATTCAGTTTCCGGTGGCAACCAATAAAACAGAACCCACCCACTCCCTCCCTCCTTCCCTTCAGGCCTTCCGGTGGTTGATACTATTAAATGCGGAGGCCCCAGTAACGTCACACCGAGTTAATATTTGGCGTGAAGCAGATATATGTCATCCTAGTATCTGTAACGGTGAAGCCGAGCTGTTCGAAACAATTCAATTAGAACACAGTACCGGCATTCACGGATTTTTCACGAATTCCTCTTCTCTCAATCCGCGTCAGTCTGCATCATATGCAGATACCGGTTAAAAATAATCCTGAAAAAGTCCACACATGACAGTCGTCACGCCCCGGGCGTCAACTCTTCGTGCATTCACGTGAAATCGTTATCGGTGAATACCCAACAGTTCACGTATACGGTATACGAAAAATTGTAAAAACCCAACGATATTTTTATACAGTATATTTTCATTTTGATATATTTTTTTTTTCATACGAAACGATGGAAACGATGAAAATGTGTAAAAATAAAAAAAAAATAGATTTTTCGACTCAGTTACTGCTTTGAAATTCTAAGCAAACGGGCGAAATCTCTTATTTGCATTTCCACGTAAATATGAAATTTGTATATTTACGCAGTCGTAGGCGAGTGAATAAATAAACTGAATAGCAAGTTACCTCTGCGTGAAAAATTCTCACTTATTATTTAATATCTAAAATAAATATGATTCGGAACACGATGATAGCATTAATTGCACAACTGATTGTACGGTGTCTTTCGCATCGGAAATAAAGAGATGTAATGTTTGCGATATTTTTTAAATTTCTGTTACAGAGGCACCAGTGGCATCGACATAGACCTTCGGCGAGTGGACATCGATCAGTGCCCATTACCCCCGGAATCTACGCAACTTAACATTTTTGCAGCTAGTGACAAGTGCAAGAATCGAACGACTGAGGTGAGTACAATAAAATTTTATTCAACGCGATGTTTTTTTTTTTTTTTTTTTTTCAATTTTTCTTTGTGGTTTTTTGCCCCATTTTATCTTAAGAACATAGGATCCATAAACTTAATTCCGACGCGAAAACGTATCAAATTTCACTTTAAAAAAAATATATATAAATTTTTCTCTTTTAATTCCAAATCAATAAATCCTGTCGCTTGGGCATTGAAAATTTTGAAAAAAGTCATCTCGTTCCCGCGCCAATTCTACGTGACGGATATCTATGCGTACGAATGGTATACAATAAATATACTGTACGTGGAAAAAATCAAGTCTACTTTTTACCGATTCTGTGCACAATATCGATAGATACATATAGAAAGACGGTGAAAAAAAAAAAAAAAATTCCGTCTGTCGCGCTCCCACGCTCTCTTTCATTCGTCTATATATAACAACGCCGTCGCAATTGCTCCAATACAGGGATCAATCTCGGTTCCAAATTGGCTCCTATATCGGTCAAATACCGATATCGGGGTGCGAGGCGCGTCGTGCCCTGCTGTCGAGCTTCGCTTCTCGACGCACACGTCGAAACGCTCTCTTTCACTCTCACCCCTTGCATCCCGAGTATATCGCGATATCGAGGGCTCTTCTGCGTATAACTCGTACGTACGTACCTTGGGACGTATATATATATATATTTAACGGCATCCCCTCCCTATTTTTACGTTCCGGACAGCCAATGAATTATTCGTCGAATATCGAGATTGATCGCCGATGGATATTCGGATTCAAAATCATACCTCACAGTACTGCGGTTGAAAGGGACGAGAGACAGACTACGAGAGTAGAACAATGAAAGAGTGGAAATAAAGCAGTATACCGTCTTCGCTTCTATGCACAACTAAATATTCAATACATCGCAATATCAACGCTATTCACAGTTCTCTACGTTCCGTTTCTACCATTAGTTGTTTTCGCAGATAAAAATTTCGGTGAAAAAATGTTTTGGATTGCCAACGAAACAACAATTAGTCTTATGAATGCGATTCTATCAATTTAAATATTACGAGAATCGAAAAAAAAAAAAAAAAAAAAATGGCGATCATTTTCATGCGTATTTTTTTACATTCGTGAATCTCGAATTATAATGTCTTATGTACAACTAAATATTCAATAGATCGCAGCCGATCCATTGTTTCGTACATTTTATTTTTCTATCGTCAGTTAATATTGCGCATAAAAGATCCAATGAATCAAAAAATTATTTTCAGATTGCAGTATCAAATTGATCGAAATATTTTATTAGGCAATTGAAAAAATCGCCTGCGGCGGTTGTCAAATTTATTTCCCATCCTTTGTGAATCTTAAACTATATCGGCTAAAGTTTTAACGACACACAGTATAGTTCTTTTATCGTTGGAATTTGATTAATCCGAAATCTAATTCGGTTTTATACAAAACACACTTAATTGGGACAAACGACGTAGTAGAAACGTTAACTGTTTTACCATATTGCGAGGATATTTGCAGACCGCTTGCGAAACTGAATTCACCGTGTTGATGAATAAAAACGAACAATGCCAACGGATTATGCACACATGCGCAGTATATGCACAGAAGCGAAGAATCGTATAAAGTTATTAAAAAGCAATTTATTTTTCATTACGACCGCGATATGCGTCCGGCGCATTTTTCTATGACGACAAACGGTGAGCCACAATTTGTTTGCAACAGCGTTGACTTTGTTTCGTTTTTTTTTTTTTTTTTTTTTTTCGGACGGTGCAAAACTTTTTCTCCAAGTTTCGATGTCCCTCGAAGCGATATAAAACAACGCTGGAAAAAGTAGAGTTGCGATAGAACATGAAACAGAACGAAAGAGCAGTCGAGAGATACTGCAACGATGCTGGTGAAACCTTTTGAAACTTTTCCTCGTCACTCATGTAAATTGTTCGACCACTATATCACGTTACTCTTTCGGTTCGCCGCGTCTCCTATATCGAATTTTTCACCACTATGAATATCTCACCATCGATCATACCGTCGAATATTTTTTCGTCGCGGCGACGGCTTTTTTGTCGTATAAACCGCGCGGGTTATAGATTATACCATCTCTATATGCAACGTGTCTATGTAATCGTCGATACCTTCCCACAGTGACCCAAGCGGATTGTATCGCAAAAATCGTAAAAACTTTATCGTCCTATCTCGTCGTCAAACCGGCGTTGAAAGCAATACTTTCGAACTTTGATGTAAGCCGGATGATGACGGGACGCAGACAGTCAGAAAAGCCGCAGTGCCGAACGCAAGTTGTATAGGTTCGCCAGTAGTACGGGCAGAGTATGAGCGGACCAATGCGAAAGGCAGAGCGCGGCGATGCTACGCTGTGCAACAAATAAATGATGAGATCACTCGCTACACCAGCGAAAAGCGATAGAGACATCGATAACATTATTTAACAATCAATTTTTTATCGAACAAACAATTGTCCAAAATTTGCATTATTTGTTTGTTCATTGCAAATCGTCGTTGTGTCGCCGCATCCATTAATTTTTCATTTACAGTGCGTCGCAATTCCGGGACTCGGATTTCGTCGCGGAAGCTATCGGTGTGTTTGCAAACGCGGCTATTACTATCCGGACACCAAGTCCACCGAGAGGTATTACAACGGCACGGTGATTGAAGAGGAGTTCGAGAAGTTGATGCTGGTGAGTTATCTCTACGGAGTTTCAATGCACACGAACTTATCACTTGGCAACTTTCATTAACTGTTGCGTTCCCTTGAGTAATACGTGATCGTCCGAGTTGACAGAGAAAAGACAAATACAGTTAAATCCCGAGCTTTGCTAATAAGCAACGCGTATACACAAGTGTCGTCCGCTATTAGGCGACATTTTTTACATTTTTCAAAACAAAAAAAAAATTGAAATTTGAAAAAAAAAAAAATTGAAAAATGATGTTTTTTATTTTATTTTTTTTTATTTATTTTTTCACTATTAAATTATTGTTATTTATAAAAAAAAGTTTTATTACTTCACAACGTTATTAAGAATCCGCGCGATACATTTTTTTTGTATCACACACAATATTTATTACTAAAAATACCTGTCGTCCGCGATTATTTGAAATAATTTTATCACACGAACGATCCATTTTTTTAGTCGCACGAGAGCGTTTTTTTTTAACTAATTTTCACGATAAAACGAACTTATAAATAACCTCACTGTTTAACCTTTATTTCGATCACTCATTGTGAGCGTAATATTCGCGGATATGGATATCACTAATTGCTGTATTCACGAACTTCCGCATGAAAAAATTAAAAAAACAGCCGAGCGTTGGTCGCTTGTACCGTTTTGTATGTACGGCTCACGCATGTGTTCACGTACTCGACACACAGACATGACGGAACATCGGAGAAACGAGACATACTGGAAATTTTTTATATCGCGAAAGCGGCGATTTTCCGGGCGACATAATCATAACTCATTATTGCGTGCACCGATTTGGCTGATTCGGGGCTCATTTTGAAGCTCGTATCCGATTCATATTATAAAAGTGTTATTAGAATTTCGATCCGATGTCTCGTTTCCGAGAAAAAAAGTATCAAACAGCAGGGAGAACGATATTGTGTCGAGACGCGACCGCGTCTATCGATCTCTTTATTTCTCTAAAGTTATAAACTATTTCCGATTAAATTAAAATGTTCGTAAGATCATATGAATCCTTCTGAATTCTCGAAAAGTTTCTTGTTGTACGGAAGTACTTTGCCGTATCAAAATCAGAGTGTTATCAGAATTATGTTCATCCGTCGAGTTCAGGTAGTGCATAGAGAGAGAGATTTCCACTATCTCCGTAAATTGGATTTCGCAGTCTCCCGTGAATTTTTTACAAATGCAAATTGCAAAGATTGAAGTGATTTATACTTGCAAACGAGAAAAGTAGCAAAATATTATCTCAGCTCGATTCTCGTTCGGAGATAAGTAGATGAACTAACAAATAACTAATTGGAAAGTCAACGAATAACATAGAAGACGATGAAGCGATAGCGTAGTCTTTCTCTTGGCTCCTCGAATTTTTCAATAATCTCAGCACTCTGATACTCACGGAGAGCGTATAGTTCGCCGACATTCTCTCTTAATCTCCATCTGTTTTCTTCTTACTCCGCTCTGGAATATTCTTGACGTAAATGAATAATGTGCCTTTAGCTTATCAAGTCTCGAAAATTAAGGAACTTCATATTCCACTTTGTCATTCCATACGTTTTCGGAATAGTTGAAGAGCCTATAAATGCGCCGGGGTGGCGTCGAAATGCTCGAACATTCATTCCGCGAAGCTTCCCATGCATAGCAACGTTGATATATCTATGCAATGTTATGCCTTTCTATACCTATATCGCACGGACCGAAAATTTGCGTGACTGTGGTAACTCAACCGGGGGTCGGGAAGAAAGGCGAGCGACGGGCGAATGAACGATAAAGTTTCACCAGAAGGAATACGACTTTGACGAGTATAGGAGAAAGGCGAATGAGCTTTCACCGGCGAAAAAAAGTGGAGGCGAAGTCTCGGCGAACTTCCAATACATCCACTCGCGCGCACGTTACATCAACTTTTGGCGAAATGTGCAATCGAACATTTTTCATCAACTCGGCGACACTGTTTCGTTGATGGCGTGGAGATTCTATTTTATATCGCCGCAAGTTTCGCCTTACGAAAAATAATTTTCTTCATCCTGCAAAAAAAGATCAAAGACTTTCTTTCTCGTTATTGTATCGCAAAAACTGCATTGAAACTTCTTGTCGCAAAGTTCAATGGAATATCGCAAACTTCTGAATCAACGAATCTCATTACTCGACGTCGAGGATTTTCGTACTTCTTGAACATGCGAAAATATTTGAAGGCTAATTTCACGTAAGGAACATTCAATCAATTTGTTCGGTAAGAAGTTTTCTTATAATACATATACGTTCGGAACTTTTTGCCAGATAATTCAATCAAGAAAAATTGAGTTCGGATTAGTCGAGATCTTGGATTGAACTTTACGCTTCGCGGAGTTCAGTTTTGTAAGCAATTTTACTTCATACTTCAAGTGACAACGTTTTTCTTTGGTAAATTACTAAACTTTGTTTTCAATAGAAAATTTCGAATTTCGTTCAATATCATTAATCTAATAAAAGAGTTTATATACATAAAGAGCAATTTTATTAGTAATAAAGTCGAAACAAAAGAACGGATAATAAAAATGCATATTTTCCCGCGATAATCCATTAAGCTGTAAGCTCTTCGAGTTTCTCCCACATGTTACTTATCTGTATTGCTGCCAGACGGTTAATAAGCCGGTCGGCGTGTGGTATTCTACTGGATAATATCGTCGAATTGCCTCTCGCGCTCTACACAATCGGCTTTTGGTTTATTCTTCTTTATGTCTTCAACGTTGTAAGTAACGCGACTATATTACGCAAACCTCGGCGAGCAATTCGGCTTATGTACAGACCGATCGTCGGCAATATCCTGTAGCAAATTTTTATTTTTATCGTAAGTACGACCGACATATATACTTCCGGAATAGCGGAGCGCGTGTCCCACGCCGCTAAATACCTTCGTCACGACTCGCTTTGCAACTAAATGGGAAATTATCAACTTTTTTTCGAAGCCATTTTCTTGCATTCGAAGCGGAAGTGAAAATCCAAAGTTTTATTTATGTAAAAAGTAAAAAAAAAAAAGTTTCATAAATCTTGGAGACCATTCTATTTCCAATTAAAAGTACGTCAGTCACTACGTTTAGTTTATACTTTGCAGCTTTTCAAATGGGGAATTAATTCTACCGTAGTGCACTACGATAGCAGCAACTTGTACGCCCAACTTTTCATCTGAACTCATATACACGCAACGTTAGTGTAGCAGTACCCTTCATCCGCAGAAGTGAGTTTCTCCAGGTAGAGTTTGAATCCCCTGCAAAAAACTCTAACGGCACAGAGTTCTTATACGTATATATATATATGTATATTCCTTATAAATTTATTGAACGACAAGATGCACTTTGTTTATTTGAACATCAAAGTGAAAGTGAAGTATGAAACATCAAGAAAATACTTCGGCGTTCAAAGACATCAGAGGTCTTATAGATTAAAAAGAATGCCAATGCCACGGAAATTCTCGACTTTATAATTCATTTGTATTAGGATCGCGTCCCCTTGAAATATTTAATTTCAAAATTTTTTACGAAAAATTTTCGAACTATGAGAGTCGAATACTTAAAAAAAAAAAAATTAATATTCACCAATATCCTTATTTCGAAAATTATACTTTTAATAATGAAAATTGATATCGTTAATTTGTGAAACCGTCTGCAGTAATCAATTTTTATTATCACTGAGAGATCATAACGATTGAGATAAAACTGCGACGTTCGTCAATCTGAAATTTTTTTATTTCGTTACGTATATAACGGATGAAAAGGGCGCTAAGAGCTTTATATTCTCGAGCGTCGATCAAAAAGAAGTATGGAATCTATAGGTATCACGAGAGATACAGATATAAGGAAGAAAGTACTGTAACCCCGACGAAGGGGAGGAGGAAGAGACAGCGTACAACTTTTACGATTGTGACACTGATTCAATAATGTCCTGGAATGAGATTCTGGTTTAGCCGAAGGCCCTGACGTTCCGGTAGAATGCGTTTCTTCGTTCTTTACCTTATATTCCACTATTCTCACTCACTTTCTCACTTCCTCGCGTCGTACAGGATTTTTCGTGCCGCTTGGCGCGTTCACCGTGCAGTTTGCTTGGCTACCGCTACCGTCAGCAGCCTCGGTGCCTCATATTGCTCTCATAAGCTTTCACGACCCGATAATATTGCCGGAGAAGCTATCCGGCTACGCAAGGGTATATAACGTATATTTCCGGTAGTTGCAGTGAGAATGGAAAATGAGAGTGAGAGAACGAGCCGCGCACGACCGCCAACGATGAAGAGATATGTCTGAGTTTTACGAGCGTTCGGTGGCACTACGACTTTCTTGATAATATCGAGTATCGATAGTCGGCACTTCAAAGTCTATGGCAATATACAGAGTGCTACGAAACTCTGATCCTAAATGAGATAATTATAATCTATTTGCACAAATTATAGCGTATCTGAACTTCCGGTGAATTTCAAGTCCTTCTTAAACGCTAATCCCCTACGTAAGGGATGAATTTCTATTCGATCTTTTTATCCAACCAAAGCTCAAAAAAAAAAAAAAAAAAATACTGCGATACATTATATATTCTGCGCAGCGCTGAAGCGCAGTTGATATGCAAGTTGTCGTCACCACATCCAGATTGACATCTTAACCCCATTATTATAATTTTTCATTACGTAAAAACGTTTTGGAAGCTTCAGATGACGCAGTTATCCAGTTGCGTTGTTAGTCGCCCGTAGGCGTACCGATTAATGTATATAACTGTGGATACTATACTAACACTATAAAACGTAACTGCTAGACGCGCGCGTAAAGCTTCTTCGAAGGCGAAGTCCCGACGGAAAATTTGAGTTACTAGTGCATGAAATGACTGCGTAGTGGGTAATTCAACGCTTCTGTTACTCCACTCGTTCGTTCGCTCGAGAAGTTTCAGCTTTTCCATCAGTGAGCAAAACGCGTCCCGCTGGCTACTCGTAGCGTATATCTTTTACAGGATAACCCCTCTCCAGTTTACTATCGTGTCATTCATATTTTACGTATTTATAGGAAGATAGGAAAAGGGTCCGGTAAAAGGGGAGACCTTATAAATTGAATATTTATTTCCAAGAATGAACCCCTGGGGATTGCGTCAGGTCTAAGTCCGAAAATTTCGATCCACTATATTTCCCCCTTACGTAGTATAGAATCCATGTGATGGTCGAAAAAAAAAAAAAAATTCAATAAGACCACTGAAAAAACGAGCATTTCATTGCGTTAGAGCTTCCCGCGTTCGTTTTCCTTGATTCGTAACGATATATTAAATTATTAACAACTGAAATATTGCGCGTTCTAATCCCGAAATTTCTTTAATATCGTTAAAACACCCCGCCGAGCGTAGTATTGGTGTCATGTAAAGCTGTTCCATTAACCCATTCTCAGTGGATAGTCATCATCCTACGAAGTTCCCACGTCCACGAATACGTGGTCGCTATTGCCTCTGTGAAACCCGTAGACTACGTGAGACTCGACTGTACGTAAACCGCACGTTTTTCTTTCTTGCCTCATTCGCTTCACTTTACTGAGTTTTACGAGTTCTCGTCGTACGGAGTCGTCGTCTTCGTCGTCGTTGTCGACGTTCCCCACGTACAGCAGAAGCTTGTTAAGTTTTGCGGAAGGAGTGTCGGACGCGGAGATCGAGGTCGGCGGACGAGTTCCACGGTTAAGTGCGCCGCGTCCAGGGCGACGAGGGGACACCGAGAATGAACGGAACCTGGCGAACTGCTCCAGCAGCTACCCTAGACTTCCAGTCATTCTCAAAGGCGAAACGGCCGCCACTTCCTCCCCCTATGTGTATGTCACCGGCGCAGCCTTTCCTACGCGACGATCTGATTTTCTATCTCGGTCACTCGGTACTCTACAAACGACAAACTCTAACGTCGGAGTTCAACACGAGTTTGTTGTTGCCACCACTGCTGGTGGCTATTGCTAGTGTCGCCGTTGGCTTCTCTTCCTGCCCCGGTAACTCTCGTCAGCTTAATTATGTACTTTCTCCACCGTCTACATACGTACTGAACTATAGGAGTAACCCGCCTTGTCCGGCACACGTGACCCGGTGTACTTGCCACAGTTCCTCGTTCATTTGGCATTTCATTGTGTGAGTCGTACCGTACGAGTATTATTACGCATATGCATTATTACCCGAAGCTGCCAGACAAAATAACTTCATTTTGAAAAAAAAAAAAAAAATCGATAGCCAAGAACATACTTTCCGGAGTTAATTAATGTTTCGGCGTAACTATTCCCGAGACTAATGTTGATACTGAACCAGTTTCCACGGTGCAATTTTTTGTTTACATGGACCAACAGTAATTACATTTTTCTTAATTACCCGAAACACTGGAGAGAAATATTTCCCATTTTTGCATCATGTCCCGGGAATCGCACTCGGAAAAATCCACAAATTACGGCGTAGGCGTATAATTATCGTTTTTTTCGTTAGTAATTATTTTTATTATCGTACGACAAGGGAAAAATGTTCGGGTGAAAGAATTTTAAAATGCGAAACGCTTTTTCCATAATTGCAAATATTCGGCTAAATTCCGTGACCGACGAAACTACGAACGAGAGAAATTTTGCCAATTGACTCGTTACATTAGTTACGAAAGAGAAAAATTCAGTGAAAGATTAATCGAATATTCGTAGCACCGCCATATCTATAAACCGATAGGTCGACGGTGGAATGAGCGTAAGAAATGAGCTTTAATGTAGTTGATTATGTAGAGTGGAAAACGAAAGAACGGAGAAAGTTTGAACTATTTTATTAAAAGCTTTTTCGTTAGAGAGATATGAGAATATAACGCTGCAGTCGTAAGTTCTTGGAAAAAATTAATTCCCGCGTTCCAGTATACTATTAATGCAAAGTCCACTCCGATATGAAATTAATAACGCAAACATCGAAGAATATAATTTTTTTTTCCATGCCGTTCGTCAAAATAAATTCATAATTCGTCAATTAAATTTAATTACCCGAGAAGTTTCGAAGCCATTAGTATTTTTTTAATTAAATTATTTTAATAATCGGCGAAATGAAAACGAATGATATTTGGACGCATTCACGCGACTCGCTGATCCCGTATAGACAATTATCAATCAAATTGATAATGAACTGTCGTTATTATAAATATCCTTTTTTTATCGATTTAGAATTCATTTCAATTGGCAATCAATTTTTTTTTTTTTTTTTCATGCATTTTTAAGCGATTTACTGCTATTAATTGGGGCACAGTATACATTTTTTTTCTCAGTGTTCAAACAGACGACTTTGAATTTTCAAAGGACGCTCAACACTGAGAATTTTAATGTGAAGCCGACAAATTTTATCGTCCGCGGAAGTGTTCTTCATACCCTTGTGAAGCTTTGTATTGCCCGACATTGACATTGTGAAGCAACGCATTTTGTTTGTGACGGAAACAGAACGAGGAGTCTAAGAGACTAGGAAATTCTGTGACGGTATATCCTCCAAGGAATCCGTAATTTCTACTAGTTTCTTGCCTCTTGTTCCTGTGAGTACGAGCTAAATGACGTCGCCTCCGCCCTGGCCGTCATTTGCATAAACCGAACCTCCGGGAACGAGGGCCGAGTTAGCCGCTCTCGTTGCGCACTCTCTATACTGTGGTGTGGTTCTCCTCCCTTTGGTTGCTTCCTCTTGTTTCACCCACTCTAAAGCCGCGAAGGTACGTCCCTCGAGGAGGCTTGTGCCTCTCTTGTTGTCTCATTTTCGTCGACAACCGCACGACAACGAATGCACCGACCGCACAAACCGCATTTCAAGAATTCCACTATATTTCACACATCGCAAGTAGCAGCTAAAAAAAAAAAATTAAAAAAAAATGCTTTTTCTGCGTTTGTTCAATTCACAATATTTCAGGAATATTAATAATGGTAACGCGTATGAATTGCTTTCAAATTAATAATAAGCAAATGAATAATTTATCACAGATAGATACAGATAAAAAAATTGTGGAAAAATGATCATATCTACGGAGGAACAATAATTAGATCGTTGATGAAAAAAAATACGCAAAGTACTCATTGGGTTGTTTGCCCCGAGAAAGTGGAGTTATAAATAACGAAGTCCTGTATCATTAGCCTTAAAAAAATTGGTAAACATTTCGGAGGATATTCCTCTTCTCTATCGCTACGCGTCACTCACATCGTACAGGTTGCGGAATCATCGAGACAACTTTTTTTTTTATTACGCGAACTAAGTTTGTTGAATAATACGCTCGGATCTCTGGGATTCTTTACATCGCGACGTATATATCAAGCTGTTGCTTCTACCGTCAGTACTGCTGCTCACCTTGTATCTGTGATTTCCCACGAGGCAACGATGAAGAATAACACGTCGTGTTGGGACATAAAACTAACATAAAAAAAATAAGACGAGTATTCGGGTTCATCGGTGTTTTATATGAGGTCCTCTTCAGCGTGTAATCGATTTTTATACTGTCTAAAAATATTTTTTTTTTTAACTTCTGACGCATTTTTCCGTGTGGAATATTAAGGTAGTAGTAAAATAAGCAGCAGATTCGTAATCAGTGGAGGCGAAATAGATCGCAATTATCTCCAAAACGTTTAAATAGAGTCTATCGTTGCGGTCATTTTTTTTTATTGCGCCGAAAGTAGCGATTTCCGGCATTTTCATACAGTCGTATTTTTGGTTTTAATGGAATCTCGAAAAATTCCAAGTGTCTATCATAATCCACGGAGAAAACACGCGACATACGGTATTCGACGGAATTTTAGAATATACGAATAATCCCGCTATTTTAGTACGGAATAATCAATGCTCCAAATTTCGGTGTCTCGTCGGGTCTTTCCCCCGAATTTCGATAACGCCGATGGTTTATCGACTGTTCAAAATCCGACTAGAATATCCCGCATAATTCCGCGCGAAGTTTCTCTTGAGTGTTAGCTATCGATTGCGGGTTGCAGTAACGACGTCTCTCCCGGAATGATTACGATTGAAATATAAGATTATATGAAATTAGGAAATCGCTAACCGAGCGAAGAATTATTGCCGCTGGAATCGGGATAATCCTTAGTCGTTGGTGTGCTTATATCCAAGCCAAACCGCAGTGCTCGGGGTATTTGGCACGCTGTACAATTTCGGATATTTGCCCATTCCTACGAACTAACCATCACCGCAACCATTCGAACCCTCATCTCCCGCGAGATTATTACGTGTTGCTGCCTGCAGCTCTCTAGTAGTTCCGCTGTCCTCCGAAAGCTTCCTCCTGAGTGCTTTGCATGCAACTCGTCTGCTCATATGAGGATATCAACCAAATATGCAATAATAGTGATGAACGCGGGTACTTCGGCTGTATCAAATATACTATTAATTGGTCGGATTTAATTTCGCATTTTGATAGAACGCATAGTTTCATTGCGAAACAAATGTTTACCTTTGCTGATTTTCATTATTAACGAACATGACAACGTTTTAATTACTATTGGAGATATGTCTTTTTTTTACGCTCTGTTTCGTATTATATCGCAAATCCAAAATTTCCGGACTTATGAAGACGGAAATCCTATTGGACGAGAGCCCGAGAACTCAAAGAAATAAAGGCAATTATGAGACGAAGAGATTACTGTTGGATGAGTATAATACTAGTTGAGCTTTTGGAAAGCGTCGTTCATTAATTCCTACGCAATTTTGATGGAAAGTGAACTAATGTATCACAAGAACTGAGATCTTGATTTTAATAACAGACACAAAGTGTTCTAAAATCTTCGTAATAAATTACAACCGAACGTCGAGTACAATTTCCCTTCAGTATTCCCTTCGAGTAAAAATTTCCCTCCGAGTTCTCGAATTTCAAAAAACAGAATACATCTGTCTTTGGTTCTACGCGCGTATAATGATGATGCCAATTGTGTCTCGTTAGGAGGATAAGAAGTAAAGACCTCCACTCAATAATTCACTTGTATTCCATTCTCCTAAATCTTCCTTGCCGTTTGGAGATCATATCTACGTTCGCTTCCTTCGCCAACAAAGCTACTTCGGCCTCTGCATGACAAAGTTTCTCTCGAGTCGTATAGTATACCCAAAGCTCGTATACATTCGACTCACTGATATTCACAGCCTGGAACAATGAGCATAGAATACTTCTTCCTTTGTTCCAGCGAGTGTATGAATATAGTTATAAGTTGATAGAATTCGAGATGATACGAATTTCGGAGAATTCTTAATCTCTTCAATCCCTCTTCTCAGTCTTCATCTCTTTATCTATCGTTTATAACGGTTAGGAAACATGGAAAATGCACAGAGAGAAAAATGTAGGAATGGTTAGGAGACTCGAATCGTAATGGTGGGAGGAGAGCAAAATCTGGAACTTTGTCCAATATTTTGATGGAGTATCTCCCAAAAAATACGAGTCTGGAGATCATTTCCATATTTTTATCTCCCTGTGTGCATCGAAAATACTTCGACTACTCCAACTCCGTTTACGCGCATTGCCCATCAACGGATTTGTTCCTCTCGTCGATGTATTGTAATTGGTTCTCCAATGTTTCGAGTAATTTATACTATCATCACGAGCTTAATGATTATAGTAACAATCCCAGCGGTTGATTGATCATCATTCAATTACTGGGCGCGATCGAGACCATTGCTATTCTCTCATTAGCGTTACCCGAAATTTACCGTTAACGTTGCGAAATACCACGTTCGCCGCATCGTTTGCCCATTACATCGGTTAGACACGCGCGTGTCTAATCATCACGAAATTTGAATCGAAATTATAGGGTTAAACGAGATAACTGCGACAGAGTATATTTCGCATATAAATGAGTGTTTTTTTTTTTTTTTTTTTCAAAAAAATTATTTAACTACGGAGAAAAAAATTTCGATCAATTCCAACCAAAAAATGATTCGCCTAATCGTCAACCGTAGATAAAATCAATGAAATCAATTTACGTTAAAAGTAACAAAAATAGCTTTCGAAATCGTATCTTCTGACGGTGAAATAAAAAAGTAATAGTTGCAATATGTTGTTTCTATATAAAGAAAGAACTGTATAAAACATCTAATGAAACAGAGACGATACTCCAATATAACAGTATATGGACGATGGAGCTGACATAGCCGAAAGTTTCTTACTTCACTTACTCGTCTTCGAGTCGCCAAGTGAAAAGTGCATTCGTGTTCTTCCCATACGCTGTTTCTTCATCGCCCTCCTATCCCGTACCGGAAACTCTGTTTCTTATTTAATCAACCGTATTTCCGGCAGGCTGAAGATAGCCAATATGGCGAAGACGGAGTTTTCGAATGTCTTCCGTGCGCCGAGGGATGCGAGTATTGCGAGGATGGCTCCCCTTGCGTTGTTTCACTCAATTGGCTCATGAGAACTGCTATCCTGATCCTCGAGTGCTGCATCATCGCGTGTCTTCCTGCAGTCATTCTTTTCACTTGGAAGTTCGGCAACGTCAAGGTGAGTACATCTTCAATTCAAAATCTATGCGATTGCGTGCTGCGAAATGGAAACCACGATTTTTTAACGATGATGACGGGTGACCATGGTCAACGCATTTGAGATAAAATTCTCTCTTATAATTACATAAGTAACTAAAGATCTGCAAAATCAAAACACAAAAAAAACTAAAGATCAACATAATCAACAAAAAAAGTTTGTTGGCATCTCTTGCGGACAATTTGCATGATGCATTTTCAACGGTAGACGCTGTTCTTGGATTTCGGTTTATTGAATTGCCATCTGTCTCCTTTGGAAGCAATACAGATGATGATGATGATGATAATTAGGGTTGTATGGTGCTGCAGTACAGTAAATTCGCAGAATCCTTCGCTGAAACTTAGTAACTTTGACGTCTGCAGAAATAGAGCTAATTGTGCGATGAACGTAATTGTCACAGACACACCGCTCCAGGTATCGGTAGTTGTTTGTTATATTGTCGATCTATTGTGGACGTAATTGTTTTGGCGTTTACGAGCGCGTGCTGCTACCGAGACAAATTACTGCATAATTTACACGCTATGAAACTTGTCCGCGTGCAGCAGCGGCCAGACGTCCACAACCGCACTGGCAACAGCAGAACAGCCCGTGGAGCAGCGTAATACCGATCAGCATTGCGCAGTGAATCGGCTCAACGTCGGCCCACAGGCAAACCCACCTCCCATTTCGCGTTTCACACGTACATTATTCCATGCTACACCGCTGTTGATGGCGTGCACGCGCAGCTTTCGATGCTATTGTGCCGTTTCTACACTTTACGATTTCCGACTGAAGCTTTCGTGCCGAAAAAGTAGACCACGAAAGGCGCACCAACGGAACACGGTACCGGAAGTTCAATGCAACCCGTATATATTAAAGTGCAGTGATTCTTGGATTTCCGTTGTTTCTTCGCTTCTACAGCTTTTTTTTTTGTTTTCTCTGCAACTTCCATGGAATCACGTAAATTCATTATCAGCAGAATCGCACGCGGCGGCACGAGACTAACGCACGTGCAATGGTTATTAAAGGCTTCCATGATATTACTGCCTTTTGTCTTAACAATTTACGATGTTTTTTTTTTAATTATCTTCAACAGTCGGTGATATTTGATTGATTATCGTTTATAATGAAATACAATCATTAAAAATGCGTATCTTAATGAAAATAGACATTTTCACAAAGCCGTCTTTGAAAAAGAGGGGAATTGCCTCGTGGCGAGTCGTTCGAGTCGTATCATTAATTTTGTTTTCCCAAATCGATAATCATGCGACGGAAATTCAATTAAAAATATAATTAATCGATCGGATCGTTGAGCTTCGATACACCATAGAGTTGGGATTATTTAGCGCAAAGTCCGGGGAATTGAGAAATTTATGAGTAAATAATAATGGTGTTTCCCTTAGGGACCCCCGAAGCCTTTATGAAATTACGCGCGAGTTGTCGCTGGCAAAATGTTGACGCTTCTAGTGTGCTTTGGCAATATTCCAAGTAGAGGCAATAGATAACATTTAGCATATAAATGTCGCTGAGGACGTCGTGTGTCCATTGTTCTCTATATATTTATCGCTGCGATATATATACAACAACTACATAATGTACGTACATGAAACATCGAGCATAATGTACGCGGAGGCACGAGGTACAAAATTTTCGAATAATCCACGAAACTTGTAACAACGTTTTCGCCAATGCAATGTTGGATAATGAATGTTATCGTCGATAAACATCGACGATTGGGGGGGAGGGGGAGGGGAGCATCGAAAGGGGAGTTAAACAATTCAATCGCGTATGCGTTTTTCGAGAGATGAAAATTTCAGCATTACCGTATGAATTTATTACGTATTGACCCGTTTTTTCAACAAACACTTTAAATGATCTTTAATCCTTTTAATTTATTGCATTGGAAATGCGCATCGTAATAATGAAATATGTATAACTAAAATTTTGAAAAGACAATGTAACTTTTCATATTGCGCACGTATAATTTTATTTTTTGAAAATTAATTCATATAAAAATATATATCTACCGATTTGGTCTCATGTCTGAAGAGCGCATGCGCGATGAGTTAAGGTGCGCTGAGCCCCGTTATTTGACTTAAGTCCATCAAAAGTACGAAAAAATCTTAGCAAAACATTCAAAGGCACGAATCTCATTCGACAATCAAGCGAGTCAAGGTTGACTGTAGTTAACCTTGTCTGAGTTTAGATCGCTAAGTGCCGATAGCACCACGCGATTGTTCTAAAACTGCTTAACCTTACGTGTGCTTCCTTCAGTCAATAATGTACCCGGTAACGAGATAACTATATGAATTTCCTTCAGAAAATACAGAATTCCGTCTCCTTTTAACTCTGTTAATTCTGGCGGCTGTTCGTTTTCATCGTGACAAGCAATTTCCGCGTGTAAACAAAACGTAGAAAACAGGTTGGTTAACTTTAAAATTGGTGCTATGCGGTGAGGCTATTCATAGAGTTACGTAACGAGAACAATATTGATAAATGGATACAAGCCATTGAACTGGCCGTCACCTAATATTGGTTAATGTCTCTCGAGAGTTGGGTTACAGTCCAATTAAGAGTCTTCTATCCCTTAGGATGCATTAACCCATAGAATTTGGTCAATAGGGGCATCCTGAACCGGATAGCAATTTGATCGCTCTGAGCTTCTCTCTGCATGTGTGCTGTATAAACAGTAAACACCTAAATATTGCATATGTCCTCAAAGTGCACCGGTATAGTCTATTTGTGTAATGGCCATTGGCATGCGATCGCCGATGTAGCTTTTAGCAAGGAGTGAACCAGAGCATGACAAGCCAAAGTTCGGCGTTCAACAATACACAGATAGTATTCTACAACATGCTGCTCTCGGACTAACCATTTGCAAACATTGAATCAGAGGCCCGGAGGCTGCGCCGGGGAGGGCTATTGGTTATAGACGGCATGCGGGTGAGTGAGATAGAGAAGCATTTAAAGAGCTACCGGTTTAGTCGCGATAGCATGCCGACGAAGAACATAGGATATGTCAGAGTAAGCGAATTGGGGACGGGTTAACGGCGAGCAGAACCCGAATAGCTGATTTCCAGTGCGGAGGGCAGCTTAACCCCTTGATACACAAGGGCCTCTTGTACAACACGTACACATTCGACACGCCGCTTATAATCGCGAAGCTTTTCCCTCTCGTTGCACACTGTACGCGCTTTAACGTGTGGCCAACATCTGATCCCTTCCTCCCTTCGTATGACATTAATTTTATCATCGAGTTTCGTTTACCCTCACTAAATGTACGTATTTGCTACTAATTGCCGGCGGCGAAACGCCACCGGGCAAACGTAACACTCGATGAACCAACCCCCTTCATTCGAAGCTCTTTCGTTCTGTTTAACTCTTCTCCCGTTTCAGACTCCCTCTCGACTTATGAGCTAATAAATTTAACGACCGACCGCAATTACCAACGCGAACTACCCGTATATATTTTCTCAAAGCGCTTCGAGAAACCGAGAACCCCTCTTACGGCGTAGAGAACGTCTGTGAATTCGCGAGGTCGACGGGGTAGTTCGCGTTAGGTCATCCGGCATATTTCATCATGCTGTAAACTATGAAATCTCTGAGGTTTCGTCGGTTGCGTTTCCATTCATCTCGTTTCGGGAGGATTACGTAGTACGTGCATTACGATGAAAAAGCGTAAAAAATTGAAGGAGAAAAATCGCGGGAAAAGAACGCAGAAGATGAAAAACAGGTTACGGCGGCGAGACATTTTGCTCGCAAACAAGCTCTACAAAAGATTACTTTCGTTTCATTAAAAAGGGACTTTACGGTCGTCCTCGAAGCCGCCTTGCGAACGATATACTACGTACCTTAAATAACTGCGGTGTAGACCGACGATTTACGTTTTACGATGTTATGTTTCTATGCTACTCACACCGTTGGCACGTCCATTCTTCTTCCCTCTCACGCTCGCCCAGAGGCTCTCGACGATACCGGGATGAAGATGGGAAACACTTCATTTTTTTTTCGTTAAATTAATGAAATTATGCTCGAGACTCAAGAAAGACGAGGGTCGATGCTACGATACACCGAGAGCCAACCATATTGGTTTATCGTTCGAAACACAAGCCGATTTATAGTTCGAAATTTTTTTTTTATATGAACCTTAATCATGATACTGAAAACCGATTTTTATTTCTCGATCGACCGTCAAATAATTTGTCGACAAATTTTTTTTTTATTTTTCCAAATTAAAGAAAAAAATTTGCATGGATTTCATTTTTTTTTATTTATTTATTTTTATCTAAAATTAAGTCATTTAATACAGCGGCCAAACGATAATAAACGATTCTCACAATGATTACAAATTTTTGGCGAAAGTAAGAGACTTCATATGTTCTCATTTTTCCGATGTGCATTCGTCCTGAATAAATGAAAATAGCTGGAAAAAAGGAACATACACCGCTTCACATACTCGCGTCTGCTTTTCCGTGAGAATTCTCGACGTCGATGTCCCTCCGGCATATGAATATTTATCAAGTTCCTGATACCTGCGATCCCCGCCCTCTGTTGCGGTGCACCGAAGTCATGACTTCTACACTGCTGAACACAACGGTATAATTGTGCAGCGTGCGTATCTTCATCCGAAGCTCATCGCGTATGCGCAACATACGCGATCCACTCCCCAGAGGAAGTACTTAAAAAACATGCGGTTGCGTAAAGCTCCGAAACGGTAGACCGCTAACGGCACTCGTGGTCTCGTGAGTTTTCAACATTCGCACTGACCTAAAGTGGGAATCTTTCTTCGAAAACTCAGTGTTGAAAACTGACCGTACCTCGTCCAGCGACGCTCGCCATTTTCGCTTATTCTCGCAGCTTCTCATCGCAGAACGCGGGTACATAAACCATTCACATCAGCATCGCGAACTCAGCGTCCCCTCTCTGCGCTCCGCGTCTCTGTGAGAGAATTCCGAAAGCAGACCGAGCGTGCGATTACTTTTTCTTTTATTCCCTCCTGCAGGCAATGTGTCAAGCCTGCGAGGTAAATTATTTTCGTCTTATTTAAATACCAAATACTGAGCTCTAAGCTCGAAAAATATTATGAAGCAATCTCGCTGACGGCTCGCAGTCATACAGCGGAATCTCTTTCGTTTTCTCAATTCTCCGCGTCGTTGCGCCAGCGGTGGATCAGCGAGCGAAAAAAAAGCTCGGCGAAGCCAAAACGCATTTGAAAGTAGAAGGAACGGTTCAAGCTGCCCTGTCACGTTTCGGTAAAAGTACGGAGAAAGAGAATGTAATAGAAGTAGAGATTGCAATCGCGTGACCGTTTCTTTCTATTACATCGTTCTTTTATACTTTTCGTTTTGCCCCGAAACGCTTTATACTTCACATATATATACGCATTCTGTAGCGGACTACGAGAACTTTCGGCAGCTCTCGGGTCTTTCCTTTCTATCTTATTTTATCTCTGCGAGCAAAGATATAAAGAACCTTTTCTTCAACGTATTTTAGAGCTTCGCGGCAGTATTACTTTGTAAGCTGAATAGTCATGAAACTAAAAACATTCCAAAGTTCTGCATCGCTTCGCGAATCTGATAAAATGAATTCATTCCTAACCGGAAATTTTCGGCCCGACAATTTTTAAAGTGGATGAATCAAGCGGATGTTAAATAAAAAATTGTCTGTTGGAGACGCAATATTTTCGAAAAAAAATTCTTGGAAGCTGTTAATCAACCGGATACAGTTTATATTTGATTTTCACGAATTTATCGTACATCGTCGGAACTTGAAAAAAAATTTAATTGAAAAATTATCAAGAAAAATTTTGTGGAAATGTGCGAACAAGAAAAAATGGTACTTTTTTTTTTTTTACTGTGCAATGAATTCTGAGGCTTCAATTCCGTATTTTATTCATCAATCGACACAGTTAAAAAGCAAAAAGTTGACCGAAGAAGGAGCGTTAGTTCGTTCGCGATAAATGAATTCGATATCGATGTTTATTTAACGGAAAGTCAATTAACCGTACTATTAGCTTTCATTAACGGCAAAAAGCTGTATAAAAAGTTCAAGAAGCATGCAGTTCTCTTCCATTCATTGTGGAGTGAACCTTTAGCTCGGACAATATTTCTACCATCGGCCCAACGTAATTTTAACATCTCTCATGTTCTCGTAATAACGACTGAACTCCGCGAGAACTTTCGACCCGCCGTGTCGTTTCCATCTGCTATATACGTATTCTTCGTTTCGCTGGTGCACTTAGACGGCAACAGTCGTCGTGAAGCGTAATCATGCGGGAAAATATGGATGTGAATAACGGCAGAAAGTTGCAACGATTACGCGATACTCTTTTGTCGTTGTTGAAACAAAGCCCTCGAAGTATTGCGTATACTGAGGTCGACCCAACTTTCGCCGCATCTCTTTCCCGTTTCTTACGAGCATTTTAACAGTCTTTACTTTTTGTCTCTCCTTCGTAGTTCCCATTTAACTATCCTGTCTACTCCCGTGACAAAGCCCCTTCGCTGCCCTCCGCAAGCCCTGTTATCACTCCGCGAGGATAATGTTTAAAAGCTTCTAAAGACGAGTCTTGCCGACATTCCTTAATTGCGTTCGACCGTAAGTCGGCAGAATCTTTTTTACCGAGTTCAGCGATGATGAACTGTCGAGTTTCTTGATGGACACTTCGTGCCGTAGAGCTGGAAGCCCATCAGTGACTCTTTACTGCCGTCGGTCGTTGCACTGAGCTTTTACTACGAATGTTCGTTGTCGTAATGCCCTTTCGAAATAGATAAACTGAGTACTTAATTTCAGCGAAATCTCTTCTTTAGAAAAAAAAAAAAAAAGCTTTCGCGAAGTTTCGTAAGATTATGGAAATCCGATAATCGTTTAAACGGCTCATTTTTTCCCAACAAGGAAACGACAAAACTTTTTTTTTTTTTTTTTATTATCGTTTCGTCATGAGGTGATAAGACGCGACTAGCGACCATGCTGCGTACACCCGTTATACCTGCAACACAACAGTTCTGTATCTACGGTTGCAGCGTCGTCAAGAGAGACATTCCCCGGGTGATACAAGCGAACGGGTGGGTTTGCCGAATTCTGGAATTTATCCTTAGTGTAGGACGAGATTACGAGGAGCTTCCGTGGCTCGTTCTGGCGGAATCCTGTGACTTCGATAGTGTGTAGCGATACCATCTTGTGACTGTACAAGCTAACGGTGTTTCGTATGAACAATCGACCGAAACCAGCTTCGCGTCTATGTGAGAATGGAAGGATCTCAACGTTCCGGACGCGTTCTTGCGAACGTCTTTGTCATTGGGGAGCGCAGGCGTTATTGCAAGCGAGCAACGAGAATCCAGAAACTGAGATCCCGGATTTCCTCTCGTGGAACAATATTGCCACCGTGGCGATTCGGGGTTTATTGGAAAAAGTTTCTTGTGTAATCTCAACCTCTTCGATCCGTCATCATATATATCCTCAGTTGTGTAAAGAAAATAGTGCACTGTAATGAAGACTCGCGATGTATATACATATATATATATATGTACATATCTTTGGTCCAATACCAGACGGACGTGTAAATTGCGACTAAAATCAGCTTACACGCCCTTCTGATGTTGAGTGACCACCGGCATTCGAATTTCGAAAATGCAGACGGTACGAAGGAAACACGAAAATATAGGGCAATATCTGCTCGGAACCGGTTTTTGCTATCTCGTCTGGTCATTCAGTAACCGGCATTGATTTATGATACATACTTCTTATCCCCGCGAAGTTTCCTGAGAGTGTTACGAAAATGAAGAAAATCTCTGTAGGGAGAAACCGAAATGCAGAGGAATGGTCCCAAGGGCACTTTGAAAGGCTGCTGTTACTGCCACCACTACTTCGAAAGCCCCTACGGTCGTGCCAGTGACCGAGAGAATCAGGATTTCCACTTGGCCCAGTCAGAGCTCAGAATTTCTGGAAATTCTCCTCTCTGTTGTTGCGACACCGAAAAAAAAAAAAAAAAACATCGTAGCAGGATAGATGCAGTGGTTTTCCAAGTTATTCGGAAAATCTGTAAATTTAATTTCGGCAAATTTTTACTACCCGGTAACATGCGGAACTTGACAATTTCACTTGAATTTCGTAGTTTATTCTGGTGGCAAAAAATATCGGAAATGTCGAAAAACCAAACGATAATACATACGGAAAAATCGATTTCTCCTATCCAATTATGCAATCAGAAGTCGCGAGGACATCATACTATCTATATATTTTTACGCGTTCGTCGAATACCGGAGCTAAAATTAGTGTTTCACGTCGCAAAGACCAATCGGACTTCAGAGCCAATCAATTTTTAATTAATAATGCTGTGATGTAGAATTTTGAAAATAAAGTCAACCGAAAGGTGAAGCAACGATAGAAAAAAAAATCTTAGCCGCGTTTCTACTCGTATCGGTAACAAAAGAATTCGAGAGGCGAAGATTTTCCGATGAAACTTTTGGATGACAACGAAAACGGTGAAAATAACGAGACTTCCGTATAACGCATCCGTTTTTTTCCCCGCGGGCAATCGGCAGTTCAAGATATTTCGATCTTATTTACTCCTGAAACACAAGAGACTGATAGAATGTACGTGAAACTAACAAGAAAACATTCTTGTATAACAATATCGAGAATCGTTAGACTTCCGCGCTGTCGATATTTTTTTATTTTTCTTGCGACAATTTTGTACACAATTATAAGGAAATGTTTTCTACAAGAATTTTCTCAAGTTTATCATCTCAGTATTTATTATTTTTCCTCCAATTGAGTGGAAACGCGAGCTTCAGGGTTCGTTATTTCTCCTCCTCGGGGCTGTCGAATTACTCTTCGAAGCGGATCGAGTAGACTACTGCACCCGATGGCTGCACGATTCATCAGCGTGTAGGCCACTGATTTCAGCTTCTTCGATACCACCCCGGAGAAAAATTTATAAACGATGTGCTATTGTCGGCTTCGCTCTTTCAGCAATTAATCATAAACTGTTAATTCTCCTGCGCTGTGATGCAATTTTAAGTTAATATTATTTGTTTACGATCGATCTGTCATTTTAAAAATCGATTCCCCGTCCGTTGCGTTTAACGTTAATTTCTAAAAAGTTGGTATGGAAAAAATGTTAAATTCATTTTTTACAATCGATTTTCGTATGAAAGTTTTGAGATATAATTTTATGCAAATAATAAACTTCCGATCGTTTACTTACGATGCAAACTTCCGCTTGTACTTCGATGCAATTATTCGAAGCGTGATGAATTCCAACTGACCTGTCGGTCCGGACTTCCGGTGAATGTGAACTCGTAATTCATCACGAGACAAATTTTACTCCCCCCCCCCCCCCCCCCCCCCCTTAGTCGTAACCTCCTGTTGGCAAGAATAACGATCTTCACGATCTATAAGAAATATGGTTTTTCATCATCCTTCGCCAACTCCACGATTTTCTCCGGCCTAACGACAACCACAGTCAGGTGGAGTCTTGACTGACTGCATCCATAAATTCTCTCGCGCACGCCTCTCTCAATCGTTCCTTCGTCAATTTTCCTCAAAACGCTTCCGGCGCAGGTTGAGCCAACGGCGAAATGCCGAGATTACTGTGGAGATCGATTGGCACCGGCAGTTCTATCCTTCTGTTCCACTGCCAACTTTTTCCTCAGGTACAATTGTCTCTGCAAACTCATTTTCTAGACCTTCCAAATGCTCCGCAAAAGTGGTTTTTGCTCCCGTATTCGAGAAAAAAAGATTTACGACGCGATTTAAAAAAAAAAAAAAAAAAAATGTACGATGTCCGTTTCGGGTTTTATACTCGTCGCATTTAAACGAGAAACTGAAAAAAAAGTCAGTTAAACTCAACAGAAATCGTGGATTGACAATATAAGATTTATTAAACAGCTTAGCCTTGGATTTCATTAAATTCCGTGAAAGAGACGGCGCGTTTTAAGATGCAAATAGCCATTCATGAAATATGGTCCGTCTTCATCACATTTTTTCTACACGAGTTGCGCAGATCTTTTTTTTTTGTTTTGTTTTCTCGAGTTTGTGAGTTCGTGGACAATTCGTGCGAAAATCCGGCGCATGAATCTTTGGCGCAATAAGGGTGACTGTTCGCTATTCTTTCTATTCCATTATTTGCCGTCTCATTTCTCGCGATTCCACGAGACGACGAGGTCTACGCTTTGGCGTCTTGAAATTTCCGAAGAATCTCACAAAGACCGTAACGTATATACAAGACCAGGTCTACGAACGCGGATTAGCATTCTTCGCGTCGAACGATTTTCATGCATTACCATTCGATTGCCGAGACGTAGGCGTGAACCGTTGCCGGGTGGAAAGAGAGGGGGTGAAAGGTCTGAAACCTTGCGTCGGTCTACGGGTACAATCATTCCTATACATTCCAACAATGCGTTTCGTTTGAATCGACGTACAGCGTCGAAGCGAAGCTGGGAACGGCGAGTTAAATTGAACGACACATACATCGCATATAGTCTTCTGAATAGAAGGATCGAGCAAGAGAGAGAGAGAGAGCGAGAGATAACGGGGCAAAAGCACTGAATCGTAGAATCCATCGTATCCATCCCCCTTTCCCGTGTCGCATACTAGCTTTCAATTTGTCGGTACGCGCCAGTATCACGATGTATGGCTGATCGATTTATGCTCGTGGCTTTGCGTACGCGAATGGATGAACGCAGATTCTGGGATACGTACGGCCGTCTGTTTCCATACGGGACATTGACGTGTTCGCATACATATAGACATTGTCTATAACTTATTCTTGGTATAATCAAACCATCGTTAGACCCGGTCGCCAGTTTAAACGAACAAATTTACGATCGCGAATTAAGGTACGCGGACGGTTCGAACGCGCGGTATCTATGAATCTATACATAACATCGCGGGTTTTCACGCGGAACAAACGAAGCTTTCGAACGATCTTATAATCCCTTGTCACAAGCAAACAATAGTTGAATCACCGTTTAATTTAATCCATGTGAGGCGTTTAATCAATGTGAGGCATCAGAATTTTGACATTTCGATTAAGTCTCACGGGGTTTCCGAGCGTTTAATTTACCCGCAGGTCGATCACAGAAAACATGGGAGGGGGGGGGGGGGGGGGGGAGCGTTCGGGTTCACAAATAAACGTGACATACATCGACTGGAAATTCCAGAAAATCGACCGGTGGGCGCATTGTGCGTAAAAGACTCCACAGAGAAATCGGCCTATACATAGGTTCGACTATTATACGCACTCGTGTAAATATTATATGCGGCGCTTGTGGAATAAATAAATAAAAAAAATAAAAATACCTCATACCTCTACGTGCAGCTTTCGCGTGCAGGCGACGGGATCAGGAGAAAAATTTGGTATTCAGTAGAGATAACCGTTCGCATGCCGCGCCATTAAAGAGAGTAGAAGAGTTATTCGAGAGAAGAGAGAGTCAGAGGACAAGAGGAACAGGTGTTCAGCTGTGTCAAGGGTCGAGCGTAGTTTTCACTCGAATTGACGACGCGAACGAGATCGGTTTATCGTACTCCCGAGCGTGTATATCGTTCTATGTGCAAACATTTTTTTAATTATAAGATCGGAATATTTGGTTCCGAAAAATTTATTAAATATCGGTAATTAATAAATACATTACAAACTCTTTTCCCGCGGCATTTCACGAAGAAAAATTCGACGGAATTTCAGCATCAATTTATTTTCATTGTGTAAAGCAATTATCGAATTTGCTGACAAATTATACCAGTCGTGGAATGCATGGAAAAGTGATTTTCTCCCACGAATGATCGGAAACAAAACAAAACCGATCAAAGAGATTTGATTTCCACAGTAATTTACATCGTTCAGCCGAACAGTTCGGTAAATTTCTATAGCACTATATTTTGATCGATTTTTTTTTGTCACGTCATCGAGATAATTCGGTTGATTTCTCGGAACATTTGGCACGATGCACCGCGTTAAATAATTGGCATAATAAAAGCTGACGAGTTAATTAATTTGCTAAATTTTCATCTCAAAAAATCAACGAACGGGCGAGTAAGACGAGTAAAACAAAAATTCATATAACTCGACGTATAGAATAACTCGTCAATAGCGGTACTTCTATAAAAAAGAAAAAGGTTTAGTCAATCGCGCGTATCGGACTATTACGGATAACCAATACATGCATCGAGTAGCACTCGAAGTTGTAGTGTGTACCGTAAAACTAGAAGAACAATACATTCGCAGATATGTCTACGTGAAACTAAATTTGGCTAAAAGCACTTCGATGTTTCAGCCATTCAGCGATCGATGAGCCGAATGCAAACGTTAAATCACTCTCGGGCCGGTGGTCTCGGTTCCTAAATCTCATTGTTTCACAGGTATGTATGTTGGAAGCGGTGGCACGTGGGGGCGAAGGATCGTGAACCACCCCTTCTCGCCACCTGCCGGTTAGAATTTATCGCGTCGCAGCGGTTGTCGGTTGCCGAGCTTGCATTCAACCCCTTGGCGTTGATCGATTATATTCCCGATTTTCGTGAACTTCTCCCCCCGATGTATCTTCAGGCAACGAAGCTTAAAGCTTACATACGGAAACAAAGTTACTTACATTAGCTTTAGATTGTTCTTTTGTTAGGTTTCCCATCACATTGAACTCAAATCCCCATAGCTAATGGTTATTGATTAGAAAAGCTTCGACTCCCTCCAATCGCTAGCGTCGGAAATCCGAGCAGAAATTTGCAAATACCAAATATTGAACGTTTGCAAGATAATTTTTCTTACCAAATTGAAAACATTTTTTTCGCTGTTGACCTCTCCTCGACTTGCTTCGCTCGCAGCCCATTTCAAAAGCTCGAACGTGTACCAGATTGAGTAATGTCGCATCGCATCGAATAAGAAAGAAACAGCGAAAGGATATGTGTGGCGTACGAGAACGCGCGGTTGGCAGAGAACGAGAGAAATAGAATGCTGCAAATCTTTTGTAGTCTCGAGTCTCGAAAAATGTAAGAAATACGTGATCGGTGTGTACAAAACTATATACGATAGTATATAGATATATAATGTTTCATTCGTGATTCTTATTCTTTCGTTACCTCTCACACACTATTTTTTCACTTTTTTTTTTCTTTCTTACGTTGCGCCATCGATATTGCGATAATTTTTATCGAAGTTGCGCAGTCGAGTTTATACTTCAAGCGGTTGCTTGTTATCGTAAAATTTCATATATTTTATACAAAAATTTGTCGAGCGATAAAGAGCCTATTAAATCGATGCGCCGTACAGAAAAATGATGAAGTGATTTTAGTTCTTTATGTATATTCCGATCAACTGCGACGAGTCAAGGGAAATAAAGTGTTTAAAAAATAAACATACGACACATCGGACGACTTTATCTTTCGCGAATTTCCGTTTGTCGAGCGTCGGTTTTTCTTTTTATTTCTGTATTCTCACATTAACCGTCGAGAGGCGAGAATCAGTATTCGCGGCTGCAAAAGCTCTCCTCAAAGCGTAAGCGTTAAAGCGGCATCGGGTTGGAAAGGCAGGCCTCGGGATAACAGCGCTTGACAAACGGTACTTCTGCAACTTGGCTTCTCTGTCGTTCACAGCTATGTTAAGGACCTCTACGCGACAGAGAGAATAGAGTTTTTTTCTTCGTTGTTTAAGTCTGAAACTTTCGACTGTAGCGCTTTAAATTGTTATTGTACTAAGAATTCAAGAGTTCACGCGATGTATACAATTCTCAACTTTGCCAGTAAAATTCGCTTCTTTCATCTTTTTTCTGTCGTCGAGATTCACGTCTCTTCTATATCTATTTCCATGTGCGTATGGCTTTCATATTATCGTTTTGCGTAAAACATTCCGGCGTATGTAAAATTGAAGTGAAAAAAATGAAAAAGCAGCGAAAAATGGTCCCGAGATAGAAAAAACGCGACTTTTTTTTAATCATTTGTTCAGTCGTCACTCGAAAACCCACTTTGTTACCGTCGGGTGTTAAGCATTTTTCTAAAAACTGTTGAAAACAACTGTGGGATGCGAATACCCATATAGACGAGGAGGTTTTTTTTATACTCCGTGTTTTCGTCTTTTCCGGTGCTAATCTCCGAAAAAATGCCTTCTCCGCGAGCAAATTAAGTTATTTACATATCCGTACTGTTCGCTGAATAATGCAAAAAAAATGTTGATGCAACATTTTGAAAAAATTTATTTTTCGTAGTTTTCGCTTGTATGAAAGATAATTTAATCGGTTACACCATTTTTTCGCAATAATATTCGGATCCTCCCGCAAAGCGATTAAAGCCGAGTGAGCGACCTCTGCAGTAATGACTCTTTACAGATGGGAGTTGTAAAAAAAAAAAAAAAAAAAAAAAACTCGAGAAACCACTTGGCTTTTTGCCATTTGCGCGACGTTATTATTTTATTTTTAATTTCCTTTTTTCATCTCTTGGTAACGACAGCATTGAGGCGTCGGAGGGCGTTAAAATTTTACTGACCGTACAACGTACATTACAGTCTTTCTGTCGTCAGCCTTCCTGCTTACCGCGTGCGACTCTCCCTCACTAGTTTTCTTCTTCTTTTTAAGTCGACCTCGTGTACACCGTTGAATAACACAGCGACCAGTGTTAAAGTAAAAAGTATAGCGGTAGCGAACACCCGCAGTTGCGCCACAGAGTCGTGGGCCACTTTGCTGAATAAAAAAGCATCTAAGGGGATGTAGTCTCGGGCTTTTACAGTGCCAACTCTCTTCGACTGGTGCTATACGAGAAATAACGATGGCTCTTCGAAACGCCAATAAGAAGTCACGTTCTGGTAAAGCCATTGATGCCGTATCTTCTGAAAATACGAAGAGCTCTCCGGTGGTTCGATGCGTTCTTTAATGCGACGTCGAAATGTATCAGCGACGACCGGATGAAAGAACCGGAAGACGAGGTGAGACGAGAGAAAAAGAAAAAAAAAAAAAACTTGAGAGGGAAGTAAAGTCGAACGTGTGTGAAAACGTTGTCGCTCTCCTGTTTCCGGTTTGAAGTGAGAAAAATGCGAAGAAGATCGAAAGTTCCCGACGGAAGTCAGTATATTACGTACGTCGGGCTTTGGCGGGAACTATTCAGAGGGGACAATCCTGAGATTTTCCTGAGTGAGCTTTTTATGCATCGAGCGTGGAAAAGCGGATGGAGCGTCCGAAGAAATGAAGGAACGAAGAAAGAATCGAATGAACGAGACAGTAAACGAGAAAAGAGTTAGAGAGGGGGGTGAGAGAGAAGAAATACGTCTTTTCTTACACAATAGTGCTCCATCAGCTATGCAAATCGATTCTTCTCACTCTCGAATTTCCACTCGTAGCAGTTTCTAGCAAAGTTAGTAAAGTTATCGAAGTTTGCGTGCAAGCGAGTGTGTCCTTCATCTCGATATTTTCGATTTCTTCGATCTTTTTTTTTTCTCTTTTTTCCGACGACCATTCATTCTTGTTTTCAACTGATCGTAGAAAGTTCTCTTAGTTAGTTGTTCACTCGCCCGAGATTTTCAATCACAGACCAGTGATGCATGAATCAGCTTCGGTAACAAAGTAGGGCATCGCTAATTGTAGCGACTTCCGGAAACCGAAATATAGTGACAGTAAACTTTCGTTGCGGAGTTTTCAACAAAAATCTTCCGGTTTTCGTTTGTGTTTTGTCGACACAGTATATCACAAGTATTTCGAATTCTAATAGTCGTATAAATTAGAATTCTATGATTGAGTAGTATGAAATGACCTCGTCATTACCATTGTTATTATAAAAGCAATCGCAGAGTTGAAATTCCATTTTCTATCCGCATTATCAAACTTCGACGGTAGTTTTCGTACGAAATGTTCAAAATTACGCTAAATACGGAAAGAATTAAAGTTTGTGTGCGAATAATAGTCGATTTCATTACGAATTCAAAAATACAAAGGTTCCGAGAAATACCTTTGCATAGAATGTGCTGAGAAAAAAATGAAATCGAGACCATTAGCACGCATCGCTACAAGTTTCATACTACTATCATTACATTGTGAAAGGAGTTTTAAAAGGTGTTGCAAAAGTTTTTTTTTTTTTTTTTTCTTTACTTTTTTCCGAGACTCGCGATGTACTCCGTGTACCGTTCATGCGCGACCTCCTTCTGGTTTCTCTTCGTTCTCTCTTACTCCGCCAGTCCTCGAGCCAAGTTTTCTTCACGCGAATATTCACACGTTCACGTATCGTTGGGGAATTCATCGCCAGAAAAACTTTTTTTTTTTTCATTCTTTCTTTTAGACTTTTCTCCACTTAGCATCGCAGTGAGTTCTCTCTGATTCCGCTCTTGGTAAACCCATCTTCCTTGGATTATCGTATTTTTTTCTCTTCGTTCTCGTACCTCTCTTGGATTCGTTCCAAGTGTTGTCCGCAGAGCTTTGCTGCATGGTTTCCCTGAGCCGTTATTAATCCCCAACAGAAAAGTAGAAAAGAGATGTATACGTTTAGGTCGGATATGAAGCTGTAGTCACGCGCTTGTTACATCCAGATGTACGTGCGATTCATTGCCAAACAACAATATTGTCTTCCCGTCTTCGCGTTTTCAAAAAAAAATATAAAATATTTTTCCTCGGAATTTTCGTAAAATATTTATACACTTGTCGATTAAAAATTACAAATATATGCATTCCTCAATTTCCGATTCGTTTAGAAATAAATAAATAAAAAACACCCGCATTGCCGGTTCATAATTCGTGGCACGATTCTGCCGCCATCTATCGGTTTGTTGAGTAATTTTCCTAAGCGTACAATAATCGAAGCGTTGCCTTGTTATGAATTCAACAGTCTGTAAACATCGGCGTTCTAATGTCAAATTTCTTACTGCCAACTATATCACTGCACAATTAGGAATAAAATGGCAATTAGACGATATGGATACTCCAAATATGCCTTCTATGTTCCTGTCGCGATAAATGTTTGATACCTGAAACCACTGTACTCCTTTATCGACTCTCTAAAAAGTATTACAGCCACTTCCGGCCTCAGGAAGTAGGCCATTTGATACACAAGCCTCGTGTCGTCGGCGATGTGAACGAGTACTGGTTTGGGAAACGACGGAAGGCCGTAATGTACCTACGTCCCGAAATTACTTTGCCTCCCGGTAAATGTCGTTCAGCCCAGTCGTCAAGTTCGAAGGGAGAGTGAAAGCTGAGAGGCAGCTAAGAGAAAACACAGCGAGACGAAGATAGTACACGCGCCCCTATTTAATTTTCAACGTCGGGCGGAAATTGTGCCGCCCCTTGACATTTCGACGAAATTATCGTTCGCGGTAGAGGGAACCAGAGAGGAATGAGTAGTACAAGTTCGTGATGGGTCTATGAAACGAAAAGACGATGCTTTCCGGCACTCTTCTCCTTCACGAGATTCAGCCCTTCGTCCCCTTCTTTCTCATTCCAACTGGCTACAAGGATAAGATATCCTTGCAATACGCGTAGACGACAATTCAGCGACAGACAACGGCGTAACCGCTTCGCTGCTTAGTTAGAAGATTCTCCGCGATTCGAGGGTCGGTGCCAAATCGAAAAACTTGCTCTTCCTCGGTAGATAAACGAGCTCCAATCTCATCTCCTTTCTCTCAGCTTCCCGCGCAGCCAAGCGGGAGGAGTTACTGCGGAGCACCAGAGTTAAAGCTGCGCATCTATCAGTCTACGGAAATTTCGTAAACACGTGTACATCATACGAAAAAAAAAAAAAAAACAAACTTTGGCGTATTATTGGCATCTTAATAATGCAAAATTTTTATTTCTGGCGTTTTTGGTACATTTAGGATATAACAATGATGCACCGATTTATAACGCGCAACCTGGAATTTTACGATCGCGAATTAATACATAAATAATCAAAACAATACGCGACAGGTGAAAATGCTCTTTGAATTCACGCGAGTTTTTCTGGAATTCCATCTAAAGGCTCTGCGAAAAAGTCCCGAAATTTGACGATGGCGACCAGATAAAATATCGTGACCCTTGAGATCCATGGACCGTAATTTTATCCCGTCATTCAGGGATTCCGGTTTTGGGTTACAAAAGCGTTTAAATTGAAAGCAGTTTTCTTTCCACCCATTTATTCGTATATTTGAGGTGTTCTTGCAGTAACTCGCAGCGCAGTTTCGTTAACTTCCGGTATACAATGCTATTATATACGTCGATGTAAAAATAGTAACAATTGAAACTTTTATGTTTTTACAATATTAGGGGAACGAACCTTCGTGGATAAAAAAAATCGTTGCTCGTGAAAATCCATGCGAACCAAGAAACAGTATATTGCCATTGTAAAACTTCTGAATTTCAGTTTTAAGTCCTTTCTCCGTAAAACAATTTTCGTCGTAATTTTCGTGGACAATACTATAACTACCCGATGGTAAAAAAAGTTATTATTGAGTTTCTTTTGTAGAATTAAAACGTAAAAGAGAATTTCCGATGCAATTAACAGGGAAAGAGTGAGACGCGGTAAGCGCGAAGTTTGTCAGGCGCTTCGTCAAACTTTTGACCCGACCTCAAGTCTTAGGCTTCAAAACCTTTCTCGAGTAAAGGTTTGTTGGCTTCTTGTCCATTGTAAACCTCGAAAGAGGCTAAAGAAAACATTGGATTTTCTCGACACTGGTTAATTAACTCAGTACCATTAGTAACTCGTGGATTTATCGCTGCGGAGTGCACTTACGATGTCACTTTACCAGCGACCGTTGAATTCTTTTCTCGCGCACCTTTTTCGAAACTTTATTTCATCCTGTATTAGCTCTTGTACTCTGAAGGAAGTCATTTAACTGTGTGGTATATCAATAGGTTACGAAGTTACCTCGTGCGAAAATCACATGGGAATTTCAAGAATCCTCCACTACCGGTATTATCTTGAGACTTGGGGGTTGCATAATACATGATTGGTAAAATTGTGTCAACGAAACGTGAACGGAGTTTGAAAAAGTGTTCTTAAAATTGTCTCACAGGAGAGTCTTAAAGCTTCGACTATGCGGTTAGCACGCACTCAGCAGCAGCGCATGAATAATACAGTATCCAACCGGATAAGTCATCCCGACGAGATGAATTCTAAAATGGCGACCATATAAGGCGAATAACACGAATCCAACTTATCTGCCATTTCTAACCTGATTGGTTAATTTAGATCGAAGTTAGCTCGTTATTTGCTCGTCTACTTCAGCAGACTGTTATCGCGTCGCGTACTGTAGGAAACCGTTGTCTGACCGAATGTCGACCGTATCCACTGTCCAATATTGTATAGCATTCCCAGCGTCTAACAATTACTGGCAGGGCAGTCGGTGTTCGGTCCGCTATTGCACACAATTACTGCCACCAATGCAATGGAGTGCACAGTGGCATTCAGTGCGTAATGCTATGTTCATCACCCTGCGACGCATAACCCACGTCCTCTCTCCGTCCATATACGGTAACAGAAACAGATATTCGCAGATGGAACGTATTAGGAGTAAACCCCGCGAGCTATCGTGATCAGCCAGGCTGCATTCATCAGTTACGTACGAGCAAACATTAACTGTTATCATGACTTCAGAGTTATCAATCATTGTTCGGTTTCACGGCCATATCAGCTGAACAGTACTACTATACTCGGCGTTAAACTTATCCCGTCATCCCTTGCAAATCCTCCCGATTATGCTGGTTGGGTGGGTCGTTAACTGCGATTCGCGTTTGCTTTGTACTCGTATCTCTATGGTATTTATACGAACGTCGATAGCTCTCGATGTACGTTGGTGATGCACAAGCTGCAGTGAAAACACATTGTGCCTCAAATGAGCGGTAAACTAATAATGCACCATTTCCGTACTCATAGAGGTTCAGTTTCCTGATAAACATCGCGGTAAACCTCGACATTTTTTTTTTTTTTTTGTAAAATTAGATTTTTTTAATACTTCGATCTTTAACGATAAACGCTGCGCAATACCGTGATTAAGATATCACGTCTGGTAGTTAGGGTGAAAAATTTCGATCCGCGGCGTTTTGCTAGCGTGTTGTATTTAAAAATATTTTTTTATTGATGCTACCGTTCGATTTGCGATCGAAGTGCGTGAATTGGAAAATGCCTTTTGCAAAAATCGGATGGTTTGTGGGGTTTCTTTTTTGTGAGCGAAAAAAAAAAAAGACTGAAGCTATTACCACGTCAGAAAGGAAACTTAACACCAAACTCTACTCGGTAATTAGAGTTTTGTTCCATCGTAAAGTTGACCAGCTTAGTACGAACGATCGAAGAGTTCTTCAGCTCGAGGGCCTGCAATACGATCAGGTTGAACCACGGAGATATTACGGAACTATTAGCGTGTAACACGGTATAAATGGATCCGGAGATTAAGCTACTAATGCACTTAACTATTTCGAGAAGTCTTTTCGTAATTTTTCCAAGTGCTGACGAGTGATCCTACGGAAGCGCAAGTGGACTCCACTGATTATGCTAAATACCACCGCGAGTTTACCTATGTATACTTCCAGTATATACTAACCATTTGCAGTAAAATGCACTGATAGACCGTGAAATTCAGCGATTCCCGGTTCTGAAGAAACTCTCAGTGAGCGTTGAGAAAGTTTGAAATGTTTTTTTTTTTTTTTTTCTTGTCGCACTTCGTACCATCTAAGTTTCTTCGCTCTCCAACTTTTTGAATACTCTTGAAATTGAAATGACTCATTCGGCCGATAGAAATGAAGAAAATGTTCTTTACTACACCCGTCACGGCTGGCGACTGGTTTTATCCTCGAATTTAATTCCAGTTTTACTCTTCGAAATGCAATCCTTTAGGAGTTACGTTTGTGGGTGTAACCGCGATACTATTCATTCTATTCAGCATCGCAGCTATTGCAGAGAACGACACGACGAATTCAACTACGTATCTGCTGCGTAACTGCGGCGTACCTTTGTGCGTGGACTAGTCGTGTACTACGGGAAACTACACTCAGCACTATAATTACGTGAAACATCTGGGTTATCGTCCGTAGCGCCCGTACGGGCGTTACTATCATCGTGCCGCGTCGTAACTGCACTGAGCACAGAGAAACCGCAGAAGCAGATACAGTGAAATTCCTCGATAGTTCATCCCCTTCAGTGCCAATTTATCTCTCGATAATCTCCATTTTCTCCATTGCCTTATCGACTCTCGAATGCGATACATGTACTATTCTGATTGATCTCTAAAATAGCTTAATTAGACATTCGCATCAACGCGCGTCTAAAACTATTACGGAATTTAACTGTAAACGCCAACAGACGACTAACACGCAACACAACTCCAACTATTGTTCTGTGGAATTTCAGTGGCGAAATACGCATCATGGCGTAACGTTTGGGCGATACGGGTTTCGGCAAACTGTCGACATCAGGTCCTATCGTTTCGAGCGCTGAGAATAGGTTGTTTCAGGAGACCGTATTCATGGTACAACGCATTCCACCCATCGATGCATACGTACGAATGTGGAAATGCGTATAGTATCATAACATAAATGTCAACGTATCCGTAACGTTACAGTAATGATCTGTGAAACTGTGGACCGTAAATTTGCTGGTACACCAGAACAAACGGGTGAAGGTTATCCACCCGGGTAGTCACCTAATTGCGGTATTGGCCGCGGATTCAATTAATATTGAGAGACGAGGTGGACAAACAGCATTCGCTGACTAACCAAACAGCGTTCACCATTCTTCAATTTCAATCTTAGCTTCTCCAGGCTAAGGTTTCATTCCATGCTGCAATTTTTCTTCCGCAAAAATACCCTCGAAGTTTTATGCACGAAGTTCTTTCGTCTTCATGCATTCGCCGCGATTAATTAATTAATAAATGAAAATAAACGAAAATTAAAAAAATGTTTTTCAATTGCCTACCATACGATGGTTGTTTGATTGCTCAACGTTTTATTAAGGCGTATCAGCATTTTCACAAAAACAAAGTTTTATCTGATGAGGAAGCGAAATTGACTGCACAACAAGAAGTTAAATGGACGTTGGCAGCGGCTAATGTTAATGAGCAAATAAACGTTGTCGGCAATAACCTGTAATTAATAATAAACAGACATATATGAGACGTAGTATTTTTGGAAAAATTTCAAGGTCATCGTCAATTAAATAAATTTCGCGCGAAGATGTTCGCACGTCTGAATGATCGATACGAGAAATTCAAACAAATGAGATAAGCGCAGTCGGAAAGTCCGAAGTTGACGAAATTTTCGTCTCGTAGGATCGTCTCGCGCGATATCAACATCAGCTTAGTAAATGATTCGAGGACACATGTGCGATTGTACAGATGTTCCGTATCGTACATTACTCGGAAGTAGTTTTGATTGTTTTCATTAATATACGTGAATAGGCGAATGCTCCGCGTCAATGAGCCGTCGAAATAGCCTATTGCGCCAAAAATCAACTTTACGCAGGTCATCGCGCAACTTTCGCCAAGTTGATGGACATAAATGCTCAATCGTATTTCCCTTATCAATGACAATAGCTTGTCAATTTTTTTTTCCTGACGCGTATACGTAACGTAAGCAATCGATCACGTTTATTTAATTTCATTTTCGAGGTGTGTATCACGGTATATAAAGTGAGAGCAACATGGCTCCGGGATCAACAGTTTTCAAGAAGTTACAGTAAGCATGACGTGCAGTTTCAGAAACGCAGTCGTCGCATTATTTGCCTTGATGGCGTTTGAAGAACTAATCGGTAAGCTATACAATTCGTGCGTATTGTTCGCCAAAGTGAAACGATTGATAAACGGCAATGCGTAATATGATCAAACATCATTTCTCGCATTGTCAACGGCAGGAATTGACGGGAAGCCTCCCAGTCGTATTGTTGGAGGACGTTTGGCCGAACCGGGCGAATTCAGTTTTATCGCCATATTGTCTCACGCTAATAATTTCGTACACGTATGCGGAGGTTCTATAATCAGTCCACGACACGTTCTTACCGCTGCGCATTGCGTCGCAAATAGAAATGCGGGCGGATTGGTAATTCGCAGCGGTGTTCATCGTATCGGGGCGACGGATGATATTGTCACCAATGTTCAGAGAATTATCATTCATCCAAATTACGTTTCGGGAGCCGCGAATCTTGCGAATGATATTGCTATGTTGGTGGTAAGTTTCACGAGAAAAACATTTTTTTTTCTGATAACTCTCGTGCCAATCAACGATTTAGCATTTTAACCAAATAATTCGAATTCAATGCTTATTTTAGCTCACGAAAAATATTAATTTCGGAGGACGAGTGACTAAATTAAAATTGCCGACCGGAGAACCGGACCTCAATAAACTTTATTACGCCGCCGGTTGGGGAAAGAACGCCAAGGATACTTCTGAGTTTCAATGGGATCTCAAAGTACTCGAAGTGCAGTTAGCCGACGAGAGAGAATGTCAAAGGAGGGGAAGCATTTTGAAAGGACCTGCAGCGCTGTGCGGTTACAATGAACGAGGAAACACTTGCAGCGTAAGATATCAATTATTATTATGACGTTCCACAGCCCAGAAATGTTTACTATTCATCAATGAATCATTCAAAAGACGCTACTGATATATTTATTTGTTTAATTTACAGGGTGACAGCGGTGGTCCCCTGGCTAGCGGTGGTGTACTCTTTGGTATTGTGTCGGCGGGTTTCTGTGAAGTTGGTGTACCGACAACTTACGTAAACGTGTATTATTATCTCGACTGGATCAACGCCACCATGAAACAAACTTCTAGCTGATAATTCTCCATTTTCAATTGCATCGTCCAAAGAAAATACTTCTTCTGTAAAATAAATAAATTATTATAAATATATGTATAAATTAATAAATTGTAAATATGTATTTGTCAGATGGAATTTTATTTTCTCGGCAATCTTCGTGAAAAATATCTCTCGTACGAAATTTAACAAAGTTATGACGCAGCAGAGCAATAATTTGTGAGCAAATGAACAAAATTATTTTTTTTAATATATATAATACCAACACACAGAGATTCGTGTGATTTCACACGTTTCTTGGACGCGGAGCATTGCACGGTAAAATTGAAGAGGAATGGGACAAACGAAAAATAAAAAAAAATACGTCAGCGTGAAAAAGAATGGGCAGTCATGCGAAATCATAGGATTGCTGTCCAGTGAACCAGCTGGTCAATGCCTCGAGGTACGACGGAAAATGCTGGCAACGGTCGACCGAACACTACGTCAACAGATACTCACGATTCAGTTGCTTAGCCGATAAAATTTCAGTTTTATCAAAAAAAAAAAATCCCTTCGACACGTATATTGATGATATTTTTCCAACTCTAACGTCACAGGACCTCCAACTGCGCATAAATATGCTGAAAATAATTACGAGAAGTAAATAACTGTAAAAAAAAAAAAAAACGTAAAAAATGTGCGTCCTTTTCGGCGTATAAAATTGAGTGATGCCATTTTAACTCTGATAAAAGAAATAAAAAAATGTCATGCGGAAAGCTTCATTCCAATCGCCATTTTCTATTTTTTAAATTTATTTTTCATTCATATTGCGCCTTTCGGACCTCACAATTATTGATTAATACCAAGTTAAGGTACAGCAGGTATATTTCCGAGTATATTATTAACTTAGTTTCGTTGCAAGTTCCACGGGCGAGGAAACGCCTCGGAGTTCGCCGACGCAAGGAAACAAGTTGTAGACCCGATGCTCGAGGCTACATGCTTTTCGAGAATTGGAATTTATCCTTTGATCGTGATTTTGCACGTCATTATTTGGATACCGCTCTTCAGTCGAGTTGACTCTACCCATGCGATGAGAACCTCATCGTACGTAACTGTGACCCGAAGGTACGCTTGCAAATTCGAGTAAATAGAGCAAAGGAAACAAGTCGACGGTGCTTTCGGAAAAAACATTCGAAAATGTGAAAATTCGTTGGCATTACTGTCGCTCACCATCGCTCTGCTGGTGCATCCGTAGATCTATGTTAGTCATGTCGCAAGCTACAACTTTCGTCCTTTTTATGCTGATATAACTACCGAATTTAAAGGTTGAAAAGTCAAGAGGGTTGGACCCTTTTTAAGATTAAAAAAAAATGATGAATTATGCAACACGGTCAGTCAACATTCAATAACGATGACATATACGATATGCTTGACATGGAAAAAAAAAAATAGGGAACATTGGCGAACAATAAAAGTTGGTTAAGGGTGGAAATATGGTTTACTGTATAGTACGCTTAATTGGCTAAAGTGATTGATATAATGCCGGAACTGAAATTACGTTTTCTCGGCGAAAGAGCGATGTGAAAATAACGTGATATTCTCGCGATCTATATAAGGAAGTGCAAAACTTTTTTTTTCTTTTTTTTTTTTAAATACGCGAATAAAAGATTAAAAAAGCAAGAAATTTAAAAATGTTCTTCATCAGTGGGGCAGTTAAAAAAAATTGTTTGCACAGTAATGGGTGCCATTTTAGGACATTCATTTTACTTTGCCATTCACAATCGTTTTACTGTCAAAAAACAAAGTAAACATCATATATTTTCGCAGAGATTAAAGTGTTTATATGAAAAATGGATGAGAATAATGAGGATATACGGTGAGGAATATGGTGATTCAAGGCGCAGACTTTTTTTATCTTTACGTTACGTTGTACATTCATCGTTCTTTTTTTTTCTCTACTTTTCTTCAATGTCAGCCAAGTATAATAGATAGCACCTCATTCAGTTAAGTGAGTAGCTGAAGTGTAAAGTGAGAAAATGAAAAAGAAAAAAAGTCGCGATATGCATATTCAAAATTGATAAAGTTAGTGAATAGTAATGAATCTCGAGCGAGTGTGTCCGATGCATTTCAACGTTCAGATGTAAAAAAAAAGTAAGTTTCCCTCTCGAAAGTCGGTGTACGCGTGTCTTTATCTAAAGGGAGAAGAATTCACGACTAAACGATCGTAACGTACTTTCGCAGTTTAAATCGTATTCTCGAACGACAGAGAAGCAATTTGAGAGTAGTACAAGACTTCGTAACTGCGGACACGTGCAACTGCTTCTCGGACTTCTGTTCTTCTTGCTCGGCGAAAAGGGAACGAGCCAATTCCATTCACGTCCGCCTTTGTTCGTCGGCTTTTATTCTTACTCTACCTATTCTAATTCTTTTTTATTTCTTTTCAACTGGAACGTTGTCTCTTCCGTTCCAGTCGCTCCCGGCTCCAGATATGCGTAACAGCGTTTAATAAATCGGTATTACCCTTGCTAAGAGAATTGCTAAAGTTACCAGGTGAACAACGCCGGTAGAAAGAGGTAACTTGTGACTTAAGCAAAAAAGAAAAAAAAAAAGATCGACAAACTCGTTCGTCTTTTGCGAGAGACGATACAAGCGGAGACCACAAAATGCTAGGAAATGCGAGAAGCTTCCAGGAGAACGATCCTGCTTCAGATCGGAATTGCAAAGCGAACGGGGATAGGGAGGCTTTGGCTCACGGGCCCAGAGTGTAATCGTGTGGTGCTTCAACCGAGCGTTGAAAAGCAGTAAACTAGCCATGCCATCGGTACTGCTACTCCTACTCGGTGCTCGCTCGTGCTCGATTCCTCGCACACGACTAACCGACCGCAAAACCACTCGCATATACGATCTTGAATTATTCACTCAAGCCAAGGGAAATCAAAGGGGCACGACTTCTATCAAGATGCACGTGCTTGAAAGTGGAGCCTATATTCAAATCCGCATGAACCTTTTCGTATGCATGAGGCAACGAAAAATTTTCGAAATATGGTACAAAATAGCGAATAAAAAAATGTAATCGTATAAAATATCGCAAAAGCTTCGCGAAGCATTAACAGGGCTTTGGAACGAAGGTTATCGAGGGAAAAAAAATGAAATAAAATTTTTATTTTTTTCTTGTAAATTTTTTCAGGAAAAAAAATGAAATAAATTTTTTATTTTTTTCTTGTAAATTTTTTCAGGAAAAAAAATGAAATAAATTTTTTATTTTTTTCTTGTAAATTTTTTCACGAAAAAAAAATTAAATAATTTTTTAATTTTTTCTCGTAAATTTTTTCGGTAAAAACGATATTTTGATTTTATGATTACAGGTTGTGAGAGCCGCCAGTCCGGTTCTTTTGCGAGTAATCGTTTTGGGAGCTTTTTTCATCTATTGCACTGTGAGTAATAAAAATAATTGACATGTATGTCGAAAGATTTTTATTTAATGTTATTATTGTTGATATAATTATTGTTTCATGATATAAAAATACCAATGCATTTTATCTTTAATTCCGTCGGCTCTTTCAAGTCAATTAATTTACATTATAATTTTATTCGTGTAGTTGCGTACAATAATGCGGAACTTTTGAAATATTCATTTTCCAATTTAATTCTATCCATTGAGAAGAATTACGCAAAATGCTCAGTAACTAATTAATTCGATGGATCCGATTTTCCAAATTGAAGTAATAGCCTCACACGCCTCGTTGCAATAATAGTTTCTGGCGTTTAATCGGATAGATCGACATTTGCACGTCGACGAATTAATAGGCGATCACAGTGAGCATTTACTTGGACTACTCGAAATGGCAAATGAGGCTCAACGGCAATGACAACGATTAGATTTTCGCGTCAGTGAAATCGAGTAGGTCGTCGCGCGGTGCGTTATCACACGCTGTTGCTCTCCGCGGTTCGTTTGCTGCTGCTTGTCTACCAACGTATTGCCGGATATTCCGCACGCAGTTACACGGATCATTGACCTCTTAATCGTGTCGTTTCATCCCGATTATCCGTAATTCTTCGACGTTTGACCTCACGCACGTCGAAAACAAATTGTGGAGATAGTGGAACGTACGCTTTTCGAAAACTGCACAATGATCGATTCAAAGACCGGTACCGCAATCGTCATGCGAATCGCGTATACGTTTATACGGTACATGAAATTATCTCGGGTCATACCGGGTATTAAAAATAAAATGGCGGACTCCTTTATCATTCTTTAATTAATAATTATTGCAAATTGGAAGCATAAGATACGTTTAAAAAATTATTACGACGGCTGAACTTCGTATTTCGGGACGAAAAATAATGACTGTTCTGTGAATTGTATTCCAGACAATCGTCATGTACCCGCGACCAAACGTGGTGACCTGTACGATACGTGTTTGGCTGCGTGAAATTGGATTCTCGCTGACCTACGGCGCTTTAATGCTCAAAACTTGGCGGTAAGTAAAAGGCTTACAAAAGCACGAATTTCTATATAGACGTATTTAAATTCGGTTTTTTTTTTCGCGGAGATCCATTAGCTTGTATAAACGTACGAGATATCTAACAGGGGTGTTGAATTTGGTTCGCTTTTGATTTCTCAAAGCTGATTATACAGGGCTTCAGCGCTCACTATTGTATATATAATATCAGCAGTTCCTTCATCGCTCTTGTAAAGTAAGTAAAGTAAACGTGTCGAATTTGACAATGAGATTTAACATGGAAAGTCTATGTAAACATTATTATACATATTCACCTAAATTGACTCTATTTTACACGATAGAGAAAACTCGTGTCGTCTTGAAACCGCTATACGCCATTTTACAGCCTTTTGATCGCTCAAGGAAGTTGCTTTGTTGCAAACACGCGGACTATTTTTCGAGATCTCTGCCAACAATTATTTACAGCAGAAGATTTTTTTTTTTTTTTCGATCTTTCGAAAATACGAAAATTGTATTTTTACGCGTTAATGGATAAACGATGTTAATGGGTGTAACACAATAGAGCGAATAGAAATTCAAGAGATGAAATTCGTTGGAGAACAAGAGACTGGTGTGTAGGACCGTAGGTTATCAACGATCTGTTTCATTCGCGAGAATAATAGGAGCAATGGGGCATGAGTACCGAGATAAAAGACGACCTTATAAATCTTCAAGCCTCTAAAGCTTCCAGGGCAGCAGTAGCCATCCGCTCGGAGAGTACAGTGGGAGTACGGAGGCTGTTCTGTTCCGTTGTCAAGTTGGTGCCTCGTGCACACGGAGAAATCAACGACAATGGAAAAGAAAGGAAAGATATAGGGGATTTGGCGGAATCCAAACGCCGCATGACCAGAATCCGAAAAATGATATACGTATGATTCATTGCCGATAAAAAAAAAAGTGGTCCCATTGAAAATAAAGGGCTCGTTAAGTCGCAAGTACGATTGTTAAAACAACCGGATATCAGAAACATAGAAAAAAAACGATTAAAAGAACATGTCTTTCATTTTAATCACTACAATATCAAGTACTTCCGCATTACACGGTACCGCATTCGAGTAATTAGTATGCCAATCTCCGAAATTTTCAAGATTTTCGATTTTTTTTTTCTAATTTTTTTTTTTTTTCAGGAATTCGGGTAATTATTCATCTTTTTCGAGACTTTTGATGCGTTTACCAGTCTATCGAGTGCATCACTCGAACAAAATCAAAGAAATTAATTCTTCGTAAAGAACTTTGGAATCGGAGCTTTTTTTTTACTGGTCTACGCGTTGCCTCGTTGGAAACTACGCCCGATATAAATGTGACGCTCGTCGGCAATAACCGATTAATATCTACTTACGGAACCAGGGTATTAGGCCAAGTCTACGTGCTCATCGTCGTCTCTTCAGTGTCGATTACACAGTGTCCGCCTCCTCTGGTAGTCGGAATCTTTCCCTTTGGTCGTCGAAGGTATACGTCCGACACACCCGAGGTTTGCATGAGGGCGATGGTTAGGCAGTATAAGGAGGAGAGGGGGGGATCTATTGATCACTGTCCTCTGGCTGGTTCGCTGTAGCTATGTATCCGATACGTGTCGATGGTGAGAAGCCAGCTGGTTACGAATTCTTAAAGCAAAAGCTGCGAGATACATCCATAGCTCGCGGAAGCGCTAATAGATGGATTTTATCCTTTGGCGAGTTCAGCTTTAAACACTTAGCTTGCAACCGGTACCGACGGCTCAGAGTCCCGGCGCCTCGCTACGTTTAACGTTCGGTCGTGTGGAGTAACCTCAGTTGTACACCATTACACATCTGCTACTCTATGCCGCTTACATGGACCTGCAGTCCGAAAGGAATGCAGAAACGTGTATAGCGCTGTCTAAAGTATTCTCGTAAATATAAAGTATATAAAGTATCACTCTCCTGTATACATGAGTTATGTGTGACATAACTACGCAACCGAGAACCATCCATGTCAACTTTAATCCTCAAAAAAAAGTCAATGGTATATCGCGAAAGAAATACTGAAAGGATCAGTTCTCGTAACGTTTGCGGAGCATTTGGAAACTTCTAAACGTACTGTGCTCCGGTCAAAAGTTTGTCGGATTACACGAATTTCTGACTATACAACGACTTTCTGTAGTACACACATGCAATAGGTATTGTGTACTTTATCAATGACTTGACTGGTAAATTCGTGATGATCATTACGATCTCTGAACGATGTTGTTAGAGTTTTGGATGCTGACTTTCATTGACCACACGTTCGTTAACCACATTTTCACGCATACCGTGAATGTACATTCTGCAAAACTTTCTCCTTGGAACGGGAATAGCAATGTTTAAGCTGAGATTTATCGGTTAAAACTTTAGCGGCAAGTTAGTTCGTTGGAGCGCGTGGATAACTCGATAGTCGGGAATGAGTAAAACTCGATGAACGATGGGGATAAAATAAACACGGAGTATAATCCCGTGTCGAAAGATAAATTATGTGTTAAATAAAATGTTAATAATCAGAATTGTTACTAATTTCGTCAATAGTAATCTGCGCGCGAAAATTTGAAAAAAAAAAAAAAAAAAAAAATCCACGTGCATACTATCGCTATTGCATTGTTATATATACGTAATCAAAATTCATTATTCGTAACCAGAAAGAAAAACAAAAAATTACAATAGCTCTCGTTTTTGATAATTGTTTATACACCGTTTTCGCTATTGTCGGGAGGCGTAAAAAGCTCTTTTACTAACAGCTGTTGCATTGCAATGAAATCAACGCGCTGGAGGAATGTCGAATTGCCTGAAACCGTCTCTCTCTCTGCGGTTGAAGCAAAGAAGAATGAGAGTTTGAATCAGAAATGAAACGAAATGAAAATGGTCGCTGTGGGCTTTCCACTGCAGAATAGCGACATTCTCGCGCATTTTCCACCTCACGCCTTTAACAATTCTGCTTGGATATATCGCTGCGGCAACTATAGCTGTAGAACGAGAATTGGGGCTTCTGTCTTCTCTCCCCGCGTCTTCTTTCGCCACCAGACAATCATTTAGAACAAGAACATCAAACACGTACCTCCGATGTTCCGCCTTCTCCACCAGAAGCGCTCACCACTCTTCTAATTCCCTCCTCTCTCTCTCTCTCCCTCTCTTCGTCCCTCACTCTCTCGCTCTCTCTCTGTCTCTCTCTCTCTCTCTCTCCATCTCTACATGAAACCGTAAACTCAGCCAATTTCTAGAGTACTCGCGATGTAAAGCATAATTGGTTTATTCTCTGAAGGCGCAAACATTCGTGCGAATCTCATACGTGCAGCAAAACGTTTTCAGCTAAATCAACTACAACGACCCGACTACAACGACCCGCAAAATATTTCATTTCAAGATATCGCACTGCAGTCTGCCAAAATGTTGGATTGGTGTCGAAAAATAGTATTTTTACAAATTAAAAAAAAATTATATATTACGTAAATAAAAATGTTTCAATTGCTTTTCGGATGACCACTCATGTCGGTTGGTTTTTTTTATAACAAATAATTTTTGCTCGTCTTCAAAAAAATTATTAGAAGCCACCACTGTCCAGCGAATTTCATGTTCGGAAACTATTTGCATGCAATTCAACGGATATGAATCGAGCCGTCAACGCCAGCGCGAGAGATGGAAATAGTGAAGAGAAGGAAATGAAAGAGCGCGGAAGGGCTTGAGTTTTCGGCTCCTGGGTGAAGTATAACGTTTCGAATCTGGTTCACGGCGATATGAGAATAGGGCGTCACGTATACGGAAAAAGAGAGTCCTCGACGAAAGAGCTATCAGAGGGGATGAGATGCGAGGTGCCAGGAAAAGGCGGATCTAGCGGTCGTGTCATTTATGCGAACTTTCTACGCTTCAAGTTATTACTTGGCGAATATTCCACGTTGGAGAAATTTATGATAGACACGTACACCTCTCCGACACGACGCAGTATATCATTACGATAGCCCTTGTGATTCCTGTCAGATACCATGAGCGTTATACGTCCGATCGCGAGATGCAAGAGTCTGTTGTTCGAAATCTCGTTCATCCCTTCTTCGGCTTTAAAACTTCGTATACCTTTCGCTCATTAAAACAAAATAAAAAAATGATGATCGATGATTTTGCAACGATGATTTTTGCGATGGTTTCCGCATCGTCGAAATTCGCTGGAAAACGATTTTTCACAGTTTCTTCGCGATGTCATGGCAATAGAAATAATCGAAAGCATTTCGGCATTGTGAGGCTTGAGTGGCATGAGACTAAACTGCCTTATTAAAGGGAACAGCTGCTTTCGAAAAAAAAAAAAAACAAAAAGGTTCGAAGAGTTCCTTAGAATCGAAACATGGACGAAGAAAGCCATGCGAAATGGGAGCGATAGGTGGTATTATTAGTGATGAACGATCTTTGAATCGGTTACAGCTTGACAGATATTAATGACCCCTGCGAGGTCTTCTAACCTTTTGCCGTAGAAACACCAGAAAACCTCTATTCTTTTTTTATGAGATTCTATAGTAATAGCGTGCAGCAAGTATCAGGATAGGAAGGACCGTTTCGCGGCGACACGAGTCTTTTAAGATCTTTTCGCGACAATCGGACGTCCGCACTTTGAGAACTTCCGTGCGATAAAGCGAACGAGAAAAAGAAAGACCGAAGGTCTGAAAAGTCCAGCGCTATACCGATATTACGGGAGTTACTTGCACTCCTGGATCGAGATTGCGCGATCGGTAGAGTGGATGTGTAGTAAGCAAAAAAAAAAATGGACAGAGCGACGATCGTTTGTTATCCGTGACGTACGTTTTCCTTCCTCTCCGACTTCATCTTATTTGCTCGCGTGCACACATAGCTGGTAATACATCATAACGTAATTCATTTGCTCTCATGTCCAAGAAAACTTTGATTTCGTGGAAAAGTTTTATTCATAGGAATATCATGAAAGTTTAATTAAACTTCGTAAAATTACTATGAATTAATTTATTCTTCGGCGTCCAAAGAAATCGATTTCAATGCCCTTCAAGATTTTCGAAACTTTATTATCTCAATAAGCATAATTTTTTCGAGAAAATTTTTAATCCAACGTAAGCATTCTTTTAATTGTATTAGCAAATGCACGAAAAATCAATCAATTGGATATCGTTATTTTTGGGATAATTTTTTATTTCAGAATATCCGTAATATTTCGCGTTAAATCCGCAAAGGCTGTGAAGATAACGGACATGAATCTTCTCAAGAGACTGGGAATAATCGTCACGATATTCGCAGTTTTTCTCGGTATTCGAACATTGGTTGCACCGCCCGTTGTCATCGTTGCGCGAACCGCTGATGATCTTAAGGCGTATCTATGTCGTACCGATTGGTGGGATCACAGTTTCACGACACGTAAGTTAAACCATTTTTTTCTTCACATTTCATTAATTATCTTTAAAGTATATGTGAAATATAATTCTTTCAAACGGCAGTGGGATAATATCGCAATCATTGGTTTACGAAAACTCTCAATCGCGTCTCTCATAATACGCGTCCTCCGTACCATTTCCTTGGGGAAAACGAAAGGCATAAAAAAAAGCGAAACGGCTATGGAAACGTTTCCATATATACTTAAATTTTATAACCTTACGTGAACGATTGAACGGGTAGGGATCTTGGAATGCTTGGTATATAGAGCACTAGTGCTGAACGCAGAGTGGTTGAAGTGCGGCAGGTCAAGACTGATGATAGCCGTGAGCCGGAGAGTGATGAGCAACAAGTGCCCGCCATGAAATAGCACGCTGATTTTATCGGTCTTTCTCCGACACATGCGAGGGTGTCGCCTCTCTTTGCCTCGTCCCTCAGTAGCGGTTGGTAGAGTTGCAAAAATGGTTAATCGATTGTTTACCAACACTCGTATCCACCCGACGCACCTTAACCATTATTATTATATACAGTGCGAAAAAAGTTGCGTTTCACGCAGCTTTCGATCGTAAAATACTAAGTTCATTCAACGGTAACTTTAACCACAAATCACTCTCACGGATCATCGTTACGAATAAATTTAACATTGTCTTCCAGTTGCGTAAACATCATTTAAATTTCGAGCGGAAAAAAACAATCGCGATTACAAAGATCAAATTTTCAAAATAAAAGTAAAATTTCTTATGCTTACAATTTCTCCGGAATATTTAGCGTAAAAAGAGCGATATTTTGACTTTTTCACGTTTTGATAAATACGCGAAAAGAAAAAGTATTGTTATCGGAAAAACATCGTCTGAAGGATTAGAGGTATTCAAATCGGATATTTCATATAAAAAACTGCAAAATTTTATCGTCCAACACGGGTTACAATTATTATAGGATCGTTCGGGAAATGCATATCTTGCATAATGATACTTCGGGAGCTTTATAACAATAATAAATGTAATTACGAGTCTCGAGTTGTTTTTCGGCTGGAATATATCTTTTCCGAAGGCCCGAGGTGTTACGAGGGCTTTAATATTTTTTTGTTATAGTCCGATTAATTACCTTGCAGGAAATAATCCAATTGCATATATACACAACGGGTACAGCGCTTTTCTCGTTACACAACGCGGAAATAAAATGTAAACGGAAATTACGAGAACGGGAGGAAGCTGTGGGCATTCAAACCCTTTGTAATAATAAATCTTTCTGTATTACGTTATCGTACGTGTATTACATATTACGGATATTACGCATTTTATTTTCTATGCATGTTGAGGGCGCAAAGTATTACGGGATTACATTGCTGACGCGAAAATTTCAGTTCGCGTATAAACACCTATAAAATGAGCAGAAGGTCATTATTCAAAAACCGTAATATTGTTATAAATGCAAACGTTGCGCATGGAACCATCTGGAGCTCTCGTCGAGTGGTTGTTTGCATCATTCACTGAGTTATGACAGTCATAAAAGCAAATAATTCAGCAACAGTGCACTCATTCCGCTGCAATACCTTCCTTCCTTCCTTCATCCTTCACTCGCTAACAATGCACAACACGAGAGAAACTTCGTTGTGCAGCCCGGAGCTACGCTGGTCTCTTTGTCATATAATACAAGTGAACGAGTACGATGCCCATGAATTCTACGCTCGAGAAAAGTAAAACAATTTGAGATATTAATACCCGGGTATTTTAAAGATTGTATTGTAAATAACATCGTTTCGTAAGATGATTATCATCGAACTTAATCAGCGCTAATTAAAATCAAGAACAGCCTTTTCGGAATATTAATAAAATGATATAATTTAATTAGTTGTAAACAAATTCCGCATTTCAAAGAGTTTAATTGGATATTAGAATTGGTAGAATAGTTTTTTTCCGTCTATCAAAACGTGAATTTTATTCTGCCATTCGAGGACGCGATCATCTTTATTATCGGCACATTGAAGCGGTGGAAAAAAGAAAAGATGAGAAAACGAGAAATTACTTTTTTTTTACTGCTTATCTCCGCGGAGTGAATATTATAAAAGAAATCTTAGATAAAATCCGTTTGAACCCGAGATAAGTTCGAATATATTCACTCCGGTGTACGAAGACGGTGTACTCGATATCACAGACCACGAGGAGAAACGGACGAGAGTTCATTTGCTCAGGGGCTCGGATAATATCCTGCGGTTTAAACGTTGTGACGCGTTATTAAAATTCTGTCGAGATCGTGCGCTCGGAATAGAAATTTTGCAGAGAAAAGCCCAGCGAGTCTTTACCTTTCTTTAGCCTATTTTTCCTACAGCGAAATTGCACTTTTTTCATGCACGGCTCGCATGCATTCGACAAAAAAGGAAATAGACGAAAAGTATGCGATGATTTTCCATGGAATTTTTTTATTGGCGGGAGACGGATAGCGGGAGCATACGAATAATTGATCAGTACCGCTTCGACAGGTGCATTCTTTCTATCGGAAATATGAACGCGCATTCTTTTTATCAAGAAAAGAAGTTATGCCTCATTGTCCGGAAGAATATTGACATTAAATCGACAATCTGCAAAATTCTTCGCGATATGATTTCTGTAGCTGGTAATACAAACGTTGAACGGAGAAAATTTGCGATCGGAGTGTTCTATATAGAAATGGCAAATATTAAAATACGCTATCGTAAATTTTCCTTTTTGTGAATTACAATCGTTTTATTTTTTCATTTCGCGAAAAAGATTCACAATGGATTTTTCTCTAATCTATGAAAAAAATTTAATTTCATTTAATTTTCAAGGACGATGAAATAGGCGAAAAAGATTATAAAGAGGCCTCGTAATATCTTTGCCGAAACCACGTATTCCGATACATTTTTCACACGGAATTTTACGGTAAATTCCCGCAAAAAAAAAAAAGCATTTAAGAATCTTTTCTTACGTCTCTGCGGATTTGAATATCTCACCGAATCTCTGCCATTCGCTAAATGTAATGTGAGAAGAAATGACAAAAAAAATCACACCATTTTTCAATATTTTCCCAAGAATGTTTATAATTTTCTTGATTCAATCCCTTCAAACAGAAAGTGACGTCATAAAAAAATCGATTCCTGTTATTCAGGAATCTTTTTTAGTTATTCCGGTTGAAAAATTGGATCTGTTCAACAATTTCAATTTTTCATCGGAAGTCATTCTCTGTTATTTTCGTGGTATTTATGTGGGCTTTATGAATGAACGGAATGTTCATTCATCAACAACGAGAAATTTCTTTTGTCAGAATGTAAATTTAGAATACGCAGTTCGGTTCAGAATATACGCTGTATTTTTCAGAATGTATGTTCAGAAAATGGAGTTTTTTAAAAAATAAATTCGCTCTTCTCTCGTTTCAGTGGAAGTGATGTTTTTAATATGGGGAATACGACTCTGCATAGTTGTGCGGAAAGCTCCGTCGGAGTTCAACGAGAGCAGATTCATCTCCATGGCGATATACAACGAATTTCTGCTATCGGTTTTTCTCAACGTTTCCATGTAAGTGTCATTGACGTAACTCCTGTTCCACAGTAAAAATGTATTATATTAAGGAAACATTGATCGTTCCAAATAGTATTTTCGTGACGCACGCGAAGTTCGATTTTATTAGAGATTTTCCCGGAAAGCTGTCCGTCGAAAATGTACATTTTTAATTCCCGACTGCCTGACAGAGCAAAAAAAAAAGACGGGAGTTATGCGTTTCACGGAGCCGAGGGATTTCGTTGTCCGGTATCTTCTCGAAAACGACTTAAAATTACTTTACAGAATTTTATACAGTGACCGTATAACGTACGTATCAATGTCGTTTGCAATGAGGAATTTAAATTAGTTGAATATTCGTAGAGAAAATAGTATGTCGTGTGACTGAAGGGCCAAAGTTGATGATTGCAACGAGTGTGAAGTTTGTGGTCCGAGCAAAACGAGGGCAACACTCACACAAGGTGAAAATCCACTTCTCCCGTGCGGCATATGATACTTTTTTTTCCGATTCTGCTAAAAATCGACAATATTTTTATGCCTGCAACGGTTTAGCGGCGCAAATTAGCGTAAATACGATTAACCGGCGCTGCGGCGACCAAGAGCTGTCGACTGATGCGGATTTTTTTATTATTTATTAATAAATAAATAAATTTAAAAAACAAATTATTTATTTATTTATTCATTCATTTACTAGTTTATTTATTTATTTTATTTTATTCACGGCCACTTTTACCTTTGCTCCCGCTGGTCAAGAATAGGTAACTTTAAACCGGTGTTGCAGGCATGAAATATGGTCTTTTTGGCGCATTTGAGAAAAAAAAATCCAAAAATTACAAAACTCTCGACTGAAAGATATCGTGAAATAACATTTAATTATTCACATGTATAGTCAGGAGATTTCCATACTTAATGGCGAAAAAATCGCACGGCTACGACATGTGAATCATTAATCGCCATTTCGCTCTTTTTTTCCGTCGGGAGTTTTGTAATTTTTTAAAAAATATTTACCTCATATGTGCGTAAGTAATGTATTGTAGTAATTCGCACCGAAAATGTGTCCAAATTCTAAAAATATTTCGCCGTACGCAAACGAAGCGGCGAAGTTGCTTTGAGTTTCCGGCTGCGGGATCAAAGTTCAGATGTGTACTCAGTAAAATCCACTACTGTCGGCAGAATGAGCGGTTCACGTTATATATGTACATTACATCATACCATACAGCAAAGTATACACAGCAATGACTTCTGGTCGCGTAATATTCACCGAAATGACCGGTGCTAAATGTATGTTTACATTATAGTTACATCCCCCGGGTACCGTAGGCTTAAGTGGAAGGGATTCTCGTCGTTTAGACTTTACATTGAAACTCTGCTGCTGCTACTGATGTGAGAGGTTTTAGCGATGGTACGATGCACTATGTGCATCCAAGAATAGTTGGGGCCTTAAATTTTCGATGGTAAAGCTTCACATTGCACAATGCACTCACGTTGCCGCGGAATATTTGCAAATTTCAGTCGGTACTGAATAAACGAACGGATTATGATTTTCTCGAACTATTCTCTGGCAAAATTAATCTCAGCTTCCATATCTGGTCAGTCAGCATTTCTACTGAAAATTAAACATCAATTCAGGAATCAAGCGGAATGCGTAAATGATTCTTCCGCGATGTAATGGCATTACGATTATTTTCGCGATATATCTTTTTTAAACGAAAAATTTAAACGTTAGCGTTTTCGTTTTTGGATTTGCGTCTATCAACTAAAAGAAACATAAGATCATCGTGAAGAATATTTTGATTTCAATATACCGCAATCTATTTCTTTTATATTATATTTCAGGCTGTTCCTGCAATCACCAGCAAATCCGGATTTATTGTACATCATATTTTTCTGTCACACGCAACTCACCGTTACTCTTCTCCTGTGTCTAATATTCGGCAGCAAGGTGAGCCAATATTTGTCTACTGCTTGTGTATTTATTTCGAATATCCGAAAGGACGTCGGACGTCGAAAGCGATATAAATATTGAGTCGCAGAACTTTCATGAAAAGTATCCAATATAATGCGAGATAAAAAATTCAACGAAGTTCACGTGATGGGATTTTTTTTTATTAACCCAAAGAAATCAAAAGAAACTGAGTCTCAGTTCAATTTCTTTCTTCTCATGCGAGTAATAAAGTATTTTATTGCATCTCGTGTTTGACTAAAAAAAAATGAAAGGTTGAGAGAAATAAACGAACGTGATACAGGCATACGTCGTATTTCGCGGCGGCGGAAAGGAGGACGCGGTCGGCAAGCTTCAGGGAACAACGGGCAAATTTATCGGGAAATCGTGCCGGACGCAGGGCACGAGCAACCAGACGAACTCGATTTCCCTGCAGCAAGGAAACTTTACAGAGGAGGCCGATGGAGTTACGGTGAGAAACTCTTTCCACTTCTTTTTTTTCTTTTGCGACTCGGGAGTCGAATAAAATTCTTTTACCACAGTGGAAAAAGTAGTTCGGTAGATCTATCTGGAAAACGTTTTGAGATTCAGTCACGCAACTCAACGTAGATATGCGCTTCTTTCCTTCCAGCGATATTTCTTCTTTGATTTTCTTTACTTTACAACTTTCCCACTTACGCTTATAGTTAAAGCGTTTACAGCGTTGACGAGCGTATTTAACAAAGAATGCGCTTTGTTGAGTCGTAACAGCAGTTCTTTCTTAAGCGCAGTCTTAAATAAGTTGCCTGATTTACTCTGTCTGGAAAAAGTTGTTTTGTTTAAGTTATCTTAAGAACGTTATATATAAATCTCTATAGACGATGGAACGATAAAAAAGAATGTATAATCTGTTCACAGGAAGAATTTCGTCGCCTCTACGCTCAGCTTGAATTGCTCAAAGAAAAGAACATGCGACTTGGAAATCGTCATCTAGTGACGAAAATCCAAGCGATGCAGGAGGCGGCGAGTCGTTCGGAGACTCACGTATCGACGATACAGGCGATATCGTCGAGTATGAGATTGTCAACGGAGCCGAGCAGTTCAAAGGTAATTGCGGAGACCGAAGTCGGTGCGAGAAGCGACGATAAATCAGTCGGTGTTTATGATCATCATCGTCGTCAAGATTCGGTCGAATCGGCAACGCGAAACAAAGGTGGAAAGAAGAAATCCCTCGAATACAAAGTCAGTACGAGCGATAAGGCTGAAAAGGCCAAACCGCCGGAAGGAAAAGAGAATAGAAATAACGAAAATATAGCGGAGAAAAAGTCCCGACAACGAGTCGAGGATCCCGAGTCTGCCAAAGACACGAACGATAAGGAGCTCTTCAAGAGCAGCGGGAACGACGATAAGGCAAATCGTCAAGTGGCGTTAGACGCTGCTGAAGAGGTTCCCGCTAGTGACGCTGCTGCTGTCGTTGCCACTGGTCAGAATTCAAAGAATCTCACCAGCGCTGACAACGGCGAAGCTGGCGGTCTTGTCGAGCCGTCGTCGACGAGAATCAATGAAGTGACTGCTGGTAGCAACAGCGGCAGTGCTAGCGGTACCAGTGGCAAGGAGAGAGGTAAAAATAAATCGGGACACGCGAGAACTCATGCAATTGTCATTAACTTGGACGATAAGAGTAGATTTTCCGAAGAGGTCACCGTGTGAAATAACAATCCTCTCCTTCGTCGTTTCACTCTTAATTTTCGATCGCTTTATAACCAGAGATCGGCGAAAAGTAAGTGATCAATTTGTAGATATATAAGAGAAAAAGAGAGACACGTTGAGTGAGAAACGTTATCGTTAACAATTTGTTATCAGCCACAGTGGTAACTTTTGTAGAAATTCTTTTTGTTTTCCGTTTTTTTTTTAGGTAGAATCAGTGTCTATGAAATAGACGTTAGTGTTTGGGATGGAAGGATTATCGGAGTTCCAAGATTAGCTTATGGGTAATAAATATTATGTGCCGAGCACGGAGGCGAGGGGAGAAAATAAATTGCTGAAAAAGTAACCTTGGTAAGTATGGTGAACTTGGCCTCCAGATGTCACGGCGCCTCTTGATAACATTCCGATTAGTAGTGCAAACAATTTTTATCAGCGAATATGTCAAAAATACTGACGTTCGTACAGTCATACAGCGTTGACAGGCATATTATGCCGAAACACAGTGATGTTTTTTTCTCAAATCCTCTACGCGGACGCCGACAATTGACAAAACGACATTTTATTGATTCGACTCATTCGGGCCGAAAATACAATGGAATGATGCCGCTACAGGCGTATCAACAGTCTAGTAGAATGGAAGTTCTGGGAATGAAAGCTTTAGAATGGTTTTTTCACGCAACACTGATGCAAGTTCGCGAATTAAAATTACACAATGTTTCCTCATTCTTGTTTCCTTGTGAAGTTTATGAGGAATTCATTCATGAATTTTGCTCTCTCTACAGAGAAAGTTATTACATTAAAAGAGTCTTTTTCACGTTAAGAATGTTATTAAAATTTCATAGAATTTCTTTACCGAAGTTGAAAAGTTCGTAGAACAATTCAATTCCATTCAATTTTAGTAAAATTTTTGAAATTATCGTATTTATATGAAAAATTGAATAATTGAATATTTCTTGTGACGTCAATTGCTGTTTGAAAATCTCAATTTTTTACCGGAAGCGACATCACCGAGAACAATGCTAAATATTAATGATTTTTCAGTAAAAATTTTCACTTTCTCTTCGACGTTACATACCGTTCCAAAATAGTTTGGTTTTTTTTATCAGAAATAACGTTATCGAAAAAATGGTTCCAAATTTACAAATATTCAACGACTTTTCGGAAAAAGATCGTACCTTTTTACTGTGACGTTACGTCCGGTGAAAATTGAAATTACATGTTATTAAACAAATTTTGTTTAATATTTCGCACACTCATCCCGATTTTGCGGAAAAGTCAATCATGTATTAGAATATTAATCACAATTATACTCCAAGGAAAATATTAATTTTTGCTTCATGAGGTATGAAATCTCTGTACATTTTTTCAATTATTCACTTTCACTATTTTACACACTTGCTGTATCACATAGGGTGTAGCGTGGTCCTTGTCTAGTCTTTGAGACTATGAAGTATTTTCTCGTGTGTAAAAATACTGCATGTATATACAAATAGTGACTGTATATTATTAGAAAAATATTTGATTCTCAAATGATGAATCGTTGGTTAGGGTGGCCGTTTTATTGATATTAGAATGCTTTTTCTTTTCGGTGAAAAAACAATTATTGCAATAGAGATGTCTCGCGCAGTTTGAAGTGACAAAACAAAATGTGCGAAATATTATCGTTAGGTCTTTTTTTTAAATAATATCGCTGGCCCTCGAGGGCCAATGAGATTTTTGCTCGCAAAGCGACGCATTAGGGATCCGGATAATCACACATCGAGATCCGTCTCATCTGTTGGTATATATAAAAAGTATATTTACGAAAATATAATCTGAGTCAAGAAAAAAAAAAATGAGGATTTCGAGACCGAAATTTCGGGAGCATTTTGCGATTTACTGTACAGTTGAAGAGAAGTTTAGCTGCTGACAAACGAACATAAGTAATCGCGCTGAATTATCGCGTACATTTTTTAGCGAAACTTTCGAAGTCTCGCCGATATTTCTTCGTATACGATTATTGCGTGTACTGAATGTATAGATATGTAAATAAAATACGTTAATAGGTATGTTGAAATTATATTAAAAGAAAAAGAAAATCACGAAGCAGACGAAAAAAAAATTTAAAAATGTTCAGCACGTCTGTCGCGCTCCGGACGAGAGCTGTGTACATATATATATTATAAAATATTATTGCGAGATTCTTCAAAGTTTAAGATTCATTCGTGTAAATAGTAAGTTGAATATGTAAAAATTGAGACCGAACAACAATAATTATAAGTTTAAAAGATTCCGAATACTCTGTAACAACAATAAATATGAATTAAGAATGAAACAAGCGAAAATGTGGTAACTAAAACGACAAATACATTTACGAAGAAACAATATTAATCTCGAATTTAAGATTAACATATACAGCATCAGCTTCGGATCCATTTGAAAATTAAAACAAATATATTTTGGCTGAATTCACCAATAAAACGAACACTCGCCAAGCAGCACGTCGCCAATTAACATTTCGACCAATTCCTTCGTTTAATGCCAAATTGCATAAACACGCGATAAAAAGTGAGTGTTCGCATTTCCATAATTCACATCTTATAATAATAATAATAATGCGAATACGATAAGCCGAAATACATAACAAACTTTCAAGCGCCGAGAAAAAAAGCTCCGTATATCTCGCGCATTCAATGGTCAGTTTAACGAAATTTCAGTCATATAATAGAATTGCGAATAATTTTCAATCCTCCAAAAACAATCCTTGAATCGTATCTTCGCATGATAAATTTCATAGGCCGTTATTCGATTGTAAATAATAAGTATTTGTACATATATCGTGTGAATACTCGCATTATTATAGGTGAAAAAAATTAAAAGTAAACAACAACAACATTTGCTGAAACGACAAAATTAGCATCCATACAACAGTATTCCAACGACGAAGCTTAATGCGTTGTTTAATGAATATACTATAGATAAGCTTTAAAAATAGAATGATACTGTATAAGCTTACGAGTGAATGTTTTTTGGAGTGCGGAAGAGATAGATAACGCAATGGTACACTTGGATCGCGATAGATCGATTTTCGATTGAGGGAGCGAGAGATACCCGTATCCAAGAGTGACAAACTCGACGACTCTGCTGGATGTTCGGTAGAGTTTCCTGTGACGAAGGTAGCTGATGGGCCTCCGGCGTAATGCTCGACGGACCGCGCGTGCCCCGGTGGTCGTTCGGATAAACGGGATCGCGGTAACAAACGACGTTAGCCCAGCCTCGCCGGAAAGTTTGTGCTTGCGACGGACGAGATAATCCCCCGCCTCTCGTCGATGATTCCTAGCATCATACTTGGTCGACCGACAAAACTTATCACGGCGCTTACCAGTCCCACACGGCTTATCGCAGCTAATATTTTTATCACTCTTGTCCCCTTTCTTCGAGCAGTCGATTAACAATAATTTGCAATTATTTAAAATAAATATAATTTCGAAACGATAATTGTCTCTTGAAAAAAAAAAAAAAATTTCTTGTACATATATTATTATGTGAATCACAATTATTTTTCTACGTGCCCTCCGTAACGTCAACGTCTTTTATTGCTGAAAAATCGCGTAATTAATATTTCGAAATTCAATGAGTTCTTTGATAACGTCAAAGTTTTATCTCTCGTATGTTAATGCGAAAAATAAAAAAAAATTGATGTTTCCATATTTCGTATAGAAATATTGTGAAACAAATGAAAATATCAGATTCATATCATAATCGAGCGGACGTATAAATTTTAATTGTAAATATATGATTTGATTTTGTGTCGTTACGCAACGTCGAGGTCTCGTCAATGTTGAATGAAAAACCGAAAAAAAAAAAAAAATCCTGCGAATCAGTATGGAAGATGGAGAAAATTTGTTATTTGTGAAAATTAACATGTGAACGAACGATTGTAAATCCATACGCGCGACACGAGAGTGGCGTTTCGAATAAATTGCGATGGTATACGAGTACCAAATGCAATCAGGACGAAAGGGATCCATTTCCTATCCTGTTGCATTATTTGTCTGATCGTATCACACAAATCGTCGTCACTATTTTCGTCGGGTGAATACACATATATTGTAAAATATACACGTCCGGCCACACAACGATGGACGAGAGATCTACATGTTGTATACTAACACAAATATTATTAAATTGAACTCTAAATAGTACGAGTTGTGCGCATACCGTTTATACTTTTTTTCTACCCGAACCCATTTTTTTCAGGAATGCATTCGCCTGAATATCGAGCTGAAATTATTTTCGTGATTAACACATTTTGGTTAAATTTACATGTTAAAAAAAAAGTAAAATCGGAGTATATATTGTTACAATCGTAATATTTGTACAGGATAACAAGCATAAGGTAAGGGAGTCCGTGGAGCTGTTGCTAACTCTGTCTTTGCTAAGAATGCCTCATTTGGACCATAGATGAGCCCTCGACCTCTCGAGGGCGGCCTTATCGCAAGAGTAGTGGTGGGGGCCGTTGTTCGTGGGCCCTCGAAAGCCTTTTTGTATCCCTAACATCAGCAATGACGCAGTCGGCGTCGGGTGTTTCCTCGGTGTCGCGAGCCGGTTGAATTTAATGTTGTTTTCATATATTTGTAATAAAAAAAAAAATACGTATTTTAATTATACGAATTTTTTAACAGCAGTAATCACGTATTGGCTGCGAATTTTTTATGTCGTAAAATTTTGGGAAATTATTTTTAAAAAATGTTATAAATATTTGTTTTAAAGCCGTACAGACGGAAACATACTAATTGCATATTTCGCAAATTGAACCCATCGATCTTTGTTAATTCGCGATACTGGCGAAACGCGCGGAATGCGATTCATCACACGATTACCGTATGCATCGCTTAATCATAAAGTTCTGCAAATTACAGCGGCGTGTCCTTCCATCGGTTTCATCGCTTTTGCAAGGCTGCATGTAGGTACTCAGTGCAGTCCAAAGTACAGACGTATAATCGATAATGCCGTGACGCCTGGAGGGCGCACGGCCCACGATGATCCTCCTGGGAATGACTTTGACGAGCCTCTCTGTAGGGAATGAATCATAATATGTCACTCCTAACTGTTCCGGTATATAACGCATGTATGCGTATTTATATATACAGATGAAGTCCCCGTTTTCCATATACAAGCGGAATATTCGCACGCGAATAGTTCTGACGACATTAGATTAGTGCATTGGTTCAATATGTTTCGCACAAGTATTTCTATACGCTGATTCCATTCAGATTCGATGTTTAGTATTACTCCGCCGCGATTTTCAACATTAATGGTCTCATTGAGGAAAACAAAAGCAATCCTGGATTTTTGTTTAAACAATTCGAGTTTTTAAATCATTTTTAATCGAAAGTCGATATCTAATTACTTATATTGTCGAAAAAAGAGATTCTCGCACCGTAATACGACGCATGCAAAAATATTTTTTTTACGATATAAATTTTTTTTTAATTAATGAAAAAAATCAACGTTAGTTCTTCTGGAAATATCGGCATCCCGAGGATATCGATTAGGATCCGCGTGTCAAGATGTTCGATATCCAGCATACTTTCATTAATTTTCAACAGCAGAGAGTGCAATATCACTTCTGATTTTCCCTGTGGCGAAAAAGCAGGACGAGTTAGTAAAGCATTGCAGGCGGCGAGGTCGAGGTGTCTGGTTGCATTTTATTGCTGCACGTGCGACCCTCATAAACGACAATATAGCATCCGACGACGCGCTGTGTTGATAAAATATGTGTTATGAGCTTCACATTTCGAGAGATATTTCGCGGTAGTAAACATATGCATATATACACAGTAATTATCGTATTGATTATCACTTAAATTAGCGACCCATTTAATTAGTATTATTTAAAATACTCCCAGAAATCCGCGGAAAGAAAGTTCGACATTTATTATGAACTACAATTTTAAAATATTCTCTTCGCATTTATATAACTGTTCTATTTCCGTTGTTAATTTGTCGTAAAGCTCAGATATACAGTATTCATTTCAATTATGAAAAGACGCGCCAGCGCCTCGACGCCAAGTGCTTGACATTTTTTTTTTTCATTACTATTAACTCTATTCCTGCATTTGCCGCCTTTTCGCGAATTTTTCGAGATCGTCCTCGACCTCGCGGACAAATACGGGCTGAATGCTCGATAAGTTTGGAAAGTTTTATCAAAGTGCTATACTTATATATATATATATCCGGAGCGAGTCGTATCCGTGCTTTTGACGAAAAGCAATTATCATTTATGTTTATAACGAGATTTCGAATTATTAAATGTAATTAAATGTTGTGCGGTTGTACTGCGACTATTAAAATAAAATCTCAAAATCTCATTAAGTGAATGAATGTCGCAAATTATTGACTACAGTGTAGTAACAATGATTACGACGAATAGGTCAACTGTTCCAAGTAATTTGTACAAATAATAATAAAATGTATATGCGCGCGTGTTTTGACAATTAATCTATCAAATTAATAAAGCAATAACGTAACGGACAATGCTTTTTTAATTTTCGATTGAATAAAAAAATCTTCGAGAAAATAGAGAGCTTTCAATTTTCGCATAGTTTAGACGTAAAAGCACTCTGCTCATCAAAATACTGACTTTTTCATAAAAACGTATGGATAGAGGGGTCAGAGGGGTTGTCGAAACGAACCTACGCGATCGAACGTCAGTGTCAAAGCGCAATCAATCCCCCCAGGAGTAGCGTCAGGGGGTCAGCTCTCGAGCGACTCTGATGTCTCTCAACTCTTCCGCTTTTCCGCTCTCCGGAACGTTCCAGTTTCCACGGGGATATACTGCAAGAGATTTAGGTACGGTAGGTGGAATCAATTAAATAAAAGAGAGCATAGACTGATGGGATTTGGCTGGTGCGGCGTGCATCGCTTCCTATAGCTTTGCCCGGCTGTTTCTACGATCACTTTCATCCTACGGTTAGCCAAAGCTCGATCTCGCTACGGTTTTGCAGACGGATGCTTGCAACTGATCCTATAATCCGAAACTACAACTTCTATTCGTGTCTCTGGTTGCTCTCACCGACAATTTACGAGATGTGGCTGACGATTCTGTAGAAGCCTCCATTTCATTTATTTTCCGCAGCAATCCGACTACCGGCTGTGTATGCATTGTGTATATTCGTTTATATATGTATGTATACATGATGCAGACAACGCGGAAGGTGGAGAGTATTGTACGTTCGAAGCAAAAGAGCTCACCGAGTGCGTATTCCTTTCGGGAATGGGATGATGTTCAATAAAGTAAAGTGGAAGGCACCCCACGCGCGTTTTTCTCGCTTCTATCGATCGTAGGTACTTTTATCCTATCGAAATACAGTTTTGTTATAACTCACAAAATTTACGAAAAATTAAACGAAGGCAATGTGAAAAAAGCGCATGGACGGTACATCGTCCGACAATTTGCATTTTTCACGGATAACATCGATGTAACGCTTTGTTTTATTTACTTTTTTTTACATTTTTAACATTATTCACATCGCGTCAAAGTGAAATGAAGTTAATTAAAAAAACGACGAAATCGACCATTTTGGATGTTATTCCGTCGTAATTCCAGTCAACGGAGAACGCGACTGTTTTTTTCTCAGTAGGGAAAATATGCAATATTATTGAATCATCGGTGTGCAAACTGTCTGTCCGCGTAAAAATACCGGTAGGTAAATGCGGTGATGTGGAATTAATGAGATGTAACATAAACGTTATTCGTTGCAAACGTATATCGTTCCATTGCGAGTTGTTAATATAACTTTGTGGTTTTTTTCGGTTTAATAACATTCCATTCGCGCGTAAACAATCGAAATGAAAATTTCATACGTGATTACTAATTCAGTAAGTGGCGGTGAGCGTCAAATGATTAATTGAATTTTCATATGATAATTTATAAAAGGCGATTGACGATATTTACACTTCCACGATGAGACAAGTGAAAAATGTGGAACGGAAAGAACCGCTGAGTACGATAAATGGTAATATTCTGCGAAATCCGAGAAATAACAGTGAATGCGTTTTTTCACGAGCAAAATATGTACTTAAAGCAAATCTCATCAATCAAAAGCAGCCGCTAACTGACGGGAAACTTTTTTTCATTTTTTTGTTTTTTCATCTCTCGTATGTATATCGTCGTGTTAGATATAATGTGACCTACAATGTTACACTCAGGTGACACACGAATGGACAGGAAAGAAAAATATTCCGGACGTTATAAGCTCTTGTGTGAGATATCGCCGGGAGGGGGATCTCGTGAGCCTAACCGGTGCGTTTGCCAACACACTCATTCTTTAGCATTCTCCATTATCCGCACGTTTCATCTTCCACCGAGAGTCCGAGGTGTTTTTAATTGGATGTCGTAAAACGACCGGTACGCCAGGCGTGGGTGTTGCCTCGCGCTCTTTCATTCTTGTCGTACGTCAACTCTCGTTAAAACTTGAAATGCACACGGAAAAGCGTGCCGTAATCTCTCTCTCTATTTGACTCGAAGTAAAATCATACGGACAGCTTTGTCATCCCGGTTACGTCGGGGGTGAACTTTAGAAAAATTCGTTAAGCGACTTTGCGACCCATGCCGGTCGCTCGACTCGCCTTCTTTCTTAATTTTCCTTCGTAATTTTTTTTCTCTCCCTCAGCAAGCCTCATTTTTAACCCTTCTTTTTTTCCCTTTATCCGCGAGCCACGATTTCTTTGTAGGCTGAAGCGTCGTAAATTATTCCGGCTTACGAACGAATGCGTTCAACGAATCTGACGGTCAGGTTCGTTATTTACGTACACCGGCGACACAGCAGAGTCGAACTAAGCTATATAGATCTCCGCAGTCTTTCACCGCGATAGTCTTATCTTGAGAACAAATTTCAAAGTAAAATGTCACCGAGGCACTTCCTCGCTCTTTGCGCAAAGTGACGCCCTGTGTGAATTTTGTAAGCGAAACCATCGTTCAAGGCTCAAGTGGTTACTCGTGCGTCCCTTTGAAAACGTTCGAGGCGTTAAAGGATGGTGAGATATGCTTACACGGGTTAAAGCGGAGCTGAGATATTTCTATTCGGAAGGAGGAACCCGACACGATTCAACAACATGAGCGCACAAAGGGGAGAAAAAAAGAAAAATGAGTTTTTTTCGTAAAGACGAAATGATACCGCGGTGTCGAAAATCCGTGACTAAATGACATACAAGTATCCTATTTCTCTTTTATTGTGTATGTGGGTCAATGACGTGACGATCTATATATCGAGGATACGTCAGCATTTCAGCCCGTTTCGGTATTCGCGGATAAAAAGCCACCAGATAACGATCGTGAAATATTACCGAATGTTACAAAATTGGTTTTTTTTTTACGTTTTACCTTTGAAGCTCCGATATTCCGTTACCTAGCGATACATTTGATTACAGAAATGGATAGTAATCATGCAAATGGAAAGTCCGGTGAATAAACAGAATTGGTTTCGTTACGATACTCGACGAAGTTTCATGCAGTCGTCGAGCCCCTCGCATCTTTCATATTATTCGATGCCAATTGAAAGATAAAACAATCATTTCGAACAAATTCAAGTAAAGAATACAGAACACCGAAAATGCCGTTAATGAAAATGTCGGATATACCAAGTGAAACAATAACTGTAAAAAATTGAAAATAATCATTTTTTGTGCGTAAATAAAAAAAACATTGAATTAAAAAAATCATTCAATGAATATGAATTATTATAAAAAATTGATTCGCTTTATATCAACAATAATAAATAATAATAATATCACATCGAGGAAAATCTCCTCCGACAGCGCATATCTCGTAAAATCTTTATTTTCTGTTGTATTTTGTTGTCCCTTATTCGCCGGGTTACAAAAATCAAAAATATTCAATTTAATACTTCAATAAAGTTGCCGAAGAAACTAATTTATGCATAGAAAAGCTTTTTCGCTACAACACTTGACGCTGTTTGTCGTATTATTACACGTAAAGTTCACGATAAGTTAACAAGAGTTATTCTCCTCTATTCTCAAGAGTTTTAATGTACACCGAAGAACTCCCGAATACTGTACGGTAACAGAATAAAACATCGGAGGTGATATAGAATCCGTCAGTACGGTACATTTTTATGTATGAAGCACACTTTTCACATTCTTGTTATGTTTCATCTCATGAATTTTAATGAAATAAAAAAATATATATTCATGAATATAAATTTATATCGTCTATTACACGAATCATATGAATGTTTCATTCGAAAATACATTAATGAAGTTGATACCGAGCGTAATTTCGACACCTGCACTCGCTTGCACTTTACGAAATAACACGTAATATTCTCCATTTCACGTGAATCGTGTCGTCATTATTGTGGGATAATGCAGACGCACGATCGGCTTAACATTTACGTTTTGTGTTTTAAAAAATCCGAATTATCTCGTGCATCGGGGCAAAGGCTGAGTGCAAGAAATAATCACTCGAAGGCAAATGGCAGGAAACAATTACCGATCTATTTATTTAAATCGACGTGTGAACGTGTTGAACATAGAGAACGGAGATCCGTAATATCGAACTAAAAGCAAAAAAAAAATATATCGATTATCCAATTATTGCATTTTTTTATCTTACGTATTATAAAAAAAATATAAATATGGACATCGCGGATTTTATCGATGGTTTTCTCGGCTCCATTAGCCAATGGAGACAACGTAATTTTCGTTTTTTTTTGTCGAAAAAAAAAGTTTCTTCGATGAGAAAGCAAAAATGTCCAACTTCTCATATCAGATCGATCCGACGGGAATGTTACGGAAAGTGTCATTAACATGTGCGCCCCAGCAAATCTTTGAGACGAACTCATCCACGGCAGAACCCTCTCTTATTGAATGCTTAATCACACCGCGACAGCTGTAAGGAACGTGATGACGTATACTTAAGTAGTAATACGTCATCGACGACTACATGGCGCCAAAAGCCCATTTATGTGGCTGTGGATGCGGACGCTCTCGTCGCTTCGTGTTTTTTGTTGACGATTCGTTTCTCAAGTTCACCGAGACGATATCTCGGACGATATAATATACATCGCCTGTTACTTAGTACCCTTTAGTGACTCTTGTAGGAAAATGAAAAAATTTACGCAAGAAAGAAAGAACGCGCAGAGTACAGAATCCGATTAGTACCCCAAAAAATTGAAAAATATACAAGAATTCCTCAGGCACTTGAAAAACTGAATTTCTGCAGATAAAAAAATATTTGTATGTACAGATTTCAGTTTTTTTGGGCGATAAAAATAGTTCTGACGCGGACAGTCGACTGTTTTTGTAATCTCATCAATATTTCATTCTCATTATACTAAAAACGAAATTAGTATTCTCGTGTCATTTGGGATATACGAAACAGTTTTTTGAATTTCCAACAACGCTAGAAAATGAAACTAAGGTTTGCTAAGCTTAACTTTTTTATTCCGTCATTTCGTTTAACATATTTTTCTTGATCCCTCTCGCTATGTATATTTTTTGCCTGATTGCACAAGAGAAGGCGCATTTCCACCGAGAAAATCCTGAAATATCTACGTCTAGGGAATATTCCCCCAAACAGAATTGTCATAGAGTCGTTTCCCGTCGACCCGCAAAAAAATACAATAATGTCCTGCAGCAAGGTATACGACGAAAAAGATCGCGGGATTTAACTGGACCAGTCGCTGCAGCGAAGAATATATCGAGTCTCGTGGAGTCGGGATCCCTCGAAATTTTGCCTTTTATGAATTATATTTTATCGCAGAACATCCGTAATAGACGACGAACATCCTCCATTACTCGCTTGTTACTTCGAGCACAAGAATTCTTCTTGAAATGGTTCTTTAACATAATCCGACTGTGAAGCTATGCGCAACCGAACGTTACAGCCGTAAGACGATCCCGTGTTGCTTAAGATTTGCATGAGATCGCGCAGGTGGAATTCGTACGAACGGCGAAGCATTATACGCGCTCGCGTATTAACGGATTGAGAGCAAAGACAAAGTGGTGGTATATAAAGGGTAACACAGCAGCGAAAAAGGCAGATTGATACAATAGAAAGAAATAAAAATCGTAAATTCAACACGAGTCATTGCAAGAAAGCTCTCCTATGTACGTCTTTAGGAGTACTTTCCGAAACAGATGGAAACACATTTCTAGTGTACAAAGTACGCCTAGCGGCTTTCTAGATCCCTCGAGTCCTCACTCCACATATCCGAAGTGGTTGTTTTAGACCCAACGGGCGACGAGGAACTTCCCAACAGCTCAGTGATACAATCAGAGATACCTCGCGTTTAAGAACTCCCTCGCGGAAGCCCCGTTGGCGAATTTCTGATACTGAATTTCCAACCGGTTGTTTAACCTTCAGCATTCTACGATTCATGCCAAGGGACGAATCGCTACGTTACACAACGACTCTTCGTAGATATTTATACGAAGGGTCTATTCGCGACACGGGGTTACAACTTGCATTTTATTATTTATAGTAAAAAGAAATTATATCGAAAATTTGAGAAATTTACGATGTTAACCCTTTCAAGCGACACGTAAAAAAAAAAAATTCTCATGAAAGAAAAATTGTGAAAAAATAAAAATTATTTAGGCATAAAAGGTCTTCGATGATATTGGATAAATTTGTTTAGTTTTTATTGCATTGTTTTAAATTTACAGTACTCTAATCTTACGATTAATACGCGGAATAGTACTACGCGGTAGTGCGAAGTAGTAGTAGTACTGCTACTGGGGGTAGTAGTATTTCTGTTACGAAGACAAGAACGCACTCTTAGGCACGTAAAGGCATTTGCGTGTTTAATAGCACATAAATATTAGTATAAGGATTTATGTGAACAGCTCGTGGTATTTATGCGCTTGAGAAAAGATTAATGCACAGTTAGTCGTTACGAGAACCGCAGAAGCCCAATTAACTTCGCCGTTATTGATGAGGAAACCTTTGAATAAAATGCTTCTCCTTCGATTTATCGTAAATTACAAAAATCGGCCGCTAGCAGAAGACATGATTGGGGAATCTGTGGGGCGAATAGACCTTTTATTTGCGATGGAAGTGAACTTTATAGATCATCAAAAACGTCCATGACTTTTCGTAACAATTTGTAGATAAATTGTTACGATAATCGTTATGATATTTCATTTCTCTATTATTAGTTCGCCCTCCGATTGTTTTTTTTTCTCTCTCGCTATATTGCGAGAACCTTCGCAAAAGACTTAAATCTCTTATCACCAATTCGACAACAAAAGGGTGAAAGTCAACGAGGTGCGAAATGGATGGAATTAAACTCGTGTTACGGGTTTGATCCCCCAAAGCTCTCTAACCTTATTTCATACCACCTGAGAACTTCGACGCTTCCGGGTTTCGGTCATTTGTCAAGAGAGTCAGAAGGGGTCATTACGTCCCACCGATTTAGTATAGATTTTTCGTATCCATTCAAAACCCTTAAATTTTCCACATACTTAAGTCGATACATCTCAGATATATTCCCGATATAGTATCTGTTACCATATTTATTAATAATTTTTTCGAATATCATTTTTTTTTCGTGTTTTTTTTTTTGGTCATTTTTTTTTTTTTTTTTTTTTCGAGCGTTTTAAGATCTTCATTTTTTGCTTATTGTATGAGAAGATCCTACGAGATCACTCGGTCGCGAAATTCTACGATGTATCAAACATTCTCAAGTTTCACCTTTCCCTGTCTCGTGTAACCCATATCCCACGCGCACGTCAATGTCGACGAATACACCGTGGTATCAAAACATGACAAGTATGTGTATACAGTAGATTATTTCCGTGTTTCGCTTCAACGAAATGTATACAGGTTTCGAGTCTTAGCGGGTGGGCCAATATGACGAGGATGAAACACGACATGCGACAGCCAAAACTTTACGCACTCCTTCCTCTCTATATCACGTCGTGACGTGCACATGCCTCTATCAAGTTGTAATTACTACTCTGATAACTCGGATGGTTGAGGCGAAAGGGTGGAGGTTGTGGAGAGTAAGGCACGACGTGAAATGGATATAGAGGAGAGGAGCCTATGAAACAAAACGGGTGAATTGAGCTTAGAACGCAGCGTTCGTCAGAGTCTGTGTACGTGTCTCGTCAACAGAACACAGCAACTTTTCTGTCTTCCGAAACGCTCGGGGAACCGACGTTTGTGTCAATCATCCACCGACGCTATGAGATCGAATGCTGATGTACTTGCGCGCACACGTTCGCACCGCACATACCGAGTGACGGATGACACGAAAGCCCACGGCTTTTGATGCCGAAACCGCTTTGCTGCTGTGACAAAATTATTCGTTAGCGAGACGAAAGCGAGGAGGATGAACGTCACGTTCCGTGACAACCCCGACTCGTCACACGGGATCCGCGATATGTGATGACTACTACATGCGAAACGTGCGCACGCATCGAATAAAGTCGCAATAACGAAAGTGCGTCAACATTGAGCGCCAAGTGCAAATGTATACGCGAAACACAGTAAAAAAAATGAGTGCACATAAAAAATTAACGAATTAATAATACCTTTTTTTTCTTTTTGCAATTTCTCGAAATTTACGGAGTTATTTTTTATTTGTTAATTTCAGCTTGATAACTCGAAATTTACGTAATACCTGAATATGTGAAGGGAGATCGGGGTAAGTTGAAACACACTGTATATTAAGCGGAGATTTCAATTTTTTTTAATTACTGTATTTCCGCTAATCGCAGTCTCTTCTACTTTGCTCTCAAAAGTTGCGCGCGTTAGAGTATCCATTCGCTTTAAAGAAATCTAAATTTCATCGAATTTAAAGCAGTGTATTAAATTTCAAAGAAACCTTAAGGACTAAAGGGAGGTTACTACTTTTTTAATTTTTTTTCTCGAAGTGTGTTACGTAGTACTTTGAGCGAAATTATCACAAGTTGCTTGAATTCCTGTACCTATGTACGTTGAATCAATTTCCGCCGTCAAAGATGAACCAAGCATTTCAATGGAAATTGACCCGCTTTGGTTTTGGTACCGCTTCAATCCGTGGAACCTTCATTGGGCTTCGTCTCTCTGAAACGTCCAGCAATTCATTGAAATACGCTTTGAATGCTGTACGTGGGTTCCGTGTGAAGCGTTATTCAACCAAAAATGTCACCAATCCCCAAATTCATCGATCTCATACCACCGGGTTGACATGTACACAAAACTGGAGTATGCGAAGATACCTTAATCCGTCGGGTCACGGATGCTTGAGGAATTTCGCAAGGACGCTTCTACATATTACAGGTCAACTGGTTCTTAGTATAGAGATTCAGAATACCATTGCGTCCAATACCGTCATAGAAAGTGCTATCGATACTCCTAGTGGTGACGCGAATTGCTACGGCTTCTCGATCTCTTGGTTTCCGCGAACTGAAACCACTTGCGTGTCGTTGCAAAGCGCATGTTTCTCAAAATTCACGCTAAACGATCGGCGTATCTACAAACAATAAGCAACGAAACCCGCGAGTTGCGAGAATGAGCGAACGGAATAGAATACATTCGACGAAATCAGCCATCTTGAAATTTGCTGGAGGTACCAGTGTGTGCAATTGTTCATGGAAGTGAGCTTAAGCTTTCGGGACAAATGTACCTAACATGCGCGTCGACTTTGTTCATCACATGGTAAAAAAGGGTATGCGAAAAATATTCAAGAAATATATGAAAATCGACTTTTTCATAAATTCAATAATAATTATTCATATAATTTGTTATATATTTGCGTTGTCGCGTTTTTGATAAAAGTACCAATGTACAATTAAACAGTATATAGTATAATTGTATGGATTCATCAATTTTTAGACAAAAATAAATTGAATTTACTATAAATATATATTGCCATATACTTTTTTCCATACCGTTACGCTACGAAACTTCGATGTTATTGAACGTTTATTTGTAGAAGAAATGATAATGACAATTATGTCGTTACGAGTGACCCGGCGGTAACTGATAACGAAGTCGTGGGCATTAGTTTTACTTCCGCTATCACCGGTAAAAAGATCTTTAGAAAGCGGTTGATTCGACGAGAGCAATCAAAAGATGCGACCTTGAAAATTGCGGAATATCCGTGACGTCGTATCAATATCTTTATCTTTCATGATGTCCTTCGCCTTTCTACTGGCTTAACAAGGTATCCTCCGGATTGCATTTGTGGCCATTTCGTTTCCGACATCTCAATCCCGGATCCTAGGGAAGCAAAGAAAGGAAGGAAGGAAGGAGGAAGGATTATAATCGCAACGCAGCCGAGCTGGCAGAAAGCAATTCAAGCAAAGGAGTGGCAGCGTGTTTCTTCGAGCGAACCGGGCTCTTCCGAGCTCATCGAACCGCTCCGCAGCTTCCGTAAGATTCACGAAGCTTCATCAAGCTGTACTTCCTTCTCCTCGGCTTCCTTAATTCCTTCCCCTCGTCATCACTTCGACTTTACTGTACCGGAAGTATCGCGTGCGAGAACAGCTTTTCGAGAAAGTTTAGATTCCCAACAGAAATCGGTACTCGTCTTTAAGGGCAAATAGTTTTCCAGCAATACCATCTGCCTTATCGCGTCTTTTACCACATTTCTCTCGCACAAGCATCGATGCCATGCGCTATACAATCTCTTGAAACTAATTCAATTTTATCTTATAAAGGATACGATATTGGTTTTGAGAGGCTCTATCTCAACTTTCGACTAAACTCATCAGGCGTCTGCAGTAGAAAGGAAAAACTTTTTTCGCTTTCTTCGCAAAACTTTAATTTTTGTTCTCCGTACACTTTTGCGATATATTATTTTTGCAACAGAAACGATGGTACGTTAGAAAAGGAGAAAGAGTACCGAACTGAAGACCGGGCTTCGTTACGTGAGCGGAGTAATTGCGAGTTCCCAGTATCAACAGTTATTCTATTATTAATTTTGTTATTCGGTGGATTTCAGTTTCTCGCAACTCGCAACACAATCGCGAAATTTCCGGAACTCATTACCATGCGGTCCGGTAGTCGAAACCGCGTGTCAAACGCGCATTTCGCCGTATTGAATATCAATAATTATAAGAAGAATAATTATATAATAGAACAATTCTGAAATCTGCGAGTAGTTTACTATTAAAAAAAAAACTATTTTCCAGCTTAACATCCGCTTTTTATATGATGTGCGTAAACGCATTTTATTCTCATTGTGAAATCGAAGCATTTTAACTGTACGTGACGTCCGTCGATACTCACAGACGAGAAAAAAAAGCGTTCGAAAGTAGACGAAATTAACCGCGGCTCTGATAGAATAAAAATCGTTAATGGAAATGCGACGATTTCTCTTGCCTTCTGATAGTTTCTCACTCACGCCATTCTCTCTGCCGGTTCGATCCTTTCGCCATAGTACCATCACTTTTCCACCTGCCGTTTTTTCCCCGTTAACGCGACTCGAAGCGGGTAGAAGCCCTTGTCGATCGGATTTATACCAATTTTTCCCGCAGAGACTTTTATCCAAACGGGTTCTCCCTCGCTAAAAGCTTAGTATTGTGATCGTCGAGGGTATGGGGAACACTTTCACAACCATCCGTTCTCACGTAAAAAAAAATCCTTTATTTTTTTTATTTTTTTTGTTTCCTGACTTTTTACTTCCGTCCTGTAAGCACGCCGGAAACGAGGCCACTGGCGGTGGGTGCGACTTCACTCGGTATACTCAGTCCTCTCAACTTCTCTTCGGCTCTTGACGAGAGCGAAAAGTCTATGAAAGCTCGAGTGAAAAACGAGAGTATGCATCTCAACATTTTGTAGTTATTATACCTATAGATCACAGTTCCATCAGTGACTGCTGAAAGAAGGCTAATTAACAATTGATTGTGAAGCGTAAAGTGCATTTTCGCGCTTCCAGTATTCTTCCGTTAACGAAGACCGGCGAGTAATGAAAATTACTGTGAATTTAAGAATAAAGTTTAATCAATAAAATGCGGAGAACAGCGAACGTTTCTTCGACGAAGCGTAAGTGAAATAAAACCCTAAAGAGAGTTCGGTGGAAGAGTTGAAATGGAATGGAGTTCGTTGGAATTCGAGGGGAAAAAAAAATGAAAAGTTATTTTAAGTAAAAAATAATTAAATTCATATTCATTTGAGAGTTTCTTCGCTACGTAAAATCCATCGAGAATGGTCTTTGTCGAAATTAGTTGGCAATTAAAACTCGTCAGTTAATTTACGAAGAAATTTGGCATCGTTCGCTTCTCTCTTGTATTTTCTTTCATCTCACGTCCGGCATCGAAGCTTGCAGCTTCTCGAGAAAATTTCTCAGTGAATTCTCAACGTTTGGTCCCAATTGCTTGATGAACCACTTTGCAGTACTCGGACAAACGATCACAACTGCTATCGCGCTTATCGTTAGCGGTGCCAAAAGCGTCCAGACAATCTGAACAACAAATTCCCTGTGAATTACGGTACGAAATTTCCTCTTATAGTTATTCTTTATTACGAATTTATTCAATGCACACATGGGATATCCAACAAACGACCATCCAACCGAGCAAAACAGTTCCGGCTGTGCTAAAGTACGGCGCGTACTCCGGTCGTATTACGGAATAAATCCACGGAAGTTTATCTCCCAAATCACTCAACATTACTTCCATCTGCAGTTGAAAAAAAAAAAAAAATCTCATGAAAATCACACGAGAAATAAATTATACATTCGTGTCTATTCATAAATGTAATAGCAACTATTTCGTCATAAAATATCTAATAACGTTGAGAAGCTTTTACAAATTCTGCGATAAATTTTTCAACGCAAAGTGTCTTCTCGAAGGGATGCTTAACTTTTCGTAAAAAAAAAAGTTGCGTTTTTGCGAGAATTTTTTTTAATAATATATAACAGTACAGCTTACATCCATTACGACTACAGCCCTGGAGATTAAAACTGGGAGTTTTTTTTACTCAGAGAAGAAAATTTCAATGTTCCGACTTGGTTATGCGTCGGGCGACTAGAATTTTTATATGACATGTCCGGGAATGGAACTCCCGAGTATCGATTTCCCGAGTACGAGAGAAAAACGGAAATGGGGGTTAATATTGCTGACAACTTCGTGTCAAAGAGTTTCGACAATTGTAGATCGCATGATGTCATCAGTGACGGGAAATAGCTCCGTTTAACTCCGGTTCCGAAAAAGGTTTTCCGCTTCATTTTACCGGAAGCGGTGTTTTTATCGCATCCTTTTTTTTATGATACAATTTTGCTATAAAAAGAATTAATAAAACAAAACGAACTAATTTACGCCTTCCATGTCAACCCTTTTTAATCCATCGAAAAGTTTCACATTGTTTTCTCTCTTTTTCTTTGATTTGCAAAGCTTTCTGTGTGATGAAATCAAAAAAGTTACGTAATACGCTTTCTCAATGAAAAAACCTTTTGACAATAACGGAAGATTACTTTACTTCGCGAAACGCTCGGAAAACCTCACTTTCCATATCGCAGCGAAGTAAAATCGTATACGATACTCGGCGGAAAAACATTTTCTCAGCTCGTCTCGTCTTCGACTCGTGCTGCACACTCACACTCGTGAGAAAAAGTCTTTCCTTCCTCGTGACGTAATGTACTTTCGAGGCAATGTGCGAATGTCTAATTCGCACGGTTTTTGTTTTAATTGCCGCGGTCCATTTAATCTCTTTAGTCAATGATCGCATCTTACCGCACTGTCAAAGGAAGAAGCGAGTTTCAGGAACTGAGTGGAAAAAGATTAATTCACCTTTAATTGATCTAAAGTCTATATAATTAAATGTTCGACTGACATTGAGAGTGTTAGAGGGGCGGAAGAAAAGAGGTCGATGGAGTATACGTCCGAAGGAAAATGAGAGTGAGGGACGTTGCGGAAGAGCGACAATGGGTTTAACGCGGATTTTCCACGCCCTCAAGAGCTTTTGCACAGTAGTTGAATTGAGGAACTCGAATGGGAGAGTGTAAGTAAAAATACAAACGCACATACAGACCCTCATCCACATACGTGTGCAACAAATCCTCAGTGTAACCCGATTTTTTACTCACACTACTCAGCGTTAAACCGCTTCGTAACTAAAGCCAAACGATATACTTCTAGTTGTCGACCGAGCAACTACCGTTGTTCGCCGTACATTCACTAATGTATAGCTGAAAGGAGTACTGCAACGAAGAACTACATCTATAGTTTCACAACTCTCCGTTTCGCTTCGCTCTGTTTCTGCATCGTTGTTGCTCCGGTTGTTGACGCTCTCTCGGATGTTGTTTTACTTCGTGTTCTTCCAGATCCGAACAGCTTTGTAGCTTCGCCACCGCAACCTTCGTAAGCTTCGTAAGAACAACAAAACATCGAAGCACAAGACTGATATAAGCTGTAGTAGAAATACCTGAAACGGCGAATCGATCGCGATCCCTCCCCGCGTACGCCCTCGACTCGTCTTGTTCACCGATGCGATTTATCTTTACCCTATCAACTCCAACAAAGGAAAACTCGACTTCCCAATTTTTTCGTTTTATTCTTTCGATCGCTTCACTAAGATTTTCGAAAAGTTTGATAATGCGAATAAAAGCATTTGGCAATAGTTCGGGAGATTACGATCTCCGTTGGCAACTTTGCAAATAAATAATAAAACTGTATTTCGAGCGCACAAAATCGATTCGAGATTTTTTTGATTCTTCGTCTTTACGATTTTTTCGTTGCTTCATCACCGCAAAAAAAGGACAATCAGTAAGTAATACTCCAAGGAATTCGAGACAAAATTCGGTTACCGATCGCATTGCTTTTAGATTTATACGCGATTCCTCGGAGATCTAAATCGCAACCGACATTCTTCTTTCACCTCTCCGGGTACATCAATGCAATTATCGGATACATCGTTACTTCTGAGGTAAACGTATACGTACACATAGACGCGCACAGTTCAACCGATACGATGTACCCAATTATCCCTTCAGCATCAGCCAACGCCAGACGATTTCGTTTACTCGATCCGAGATCTATATATAGGTATTGGACAACCGTAGTAGTGGGAAGACTGAAATTGCTTTCGTCCGGGAGCAACCGCTAGAGTGAAAATTCCTACCAGAAAATAGATAAAAAAAAAAAAGGAAAACAACAAGAGTGCTAACATACGTGTTCGTTCGGGTAATTCAATTTTCTCGTTGGATATACGAATACCGCGAGAATTTATCCGGACGATGAGCAATGACTTTCGACTGTTAATTTATAATTTGCCAAATTCTGCCGATAATGATGAAGTTTCAAAATTCTATGTAACTCGTACGCTTCGACGACTTTATTCTCATAGAAATTTTGCGTGAGTTGCATATCCTGGAAAACCGCATGATAATTTGAGAAAACTTTTCTCTCGGTGTTCGAATACACGAGTAGCGAAAAGTCTCCGGCGAAACCGTTGAATATCTGGCGAGAAGCCAATCACTTCGGTGGAAATAAAGTGGATGCTGCAATGTGTAAATGATATACGAGAACGTCCGGGAATATAGGGTATAGTGTGGGTTAAAGTTTTGCGGTGAATTTAAATGTAACTTTGCATTACAGCGCGAACCATCAAAATAATGGAAGTTACATCCGCAGTCAGAATTAAAATTGCACCGCGCAGTAGTGTCATATAATCGAAAAAAAAATACACTGTGTAAAGCTCGCGAGTGGAATATTTTTATTTTATTTTCACGGTGGTTTACCGACTCTAAAAATTGAGGTGCTAAAATGTTCGCGTCGATATTGTATTGTTTCCGAAATTCGTACGATACAAACGCTGTTTGTAGTTTATTTACAATTCGTTAGCGAATGACGCAGAGCGGATGTGGACAACTGGTATTGACGCAAGCCGAATGGCGCGTCGAAAAAAATAATACCATTTTGTGTTTTTTTTTTCTGTTTTAACGAAGCGGAAAATTCGGTAGAAAAAATTATCCCGATTAAGAATAACCTGTTATTGGTCGATTGTTACTCACCCTCTCGTTACAGTAACTGCCAGTGCGCGATAGTTAACAAAGAGAAGCAACGAAATCCAATTGCACGACCCATTTCCTCGGAAAACAGAATATATTTATGCGCGCGATATAGTTGTACGATTTGTTCTGCATGCCGTCGACCAATGATTGGAAATAATTTATCGTATGGTAGACATGTTAACATTTCGATTCGCATATCAATGCACATATCGAACAATACTTGTAGTTAATTTATATGTACTCGATGTTTGATCGTTTTTGAAAGCCGATCCTCAGGGAGTTAAACAATTGTTCGCATTCACTTCCGTGCGGTGTCGGCGAATTTTTTTCGTTATTTATTTGCGCACGCGTATTGTTGCCATTCGAATTAACATATCGAGGAATAAATTGAATATATTTGTAAAATAATCTATATTCATCGAATTTCTCGTAAACTTTGAAAACGAATCGACAAAAATCGCTAAAAGTTTCTCTGTTTTTCGTTTATTTATTTTCGTATAAAAATTGAAGGCTATACGCTTGTTTACAAAGTGACCAGAGACGTTGTCACTATATTATTACAAAATATCGTCAATTTTTTACGAAGTTTAGTCGAAGACTTTGCAATAATCGAAGTTCAATCAACCGCGGTGCCAGCGGCACTCAGCTTCCGAACGCGAATATTCGATCGACCGGATGTCGAAAGTGTCGAGAAAAAGAAGTTGAAGATGTTACTGAGAGGCTTCTAAGCTTCATCTCGACTTTCCATTCAGCCTGAAGCTGTAGTACACGATGTTTCAACAAGACAGCGAGTCAAACTTCTTCTTTGACAGATCTTCGAGGTTTGGCACTTTCTAACTTCGGAGGATTGATATAACTCTAGGAATTCGTCGTTTCTCCCGCGATGTTCGCCTCCGCGGGTTTATGAAATTGCTCATCGGATTGTTGAAAACTTCGATCAGATTTTATGGAAGCTTCAGACGCCAAGTCGAACTTTCCTTGAGTTCTTTTTGCCGATTGCATGGATCCGCTCCTGACAACTTCCCCAACGTTCTTATCAGCACTCTCGACATCCAGAACAATAGACGAAGGAATCTTGTTCTCGACGTCAGCGAGTTGTTCGGCTTCGTAATTGTGTCGGAAGTAAGGAACGCGAATAGGCGTCGTACCGATCTCTATTCCGGTATCCGGAATCGTTAAATCGATTGTTAATCCCGAGTCAATCGGCGGCCTGAAGCACATCTTTCTCAACACACAGGACATCCGCTGAAGGCTCAGAATCATCCCAAACTGCACCCAGGAACCAGGAGTTCAATATTAACTGGGCGAGGGTTCCGCACCTCTGCCTTTGTCACCGATAATATTTTGCTTATTCATAGTCACCAAAAAATATGCGAATTCAACATCCATAATTTGTTTTTTTCTTATTTGTATTCCAATAAACAAGAAAAGGAACCAAATGCCTTAGAATTTATTAAATTTTTTCTGAACATCTATAGATCGAGAATTAATCCTTTTTTATTGCGTTTAAGGTACTTATTTCACATCCAAAAAAAAAATGGTATCGTTTATGAAATATTTCCAGTTGACAAATGATTCGTAAGCTTTTCGATACTTACTACAATCAATTTTACTGATTGTCGTAGCATAAATATTACTGCAGGTTGAACGATAGTGAAAGTTACTTCCATCAGCCGGGACAGTGCGGCGAGACTCATGAGAACACCAGTGAGAGACAGGAGCAGCAGAACCTGCAGACCTCCGCACAGAATCTGTAATGAATTATGCAAATGTGCTGATAGTATACCTATACCACCAATCTATCAGTCTCTCCCCTTCTCTCTCTCTCTCTCTCTCTCTCTCTCTCTCTCTCTCTCTCTCTCTGTAGACTTCGAAGTTATCTACTTGGTTAGAGCAACAAGAGCGGTGGAAAATTAAATCATTCTCTCGAGATCGCTGGTGGCTAACACGCGCATGCATGCTGCATACACAAGTGTACAGCCCGATCGCGTGCATAGCGCATACACCATCAAAGCACAAACTACAGCTTGTAACAACTCGCGTAACTCACGCATATGAATGCCATTGCGAATTAAGCAAATCAGTTGTGTCACGTGAAATTTCAATTTTCGCTCTTCCGCGATGGGATTGGGATTAATTTCGTCTCATACTTTTATCTGTTAATCCCGTTGATCTTTGAGGGTAATTGTTTTTTTTTGGCGATCCAACGACATTTTTTGTTCAGTGAAACGAATTTTTTTGAAATATTGCATCGGAATGAAATTTGACGGAAAGTGACATTAATCGACTGTCAGTATTGAAAACTGGACGAAGCGAAAAGTACGAACGATAGTCCTTTCGTATCGATTTATTCTCCCCTCTCTGTTAGATAAAAGGAGTCAATAAGTCATCATAGCTATTTTATGATGATATCGCATTATTATTATCTTTTATTATTAATGTCTTTTGTCGCCGTAAGTTTCAGCTTTTTTTTTTTTCGTGGAAATCAGTTTTTGAAGATACATAAGGGTCATATATAGCAGCGATTTGTATATAATGGTAAAAAGAGACGAATAGGAAGCACTGTACACTTTTTAATTAATTTTTTTCCATGTTTTTTCGAATTCACGATTTTTTATTCATATTAATTACTTTTAATTAAGTTCTTTTTTTTTCTGTTTGTACTCCAGTTTTTCTATATGACGTGCGTAACATTTTTTCCGTCCTTTCCCTGTAACCAATCTTTTTCACTTTCGATCAATTGCGAATGTGTTTTGAAAAAAATTTACTCCCAAGCAGCCGCTGAATTGGCGGGATGAATTCAATTCGTTACTGTCGCGCCATCTAGTTGAAGGAAAACTAACTTTTGTTCTTTTATGGAAAACTTTGGGTAAAGGGAAGTGATAGAAATATCGTCGACAGCGGTCTTCCGGTGATAACGGAGATTCGCCGCTACAGTATTAGCTGCCTGTCGGTCAGCAAGAAATCTCGTAGTGCTGATAAGCAGATAATATAGAAACGAACGAAAAAGTCTCGTAAGAATAACAATTTTCCTAATTTAGCCCTCCAACCGAACGCTGCACTTAAAAATGCGAATGGACATATATTTTCTTAGCATCAACAATGCCGTATATTTTTTAAATATATATTTCTTTTATTTACAATAGAGTTATATATCTTCAACAATGAAAATCAATATTCTTTCGTTGATTCATACACGACTTGCAAGGCGCGATTGTGAGTGAACGCTGTATGATAGAGATGTAAATATTTTTTTTTTCTAATGTGTCGTCTTTTAGGTCTCATTATTTCTATACAACATTTTATTTATATTTATGTAACATTATTATATTTTTGGCATTCGTACTTAATAGATACGACTAAGCAAACTATCGTTGATTCCAACGATATGTTTGCACGTAAATAGTACAGTACATCGTCAATTTTTCAACTACTCTACGATTTGGAGAAATAATTAATATCTTTCTATAAAAATATATATATAAATATGGTAACTGCAGGTACAGAACTGCGGGACGTGTTTGAAAATCGTTCACCAAAACTATACATTTTTCCAGAAATTACGAACTTTTTTTATTGAATTTTTTATGTATATTGTTCTTTTTTTTTACTATTCGACTATATAATTGACGACCCGCACACTCATCGGTACTTCGTTAACACCTCCGACCTCTCCACGTCCCCCTTCGTGGTCCCACCTTCTTAATAATAATTATTTTACAATCACTAGAATAGATTCGTATAACTAACCAACAGAAAAAAAATTGGAAAATTTTCCGCCCTGCGGAATACGGAGTCAGACTGAGTTAAAATCAACTTAATTGGGAGTATTTAAACGTCTAAACTCGAACCTGCGAGTGCGAGTGATAAAACTACTATTTTCAATACATTTTTCTCAAGTCTGTTTTTTTTTAACTCTAAGATCGAAGGATACTACTGTAAAGTTCAGTTACTTGTGCGTTAAAATAAAATTGTAGATATTCCTAATAAAAACTGTAATTGTGATAATAAGAATTATAATTCTGCGATTCCTGACCAGCGACTCCGAAAAAGCTTCATGAAAATATTTAATGCAGATGCACCATCATCACTGAACTTTATCATTGTAAATATTATTTCGTCTTCACGACACATTCTCTTCAAATTAAACCGATATTCATAAGAATCGGCAAAACTTTGAAGGATTTAATAAAACAATTCTATTTATTATTTTGGTACCCCTTTAACTGGCGGACATTGGTTATTATTTTCTACCGGAAAATTTGGCAACATCGCTAACGACAGATATTATAGAATGACATAGATATACACGAAATAGAAAAATATTTCGAAAAACTCTCAAAGAAAATACTATCAGTGTGTAAAATAACTTTTTGGCACTATTAGTAAAATTATTGGAAACTAAGTAATTCTGTCAATAGTGCGCAGCAATATTTCTTTCTGCTAATAGCGGTTTTCTTTTTTGTTATTTTTCGTAAGGAATGTGTATATACATTTTTGTAACGCGTGAATGAGATGTGTTACCTCTCGTGCCTGCCGAGAGTGGCGTAAATGGCGCGTTATAGCAATGACAGGACGCATGCGCACATCGGCCCATTTTTACATTTCGCACGCAAACGAAAAGTTAGCACTTTTCGCACGCTGTGGCGGCGCCACAATCGGCAGACACGGCAGCAGCACTCTTCCTGCACTTATTGCAAAAAGTATCATGCGGTACTTGTACGACAAAGTGAACTTCCGACGGTAGTTGTGAAGTAGCGGCACTCGCCTTCTCTCGCGCCACAAGCAACAAGGACGAGACTTTCTCGCCCGCTTTCCGCTTCAAGTCCGCTTTCTCGCACTAGTATCGCAAAATATTATTATATGATAAACTCTACTAATTTCACTTATAAATCGTTATACTTTCCATACTAAAGATATATTACATTTTTTTACCCTCGTAGAGCACATTTTTATTTTTGGCGCAATTATAGATCAATTATGGATACTCTTTCGTTAAATATCGATAAAAGTGTATTAACTTTACTGTATTACGGATTATCCAGCTGCAGACTGTATTATTGACTGTTACGATTCAACCACCGAATCTTGGTGACTCCCGACATGCCTCGCAAAATAATCGCGAATCGACAAATTTTGTTTAATAGTGACATCTAAAAATAGAGCTCTTGATGGTCACACGTGTGTTCCCTTAACTTGGCACTCGCGGTTAACGACTATACTATCGCTCAGGCGAGACACCGGTGCGTCTCGATACCAATTATGTTAAAAATCAAAAAATAACAAAAAATAAAATCACTCAACAATTGTAAATGCGATAATTTTTTTTGCACCTTCCGAGTATTCATATAAAAACTCGCGTGCGACTTTAATCGCCTATTCGAGAAAACTTTTCTATCTAAAAAAATATTATTATTACTTCAACGATATGTAAAATGATTTACGATTTGTTCGCGACCAGCTACGACTCGTCTTTGCTTGTAATCACAAATGCATCTCCGGCATCGTGTACTTGGAGCGATTTTTCACCGAATCATGAGAAATTTTGAATATCTTCGTAAATTCGGCACTCGTTATTCACTCCCATAAATATAAATTGATAATGAAGTGAACGATATCTCGTCATCACGACATGCTGAAGTTGGAGACCTACGCTTTCGCGTTTTGTCTTCTAAGATCGTTGGGAATGATAACTGTGAGGAATGCGCCGACGGCGAGGATGCAGCACAGTGCAACGTTCGCCCAGAAATCACCCCAAAGATTGAAGAGATAACCGTATACCATCGTGAATATTATACCGAATACTTGCGTCATGGCATTGAGAAGACCGGCGGAAGTACCTTCCGGTTCGGGATACGTGAGTTCAGCGGCGAACTCGAAGCCCACAGGTAAGTAACCCGTCATGAAAAAACTGAAAGAGGCAACAAAGCAACAAACTATTAACTTCTTGTGTACTATTGTAGTTATGAATACAAATAGAGTCAACAAGGTCCCCAGCAGGTCAATGCTATCGCGAAGGTAACCCGTTCACTGTCGTCAAAGTACAGGAAACGTGTTTTCTATAATCCGTTTATGTTTTGTTTTATCTTTTTTTGTCAAATTTAATAATTAAAAAGAAAAACAAATCATTAACAATTACTGAGTGACTATTATTGAGAGATAAATCATTTCGAGATTAAAAAAAAAATAGTAATTTAGAATTTTATGAAATTCTAAGTAACTTTCAACAACAATATCGGTCATCAAAGACATGTATTAGAAAATTCGTAAATTAAAAAATTATTATAATTAGCACAATGCGCGGTTACCATTGCAGATGCGATATGACAAAAAAATATGATTCTCCCTGAATAAGAGGTGCAGCAATACTGTTAGCTTACCCTAGTAGTCCAGCGGTAACGTAAACGACAGCAATCGAAGGGGTGTCCAAGGTGAATGTAAATACGATTAATCCCAGAAACGAGAATAGATAAACGCCTAACGTAGTTTCTCTGAAAGGAAAGATAAGCATAGAATTCCATGAACCGTCTAATCGAATAGTTTACACAATAAATTCAAGCAGTGCGACATGATCGCATTTGATGTTTTAATACGAAGACTCACTTGAATTTATGCGTTTTGTCGAGAACGACGCCGCACATTACGGAACCCAACATTCCGGCGCAAACGATCGCGAGACCAATTCTACCGGCGTCCAGTTGATGACCCTAAAAACAATTATATAAATTTCAAAAAATAAGTTGCAATTTGACATTACGATTGGTACTGTAATTAGTATCAATAAAATGAATGGATTTTTGAATGCGTTGCAATACTATCCGCAACAACGGCAGACAGCGGTCGATCATGATAAACGATCGTGTGGCGCACGTGCACATCTAATGTCGTCACGAATGCACGTCATAGGTAACGATCTATTCGATATACACGCAGTAGAAACGTATATTGATGCATTTCATTTAATATCTACTCACCGGAAAGTGTTCGAGAACTATTTGGTTGAGAAGTGTACTGATGGCGTAGAAAATACCGACGTTTATTCCGTAACTTAGCAAAAGCAACAAGTAACCGGAATTCGTAACCAGACGTTTGATGGACTGTAAAAAGTCTTCCGTATGTTCGGCTTCGCGTTGCACCGCTTGCGCCGGACTCGGTGGCAGAGGAGGCTGAGCTTTGAAGACTGTAATTGGAAAGATCAATTTTAAGATCAATAATCATCCGTTTCATGCAATTATAATTGAGTTTCGGAATTTATTTACGTACATAGAAGTATGAGGACGAGAATTATCGATGTTGCTGTGGCAACGATGTAAAACATAAGCTGTAAACCCCGCGCTATCGTAGCTGGATCGTTGCTGCTCGGTACCAACATCGCCGGGAACAAGAAGCCTATCGCCACTCCAAGCTAAAAACGGTAAAAATAAAAAATAAAAAAACTGTAATTTAACAATCGGTAAAAATTAAAAAATATTTTTTAAATCTGTCATATTGATATCTAAAAAAATAAATAAACAAAATGACGAGAATCCCTAATCATATTGTCCTATTCAACCGATTCGTATTTGAATCACAATTCGTGAACAGGTTGCGGCCGATGATCGAAGTCTCAATAGTACAGTGCAAAATTATTGACCTAAGCTTTTAACTCGATTAAAATTCGATCCGACCTCTAGACTCGAAAAATTAATCGCTATATATTGCGACAATGATAAAAATAATAATCAATCGATGCAATCATCATCTTTCGTCTTCTGGACAGATTTCGCGCGTGTGTTATCGATTAATTGAGAAATATCGAAATTCTTTTCTCCCGATCATAGATCTTGCGTACGTTTTGCGATACTTCATAAATATTACCAAATTATGATTAACGATCTCAGATTTCACGCGTAATCTCTCGCAAATGAGATAATACATCGCTAACCGGATGAACATTATTATGACATTTTTTTTAATCTTTCAGCGATTAAACATCATCCGAGCGGAGGTCGTATTTTACGATAGATGCGGAAAACGCTCGAGCAATGGGTCATTCAAGGATCATTAATGAGAGACAAGGTCAATAATTATTGCGCAGGACTTGTCGATTTTTATTAATAAAAAAACGCGGAAACATGCGGAATGCAACGGCATCTGGACTCTCGTCACCAACGGTGTCAAGTTGATTCGCGATATTGTTATCGCTCGCGATTACGTTCTCGAGTCTAGACGCCCCGAAGAGAGTCGTAATAGTTGCAAAATAGAGAACAATCAGAGATTATAGTGGGTGTTCGATTTAACGAGAATTTATTGCGAAGTGATCTGTGAAGTGCTTAGAAACGCTGTTTCGAATTTGCCAAACACACGCGGAGCTCGTAATCGCATGTAATTGTGGTTATTTTACGGTCACAATCGTCCCGATTCTTACGTATGTATATATACAAGCAGTTGCTCACAATAATGAATGCATATGTATGCCAGGAAACTCTGTTGAGTCTCTCTATTTAGCTTCGCGATCTGTTACTTCCCATACAAATGCAATTGAAATTGGTGAATGTGTAAGTCACATCCTGCTTAACCCCGTCGTACGTATGATATCTCAGTGTCAACTCTCGTCGTAGCTTTGAACTCTGTTAATCAGTGTAAGTGTGGCACTTATCGCGAGAACGAAATTAGAATCATCCGCGAAATCAAGTGAAATTAATAGGGTAAAGTTCTAGGGAACCGAATATTTCATGATTTTCGTGCGGACGCCGTATCATAAAGGAGAAAATTTCATTTTTCTCAAAGAAAAAGCTTCTTTACGTTTGTTTAAATTTTGGTATCAATTGTTTTATCATTATCTTTAAGCAAAAGCATCCGCTCCTAAATCCGGAGAACAACATTCTCAGGAATTCCATTTCGGGTTCGTAAATTTGTAAAAACAGGAAGAAGACAGAAGTGGAGACATTTTTTGAATAAGTGAGAACACGGGAAGGGAATCCCGGCCCCTTCTCCGGAAAACACTTCCGGAGTACTGTTTAAAGATCGCGCCAATGATACATAAACGTCGTCGGTGTTATCTGTAAATCTGTCGGTATATCATGGTCTGGCCACCCCAGCGCTTCGTACAAATTGAATCATTTGCGAGTGCGAGGGAGACGACTAATTTGCGCGTTTAACTCTCTTCGTTCGGGAACAACCAGAGGGGATTCGACCCCTTCCGCAACTGTAATATTAATCGTGGGTGTCCCGCTCGACTACGCTTCCCAGCTAAACTCCACGGCGCTGTACTATATTCGTAATTGATCGGGATATGAACATGATGCGGTTAAAATAAATCTGCTTGCACGGCCATTCAAAAACTACAGGATTTTAGGGGAAATTCGTAGTAAAAATTAATCCGAAAAAAAAAAAAAAAAAAAATTGTGTTCATAACGCCATTTTGATTTACTGGTCCATATTCGGCTTAAACTGGAGAATTTTGAAGAAACTTCCATTTTGTATTGAAGAACATGTTGTATTCATGAAAAACTTACCTGATTTCCAAATACACCGATACTGCAAGCGCTGCTGACCTGATCGGGTCCAAACCAAACGGCAGCTAATCGCGCCGGAACGGAGAGAATGAAGGTCTGGCTGAGGGCGACTATCGAGTGACCCAGGAATGTGACCCAATACCTGTCGGGTGCAACGCTAAACACCTTTATCCAGGCACCGGTAGCCGTCCCGACGGCCCCGAATATCGCTGCATATCTGAGACCCTAAAAACAGCAGATCGCGAAAATGTCATCTACTTTTAGAAGACGCATATTCGGCTGAAGGCCGGAAACGGAAAGGAACGTATGACCTTGCGGAAGGTACATATAGGTTGTAAATGGTACTCAAGATATACATGTCGTCAACTATTTCCGATGACTTTCATTATTAAATTGCCGTCGCCGATCGCCTCCGCATTCTTCGATAATGGAAACAATTAACTGCGTTGCAACGTGCAAACTCTGCTGGCGTTCCGTGTGTTTCATGTACGTCAAACCTGAGAAGGTGTCTCGCCGGATCTACATTGACGTCGAAACAGTCTGACTGTTATCGGTTTATTGATTCAACCCACTTCTCTACCCATGAATGCATTTTTAAAAAACCCTTCGGGAGCGTCGATAACGCAATGAGCCCATTTGCCGAGTTTTTCGTGGATTAACGCCGTTTTCAAGAAAATACCTAAAGTGTAAACGCGGTTAACTATAAAAGAGTTATTTTTGCGGCTTTTCGCGGAAAACAAATTTCACACTTCATTAAACTGCGTGATATAGCGAAAGTGGTTTTAATCGGTTTTTGTTCAGTGAACGGAAAATCTTCAGCATTCTCAATGGCCTTTGAACTAAATCGTTGAATCATACATCGCGAATAAACAATTATATTTACATGAGAGCTCTTGATTTCAGTTATATTCGAGTGTTTATCTTCACGAGTACTCGCGGGGTGCAAAAGTCTCGCCATTCCGAGAGCCTCAAGGCCTGAATCTCGCGATAAGTGTTTACGCGCGTATTTTTTTTCTATTTGTCGGGTGTCGCATAATACAAGGGTTCTCCGGTCATAGTTGCGTAAATACTTGAAAAATAATGGGGAATAATATTTTTTAAATTTTACTTACGAATTTGTCGAGGAAATAACTCGCGGGAAATATGAATGGGATGTATGTTATCATGTAGATCATGCTGGTCATGTCGACTGCGAAACTCGAGACGTGGTAATACTTCATCACTACGTCGGCTATAATACTGTACTGAATCCATTGCATCGCATTGCTCGCACTGTAAACCACGAATATCGCCAAAACGAGCCATCGTCGCTTGTACAATTTTGTCTCTACCACCTGTAAACAGAATAAACAAAATTGCGGCAACGAGAAAAAAAAAAAAAACAATTTACAATAATTTTTCTAAAATATTTTCTTAAGCCGATATATTAAAATAAATTTTAAAAAATGTCGGATTACCTGTGTTCAGACGTAAAAAATGTTATTTAAATTTTTTTAATTTACTTAAAAAGTTATGGGGATCGAAATTTAATTTTTTAAAAAAGACAATAAACACCGAAACGAAAGAGTTAATTTATTACTGGATTCTGTATTTTCTGCTATCATGTTTTTGGTTTCACTTTTACAAATGCATATTTTAGACGCGTATAGACAATATATTTTGTAAAAAAAAAATTTCAAAGACTTCGTATCGATTAAGTTGATGCGAAGAACTCGCAAACTTTCTCGACAGTCACCCTGCTGCGAGAACTCGATATTTTTTTACAACATTTATATCAATTTCATTAATCAGGGAAATGGCTTTTCCACGATCTCACAACGTGCATCAGATAAATTCGGGGGCGTGATAATTTCTTTGCTGCTGGTGGAGAATATAGTACTTGCGCGCGACTACACGTCTCCATTAATGTAACTTTTATCTATTATCTTCAAAGAAGACGTGGCTAATCTTAATAGCGCACATGCAACGAAGTAACAGCACAATGTAAAACGGATGAAAACGTTGTTCGGGGATATTGTAAATCATTTCGAAGGCCGTAAGACTTATCCGACTGGTGTGACGAGAGCTTTCCTGCCGTATAATGTATGTTCACCGACGATAGAGTAACGTTACGAGTTCATTGTTCGTTTGAAAACGATTTGTTTATTCGTTCATCCATTACACATTTGTTTTATGTTCATTTGCCGTTTAATAATAAATAATAATGGAACTTACGTGCCCTTTTTTACTAATATTGAAGATATTTTTACCTGAGTCGGCGTAATCCCGCACTCGATCGCCTTCACGTATTCCGATGAATTTTTAACCATTTTTTCTATATCCTGCATTCACGTGCAGTTCACTTTCTTTTATCGAAGTACTTCACTCAAATGAGACGTAACAATTCAAAAGATTCGGAGAACGCTTCGCTTTGAGTCGCTTTGTCAAACTGCCGATGCCGCTGCTGGCTCTCGAGCTATTAACCGATGATATTAAAAGAACTCGGTACGATATCGCTGAATGCCGTGAGGGGATTCCTTTCTTGTTTGATTTCTAAAAAAAAAAAAGTTAAAAATAATAAAATCGTTGATAAGATCCACGAGAATATTTACGTTGAGTCACAGAAATTAATCGGCCGTTAATTCCATTCGAATTTCTGTATTATTCCAATATTTCGGGTATAGTAAATAATATGCTAACGGCGAATTCGTGAAAACCGATCTACCGCTTGATTAAACGATTGACTAACGTGCAATTGTTATTATTTCGTTGGTAACGAACGACAGAAAAATTTAATTTAGCGAGAGGTCAATAAAACCACCAGAATGCAATGAACACCGTTGAGGATTTTGGAATATCATGAATTTCATGGAAATTTAATGAATTTTAACGATTAATAAATTGATTCCGAGGGCTTTTCGCAAATGAGTGGAAACGAATATCGAGTTGTTTTTGAGGGTTTGAAAAAAAAAAAAAATTGAAGCACAAATAATGGCCGTTCGACAGAACCCACTCGAGCGGAACGAAAGAACGAAACTCGACGACTCAATCGTTTGGACGAGTTTTTTTTTTTTTTTTACTTTTCCTGTAGACCCGAAGGCAAAAACACTGAAATTGTACGTAGAATTGTAAACAATGAGGGCAACGAGTTAAGGTACGAACCAGCGACAGAACAACCAGAACTCTCGAGTAATTCCGCGAGCGTGTTAATTGGCACTCGTACACTATGTGTGTTTCTTTGAGTATCATTGCCTCTTTGAGGCTTAGTTTCGTAAGAAAAGGTGAAGTTGCTGGTATAAAAAAAACATAATAAACGATACAGACGGATATTCCATCTGATGAAAACCTTTGCTAATCAAAGGTAATAAATATTGCATGCCACAGAAAGAAGCAAAACTTTATTGCGTCATTTGGTGTTTTTTTCCTTTTACCCACGTAAATGTATTGCAAATTATTCAAACAATGAAAAACTCAACTGTATCCATAATAAGCAATGATTCAGACGTCGAAGATGGCGTATGATTTCTATGATTTCATAAAAGATTAAACGAAACTATAGCGTTAGGAAATTTCACGGTTGTGAATCACACTGTAAGCGCGAACACATTTTTATCGAAATTAATTCGACTTTATCTCAATGCACACAAGTTCGTTTATACCTGAATGGTGCGCAAGGACAGTGTATGTTGTGGATTATTTCCCCAATATCGAAAATTGTGCTAAACAAACAAAAAGTAGAGCAGCGTCGACGGCGAGGACGGAGATCTGTTTAGCCGCACTTGTTACCACACAAAATTCAATCTGTGTGTATTCTTCCGAATGAAAAAACTCTCGACGTATAATCAATCGGTGATTGTGCGTGCGGGTGTTGGGAGAGCAGCGCGGCGAGTCTACGCAGTTTGTTCGACTTTGACGACGATGAACTAAATGCCACGAGCGTTTCGGTTCCCGTCTCATATATACAGTCAAACGTATGAATACGTGGATACGAACAGTCGCAAATTTTAGTCGAGATAATAAATTGGTTTTGGTACACGCGGGGGAAACATTAGGCTAAACTCGATTGAATGATTACATACATGATAAATTATGTATAGTATCGATCGATTAAACGTTCTTATGCTTATCGTAAAGCCTCTCTACGTAAGTATATATGAAAAACATTGTGACGCGATGAAACTCGTGATACAGCGTTCACGAGCGATGCGGGAGTGAGATGAGACATTTTTTTTTCAATATAAAAAAAATGAAATTTTTTTAATACAGCAGTTCATTTCGGAACAAAAAATTCAATGAAAATGCGAAGCTATTGCGGAAGTAATTCATAGGTGGTGATGTAGCGGAGATATTAATTAAATTCAAAATCGGCGTGATACCCGAAAACGTAGCGAAGCGAAAACAAATCGAATCTTCATGGGATCGACTATTAATTAACTGATGGAGGTTCCGGAATTTTTTTATAATTATAATGAAATCATTATTTCCATGGATCAGCGCAAACAGAAGGGCTCATTAAAATGAAAAGGGATGAAAATAAAAAAATCGATATTTTCCTACGAATGTTCCGAAAAATTGCATTCATTTATTTTGATATGCGTGAGTGAAGAGAAATTATAGCGTGCAGTGCGCGAAGAAAATTTCCGATGTGACCGCCTACTCTACTCGGAATCGTTGGTTTATTGAGGATACGATGGACTGAAGCCACATTTCAAAATGTGTTATCAATTTATTTCCGGGTCAATGAATTTCCCGTAATAAATATGCGCGTTACAAAAATTCTCAAAAAAATTGTGCATCTTCTTTTTTTTTCCTCAATGCATCAATAGCGTAATAAAAAATGGAATTTCGACGTTGACGATCCGCTATCTTAAAAAATTATAACAAATATCAACTTACCTATAAACGCTTACGAGTCACGGGATTTTCCAAACTCGAAGAAAATCTCTTATTCTTTTTTCGTATCCAAAAATATGTACTTCAAACTTTCACCCTTCGCGCGAATAAAAAATAGATACTTCACGACTTTCTTTTATCACACTTCACCACGTATTATTATTAATATTATTATTATTATTGTTCCCAATTTCACTCCGACCAAAACAGAGACCTCTCGGTATTTCGTTACTCCACGTGGGCCGCGGGGAACAAGTGAATCTTACGCAGATCCGTGTTCCCTAATATATATTTAGCTCAGCGGCCAACGGCTTCTAATTCAGAAGGCACACAGCCAAACATTTAATTGCTTCTTATATTCCCTTTATCTTTGTTTTTAATCCAATTTTCTGCCCAAACAACTTATCGGCTTTTCCTTAACTTTTGTGTTATCGGAAACAATCGAGAAAATTCGTAATCTTCGTTGTCTGATGCTGTCCGAGCGTTATCTACTAGTTGACATTCAATTTTATCTTCCGAATGTGTTATCAGTCCATTCCAATCGACGTCTCTCCTTTGTTTTCTCCGTCAGTAGCGACAAGATCCTACGAGTAGTCGGCAGAGCTTACATCCGAAAGAAGATCGACCCGCGGGAACAAGGATAATCGAATCATATACAAGTCGCTCATGCGTAGTGAAAGCCACGTGCGCAAGCGATAGTCGATCGTACCAAAACGGACTTTTCCTCTACCGTAAGCGTTTCGTTTCGCCTTATCGTGTTTATTGGTCAATGCTATAACATCGATAGGGACTCTCGTGAGAGCGTTTGCGTCAACGAGGGAAACAATGGACTTGGTACTCTCGAGATCGCGACTGAGATGAATTAAAAAAAAATTGAAACCATATGTAAAACTAAATATTTCTTATTTCTTTGCGTCTCTATCCTCGTGCCGATATTTTATTAATTTTTTTCCGATTCTGAAATATTATCGTTTGGCAAGAAAATCAAAAAGACAAATCAGTCCGTGTCACGTGCGCAACGAGAGCTTACAAATTTCACGGTCAAGTGCAATTGTCGCCGTAATTGCACTCATCATATGTTTTTGGCTTTTTACTACGTCGGCTGGTGTTTTTTTTTATTTCCAATATTATTATTTATTATTTTATACTGAATTGATTATATGAAACACGGGAAGATCAGCACCACCGCACACACGGAGCGTTGGACATCAACTAATACCGAGATTCGCGTCTCGGTATATTCGGCCCCGTCGAGCTGAACGGAGCCACAGCAGAGCTGAGAGTATCAGCGCACCAGTTACGAGCTGCCTAGCAGCTCGGTCTTCGTGATATCTGCGCTACTGTGTGAGTATACGTATCTTTCGTTGTGTGTCGTGGGTGGTTTGCTTGAGAGTGAGAAAGAGCGACGAAGGCGATGTGCTTCTGCGCGAATGATTCCACTCTCGGAAGAGACACGCGCACTGATACGAATCGTTGAGCGGGGTACAGGCGGGCTTCGCGAGAGCTTCAACGACACTCACACGCGTATATATCACGACAGGCTGAGTACCCGCGAGTTCGCGTACTTAGTCCACGAGGCCAACTCGCGGGACTCTTGATCTTAGCAGAAATTCCTTACAGATCGTCAAAAAAGCCGCAAGGGCCTTATCTACTTGATAAGCATTTTCGTTAACATACTATTTCAATTTTTCAAAAAATTTTATCTTAAATACGAAGTAAATCAATTAGATAGATATGATCGTCGAGATAAAAAAAAATTAATGTTTCAAAGATTAATTTTTTTTTTACCGAAAATTTGAGCCGTTTTTCTATATTTAACTGAACCAATGATTCATTTTGACTACAAAAAGTAATTAAAAAAAATGTCAAACCTGATTGTGATAAAATTCCGTGCGAGTGACGATCGTTTGACGATCTAACGAAACGAGATGATGAGTCGCTCCGATGAAAACTCATTAATTACGAGAAACAAAAAAAATATTTCCCGTCCACGCGAACTATTCGTGTCTACGTGAACAGGTAGATTTTGCTTCTTGTATTACCAATGATATGCCAAGCTGGAGATATCAACGACTCAACGGGGCTTAGTGTATTATTACCTCGTTTCTTGAATTAATAAACTACAACGTATTCGCATGCGTGCACGATTCGTTCACGCCGCTATTAAATGAGCGGTCAATGACTCCGATAAAGCTTAGCTTTTTCACTTAACACTCATTTGTCGGCATGACACGACAATCGACACATTCACGTAGTTATACGAAAGATAAATTAATTGTTTTCTCGATAGTCTATAGCGTATCAAGATGAGAATCAGACTGATTAATATTTGCCAATTCGCGCGAAATAAATATAATAAAATATCTTTATTCTATTACATCATATATTCGCACATTTCACATATATACAAGTGGAATGTTTATTTTTTCTGGCGAGTTAATTTTCACGATTGCGACATTATCGACGGATTAAAATGATTGGCAACAATATTCTTCTTATCAGCGAAGACAAAAAAAACCGTTTTTGAAAAAAAAAAAAAAAAATTGTAGTCAGAGCGACTCGAACTTGTTTAGGCACTGAAATACGTGTTAAATAAGTTATTGATACTGGTAATTTATAATCAATTAATATTTGGGAGAGAAGCAATGCTTTCGGAATCCCGGGGGGGAGAGTGATACAATTAGACAAACAGATATAGAAAAGTGGGCATTTTTAGGAAATCAATGTTAAACTATTAACAGTTTAATTGTACATTTTAGGAGCGTTTCGTATTAACAAAAACAGTACAACATTAAAGCAGAAAAATCAGATCTTTTTTGAAACACCGAAAGTATTTTAAGTCTTCCAAAAAAACATCAATAATAAAATCACTATAGTGTAAACAAACGCACATAAACCAATAAAAAACATTCTTTCAACCACAAATATGTATTTTTAAAAATGATTACGTTATTATCACAACTATAATTTTGCAGATATTGCATCATGCAAAATAGGTACATCGAATGATTATATTTTGCGCTTATGCTGTATGTATATTCAACTTACCAGACTCGTCGTCTCATGAGCGTCATTCTCCGAATACGATTCGAAATCCGAGTTATCCCCCTCCATTTTTAATAAGATTTTTTATCAGATGAGATACTTATTTCGGCGAAAAAAACAATATCAATTTCTAATTACTTTTAAGCACTTGATTATCGAATCTTTACATTCTATTTTTATTTTCAAGCATAAAAAAAAAAACATTCTTTCGATTTGCACCAAAAAAATTTTATCCTCTCGATCTCAGACGGAATAATAATAACATAATAAAAAATCAGTTTTTATGGGTTTAAAAATATCTGTGAAAAGTGATCAATTTTCTAAAAAAAATGTTTGCATCCTTCCATTTTTGAGTAAAACAAAAATTTGAATATAATGGTTGAGTTCTTTGAAATACCAGAGATACGTCCTTCCCGACGGTAACGTGCTGCTTAATTTTTTTCTCAAATATTCGCCTATCCTTCAACCCGAAAATAAAACTGTCGAACTCTCGCGACGCTATAAGGAAGGTGTACACTACGCACAAATTTAATGGATGTTCAATGACGGAAACGTCAGGGACTGAGAAACGTATGCATCTCTCGAAGTTGCTTCGACGTTACTGTGTACGGATTTACGCTGAAGTTTAAGTATCAAATTTGCATTTGGTTGCTATATCGCCGTAACCACAACGTTACATCTTCGAAGGCTGTCCGGTTAGACGAACGTGATTCGCATCGTCGGATGTAATTATTATTATTATCGAATACAAATTCGCAGATTTAAAATCGATGGAACGAGCGATCGTCGTTTTATCGTCGATATTTTAAAGAGATAAAATTATCAGCAGGACATCCGGAGAATAAAATTTGTCGGAGAAATTAATCAGTTCAACATTCAAATTTTCTTGAATACGTGGGCGCAAATCTCATTCGGCATGAGAAGAGGGTTTCGCGTGGGTTCTGAGAGGTCGAGTGCATTGAAGGTCAGAGGACAATTTTTTTTCAAGAGACTATCAAATTATGTCGGCCCGTTTAATCGAGCGGTCGGCCCTGTCGCAGCCTCTTTCGTTCGCAACTCCAAATTCTCGTATCTCTAAATTTTCTGAACGCCGAGATAACTAGGTAAGGAGAGTGTTAATATAGGGAGACGCGAATCGTTAGTTTCACATCGTCAAAAATCTCACCGACACCGCAAAGCTTAAAACGCGAGCAGAATTAATTTGGATTTAATTAAAAAAGATTACGTGTCAAATAAGTTATCTATTGGCCGGAATAGAATTTAATAAAATTACGAAACACTTCGAAAGTCGTGAAGTATCGATTAAAAAAAATACAAAAAAAACGTGCATAAGAGCGAAAACACGACGGCGTTTTTAAATAAAAAGCCGGAAAAATATTTTCGTCAATAACAGAATTTAATTGCAAAAAAACGATATACAGCGCCATGCGAGCAATCGAAAAGCGAGAGTCTCGCCAGTACGTGTCGGTGTATTAATCGATGCTGATAAAGGTCATAAGAATTTTTAATGCAGAGAAGAGTTAACGAACGGCGGCGTTAGTGACGAAGACTTAATTTCTTGATTGGACGATCGTATGACATTTTAATCACGATATCAGCATCATCGCATAATTGAATTTGTCGCGTATTCCGCAGTGCACACAAAAGCAGTACGTTATATTTACGAACATCTCCATGAATTCGTTGTTGGCCCGTTCGTGTCACAGCAAACCCGTTGTTATTGAATTAAACAGTGAGGTCAAATGCATCAATCCCGATATCAACACCAAAGCGACAACAGCAACCATTATCTGTTAGCCTCCGCGTCATTATTCATATAGTCGGGTCAATGAGAGAATTAAAAAAAAAATTATTTTCGCTTCATTCGTTTCTGATTAATTCATATCAATACCCAAACCAATACCAAAGCTATCGAAAACGCGTAATGCCCACTAAATCCAATTATATATAACCCCCCTGAACATTCTTCGTATGATCGGGTCGATGAAAGAATTAAAAAAATGCATCACTTTTGCGCTTTACCTGATTCGAGTTATATGTACTTTCACAATCACTACGATGTATTAATAGCTGCGCCTATCTTTCGTCGTAAAAATGTTCATATTTGAGCGGAAAAGAGAGCAGATGATCTGTACAGTAGTGATGACAAACACGAACTAAATGGAAAATAAAACATCGTGAATGTTTGCATCCGATGTGGATATCGTGCTGTTGGAAAGTTATACGACGTTAGTCACGACACGTTTCCTGGTATCAGCGACCTGGTATCCCCGTCGTATGGCAAACATCAAAAATTTTCCTATCAAACACGAATGCCGCCTATAGCTACGGTACGACATACATTGTTGAGTGGTCAGTTCCTGTCCCATTAGTTTATAACCCTCGTTTGCCTCTTCAAGCTCTTTGTACGCATTGCATCCTGTCATCGACATAGTTACACCTTCAAACTGTTTGTTTAGCAACAATTATAGAGTTTTGACGACAGTAGAGTAACGTATGAGCATTTTGTTAACGCTGAGAAATAAAAGCGGACAGGACAAGTACTACAGCGCGGCCGAAGTCTGATCTCGTCGCGACTTTATCTACTGCGCGATTGAAGTAGAAAAGATTATTGCCGGTTCAGTTCCTACCGTTACTACTGATGAATACCGATTAGGCGCTCTTGGTGTTTAAGTAACAGCGCAGCTGAAGTCTGATCTCGTCGCGACTTTATCTACTGTCCGTTTGACGCGGAAAACGTGATGGCCGCTGCAGTTCCTACCGTTACTACTGACGCATACGTATTGTGCGCTCTTTATGATTGACTACAGATCAACCGTATCTACTGTCGGTAAGAAGTGATGAATTCTAAAAATTATAACGCTCTTGCCGGTACGGTACAAGCAGTTACTACTTGCGATATCACCGTCGCGAAATGAAAACCGCTTCAACCGATCTTTTGCAATTCAATGAATAATTACAAACTCGCTGTGTATACAATAGCGAAGAAAATTATTACTGAGAAGACCGGTAAGGAAAAGTTGTAAATTTATTAAATTATACATTATTTTTTTCTCAGAATTCGATAATTGCAGAAAAATACTATTAAGTCGTTGAGCACAAACAATGTAATTCGCGCTTAGCACATAGTCGAGGAATAATGTTACGAGGATAAATGTCGGTGTTATTTGTCAAATTTCAATATTAAATACCTTATTCCTCTCTCATTTATCTGTGTCTGACAAGATAGGCTGTTGGTTTTAGTGTTTACCTCACCGAAATTAATGTGACTGAAACTTGTAACTCCTAATCGCCTCAATAAAGCATTTTTAAGCAATTAATACGATTTATACCGACCGAGCCATCTGTTTTACCGGATCCACCTGGTATCCGCACAAAAAATGGTATCGTGATGCCTTCGGATATTTATCTACAATCTCTCACGATTGCTGCAAATGTTGTCAATAAGTTCGATAAGATGGAACTATAATTGTACATACATCGAGGATACTGGTAATCGAAATGAGGTCAAAAGACGTAAAATGTGTTTACGTTCCTTCCCGGGTGAACCTCCGACGACTTTCATGATTAAGTATTTTTAACTAGAGAAGTCAGCCGCAAAACCACTGCCAAGTTCACGCTGTAGATTTAACGAGGGAAAGGTTTCAGTAACGATTGAAAGACGCCCGGAAGGTATCTACGATCTCGTCTAGAGTCTCAACTTTATAATCGTCGGCTCGTATACTGTTTTTTTTTTTTTTTTTCACGGCGCATTCCAACTGGTCGAACGGTATAACTGTACCGGTACCAGTACCTCTATCAAATTGAAGATTGGTTCATTAGATGGCAACAATATTTATTCGCCTCACGTGGTTTATTAACGAATGTGGATCATCGTACACAGAAATAATAATTGCTGTGCGAATCAGCGAAATAATACATAGTTAAAAAAAAAAATTGCGAACGGTAAACGCGAAGCATTTATATTATTTACCTTAGAAAATCGGTAAAAATAATAATGAAATAATTTTTTTTGCTATTAAATTTTTTTCGAAAAATTTTAATAAAAATACGACTTCAAAAATAAAAAAAAAAAGTTAATATCGTAAAGATGAATCGACTGGGAATATTTTAAACGTCTTCGCAGCAGCGACTGTACGATTCAATGCGCACAGTGCGCTGGAGACGTTATCACTTAGCGAGAAATAAAAAAGTAGGTTTCGTTATTCAATTAGACCTTTGCGCGAGGCGATGAGCATTGAAGGTGATACGGACCTTGAGGTATTTGGTTCAATCTTATCGATCTATTGGCGGATAAGAAAAAAAAAATGAAAAAAATAAAAAAACTAATCGTGGATTAACATAGACACTGTTACAATGTAGGGTAGCGATGGCGCATTTTTCTACGTCTAATGAAACTCGTCAAAGTGCATGAACCGTTCCACTAGACGAGTTAAGCGAATTACTTTGCTGGTTACGTCGCGACGTGCCATCATCCGTCATCTTCATCTTAACGTCACAATGGATTGCACGTGGCATCGGAGCCACGCGTCCACGTCCACCGAGTAATTGTCTCCGAGGATATGTACTCGCGGCTCCGAGTGAATTATACTACGAGACCGAGATGAAAGTGTGGTAGTTCGGGTACCGGCGCGGTCTCAACTTTGGCTCAGTTGAATCTTATCGTGCTCGCGGCTCACATCTCGCAACGAGATCCTGCGACCGCTATACCTTTGCAATTCGTCGCGGTGTATATCGTAAAAAAAAAAAAATTATAATTAACTGTTGACGATCAAAGTACGCAAAATGTTCTCCGATCGATCGAGTCTCTGCATATTGATAAAGTACTATCGCGCGCGTCGGAATATTATCTCAATTGATCATCTACTTGCAATCCATTGATACCTTGAACCGTGCGCTGATAAAAAATAAACCAATAATCAAGCGAATAGACGTGTATTTGTGTGTTCGCGAGTGTTAGTATGTAAAACTGTAATAAACGAAACGATATCGAAGATTCGTGCTAAAGATTTCGTCATATTCGTATAGTCCGGTCGAAGTATCAAAGTGTTCTTTGATTATTTATATAATAATCAGTAGACGTTTCTTGAGACGATTAATAAATATATCGAAAAATTAAGGAGGGATCGTGGGTTTGTATTTTCCGGAAATTTCCTCGAAAATCTATGAATCTTCAAATTTCAAAAAATTATCATTTTTGAAAAAAAAAAAAAGGTCATCGATCTTTTCGACTCCTTCTTCTATGTGCTTCGCGTATGTTAAATAACGAGAATGTAGTTAATTTATGCTGAGGAAAAAAAAGACCAAAAATCCTTCTGCAGTTACAATGCGAACGCGAAAAACGGGTTTCAAAAGCATGTAATCTTTATGCTTCTAAATTCTTTGCCTAAAATCCAAGTACCACGTGGCGATAGTCAATAATACGAAAACTGAGGCTTTAGAATCAAATGCCATTCGAAAGATTGTATGATTCAAAAGGACGGTCTGTACGATGAAACAACGGATTAGAAACGTTTGTAATCAGCTAACAATTTCTTTACTATTTCCCGGAAGTCTAAACTCGTTCCAGCATCGCCTTAATAGACTGTAATTAATCGACACTAACGATCAAACGGATAATCAAATTGGTTTCTATGGGTTATCTTTCTCGCTGCAAGTTGCAATATTCATATCGATTTAGATCATCGGAGACACTATACTTATATTATTTAAAAACTCGTGCTATCAGCTCGAAGGATTACGGGATACGATGAAATCCCATTCGCCATCGACGCTGTCGTCGTCGTCGTTGCTTTCTAAGTAACAGCAACAGCTGTTATCGGTATCGATAGTGTATTAGAGATATCTCAGGGGTACATATCACGGAGTTTCATCTGAATCCGGAGGTTTCTCGGCAGTCTTCGCGGGAAAACCGAAGTACCAGATTGCGACTGTGGCAACTTCGTTCAGACACTGTTGTTGTCTTCGTGGCCGAGAAACGTCGTGGAGAGTTCGTACTCTTTTCGCGAGTTCAATGTCAACGTATGCCGAAAAGCACGTGCAGTCTCGGCAATCGAGTGTTCCATTCACCGTATACCAACCGCTCGCGACACTACGACAATTTCGAACGCGATAATAGTGCTGTTGCGTCTATTTGAAGTTAAAAAGTTCATCGAACTCAATATAGTTGTTTTTTTCGCGCGAATGAACGAATTACAAATGAAAATGATTATTCCTCCCAGCGTTGGGATATTGGTGGCAGGAGTTGCATCTGGAATATGCTTTCTTCTACTCCGACGAGGGTATGTATTAAGAATTTAAAAAAATAAGTAAATAAAAAGTAACCATAATTTTTAGCGATGTTTCGCTTAATTTAAAAAATGACAATATCACCGATTTTTTTAGATAACAATGAATATGGTATCAAAATATATGCAATTGTATCTTCAATTCTTTGAAAGCCCAATAATTCGCTCCTCGCCGAAGCATTGTCGTTGACATAATTTATTTATTTACGATCTTTTGCAAATTTGCAAACTGATATTTAATGCGGCATTTCTGCGTCTCATCGAAAAACGTGATCGAAAAAATTACCGATATAAAAATAAAATTTTTAATTTTCAACAATTTTTTTTTGGCCTTTGCTCGTGTGATGAACTATGTTCCATTTTATACGGTGATTTCAATTAACGTTATCCGCGGCGATCCGCGAAAACTGCACGATTCGAGATGCGCTTCGGCAGAATTTTAACGAACGACTGGCCACACGAAAGTGAGATTGTTTCGATACTCGTGCACACCATCGATAGTGACCCATTTAAATATTAATTCGCACCGGTTTCTGAGAAGTCCGGCGGTGTAAGTACCGACGACGATCGGGACCGGTGTACCTCGCGATCGGGTATGAGAATAGAAACTTCTGAATTTCAACTTTCCACCGTCGGCAGTAGCCGGTTCTTCGAGTGCAGTTGAATATTTCATTGATCTCTCGATCGCTACCACATATAAATCTCACGCGGACACTGATCGTTTGTCATCGTTGAACTCTCACCGTCGAGACGCTATCGGTAACGGTGTATCGGAAATGCAAAACTTCTTTGCTGCACCGCAATGCACCATCGAAAAACTCGACCATGACATTCTGCGCTTTCTCTCGTACGTTACCTTTTCTGCACGAATGAATTTACAGGATGTATTACTCCGTAATAAATCAATAACGCGAATACCACTTAGTAAGTTAACGAGACCCTCAAGCATTCGTGCAAAACAAATTGCTGCAAATCAACAAAATAAATATAAAAATCTGCCCGATGTTACGTAGAGCGCTGCATTCTGTGTTCACGTGACGACCACAAACTATGATGTAATCATCCACGGTAGCAAAATAATGACATATCTCGAAATGTCAAATCTGTCGGACACTTGAGATCGATTTTTTTTTTTTTTTTTTTTTCAAGCGATAAAAAAAATTGATCCCAGTAGATGAAATACGAAGCCTGCGATACGTAACCGGCGATACACGGGTGTAAGACGGGTGGCACCGAAAAGGGGCAATTCAGTTAAAATAGCTGTTGCCAGTCGCGCAGTATATCTCAAAAATAAAAATTACATAGAAATCATTTTTTTTTAGTTTGTGGTATTTTGATGAACGCATTTGCAGACGAAAAAAATAGTTACCAATTTGACTCGGAGAATACCAAATAGTATCGCGGATGTTCATCGAGTCATTTAAAAAAAAAAATTAATTAATGTAGGAAGCTGCATATTCGAAAAACAACATAAATTTTTCTGTTTTTTTTTTTTTTTTTTTTTTTTTTCGAGAGTAGCGCGCAGTAATTAGACATTTATGTTGGGTACTAAGAAAGATTAAGATTTTAGATGAAGTGGAAGTAGTTTCGGTACCGAAACCGCGAGACTATTTAACCCTAAAGTGAAGTAGGGTAACGCATTATCCGGTACGTTCTCACCGAAGTAACTTCTCTCGGTTAATAATCAACTCGAGATTTTTATCCTTTCACAGAGAGATTGCAGATATACTCTCGACAAGTCAGCATTGTCTCGACTCGCATTTAGACCACATGCAAAAAAAAAAGATCATTTCGTTTGTCCGCGTAGTCAGGAAGATGTTGCGGCTCCGAGGCGCACGACGAGTATATCTAACGAGTATGGGAACTGCCGAATGACACGACAATGGTTCGCTCACTTCCCTGTTTCACACCTCGTATGCGTAATTCAGTACAACACTCCGGTGTACTGCTCCACATGTTACCCAAAAAGTGTGTGGGAAAAAAAAATTGTTTTGCTCTATCAACGATAATTTAATGCGGCGATGAAAAAGGGATTTAATGTGGTAATTAAATTGCAGATTGCAAAGCCATTTTTTGTGCACAATAATTATTCGAGAGCAGAGAACAGAAGTTGGGAATTATGATTTTCCATTGATGTGGAAATCTCATCGAGTTTCGTGCAGTGGTGCCGATAAAAAAGACCGCGTTACAGCGTTTGACGTTGCGAAGCAAAGACCGAGCGGAAGTATCCACCGGTTGTTAGTCATGCGTGTTGCGATCATGGAGTTCAATAACTTTGCCTCTCAGAATTAGGATGCGACGTGGGTCTCGTCTCGCACAGCTCTGGCTGCTGTTTAACGGCAAAACGTCATTACACAATGGAATCTATCAAACCATATCGAACAATGGCATCCAACGGTGGGCAGTCGACATACGAGGGAAGTACCGGAAGTATATAGGTGCCGTAGAGGACAGAGGGGGGTCCAACCACGCCGAACAGCTTTCATTGCTAAAATGGTTGTTGTCGTGAATAGTTACGTTCGTCGGGCCGTACAACACAGTCTTCTTCGTGATTTTACTCCCTGATTTATCGCGGATATTTTAAAATATACGATTAAAATTAATACCAATTTTGTAAAATTCTCTGCGGTGCTAAAAAAAAAAAATAAAAAAAATTGTCGACTGTGAAATCAATTGTCTTTAATGATTTTTCGTACGTTACGTCGAGCTTTTTGCTGAACAAGTGTCGCGACGAATTTTTGTGAAACGCTATTCTTCATGAAACCGGGAGAGGTGAAGCGAATTATAAAAATTTTCTTGATACGCACGCTGCTTTGCCGGAACCGGGAGAAACGGTGAGACTAAACTCTGAATAATCTGTTTTCGCGTGTTATTTTTGCGAACTCTCTCACCGTGTTTATTCGCGCTAAGAGACTCTAATTGTAGCGAGACGCGGTATTGCAACAACTCGCGTTCCGTGCGCAACGTCATCGCGCACAAGATGTGCATCAGCGTGGCTGATGCTTATTTAAATTCATCCCTTAAAATTCGGAAAAATAATATAACTTTTGAAGACTCGATAACCGTATTATCGTATTAATGATCAGACGACTATACATTCATATGAATTATTTATCTGGTGCACACGACAATCGATAACATTGTGAATGCACGTTGTACAACAGTGAAGAGTTTCTTTAGCATAAAACACAATAATAATAATATTCTCTCGAATTCCGCGATGCGAATATGTAATTTTTAGTGACCTATATTGTTCCAAAGACCAACATTATCGTCCGCATCGTATACGATATATGCTATAATTTACGTATGACATGTCATTGTGCGTATGAATGTCATTCCCCTCTAAGCATTCTAATGTTTTACACCGGAAACGAATAAATTATCGAAATTTTCATTGCAATAAATAGACGTAAAGCGTATTTTCAATAACAATCACACAACCCGAAGAATTTGGGAATAAATTATTAAAAACCCATTTAATCAATAATCGAAATATCATATTGTTATTATGATATCTTTAGATACGATTTTCAATTTTTCACTTAAAAATACTTTTGTTTCGAAATCATTACCGATTGATTGGTGAATTCGTGATAATCTTACGAAATGTTTAAATTCTCCAAATTATATGAATGCTATACAACGTTCTTTGAAAATGGGATGTTCTGCTTGACGTGGGATGTCTTATCGATAACAACGCCGTAAAAAAACGTCGATAAATCAAATCGATCTCCCATAACGTTATTGCGTAAAATGTACAACCTGCCGATTTCCTACGACATCGACGCACATGCGGCATGAATAATACGAAAAACGAGTTGACGACAAGATGCTCGCGTTTACCTTGTATTATTACGCTACATATTTCAGGTCCCCTCCATTTTTTTTTATTATTCTCCCGCTTATCTTTCTCGGCTGACGGGAGCACACAGAAGAAACGTAGTCAGCTATGTTTCGAGAATATATTGCGAGAAACGTGAACAGTTAGTGCCACAAACCCATTACAGTTCGGTGGTTACTGCGGCAGTATTCGAATTTTGCTTGCGAAAACGGTAAAAAAAAATTACAGTAATTTCGATAATTGTTGCTGATTATTGATCGTAAAATTTTGAAGAATTTCGACAAAATCATACTTAGGCGTACGTCTATTCGGTGTTCTTATAGAAATGTCTGTATATTTTTAAAGCAATAGAAGTGTTCATTTTACATTTTTTTAAAGCGTTGTGCGCGTATACTAACTTTGCGGTTTTATGTGACACTGACCCGGGAGACTTTACAGTGTATAACGGTGAAACGGAAGACAAAACCGCAAACGAAAAGTGCACAGTTATTGTTATGTAAATGGATTACGGTGTAACGCATAGCGTTATGAAATTTTGTACGCGATTCTGAGACCCATTGCGCTGTGGTACAGGTGCAGAAAAGTAGAGAAACGGGTGAACACGCGGCGCAGCTATAGTGTACTTGGGTCGCAGTTAAATAACATCAGACAAGACGCTGGTCTCCCCTTTCGACGGAGATACGTGTGTGTATTTGGTGAGCGAGTTTCAAACCTGTTTGACCACTGACAATGCAAGAATTTTAATAAAAAAAAAAAAAAATCCGCCAAGAGATCACATTTTTGCGACACACTTAAAGTTGTATCCTGCGAAACATGCGTGAAATTCGTTTTAAATCAAATGCCTCTTTCATCGATAGCGATCGTTACACATATACAGCAATTTTGAATAAATTGATTTGCTTGTGAAACCCAAAAAGCTAATCGACCTTCGATTTTCGGAAAGATAATTTTTCTATTCGCTGATGAGACACGAGCATTCAATAAAAATTGGGGAACAAGCGGCGCATGTCGCGATGTTGATGCCTACCGATGTCTTGAAATTTTTAACGTTAACTCGATGTTAGCGATATAAATTTTCATAATCGCTATTACTATACATATATAGTGAGCTATCAACACAGATCTTCGACTTTGTTCGAGAATCCAATTTTTTTCAGAACATTCCGACATCTTTGCATAATTGAAGACAAGAAGACAAGGAGGCGCCTCTCTAAAATGATCTCTTGCGATACATCATCCTACGTGCAAATGTGACTCAGTGACGCTTCGATCTTCACACACACGCCTCTGACATCGAACAAAGTGGCAATCCCACGATTCGAAGAACCAAACGTACTATGATTACTCGTATGCCTTACGCAATCCTAACAGAGTCCGAAAAAAAAAGGCGCAAACCCACCATTCAATTTTATAGCTCGCTGATTGAGAAAGTGCATAGAATAATTATTCAATTACCTCCTCTGTTATTTTCAACTATAAATGCAAATAATTTTATCGTATAAAAAGAACCCTAAGAAGTAATGTATCCAACGCGTCAACCTTTACCACTTCAAAAGTTCGACGCAAAGTTACAGCAATCCTATTTTGCAATTGCTATCGTTCTCTCGTCAAAAGTAACGTTCGAGTATTCGAACGCAAACCTCATACATCGATAAACGCTTCTGTGTTCAATGTTGCACATCGGTGTACCAATAAAATACACATCTATATGTACCTCAAGGCTCGGACGAAATTCAGTGAAAGTTCATATTAAGTTGCTAACGCCGAAGGGGCCCCCGAGTGTCGGGGAGTCTCGGTATCGGTGGGGAGGGCCTGTGTTGCCTGTGACATAAGGTCCTCACTCACGAGTGTGCGCTTCGGTTGTTCTGTCTTAGTTCCCTCTTTCGCTCGTTTCATTTCGTTTAGTTCGCTCATTCGCGGCCAATTTTTATCGCAGAAATGAACCTATATACCTCAGTTTAAATTCAGCGCCAATCGGTAACTCCTGCCGTCGAGATCGTCTCTCGGAGTTTTCCTCGCTGTGTGTTTGTCTTTAGATCCCTTTCCGACTCTTTCTGCTTTGCAAACACTGTCACTTTCGAATGGTCAGTCGAAGACAAAGGCTGCGTTGGCAACAGAACGAACACCAAGCGATGTCAGTACAATTGTAACAACCACAGCCTACAAGGGAAGTTTGTGCGTTCAATCGTTCATCAGCGTAGAAAAACAGTTCCTTCCAATCGGTTCAACGAGTTTTGAGTAATCATTGATATCGAAGTGAATTTTGAAGAAATGGTTGATGCAACAGACGAGTTTATAGTGAGCGAAGGACACACATAAGCGACCGGATGGTTACCGTAGAGAACTACGAGACCGGAAGTTCGCATGGTTGAATCCAACGCACGGTGCGTACTAATTTTCGTCAGGCGCGACCGTCCGAACGTGCATCGGATAACAGTTAGAAGTGGATAAGAAGTATTCAGAACTAATGTGTCCAAATTACGAAGCGATACATTTTGGAAATGGGATTTCGAGAATACAGTTACAGTTTTGGGCGAAAATTTCTTGAACGATTCCAAACGGAACACAAGACGAATGGTGTGCCAAATTGATCAACAGACTGTCTGTGGAGTACAATTTTTGAAAAAGGTACTTGTTATGCCGGTGAATGTGCGAGTTCAACATCTCTTGGTGCCCACATAGCGCCGCATGCCTCTTAGATCGCGTGCTGGATTGAGTAATAGCAACTATGCCGTTGGATTGCCACAAGGGAAAGTTGCCTCACCGTCTCGCGCGCTCGCGAACCCGCGAAATCACTTGATAGACGCAATCCTCGCGATTTATAAGAGTTTTGATTCTAAAAACAAGTCAATCCAGACACGCGGAAAAAAGTTAAAAAACCGCAGTGGTAACTAGAGGCGGACGTATCGTTTTGTTATTGTGCCGATATATGGAACATCATCGATGATGTAAGAACATAAATCTTCCAACAGTAGTGCCATTGATGTTTTTATCAGTAAATCCAATTTTGTGTTAACGATTAAATGCGAAGGGATTAAACGATTGAAAAAAGGAATAAAAGAAAAAAAAAATTTGGTGAAAATGTTGTCATTTTTACCGAACTTTGCTTCGATGACGATGCTGGAAGGGGATTCTGTGAGATACGGACAAGAAAAATACAATATGGCTACTTTTATGGTGTTTTTTCTGCTCATCACGATCGAAGTCGTAGTAGTGAAGGTTGTGACGTTTGAGATGGAGCGGGACGAGGATAGCCATCCAGAGGAAGGAGCTGTCGGACGATTATTCGAATGGGAAGATTAATTGTCCCGAGGAATCATCACGCAACACGGGAGTTTACGATAATCTCCTCTGTGAATGGATCGTAATACGAGAAATCCTTCGACAGTTCAAGGCCTCGCGGTCTTAAGATGATGCAAATTTTCGGACTCAGCGATAAATATGTCGTAATAATGTGTGACCTTTATGCATCGTTAATTCTAAATTTTGTTTCTGTACAAACGTGAAATGTATGTTTTGTAAATAAAAGTTAAGTGATCGATTAATTTGTGAAATTATAATTGACTAATTATTTTCCCGATAATTCTGCCAAAAATATATGGTAAACTTTAGTAGTTTGCGCGTTTCGATAAAAAAATTGTCTTTGTCTCTTATGTACCATTAAAATTACCCGTAAAAGATCGCACAGCAGTTTAAGACACTTTCGGGGTATTCAACTTCCGGAGATTATTATTTTGAAATTGATTACTAAATTGGCACAAGACCTTGAGACAGAATTGGCTTAGAACTCGTCGTATCGATTTCACTATAAGCGAAGACAAAAATATTCGTTTTTAGCGGACTATCTTAACGAACGACGGTAATGGAAAAGTATACATATATCGTCGGAGTCGCTTTCGATATTCATTTTCGATTTGCATAATGAATGTATCAACGCTTTTCGAGACTCGGCGTAAATGGAATTAGTCATAAAAGTCTCGTATATGCATAGATCAATGCGCTGGCATTGTGCTTCGTGAGGTCCCACCGAATTTGGAATAAAATTACCATTGAATACGAACAATGTCTACTTAATTTTTCCAATCCGCAAATAAAAAAAAAAAAAAAAAAACGTGTCGCATGCGCCAGTCAAAACAATAACAGAGTAGTGCTATTAAAGGAATAAAAAACGTCGACAAATCTGAACTCTCTGATGAACGCCATATTTTTTTGTTGTGATTGTTAATCGCGGTCGGCGTCCTTGACAACGAAACCCTAATGAACACGCGACCAATACGCGAACGATTATTACGACGAATAACGTCCGTACTTTTTTTTTTATTTTTTTTTTTAATCATTTTTTGTATTTGATTCGTTGGATTTTTAACTATAGTGACTATTTCAGGAAAGGAGCAAAAAGCGTCGACGATAGTCGGTGCGCGTGTTGCCTCAAGCCATTCCTCGTCGGGCGGGGCGTCGAGTGCAGCGACTGCGGTTCAAGATCCTGCAGAAAGGCTTGCTGTCGGTGGGACTCGATCGACAACTCGTGGTTCTGCCTCTTCTGTTACCACAGCAGGTCTCGTCATTAATTTTTATCACGCAAAAAATTTTATTTTCTCTTAAAGTCACGAAAACGCATATATCTCACGAAAATTCTATGCGACTCCACCTATTATCGGAAGTAATTTTGTCTCATTGGATTAAGAAATCGTAATACCGGTTATTGACTCTTAACCACATAATAACCGACGGCGTCGAATTCGAATCCTAAAATGTCGTTAAAACGTTTACCTTACAATCACCCGTAAGCGTGATGCAAACGGTAAATCAGGAGAAGCTGACGGATAATGACAGGAAATGAAAGCCGTACAGACGCAGTGGCTTCGGGACGTAGCGCAGTTAATTTTATTGAACTACTATCGTTACCCCTTTTTTTGCACAGATCGTGGTCGAGGAGAAAAGAAAAGTGGTTCGAGACTTTTGGCGGTCTACCGGTGGAGTCCGAAACCAGTAAAAATTTCAGCACGGCGAAGTCCCGGGTATACGACGAAGGTTTGTACATTTCAATTACGCAACGAGTTTTTCTCTTTCGCATAAAATAAAAAAATCTGATTAATTCGAAAAGTTCGGTAAACTTTGGGATGTTTGTTAAATTTGATAAATATAATTTTGCGAAATCTTCGAAATATTTGTCTAAAAAAACTGTTAATTTTCGATCTATTATTAGTACAAAAAAAACTCTGATAGGCCGTCCTAAACCGCGGGCATCCGAACTTATAGTACGAAATAAAATTTAATCCGAAACTGATTTCTTCGAACTGATCGTAAAATTTGAGAATTCAAAAGATACCAGAATCGCCGATCTTCCCGAAAGAGAAAAAAAAAAGAAAATCGAGAAGCTCACGCGCAATCCGCGATGTATGAATAATTTATTCGCATGCGAGAAAGATCGGGACGTACGTAGCACACGGTTACTCGCTTACATTCCAAAGTGTCCGCGAACCACGTTGTAGCTAAGATACATAAGATAGCGGAGGACAGAGTAGGAGGTGAGCCAAAGAAGAAGAAGATGCACTCAGTAGAGGGAGAAGAAGTGCGGTAAGTTAGCGGAAAAACGTTTGACCCTTACGGCTGCGCAGGGTGCATCTGCTGCGCACTCGCGTCGAAGCACTTCGGCGGTCAATAGTTCATCTACCAGCTGTGGCGGAACGGGTAAGAATTGATGTGCAGCCGGAATTCTGTGGACGTGGTGAACGATCGGTCGAATACGATCGACGAGGCCACTCCCGTTTTACCACGATCGGCTACGGAACGATGAGAATACCTGAGAAACTACTCCGCGCGCCCCCGACCAACCGATTTAATTACGCGAATCGCTACAGTGCAGTTTCGTATTTTTCTTTTGCACCGCCCGCATTTAACCTCCATAAACGAAGAAGCAATAGACGTAAGAAAATACAATTTTAAATCGGCAGAATATCCGTGTAGCGGGAGATGCACAGTCACGATTTTCTTACGTTTTTCAAAACGATAAACTGTTTGAACGATTTAGTGGAACATTCCTAAATTGTATACTATTTTGCGACGTTTACTTGATTTTTTACCAAAAAATTAAAAAACCGAATTTTCAAAATTTTTAATGTAGTCAATAGCCTTTTAATTGGAAACAATTATAGAGCGATTTTTATTTATTTTTTTTATTAGAAATTTTGAGGTTAAGTTTTACGCAATCTATTCGGGACATTGTATCTTTATGACCCGAGAAACCTTTTGAATGTTTCGTGCTTAACGTTCAGCGATCACAGGAAGGAGATCATCGAGTGCGATATTAGTGTGCGGCCGCGGATGAGCCATTCTCGCGACCTCGACCGCCGTTCGTTTTGCGCTTTCGCGCAGGTCGCGCAGTACTCGCGATGTTTTATTATAATGTGGACCAACTGAACCGTTACTCAGAAACAGAGAACATATAATAGGTATGAGTTACACAGGTACACTGTAGCATACAGTTACAGCAACAACAGAGAATCGGAGTGAGGAGGATAGATATTTATCTTCCCCCGCAGTTCCTACTCTCGTTTAATGCTCATTGTTCCGATGCGCTTCTGCTGCACCGCAAAGTTTTCCTCGGCAGTTCCGCGATATTCTATGAGGCGTATCAAACCGGTTCATCGTAAATCTGTACGGAAGCATCGAATATATTCTACAATCGCAATATCGTACCGACAGAGACATTCTTCGTGTCATTGTTATAAAATCACGAAAATCGTCAATCCAAAGATTACATTAAATATGCATTTTTTTTCCTGTGACTAGAAATTCATCGGATATAAATCGTTCTTTGACTTAATAGTAATATTCTTCGGAATGTGATCTTCCGCTGTTTAAAAAAAATTTAAACATAATTACATAAAAATCTCAAACAAATTATTACTTTATAAAAGCAAAATCGTATTTTTGATAATGAAAAAAAAAAAAAAAAATTTGAAAAAATTGTACAAAAAAGTGATTCACAATTGTAAATTGCGGTATAACTTCCCTTGGATACGAATAATTAAAAAAAAAATTGGCAATTAAAAAATAAATGTTCATTCGTTGCAGTTAATGACCCAACAAATTGCAGAGCTGCTGCCTGACGCATCTAAAGTCATTCTTCATGCCATTAGGATATGCTATCAGTAAAAACACCTAAATTGCAATGTACTGTTCGATATCGGTATTTTACCGACCTGAAGAAATTTTTTGAAGTTGAAAAAAAAAAAAAAAAAAAAAAAAACAAGACTGCTGCAGTATTGAATAGCATATAACCTCAACCACCGCGGACTCCGTTACATTCCCACTTCCAACTTCGACGAAAAACGTTATAACAGCGTTACAACTTCTGCGCGAAAACAAAATATTATTTTACAACCGGCTTTTTACTTTCTTTTTCTCCCGCGTTACCGAAGGGATCTGTCGAGCGGATCGGTGTACTCAGTAAATATCGGTAGATAGAGGTATTGAGATCTGTCGGCTCAATTCTGGTTGAGCTTTCGACGATATGAATAAACTGTTTGGAATACGAACGCGCGGCTTTTCGCAAGAGTGATCGCGATTACTCTCACCTCCGGAGTATATTTCGCCGGAGCTCCGGAGGCTTCTGCGCAGAAAGATATACATATACCACAGATATATGGTATATATATACATATATAAAGTAGTGTCGGGTTCTTTAGTAATTAATGTGTTCTGGTGGGTCCGCGAAAGTCCGTTAGCCGATTAAGCCGACCGCAGCGGATATCGAGACCTCAAAGATTGCGCAAGCATTATACGTACCGAATGCATACTTACAACCGAGAAAAATATAAATATGTGCAGCCGTAGCATAAATTATCGCGTACAAAACGCTTCCGTGGGAAAATAAAAAAAAAATAAAAATAAAAAATGATTAAAAATTATTTGATCGAACGGCGCGCCGAGGTCGGGATCTGTTTCGCGTTTAGTCATATTCTCACGTTCGCGTGAGTACAGACCGGTACTTCGAAACTCTCCTGTGACTCACGAGGCATGAGAACGTTCCCAACTTTACATATTAATACACGAATAATAGATGATATACGGCATTGAAGTTAAATTATCGTAACTGATCGCAACGACGTCCAGCGGAGCAATTCTAAATTCGTTTAGGCGATGCATACGTGTGGTGTTATTTCATCAATAGTCGATAATGATCCGGCGATACGCTTATACGTTCACATCGGCCGATTCTCTAAATAGATACATAGGACGTTCCATATCAAGTGGAACACCAATTTTCAATCGTCACGACTTATTTCACGGTTCGCAAATTGCAAATTAATCGAAATACGTACCGTGAAAATTATATAGAAAAATAAAAGAATGTATTAAAAACCGTTGTTCACATTTCCGGATGTTAGTTTTTATCAACTTCCGGCATTTTTCGAAAGTAAACAAATCAATTGTAAGATTTATTACTTATGGAGGAACTCGCAATTTCGCGTATTTACTCGCGATGAATTTTAACGTGTCGTTTGACACGATATGCCTAATGCTTTCAGAATCGAAATAAAACGTTCGTAGGTGCCAAGAAATTTGATGAATAGCAACAGCAATCAGATCGTTCCGTTACCCAGGAGATTAGTCTTTTATACTCGAAGAATACAGAAAGAGATTACAATTGAAAGAGATCCGTCGCGAGTCGCAAGGTCAAGAAGATCTATAGATCTCTTTTCTCCTCTCTTATTAATTGCCTCAGAAGGTGCCGTCGACTCCAAAAGATCGAAAAAAAAAATCCCGCTAAAACTTGAAGAACATCTTCTTCGACGGTCATGAGTATTGAGGAACTCGCTTCTGGGAGACACGTCGGTGTTCTTCAGGGCTCTCTTATTGTCCTCTTCGGAGTGGCAAACCGCCAACGTTGTTGAACCTCAGTTCTGCTCCAGTACTCTACCGGGCAACATCGTTGCCCCCGTAGTTGCGACAAGCGCACAGTCTCTTCACCTCCACCTCTACTACGTCGTCCTCCGCGTTTACCTCTTCGCTCCGTTATTCTCATCTCCGGAAGACTCCGCGACGAGGACGACACGACCAAAACTGAGATCGGCGCGCAAGCCGTTCACCGCGAGGTTTTACCGATCCCGAACAGCCGGATAGAAGATAGGATTCTGCGCGCTGCTGTGTTTATCTTTTAGTATAACTCTCGTTCGCGATAGGATCAAATATCTCTTCTGTGGTCCGGACACACATATAAACACACACGTGTTTCTTGTTCTGCTTCTTGCCGCGATACTCCGTTGCGCGGTTTCTTGTTCGACCAGCAGCCACGAGTCGGCAGCAACATCGACGGTTGAATTTTTTGTAGTTATTTTTATTTTTTTTTTTTCTCGATGTTTTTGCCTAAGTCGCGGCCCTACTGTGTCTTATATGTGAATGTGTTAAACGAAACCGGCAGACCGTTCGTGTGCGCGCCTCGAGGAGATTTCCGTTAGTTCGCCGAAGCTAGAGATCCAATATCGATCTATCCTGTGAGAGTTCTTCGATACGCGTGAACGCGCTTCAACAGCACGTGCCGCTAAGACTGCGTGTTATGTTTTATACCTTCGTGTAATACCCGGGGTTCATTCAAAATTAAGGGGAAAGAAAACTCGAGATGCACTGTTTTTTTCTTCAATAACAATGATTACCGGTAACTGTGATAAGTGATAACGATTATCAACGATTTTCATGTTTGTAATATTGGAAAGACGCGCATGCGGTGAAATGTGAATTTCGTATGGATTTAATAAGGAATTCGCGGAAAATTTATTGGATGTAATTTTCTCGTGTGATTGGAGGCATAGATATCACTGTTGGATGAGTAAGTATAACCAACGAGAAAAATACTTTTCCTCGAATGATAAAATCAATTTATTACTCGTAAAAAAAATTCGATGTATTAAGTACGTTTTTGGAAATCATATTGTATCCGTGTCGATTAAATGCCAATTCCAAGTATAAGTAATTGATAACGAAATCGTTTAATTTTTTTTTTAAAGTAAATTTAATTTTTCGTAAATAATTTCCAATGCGGCGAGTTAGTGAGTGGAGAAGTTTGTTAAAAATCGATCGCTAGTTAAACTGATCTTCTCGTTAGTACACCGGACCTTTTTCCCTTTTGCCATTTTTGCAGAATATTTTTATTTTTTGCCGTCACGGAGAATAAAATTATAACAATAAAATCGATAGTTTCACGCAATAAAAGTGTCACTTTAATTTCTTAAAGCGTCGTATTCAGTAAGGAAAATCTGTAACTTTTCAAAGCGTATTTCAGACGCAATCTGTGTTTCAATTAGCTTCGGTGCCCTTAAACATCTTTAAAATCCTTAAAAACTTTGTTTTCACTATTTTGTTTCTGTTATTATTTCACGACAAAATGTAATTAATCCGATTTTAAACCGTTACTCGATAATAGAACTGCAGCAATATTTTTATCGTCATTTTTTTTTTTTTTTTTTTTTTTTTCAGGAGCCGAGAATGTGGCCATCCATTCAGAATTGGATTTGGCTGCCGGTGGTTGTAAAGAGGGAGATTCTATGGAAACCGTTCGTGAATTTGTGGAGAAAATAGTTTCGGGACTGGTTGGCAATGTAGACGACACACCCATCGATCGTCTCTACGATCATCCATCGTGTAAGTATTTTAAAAATACGAAATAAAAATTTCAAAAATTCTTAAAATAATGACTAAAAGTCCCGGGAGGTCTCTGGAATTTCGACTAATCGTTTAATTTTAAGTACTAATTCAATATCGCATATTTGGGTGACCAAAAATCGGTCGAAAAATAATTCAAATATCTACGAAACGTTAATAATCCGAAACCGTGTGAAAGGTGTTCAGATCAATATTCTCGATTACGCGATAACGTATAGTCGTTTTCGTTACTCTCTCGAGCACAAAATACTCGTTCTGGTGCGAGCGACAAGAATTTCTACTTCCTCGTTTTCTTCTTCGTTTTGCCGAAACAAGTACCGCCACCTGTTTGCCAGAAATACATTCTTCGACTCGGCGGTGAAAGAGATTCAGTGGTAAAGGTAACATACTGAACGGACGCCGCTCGAGCGGTCTCTGCGTCGACTTATCTACCGGACTCGAAACTTTTAATCATTTTAATTAAATACTATTAAGATCGAGCAATGAAAATAATATATATACATTTTTTTCATTATCAACCGAATAAATGAATTTCCAATCAATTCTGCATAAAAAATTAAAAAATTATTTTTTTTATAAAAAAAAAAGTGTTAACTTTTATCAATAGATATTCTAAAATTTGATAAATTACCGACCTATCGATCTAAAAGTCGCTTTATAGTAAAATTTTTTTTGAATTCTTCAAATTTCGATAATTTCGTCAACTATTCATCACCGTTCTATCTATTTTTGGGTGAAATATATTTTTTCGTCTATTCATTTTTTTTTTGCTTCTACGGGTCTGTAGACTGCACAAGTAAAAAAAAAAAAAAAATTCGCCAATTCGTCGAACTCTATTCGCATGAATTTCAAAGACCTCGATATCCATGACGAACCGCTTACGACTCTTGGTACATACATTAAGTGTCATTATTGTAACACTAACAATCTACTAACGCATAATTAACAGATGACCGGCTTTTCGAAGCGTACGGTGCACTTCTGGCGAGTGCCTTAACACGCTTGGCGTTATCCTTGGGCCGTTGTATCGAGAGTAAGTATAGTTTCGAGTAACAACAATGCTTTTCGCGGTGCTTCAAACGCGAATGCTTGCCGGATTATGATGCATACATTCATACATATATATAGTACATTCATAAGCAACACGTACCGTATCGAGAACTGTACGATATCGAGGTATGTTTACGATCGCGAGTACACGTTCGTAGCTGAACTTCGTACAAGTGCATTACCGCATCAATTGCGGAGTAGTCGTTCGTGCAGCACGTATAAAATATTAGATACAAACTTGTATCGGACCTAAAGTCGATTACCCCGTCACGTCCTCGAATTTCGTCCTCTACGAACGTGAATCAAGTAAATTACGTAACGTGACACAGAAATCACGACGGAATAAGTTTCTTCGTGATTCTCTTCCTCTCTGTCTCTTCCATCGCGCTTGTTGTTATATACAGTAATATCGTTACGATCTCGACCTTCCCACGATGAAATAACGTACGTGAACGTTGGATCTTCGTGATCATCCATTGTGCACTCGTACATTATAGCCAACGTTATTATATATCGATGCAGGTACTTAAATAACGGGGATGATGCGATCTTATATTCCCGAGACAAATTCCGAATCTTTACAAAAAGATCGAGAGGAGGGAGGGGGAGGGGGGAGATAAACGTGTCTACGATTATTCCGATCGATAGATTGTTAATCATCGATTGTTCGATTGAATTCGCCGATTGAATAAAACATCGTCGGCGACAATAAAAATAATAACAATAATTATTTGACGATTTTTTTATTGATGACAATCGTAAAATGAAAGAAGGGATGAGATATACGAAGAACGGAGAGACACGGTAGAGATATTTGTTTCGCTCAAACTTGCGATGTTTTTAGCCTGTGGCAAAAAATTACATCAGCGTGACAAACGGTATTTATTTTTAATAGTGAAATGGAGATTTTCTCTCAATGCGATCCCAAAGGGCCGAACGATTCGGCGCGGAAAGATTAAAATAAATAGTAAATTAGTATGTTGCTTCCTCCGTTTTTAATGATAGGCTACCGAACAGAAGTATTAATGAACTTTCTTGAATTTTTTTTTTTTTCTATCCCTTGCTATAGCTTTGGAACGATCTATGTTCTTCTTGCGTATCTGTTACATGAAAAAAAAAATCGATGGTTCCGAAGCCGCAGCAAAAAAAAAAAAGAAAAAATTTGACTCATCGACCGCAGCTTCACTTTACACAATGTCTTTAAAAAATTCTAAAATATATTAAATTTCATAGCGTGTATATATTTTATTAAAAAAAATAAACGGATTTAAATGAAAACACGAAACGTGCCGAGAAATCCGGTCTCTCTTATCTTCGCACGTGCCTCGAGAAAAAAGACAAAAAATTGTGTGCGGTTGATGATTACGGCAATTAAACTTGTGACGCAAGCGAAACCGTCGTTAGTATATTCATTCCGTGTTATTTTTCTCCACGGCTTCTGTGTTTCATTCGCGATAATAATTTTCATTTGATCGAAAAAAGAATTTAAAAAACTTGAGTCAGCAATGTCGCGAACTCGCGGCATTGTCAACGTTTGCAATTTAAGACCCCTACGCGCTACTTTTTTTCCAGTATGTGACCCGTGCTTCATCCTCGAACGATACAGTTTTTTTCGTAACCCCCAAAGCGTGCAAAGGTATGTTGAATTTTTTTTTTTTTTTTTTTTCTTGGATTTTTTACGAATCTATGACCACAGAGTTATCGTAACAATCGTCATTGACTCGAAATATCGTGGCCGTGATCCTAATAGCACATCGTAACGTCATAAAACTCCGAAGAATACACAAACGCGGAAAAAAGTGTGACAAATAGATACATCGCGCAGCACATTTGTGCCGAAATAAAATATCTCATGTGAGTCTTCGTAGTATCTTAAGTAAACTTGGGTTTTATCTTCGAAACGATTTACACGGCACGACGGTGCGTTGGCGGATAAAAACAACTTTGTCACATGTGTGTACTACACGAGAGACGACCAGAGATCGAGTTAAGTGGAAAATTAATCTACACTGATGATTACGCGGTATACAATGAAATTATCGGCACGTCAGTAAAACGCTACAATGGGATCGCATTGAGCTTCGCGACACTTCGCAGGCGTCTTATTCTTATCTTTGTTGATTTAAAAATAAACAATCCGATTACCGATAATCCATGACAATCCTAGAACGACGAGCTTTCTTCCTCAATTAGTTTAGTCCGAAAGTCTGACGGGAAATTTCGTATTACATACATGTTGAGCTAATAATCGAATAAACCTTCGCGAATGTAATAAACAATTTTTCGCACGAGAATCGTACAAAATGTTTTGATGTAATATGCGTAAAATTCGATTTTACGCACTGTTTTTGATGCGTAAAAACAATTTTCACGCATGAATTTTACACATAGTACATCAAAAATATCGTATGCGCCATGTCCGTTAAATACGCGCGACGCGTGCGTAAAAATGCCTTTTTCTCACTGAGTGAAATAAATACATTATAACGATTTTTTTTTAATTGTAAATGATTATCGTTGATTTTATAAAAATATCGAATTTTTCGTATTTTTTTATGCAATGTTCTTGTTTTCTAACAAAATGGCGGGAAATCTCGGAGATTTATCGTGTTTTACAACAACAAAAAAAACACAATCTGCAAACACAGAATCTACAAAACCTTCGTTTTGGTCGTTACAGAGCGATGAAAAACGGAAAAAATATCAAGAAAGGGGGGTTGCAATTTTTCTCTTGCAATTTTTATCGCTATACATTAGAATGTCGTCAATAATGGCTTTAAGTACATCAATAATACATCGATACATCGTCGATATATTTTTTCGGACTGAAAATTAATCTAAAAGGTGTTATCCCCTAAAACCGAATCCGGTAGACGATAATAAAAAACAAAAAATTCTGTAATTTCCGGAACTGTTGCCTCATTGGTTCGAGTATTCGATCGATTCATGTTTGCCTTCAGACGCACACGAGCGGCAGTTAATTATCATACGAAAAATTCAATAACAGAATCGTTGATGTTTCCGAGATTTTGTTTTTCTTACCGCAAAGAGAATTTTTTAGGTAGAAGAAATTATTATCATTCGAAAATTAATCAATATGGTAATTGACCTCTTAAGGTTCGGGTACTCGAAATAATGCGGCAATGCTGGCGACAAGCGCACATCTTCAAAGAATTCGACTTTCGCTACACGAGTTCAACAACCATATAGTTACAAACACACAAAATGTGTATAACTATACGTATGCATACATCGGTCCCCCCACTAAAGAAACCTTAGCAGAGCGTATGTGGGGTACCTATACTTGCGGCTCGTCGTTCGCAGTGGCCTACCTATTGAGTCGTCTTTGCTCCAGCAGTCTCGCGCTCAGTTCTCAATAAGATAGCTGCGAAAGAACGAACGTTGAGCCAAAGAGCTATTACGTTATACATCATCTCGTAGTGACACAGCGTTTTTTTTTTGCTACTCTCCTCCTCCGTCATTTTTCTTCCAATTGTTTTTTCATCATTCGATATCATCGGCTCTTTCCCGAGGTCGATCTAACGCTCGCAGCCGCGCGCGAAGTCGGTCGCGGCGCCGGCGTGCGCGATCGGGAGAGACCCCCGGAGGTGCATACCTGCTCACGTATTCCCCTTCGGAGTCGTCCTCCTCGTCATCGTCATCGTTGTCGGGGCCGACACCGATCGACACTGCCGAGAGGAAATAATGCTGAGAATCGTGCGTTCCGACGTCCAGTACCAATCGGCGAACCGCCAGGAGACGCAAATCTTTCGCGATCGAACGGAACAAAGTCGCGGTTTATTTTCTTTTTTTATTACGCGCGAGTGTGTGTGTGGATCGATCCATCAAAAGCAGTACCGAGAGAGGAGACGATAATAAATATAAATATATATACCAAAAAAAGGGAACTAATTAAAAGTAAAAACGTTTTGGGAGACCGATAGTTGTTGAGGGAGAAAAATTGAATACAATTGCGGGAGCGCGTGTGGGAAAAATAAGTAAGAAAAAAAAAAACTATATAATCAGCGGTAGATATGATCTTCAATTCGCGATTACTTGAAATAGATAAGTCTATAATTAGTGGAGATATTTACATTGTCATAAAAAATAATTAATATTTTTGCGAGTTAATTAGAAAAAAACGTGAGCTTTGGTTACAGATAAAATCAATTTTTTTTTTTTCGATTTTAATGATATGATATGTCATAAATACTTAACGGAGACAGAAATATAGAAATATGTCCTAAAGCGATCGATATATCGGGTTCGAACCGAGAGATTTTTTTCAAGAATAGCGCGTTAGATATTCAACAATTTTTGATATAATTATGTAATTTATATTCAAATTAATATTTTGAGGGCAAAAAGAGGAAAAAAAGGTGACGATCGATCATCGAGAACACTCCCCCTCGCATGTCAAGACGTCTCAGTCTCAATTTAGCAAAATACTCGTGACAGAGTCGCGCGCACTTGAGATGATTCTAAATCTATGAGTTGTCGGTTGTATAAAAGGAAAAAAAAAAAAGGAAAAAAAAAAAAAAACTAGTATACACTGACGTGCGAACGTATACGCGGTCGAAAACGTTGAATATTACATCGGGTTATTATACATAATTACGAATATGGAGAAATAAGAATTACGTATGTGTACCGGTAGAAAACCTTGAACCGAGTCCACGGAACGGCACGTAACTCCATCGGCCAGTTTAGCGAACTTTAAACTACAGACTATCCATGATCTTTGCCTTCAATAACCAACCAATAGAATTTAACCCTATCATTTAGGCACTTATTTCGCGATCAAACAATAAAATTTCAATTTGCGACGCCACGTGGCGCGATTAAAAAAAAGTGTTAATATTCACTGTGTTAACGAAAAAAAAAAAAAAACACAAAAGAAAATACGTTTTTTTAATTCCAACACCGCGATAAATGCCATAAATTAATTGGCAAAAATATTTAGGCGCAATATCTCAAGCAATTTGATTTCCAGAATATCTCATTAAGCGCTCGAAATTAATGGAATTAGACGAGGAAAAAGTGGAAAATTTAATTTTTTTTTCACCGACAGTTTACCGGAACAAGTTACGTCAGCATTTCTTACGCTAATCATTTTCGAGATTTTTTTTTTGAACCGACGGGAAATGCAATCCAATTGACTGACTAAGGGAATTGTTCGAAACGGCAGGTCAGCCATTTAAAATCGACTACGAACGTCGTTTAAAGTTCACGAATGCTGTCGATCGATTCCCGGAAAGCAGGCGAATAACCTTGACCACCGAAATACAACTTAATTGAGAAAAGAATCCTCACGATTTCACACGGAATATCGTATTAATTAATGCGATATTCGAAAAAAAAAAAAGCGAAAGTCCAAGAGAAGTGCACCCGGGAATATAATGCGGCAGGTCTCGTACTTGACGTCATTTATATCTTTCTTTATCTCGGAAGCAACGTATATACACAACTGTACAAACTGATTGCCTCGTCTAAAATAAATCCCACCGGAATCGAGTTTGAACGATGATGAGGTGAAATTAGTTCTCGGAGATCATTCGGAGACGCAGTGTTAGCTACAAATTAGTGATTGTGAGCGTATAAAGTGAGAGTCTCATATATTGATTGATTGTTTTAATTTTCAAGAAACTATAGAAGTTCACAGCTGCGTTGCTGCGGGTTTTTTTTTTTATTTTTTTTTTTACATTATTATTTTCAAAAATGTCACAAATCAAAAGTGAATTAAATTAATTTAAACGTTAATTAAATAAAATACTGATTTTTTTTTAATTGATATTTTACGCAGTGATCGACTAAAGAAAAAAAACCAAAAGTTTAAAAATATCGGAATTTCAAAAAACGGAAAAAATAATCGGGTGAATCGATCGTGCAGTATAGTATTTTTATTTATTGCGAAATTTCAAGCGTTTGGTAATTGAGCGGAAGAGGTCAATAACTGGGACACTCGCTGGAGTGTACAATCTCAACAATACCTATAGTATCATCGACTATGACGCCACTCTCTGAGAAAACGATATGACGGATCTCAAATACTTTCTCTTTTTACCGCGAATAGCTCGATTGTGAGTAAAGCATTTCCGTATTTTATCTCAAACTGTATATCGCTGCATCCAACTCACGCGTTTTTTTTTTTTTTTTTTTTTATTATTGCTACGCTGAAAATCATATCGACCGCAGTCGGGGAGTGCAGTTTACACGATTGTTCTTTAATAACATTAAAATTTCTCGGACGTGACTGCGATCAGATTCATCGCAACGGACGCCGCGAGTGGTTAGACAATTCATATCGATTGTCTGAGCAAATAAACAACACGTACAGTGCAGTTGCCGCAGATTCGAAGTGGAGAAATAAATAATAATAAATAAAAAAAAAAACAGTTATTCGACATCTTCGAAGATATTCGCGGAATGTGCGTTCGTCAATGATAATCGTGCCGATGATGATGATGACGATGATAAAAATATGTTGTACCGAGTCATAGTGTCGTGTTGTCGCGGTCGTTGGAGTGAATAATGCGAATCGCACGTGTCACATGTTACTGCAATTTATCGAAGAGATGCTGACGTTGATCGGCGGCCTAATCGTCGTATACATTGTCTACGTTTTCTTCACAAGAAACGATGGTAATTTCCCGCATTAATGAAACACACAGCTATATTCATTTTATGTTCTGATATAATGTTCGTAACAATTTTTGCATAAGGGATATTCTACGTCAAAGTCAGCTATTCCAATTCTCGCAGCATCTCAAAAATCGTTTCTCTAATTAACATCTAAATATCTCCATAATGAAAAAAAAAAAAAAAAAATTACAGTGGCAAAAACTTCGCGATTTTTTTTAATGTTTTAATACTTGACTTTGAAATGTATAAAAAAAATTACTGTATCCATGAATTTTTTCTCGAAAAACGCCGAATATCAAAAATAAAACCAAAAATAAATAGTAGATTTTTGAATGTACGTTTTAATTTTTTTTTTTAGTTGTGTTAAATCTCGCGACGCTGACGCGAAACGTCTTATACATAAAAATTAAAATAGCATTGCTGTGGGTATTGTTGTTTTACATCGAAGTGCAGACTGCGGAGTACCGTAGTACACGGTAAACACTCGTCTATTGTCTATAAACGAATCGGAAGACACTTACGTCCTTCCGGCACTTAATAACGTCCCTGTCGCCAGACGGCGTCACAACGTAACTTGCAATTACAACTTCTCCGCTTCCCATACTTTTTTCTTTCATGATTTTCCTTCGGCTTATTATCCACTTATTCATCTCAAATAATATTTCTCCTGGCGTTCGCACGATGATTGAATAATATATAATAGTCGAACATCATCTCGTCGATCGGACGAGACGATAATTGGCACCTTCGACCAATCGCTACTCTACATACATACTTTTGCTACAACTGTATTACTCGCAATGGCGTACGGTATCCGCGATACGGAACAACGTCATCGCATGAAACCGGAAAACGGAAGTTTCGTGTGAACTTCTTTACTTCTGAAGGATAATGATAATGTACTCCGACAACATACAAAGTCGCGTTTATGATTAGAAATTTCGAAGAATTTAATGTAAAAAACGAATTTCATCAGCCAAACAGTCATTTTTACGCGTACGATAATTTTTTATAATTTTTTTTAACACGTTTTGTCGCTAGCGATGTTTTTTTCGTCGCGTTTATGATTAGAAATTTCGAAGAATTTAATGTTAAAAACGAATTTTATCAGTCAGTCATTTTCACGCGTACGATAATTTTTTATTATTTTTTTTAACACGTTTTGTCGCTACCGATGCGAATTGTCGTTCGCATTCCACTTCCTATTATCGTTTTTTCGATTATATATCGAATCTGAAAGAAATTTCCTACTGGCAAAAGTTATTTTATGCGCTGCTAGAGATCTCTGTATGAAAATTAGCTTGCGTAATGTTTGCGAAATCGGCAATACGAACAGCGAGTGCGGTTGATGGGATCTGAATGCAATTCGGCACGTGTATCCTGCAGCACGTGTAGACAGCTTTGATGGGGGAACTCCTTGCAATTTCCACAATTGCGTTTGCAGAGCAATTATAATTTACGTATAATCTCTCGCAATTTCGCGTAATATCAAATAATTTGCATGATTATGTATTACTATCGCCAATTTCGCAGGATGCCAATTTTATAATATACCCGAGAAATATATTGTATACTCTCGACCAATGGTACGGCCGATCGTACTAATTCTCCAATAGACCCTCTTGACGCTCCAACTGACCATTACACACGGTTAAGATTCATGAGATTCGGAAGATCGAATCTTCCGATATCTCAAGTACTCACTTTCTTCTCATTTCACTAAGTATATTTGAATTAAATTCTGCATTATATCAATCTAATGGCTTCTTATAGGTTTCTAATGAATGCCCTGTGGGGACCTAAATATTCAACGTAAACGCACGCAAGTTGTATCGCTCCGGTTACCGCGATTTATGCTGTTTTGTTCAGTCACCTCACGGCGTATTTATGCTTTAATGTCTGTGAAAATGTTCGCGATAGCAGCAAAAAAAAATGTTTTAACGGAAAAGCAACTGATAAGCGATGGAAAAATGACAATCGTGAATGATGTATTGTACTCCAATTTTCTTTTTTGTTCCGAAGTGCTAGAAAATGCGATTCGGATTATTGCCGAAGATAGAAAATTCGCTTTACAAAGATCGATCGTAAAAAAAATTTTTTTGAAAAATAGTTATTTTCATTTTTCCATTCTTTCGTTAAACCTCTCTTTTCTCATCGGTAACTCAGCCCATTCAGCGTGTACCACTGAAACATCAGTCCTAAATTTCACCTTGACGAGTAAGAAAAGCTGATTCACGACGAGTGCTAATCACTGATACATACAGGCAGTTGCGAACTATAGCCGATACGTATAGCGAACACCTCTTATCCCGGTCGGCTTAGAAAGTTCCCCGGGGCACTGATGTGTCCGAACGCGTAAAGGAAACGCCGCGACGCACTCTCGTCATCTTCCTTCCGATCGACGCGAAGAGTGCCAAATAAAAAATAACAACTCGATCGTTGTCTCGTGAAATTTATTAAAGCGAAATAACTTGATCATCGCAAGCGTTACAACTTTAATCGCCTTTTTCGAGAGCATAAAAGTAAATTAAAAATATTATGGAATTCCTATATTAATATTTCATAGAAAAATACTTCATTTCGTCATTCATTCACAAATTTATCGAATCGATTAATATCTACTGAAATACCATTCAAATTTTCAACGTAATCTTGTAGAATTTTTTTTACCGTATAATTTGATGAATAAATTATGATTTTTAAATTTTATTGCATGCAAATTGATCGAAATTTTATAATGTTGTCATTAAATCATCTGTGATTATCAAGAAATGCTTATTATTTAAATATTTAAAAACATTGAAAAGTTTTTTTTTTTTATTTTTTTTTACGTCGATTGTAACTGGAATATGTGTGAATAGCACGTGTTTAAAAAACTGTGCGCTAAATGGGTAATCGGATATCGATCTTCCTGGTTGAAATGAAAAAACATCGTAGCAAGGCGCGGGCATAACACGTGTAAAAGACTGATGCATTCAGCACGTGCAACGATCTTATCTCCGGTGGTCGTCGATCGAGTACACTCGATACATACACACATTTATATATGTATACCGCGGTACATAGATACTCGCGAACGTGTAGGAAGAGAAAGAAAGAAAAGAGAATGAACGGCCAAACGCCTTCTCTTATCCTCTGGCCATTCAGTTCTCCACGTGTGTATCTTTACACGCGGACGCACTCTGAGAGAAGAAAGAGTTCAGGAGGTCGCTCGCCCCGGAATTTCACCGCGAGTGCGGAGGTATAGAGAAAAAAAAGATCGACAAGGCCGCCAAGGAGAAATTACGTTTGGTCTCTGACTCGATGCGAGCGGCGATTGCTCTTTTGCCAGACACCGCAAGAACGATCCCAAAACGAAATTTATCTCTCTTCGTCTCTACCGATCTCGAACTCCGGAGCTCACGTCCATAAACGGGGGCACGACAACTTCGGACCTGTTGGAGGAAAGTACGCGATTTCCGATCTCGGGAGACGACTTTGTCCTTTTGGGTGCAAAGATCCCATCGAACATCTTTTCTCTCGTCTTTCCTCATTTAGCGATGAAATACGAAGTGATAGTTTTCGATTTTCGATTATACGTGTTTTGTTAAAAAAAAAAAAAAAAAAGACGAATAAGTTTGATTCATGCTTTTTGTTTGCTGTTTTTTCGCTCAACGCCGTTATTGCATTACTCGTCACCGAACGCGTGGAAACTTTTTTTGCTTACAGATTTTCGATCTATAAGAGTAATTTTCACGCGAAAATTGTTATTGAACCAATAATAATTTTTTTTTTGCATGAATACGAAATAATTAACGAAATTACGAATGGAAGTTTTGTTTTTCTATGGGACTACCTATTTCGCTTGGTTAATTGGTGTGTTATTATTTTTGGTGAACTGTAAACGCTATCTAATTGCTTCGGAGCTCTGCGAATTTCCGAGAAAATGTAATTTCATTAGATTCCACGATGTTGGAATGGAAAATCGCGATTCACTGTAATAGTCTCGCGATTGGGAGTGACTCTACTCTCACCCGTAGCGTCGTAGTTTCCTAATGGGAAAACCTTTCGTGTCGTAGACAAACCGGCCACAGACACGCCGACCATGGCGCACACAGCACTCAGAGAGTTAGTCGAACGCGCGGTCGACGAAGCTCGCCGACTGCCCGGTCTCGGCGCGACCGTTTCTACGGGTATCCAAGAGGATGCAAGTTTTTCCGAACAAAATTACGAGGATCTTCTCGCCACCGCTATCCTCAACAAGGTAAACTGGATTAAACCGGTTCAACGTGTACTATTTAGGTTATACAAAGTTAGCCGCATTTATTCATTCATATTTCATCGATATTCGCATCAACAGGTGATCGAGAAATTTCAAAACGATCGCGTCGATGGCAATAGCAACGTCCTTAACAGGAGGCCGAGAGCAAAGCATGTTAATCGTAAGTATTTATCGCGTAGACGATTCGAAAAAAAAAAAAAAAAAAAAAAAAAAAATTCGCTATCATTTCGATAAGATTTGTTTAATTTTTTTTTTGTAACTCGAAAATATAATTATAGCAATACTTTCTATATCTGCGAGCGTCGCGCGATGTATAAATAAAAATTCATGGTTCCGGAAACTTTAGTACTATGATACGAGGAATTAAATGTTAATAGGTGTAGTGACCTCGATAGCCTTCTTTTTTTAACTATGAATTTTTAATTTTCAGATGAAAATGAAATCGGACTCGACGAAGGTGTCGAAGAGGGCAGCAGTAGCCTGGAGCCATTGTCACAGGACGAATGCAGCAGCGAAGGAAGTGGATCGCGATCGAGACACGTGCGCCCGCGGCAGGAGCCAATGTCACTCACGGTACGATAACTGTTTCTACGCATTATTAATATAGAACGAAAAAAAAAAAAAAAAAAAAGATAGAGGAAAAAACGGCAGTTAATAAGTTCGCGTGTTAGTCGTCATGAAGCGTACAACAGTCGGAATAGTTTCCTTGTAGAAATTCATCGGAATGTCAATGAAAAAATTCTATCGTATTTCCTTTTTTTTCTATCATAGAGATTCTGAAAATGTTGCAAAAATGTAGAAAAGAATCCCGGAAGTTATTCACTGAAAATTTTAGAAAAATCGTAATTTTTCTCGATGTATTGACGACATTGACGAATCGATAAAATCGATTTTTTTAAATCAAAATCGTCTTCGATTCACATTCAAATTTTCGATTCATTGATTATTCATTACTCATCGTCGAAGTTTTGAAAATAACGAAATTCAATAGATTCGATCGTCACACGAAGTTCCGATAAAACTATAATTACGTTTTCACGATCGCGGAATCGTTAATTGAAATCTATTAATGGAAATATTGCGCGTGCGTCACTTACCATAATGTTTCTCGGGGTCGGGAAGGCCGCGAGATTGTTGTCGTCGTCGCGATGTAAAAAAAAACTCGAGGGAAGAAGCCACCCGAGGTAAAGATATAAAAAGTTGAGATCCTTGAAGCAGAGACTCCCGGAACGCAAGCCGGTCGCTCGCATAGTCTCGTGTCTGTCTGTGATCACCTCTCGATGATTGTGATTCTCTCTCCCGTTCATATACGTTGTTAGGTACGCGTAGTATAGTTAGCAAATACTGGACGGCATCGCGCGTCCGTTCAGTTGTCTCTAAACCGCTATATACGAAATTGCGTACACTACACTACACTCCGCCGCGTCGTTGTTAAATAACATAACAATACGCAAACGGGGCACTTATACACGCAAACGTGCAAAGCAGAGTATGGCGCACGATGGCAAAGCAATGTGCATCAATAATTGCATCTCCCCATCAACCATTCAGACGAACGCTATCTCTACCGACGTATATCTCGTGCGCATTATTCACCTCTTTACGTAACACAAAAAAAATTCTCTCCGAACGAACTTCACATGCGAATGAATTTTTATTCGCTAACTCGAGCCGATAGTATATATTACGAAACTCGAATTGCAAGCCGGCGGTTTTGAGGAAAAAAAATAATGAAGAACTCACGAGAGGGATAATTCATATCAAGATACGAAAAAAAAAAAAAAAAAAAACAGATTGAGATAAGAGGAAAAAAAAATTCTGCGACGGAAAACACTAATGCTAATGCATTTTTTGAACGCGGACTCGAAATAATAGTATTCAGATAAAAGTTCAAAGTGTGAGAAAAAAAAACGCAAAGATCGATTATTTTTATTGTTCTTTGCGAAGACGCCAGCGAAGTGTTAATGTCGACATTCAAAGTCGAAGGTTGAATCACTATAACTAAACTTTAAATTCATTCGATAAAAATTTTGTTTTTGACGCAATTACTGTATTAATTGTATTCAAAAAATTACTTAAAAGCTCTGATTCTTTAATTTTACAGATCGAAGAACAGATCGAAGAAGTAACGACTACCTACACGTCGGACGAAGAGGTTCGCTGTACAAAGACCAATGTTCTCGATTTCAGAAATGCGAGACGCGTGCCTTTTCCCGAATTTGGAATGGACATCGTCGATCGTGGGTGCAATTTTTATAAAAATCCCAAAAAAAAAAAACTTATGTGAAGAAAATTAACTAACGACGTTTCGATCAAATTTTTTTTTTCAGCTTCTCAAGATTCCTCGGAGGACAGTCAAGATGAAGAGAACGATTTGGCGCACGTGGACATGATAACGCCCGTCGAGTCGTGGGAAGAAAATTGGCTGTTTCAGAAGAGAAAAATACAAACGCAGTCGGAACCCGTATCGATGCTCGTGCCGAATCCAAGTGCCGATTTTCGTGCGCTCATCGGCGACAAAGATGCCGAGGATACATCCGATTTGTCGGAATTTTCGGCACAATCCGACGACGAAGCCGATGACGACGATTTAGCCGAAGCGATAAATAGCGTAGTTCCGGAATCATCGAAAGTCAAAAAGATCGATACAAATTTTACGCTACACGCTCGAGAGATTGAAAAAATCGATAAACGACCGAGAAATATCTCGAAATCGGAAAAAATTGAGAAAAAAACGGAAGTCGGACAAAACGGCGAATGCGACATTTTAATTTCCGAGAAAATTGATTCTAACTATAGATCTCACGAAGAATCGTATCGACGAGACGAGACACTAAGTAACGGAAAACTGAATTCAGAATTGGAAAATCGCGATGAATCTTCGAGTTTCAAAACGAATATTTTAGAAATGCCAAAGACGCCGGCGTCGTCGCCTGTGAGAAATTCATTGTTGGATAACACACCGGAAGCCGTTTCTGTTGCCTGCGACAGTCAGCAATTGAATGATAAACTCGTCTCGATCGACAAAGTAATCGACGAGAAGGAAGAGACTGGTGATGCAATTATCGTATCGAGAGATAAAATCAGAAAGGACGACAAGCGTGAAGAAGAAATCTTTCTATCGTCGAGTGCCGTTAATCAGCACAGAGAATCGTTTGAAACGAACGGATGTCCGAAGGTTGTTTCACGAGGTTTGTTAATTAATTGTTTAATTATCTGCTCACGGCGATCGCCGATCCTTCGATTATTTCATTTCTACAAATAACGATATGTTCGATTCTCTCACAGGCGAAGATGACGATAGACATGAAGACGAAAGTACCGATCAATGCAACACAGTTGCGCAAAGGATTGAAAAAAATATTTTAAGGGATGAAATTCGATCGAATGGCGACGATAGAAAAATTGAGAACGAAAATACAAACGGCTCGTCATCCGAGGAAATAAATCGGTATTGTATCATCAAAGAAATTGCACTCGAATATTTACGCGACATTTAAAAACATTTAAAACTGATTTTAAAAAAATTCAGTTAAAATGGAGAAAAGTTCATTAGTCGAAAATTTTTCTCTAAAAACGAACTTTTCGAGTATCCGAAAAATTTTTACCGCAGAAAATCATTCGTTATCGATATTAAGAAAAGAAAAAAAAACTATGAATTTCCATCACTAAAAGCGCCGTCCATTTTTCTTTGTGTCTTCATCGTGAAGAGAACTTCATCGTCAATCATCATAATTTTTTCTGACGCATCTCTCTTTTGTTTTTTATTTTCTTCCATTAGCCTTTTATATATATAGTCATCCGTCACGACGAGTGACTTTTACTGATCTTTTTTTAACTCCGCTTTTACTGACCTTCGAATTTTTCTCTGATTCAACGGCTGTTTAATGCATAAAATTGTTTTATTCATTAATGCGCTCATAGAAATTATTCATCATTCCGCTTTGCAGACAGTGTCAGGCATTGGCGAAAGCCAAGGCTGACGCGGCATCGATAAAGTCGACTTCGAGAATCGTCAGTGATGAAACTAACGAATTCGCGACTCCACCGCGACCGGGTAACTGCATAAAAGCATTGTGTTCCTTCGATCTTCGAATTAACAAATATTTGTACGAATTACAATCACTCAACGCGATTTATGTTCATTAGGTACGATTGCCGAACGTGAGCACAAAAAGTGGGAAAACGCCGCGCCGATCGAGAATAATCCGTACAGCGAGGAAAATATCCAAAAAAGACTTCTCGAGAGACAATATTCTAGACGCGCTTCGGATGTCTCCGGGTAATCCATTTTTTTAAATTAAAATTCAATTATTACAACCTCAATCCCCGTTATCATTTCAAATATTTAAATAGATATTGAAAAATCTACGAACGATAGAGTATCACGAAATATCAAAAAAATTTATCCAATAATAATAACAAATTTTTTTTTAAAACAATAATAATCTTATAATTTTCAGAAGTTCCACAAAATTGCAGACGTGTCCAAGTCCACCGCTCCAAATAGTTTTGGGTGCAGGCCGACCGGATTTCAAAAGGTATAGCAAAAAAAAAATTATTTCCGATAACTTCGCATTTACGTGAAAATTTCGATGAAATTTGAATTTTTGACTATTTTTCAAAAAAAAAAAATCGTGCAATTAATTTTTGACGCGAGAATATTTTTTTCGGACGTATTATTAAAAAATTGTAAAATATTTTGCGAACTTCAGATTTGGTCGGGATTACTACATAAATGAGGCAAAGTTCCCGAAAGGTCACAGCGTCGTGGATAATGGATTTTACGCCGCAACGAGCAGACCCAACAGTTCACTGTCTCAGCACTCGTTCTCGACCGGAAGTGATTACGAACAGCAGGTGAGTCAAGGACTTGACAGATTCGAAGAGGCCTCTTTGTGGGGCAGTCTTAGCAGACGAAGTTATCGGGGGTGCAACGCGAGTCCGCACTTTGTTACGAATCCCCTCGTTCACCTGATTAACGATCGTGACGCCGAAAAATCCAACGATTCGTTAATTGACGATTCGAAAGAGTGCGAAAGTTCATCGTACTGTTGGAACGTTGTCGAGGAGAAAAACGGGACGATAAATCCCGTGATGATGAATACGAAGACTCGCAAAAACATCGCTGACAATACGGATCTACGAGAATCGTCGCCGATTTCCGATCGCGAGGACAGCGGATCGAAAAATCTTATAAATATGCTGATCGACGCGAAAAATCCATTTATAAAGGATATCGACGAAGACTCGACGATAAATCCGCTATACAATTGCGAGGACGAAATATTACGATTTTCCGAAGGAATTACGCCGGTCGATCGGGATTCCGGAATGTATTCGATCGAATCCATGGATTCTGAACGATCGAACTTTGAAAAATATCAACAAAAAGCGACGGACGCGTCGACGAGATTAAGTTTTATTCAGGGAGATAGTGAAAAAGATGATCATCGCGATTGGGTCAGCAATGGCAGAAAATATTGGAATCTGGAGTCGCGAAAGATGCAGACATTCGGTGGAATAAAACGCAGGAAGTGGGGTTGTGTCGATGATGACGATTTTGATGTCGAGGATATTACGGTAGCGAAAGATTTCGGTGATTTTCGAAATAACAACGAAGAAGATTTCTTCGCTGGTTTGAAGTTTCAGACTTTCGGTGGTATAAAAAACAACCGTAAAATTTATGGGGATGAAACACCGAAACATCGACGGCGCAAGGTACGACCGTCGATCAGACTTCTCGAAGAGACCGCAGGATTTGAGGATAAAATATTGAGTGGAATTTTCGAAAAATCAAAAAGTCGATCGATCAGTGGGAGAAAATCGGGTTATTCTCCGTTCGTCGTGGCAAGAAGATCGACGGAGACGAATAATCATTCGTTCGACGATACGCAAAGCTTAAAGTTGGAACGACCGAGAGTAGCGGAAGTTGTTCAGAGGAGTTTCGAAAGTTTGCTCGACCTCAGGAAAGGGAGTGAGTCGAGAACCAAGAGAAACGCAAAATCTCGAGGAGAAAGACGCGACAGAGGGTCATCGATATCGTCCAAACGGAACTAATTATTTTTTTTTTTTTTTACTTAAACAGATTATCATTTCCACCATTCGTAGGATAAATTCAATGTATACATCGCCGTGAAGGCGCGTTGGATCTTCGGAAATATTTTAATAGTTATTTTAGGATATTTGAGGGGATGAGTTCTCCGATGGTAAAGCAGTTACCTACAATTGGAAACTCACATTGTTTTTAATAATTGACGATAAAAAAATATAGGGGTCCAGTGCCTTAAAAGGCCTCAATGCCATAATTCAAGTGCCGTGAAAACGATTTTTGGTTTCTTTTACATAAACCGTATTATCGTATTCGTGATTTCATACGATAAACTGCGAAGCCTTTTAAAGAGTGCAATATTATTCTAAATCTAAAAGAATCTTAGATTTTTAAATGGCTGATAAGTTCTATTGCATACATCGAAATCGCGAGATCTCGAGTAGTATACATTTAATCATAAGATTATTTCGGGTTTTTTTTTTTCTGCGTAGATAGCGAATGCCATAGTTTCGCGTCGTTATAAATCTTGTGATCTCAGATGATTTTACATAAACAGTGTAAATACCTCCTGTTTCGCGCACGTAGTCAAATCTCAATCACTTTTTTTTTTTTTTTCTAATAGGTTGATATTTTTTTTTGTGTACATAATAAGCAATAAAATTTTATCCCGTAATTATAAATATTCCTAATAAACACTTTTTAACTCTGTTCAATATTAAACGTTTTAGTGAAACAAAACCCTATCCTATTATTACTGCACAATGCATGAGAGCTCTACTTGTACATACATACGAACAAAGAATTAGATAATCGGTAAGTACGATCGCATGAAATTTAATTACTCGTTGGGCTCTTTGTATTTTGTAATTAACAGCAAATCAAATACCGGTGATACTAATTCGTTCGAATATCGAATTTACTTTTTCTTTATCTCGAAAGCTTAGTTAAGGTAATTTTTTATCGTATGAAAAAAAAAAAAAAAAAAGCACGAAGGGTAAATAAACTAAAGTATATATAGCTATATTGTGAAACATTACTAACTATAGAATAACTGCTATTCCGAAATATATTCTTTTCCGCCAAAATGGGTCTAAACTAATAAAAATTGTAATTTTAGTGGATTAACGGCAAATACGATGCTAATAATATAATGTAACGGGTATTAGACGACGAGCCATCATTTCTCCATAACCGCAATTCTGCCGAAATTGAAAAAAAAATGTATTGATTAAGAGACATTTTTTTAAAACAATTAATCGAATAATAAAAGAATGGGTGAAATGTTATTAATTTTTGGGTGCACTGTCCCACATCTGTACCATGTCAATACTAAAGTCGTAGATTCCCGAAATTCCCTAATTAAACAGATTATTACGATTGTTCGAAAATTTTTTGTATTATTTTATTTATCACATTTGTTTTCGCGGTAACAAGTACTCTACGGTTAAAAAAATGCTTCGAGGGATGTAATCTCCAAAAATAATAATTCTTGAAACTCCATTAATAAAAAATTGATGGAAATGTGATGCCAACAATTACGAAAAATTAATTTTTAATTTTTCAAATTCATTCGAAATTGCATTTTTCGAATTTCATTCGGTTCCGCTTCCTGTAAAATAAAACCTTTGCAGGGTTGATTTTGCGCGATTTGGTCATATCGCTCATCCTTACCCCGGAAGCTTTTATATGTCATTTTTATTTACTGATGGAAAAAAAGTCATCGTTTCTCTCACAGCGTTTTTGCTTATCGAGTTTTTCGATTTGTTACAGGAGCTGTTGCGAAGCGTCGACACAGAATCAACATGCAGTACTTCGAGCGAGTCGAAGCTTAAAGACGTTTCAAAATCGCAAAACAACAACCTACAAGCTGCACTTCGTCGAGGTTCGATGACTATGGAAAAAGATTACGAAACATCGGAAGTTCAGTCGCGAAATTTGCGAAACGATTCAAGACGGCAGTCGTTGAACGATGTTTCCCGTGAAAAAATATTGAGCGGTCAAAATTGGAACGACGAGATTCTCGAGTGCGAGCGTAAGAACAGCAAGAACGAGATAAACGCGAAGTTGAATAATCGCGAAAATTTCGATGAACATCGCAAGCCAATTCGACGAATAGACCTTCGAGCGTACGGTTTCGAAAACGAATTTCACGTAAAGAATGGAAAACGCGAAGAGTCGGGGAGGCAACCGAAGCGAGTAGTTAATAAATTGGATTTGACATCGTTCGGTTACGATTCGGGTTTGAGAAGAACTCAATCAAACAACAATATTGACAGACGCATGAGCAACGATACCGTGCATACGCGAAAAAACTTGCGAAATTTCGTTAGTACGTCGAATTTTAACGAGCACAATGGTAATCGAAGATTTTCCGCGCTTCCGTGTCTCTCGAGTCTGGAAAGTTCGGGCGATGGTTTGTTATCGAAAAGTACGGAAATATTGAACGACGATACAAATATGGTTTGTCAAACATTCGGAGGAATAACGGCAGCTAAATCCGTTCCGAACATCGGTGACCTTTACGCGACAATGGGTAATGGCGTTGAGGATCGCGACTGCGAGGATGTTTATATCGGGGATGGACATCATATGAGATCCAGTTCGGTGGAAGAACGCAATGGTGGCGAAATAGATATGAAAAATATCGAGACACGCGCGGAAGCAAACGGAAGACGAGGGGTTATCGGTACTAAAGAATTGCCGATGCCTTCGGTACGAAGACTGGCGCAGGCGTTCAACAAAACCGAAAACACGAATCCGTTACCAGCGCGAAGGGTAAGTTTGTGTTTTTTAATAAATCTCTTCATCGATGAAAAATGCTGTAAACGCAAAATTGGAAGGTACTCATTGTTTTTCATCGCTCACGTGTTATTTTTTCACGACGATCATTGTTGATGCGCATGGTTACTGCGCAGCTTCTTTTTTTCCGAGTTAATTCGAGGGATATTGTTAATATTTACATAACGAGTGCACTGAGAATAAGATAAAGTCATCAGTAGTACACGAGACGCACCATGGAAACTAAATAACAAAATAAAATTTACCCAAATACCGCGATTAAACCTCCCACTTACGCGCCGAGCGAGCGGCGACTGACGGTTGAGAGTTCTCGTCGTAACGACTGAACGCTAAAAAGTGGGAGGTGCGCTAACACATTGCGCACGGTCCCTTCCATGCTATAAATCCGAACGATATTTTTTTTAATAACCGGAAAAACTGTACTGAAAATGATAATTCGAATTCGAATATAACAAACGGCCATTTTATTATCGAAATCTTATTTTTTTCCAAGATATCAAAAAAGGTCTCGAAACGATTATTTTTATTCGCGCTGAATGATATTTTTCTACGCTTAATACAAATGATGTGATAAATATTGGTGTTAATTGTTTCGCAGCTTTCCAAATCTGTAAATAATTCCTCAAAGGACCGACCGACAACCCCGGAAATCCATATAATCGATACCCCGAGACAAATGCACAGTCTAACCGCTCGTTCGTTATCGAGAGAATTTCGCGAGGGTTTGCGTCAAATCTCAAACAAGCCGTCGGCTCCACCGACGGTAAAGGTAATCACTGAACAAAATCGATCGTCCAACGCCTCTTCGCCAACTCATTCAACCGGAAGCATCGAAGACGTGAGTGTAATTGCGCCCGGAAAATTGAAGAACAACATACAATTTTGGGAACAGTTGCACCGAAAGAGTTAAGAAAATTTGACTAGTTGAGCTCTCCGTGTCATAATTTTGTGGTGAAGTTACTATAACAATATATAAAAAAAAAAAAGAATTAAATTCTATACTGTTCAGCTCAATGTCTATGTATAACTACGAAAGCCGAATGAATATTTGTACAGTAATGTAAAATAAAAAATATGAATATCTATGTCATTCTTACATAATGAAACGATAAATAGATTATCGTTTTTTAGCTCAATGATAATGCGAATTCACAGAGAAAAATCGACTATTATTTGTATACTTATTTAAGCTGCCATATTTCTTAGAATCGAACGACTCGTTAGTCGAATTCGATTATTCGATTATCACTTATCCTACGTGCCACACCATTGACGAAAAACGGCGATAGAAAAAATGTTCTTGTTCGATGTTTTATCGCATCGTGCATCGATGCAACTGCGCCATGAATGTGCTTTGAGAAAACGCACGAAAGATTAAAGTTTCCTTCCTTGCGGCGAGTAAGAGAGTGCAAACGGTGTAAAAAAAAAAATTATTGTTGAATTCGTACTGATAATCAATGAAGATGAGTAATAAAGTATATCGAATGATCCGATTAGGTGAAAAATGAGGGGTGTCAAAGCAAAATTATCTACAGCCATAATTTCCGAAAAAAAATTTGTTATTTTCATTTTTTTATGGTTGAAATATGATACAATTTACCAGCACTGTATACAAGTAGTTATATAACATTTTTTTTTTATAATAAAAAACAAACAATTGCGGTAATACTGCACCCCTCCAATGTATATTCGTGCCAAAGGACACGGGTGTGTCGTAATCCAAAGAAGACGATTGAGAAAAAAAATCTCTCCGCACCTTTATTATTCGTCGTCACGTTGTATCCGTGCGAGAAATCGAATTGTACTTAACAAAAATTGTATTTTATTATCGTATTCAAATTGTACAAAAATATAAATTTTTCGTTGTTTACATACATTTTTTTTAATTCGTAGTATTAACTCGTTGAACCTTTACTGCCGCGACGAATTTGTGAAACAAAATATTCGAATGAAAAAAATACAACGTTCAATAATAAATCGTTCTAACTTTGTGGAATGGAAAAACTTCCAACTGCTCAGCGTGCTGCCTTCTGTAGTCCCATAAAAAGTGATCGAGACGAATCGCGTTACATACCGAAGGATCGAGATTTCTGTTCGGACACTTTTGTATTTCCGTGCGAACGACTTCCACGACCCGCTCGACTACCTCAATGGAACAGCCGCGAATTTCGATTTCCTCCGGAGAACCCGGTAACAATTCGGTGCCTGTGGACGAAATCATTGTTAGATAACAGTTTTTTTTTTAACTTTTTTCGAGTCATACAAGGTGAACGGGTCAATTAATAACAATTTAACAAATTTAAAACAAACGGCATACAAATTGATATGTTATAAAAAAATATTAAATTCCACTTCTTCGTGAAATAAAAAAAAAATGTTTATATACATTAATAAAAACTGCATATAAATTATCGATTTTAAATGACTACTGTAGCTGATGAAAGTGACGGTTTTCGCAAACGATTTAAAAAAAAATCGGACGATATCTTGTGACCATTAATTAATCCATTGAATCCACATGACGCATTTTTTTCTCTCATTTTCATTATAATTCGTAGAATCTCACCGGATTGCAGAGTACTCAACAGAGGATTACTGTAACGCATTGCCCCGAAGTGCAGAAGCACTTGTGGTACTCTGTAGTCGGCGAACATCGTTATCTTGTCGATATCTTTGAATTCACCGATATCTTTTCCCTTGTAACACGCCCAGATATCTCCCACCAAGATTTGTGCTCTTTTGTAGAAAGAAACTGTGCAAAATAAGAAGGATTAGTTTCGCTCTTCACAATTGATCTTTCTTTTCGTTATCAAATGATAAAATAGCTTAATCGATCTTAAAATCGTTTAAACTCGTTGACACGGATCTAAACGCGCTGAAACGCGCATAAACTCGCGTGCTTTGCAAAAGTAAAAGAATATTCACCTCGATATCCATGAAAATCAGCCTCGTCACGGAAACATTCGAAGTCGTTGACAATAAGTTTCAAAAGTTGTTCCGCTGATCCATTGCACGATTTAACGCAATCCACGAAAGTACCTAAACATTTTATTCATTGCATTTGTCTTATCTCACCTCTCATAGACACTTTTTGCATTCCTTCGACAAAACTCACTGTTGTATTTTTGTACGAGAATCTGACCGACTTCGTGAAGATTTTTCACCCTCTCGTCTATCATTGGCGCCATTTCGCTGCCTTCGTCACCTCGCAAAATTTTTTGCAGATCCTCCTTAGTGATTTTCCCATAGTAATTTGGATCGGTTATTGGAATTTTATTCTGAAAAATGGTTTTTACGTTCAGCAATTTCGGCAAAAGACTCTTTTGAACGCAAAAAAAAAATCATTTTCTTTAATTCCCAATAATTATTATTATCGCTTAATAATTCGCTGAAAAAGATTAACTTGAAGATTTTTTTGTTATGGGTAACAAAAGCATATCAGCAATCGGACGGACATTTTGCACGTCATCAAAATCGGAAATGTTGTCAGCCAAATTGTAGTTGTAATAAATTCTATAACCATGACGATTAAAAGCGTAGAAATTTGTGAGAAATCACTGAAAAATGATGTAATCAGTTTAAAAAAGCCGTCGTAAGTGCGAACAGTTTTACGTTAACAAATTCAACGACAAAAATTGTCCGTTCTCCGTTAAGAATGAACATTTTAATAGCGCTCTCGACAAAATTATCGAACGCGTACCGAAACCACGTGGTGCAGTGCCAAATTTTGGTTTACCGAGATGGAAAATAATGCCGTTGGAGTGCAAAATTCCGATGATTCCCGGTCCCAAAAACGCCTACAACTTCAGTCGACGAAAGTTGGGAGAGAAACTCTGGGTACAGACGAAAAATGCTCAATTTAATTTGTCTGATCCGTGTAATTACGAGATGGAATTTTCTTACGATTCTATGCACGACGAACATCTCACAAGATATTTTGCACGAGAGATAAACATTCGAAGAATGCAAAAACTCGGCTTTGTAACGAATGATTTAGACGCTAAATGCTCGCTGAAGGATTATAACAATTACCGAAAGTTTTTAAAGAAACTTCACAGCGATCGCATTAATCGGGAATTAAAACGACTAGCGAATTTGGCTGATGAGAAACGAATCATCGAAATTGCGGACAATGCGGCAATAAAAGAAATTGAAAGGTGAAATAGTTTCGTAAAGTTTTGAAAAACGAAAAAAAGTTGATTCACATCTAATAAAAATGTTGGACATTTTTTTCGCCGAATATAGATTGAAGGTGGAAGAACGTAAAATGTTAGCAAAAGAGGTATTAAAACAACAGGAGGAGAAAAAGCTCCAGGAAAAACTTCGGCAGAAAGAAGAGAGAGCGGCAAAGCTGAAAAAATATTTAGAATCGTTGGAACTCGCGAAGCAGGAAGAATATCAAAAGCGTATCCTGAAATCGAAAGCACAAGCTGAATATATAAAACAAAAAAGAGCCGCAGCCGCGGAAAGCACACGACGCAAATTAATAGAGACACTTATCGCGTGGGCGAAAAAAGAAGCAAAACGTAAAAGAGGAAGAAAACAACGATTGGCGCGTGAAAATGAGGAAAAACGTAGGGCTATCGAGAAAAAGTACGTTAGTTCAACTGTTTGTATTGCAGGTCTTACTTACCTGCAAAAACCCATTCGCCATTTACTTCTACTATTACATAGCATTAAAAAGAAACGGTCATTATCATAAAATTATAATAACAATTACGTCGATAGGTGGGAACTTAGAAAACAACAAGAAGAGGCGGAGATAGCGAGGAAACAATTGGCACTGCGTTACGCCGAAAAACAACGGCAAACATTTATCAAAAATTACACGAAAAAAGTGGAGAGAGACAGAGCCTCCATGCAAAGTAAGTTGAATCAAATTCATTCGAATGAAACATTTAAGTTACAATATTTCTACAAGTCTCTTTACGGAATTAATAAAATGCTTCGTATGCATATTTTTTTTACACTGATTTTCATGTTTATAAAAAAACGATCCAAAATATATTCCGAAAAATTAAAATTTACGATAATAGTTGTATCCCATTGCATTAGCTATTTGTACTGAAGGCTGCATTATTATTTTCTGTAACAGAACGTTTCAAAAAAATTCGACGATTCATCGCGTGTCATATAGCTAAAAAAATTTCGGGATCCAAAGAACGTCGTTGCTGTCGAAAATTCCGGGGAAAAAGAAAGGTATGACTGCCAACTAAGGAAAATTCATTTGAAAAATTATGGATCTCTGATTCAATCATTTATACTTTAGATAAGAGAAGACGATAAGGCGGAGATGCCGAACTTAAAAAAACCAAATGTTACTTTGACGGCAAAAAAAAAATGAATAACATAAGTACATGAAATTGAACAGAAAAATTTATTTAAATAAAAATACGAATTTAAGTGAATGTAAGTGGCACTATATGCAAATGAATTGTTAAACGACTCACGATATTTATTTTTCTGCAACGTATCAAGGTGATTGCAGACATTTTTACTACTCACGTCAATAGCCCTTTTTATTGCAGCGCACAGCGCAAAATAGCCGGTCTCTCCGTTGACTCGCCATTTATTACGAGGATTAGAGCTCCAGAAAGAAAAGTTCAGCGTATCCAAGATGAATATCCAATCAATGGCTCTTGGATACGCGGGACTGGGATGCAAATAGTGTTGAGAAAAATCAGAATCCAATCCAAATCCAGTAGTATCGCCTGTGATACTTTTTTCTATCATGCGACTTAAAACCTACAAAAAAAAAATGACCTATTATATTACCTGTAATTTATTTATACAAATATTGTAGATATTTCAAAAATGCTAAAAATGTCACAAGATAATAGATAATTTGTCACAACTCAAAAATGAAATTGCAGTCAGTTGTATAAAATTGTGATTAATCATACAACATTATCGTCTCGTAAATGTAACATACGAAAAAAAAATCCAATTTGGCAATTGCGACTATTTAACTTGTAACTCCAACAATAATCGCGAGGAATGGTGCAACAATATTTTTTCGTCAATTTACGTGTTCTTTTTTTTTTTTTATTGTTCGATCGAGACACAGTAAAAATTCGTTTTTCAATCGCGAGTATACTTCCCGTATAAATTGTGCAAATTTGTCGGGTATATTCTCACCTCGGAGGCCAAATTTTTGACGCCTTCCTCTTCGATAAAGACGTTTTTCGCCAACGTGGAAATGATCTTTGCAGATTCTCGCGGTCCCAACGCCATTTTTTTAATATAAGTAATGTTCTTTGTTATGCCGAAAAAAAGGGCGAATTGTGCGTTTTACAAGTGGTTTTTTTTTCTGTCACTATGAGAGATGTGTACGCAGAAACATGTGCACAGTGCCGGTGTCAGGACAGAACTGGCATATGCGATGGCCGCGGCGGGTCTCCCAACCCTCTTAACTGCGATGATGCCATTGATAAAGCTGTAATTAACGAGCTACGTGGCGATTGGTCCGATTCGTACCCCCGGTCACGTGACCGCATTGGTAGGCAAGCGACTGTAGCAACGAGGAGCTCAAATCATAAACAAATAATTCACACTGCAATAACGTCAAAATTTCGTTTCAACCTGACGCCTCTCTTCCGCTCTCAAATATGAGTGTATATAACCAATCGACTGCGAATATTCCAAGTGCCGAAGTTATTCTCTAAAATCTCACCAAAACAGAAAGGTAAGAAGTCATTGCGTATCGTATTTTTTTTTCTTTGACATTTCGCCGCTTTAGAATTTCGTCTGCTCGCCGCGCACTTGGGTTAGGTTTTCAACCCCGTTTCATGCCATTTGAACAAAAATCACAGTCACGTAAATATATTCATTTTTTGCATTGTCATAATTACGTAGAATCGATTCTTTCATTAGTCCATATGACCCGCGATATTTTTAAATATCATAGTTTTTCACGAAAAAACTCTGCATAATTTATGTAGGGCAAAATTATAGCGTCTTCTTTTTTCACGTTGCGGTACGCGAAACACTGATTGTTTCTTTCATTGGCAGCATCAATGTACACCTCGGTGTACTCGTGTACTTCAAAAAAAAAATAAAACACAAAGCTACTTGAATATTAATGAGATATTTAATCAATCAATAATGATTACCGTTAAATAATATTCAATAAAAAAAATAATAATATATACTCAAAAAAAATCGTACTTTAGATAAAAACAAAGAAAAATATTGCCACTTAAAAACAGTTTATTATCAAAACATTCCCGTGGATAATTATCAACAGATAATTACATTCCAATCACCTTGATCAAAACTTAGTTATATATATATGTATACCTTACATATAGTATATTCGTTATTGAATGAGAAAAAAAATCGTATTAAATTGAAAAAATCAGAAGCTCAATTTCATATTAGTTAAGAGTTACAAACGACATTTGTAAGTACAGAGCCCAATCGTAAAGTGGCATATCACTTTATTAACTCAATAGTAACATTCAATATTACATAATTCAACCAATAATCGTTTGTGGTTTATTATTATTATTTTTTTTTCTTGTCTCGTTAAATCGAATTTTTTTACATAAGGACATGCGATACTTATGTTAAGATACACTTGATTGTAGGTAGTACCTAATACTAGTATGCATTTTTTTTAATCTTCTTTATTTCTTTATTATGCTTTCTGTAGAGTTTGATAAGATTCGAAACTTCAACACCGCGCTCGTAACTCACACGCGTTATACAACGTTTCTTTTATGTTTTTATATATTTGTTTTTTTCTTACGACAAAAAAAAACATGCATGATATTATTTACATGGAGCTCTTTACAGTTGCGATATTCGTGAATTGCCCGACAAGAGGTTTTTTAACTGCATAATTTCATTATTGTTTTTCGCGATTTTTTAGTTTTTCTTGTTTTTTTTTTTATCGTAAACGCTAAACATTATATTATCTAAAACACTGAATTGGCTCTGCTGTAACAACGATTCACGACTAATTGAAAACGATGATTGAACTGTTATTTTTTTTTACCTGCGGAATATCGCAATCATAAGGAACCGTTTGGATCACGATGTAACCTTCCAAAACATAAATACCATCACACACGCGTTTCGAATCCCGGGGTCTGTTCGTGTGTTTGTCCTCGTGTGTGTTTTTCGTGTGAAAATTTCGAATGCTGGTGCGTTACTTTTTCTTTTTCATTTGCATTCATCCTTCCGAATAACATATGTACACAATTATCTCCCAACACAAAATGTGAACAGATTAAGGCTCCAGCAGGCTATAGGCTATCTTCTACAATGTACAATGCATTATGTACCTTTTTTGTTTAGTTTACTTTATTTTTTTTGTTATTTTTTTATATTTTTTTTTTTCGTTTTCATATTCTTTTCTGTTTTCTTCGTTTTACGCACAATATGCGTCTGGCTGTGTGAATGTGTGGCAAGCGTGATAGCACCAAAAACGTTTAACGACTTTCTGCTTTCGGCAATCGACACTTATCTCGCACTCGCGGCAAGTAGAAAATTATCAAAATCTTCATCCAAATTTGCGTATATCACCAATACTCATTTTATATTTGATCTTCGCCTTTTTTTTGTTCTTTATTAATTATCAATTTTTTTTTCAACATATTGGCTATACGTATAGATAATATGAAACAATAGGGTTTAACGAAAAACTATTTATGCGTTTATAAATTGTGATTTAAAAATGCTGCACGGGACACATTATTCGAAGATTTTTCGTTCGTCAAACTCGACGATACGACGTGTCTCGTTCGTGTTGTGAGAGTTTTACAATAATCAAATAATTTTTGTGTACTCGTTCGTTGTGCAATCGACCGAGATGACGTGGTCAACCATCTTTTTTTTTTTTCTTCATCGCGAATCATCAATTAATATTTATTAAATTCATTAATATTTATCGGAGACCTATTCCGGATAGTTGACAAAAATGCGACAACAACGGACCGTCAAACTTTGACAAATCAATTTGCAAAAAATTGCGTTAGACAATTTTCGACTTTGCAACTTTGGCTATTCCGGTAAGAAGGTTTGATACCCATCGCCACGATAGTAGCGAAGAATTGGATGTGAAATGAAAAAAAAAAAACGAATTATTACATCTTATTTCGATAGTTGACATATTTTACGAATTATTGATAAAACAATGAAAGTTAACTACCGAGAAGATGGAAAAAAGTAAAGTATGAATAGAAATGCTTAAAAAAATGAGCCGTTCTCATTGCGCGTATGTTGTATAATTATATCGCAAAATTTAGCAATTCTTGAGAGCATATTATATAGATTTTTTGTTTGTAAATTATTTCATTATTTTAGGTATCGAACCTCCTTAAACTTTCTTATAGTTTTTCATCGTCAGAAGCGACGAATATATAATCGAAATATTTTGTTTCAAGGATATATAAATCGCATAGGACCAATGCGCACGTATGAACGTTTGATCTCATGCTTTTATTAATCGGCATCGTTACAATTGCTCCCATGCACATCACACCTCCAGACTTCACTCATGCATCAAAAATGCGCCTTTTTTCATTATGTATATTTTAATTCTCTTAATAATATATAAAAAATCTATTTTCTATTGACTCTTAAGCTCTTTGCCAATACTGTACGAGACGATTTTGTTCCAGTCGATTTTCGTTCGCATTACGGGCAATTGCCGTCGCAGAGCCTTGAACGTCGTGTCCGACATTGTCTGATAATTTTCCGAAATCGCTGTTTGATAATCATTCTCCGACTCCTCGACGAGACGTATAAGTTCCTTTGCTGTTTGCTTCTCGTTGGTTATCGGCAAGCTTTCCTTTACCTCTTTGCTGCTAACCAACTGCACGTTACCGTCCTCGTAATAGTGAACTTGTACTTTTAGACTACCGCGCAACTCAGCGTTACCCGAACTCGGACTAAAGTTTACGGTCCACACCGAGCGCCAACGACCGTTCCAAAAATTCTTAGGTTGAAACTGATGATCCTCTATGCAAGCTGTTAGCGTTATGTTTCCTGTAAAACCAATATTTATATTGGACAATTCAGAAATCCACAATTGTTTCGTCAATTTTAAAATACTCGATATTCGATATCCAAGAAACGATACAATTTCAAATCGCATACGAGACTCAAGATTAACATTGCTACAATTATACTTGTTAAATGTTAAAGAAAAACACAACGTCAAACATTTAGTTTTGTATTAACAATTCGTTAGCATATTCGTACGATTACGATACGCAGTATAATTCCGTAAATAATTACGACTTTATCTCACACATTTGATTTGATTTTTATGAAAAAAACAAATCATTTTGATCGAAAAGAAAAAAAAAATTAACATAACGGAATTATTATTTACATTTTTGTAACCGTTATGTATAAACTATTGAATTTATTTTTAAACAGCTAAAACTATTTTGATAGTCCAATTTGGGGTTTTAATATTGGTAATTTTTTTATAAAGGTAAAACAATTTGAAATTTTTTTTTTCTTCTCACCTCCTTGGCTTTTTCCGAAGACTGAACAAGCACCGTGTCTATAATGACTCTGCGTGTAATTCGTTATTTCATCCTGAAGGGCGGACCGCCATGGTTCCGCCGTTGTATCCGGTTCATACGTCTCGTAGTCCTGAGCCTCCTTCCTGAGGTGGTCATACTTAAAGCTCTGCTTGCTGCGAGCGTCGTAAAACCTTTGACTTCCCAAGTCATTGTGCTCCGTTATAAGCGCCTGATATTCGCTCCCGTCGACCTGAAAGAAATAACAAAAAATACAAAAATGTAGTAATAAAGTAGAAATACATAGTTTTCTGTGGGAAATCTGAGTGATGTGTGGATATAAATAACTATAGTCAGATGACGAGTCATCGGGGATGAGTCAGACAAAAACCACACCTTACCGAGACAATAGTAAATATAAAAAAAAAATCAAAAAATCAATTGCACACAATGGTTGAAATGTTTTGCAAGCAATTGGACTCTAAAACAAATTTCACTTCTTTTCTGTTATTGAGATATGAAAAAAATCATATTGCATTAGATAATCAAAGGGCAGCGAGTTGACACAGATGGCAAAAATAGTCGGTGAAATCTTTTCACATGAAAATATTTCTCTGATGGGAATATTGGTAATGAAAATCGGAGTTTCGAAACAAAGCAAAAAATGAGTGCAGAAACCGATTAGTCTACATGCTTGACAAGTCCCAAAAAAATAGAGTTTCAAAATGGAATAGAAAAATTGCTGGATAAACTTTAAATTATGAATTTTTGTCGCTTTACAGGAGAGATTACTTTATCTCTACTGAAATATAATGCAATGGTTCACACAGAATACTTATCGGCAGACGCAGAACTTGAGCTCCGAGGTGACGTAAAGCACATGAGAAAAAAAGTCACACAATTCTTTTACCAATCAAAATATTCGTTTCAGCTAAACATTTTCAATTAATATAACACGAGAGATGTCAGTATTACAGTCACGACAACTGCACAATATTTCAATGCTCCAATTACAGTGCAAACAAAACGTCATCCGCGCGCTCCCGTATCAACCATCGACATCGCAAAGATTTATTTGTTTGTAAAAAAATCGTTTTATGACGATTTTTCGTGTTTCGTTAACAGTAATTGTGCTCATCGCGAACGAAAAGCCATTACGGTGTAATAAAAAAAAATCGTTGTAAGGTGAGTAAAGTGGTGATAGACGATGGTTGTACCTTAACAGGCGTGAGCTGGTCCTTATTGTATTGAGCAAAAGCTCCGCAAGCGCCTTCCTTTAATAGAACGTCGTTGTTCAGGAGGACCCTCACATCGTTGAAAACCTCGTTGAACTCACCCGGTGGTGAGTGCAATATAAAATCGGAAACTATTCGCACTTTTGCTGCATCGGGGATCAGGTCATTCCCATCCGCCGCCATCTTACCTTCCCACTGGCACGCACACTCGCGCCGATGTGTCAAAGCACGGTTCGTGGATCGCAGGTTGCCCTGGGCAGTCGCCGACACTGTTATAATCTAACGGGTGTTCGATAAACAGCATCGACCCGATTACTACACTTTAATTACAATTTCCCTTATGTCAATCAGTGAAAAACAAAAAAAAACAACTTTGTTAATCGAAGATAATCAAATTACTAATGCAACGATTTTTGCAACATTCGTAAATCCATATTTTACGATAATAAACTCCATGCTTCATGTGCGAAATTTCTTTATTTCATATTTTTGATTGTAAACTATTTTTCTTATAGTTGAATAAGGTTATTTAATTTATTTTTCAAAAATGGCCTTGCTGAATGCATGAACGTTACATGAGTGATAGACGAATGGATAAATATGTAATACATGGATGTTTTACTTCGATGTGGACAACATTTTACTTTCATCGACCTTGGCGAGAGAGAGGAGTCGCCCCGCACATCCTCAAAACCGTTCGTGCGATCCCTGGACGCACGCTCACACAAACAGGCGTGGTCAGGACTTGCGACTGTACACGTTTATCCATGCTTATCGCTAAACGTTTCCTGCACTAATATTACGATAAATAACAGCCCCACGGAGTCGATTAGAGATGAGTGGTTGAATTCATGATTTTTTAGGCTATGTGGAGCCGTATATATATCCAGTTTGCATGTATTCTCGGACGATTTCTTGACACAATCGAGTTGTGTTCAAGGCGTTTTACGAGCGTTCGAGGATTCGCCTTATAAGGCGATGTTTCGGTATTCGCGCGAATCCGCACTGCGGCATGTTTTTACTTACCCGCTAATTTGCAAAGTTTCGAAATAATTCGAATATGCGAATACTACAAATTTGTTGAATGCTCTTTTTGCAGTGATTTATTTATAACATTATTTAATTTTTTTTGTTTGTTAATTGTTATTTGTCGATAAATGTATTAAATTGCATCAATAACGAGATCTATTCTTTAATGTGCATGAGTTTTTATCGGAAAGTACAGTTTTCGTTATTTATTTACTGTATTTAGTTTCGCCATTTTTTTTTTCGTTTGCGATTTTTTTTTATATATCAAATAGTCGGTCTGTTTAACACTTCTAAATGAAGAAAATATTAATTTTTATCAGTAAGTACTAAAATGTCCAACAACTTTGACAAAAATGGATTACAGTTTGTGTTATCGACGAGCGGTATTTTATCTTACAGGAACGCATATCGTAATGCGCTTAATAATAAGTTGTTACTTCATACTAATTAATAGTTTTTGTTTTTGTTACCAAGAATGGCTGATGATCCACACCGTGATCTGTTGCCAGTAAGAGAAGGTTCTTGTGTAGATGCCTGCCGTAGCAGCATAATAGGTTTGGATTTACTCTCCGAATTTATGCGTTTATCGCCGACTATGAAAACCGATTTTTTAAAATCTTAATTATGTTGAATATGCAAAAAATAGATTCGAGAGAACGTCACGCCGTCTGCAAACTCGATCGTTATCAGTTAGAGGATCGATATTTGCGGCTTCACGACGAGGTTCAAAGGCTGAAAAAATTATCAAACTCTCAAGAGGATAAGATTAAACGACTTGGTACGAAACTGATGAGAGTCGCAGCTACACCGAGATCATGCCTTGCGGTCGCCCTCGATTTCAATAACGATAAAAATCGGGTCGATTTTTTGGAACTCGAAAATGCTAAGGTACAAAAAAAAACGTTTACGGTGACATTTGCGTTTTTTAAATACCACGAAAAAAAAAAATTAAACACAATAAATTTTAGTTGAAAGATAAAATAACGGTGATGAGAAATCAAATTCTGAATCATACAATTGTCGGTCGATCGCCATCGAGAAGCCGCCGACTTCAGATCTGCAATTCATCCGGTCCTACGTGAGTAATACATAACATGTATTGAAGACAATAAATAGTTTTTTTTTATTTCATAACATTTATTTAAACCATTAAAAAAATTATAATTATATTATGATAATTATAAAACGAGATTTGATTCGACGAGATTTATATTACCGATATGGTTATCAACAATCGATCATTTTCATTATAGAACGTGCCGAAGTGCAATGGGACGATTAAAAAGTTCATCCTCCCAACTCATTCACGACAGAGAAGATAACGATTCTCAAAATTTTGTCGCCAAAATTGAGGTAAGCGTTTCCGACAAATTTTTATTGCAAATATAAAAAAAAATTGTGCGCTCAAAGACCCACTCATTTGTTAAATAATCAATAAATAAATAAATAAAATAATTATTTTGTATATTTTTTTATCGTTCTTATTTCACTGCTAGGAATTGGAAATGCAAAAAAAAGAGATGGCATCAAAAATCGAAGAACTGGAGGATCAATTAGCGAGTCACAAGATTGAAAATCAACGAGAAAAAGCCGCCGAAAACGTGGAATACATTCGGGTTTGGCGTCAGATGAAACTACAAAGCGATGAACTTGTCGCGACCCAAGCAGCAAACGTTAAGATGACCGAACAAATTCGCGAATTGAATGCGTTGATAGAAGAAAAAACGCGGTAAACTTCAACACTTCGATCTTCAAAAATTTTAATACCTTTTTTTAACGCTTTTTGTAAAAAAAAATATAATTTTTTTTTGTTTCAGAAACAACAAAGAAATAACGACTGCTTTAGTTGCCGAAAAGGAGAAACTCGCCGAGATGGACGAGCAACTTGCAAGAGCGAAAGATTCGCAATTGACGATGCGCGAGAAAGACGAGCAGATAAGAGATTTGATGAGCGAAATGAAGATTCTCCATCAGCATAACGGCGAACTTCTCGCTCTCAGTTCAAAGTACAGTCAAGTGGAGTTTGAGAACGTCGAACTGAAGAAGAAAATTTCCGAGCAACTCACGGATAATCAGAGTCTCAAGAGCGCTTTTAGCAATGAACAGGCGAATTTCACGGCGTTGCAAGCCGCCAACGAGCAATTGATGGGAAAATTGCACGATTTACAAAAAAATATCGATAGTCTGACTATTCAGTTAAAGGTGAGAAAAACTTTTTTCTCGTTATAAGTTGCAAAGTTAATAACATAATAAATGAGTACAACTATACATGTTGTTTTTTCGAGTAATAAATCACTAAATAATAGTACTGTGATATCAAATTATCTTCACTAACTGATAAATCAATTTTTTTCCAGTCTTTTCAGTCGCAAAACGAGCGATACGAAAAATACAGAACAGAACACGAAAAAGTGAAGACGGTGGATCGTCAAACGAATACAAATTCTCTACCAGAAAAGTCCGCAGCATTGTCGGAAGAGGATACTAATCGTAAAACAGAAATTTGTAAAAATTGTTGCCAAAAACCTCGTGAACAGGTTTCAACGTCGCCGAGGAAGAATCTCATAGATCGTGAGGTACAGACGGAAAATCCATTGCCGACAAATTTCACGGATTATCCGGATGAAAAGAACCACAAAAAATCGCCGATTCGTCTCATTCGGAATTCGCCCATTCGCGATCGTTCAATAAAATCGGATAACATTCCCGAGAATCTGACACCCGACGAGATGTTAAAAATTTTGGATGGAGCGCAGATAAATACACCTTTAGAAGTTGAAGATGCTGCGATAATGAGGCAATTAGATTCGTCGAGTACGAAAAACTACGTGAATTCTGTTCCGCCGAGGCAAGTAGTAACGCTTGAAAAATTGCTCTTCGGCGAATCTGGTTGTTTCTGACGATAAGACTACGAGATAATGAATTTTAGATGTCAATTAATTATAGATAATTTTGTAACACACAGGTATACAACGTAATTGTGTTCACGTAAAGAAACAATGACGATTTACAGTTCAAAGAAGCTGAGATCTATGTAACGTTCCTTATTCACGTATATTGAGCGCTTCCAGATAGTCAAAGAGCTTAGCGAATAAATAGCATAATAATGTACTTAGTATTAGTGGAATATATTATTATTGATGTAAATTATGATGACAAATTTTGAGACTAAAGTAATGGAAAATATTCTAAATATCTGTTTTTTATTTTCGCAAAAAACTATTTTAATTGGGATGAAATTCAAAGGGTATAAATCTTCTGTTCGTTAAATCGATATTAAGCTATTGTGTTCCAGTACCACTCAAGAAATGAAGAAATCCGATCAGTCGATGTCTAATAACGATCCGTGGACAATACTCCTGATAATGTACAGAGTTCTTCGCGAGTTCAACGATACGAAAAAAACCTCAAGTATTTTTAGCGAAACGAATACGTTTTTCACTCCTTCCTCTCGCGAACCTTTTGACGATCGCAGCAACGAATTTGCACCGAATCGTATTCACCGTTCAGAAACTAAAGTAAACGACGTTCCGAGCGCCGAACATCCGTTTTCCAATTTTCACGACGAAAATAACAACACAGTAACAAATGAAATGAAACGGGAATCTCAAAAGTCCGCGGAAGGTATTATCTTTCAGAATGAAGAACAATCAAACGATCATCCCTTCGGGTAATTCGCTTCAGGGAAACCTGCGGTTACTTGACACATTTTTAGAATTGTCTTTTATAACTTTTCGTTCGTTTATCAAACGATGAATCAACTTGTTGATGGAACAAAAAATCCTAATACGCCTGAAAAGGTGTTGTTATTTGGCGTAACGTTACGGCGTGTTAAGTTAACGCAGAATTTCCCTCATTACAAAAATTATATCGAAATAACTATAACAAAACTATATGATACAATACAATTACTCGATTCAGTAAAGTACCGCCGATATCCGGCGAAGTTTCTCGCGATGTTTTGAAGAAAGAAAACGACGATCATTCGAGTAATGAAAATTTAGAAAATTGTGCAACGATGAGGAGGCGTCGTCTTCTCGACAAATTCACGGAGACGAGTGATTGTATCTGTAATCAGGATAAGAAATGCAGCGAGAACGAGGACTGTGGCTACGGATGTATGCAGCCGAACTTCAAGATACAAGACAACGGAAGATTCGTTCACTGTCGATGCGACGTGATACGAAGTCCTTTCAAAAGTGTCGTCCGAGATATCACAACTTCGATACAGAATACTTTCGACGGTATTCACATTTCACGGTACATTGCTTTTTTATTATGTCAGACTTGGCGAACTTAGTGAAGAAACGATCGAGTTTTACTAATATCCGGAAGCGTTGAACAAATTACTCAATATGAGAGATCAGAGATCGGACCGTTTGCCTCAATCGTTGATTACGTTTCGTACCTTTTGCGCAACATCTCAGAACGACAAGAGCGGAAGGGACGTCGGATCAATCATACAAATCCTGGCAGAGACCCTACGAATCTCCGAAACTCATAAGTCCCTCGTATCGGGAAAAAGATCCAAAGTTTGTTGTCTGCAAAAAAGTGCGTGAAACGTTAACTAAAAATTACAGATTTCAAAGATAACAAAATGTAATCATAATAATTATCAATTTACTTTGAAGGAACATCGACGCCTCTCTACAGAAACGTCGTCTCTTACGAAAGTCAGAACGCCAAGAAAACGATCGAACGGCACAATCAGAAGTGATCTCACTTTGGAATCAGAGATGAAGAAAAGATCCGTTTCTGGAAGTTTGCATGATAACAATGAAAGAAATTCGGCGAATTCTGGACGATCCAACAAAAAGCTTTCCAATGATTCATTGATAGACAATAATATCGTTTTCGAAGCCCGTGAACCGTCTCGTCAATCGAAGGATTCTCGAGTGATATCACTTACGGCGGGTCAGTTAGAACAACTTAAGCAAAACAATAGAATTTTCTTTGGAATAAAGTAAAAGCTTCAGTACAGAATTGTTTAAAATATACGTCCGCTTTAACGACATATCAAAGATAAATCGTAAATCATTGCCCTCCGAAAGCTTAACGTTTTTCCATTCATCACTGTCGCGTCAGCTTTGCGTTGGGACGAAGAGTTCTATAGTTCTATTAAATGTTTGAACATTTCAGACGCATCCCCATCGCCTCAAGAAAAAAGATCATTGCTCAATGATAAATTGACGAATAATACAAGTGGACGAGTATCATCAGCAGCCGATTCTTATATCACAATATCTCCCTCTGTCGCCGCACAATCAGATTCGTCGAGTACACGAGCGATGGATGACGAGGACGCGACTTCCTCGGAGTTTCGAAATGGACAAAAGACACGCGACACACGGTAAAAGTGTACAATTCTTTTTGAAAAATTACATAGTTCGACCGACGATTAGCTACGCTGCCTTTGTATTTTTCAAATAATCGGTATAAATCTTTCAATTATCACAATAGTTATCCAAGTAAATTGACTATAGAAGAAGAATCGAAATCGAAAGAAGATACGGAGAAAGTCGACACGACAAGCGTCAAAGAATTCAACGATTTGATACGAACTGTAAGAACAATGCGATACATTTATATTCTGTTATATTGTTAATCAATAATTGTGCACAGGGTGCGCTTCTGAGTTCACGAGAATCAAGTAGTACGGTTCAGGATCTCAGCACCGTGATCACTAACGATAAGTGGGATGAGTACAAGAAAAGATCACTTGCCAGCCAATCAAGTGCGCGTTCAATACTTTACTTTACTTCGTATTACTTTTCACAAAGTTATCTATTGGAAGCGAAACGTTTTTTTTTCCTAAAGTAAATGTAATTCTCCCGATTTTTTCATTTAACTAATATATAATGAAGTAACATGTGGTTTACTCATAATTTTATAGGAAAATCTTCTTCGAAACCTTCCATTCAAATAATAGACGCCGAAAGCAGAAACGGAACTTCTTATCTATTCTCAGATCGAGTAAGCAATATGTTTTTTTAATTGGACATTTTTATGTACATTTCTTTTTTATTAATGTCTTTCTTTAGTCGATCAGCAATAGTGACGTTGTGATTATAAGAATCGAAAGCATTTCACTCTTCCAAAGATGCGCTCTTCTCGAAGATTCGGAAATTCATCAGCTTTACGTTGAATTCTCGTTTCTTGGATATCGAGGTGTCGAACTCGAAACTATTTCAGTACCTAAACCAACCGGCACCTCTTCCGCGTTATTCAATTACATGAGAAGTGTGTCTTAGTCGATTTAGAGTAGAGACGCAACAGAATGTAATTACGTAATTAACGAAGTTGCGATTACGATCGATTCGTTGCAGAATTCGAAATAGACGAGGAAAAACATCCGGTGCAACGAAACATAATGCGCGCTATGATGACTGAGAATGATAACCCAACAATAAAATTTATCGTTGTCAGCGAACCGCTTTTAGAGGAAATGGAGACCAAAGAGTGCACGGAAGTTGGGTTCGTTGTAATCTGATGATTGTATTATTTTTACCTGAGGTTTTAGCGACAATCAAAAAATTCAATACTTCTCGGTCAATAAAAATTCGTTATTGACGACAGTCAATAGTCGATCAGTTATGCATGAAATATTTTGAAATGTTCAATCTGTTAAAGAAATAATGTTGGGATTTTCGCGTCAATGATACTTCGCTATAAATAATTTTTTTACTGTACCGATGGTATTGGTTTTGGATTTCTATTTTTAGCTATGCTTACTTCGACATTCGGGATCATATTTTGAGCGGTCGTTCCAAGGAAGTATCGTTGACCATCGTGAACGTTGAGCAATCGGAACCCATTGGAATTCTTAAGGTGACCGAAACCTTCTCGACATTCCAAATCTATAAAGCAAAAAAGAAACAAAACGATTAATATCTTTTCTTTATTTATTTTATATCTTTTAGATTACTCTTTTAGGCGCGGATGCTATACGTCGTTGTATGTCAAATCCATAAAAAAAAATCATCATAATTATTATTTTCTTTATACCGGTGTCATGGATTTCGATTATATTAATTTTTTCGAACGTTGTACAACATTATTTTTATACAAAAGAATTTAATAAAATAATAGACGATGGGAAGCTTTTTTTCTTTTTAAAGAAAATCAGTGTTTTTGGTTTTTCATCATTACATCCTAATTATGTTCACGTCGATTATTTGAAAATAAGGAACTTCAGTGAGGATAAAAAAAAATCGAAAATCGCATTATTATGATTCGGCGAGCGATACTGTGGTTAAAAAAATGACAATGTAAACCGCTCCACGACAGTGACAAAGCCGATGATAAAGTTTCGATTACCAGAATATCGAAAGTTTCGCTCAAGCGATCTTATTGACACCGAGAATTGCCGAAAGATTGTCTTCCTTTGTCGTCGAGACAGTTGTCGTACTCGTGCACTTGGTAGTACTTGTCATCTCCAGTTGTCTTTCCTTAATTGCAGAGAGAAGTCTCGTTTTTCGAAAAATATCGTTGTAGATACTTGTGGCGACTTGAAAATCCCGGCAATCTCTTGGCTCTCGAGCGATCGACCATACGCCTTCAATAGTATCGATACCTTGGCAAACTCTGCATGCACCTGTCGCATTAAAAATCATTGAATACTTTCATTGCCTCACAATGCATTTTTTTAAAGATTTAGACAAAACTTACCGACGAATACAGCCAATGATTTCGTGTGATTATCGGTAGCAGTAAGAGAAAAGGGTCCACCGCGTTTGAACGGCGCGTAACCCGTAATATTCCACGTATAATTCAGAATTCCTTGACGAGCAATTCCAACCGGTAAGTCCAGCTTCGCCATGGAAACATTGACGGTGCGATTTGTCACAAGCATATCGATGCGAACGCCGGCCAAAGTTGTTATCCAAGAGCCCGAAAGTCTGCAGGGTAAACCTGTCGATAAATAATTCCATTTATTTTTTAATTAAATTCGTATAACAACGGAATAAACTATTGCAAACAGTGATAATAAATTACCGATGCGAACCTTCCTTCTGATCATTTTTCGTCCTATCGAGCTTCAGATCTTCGAGTTCTTCGATTATCTTGTTTAATATCTGTCCGGCAACTTCTTTAGTCTCATTTGCCAAAGAAGTGCCGTTAATCTGTTGCGTCTCCGAAGTTTTTCCGATAGCAGCTTGCGGCTCGTTGGCATTCATCGGCAACAGGTGATACTCCGTTCCTTTCAAACTCTTGGCCTCCGCTGCTGTCTTTTCTACAATTTCTGACGGTACTGCCGAAGCTTCGCCGATCCCTTTCAACTTTGGATTCATCTCCGTCGTTGTACAACTCTCGTTTGTTCCTGAAACCGATTTTTCCATCGACTGTTCCGATTTTTCGATTCTCGGAACTCGACGTGGTTGCTGCTTCATATATTCACCCCTACCGATCGCTGATACTCCTTTTATCCTGTTCGGAAATGATTGGACGGAATTATTCTCGTGATTTGAATTCGAAGTCATTTGCGATGACAAAATTCCGTTTTTCCCGACGAGTTTTTGAGTTTTTATCGGATTTATCGATTCTGATGGATAACCGGAATACAACGGTGGTGCGCCACTTGGAAATCGATTGGAATTTACATATTCGTCGTTCCGAAAATTGTTTCTTTGATTAAATCTATTCGACATTATATTTTTATTAATTTGGTAACGAGGCGGCGGATATATGCGTTGAGAGTTAAATCCATTGGATATGCTGTACTGATTGTTGGAGATTTCATATGGATTCGGATCTCTGAATTGATTCGATTGCAACAATGAATTCTGACGTTCTCGGGTTTCGAAATTCTCGTCACCAAAGTCCAAATTTTTCCGATAAGAATTTTTGTAATCTGAGGATATAAATTGGTTCGGCGATTGAGCATTCGACGTTAAAAAATCTTCATTATCGTCAACCGGAGAATAAAGGTTTTCGAGATTTTCGTTCTGATCGGTGAGTGGAGAGTAATTTGGCAGATAATTCAATAAATTCTCATCGATGCCAGAATTCTGTTGATTCGCGTCTAAATTTTCGAGATCCAAATTCGCGTTGAGACTTCCATCGATGTTTTGATTATTATCCAAACCGTTTGATGATTCATTTGGATAATATGGAACGGATTTGCCGTAACGATTTTTACGATCCTTTCCTCGCGTTTTGGACGATGAGTTTGTCGTTTGCCGAGTGAATCTGAGGCGATAATCGTTTGCTTTTCTTCTGTTCGAGTTAATTCCCTTTGCCCCACTGCGTCTGCGACTCTTGTGTCTCTTTCTCTTACGCTTTCGCGGTCTTTTGTATCGCGGCGGTTTGTAAGAGTTCTCGAGAGCTTCCGGCGATCGAGCGAAAGCGGAAGACATTTCATGTAAACCGGAAATTTCGCGAGAATTTTGGCGAGCGGCGTGAACGGCTGTAAGTTTCTTGAAAGTTTCCTGCATCTTTGGTGATTCGAGCTCCGCTCTCGCCAATTTTTGAGCCATTTGCTGACTGGGCGAAAGTTTTGGATTCGATAGAATTGCTTTAACATAAGTCGTTCGGCCGTTTCGAACTCGAGAAGCTCGACGTTTTTTTCGGTGAACTCGGACTTCGGGAGCCGGCGATTCGCCTTGAATCGACACAACAACTGATTCACCGGGAGCGATCCTATCGATCGAATCGTCTATTGCCGTCTTTTCTTTCGTATACATTTCTTTGTATTCGGAACAAACAACGCTGACAAGAAGCGACACGATTACGATGAATCTGCCAATTAATAAGATAAACATCGGCCAAAAATTTTTGTATGTTCAATTGCAGATTTTTTAATTCTTCTTTTTTTTTTTCTCATTATCATTCGGAGAGCGTAATCACCTCAATAAACTCAACTGCATTCCTCCAGGAAATAAGATGACCGAATGATCGGTCGCGAGGCCATTAGTCTTCGATTACCCCGATAGCCTATAACCGACGATCTGTCTTCGAATCGATATATCGTTTTGATTATCGTCAGTCTTATTTCGGAGTTTCGTCACGCCGTGTAAATTAACTTCTAATATTAATATTTACGCGATTGTGCAACTCCTCCAGTTTAAAAATCCGACGATTTTTCGAGAATACATAATCGACGGATATATTTGACTAATGCTGTCATCGTTTCGGTACCGAACCGACAAAACCTTAAAGTGACACGAGACCCGTTTTTTTTTTTTTTTTTTTTTTAACGCGCTATACAATAGTTCGCGCGATCTAATGATTTTGAGATTAGACATTTAAAATCCTAAAGAAGTTTCGTTACGTTATTAAAGTACAATTAATTTGGGAATATTTCACTTCCGCTTCAAATTCAAATATCCGAAGTGAACAAATCGCTTATTGCATAATTATCGTAAAAGAGACGCGATTGCGCGAACTTTTCAATGCGTTTTAACCTTCACGTATAATCTGGCAAACAGTTTCGAACGCTAATAATAAATGATTTATCAATTCACATTATTACACCGCCTTTTGGCATTGTTTATATGGGCAACTCGTTGTTCGTGGGAAATGAACCTTAAAACAATGCGTCACAATCGGAACTCGAAGCGTTCCTTACCGATCGGAGGATTGAAGTTGCGTGATGAAAATTCCGATGAATAAATTCGAAACTATATATATACGCATGTAAATCTCGAAGGAGAAGGTACATCCGGTGCTAATTGCCAAATGGACTTTTTCGATGCACACATGCATCGCGAGCTCGAGAACTGGTAGGGAACGGTTTTTTAAATACGAAAAAAAAAAAAAAAAAAAAAAACCGAAGTAACTGCCGCATCACTCGCGACTACCCGTTGTCGATGAGGTTTTAATGCTCGACAGGTGCATCCACAGTGCACTGTGTTTTATGTTTAGAAATACTCCAAACACAGTTCAAGATCTACATATCTATATATACGTACGAATGGAAAGGAGAGAATATTTATTTTCATACGACTCTCCGTACCCTCGTCGCTTTAGAACTCGTGACGGTGGGTGAACGAGCGTTCCGTACGATGTACGAGGGGTGTGAAAGTTGCGCAGTCACGTGAATCGAAAATAAGAACTTTTGCGACTATTTGTTCGGCGGACCCGGAATCGACAACTCCGCGTAGAAGGCAATCGAGAAGTTTACATCTGTTTCTGCTGCCCGACGAGATATTGCCTCATTCGTTAGTTGAAAAAAAAAAAAAAAAAAAAAAAATCGGCCGGAGTCCGTAGAACCAATATTCGCGGAAGCTTTTGCTCGACTCGACTCCGGGGGAGTCAAAGAATCGCGAGACGATCAAAATGCGTCTTGGATCGGTGCCAAGTACGAACACAAACGCGTCGGCCTCAATTAGTCGGGTTATTATAACGAAGAAAATCAGTTACATACACTTTGCACAATGGATTATCCCGTTATTCTACTTATTATATCCTGTCGGGCCATTACCGTCTTGATGATTGGAGGCCTCTCCCTCACTCAGGCGTATATCGTATAAAACAAAAATATAACATTTTTTTTCGAATTTTTTGCTTCTTCAAATATTTTTTTTTTTATAAAAAAAAATAGTGGTTCAAATTTTCTCATCGAAATCGTAGAAATAATAAGCTAATTAATCGAAAATAATACTATGCTATGAAATTCGGGAATGAAATTTCGATTTTTTTTTTTCGGCGAACGCGCGTTTTTTTTTAATCAATCTCTTCGCAAAGTATAACAATGCATGACGATAATTACGGCAAATGAATTCCTTTATCCAATTAGTGCATAAGACGGATTGTTTTAATAAAATTCAGTATCCTACGGAAAATATATTCACAAAGGTTTTTTTTTTTCATCGAAATAAATTTACTACGCAAAAAATAAAGAAGGCGATATTAATGGTTATTTTCACGTCCGGATCAATGAGAATTTAAGGGAAAATTCGCGAACACCCTGTAGACGAAGTCGCTGCGTGAAGCCGTCGAAAGTGCCGAAGAGAAATTTTCTTCGGTCTCTAGAGCATCGGGGAATATATAACGGCGATGTAGAGGAGACACAAGGGAAGAAGGCTCGTTGTATGGCGTCTAGAATAAGACGAGAGCGATCGTGTGACTCTTGTCTTCAACTCCTGGTTTTCGTCTCGGTCTCCGTCGTCGTCGATCGCTTGGCAAACTCACCGGGTTCGCAGCGGTAGCGGCGTACACTAAGAATAAAACTTTCGCGACACCGTGACTGCTACACTGTAGTATATAGTGTCAAACAATATACGTCAAGATACTCGCGTAAAAATGCCAACGTGTCGACACGAAGCCTCTGATTTTCTTGACCGAACGAGAAAAAAAAAAAAAAGAAAAAAGTTGTTGCGTTTATGTTCCATTTCTACAATGTAGTTAAATGCGTTGAATAAACGATTTTTATAATAAATAACGGAGGTTTAAGATCTTAATATGGCGTTAATTTTAAAAATGAATAATTTAGTACTGTGACAACCCGTACGATGAAATTAAATTCGAATTCTTGAACGGACCGTCCGGCGTCTGAAAAATCCACGTGATTTTACAGAGATCATAGACATTTTTTATCTAATTATCCGTTAATAACAAGTATCGCGAATTTTCATCTTTGAATGGCTTTCAACGAGAGATTTCAACGAAACAGTTTGTCTACATCGCGTCCAGGAGTTCAAAAACTCGAATCCGTTTTTTTTCTCCACTCCGTTCATTTTACGCGCATGTATGTATGTTGCGTATATAAATCACGCCAACGCGTATTATTAACTTTAGAATCATTGATATATATCGTCGAGAAAGCAGCATTTAGGATGTTCCGCGGAGTTCGTATTGTCGCGCCACCTATATATACTACATTTTCACCCATCGCGATCGAATTACAAATGAAATTGATTATAAAACAGCATAGAAATATGTTTCATACTTTTGGGCCACTTGAAAAATGTGTAACTACTATGATTCTTACGAGATCGACATTGCGTCTGCGCAGATATGTCTCTTACATCCTGGCGTATTGATTTCGATACAATTGAGTTTAAAAATATAAATTTTTGATAAAGTTTCGCAACAATGATAAGCAGCGTCTGGAAATTTTCATTTCGGGGAAACGAGTTCGCGCAACGTTCCGACCGTTCCAGACAATTTCGAGCGATTTCACAGGGGATCTCGAAAGCTCGTGTATTATCGAGAGCACGTGTACGCCCACACGCATGCCGTCGACGCGATTTACAAGTGAAACCTTTTACACCTGTTGCACGTTTAGTATCGTAGGAACTGTCCCGAAGGGGGGGTTAACAAGCCTGTCAGGCAAAAGCGGTCACGAGAAACGTAAAACTATATAGTTCGCCCACCGACAGAACGAATATACATATATACATGAATATACGTTCATTCTTCCTCGAATCATGTCCGTCTAGACATCCAATCCAGAATTTCTCTGTACCCTTCCGTTTGCCTATGTCTACCGAAGGAGACCATCCACTCTTTGTTACATTTATAGTTGAACGAACAACCTACCAATTGAAGCATTGAGACACATGCGGAGCATGCAGACTTCGTTTCCTTGAACTCTCAATCGTCGACACAATAATACGAGGTTTGTATATATTCTCGTCACTCGTTACTCGTCACTCAGTTACGAAAAAAAACAGCGGTTCGAAGTACGTCGATGGATGTAACTAACCGTATTTAAGCGTTTAACGAAAAATACGAATGCTTTACGATATTTTATAGTTTTCGCATTCCTTAATTTACTATTATCCAATGAATTACCAACGCGCGTGACATGATGTCGATACGTATTCAACGATTTAGCAAAGTAACGATCGAACGCGTCTTTCACTCTACAGCAGCCGTAGCGAACGGCTGATGCGATCGATACATCGAAGGAGACAAGATGGCGGCGCATGTGCCTTCGGCAACTATCAGATGCCGGTGGTGACCGGCGTCGTTAAAGGACGCTTACTGAAAGAAAGTCGTCAAACTCAGCAAATATATTAAATGTAGTAATCGTTCTCGTATTATAATGTGTCGATAAGATATCTTAACAACAACATGACTGCCTCAAACGTTAATTCAGTTCAACATCATGTTTAATCTCTTGAGTGATTTTTGTAAACAACTTAACCTCACAATCCCCGCGATCGAAATCTCTGGTGCACGAGAATGAAAGGGGTAAAACATATGTTCGAGCAATGATTCACGGATGAACATCACAAAGATCCGGACATCAGGTAAGTTTAACAGTCGTTAAAAGATCTTAGACGCACACAATGTATGTTTACATGTGAAATGTCAATGCCAAAAAGATCGAACATTGTGTTACCCAAACCGCGCATTAAAACTTAACAGTTAAAAAATAAATAAAACAAAAAAAAATTAATTAAACCTTTAATGCAATTCAACTGCATAATACATAAGATGAAGTAATAGTACACATGTCGTAGTACTGTTTCTGACAGATCTCTCGTGATAAATGGTTTGTACTTCGGGGACGCGAGTGGGTGTTTCGCGTCTACGGCTGATGCATGACTTGCGCCGGTTTGCCGAAATGACGACGTCTGTACTACTGTTCCGTTTAAATTCGGAATATACTCATGGTCATCGATGTATTATTAGACAGGGTGATAAAATTGATCGAGATTCACGGAACAGGAAATGTGTCGCGGACGCGTGAAATGTCGCGATACATTTTCAATTCGAACAAAGTGATTGAATTCAATAAGTAGAATTGATCGATGTGTATTTATTGCATGAGTGAAAGACGATCGTGAAAAAAAAAAATTAAAATTTCACCAAAACCATTGATGCGAAATAGGATTATTTTTTTCGTCTTAATATATCCTAAAAGTACGAGCCCGCGATGACCGATCGATGTATCGATCGTTCTTCGTTGAGCTCGCGCGCTACGGGGATGCGCTTTAGCGGTCGGGTGTTACGAACCTATCGGTGCGTCCCGTCGGGCGGGCCAATTTTATAAGAAGTTCGAGTTCGATGCCGCGATGCAAGCTTCCTATAGCCGGTGCGAGAAAGATCGAAGTAACTAAAGCTACTAAACGAGGGAGAGAGCTAAAAAGCTTTCAGCGTCGCGAGAGACGCTGAGAGGCCTCGCCGACGTGCCTTGCCGCTGGCATTGGTAGCAGTCTCGAGATAGCCGTCGGCTGGCTTCTAACTACCTCGATTTATTCGGGTATTCCGACTTGAAAGTTACCGAAGAACCGAAAGGCGAATAGTGTAACTGTCGCTACTCGTCGCGTCTCTCACGCGTTAACGCTGCAATTTGTTCATTATTTGCTTTTTTTTTTCTTTCTCTTTCGCAGAATTCACAACCTCCGTACGCTCCTCGTATATATAACAGTGCGCGTGTTTGTGTGTGTGTACCGAGATCGCGCACTATTGGAATTCCCACACCCGCAGCTGCCGACGACTTCTATAACTGTTATAATCCGTAAAAAAAAAAAAAAACGAATACCCGGGAAAACAACGAGAGAGAAATTGTTAGATCGAGACATCAATCGTCAAGAACGGTGAGTTACTTTTTCGTCGGTAATCTTGCAGTGTTCTTCGTCTTTTTTCTTCTTCTTCTTCGTTGCGGCGAACGGTATCCTATAGGAGCTCATCAATGTTCTATTTTTATTCGGGTCTATATCATTGCGCGAGAGGGAGAGAGATGTCTATATATGTGTTGTGCAAGTGTCGAACTGCCGATTGAGGGGCGGTATTTGAAAACCGTGCGATTGTACCCATTGCTCCGTATTGCATTTACTGCGCGAACCCGACGACAATCTACGGGTTTGCGACCTTTCAAATTCGATAGGCAGCCGATTCGATTGGCTGTACGAATAAATTTCAGAAATCTGATAAAAACAAAAATGTTTACTATTATAGTTCCCTTTTAATAATAACAACAGAAAAAAATTGAACATGAGAGCGAAAAGATATACGAGTCGTTGAAAGCTTCTTACAAACTCAGAGGCGCAATAAAAATTCAATGAAACATTACGAAATGATGCAGTTTTTAGAAAGTTAATATCACACCGGTCGGAGGGTTAATTTTACCCTTCGAGAGCTTTTTTTTATCAATCGCTGCAAAGATAATATATTGTTTTTCGTATTTAAATTGTTTACAAGAGATACAAATAATAATAATTCAATACAAAAATAAGACGCGCCGGTTATAGATTTTACAAATTGGACGAATTTATAATAATTACCGCGAAAATTATTAATCGAATTTAAAAAAAATAGAGAACAAGTATCGGGCGATTGAAAATCGCGAGAACAATACAATGAAAGGTCGAAAAACTGTAGTTGTTTATTGCAATCATCGGAATTCTAAATGATTCGCTAATATGTTGTAACCGAAAACAGCTTTTTTTATCGGAAGAGTATTTCGGGCTTTTCGACCACCGAATGCGCATCACATCGTGATAATTTTCACAACATAAAGTTTTATGTTCGTAAACAAATAGCGGAGGGTTGCGTTGCCAAATATTTCGTTGGCTTTGCGGTTTCCTAACTTTCTCTCGAATTCCCTTGAAACCGCTTATTTCTATCTTTCCTCGTGTTTATTTTCTCGTTGATTTGCTTTCGATAGTTTCAAAACTGATCGTAGACCCGAATGAGCACAACGACCACATCTAAAGCCCGTGTAAACCCACAAGTGACCCCAATCTCAATGGCAAAGCTTAAAGTTTAAGCCGGTCGCTCGAACCCCACGCAATACCCACGGCAGCCGCGATCTATCGCTATATCATCGTTCACCTCTCATTTATCATTCAACCCTTCGCATTCCTCAAATACCGCCAGAGTGTCAATAAAGTGTCTCTTGCGCAGGTCATATACTGTAACACTTCAAAGTCGACATGAAAAAAAAAAAAAAAAAAAATTCGTTTCGACTACACGGAGAAAAAAAATACTTTTCTTCGAAACATATTAATAATCCCGAAAAAATTTCGAAGATTCAATATCGTTATCGACTATGTTGAACTATACGATAATTTTTATATTTATTTCTGGCAGAGTTACTCGAAAATTAAATAAATCACTTTAGATGACATTTTACAGAATAAACATATCAGTTTGGCTTTGAAAACTTGTGTTAACCGCCGAAAGGGGTGATCCTCCGATAAATCAGTGACAAGCTATACAAAGTGATAGCAGAGAGTAAACGCTAAAGCAGTAGTCGTTAAATCAATCGTCAAACAAGAATTTGCGACGTCTCGTCGCAGTTTCCAATCGTTTGCCGACCTTGAAAAATGTGCATTAACTTCCGCGTTGAAGGATAAATTGCCGCAAGTTCATGAATATGGCGTGGCAAAGATATTTTATTATCTCTTAATTCGTTTATTGGGCAATTTTCCATTGTTGCACGTTGTACGTTGGCGGCGATTCAAGTAATTAAGCGGAAGAACGAGAGGCAATTAATATACCATATTTGGCAGTCTATTAAAGTACTTTGAATCGAACAATTTTTATTCTAATAACCCGAAATAATAACTTTATTGAAATATTATTACAATAATAATTATTTTTTTATTTTTTTTTTTTTATATTTTGAATTTTTTTTTGTACGATTTTGTTTTCAAAACTTTACGAAACAGCGGTTTTGGAGATCTGAAAAGTCAATTTCCGGTAATTGTGGAATTTGTTTTACATTGTGTTTGCGGGGGTCGAAAAAATAATGGAGAATATAGTATTGTTAATCAAATCCGTATTGCAACAGAAGTTATCCAATAGTTGAAAAGCGATAAATGTCTTTCCGCGAGATTTATAAGACGGCGGCATTAAACTTGTAACGAAATTAAATTCGATGCTCGGTAGGTAGGTTTTCAAGCGTTCCAATGCTCAAGGCTACGGATAAACGTGAAATAGACACGTGCCATACGGTGTCCCGCGTTGGCACAGTTATTACAGTGGCGAGTCATCGTGTGTGATCTCCACCGCGGACGAGAACGCATCGTGCTTCTGGCATTTTGTGACTTCCACATTGAGCGCATGTAAATATCCGCGAGAACGCGATATGGAGACAGAAATAGACTAAAAATTCTCTTAGATGTTTTTGCGTATCGCATTCGTATTAGATATGCGTTCGATTCACGGTAAAAAAATTGTCGATTTCATTCGGAATCAATGTTTCCGCGCGTTAACAAGATTCAGAGTTATAGACAACAGTGACAACGGAAGTGACCTAATTAACGGTGAAATTGCTAGAAAATGCGGCCAGCCGCGCGAACCGAGCTTTGCGGCGCCAGTGCCGACCGGTCCGATCCAACCAACGAGTAGCTCGTGTCTTTCGCTCACACTGAGCCGGAAATAGATATCGCTTAACCGCTCGAAAAGGTTGAACCACCGATCTCTACCGAAATCATAGACTGACTTCGATCTACGATCGAATAATCATGTGGATACAAATATCGATAGTGTTTCGTAGATTATTCATCCCTCGACAGCGCTCCCAATATCGAATATCCGCACATCTTTGCGACTAAATGAATACAAACATTTTTTTCTGCAACGTTCCGACAATCGTTGAAAAACTGAAATTCGTTCTTAGATCGCTGCAATAATCCCTTTTCCTTGAGATTCATAAGAAAAAAAAACATTAAAATAGAACACGGAGATCGGTAATTTCTGTACATTAGCTTTTGCACAAAGCGCGCATTACTATCGATCAATTCGATTTATATGATTAATCACAACTCAAATTTCATCAAAATGCAACGATGTCCGCAATATTGGGGGAAAAGATAAACGATGTATTTTTAAAAACAATTTGTCGGTAACGCTATGAGTTATTAGTCACTGAAAAATAGTACACATCGCAAAATGAACAACTGAATGCTATTAATAAATTTTTCTCTCAAAGAAAGAAATTCGTCAGGTTTCTGCATCGAGTCGATAACTTACCAATAGTAGTTTTTAAACCACAGCACTAATGATGATTCAAGCGGATGTTTAAGCATCAGCTGGTCTTTGGTTAACATCGGCTACTAAATATAAAATTGGATGTTCATCGCAGCGTCCGGAGGTGGCAGCACGCTGTTGATCATTCCGCCAAATCTTGGAATGAGACAATTTTCATCGACGACATTTTTCGGCGCCCCACACATACTATGACACCGGAGGTGCGTTATAAGGTGAAAATAATGAAGAAAAAAAATGTTTAATGTTTCAGAATGATGACGTAGTGTCAACGCAACAATGGCATCCAAGAGTTCGTCCATAATTTCCACCAATAAGCGAAAAAAAGGCGAGTTGCATATACAGAAATATATTTTTGAATTGGAGATTAAAAAAAAAAATCTCAATAAATAATCGTTGAAAATGTTAAATCCTTTGATGTCTCAATTTTGCAGAATTTTCAACTGAGTTGAGTCGTGTGTTGGTGAGCGGAAGTACAACGATTCAGGAAACTATCAGCAGCATAAGCGTCGAGTCTTGCGGCGAAGTGAGTTCGCATGTATATCATTCTATAGTTAATAATGTTTGCCGAATCGTTCGCCAAACTCATTACTCATCAATTTATCATTTCGGAGTGCGTGGGGCGTCAAGCGAAATGTCGCGTAACCAATAGATCCGCTAATAAACTAAGAGAACGGGACGTACTTTTGCCGCAAAGTATACTGCCGCTACCACTACACTTACCTATTGGTCGTTACGTCACAACGAGAAACCTACCTATCTAAATTAAACTGAAAAGCACAAGGGGTACACAGGGGATCTCACACGCGCACGCGAGCTCTTGCGAACGAAGGTAGAATCCGAAACTGGTACGATGCCAGAACATCGAGTCAACGAAGAGGAAGAAGAAGTTCGATCGACACTCCCGCGATGCCGGTGGCGAGCTTTTCATTCCTTTCTATGGCCCCAGTTCCATTGTCCCGTCGTCCTTGAATAGACTGTTTTCTTTTTTGCCATTATTCACCGTTATAAAGATTCGATTGATAACTGTAGAAAAATAGATGGCGCGCATTCCTCACATTCATTAGTTATTCAATGCTATTAGTTAAGTGAAATCATTTTGTTTTCACACCGGCTGCTAGCTTTCGCATTAAATATCGACGTATAAGGTATTAAAATATTAGGCAGAGTCACGAAAAGACGATAGGCAGCGAAAAAAAGATATTCAGTCCTTTTTTCGCTGTTCTAGTATCATTGTCACGATTTTGTGAATTTTTCATGAATTTCCTAATCGAAATCAATGCGTGAAGAAATTATTCTGTGCGATGGAACTTAGTGTATTACGTCATTCTTATCTCAGACTATTGAATATTTGAATTTCCATCGAATCTTTGGCAAGAATCGCGTCATTAATTAAATGGGTAATTAAATTATTCAACTCGAGATTCGCTATAGTAATAATGTACACGGAAAACCGTATCCGGCGCGTCTGCCCAGCCGTGTCGATCGACCGAGACGGCAATCGGCGGGACAGCCAGTAGATACAGTCGATGTGAGTCAGACACACCGCCAAACCATCAAAGATCCATTCGTTGCCGCGGAATAAACGTAGACTTTGGCAATTCGTCAAAATCGAAGCGCGCACGCGGTATACCACGAGGCGAGCCCACCGAACAATACAGTTTGCCGAGAATTGCAACGAGTGTATAAAATCGTATCGGTCCTTTTTGCTTCTCTCGTTCGCTGATCCACGCTTTACCGGCTCGATGAACGAGAAAACATATCGAGAACGGCTCGGCGTCTTCATCCTTGCAATTTCGCAACGTCTGACATGCGACGACGACCCATTGACCATAAATCACGGGAAATGGGCTTCGAACAAAGCGGTCTCGATAATCACTCTTCGCCGGTTATGCTGAATAGCGCGTTAACTTCGCGAAGCAACGAAATATTACAAAGTAGACTACCCGTTGCGCAACGTTACTATTCGAATATTTCTGTCACAAGACTTGATTTTTTTTACACGATAGTCTACGATGGGAAGATTATTTATTGTAGTAAAAAATACAACACAGAAATGCGACAATTTTACGCACGGCAGACGAATATCTTTTCGTTAAATACATTTTTTTTTTATTTCGGAAAGTTATTCTTAACTTTGGAGAAATGTGGATAAAACCCACGTGACGCATCGGTTCGACGCGAATAGCCGAGGGAATCCTATGTTCCATCTTTTCTCGAAGTCAACTTCTGTATTTCGATTTATCTTTTTTAAAAAGAAATTTTTAAAGTTTTTTCAACTTTTTTTTTGCGATTATCCGATTTGATGTTTCCTTTGCTATTCGTTATCGTCTCAACGGGAAAAAGTAAATTTTCTCAAATTGGTATTGACGACTGGCGGATGACATTAAACAAAAAGCCGCACAGTGGCTGCAAGAGACCAGAAAATCGTTTCATCTCTTATTTGCACTGTATACAAGTGAAGCGGGTGAAAATCGTCTATTACGAAGTTTCGAAGAGGGCTTTCGAAGCAGCATTCCTGGCGAGGCGCGAACGACCGTGTAACAGCCTATTTGTTTTGCCTTTCTTCATCCAACTCTCTTTCTCTCTTTCTCTCACCCATTCCTTCGTTCATCGACGTTGGTTTATCGTTTACCGCTATTTCCTTTGCCAACAATTCGGTGATTCCGAGTTTAACAACCGTCACGAAACGAAAGTTATGCACGAGGCACAATGTATAAACGCGCCGCGGTCCGCAACGATCATATTCACGTCGGAGTCTTTACACGTCGTTCACACGATTTCTTCGTGATTTATGGCAAATAATGTGCCAATTCATTTTATTTCCATATTGAAATACGTAAAAAAAGAAAAATTAAAAATCATATTCTATTATTAATAAAAACACGTCATTCCACCGCACGTGCAGTGTTCATTTATAGTCGAAATTATTCCGCGCGGCGTCAATAGCTAAACGCAAATTTAAGTGAGTTAAAATAGTTGAATGCTCGTAAAGAAGACGCACCATTCTTGGCGCTTTGTCATTTGGCCAAACTGGCATTGGCCACCACGTGTGCCACGATGTATATATATATATATATATTTGTCTATAGCGTCCACCAGCCGATTTATTCCCTGAATCCGCGTGGCTGACCGTGATCTCCTTTATAATAGTATAATACACGTGATAAACGATGAAAAGCCACCCGTCGGACGAAATTTTCTTCAACCCCTCGATGTGTTAACTCAATTTATTGGATGTTTGGACTTCGACGAGTACAAACACTATAAACAATCGCCCTCTTCACACGCATGCGAACCGCGATTTCTCTGGACCGCGTATGTTGATACGTGGATACAGGTAAAACACGTTTTATTTTCGTACAAACGCTCTTTATCGCGGACACTTCCTCGCTGTGATTAATCTTAATCAAAGTTTTGCAAAGTTGGGAAATTATTTGCGGAAAGACGACGGAGAAAAATTGGTGTTTTTTTGTTTACTTCTTTGGTGGCGTTTGAGAGGAAAATACTTTTTCGCGGCCAAAGAAACGATCGTTTGGAAGAAAATAAAAAATTACGGTTTTTAGGAATCATATTGCTGAATTCGTTTCGAGAATCGGGTGGAAGTACTAGGAAATCACGAAAATAAAAAAAATTTTGTAAATCGAAATTTCGTAGAAGTCGACACAAAGGCCATTAAAGGTATCGAAAGATTTTTTTTAATAAGTTGCCCAAATATCTGCCGCAAATATGGAAAATGTTTAGGTCCGTATTACCCTACAATTTAACAGGTTGTTGATGCCAACCTGTTTAATATGACGCTAACCTTGTTTTTGCGCCAAAATAAACAATCTTCTGGATTTTCGCAAAGTAATCGAGTAAAATATGTAAAATAATGAAATTAATGTTAAAAAATAGTTATATACGTTCTCAGTATGTAACTTTTAATTTTTTAAAATTGAAATTCAAGTTAACAACGAGAACGACCAATCGTCCGAATTCGATTGGGTTTCGACAGTCTGCGTCTCTGATAGTCCGACGCACCGTTCGATTTGCTTTCATAAATTTATCAAAAACAGGATTCGACTTCGTCAAAATAACGTGAATCGATTTGCATGGAGGATACACACCGGGAGTTTGGGTACTCGAGCTTCTAAAGATGTATTGGGGAAGTAAGAAGGGTAGCTATTTCTGTTCGTGGGGAGAGAGAGTAGCAGCAGCAGTCGAGACTCTCGGCGATCGCGCAAACGGTGCTCTTAGCCGCACTTCGACGTACATCTAGTAGTCTGGCGTTAGCCGCGCGCGTATCTGTAGTATAATACACTTTTCGAAGCAGCAGTTTGAGGTGTTTGAGAGTCTTTCGAGTTGGACTCGAGACTCCGAGGATGCCGAAGATTCGTCGTCGTTAAACGCGCCTCCAATCCACTCTGTCTTCGGCGACATTATAATTCGTAAAAAAAAAAAAATTAAATAGATTAGATATACAAATCTCCGTAAATCCGCTCAGAAATTACTGGCTGTGAAATAAAATTAAAACGAACCAACAATGACAATCGTGTGAAAATCGCTCGTCTAAAAGAAAAAAAAATTAAACGAGCATCGGAATTAAATGAATTTCGTTGATTTTAAATATTTCAAAATTCGAATCGACTTTGGATATTTGAAATTTAAATAATTGGAATACGAGAATCGAAGACTGACTTTGACATTTCGTTTGTTAAAACTGCTGACTCATAATATATTTAATAATGATAATAGAAATTTTACTGTGCCGAAGTTATAACAGAAGCGCCAGAGGGTCGTAAAAATTCTTCAGCTCGCTTAACTCAAATCGACGACACTGTCTTACGTGCGTGCGGTGGTGCTACGTTTCGAGGGAAGCAAAGAGAGAAAGATACGGAGGAAGAGAGGGAAAGCGCGAAAGATGCGCCAGGGCCACGAAAATAGCTCGGGGTTTCCTGCGGGAGGTAATGTGTAAAGTTGAGTGAACTGTACACCAGGATAAATCGTATATTTCGGTCAGTCCGGTGCGTGTTACACGAACGCCAAGATTTTCCACTCCAACTATCCGAGATTTATTCTTTCGTCGAGTTACCAAATGTTGTCGAATGCGCGGTGTTAAGATTAATCCACGAAATAAAAAAAAGTTGAATCATTTTATCGAAACCCAAAAAAAAAAAAGTTCAGAAACCAAAAAATAAAAAAATAAATAAAAATTGAATGGTGGAAAAATAAATAGTATATGAATTAAGGTCGCTTCGTATAATTTTGGGCAACGAACGATCACACTAAATGATATCTCTTTGAAGTAAAAGCGGCGCGAGCCGAAGAATTGAGGTTGGGAAATTGGTGCCGAGGCTATGCATCCTAAACCTCTCACGTGCATTATAAGTTGCGCTCTGGAACGTTTATATTATACGATTTAAACGGTACAGCGCGGGCTGTGTTCCAAAAAGAATAATGGATGGATCGAACGATCGGAAGAAGAGACAAACGAGAGAAACTTGTTGAGAAATTTATCGTATAACGCGACCGCTGATAATCGCAAGAATGTCGAGGGAATCGTCATCGTGAAATTCCTTTTATATTGTTATTTTCCTATTTTTTTCCCCCACTTTTGTCCGCTCACCAACGCGAAGTTTCCGAGGGGAAAAAAAAAAATACGGAAAGGGAGCCACAGTCGTAGAGAGGGAGTGAAAAATTCGCCCTGCTCTGTCCCGAAAAGCAAAAATAACCGAAACCGTCCTAACCATCGTCGACGATAGGTGGTTCAACGTATTTTTTTTTTTTCGCGAGATAGCGAGACAAGGCAAAGACTCCGGGTGCCGAGAGGATCGGGGAGTTGTGATCCGCGGAGCTCGTGTCCGCGAGTTAAGAATTTCTTCACGCGAGATAGAAATTCGTTGAGATTTGGCAAGTTTCGAGTGGGGAAACAAGTAAGCAAAAAAAAAGAGAGTGAAGTACGTGAAGCGGCTGGCGGTCGTGCAACACGATGCCTCTTCGAGATCGACTCTCGCCGACGAGTGACAAGAGGTCTCGAGTACCGCGAGTTAACCGTACGAATCAACAGGAGAAAAAAAGAATTCCAAAACGACGCTCTTAAATTCACGACAAAAAAAGAAAACAAATAAATTAAAACACAAAAAAATTTATTCTGCAATGAGTTACGACTGATAAATGGAAAATCGTTGATGAATCGGCAATCGATATAATACGTGAATGACGATTTGTTGAAGAGGTACCGAACCGTTGTTCAAAATTCGGTGGATGATTAAAGACTGAAAGAAGTTTAAACGCGAATACAGTTGATGAAGTGAATGAAAATTTAGATAAAGAGCGTTCGAAGAGGGCGGTGAAGGATGTCGTACTGCAGGATAACGGGGAGGAGCCGGGGCCTCCCCAAGCCAAATTATTTTCCTCTATTGCCACCGATAAGTCCAGCAGATGCTAAAAGATTTTGTCGCATAACCGGAAAGTCGTATGGTCTACCGACTCATCATTACATTCCGGTTCTTCTCGGTGTGCACAGTACCGACAAATCTAAGTGTCGAATAACCAATGTTTCCGGTGGTCTCGGACCGCATCATTACACAGCCGGTCTTATTCTCGGTGAGCGAAAGAAGCACGTTGTTCTCAAGGACTATCGTTACGTATTTCCCGTCTTGAAGGGCGAAGGAGAGCATCACAAGGCTTTGCGCGATTTATTGAACGCTAAAGAACCCGCACCAGAAGAGGAATCATTGAAATTCGTTTACACCGTTGAGGAGCGTAGATGCAGTCTGGTTTTTCCCGCGAGACTCGAAGCCGCCGTTCGCGACGGTGATGTCAGAGATGTTATGCTTTCGCGCGACTGCGACACGGTGCTTCTGCGACTCAAACAAGGAAAGAATGTATCCGTCGACTTTCGGGATCTGGATGACTACGAGGACATGTACGATGGTCTCGGACCTCGCGAGGATATCGTCAAAGAACGTGAAAAACTTGAAGCCGAAGCGCGAAAGAAAAAACGCAAACGCACCGCCGGACTGAGTTACGCGAAGAAAATTTTTGAGGAAAAGGAAAAAGTCGCCGAGGAGGAAGAACTTCGAAAGACGAAACAATTGAAATTGCGAAGCATCAGAGAAGAGACGAGACTGAGGGAGGAAGAGAAACTCGTCGGTTGGAAACACGTCGACATGGAGAACGCACGTTCGCGAGCAACGCAGCTGACGACATCTTCGGAAAATTGGGAAACACTCCACAAACACTTGACGACCACATGCGATTGGAGCGAACTCGCTGAGAAATCGGCAAAGTTCAACGGAACGCCGATTGTAGACAAAATGCCGATTCCCTTGCAAGCGGAACCGGAAACTATCGATCTCGAGGCTACGGCGATAGGTCCTGTGACCTCGCCGATTTCTCACGAAACCGGTGGTCTCGAGGCAATTTCTGTTATCAAACCATTCGCGCCATTGAACGTCACACCGGAAGCGGAGCTTCAACTCGCTTTGGAGAACATGTCGTCCGAACAATTAGAAGAAACTTCGGAAGTTTCGACAAAGTTCTTAGCAGCTGGAAAACAGGCGGTCGAAGTATTACCGAGAATCGAAGAAATTCCAGAATTAGTGAAAAACGTCGGGACAGGCAAGAAACACGAATTGCACAATGTCAAAGGTTTGAAGATTGATATAGAATCGGCACAAAGATTCTTGACCGGTCAGACCGTCGAGACTCCAACAGGTCCGATTTTCGTTCCCGGTCAAACCCTTAGTACACCGAAAGGAAATACTTTCGTTCCTGGATTCACGGTTCACACTCCAGATGGTCCTTTGTTGATTCCCGGGCAAATTGTAACAATATCGGAGAAAAATGGCGAGAAGACACCGGTATTTGTTGCCGGTCAAACGCTCCCAACAAAGAGTGGACAACGCTTTGTTCAAGGGCAAACCATTCACACAAGTGAGGGAGCGCGATTCATTACCGGTCAAACGGTCTTGACTGAGGAAGGCCCAAAATTTGTCGCAGGACAAATCGTAACGGAGAATAATTTTGTTCCTGGACAAACAGTGCTAACTCAAGCAGGAGCAAGGTTCATGCCTGGACAGACGGTTACCGATCAGCACGGTGAGCACGTTTTCGTTCCCGGGCAGAGTGTTCAGGTCGGCGACGCTTGGACGTTCGTTCCGGGTCAATGCTTAACCTCGACAACCGGAGAATCCATGTTTGTTCCCGGACGCACTTTGCTTACACCGGAAGGTCCGCGTTTCGTAGCGGGTCAAGATGTAACCACAAAAAGTGGTGAAGCTCACTTCGTACCTGGAGTCACAGTTGATACGACCGAAGGATCAACCTTCGTACCCGGTACAACGCTGGAAACGCCGCAAGGCCCAAAATTCGTTGCGGGTCAAATGATGAAAACTCCCGACGGAGAGAGATTCGTACCGGGTACAACAATGATAGCCAAAGACACGGGAACTTTCGAATTCGCCGCAGCCAACAACATAAGTGAAATAGTTTTCATGGACGCAACACCGACTGGCATTCCGGTAGATCCAAAAACCGCAAGCGCCATACCGCTCTTGCAGCAGCAAGAGGTCTACGGCCATATGGTGCAGACCGACGATGGAGTAGAATTTGTTCCCGAATGGACGAAAAAGTTTCCAGAGGGAAAGAGAATCGTGCCGGGACAATTGGTACGCGGTGGAAAGGATGGTCCGAGATTCGTACCTGGGTTGATGACAGAGGATGGCTTTCTACCAGGTCAGATTGTGATGACGGAAAAGGGTGAGCAGTTCGTACCTGGTCAAGTAGTTGATACCAGTACTGGACCGAAATTTGTACCCGGGCGAATGGTCGAAACACGCAGCGGTACGAAATTCGTTCCCGGACAAACCGTCGATACCGAAGACGGTCCGCGTTTCGTACCCGGACAGATAGTTCAGACGAAAGTTGGTCCAACGTTTATACCGGGTCAAGTGATATCAACGGAAGACGAAGGGTCGCGTTTCGTACCTGGGCAAGTAGTAGACACGCCGGATGGTCCTAGGTTCGTTCCAGGTCGCGTTGTAGAATCTGGAGAGCACGGTGTTACATTCGTTCCCGGCCAGATAGTTCAGACCGAGGAAGGACCGCGTTTCGTAGCTCCCGATCTGACCGACACGCCGGAAGGCGAAATGGAATTTTCGGTTCAAGGATTTGAAGTAACACCCGAAGAGCTGGGTCTTCTGAGACCTCAGCATCTTCAGTACAACGCTCATTCGCATCAGCATCATGGCGAAACGAGCATCGACGCTCGTATGCTTCGTCAATTATCCGAAGCTGGAATGTCCGTGGGTCGAAAAGTTCCGGCTGATTTGCCGAACGTTGACGTCGACATTGATCCTACGGCTGTTGCTCTAGAACACGCTCTCGTAATAGCTGAACAGCTTGGTCTCCGTGGGAATTCCGCTGTCCAAATGGCACAAATTGCATCAACGATATCGCAGTTGGCTAACAATATCGTCAAACAACAATTGCCTCAACAGTCTGGCAGTATTGTGACGAATGGAAAGCAATCACCATTGCCGGTGATGACTAACGGCAATGTGGAAAATGGGAATGGCGAGAATGGAGTGGATTGGCTACGCGAAGCGGTAAAAGCTGCAATAGCTGCGGCGGTCTTAGCGATCACCGACGGCGACGATGAGGTGTCCTCAAAAAATGGCGAGATCAATAATCGGAGTTATGTTTTATCGTCTATAAGCGAAGCCTTTAATGTCGTTTTGCGACGTGGTTCCACATCTATTGATCAATCGGTCAGCGAAGTACTAAAGATTCTTCTCGTTCCACAAAATCGCACGGATCTCTGTCATGACGCAATGCTCGATCTTCTCGAATCCAGTAACAACAAAATAGATATCTTGAGATCGACGGTCGTCGGACAATCGTTGAAGAACGACGTTGTTTTGGACAGGCTCTCGGCCGTTTTGAACGAAGAGGTAGGAAGTGATCTTGTAGGTTCCGCATTCAGAAACGTATCCAGAGGAGACCCCGAATTGCTCTCGCGGGTTCTGAAAAGAGTATCCCAGGAAGTTGCCGGTTTAGCGACGGAAAAGGAAGCCGCCGAGACACTTCACAAAGCTATAGTCCACGCGGTTCGCGAATCAAGCGAGCTACGCGTGAAGGAACTCTTGAATGACGAAGGATCTCACGTTCGAGAGTTGTTACTTCAAGCTGTTGGATTGGCAAGGGCTCTAGGCATGTCTTCGACAGCCAGCAGCCTTCTCGCGGTCATAAGCGACGACGAATCTACTCAAGTTCTCGCTGGCGACAAGCTGACCCTCGACATTCTAAAGCGACTTACGGTAATGAGAAAATTGGCCGAAGAGCGGCCCCAGTTTGTCAGTGCATTGAGAGACCTCTGCAGTGATCCAGAATTGGCCCGTACTGATCCGAGATTGAGAACCCTCGTTCGTGAGAGCGCCGCGTTGATGATAGTACCGGAAGAAGCTCCACTTCAGTCCTCGGTCGACGTGCCGACTTCTCTATTACACGCTGAGAACAGTTTGGCAATCGAGGAATTCCTAATGAGACGCCATCACAGACCTTCAACGATATTCATGATTCTGAAACAAGGAATGCAAGCTGTCGTCCCGAGAGAAGCTTCAAGGGCTGTACTAACCGGTCAGGTGGCTTATACCGTCCTCGACGAGGATGGTATAACGCACTTCGAACCGCTACACGTATTCTCAGCTCTTCGTCTTAACAAACCAGCGGCTCATCGCTTTTCGATGTATTGCTGTCCGGTTGCTGGGGACGAGGAGTATTTCGACGCTGAAATGACGTCGACCTTCACCGGCGGTACCGTTTCCGTCACGTCAACCGGTAGCCTCGATGGCTCGTGCAATGGAAACTTGACGCATCGCGAAAGAGATCAACAACACGAGGAACAGATCAACGGTGTCACTCTGACGAGATCAGACAGAACACACGAGATCTCAACCAGTCCGGAAAACACGCCGAGCTTTCGCAAGCTTAGCAGCCTTTATCTGGACAGTTGTTGCGACCGGGTAATAACTTCATAATGATAATAATAATAATAATAATACGATGTTTCTCTTGCCTCACGCGACGATTAGACATTGTCATCGTTGAAAGACGTGCTTTGTCTTCTCGGTAATGGGCTTCACACATTTTTAGCCTGAAGAGTCGTAGCTTGTTGTACGCAGTTAAAATAGGTTCCGGACATTTCGAAAACTATTGTTCGTGTGAATTTTATCATTAGTATTGGACAATAAACAACTGCAGTAACAACCGGAATTTGTTATAGATATTTCGTCATGTATCTTATTACAAAAATAACGAATTCTTATAACAGCTTTTCTTGTATGAAGACATTTTCGCAAAATTTCATCGCAATAAACAAAGACGCATCTTGTATTCGCGGCTGAAGGTTTATGCTGGTCATTGTCTATTTTTGTTTCGATCTTAAGACAGTTGCCATTCGCGAATTATCGTTATCTAATTTACTTTTTGATGCGTAAAAGCACTTGTCATTTGATATAGCGGTGAAACCACTTGTTAATTCCCGGACTCGGTATAAATATAGGAACATCAGAAATAGAACGACGCACGCCGGAATTGGAAATGTCATGCAGTACAGAAGTGTTAATGTGTCCGTGTACTGTGCGTTTGCTTCTTGCATGTGTACCATGGGTACGTGTCATTGTAACAATCACGTGAGTTCGAAGACGAAACGAACGACATCATTCACTCGCGAAGAAACAGACTTTAGCCATTAGCGAATAATCAAATGTCCACAGATATCAAAACAAATAGAAATATCGTCGTTAACCCATTCATCTCTTTCAAACAAGAAATGCTCTGTTATCTCCGCATTTTCGTCCGTAAACATCGTAATTATCATTCAAACGGCTTTAGGGGAAATTAACCTGAGAAATTAACAAGGCTAACAACTTTTTTATAAATCTAAAAGGGTTTATTATATGAGAATTATGGATTATCGGTATTATATAAATAAATATACTTTACGATACGATACGTCTGACGGTGTTGATCAAAGCGGATTACCCCCTCGAAACTTTGCGCGTTGGGCCTACGCAATGTGCGTCACCTTTTTAACATGTTACGCACGCATATATATGCGTGTGGAGCGGTAAACCTTCGCCAAGATTTCCAATTATAAGTGATAGATGAGTCTTCGCGACGTAAAATGGATTGGAACTGACGAAAATACAATTAGACGACATTTCCAATTACTTTAACTCATTTTCACCTCTTTCCACATCTCTTTGTGTGACTATGCCGTCTTGTCGTCTTTCAGAAATCCGTGGAAAACTTTATCGTTGTCAAGGACTACGTTGCCGATGATGACGATGGCTTTTCCGTGAACGTCGGTGATATCGTCGAAGCTGTTGATTATCTTCACGATTCTACGAAGTAAGTAAGCCAATCGCAATGCAGCTTTTCATAATTGATCGTATCATTGATGTGCTTCAATGGAAAAAAGTAATATGAGATGAAAATATCGTAGACGATTAAAAAAAAAAAGTTTCGTTTTCTTTTTTTTTTTCTACACGTGCAGACTTGATGTGTGTGTAACGGTGTGCGATAGCTTACTCTGTACAGCTAAGCTTCACGCTATTCTCAGAGCTTTCTAAAAATATATAACGTTACAAAGCATAAAGTATACAGACGCTATAGCTGCTTCACTATAGCGCTGCACCGTATTGTACGTACCTTACGATAATAGACGAGAAATCGTGTAACCTTGAGACGCATATGCAATAAATTAATAACCTCTGTGGCTACGCGAAATTTTTTATCTTATTGACTTAACGACTTACATGGAAGAAGTGCTAAAATTTTTGACTAAAGCCACAGAATAATTTCGGGCATTCGTCCAGACTGACATGCAGACAGGTCTCTTGACGCGTCTCTATTTTTTTTCTCAGTAAAAACATTTCGAGACATTTCGAGTGCAAAAAAAAAATAAATTCAAAAAGGCGTGTCTCGCTTCTGCAAACGAACGCTTTCCCGCGAAACAGTTTAGAAAGTTCATATTCCATCGCTACGAAAAAATATACACGATTAAACGATATTTGTGAAAGTAATAAAAAACAAAAAAAAAAGAACGAAATGAGAGAAAAAGTCTGGTGAGTCAATCGGTTGCATGATGAATCCGTCAAGACGATTGCCTCGCGGACTTCTGCGGGTATAAGATCGTCTCTAACGTTTGCTTATTTTCACTGTTATATTTTTACGCGGGTTTAGAGCCGTTTGGTCTTTACCCGTCAACTTATATGACCCGCGCACGTCGTCGTATGTCTTAGTCCGGCTGGTAATAATGTTCTACGACTGGCGAGATGGCATTACCGTTGACTATTAAAATTGGTGGATGCAGTCAATGATCAATGAAGATAATTCAACGAACAGAAAAAAAAAATACAAAACAAAATAAAACGGCGCGAAGTAATTTCCTTGTTTTGATTTTCAATTTTACCACAAAAGGTATTGACGTAAAGGGCAGCAGATTACAATTTTTTTCCCGACGATCATTGCGAGAATATTAAGGGGTATAATGAGTGAATTAATGCAATGATGTTGACGTTAATTTCATTTTCTGATAACAACAATACGCGAGAGCGTACAACAAATTTCTTCGAACCTTCAAAAACTCAATAGTTCAACGTTATTTTTCAATTTTTTTCAGAATTTTTTCGCCATTTTTTATAGCTGAACAGAGCATTTGAAAGTAACGACGGGTCGGGAAATTCGACCGTATATTTACGTCTCTCGTATGTGAGGAGTTAAAAAATACAAAACAACTTTTCCAAAACTGCCCCTACGCCCTCTTCATTGCTGAAAGATTGGACTTTGAAAACATTTTACGGTTCATACTAACGAAAATTTGTAGGCAACCTATCGCACGCTCGCTTTGCTCTCCCGCTTTCCATATGCTTCCGACGCGTCCCGTCGATAATTGACCAATCGTCGACATAAATATTTCACTAGAAATAACTAGAATATAATAATAAAAGGCTTAGCGTGCACCGCGAGGCAATTATGCGAAGTGCTGGAATAACACAAACATCGGATGGATTAGCCATGAATAACTCAACTAAACGAAGATTCAAAGGATATATGAACTTCAAAAGGACCCAATAACACGAACGGCAATTCACGCTGATCATCGTCATCATCATCGTCGTCGTAGTGCAAAAAAAAAAAAAAATAGCGAATGAATTTGCATGGAACTAACCAACCAAATGCAAATAACGTGCATCGCAGTGAAAAAAAAAGAAAAAAAAAAAATCCACGATGATTCTCATTATAACAAAAAAACTCTACTGACGAAAAAAAAAACGAAAAAAAAAATTATAGGAAACAAAGGATGGATCCAGAATTAGAAGTTGGTGTGGTTGGCGAACGTTTGGACAATTCGGCAGCGAGACACAAGTTGTCAGTACGACCGCGAAGAAAATACGCGGATCCTCGAGCGCGTCTCACAAGGTCGAACTCAGACTCCGACCTTCATAGGTACGTACTACTCGCAAAGGAATTTGAGAATTAAATAAAACTAAATTGCAGAGATTAAAAAAAAAAAATACGCACTAATTAATTAATCAATTAATTTATAAAAAATAACAAGAATACTGCGATATAATTACCGAACGAACTCGCGGAAGTTTTCAAGGTCAAAGTTGGGTCAAAGCTTAATTTCAAGGGGAAAGTCCGGAGATAAGTGAGAAAAAGTTGCGAGACAGGTGGGAGCATCGCGAGAATATACGAGCGAAGAGTGAGGATAGCTTTCGTGCTGAACGCCCGTAGACCAGGAAGTTCATCGACCCGCGGTCAACGGTGACAGTAAAAGTGACTGTAAATAAATGAACTCAGTGGCGACACTGTCCAATACGCTTCGAAGCGTTGCAAAGCTTCGTTCAACGTTCGCGTTGTATCACTCACAAGGGGTTGAATTTAAAATCAAACGTCGTCCGCTAATTGCAATTCCGTGCGACCGCTCGATGAATTACAACTCGTGAGTTTGAGTCGAATTCTGTCGTTAGTTTGCTCGTCTTTTCACGAGAAACGAGCGAGTGTCAGGGGAGTGGCGGTGTTGCGCTATTTCTGCATACGCACTTGTGCCCCGACGTCAGCTGGATCCCTCGTAACTCGGAGAACTCTGGATCGGCGTGCAACCAGATGAAAAGTGCAGCGTCGGAGGCGAACGCTATATGATATAACCCCGAGACAGCAGAATAATCGCACCGCAGGATTTTTTTTTGCTTTTCGTCGTTTCGTAATTGAATACAAAGATAATTGACGATAAAAAAAGTTCCTGATGATACGTGATATAGGCTTCGGAGTCATTATTTCGCTCAAAGGACTGATAAGTCATTGTGGTATCGCAAAAAAAAAAAAAAAAATCACTTGACTTCGGAGATTCGGCGTATTGACGAATATTCAAGTCGTTTCTTTTCTATCGTAAATGAAATTCGGTGTTTATATATTTCTTATTCTTATTATATGTATTCAAGAAAAACATTTTAAAAAATTGACGATTGGTTGACGAAAGCTTCGATAAAAATTTTGCTCATTCATCATTAAATATTCATTGGGCTTCAGATACGATAACGTTTTACGAAATCACTATATCAATGTTCTTAATATTTTTTCGCGGCGAACAGATTGGCTTTCGTTAATTATAAAAAATTGAATAATCAACAAGTACATCGGTTAAAATTATTAAACGGAAATATCGAATCTTCGAAGAAAAAATTCGTTGCTTGCACGTGGACTATAAACGAAGCCGAACTCGAGACGGAGAATTGCGATAGAACAGCGGAAATAAACCATCGACTGTACCGCGTCGTACGAGTGTAAGTAACTGATTTATCACGCCGTTAATAAAGGCCTATCGCGGCTGCCACGTTGCTGCATTCATACTCGACACATACCTCGACGCATACCTCATACATAATACGCACCTTTTCCGTTCGAAATACGTCAAGCTGTCCGGACTGGACAAGCAAATGAAAGTGGATTGTGACCGAAGGAGAGAATAGCGAGAAAACCACTCGAGATTCGTTCAAAATAGATGGTTCGGGTAGAGCTTAGAGCGATGTTCGTGCAATTAAATTTTGGTCAACACCTGAACGACGCGTCGAAGATGAAGCGTTGCAGCATCCACAGCCTTGAGACAGTAGCAAAATTCACGCAACGAGCCACCGAAGGAAAATTCAGCCAAAGAAAAGCAAACGAATGAAAATTCTCGTAGTCGCATTCCGATATTGGAAGCTTTCTTAAAATAGATCTTTTGCAAATAGGATGTTGCATTATATGCAGATATTCGTGCAAAGGTGAGGTTCAAGATTCGGATGCCCGGTGAGCTACGAGAACTTCGGTCCATGATTTTGGCAGTGGTACTCGAAACATCGCGTCGGAAGAGTTGCAAATCATTTAGGAAAGACAACGAAATGTCGTTTGAATCGCATCCATTGAATTACGGGTCGTAAATTACTTACGTATTATGAGATCGAAGTGCGATCCCGTTGCACAGAATCAAATAATAGTATCTTTCGGTTAAAATCGACGACGATGAACGTCGATGGAGAATTATTGCTTAATACGTATAAAATTGTAGTTCGAGTTTAATAAAAGTCTGATAAAGCGAATCGATGTCTGTTTAGAAGTGATCCCTGTTACAGTCTCGTTATTACGTTTATAATAGGCGATGCTTATTATATCTCGATAAAAATACCCTCAGCCCTTTCATCCGTATCGTCATTTTCAATCATACGAGTGTATATGAAAGATATAGATAGACGAGCACGTGGGCAGTGGCCACCAGTGTCCGTTTATATCGGGACGAATGACTAGAGAGTTTACACTCTATTTTGTTCCCACGTTTGACTCATCCTCCATTCAACAAATGTAGAATAGCTGCTGCCGTGGTCTCAAGAAACGCTCGGAGACATCTTTCTACAACGTACATCTCGACGAGACAACTTTGTCCGCCAAAATTTATTATATAAAAAAAGTTAAAAAAAAAAAAAGAAAAAAATTTTCAATCGCAGTTACGGAAAACAAATAATGCGACTTTTCGTAACTTTTGTTTGTTTTTTAAAGGGCACTGGTCAGAAAGATCGATGGTCGCGAAGGATGGCTACCGGTATCGATACTCATGCAAACAGCCCTCAGCGAGGACAGTTCAACCCTCACGAGTCAACATCGACCGGAAGATTCTCAATACCGCAGAGAGTAAGCAATCATTTTTTGAGGGGATATGAAAGTATTATAAGGGTAAAATAGTCCGTCTTCGAGAAGCTTCATCATTGATCATTTGACGATTGGAGATAAATCTGAAAGTTTCTCGCTGTCGACAATTTTTTCTAAATCTTATTTGTCAATAGTATTGGCGCAAAGCATAAAATTAAAACGACGTACGAAGTCTATTTTTAACGCGTCTATTTAACCTGATTGGCTTTTCCACAGTAGAATACTGCGTACTCATCGATAATGGATATCAAAAAAAAAAAACAGATAACTAATTTACCTTCGAGATATTGTCGCATTACTGTCAATATATTATTACAATTAAACTTCGGCATTAATTTCCGCGTATTGTTTACTTTCTACAGAGCCGTGGTGAAGGAATTGGTTGAGACGGAAGAAGAGTTCGGCAGAGATATACAACAGGTTGTCGAACGATATCTGAAGCCATTGGACAACGCCGGTGTTCCCAGAGCAGTTCGCGATAACAAAGAAATAATTTTTACCAATCTGAAACAAATCGCTGACTTTCATAACACGTAGGTATTATTCGTCACTCATATACAAAAATTCATTGTCATTCGAACAATATTTCGACAGACATAAACGACACGAGATTAGATATATATATATTTCTTTTTTTTGGAATTCACAAAAAAATAAACATAATCACAACTCGTTTTCCCCACAACCGACACGAATTAATCTTATCGTACATATACTCTGGAGCGAGTCGTTCGATCACGAAATTTATTCACATAATAAGCACATTCGCAACTTCACTTAAACTGGCATTTTACACGATTATCATCCATTCGATATTCAAACTTTTATCTCCTAGCAAACGGAATCAAAGTTGCGTAAGTTCGGATATGAAGGGTTTTCTTATTTATCCACCTTTTCAATGTGAGTTGCGATCGTATCGTCGTTTTTCTTTTTCTTCAATTAACGCCTAAAGTCGGTTTTATGACCCAAAAATTGAGGAGAAGAAAAATTAATTTTCCTCGTAAGTGTTCTAAAAACTGTTCTAAAAAATCCTTATATTGGCTTCGATAATGACACCATTATATAAACCTTTTTGTGGGATAAATTAAAAAAAAAATTACAACCCCATTTTTGTTACCGGAAGTAATTATTTAATACGAGTGTGTAGATTTGCGATTAAAACGTTTTTATTTTATTATGTACCAAAACCGTGGACGACATGTAACGTAACGAACTTACCGAACGAGATGTCAATCAGAAAAAAATTTTAGCACGTAAGAGTGTCTTTGGCATGACATTAATTCCCGCCTTACTTAGATCGTTTGGCAGGGTACTCATCGAAGGGGCCAAATACTACGCGGATCAGCCACGAATGCTTGGAAAAACGTTCTTGAGATTGGTGAGTTTATTCATTGAAATATCTCCACAAAGTACAATTGATATTTTAAGAATTATTAAGAATGCCGTAGAATTCGTAAAAATATTTATTCTTCGATTTTGGCAGCTATTTTTGTTCACTCGTAACTTTAACTTTTTTTTCTGAATATTCACTTCGCATAATCAATATATTTTAAAAATATATCTCGATTGCAACGAAAGAAATTCACGGAATTTTCGGGAAACTTATTAAAGAAATCTGTAATGAAGAGACTTGTCGTCAATAAATCGTTAAATGACAATGTGAGATTAATGTTTTTTTATTTATTCCAGGAAAGAGATTTCGACAAACACGTGGCTTACTGTCGAGACGAGCCCGCAGCTCAAGAGTTTCTTCAAACGAATGACGAGGTTCGAGAATATTTCGAGGTGAGTCGAGATATCAATGAGTTTTTTATTTTATGGAATTTCATAAGTTACCCGAAAAAAGACCAAAAACCGGGCCAGAACCAGCTCGGTATGGGGATAACAAAGGTTTTATTCCATTGTTCTATTACTTCCGCTCCTGGTATGTTTATGCATCGTTTAAATTTGTCTCCCGAATTGTGACAAGCGTCACCTTTTTTGTTTCCTTTTACTCCCGAAGAACAGCCGCCAGTCGACGCGATTTTGGTCTTTCGATTATTCATATTTAGCTGTTGGCTTTTTCGAATATTCAGTACTTTCGATTGTTTCTTCTTTTCGTATTTATTCCTCGTGACGTTTCCTTTGCTGATAGACTTGTTAATCGATGTATGTAGACTCCGATTCGGTCCACGCGGTCGATTATTCTCTTTCGACGGTGACAAGCCATTCGGTCGATTGTCGCGCGCTGGTGGTTTCGGACGAATCGCTTTTGCACTACCGGCAATCAATTTCTCAATATTACTGTTGCGAATGTTCTTCAGTCTAACATTTTCACGAGCGGAAATGGTATTCCTGTTTACTTTCGGCAAATCTTTATGGTTGTGCGGATCTTTAAATTTTTCTTGATACTCCGTCGCTTCCAAATGCTTCAGGCGAATTTGGTGGGGAGAAAAAAAATTTGTTAATCAGCTATAGTTTTTTTGCTTCCTATGTACTGCTTTCGTTCCGAATACGTAATATCTATCAATTTGAAAACATTGAACTATGTATCGTTTTCAAGTTTTTCGATCGAATCAATCGGTTATTATTGAAATCTTTCACGAGTAATTGTACACGTTGATTAGGACAACTTTCGAAAAAAAAAAGAAAATGCTGAATTCTTATTAAAAATAACGAATGCAACAAAATTTCGAATGTAAAAAAAGTAACGAAAATGAAAGAAATTTCCGAGCGAAAAGATTAATTAACTCTTTGGACGTTTCGTTGAAACTTACCACCAAAAGTACCAAAATAAAAACGAGGATAGCACCGCGATTGTGAAGAAACATAGTTACCGATGTGAATAATTATTCTCGTTCCAGCATCCATTTATACCTTCGGTTCGATTCGGTATTTTTTGCGTCAATCCAGCCGAAGTCCAATTCTAATGAATCAAAATTAGTGGCATTTCGACCGGCGCAGCGGTGCCAATCATTTAATTTCCAATAATTCTCAAGCGATAAGATTTCGTCGGCTCATTTAGTATCACGAAGAATCGAATGCTTTTTCGAAGGCTGCTGGGTGTTTCAATCCGTTCACTTATTACAAAGAATTCAACATTTCGTCTTCCGCATCTTTTGTTTTAATTTTATTATTATTGCCCTCTACGAAATATATATCCACCTCGAGATTTTCTTCAGATTCCTCTTTATTATTTCGTTGTGAAAAAGAAGATTACCAACCGAACATTGATTGAAATTCGTATCGTCGATGCTGTAGATCTCTTCTGGCGAATCGAAACGTTGTTTGGCAGCTGGCAGAGTCGTTGGCAAAGTTTGCCACTCGTGTCGCAGCTTACTGTCCGACAAACTTAAAGTTTCTCGGCGTTTCTTCTCGCGTAGAAGAGCTCTCGCGATAAACAGTGATCGACTGAGGATTTCGACAGTGGCGAAGCAGAATAAGATGAACACAGCGTGGAAAGAAGGTCGCTGTAGTATTGTTGACAGGATGCCAAGAGAACGCAAAACTTTGCGTTCGCTATAGTTTCTTAATGTACCGGTGAGTCGAGTCGAGAGAGCCGAACTCTTGACAAACCGACAATATTTTTCTTCCACATCGTAATGCCAATTGATGAGATTAGAGTAGAAAATCAATTAACGATCATTAACACGTTTTCGAGGACACAAACTGCTATATCCGAAAATTAGAAACAAGAAAAATGCGAAAAGAAGAATGTCGACCAATCAGCGAAAATGTTAATTCATATAAATCGATAAATTGAAATAATACATCGATCGAACCCCCATCGTGTTTATACCGACAGAGTCTCCTCGGAGATGTATACAGAATTCATACAATAAACTATATATGTATAGATATAAGTAGTCAAATTCGGCAATTACATAACGGCGGAGGCGAACGGGCGGGCGTCCATCCAGGAGCTGAAATAGACTGAGTTATTTTTAACGCTTCGACATCTTCCATCGCTCTTGGACGCGCGGGCGCGCGCAATGGACCTCCGACGATCCGCGGTATCAACGAAAAAAAGAAAAAAAAAAACATGAAGGTTCTCTTTATCAATCAGCAGCTGTATCGGGGAGCGTCCGATCCGTCGGAGATCTTCGAATCACCGGAGGATTCTTCGCGGTTGATTAATCGAACGGAATTGAAAAAGTATCTTGAGATCACTGTTCCTTTTCCTTTACGAAAAACAAATAACGAATTACGGGCCAATTTTGCATCCATCTTGCATCCGTCTTACATTTTTAGATGTATAATGCATTCTCTATGGAAATGACGTTCTGCAAAAAAAAAATCTGTTCAAATATCTTATTTAACATTTTTAGACCAACTAATCATTAAAGTCATACTGTAATTACTTTGTAATAAAAAAGGCAACTAAAATATTGTCGACTTTTTAAGTTTTTTCGATTTACGAAAAGAAAACGGGAAACCGTTTTTTCGTCAGCTGATTTTTTAAAATTCCCATTATAGTTCCTCTCATTAGAATGTTTACCTTCTCGAGTTGGAATTTATTTTCTTCATTTACAAAAATATATTTTTGCATTTCCGTTAATAATATTTTAATGCTTAATATTTTTTTTCGGCATGACACTTGCGTTCCGTATTGTTGAGAATTCATCGATCGAAAAGTAGGTTTATGACGTTACGATTAAAACGGCAAAATGGTTCAAGCGTTAGACTGTGTCAGCGTTCCGGTTAAAGTACTCCGGAAAAGATATTTTCATTAGAGGATCGATGTATTTTTATCTGGTTGACGATGTCAATGATGGCGCGTGGCTCTCGGTCGGAGCTTTGCGCTGCTTGCAAACTTTGCCGCTCTCGGGAGCTTTTGCCACCTCTGTTGTGGTCGACTACCACAGCTACGAATAGAAAAATCCAACAGCCGACGATCCGCACACCGATGTGTAGACTGTATTTCGTGGAGGGGAAACACGCGCGCGCGGATGAATTGTTAACTTGTCAACATGTCATTCGACTGTCAGTCTGGTTTCGACGTCGGGGAATAAGATCACTTAGTCCGCCGCTCCACTTCCCTCTTCGTCTGCCTTTTGAAAAATCCCAAGGATTCTCAACCGTAACCCTGGCGGTTGTAAATTTACCCATTCAATTAAAAATCTAAGTATGTAATCGTCAAAATGTTTTACAAACATCTCATATCCGCGATCTGCAGACGAATTATTCATTTTTTTATGCTCAGTTATTTTCATAATTAATTCATTAACTTTCTCGTATATTTTCGTTGAATCATCGTACATTATGAAAATGAGGGGCCATTTTATTTTTTGCAGAAACATTAGCCGAGAATAATTAACTAATTAAATAGCTGAATAGTCATTTAACGGAGAATTTGCATCTTCGATCGACAATAATTCAGAACTGAAGTATTACATCTTGAAAAACTACAATTAAATCCATAGCTTTTTCTTTTTTCGTCGAAATTTTCGTAAATTTCGCTATGATAACGTTCGAAATTCACTGAGGAATGTCCTATTTGCTTTTCATTTCTAACTGGATCACTGGAGCACTTGCTGCGCGTCGCGTCTAGCAACGAAATATTCGTTTCAGACGCGGAAAGCTTTCGGTGCAACGCACACATGTTCTCAAACGCGATTGTGTTTGTGTCGGTGTCTTTTGCGTGGTCAGTGGCGGCAGCAATCTTCTCATCGTCTTCGTCTGCTTCTTCTTCTTCTTCATCGTCTAAGTATAGACGGTAGCCGTATTGGCCTCACCGGTCTCATCGGTAGCGAGCTGCGGGGAGCTTTTGGGATGAACCACCGACTGGCAGATCCCGCACCCGGATCATCCGTCGTGGCTTCTTCGCGGATCCCTCTCGCCGTACTGTGAAGCCGTGAGGATCCAGTCTGCGATCAGCAACTCGACAGTATCATCGAACACGAAACATCTAAGACGAAACCAGTAGATTATTTTACAATAGTTTCATCGTGCCGTAGCGGCCATTACGAAAGGTGTGTGGATCTTCAATCCTTGTAGATTTATATTTGCAAGAAGATCTTATCTATAATATCGTCATCATCACCGCCGTTATCGGGAGAAAGTGACTATCAGGCCGTTCGACTATCCACAAGGCAGCGGGTGATGACGCAGCAGCGTCAACGCGGCATATGCGTCGCGTAACGTCATAGTTCTTCGCGGATCTCTTCATCTCCTCGTTTTCTTCTTCTTCCTCTTGTTCTTCGTCTGCTTCTACTTCGTTGCCGTCGTCACCAGGCTACTTTCTTGTGTGTCAATGCGCGCGTTTACAAGCGCCAAAAATACAACTACGGTGCGCGTGTTTAGCCGTGAGCTTTTCTCACCTTATCTACGTGCCTACTGGTGTCGAATTACCGAAAATAGGTGCCACGCTCGTTAAGAAAATTTCACAAATTTTACGATATATATCAATACATTCGCAATCATTTTTTTAAATTATCCATTTGTGTAAACGAACGAACAGTAAATCTTTTAAAGATTCGCAAGGCATTACTTTTTTTGAAAGTTTCTGTCGCCGGTATGAGATTAACTTGGCGCCCATCGTCTACGTTTGTGTCAATGTGTGTGCCGTTTCTTTGTGTGGCTGTGTGTGTGCAATCGTTAGGAATTTTACGTATGCACACGACGGAATTGGATTGACGATGGGTGCAGCCGAGCGTTACTGGGACGAGTCGATCTTCTGCGTTGATTCCGTTCGAGTTGATTTACTACCGGGTTAACGTCGTAAAAATCCGGAAAAAAAGGTCGCTATTGCAAAACAACTCACGTTGTTTTCTTCCCGGCAGTGCAACAAATTGGATACGGCGCCAGTGGTCTAAACATTAGCACATGTCTTCTTTTCCTTTTGTTTCTTTTTTAGTTTTCACGCAATACATTTTTCCCTCATATTCTTATGAAGAACTTCAGCTTCGAGATTGCGAAATATTGATGAGAGGTTTGTGTGTTTGTTCAGGAGCTCAGCCAGACCCTCGGAGACGACAAGAGCGTATCGGAGCATCTGAAGCTCCCGATACAACGCATCAACGACTACCAGCTCCTACTCAAGGTAAATCTATCGACGCTGCGTGTATCTAACGACGCACTCTGACTGCCATTGCAGTATGAAGAATTCCTATTCGTTCGCGAAACGAATTACTAACTTTCAATTGGACATTAAACTCCTGAGAATTGCAGTATAGGTGATTAAGAATATAATTAAAAAAATCGGTGATTGTTTCGTCAAAAAACGGAGTCATTAAATTTTGTGGCGCCGGATGAGTAAAAACTAAAACTGCCGGTAAATTTTTGTGGCAATCATTTTTGATAAATTATTTCAGCCATTTGTAAAGCTAAAACTGCTGAAGAAAAATCTGACTTCCACAAGTTATCAAAACCCTTATGGATTGATGTAATCTCGATATTCCTCACGGAATTATCTTATTGTACCTTCGATACGGAAATTCTAAATCCAAATATTGTTAGTTAATCAATGATTCAGCGAGTCATATTGTTTCTAATATATCATTCACCCAAACAAAATTGTCGTTGATTAAGACTCGAATCTACCAATGCGCTACGATTTTCGTTCCATCATCTTGTCGCGTCTCCGTCTTCCCATCCCTTGGTATGTAGTCCACGGTCACGAGCTTCTCACGAAAGAGTGAAATGTCTGTCATCGAACTCCACTACTAACATCCCATAGCCGCTATTCGAAAGCCCCTTTGACTTATATTTAAATGGTTTTTTTTTTTTTCCTCCCGGGATCTCGCAGTTATCGTTTTTTGTCGCGACAATGTATATAAAAAAAACATCAATTTTTTTTTTGATGACTGTAATTTTTGTTCGGTAAACGCGAGACTTTGGCATTATGCCCTTTAGCAACAATCAGAATGATCCATCACCGTCCAAACTTGGATGGCACCCGAAAAACTTAATTACATTTCAATTATAGTTTCCATTAGCGCGCGATGCGAGTCGTGGAGCAGTTTATTGGAACGCAACCCTCCCATCTCCCCCCCCCCCCCCCCCCCCAATCGCCTTGATCTTAACTTCATACTTCGGTGCATCATAAAATCTATATAAATTCGAGGGACGATGATGTTTGTTGGAAAAATGAGAGTGACTCAGAGGAACACAAACTCAGAACTCGGGGATCAATAGAAGAATAGGGGATATTCTGGTTATAAATTCAAGTTTTCATTTTATTTTTTATTTTTTTCAATATACTCGGATCCACAGTCGCAGGGTCACCGATCTAAATCCGAACTCTCGTATCCTCTGACAGAATTATGCGCGAGCAACTGTAATTCTTGAAAGCATTCCAGCGGACGCGGCATATAGAGGTATACAAGAAGATTTGGCCCGTCTGCAAACTATCTGAGAGGTTTTATATGTATATATATATATTGTTATTATCGGATATGAGTACAGTGAGAGAAGATTTAGGTACTCGCTATACAAATTTCGAGATCACAGAGAAAGGAATATCTTTGGGTAAAGTTTTGATGATTTTGGATCTGTTTCGATATCCTCAACGATTATTAGATACGGGTCGATGGATGCATGAAATTCGTAATTACTGAAATTTCGGAGTTATAGTCGAAAACGTGAAAATTGTAGTCGTTAAACGGTCTCTGACCTATATTTCTATTTGAATTCGACGTGGTGACCACGTTAGACGAGAATAACACGGTTTCTAACGGCGCCGAATGTTTGGCTTTTCTCTATTGCTTCTAGAAGTTTCGGATGAAATTCGCGATCCCGAGAAATTCGCGGAAATTATTACCATCGTTGAACGACGAAACACGCATGCCCGTCGACAACAAACGCGTGTTTTTCCGTAAATATTTATGTACTTTTTTCTCGCAAGGTTTCGACAAATTTGTTTAGTAGACGCGAGGGCAACGCAGAGATAATTTAACGCGATGCCAGCATTTTCCAGAGTTACTTTTTCGCGATTTAGTGCCAATGGCACATCCGAGGGAAACAGTGTAAAACGTTTATCAAAGTGCGAGTAAAACGGGATCGGCGAGTGCGCGATATGAATCAAAAGCGTCGACGTGTAGAACGTCGAAATTAGTCGGAAGGTTCATTGGGCACTGAAACCCCCAGCGACCACCACCTACGTATCATTATTGAAACGTGGATGAGTTTTGTGACAAAAAAAAAGATTATTTTCTTCACCGAATTCACGAAATTCTTCTGTGGAAAAAAAAAGAAAAATGATCATAACGGATGACTCGCAAACCAGAGATAGATGGGTGACGCTGAACTTGAGAATTTTTATTTATTTTTTCCATGTAGTCAACAAGGTCGAGCGATACTTTCTTCCGAATCAACATCCCAACCCTGACCGCATTTTGCGTCATTACATTACTCGTTGTAATATGTTTGTTATCCACAAAAATAGAAACTCAGAATTTTGATCAAAGTTTTGAATTCCTTTCGAGACTAAAATTCAAATACGGAGCTCCGACTATTTTGAGAAACCGTTAATGGCAAAAAATCTATCATTGCTCGAAATCCATTTTTTTCCGCGTGTTTAATAAACGCCTTCCTGCGTCGAACGGACGTGAATACGACATTCAAGATTCTTGATTCTTGTAGTGTGAGAAACACGAGTGGGCGACGAGCGTACGGATTTAGCGCGCTAAAAACAGGTCATCTTCATGGCAAGTTATCCTTTTCCCGTAACACGCCGACTGCGATCCAATACCGCGCGGAAAAATTATAAAAATTTGACGCTACGCAGATAATTCGAATGATATAACGATGTATCGATTGCAAAGTAACAAAAGGACTCACATGACATCATTTCAATAAACGGATGTAAGGCGATACAACTATATTTGGTTATTCCATAGTAGATATATGCTGTTCTGCGAATTACACCATTCATTTTTCGCACACTTCGCGGATACGAAAAAGGGGATTATCGGGCATTTTTTATAAAAAGTATTATGTGATACGCGTGCAGAAAAGCGGACAGCCGGCAAAAAATGTGAATTTGACGGCACGGACGACCCGTGTATCTTCACATCATTCGCGGAAAGTCCACTTTCTGGTACTCGCATCTCAAAGAACTATTACTATTGTTTTTTTAATTTCCTTTGCAGGAGCTGGTGAAGTATTCGACTCGGTTAGGCGAGAACTGCGACGACCTCCAGAAGGCTCTGGAGTTGATGCTAGGAATTCCCCACCGAGCAACCGATAACAAATTCATAAGTAACATCGAAGGTTACAAGGGGAACATTCACAAACTTGGCCGATTGTTAACTCACGTAAGTCCGAAATTATGGTACCTTTAAGGTGATGAGAGATTCAAAAATCTCTGAGACATTCAGATTGAGACATTCTGAATATGTTTCGTTTATTGTTCGTGAGTAAAGTGTTGAATCGTTTCGCGATTAAATTTCATTCTCAAGACCGTGACATGTCTGTCGACAATGAAGTGCGTTAAGAAATTGGCGCCTGTCGCTAACGAGGCGGAAATTTTCGTGCAAAGTTGCCGAAGCATTAAGCGATCAGCCGTGGCGTCTGTGCGGTTTGCCAGTAGTTACATTCAGTCAAAGTCAGACAGAGCTCTAGCGTGTCAGAGACGCAGCAACTATATACCTAACGGTGTCTGGTCCACGACCTCTTCGAAATTTACTACTAATTGCCAAATCACTTGCAAGTTATCTATATAATTCAACAATATGTTCCGCTGTTTCAGGAATGGTTCACTTTCGTCGAGAAAGACGGTAAGAATAAGGAAAGATACTTATTCCTGTTCAAAGCACGAATTCTCGTCTGCAAAGTAAGACGAATCTCGGACGACAGATCAGTTTTCGTCTTGAAAGATATCATCAAAGTAAGTTGTTGCAACAATCATTTGCCTCTTCGATTACTCACTAATTTTTCGGTGACAATATAATTTTAGACGTCATGTTAAAATGCACACTTTTTTTATTTATTTTTTTTATTTATCAACATTTTTTTTCGGAGACTAAGTTTCAGAGTTTTTTTAATCAAATAAAATGACCGACGAAGTCGAATTTAAAATGTTTGTATTACAGTTGCCGGAAGTAGAAGTTAAAGATCATCCAGAAGATCTTTGCACCTTCGAGCTCCATAGTCCCGCGGGAGCAGCGGGTTACCCCATAACTTTAGTGGCTCACAAAGATCCCGTGAAAAAATATTGGCTGAAGGAGATACGAGAATACGCGTGTGATCAAGTGGCTTTAGCAGAGCACGCGGCAGACGATTTACAACTTACCGAAGTGCCGGAAACAGGCGAAGAGGTAAAGGGTCCAGCAAAACCGGAGGGTACTCGAGTCGAACCGCCAAAGTCGGTTCAGGTGCCGCAGAAGCCGAAGGCAGAACCCCTGAAGCCAGAAGCTCCGAAACCCGCAGCTGCGAAACCGGAACCACCAAAACCGGAACCACCGAAACCAGAACCACCAAAATCGACAACAACAAAACCGGAACCCACTCCAGCGACTCTGAAACCCGTGGACGTTCAAAAACCCGCAGCAACACCACCAAAACCCGTGGAAACGAAAACCGCCGAAAAGAGACGCGAGAGTCTCACAAAGATCGAAGATTCATCTGTAAAGAAGATCAAAACTGCGGAAGAAGAAGTCGAGATGTCGGGCAACTTTTCCGCCAGTCGTTACAGCGCCTCTTCGCGAGTCGTTGAGGGTAAGTATAGCAATAAAATACAAATACTTAATTATATTCTAAAGTCACAAATCATCTCGCGTTATTAAGTTCATCTGCATTCAACGATATTGACCGATTCAGCTTCAACGCTCGCCGTGCAAAAAGCTATTTGTTCTCAGTATTGTCGTAGTTGTTGAGTCGTCTGTGTTGTTGTAATCGCATATTCATTATTCCTATTCTCTCAAAAAAATGATCTTTTCTATTAGTTCTTCTCATAGTTCACAATCGATAAAAAAAAACAGAATTATCTATTTTGTAATTTATGTTTAGAAGCTTTCGTAGCTTAACGCTTTATTATTTTAACTAACTCCTGTAGAGTACTCGTCGGTGTCAAGTAGTCGTAATGGAGTTTCCTCGTACGTGGAATCATCAATATCGACTGCCGCCGAGAGGACCTCCTCATCGACTTACGGAAGTGCCGGAAAGATATCTGAAACATCGAGTTCTTACCAGAGCGCTGTCGGTGGTTCGGTATCTAGTGCCGACACAAAGATCGAAAAATTAGCCCTCACCGCGACGGAAACCGGAAGACCCGCTTTTGTCAAGACTATCGAGGGCAGCACAGCGGAACGTAAGTCATTTCCCTTTACACAATTTAGTCTGAATGTATCATTAAAGATGTACATATTTCGAATTATTTGTGTTTGAAAAAAAAAAAACAAATTACTTTTATCAACCTTCGCACGGAGCGTTCCGAAGTTTTATCGTCGTAACATCATAGATTTTCTTTGGCAGCAAAAAGGAAACGGAAAGGCAACGTTAATCGTCGTTAAAATTGTGTGAAAAAAAAAAGATTTTTCCTGTTCTAGCAATCCGAGCAAAACAGGCTATCATACACGTTATAGGTAAAGTGATGGAAGAGTGATGATTTTCTGGGCATTATATGCGCACTCTACGTTTTTTATATTTTCTTTATTTTCTTGTTGGATTCTTCTGTTGACTTCACTTTCAGCCTCGAGAACTTTTTCTTATTTTCTTTATACTGAATTCTATTGTTGCTGCACAAGTGAAAAATCGCTTTAGCCGTTATATCGATATATATCTTCAAGTGTCAGCTGAGTAAAATATGCTTTACGCGCTTATCGTATCCACAATATTCAAAACACTCTTCAGCAATTTCGATTCAAATGCAACACTCGAACACTTTCTTTTTTTTCTTCACATTTCACACGTTTGCGTCACAATAGTACTTTTAACACTTCACAAAAGTCACAATCTTCACAGTAAAAAAGTCACGTGTCACACATCACTCTATAGCTTCACATTCGCACATATTACACACATTTTGCACACATGACACAGATCACAGATAATTTTTTAATTATTCGATAAATATACCCATTGATGTCTTTTTGAAATTTATTGATTAAACCTAATTGACGAATAAATGCTATCGTTATCACACAGCAGACGACAGTATCATCAACGAGTACATCACCAACAAAAAAATTGATCAAAACATCGCTTCATCATCAATACTGTTTTCAGTATTCCACAATACTGTATCAATCATTATTACTATTATTATTATTATTATTATTTAAGACACATAGGCTGATTTTCAGGAAATAACAATTGTACAATAAATTGACTCATTAAACTTTTTATCTAATTAATAAAAAAATTGTCACGTTCTCCGAAGCGCAGTGTCACAAAAATTCGTTATTACTGAAAATCAGTACCAGAGTTTGGTATATATAATTTTAATTAGATATTCCATATAAAAACCGATTATATAATGTCTATTAAACATACATTTCTCGTAACTATAAGTTGGTTTACGGAACCAATTTATATATCATTAATTCAAATGCCCGACTCTGGTTTATAATTCATTTGGGACACGAAACCCTTTCATTTTCATACAGCTGAGCGAAGTACCCTACACCGACGGCAGCTTTGAACTCATCGTCACCATATCAACATCATTCATACGTTTCATTTAAGACATATTATCCTTCTTCTCGCGAAGCTTGCAACAAATTTATGAGAGAAAATTCAAGTTAACGAACACGTGCGATTTTTTTTAATTTCACGCAGCCGGCGAGAGTGCAACCTTCGAATGCACTCTTTCATCGAAGTCGGAGAGCACGAAGATGCAATGGTTCAAAGACAACAAACCATTAGCCGACAAACTTGCCGATAGAGTCAGCATAACCTCCACGGAGAATAGCTTCAAACTCGTTATTAAAAACGTTTTGGAAACCGATTCCGGCATATACACCGCAAGAGCAGCTAACGGCGATGGAAAAGCCAGCTGTACCGCGCAACTCGTCGTACAAAATCGTAAGTTTCCAAAATAAAAATTCGTAGAAACAACATTTGCAAGCATCAAAATTATACCAATATTAATAATTCTTTATTGTACAGTGACCTCCGAAGAGAAGAAAGCGAGGGCCGAAGCAAACGCGCCGATTTTCCTTGTAAGCCTCAAGGACACCGAGCTTTTGGAGAACACCTATCTTCGATTTATGATTAAAGTCAAAGGAGACCCGAATCCTGAGCTTAAATTGTGAGTATTAGACATCCGCGTCTTCCAAAATCAGTTGATCACAAAATTATTATTTTTTTTTTTACAGCTTCAAAGACGGTGTGCAGATCGATTCAAAGAATGAACGTGTAAAGATCGTGAGCGACAAAGCGGAAGGAGGTTTCTACGAACTCGTCATCGCCGACGTGCAGCGGCAAGACGCTGGAAAGTACTCTTGCACAGCGTCGAATCGTTATGGCGAAGTCTCCTGCGAAGCGACGGTTACGGTTACCGACGAAAAAACGATATTCGCCGGATTGCCCGAAGGATTTTTGGAATCCGGCGAAGAGCCGAATTTCAAATGGCTTCGCGACGGACAGCCCTTCGATCCCGAGGAAAGATTCAAAGTTCTCTTTCAGGACAACGAAGATACTCTTGCGCTGGTCTTCCAGCATGTCAAGCCGGAGGACGCGGGACTATATACGTGCGTAGCACAGACCAATGCCGGAAATATAAGTTGCAGCGCCGAGCTGACCGTTCAAGGATCGGTGAATCAATTACTGAAGGATCCGGCTAAACCGTCGCTTGGATCGGAATCCAAGCAATCCGAGGTGAACGCCGGAGGTTCAGCGATGTTGGATCTTCAAGTGAAGGGATATCCAAAACCGGATATAAAGTGGACTAAGGATGGGCAGGAAATCATAGCCGGTGGAAGAATAAAGTATCTATGGGAAGACGAAGAGTCCGTATCACTCGTTATCAAGAACGTCACCGCTCAAGACGCCGGAACTTACACAATCCGTGCTAAAAACGATCTCGGAGAAGACACTACGCAAATCGAATTGATCGTTAAATCGGCACCAAAGTTCACGAAGAAGATAACCGATTTTTCAGCTTATATCGAACAGAGCGTCGCAATGACCGTTCAGATTCAAGCGTCGCCGGCGCCAGAAGTAAAATGGTACAAAGATGGAAAACTCATCGAAGAATCAAGTCGCATCAGCATCAAGAAGGAAGGAACCGATACCTACACACTTTTGATTCACGAAACTAAACTCGAGGACATAGGTTCTTACTCGGTGGTCGCGAAGAACGAACTCAATCAGACTTCGGAATTCTGGAAGTTCGACGTCAAGTGTCCGCCTAAAATCACGAAGAAACTCGGCGAGCCGAGAATCATCAATGAAGGCGATACGTTGGATTTGCAGATCGAAGTGGAAGTGGTTCCGGAACCCACTGTTGTTTGGCTTAAAGATAAAGAAGTCATTGTGGAGGATGAACGCATCAAAATTATCAGCGATGGAGCTAAACATACTTTAAGAATTACACGCACCATAAGCACTGACGCGGCGACTTATACAGCTGAAGTGACGAATAAAGATGGCAAAACTGTTGATGAGACTGGAATAGAGGTACGTAATCGAGAAAATTGTATTGAAACTTTGGCAATTGCTTGAAGATTAAGCAAATAACGAATATCCTAAAGCATACATTTGTTTCAGTAAAAAAACTAGTAGCAAACTATCAGCCATTTGATTGGATTTTATTTTTCAGGTACGCAGTGCTCCGCGCTTCAAAACGAAATTGAGCGATGTAACAGCGAAAGAAGGAGACCACGACGTAGCGTTTGAAGTTGAAGTCGGCGGCTATCCGAGACCAAACGTAAAGTGGTACATGGGGGACGTCGAGATAACGGAGACACGCAAAGAGTTCACACGTGTCGAGGAGGGCGATAATTATAAATTGATAGTCAAGGAAGTAAAGACCGAACTATCGGGTACCTACACCTGTAAATTGACCAACGAGTACGGTGCTAATTCGAGCAGTTCGACTTTCACCGTCAACTGCCGTCCGAAGATTGTAAAGAAACTCGTCGATGTTAAGTGCAAAGAAGGCGAGACGCTGAAGTTGAAAGTTGAAATTTCCGGTACACCTGATCCAGATATCAAATGGTTGAAAGATGGTCAGGTGCTCGACGTATCGGCTGATGCGAGAATTAAAATCACGAGAGACAAACAGCGCAAGGAAAGCTACGATCTCACGCTAAATCTCCTCAAAGGATCCGACGGCGGTGTCTACGAAGTCAAAGCTGAAAATGAAATGGGATCGATCTCTTGCAAGAGCAAAGTCATCGTTCTAAGTAAGAATAATCACTTACTTTCTAACGAATTGAACATTTTGAACAAATTTTACAAATGCTTCTTTCACATCTTCGCAACTTAGCCTTCTCGCTCCGATAACGAAGAAAAAATTCTTTCGAATAACTTTTGTATACAATTTTGAGGGAAATGCATTCATTTTTTTTCCAATAGCAGTTTTTTTTTCATTTCACGATAGTTTACATACAGAATTTGTTCGAGATGAATGCATTTTTTTTTAATTCGTAATACACTTCCGTTAGAGCGAAAGGGTTAAAATAAACATAATACATCAGGATTAATATAGAAAATAACTGAACTATCATATAATGTTTACAAACGCACCAGCAGCTATTTAATCCAACGCTTACGGCTTCAAAATTAGTGAGTATTGGAATGAAAAAATCCTGAAACCCTAAAATCCAAAACTGTTGACTTTGTGACCCGAAATTCTTTAAATACCATTGAAGTGTCGTTGGAATCCAAGATGTTAGTAACTAACAAAATCTATATATTATAATGAGTCGATGTTAGAAACATTTGTGTAAATTCGTAGCAAAATCGGAAGAAGTTGTCGACGAGGAGGGTTCACGAACGAAGAAAGCAACGGAGGAGGATCTTGCGGCCGAAAAGCAGAAAGCCGAGGAAACGGGACCGGAAGGTATATAAAAAAAAATAGAAAGAAGGTTCAGTCAATTTCACAGAAATCGGTGAGGGATATTTTCTGGTGTGGCTGTTAGATTTTTCTCCGATTAGAGTCAGTCGATTGTTGTATTTTCTTACTATATGCGCTATCATACGATATTTACTGCGCTATTACAATAGTGTAGGCATCAATTTGGCCTTTGATTATGACTTGGAGGTCGTTTTGTTTCACGAATTTTAATTTCTCATCTAAGATTCCATACGAGAACGTTATTGAAAAATCGTTGGATCGTTTGCGCTATTATCAAAAACCACCGATAAGTGAGATCAGCTTTTGTGTAAAGTTCGAAAATTGAAAAGACAAAAAAGAAAAAGATACTATTCGAATGACGTCGATATGACGATCATTGTTATACGATGAAAGAAAAATTGGCGTAAGATCGTAATTTGGCCGATAACTCATCATAGCTTCGCTTAAATTTAGCTTGTAGTGTATATCTAATAAAATTCAGGTCTCACGACGATGGAGAAACAGAGCATTCAAGTAATTAGAGGAGACGCCGATACGATCACAATCTCCGTGGCATCGACGACGACTCACGAAGCGGTGCTGACAGGTAAAATACGCAAACTAAACATTAATATCGAACAATAAAACATTCACAGTAAACTATCACACGATCTCGTAAAAGCACTAATTTTACTATGAGAAGATTTTCTTTTTTGTATGCATTTTTTCTTTTTATAATTTAAAAAAAATTTCTTCTACAAAACATTTACAATGAGTTCACACATTGACATTGCACTCACGTACCCACGAAATTATAAAATAGTTACAACAAGCGCTCGACAATTAATCTCACTGATCTAACAGCACTTTTAGCAAATGCTTCGGCTATTTTGCATTCCATCGAAAAATACAGGAAAACCAGTAACGATAAAAGCGACAGAAATTGCAGAAACTTAACTATAAAAATCGTTTTTTATGAATTATGTTTCGCAAAAACGTATTTAATCGATCGTTTTTATTCGATTACTGGTAACGCTGCTTCTTATTATCTCCGACCCGCTTGTAGAATCCATAAATCGCATCCGCACGTGGAAACGAAGTTGCATAATAGATCGTCAAAGCAAAGATTGTGTCTTGTGATAATAAGTAAGTCTCGCGCTTGTCGAGAGATCGCTCTACGGAGTTGGTGTAAAATCGTGACAAGGAAGTCGCTTCGCAGGTCCCGACGAGAGGCATACAATCAGCAAGATGACCGCAACGAAGGTAGAATGCCAAGAGATGAATTCGGATGGTCCGAACGTCGAAGAGATCGCATCGTACAGTTACACTCTTCACGAAGAAAATGGACAAAAACCGCAGAATGGTATGTTGATCGAGGAATACTCCGAGAGCGACGACAATCTCAAAGGAAAGCTGCAAGTCAATCGAGGAGTGTCGATAGTTTCCGTTTCCGACGACGAGTCCACATTGAAGGCAATATCTCGCGACGTTAGTTGCGACGATATACACAATGCCGATCTATCTTCGTTGAACGGTATACAGGAGGAAATTTTCGTTATGAACGGCAGAATCGTCGAGGAAAAATCCATTGAAAACGCGACGCCTCACGGTGCATTGAGATATACGGAGACAATAATCGAAGAACGTTCCGTGGAGGAATCACTGTCCGGAAAAACTCCTGTGAAAACGGAAGTCGTCGAAACATCGAAGACTCACCGAGCATCGATAGTCGAGGGTAGATTTTCGCGACAATCTTCGATAATCGAAAACACGGAGCAACAAGTGGAAACGCAAGATGGTCCTGTTGCCCAAAACGCTGATCTTCGGAACGGCAAACTATCGCGACAAACTTCAAAAATCTCGAGAATGGATTCAACGGAAGAAAAAGTTTCGAAAAATGTGGATCTTGACGAGCCGCAAAACGCGATTGTGGAAAATGGAAAATTATCTCGACAAAGTTCAAAGATTTCTCGACTGGAATCCGTGGAAGAGAAATTTGTTAAGAAAACAGATCTCGAGGAGAATAAGTCTCAGACTCCGACTGTCGAAGAGAGCAAATTATCGAGACAAAGTTCGAAGATTGGAAGATCCGAATCGGTGGAGTCGTCGAAGGCATCGATCGGCAAGATTTCGAGACAAAATTCTCAACGAGCCGCTAAGGACGACGAGGAAGAAGTCGACGAAGAGATGGAAGCTTTACTCGATCGTATCAAACGACAGCGCAGCGTTCTCAACGATATCCTTGATAAGGAAGGAGAGGGCGAAGGTTCAGGTAATGTCGAAAAATATATATTACAGCAAAAATATTCGTGGTCTCGATATAAAAATGAAACGATAAAAAGAAATATAAATTTAAAAAATATGTAAATGAAAGAATTGCGCTTACGACCTCATAAAAATTATATTTATTAAACATACAGGTGAAAAAAAACGAAAATAAGGTTCTGTAATTTATGAAGATCGATGTTTAACGCTTTGTTTCCCTTTATCCTGAAATTTACCGCATCACCCTCACCAAAATGTTATCCATAAATGTTTTATTGTGCTTCTGTCCACGCAACTCTGTTCGCTGTTATAAAAAAATTAACAACACATACCGAAAGAAACTTTCCTAAAATTCCGATTCTGAATTTTGAATGCAATATATTTTTTCGAAGAATTTTTTTCATTAGCTAATACCTCAAAACATATGCCTTCAACACCATTTGTCAGATGGTATTTACAATATACCACTATATTTTGAGTGAAAAAAAGGTATTCGGAGCCATAGCATCGCCTTAGAATTTCCAGATATTAAAAAAATGTGAATCTATGGAGAAAAGGAAGTTTCTTTAACAATACCAACGTTCTCCGTCGCTGCTGATAGACTAACAGCAATATTAATAGAAATAATTACTGCTTGCATGGGACACAAAGTTGGTCCGGCGCTCCGATTGATCATTCACATCGTTCTTTGATACGAGGTAAGTCCACGAAAGACGAGGTATCGATTAATTTAATTAAACAGCTAAGAGTGTCATTTAAGTGTCGAAAGTATTGACTCACTTTTTAGAAAAGAAAAGTGATTTGCTTTTTTCTCCTATAAATAAATTGAAAGGTATTGGTGAAGGAATCATTGGCGTATTTCTGATCGACTTAAACATGTAAATTAATTACTTTTATTTATCTTAAAAACAAATAGCCGCACCGGATATAGTCAGTTCGGATTTCGAAGATCGCATGATCTACGAGACGCAGAGCACAACTTTCACGATTAAGACTTCTGGACTTCCGCGACCGGATGCAAAGTGGTTTAAGGACGGAAAACCTTTGAGAGCTGCCGATAAGGCTAAAGCCAGTTATGCCGCTGATACGCACACTTTGACGGTCACCAAGGCTACCGAAGCAGATACGGCTCTCTACCAGTTGGTTCTTACGAACAAACTCGGCGAGAAGAGCGTCGACGCTTATCTCGAAGTTGGACCGGTGAACGATTTAAGAAAACCAAGATTTTCGGAACCTCTCAGTGATATTGATGTCGAAAAGGATGGCACTGGTGTTTTCAAAGCCGTTCTCACTGCCGATCCAATACCCGATCTTATTTGGTAAGTATGTCTGTTTGCGGATCAAAATAAATTTTTGAACAATTGTTGAATTAAATTTGAGTAAATTTTTCAGCGTTAGACACTCGCAAGATATGTGTAATTTTTATGGTGCAAAAGGCAACGTATTAATGAGACATTCTTTTAATATTTTAGGACGAGAAACGGTGAAGAGATTTCCGCGGAAGATGAGAGAATTAAAATGGATCTTACGCACAAAACAGTTGCCGACAAACTTGAAGAGTGCGCGTTGACACTGACGATACCTGATTGCGGAGTCGAAGACATTGGAAAGTACAAAGTCGTGGCGACGAACAAGTGGGGTGATGGAGATAGCAGCGTGAGTGATCGATGAATAAAAAGAAACATCGTGGCGCCTTTGGGTTAAAATGTTTGCTATAATTTTCAATGAAACTTCTGCAGGCCGACTTGGATTTATTGATAAAACCAGAGATTCTCGAGTTCAAAGACATAAACGCCGCTGTCGAGGAACCCGCTAAATGGGAAGTGATTATAAAGTCGAATCCCAAACCGACTCTGACTTGGGAAAAGGATGGTATTGTTCTCGACGAAGAAGCGCGATACGACACTGAGGAAGATTACAAAAACAGGAAATATCGTCTTGTTATGAAACGAGTAGAATATGAAGACGCGGGTACTTACAAGGTGATCGCTAAAAATTACTTGGGTGAAGACAGTGCTGAGGCTCAATTGATACCTTACAGTAAGTATTTAAAGCACTTTTTTCTTTTTATTATTTCCTCGTGCGTTTAGAATAGAAACACAACTCAGTCTTTCAAATAATTATTTAAGAATTTGAATATAATAATTTACAAATTCATTTATGTATCGGCAAGTGTTAATATACATTCTCTTTACCGCGTATAGCCGAGCCACCAGTCTTTATTCAGGGACTCGTCGATGGTGCGGTACGTTGCGACTTGGGGATAGAATTCAAAGTCGAAGCCGGTGGTATCGCCCGGCCGACACTCAAGTGGCTTTTGAACGGCGACGAGATTCAGGTCGACAGTCGTCACATTATCGAAACAAAGGTTGAAGATCACGTGTTCAGTTGTCTGAAGATCAACAACTTCGCTGCATCGGATGAGGGTGAATTGACTTGCGTGGCGACAAATCTCGCTGGAAAAGCAACGACCTCTTGCAGTGTGTCGATGATTCGTTTGTCGCCAACGTTTGAGTCCCATCTTCCAAGATCTGCTCAAGTTGACGAGGGACAGCCTCTGGAACTCACCGCCCAAGTGGACGGCAGTCCGTATCCTACCGTCGCTTGGTACAAAGATGGCGAACAAATTGTTCCCGACGACCACGTGAAGATCGAGAAATTGCCGAATGGTTTCACTAAACTCACCATCGACAAAGTTGTCCCCACCGATTGCGGAGCTTATAAACTCGTGGCTAAAAATAACAACGGCGAAAATACGGCCCTTTGCGCGGTTGCAGTGAAACGTGAGTTTCTTTTTTTTTACACGATTCCTTGGGATATCTTTGACAAACGATCCATTATTGCGATTTATGTTTTTTGATTTTTTTCTACTTTAGCTCTACCGAGAAAACCATCGTTCGAAAAGCCTCTTGAAGACGTTCACATCATTGTCGGCGAACCTCTCAAACTCGAGGCCCAAGTTGTCGCTTTCCCGAGTCCCGAGTTGCAATGGTTTAAGGACGGTTTGCCGCTGCGGCCATCGAAAGAAATTGAATTTATCAACGAACCGAATGGTCTCATGGGTCTGTCGATCGACGAGGCGAGACCTCAAGATGCGGGTACTTATTCCCTCGTCGCTTCTAACAAACTTGGAGAGGTTACTGGAACCGCTAACGTTGAAGTCGAGGAGAAAGAGAAAAAGCCCGGTTTCCTCGCGACATTGCAACCTATCACAGCTGTCGAAGGTTTCCCCGCAAAATTCGAGATCAAGACGACTGGAAAACCTCAACCGACTATCAAATGGACTCACAATGGCGAAGAGGTATGTTTGCGATGACAAAAACATGAAATTGCTTGATTCATCATAACAAAATCACATCAATGTGTTCAGTAGTAAAAATACAATATTTGGTTTTACATAATTTTTTCTTTAGATCGTTCCGGACGGCAAACATATAAAGATCGTCAATCAACCGGACGGTACTCAAGCTTTGCTGATCGACAAAGTTCGACCGGAAGACGCTGGCGATTTCGAAGTAGTAGCGGAAAATTCTCAAGGATCGATCGCAAGCAAAGGAAGTCTAAACGTCATACCAAAGGGAAAAACCGACGGTCCGGAGCAGAAACCATCGTTCTTGAGCCCGATGCGCGACGTTTCTGTCGAAGAGGGTGAGCCATTGGTGCTGAGCGTTCCATTCGCCGGAAATCCATTGCCGGACATTTCTTGGACAAAAGACGGGGCGCCTTTAGAACCATCGGACCGCGTTGTTCTTACGTGCGACGGCAAGAAAGTCGGCCTCGAGATAAATCCAAGTGATATCAAAGACGCCGGTACTTATGGCTGCAAATTGACAAGTCCCCTTGGCGAGGATAAGACGAGTGGTCACGCGATCGTTCGCAAAGTCTATCAGAAGCCCCACTTCACCCAGAGATTCACGGATCTTCAACAACTGCCGGATTGCGATGCCAAATTCATGGGACGCGTAACCGGTGTGCCGAGACCCGATATCGCTTGGTACTTCAACGACAAACCAATTCTTCGCGATACGGACAAATATAAGATTAAGAGAGACGGCGACGCTTGTTGTTTGTATGTGAGAAATTGCGCGCCCGCGGATGCCGGACGCTATAAATGCCGCGCCGTTAACAAAGAGGGGGAAACTGATTGCGAAGCTAAACTCCTCGTCGTCGATCAAATGTGAGTAAAGGAAAAAAAATACCGAACAAATTTTATATTGCACAACGCGCTTTAAAATGGATGTAAATACTATAGGAAAATTGATATTACCATATTTGTTTTTTCTTATCAGCGATCGAAAGCAAAAAGTCGAACCGCCTTCTTTCCTGAAGAAGATCGGCGATTGCGAGGTCTACAAGGGTATGACGGCTAAGTTCACGGCCTGCATAACAGGTAATCCGGAACCCGCCTTCGAATGGTATCGAAATGACGAAAGAGTTTGGCCCACCGATCGAATTCGCATGGAGGAAGAAGGCAGCGGCCTTTTGCGTCTCATAATCGAAAAGGTCGAGGAACACGACGTAGGAAAATACAGCCTGAGAATCTACAATCCTCATGGGGAGGACGTCTGTCATGCAGAGATTCGCTACGAAAGTACGTACATTGATATTATTGTCTCTTCAGCGGAATTTAAAATCTTCTAATAAGAATTTAAACGAAGTACCGATCTTTGTAATTCAAAACAAATCGTTTACTCAATTATTTCAGCTTTGGAGCTTCGAACGAAGAAACCACTGGGGGATCAGTACGAAGATTACGACAAGTACCGAAAATCAGGAATTCCTTTGCCACTTGCCGACAGGCCGATAATAAGTCGCATGATGGATCGTCATTTGACACTCTCGTGGAGACCATCGATACCGATCGGACCTCGTGTACCCGTTACATATCTCGTCGAGATGTGCGAATTGCCGGATGGTGACTGGTTCACCGCGCGTTCCGGTATTCGCAGTTGCGTATGCGACATAAGAAATTTACAGCCCTTCAGAGATTACAAATTTCGCATACGCGTTGAGAACAAATACGGAATAAGCGATCCATCGCCGTTCGCTCAAACTTACAGAGCGAAACTCGAACCCGATCCACCGAAGTTCCATCCGTATTTGCCGCCCGGTATTGATTTCCGGCCCGAGACGAGTCCATACTTTCCTAAAGATTTCGATATCGAACGACCGCCTCACGACGGTTATGCACAGGCGCCGCGGTTCCTGAGACAAGAATTCGACACCCAATACGGCGTGAAAAATCACAATTGCAATCTCTTTTGGTTTGTTTACGGTTATCCCAAACCAAAAATGAGTTATTACTTCAACAATGAGATTATAGAATCCGGTGGACGTTACGATCAAAGTTACACGAGAAACGGACAGGCAACGCTGTTTATAAATAAAATGCTCTCAAGAGACGTCGGCTTGTACGAAGCTGTAGCTACTAACGAACACGGACAAGCGAGACAGAGGGTACGTTTGCAGATCGCCGAGTACCCGACTTTCCTTCAGAGACCCGACGAAACTGTTATCATGATGAGACGAAACGGACAAATTCAGGCGCGAGTTATTGGAATACCTTATCCCGAGCTAAAATGGTACAAGGATTGGAAACCCATCACCGAGACCAGCAGAATAAAGGTATTAACACTTCTCTTCTCAAAGTTACCGCAAAGTTGGAGGATCTTTTTTTCGCATCAACAATGTTACGCGTTCTTATAGGTCTTAAATTTTTTATACGGCAATAAATTTGTTACGGAAATTTGAATATTTTGGTAGTAATCAAATTGACTGCGTCACGAAATGATAAAGTTTCAGATGATTAAAGATAACCTCAGATTTTGAAACTATTTATAATTTTTTTTTATAATTTGCAGATCGTTTCCGTGGAGCCCGACGTATCTATACTCATAATAAACGACGCCATAGCGAAAGATACGGGTCTTTATTCACTGAGCGCAAGAAACGTAGCGGGTTCGGTTTCGAGTTCGGCGATGGTACACATCGAGGATAATGAACACGACTACGGCTACAGGACGTACACGCGACTCATCGATGTTAGACCGCGCGACAAACCCTTCGACGATTTCTACGATCTCGGCGACGAACTTGGACGCGGTACTCAGGGAATTACCTATCACGCTGTCGAGAGACATACCGGCAACAATTACGCGGCGAAGGTGATGCATGGAAGAGGCGAACTGCGACCCTTCATGTTCAACGAAATGAACGCTATGAATCATCTTAGTCATCGAAAACTCTTGCGGCTTCACGATGCTTATGAAACCGATCGCTCCTTGACTCTTGTCACCGAATTGTATCCTTTTTCATTACGTTTTATATCTAATTTCGTTTTACCGAATAGTCGGTTTTCTTTTTGTTTTCTTTCGCGATGTTTTTAGCTAAGTAAACATTTTTTAGAATTTACGATCCTTGACTCGAGTAATACAGGGCGGGTGGTGGCGAACTCGTTGATAATTTGACAAAATTACCACATTACACGGAACACGAGATCGCTGGATACATCAGACAAGTTTTGTACGGATTGGAATACATTCACGACAATAATTGGGCTCATCTCGGCCTTACGGTGAGTACTATTAGAACGCAGCATAGAATTTTTTTATTTAGATATGAAACGATCAAAAAAAAATTTTAAACGGATAATCATTGTCTTTGCAACTGTGAAAATTTCTGATTTCGAGTCTACAGATATTAAATCGTACAGAACTTATTTTTCTTTACTTGACATTTTTTTAAAACGACTCTTCGAAATTTTTGTACTTAACTAAGTTTAAAGTTACGATGTATCGTCTGCCGGTATTTTTTATATATTTTTTTTTCTGTCCCGTTTAGCTTGGCGATCTGTTGATCTCTCATTCCGGAGGTGACGATCTCAAGATCGGCGATTTCGGACTCGCGCGACGAATTTCGTACGGCAGATTAATGACTTTGGTTTACGGAATGCCGGAGTACGTAGCGCCGGAAGTGGCGAACGGTGACGGTGTCAGTTACGCTGCTGATATGTGGTCTCTCGGTATAATTACGTACATCCTGCTGTCCGGAGTATCGCCGTTCAGAGGTGTAAACGATCGCGAAACTCTAACGAAGATCAAAGAGGCCAATTGGGAGTTTGACGAGAGTTGGTGGTGCAACATATCGGAGGACGGCAAAGACTTTATTCGTCGTCTCTTATGCTACAATGCCGAAAGTAGGCTCGACGTTGTAAGGGCCCTCCGTCATCCGTGGCTCAACATTGTCGACAAGCCACCGATCGATCCGTTCAAAATACCGTCGGAGAATTTAAAAAATTATTACAAACTTTATCGGTAAGTCAACAAATCTGAATAACATTGTTTATTTCCTTCATTTTTTATTCCTTTATCGTGTAATTCACTCGAATATATCGTTTCAATTGTGAAAATTGGATATTTTTTGATGATACAAATTTTTTTTTCTGTTTTACGCAGCGATTGGTACAGCAATGCTTCCTGCCGCACGTGGTATCGCAGACGCAGACTCAGCGGAGCCTTCGAACATCCGTCGAAAATGGTTTATCCACCGGGACAAAAATACACACCGGAACCGAGTCCCGAGAGGAGTTACAGTCCGACGAAAAAGCCGACAACGAGAACGTGGGAAAATCGTGTACCTTCGCGCGAACCTATCGATACAGAGATTGGAATGTTCTCAAACGAGAGTCAGTGAGTACTTCGCAAAATTTGTGGAAAATCCTGATATTCCGGATTATTATCACAGTAAAAGTCAACAGAATTAATCAAACATTTCATCATTTTTTTATATACCACGAAAGTTGCTATTGCCTTATAGTTGTATGTTTCCAATTGTCAATTCCTCATCGAAATAAAATTAACGTCATTTTACTTAAAGCTACCAGAATGGACCCGACACCTATCTGCTTCAACTGCGTGACACCGATTTCCCGGTTCGGCTGCGCGAATACATGAAAGTTGCCAACAACCGTGGAGCGGGTTTCGCAAGAACTATAACCGATGATAATTCATACGATTGGAGGGTAAGTTTTTCGATATTGAAACGAAAAACGATGACTTCCCTTAAACTGCCTTTTTTAACAAATATTCGCTATTATTTTTTCTTTGGTTTTATCGTAGACTCCGATAATCCGAGAACGACGTCGCTTCACCGACGTAATGGACGAAGAGATCGACGACGAGCGTAAAGCAAGAATCAATAATTACGGAGCCGCCGACTGTCACACGATAAGACGTTTGCGACACGAATTGGGTACGCGATTGGACAGTTATGCCGAAGCCGAAGCTATGATGGAAACGAAGAAAGGCGGTCACTTGCCGTTCTTCCGCGAGAAGCCGCAGATACTCCCCATAGAAGCGGGAAAATGCGCTCAACTCGGTTGTCTCGCTGTTGGAAATCCGAAACCGGCGATTCAATGGTTTAAGAACGATTTGGTCATTCAAGAAGGCAATAGAATCAGAATAATCGAAGATACTGAGGGAAGATCGATGCTGAGTTTCAATCCCGCGAGGGAACACGACGTTGGAATATATAAAGTCGTAGCGAGGAACAGAGTGGGACAGACGGTCGCGAGAACGAGAGTTGTCTTGGCAACGGTACCGGGAATGCCTAATGCACCGGAAGTACGTAATTTTCTTTCAATTTTGACATCTAATCGCTTTAAAAAGGGTAAAAGTTAAATTTTGAAATTGTGTTAATGGATATATTTCCTCGCGAAGATTTCTCGAAAAACAACAATATTAACCAATTTTTTATTTTTTTACGCAAAGATCCATACAGACTTCATCCGTAATCTTTGTATTCGCTTATTTCAAGAAACAATAATCTCACAATGTTAATCTTTTTTAAATTCCCTGTTTCAGGTCGGCGGTGTATCGGACACCGAAGTTCTTCTCCGCTGGAAGCCACCGAAGGACGATGGAAATTCCGAAGTTCTATGCTACAATCTGCAGTACAAAGCCGGCGACTCAGTAGAATGGATAGATGTAGCAAGTAACATCGATCACGAATTTTATCTGATAAGAGATCTAACACCCGAGACGAGTTACAACTTCCGTCTCGCGGTGAGAAATCGTATAGGATGGAGCGAGAAGGGTCTCCTCACGAATCTGGTGCAGACGAAACCGGAGGGTACACCAAAGTTGCAGGTCACTCGAGCCATGAGGCATCTTCAAGCGCTAACGGAGTCGGGACAAGAGATAGTTCTCGAAGAGGACAAACCGCACATTGATTATTCGGTGGAGGATCAACCACTCGACTGGACCATCGATACTCACTTCACGGAACGTTACAGCTTCATATCCGAAGTGTGCAAAGGACAATTCTCGCGCGTCGTCAAAGGCTCTGAGAAACTAACGGATAAGATGGTAGTCGCGAAACTTCTTGATGTGAGACAAGATCTTCAGGAACAAGTTGGTCGAGAATTTCAGGCGTTAAGATCGTTGAGACACGAGAGAATAGCGATTTTGGAAGCCGCTTACTGGTCGGCCGATTCACCGGTAGCCGTTTTAATATTGGAAAAACTTCAAGGCGCCGATGTTCTCACTTATCTCGCGAGTCGTCACGAGTATACGGAAAATTGCGTGGCAACTATAATAACGCAAGTACTCGACGGTCTGCAGTATCTTCATTGGCGCGGCTATTGTCATTTGGACATTCAGCCCGACAACGTTGTTATGGCTTCCGTTAGATCAGCACACGTTAAGATAGTCGATATGGGCTCTGCTCATAAAGTATCGAAATTGGGAACGGAAATACCGAAAATCGGACATCCAGAGTACCGATCACCGGAAGTCGAGAACGAGGAACTTTGCTATCCGCAGACTGATATATGGAGCGTCGCTGTTCTCGCCTATGTTTTGTTGTCCGGTGCATCACCCTTCCGTGGTAACGATGCCAATGAGACACGACAAAATATATCGTTCGTTAGATACAGATTCGAATACCTTTACAAGGAGATTAGTCAGGAAGCTACGAGGTTCCTTATGCTGTTGTTTAAACGCACTCCAAGGTATGATCCGTTTTCGAAGGCTTCTTTAGTTATTTATTTTAATAGCGGATGCGAAAAACTCCAATATCGCAAATATCCATGAAAAAAAATGCATACATTCGAATCGTTATTATTTCAACATTTCGAGGCTAATCGTTTAAGCAGAAAAATATTGAACCCAATTTGAATAATACTATCGTTTGTTTTTTTTTTCATTTCAGCAAACGACCGACGGCCGAAGAGTCCCACGAACACAGATGGTTGTTGCCGACGGAATTCATGATCAGGAAACGCGAAAGAGCGATATTCCCCGGTAGCAGATTGAAGAATTACAATGAGGAATATCATCAGGAAAAAGCTAAATTAGCGTCGACGAACGACAGTTTAGCGGAAGCTTTCGGTACGCTTCGTCAACTCAACAGATCGAACAGCATACAGGACGAACTCGTTACATCGTACGGCGTCGTAGAATAAGCAGCGATTTTTCCAATACGTATTTATTTATTAAACAAACCAAAAAAAAGAAAAAAAAAACGAACAAGAAAACGAATCATTTGTAATTGAGTCGCTTTTGTGCGAAATTACGCGAAACTTTGACGAGAGATCGAGCAGAGAGAACGACAGGGAGGCTGTTGCGAATCAACAAAAAATACGATACACGAAGAATTTGTGATTTTTCTTTTTTTCTTTTTCCCTCATTCACTTATTTCATTTTGTTATTATTTATTTGTTATAACTTGTAATTATTTTTATGATCATCAACTACTGCGCTATCTCGATTTTCGTAGATTTATACGAGATAACAATATTTGCTCGGCAATTTCGTCGTTAGAAATATAATATTGGTACTTGCGAAACGTTACAATGCACAGAATGTATTGTAGAGAAGAATAGGAATGTGCGTTTCGTATTCCGAGCAAAAAAAAATAAAAATGACGAAAAAAAAACGAAATTATGTTGAAATTGTACAAAAGAAAATGAATCGTTATCGAACGATATAAATATATATTAAATATATCAATGAATAAAAATAATTACATGACACGAAATTTCATTACTATTATTATTATTACTATTTTTTTTTTTTCTTTTTTCAATGATGCCGTCGATTATTGTTTTTCGGAATAAAATAAATAAGTCAATACTCGAGACGGTTTATCCGTTATTAAATATTTTCTTTATTTACAAATGTTTCAACTCCCATCATTACGGCAATCGTCTATGACAAGAATAAACTTATTGTACATGTTTCTCATATTTTGAACATTCCTCTTGCGACACTCGTTTTATTTTTATTTTTTATTTTATTATTATTTTTTTTTTTTTTCATTATTTTCGATAATCCAAGATCCGGCCACGATGCGCAGCAACAGTTGCAGCACCGAATGTGATAATGCGGAAAACGGTAAAGTTTTGTTGCTCTTTTTTTCCCCCATTTGTAAGCAGACTAGTTTTCAAAAAATACTAAAAAAAATATACGTGAAAGGATCGTTCGCGAATAACACGCGAGAAAATCGTATAGATCGACGATCGAAGAGAATCTTACGAGAAAAAAAAACCATAAGAAATCAATCGATAATTGTACAATTAAAATTGTTTTCTCGTTGCGAGAAATCATCTCTTGGCGTACTGCGTAACGTACTCCTGAACTTTGTTTCTGAATGACTCTTTGTCGTTTATGAATAAGTCAGCCGCATCTCTGTTCAAGGGATCGTCGAAATTCAAGAGATCCTATTGAATAAACGTTAAGGTATCTCCCATTAATTCAATCTTATTAACAAAATATATCATTCATTTCAACGTACCGTAAATAATGAATTTAATCCCCACACGACATCTTTCAGCTTGCGGGTCGGAGCCCAACCCATGCCATCGATGCTGTTCTGTCGGAGTATTGATAGACAGACGTCGCCCTCCTCGGTGATGTTTGGATGCCACAGTTTCGTCATACATTTGACTTTAGGCGGCTGAAAAACGAAAATAAAAAAAAAAAACAAACGATCAGCGTGTTAGAGAGCGAAATATAGAGACAGTGTCCACTTCTTCCATTTACAATCATTCGAAATGCTATATTTTCCTTTTTTTTTTTCTTGAGTCGTTCGCTATTTACGTTCTCCAGTGTTATGAATTTCTTTCAATCCGTCGAACGGGAATACGGTTGACTAAGTGGCTGAGGACTCGAATTACCACGCAGGTAATCGGGGTTCGAATCTCGCCGGCACCGATGACATTTTTCTCGGTGTTTCTACTGTGTTCCTGGACCACCCGGGGTTCCGAATGCCGGGGTGAAGCGCAATTCCGGGAGAGAAAGGGCTCCGTTTGGGGACCGACTCTTCCGGGCATTGTGGAAATTTGCGGCGAAGGAGGTGATGGGGCTTACGAAATAGAACTCCGAATTGAGAGACACTATATTAGAGGGACCGCTACCTAATTCGCCGACGACAATGTTCGCCCGTCCGCCATGAGCGTTGACACGTGGGGGCAAAAGCCACAAAATTTTTTATATTTTCAATATAACAATTCTTGAAATATTCCAATGAATTGCAAGGAAATAAAACCTTTTTGGAAAAACTTTTGTCAACATTAAGCTTTTGTGACTCGAGCACAATCGGCAATATGATTCACGAGTAAAGTAGCAATTTATTTTTGTTTCCGACATTGACGTTTTTCAATTGAAGACATTTTTCAAGTTCGTGAAAGAAGAATCCGTACATAAACTCGTAAAATCGCAGAAAAATCTATAGCGTTAATAATGACTTTCAGTAAATACATTTTTTTTTATCGTGACGAAAACGAGATTCACATTCATTTTTTACGATAATTTGAATAGTTTCCGTTAAAAAAATATCGATTTAACGTTAGAAGTACTTTGAAATTGGAAAACAACGGTTTATCGTGAAAAAAATATTCTAAAAAATATTTGTTAAAATTTTTTGGTTGAAACAAATCTTTCAGCTTTTTTGAGTCAATGGTAAATAAAAAAAAGGGTCCTTTTCGCAAACTGCTCATTGCTAAATTTTTATCCTAATGTTGAACTCGTTGCGGCAGCAATTCAGTTCAATACAAAAAAATATTCGTGAACGGAGAAAAAAAAATGAACAAAATATACAAAACATTGATTACCGTCATATTGTACTCTTCTGATATATAAATATGGAAGTTGAATCGTCCGTTAGCCCAATAGCCTTCCTCAGGAACTATCAAGAGATTGAATTCATGCAATCTGTGCGGATCGTCAAAGGTAATTTGACACGTAGCTGGCAGCGTTTGCTCCATCTCCTGAACCTGTAAAACGCATGTATTGTCAAAACTACTTCTCCTGCGGAACAGCGATGCAGAAAAAAAAATCATCAAAAATCGAGACGTTGTAACATGAAAATCAGTTCCGTCGTTATTACCTCTTTGACGAGTAGTTTATCTCTAACGGACGCACGTTTGTTGAAATCCTTTGAGACCTTTCCGCTTGACACCTCGCCATCCTTTTTCAATTTTCCTCTCAGCGTAATCATTGTTTTCTTCTGGGGTTATGCGTCATGCAAGGATATCCCTGTTGGATGAAAAAATTGCGAAACATACGAAATTGAATAAAATTTTTCGAAATCCGATTACCAAGCAAAACGAAAATTTCGTCATGTGATAAAAAAATTAGGTAACAATAGTTTGGAAGTATATTATTGTTGTTTTCGTGTTGAACAGAAATTTTAAGGTTATACGATCGAATGTTCGTTGAACTCGTAAATAAAGGGCTTACCTAACAGGGCACTCAATCCTCGATAGCATTCACCGAAGTTAGTCGACAATATTATCTTCGGAAGTTAACCCCTTCAAGAAAAATCGTTGTACCGTCGTCGGAGATTCAAACATGTACGGTGAGAAATTAAAGACACCGCTGATGCATAATTATTCGGGTGGCAATCACTTGGCCGAAAAGGGTTCTACTTTTATGACCAGCCTGATCCTAAAGAAATTCTCTAGCGCACTACGTGACCCGTAATGTTTACGTACATCAGACAAACTATTTGCGCTTAAATACCATTTTCATACGTACTATTTCGATTCAAATGCACATTATAAACAACGAGTCAAATAATACAATGTTTTTGTATAATAATATTAAAAAAGTAAGGAACATATGTTGAATTCTGATTATTTCGAACTTTGTCCCGGATGGATGCTCCGAAAATCCTTTAATCTTTTGTAACATGAGTGTAATGCGGGCAAAGCAATGTCTCACCAAAACGACCGAACAACAAATAGATTGTCCAAAATTGAATTTGTACCCGGAGTCTCCCCTACACTTCGACCCTGAAAACGTTTGAGTTCAATTTAGAGGGTATCCAATTTTAATTGCAATTTCCGCACGTTCGAAAACGAATGCACATTTCAATGAAAACAGTTTATAATATCATGTATCTTGACGATAATATAAGAAATTGGTGGAAACAACGTTCGATACGCTCTATGTAGTATTCTGTCCCGACTACGGGCTATCAAAATCTTCCAATCTCTTCTAAAGTTGAGAACCCGGTAGTTAAGAGATTTTTCACGTTCGCGACCCAGCAGTAAGATAAATCGCCGACGGTTCAAAATATGAGCGATCGGTAATACAGATTTCTATTTGCCGAATTGATAAGCAAATGCGCTGCAAGATGCCGCTGCGTGGTATAACGCCGCGTAGCATCCAATTGATTCCACTCGTGGAGCGTGAAGGACGTATACCTGATTCCGCGTACTCGATAGGTTTTTTTCGACAGTGAGCGTACATTATCTCTGAGTGTGTCTCAGAGAGTGTATTATAAACAATAAAGACTAGAGAATTTAAATAAACTGTAAAAAAGGAAAGTTTCCTTTGTAATTTTGCGAGTTTTTGACACGACACCGGCGCGGGCGGGTGGGCCGTGTTAACAACCATCATGGCGAACGGGGAAGACCCAGGCGGGCATCCTGCGTTGCCGGAGGATGAAGACTACGAGTTAGACGAAAAAAAAAAAAAAATTCTCAGTTTTCTCATTTTCTCATTTTTTTGAATCTTTTTTTGAAAAGTTTCTAATTTTTTTGAAACTCTCTTTTTTTGAAAACTCTCAGAAAACTGAGAGTTTTCTCTCATTTTTTTAAATTCCATACTATGGCATACTATGGCTTTTTGTATGTAATCCTAGGATACTCTACTACCAGGAACTGCTTGATTTAACGAGAACAGAATGTAAAAAAAAATATAAAAAATTATCGGCAGTGTTGTGAGTCCGGCAATTCCCTTCCACAGCGAATAATTTCTAGTGAAAAAAAAAATGTATTACAAGGAAAAAATGAAAAAAACATATGGTATGAAATATGCAATATATTTTTACGCATTTAAACAAAATATATTTACATCGTTGTACATGTTTCTAAATTGTATATTCAACGTTTATACGTTTTTTTTGTTTCTGCACTTATACAGTATTTTTTTAGCATCAGTCTTACAACGTAAATCTTAGTTTCAAGCTTACAGTTTATACATTTTTTTAAACGTAACACCTACGCTTATGCGTGCGTTTTTTCGATTTTGTTTTTTTTATTCTCGTTTCAACTTTGTTAAATTCATTTTTATGTTTCGTCATCGTTTATACGATAGTTTTTTAGTTTTGTTTTTTCTTTTACTTTACATCTAAGCTTATATTTTTCAACAGTTATATATAGTCTTTACATTTTATATTCAACGTTTATACGTTTTTTTTTGTTTCTGCATTTCTACAGTATTATTTTTTTAGCATCAGCCTTACAACGTGAATCTTAAATTCAATCTTACAGTTTATACATTTTTTGAAACTTAACACCTACGCGTTACCCGTGCGTTTTTTTCATCCAAGTTTTGGATTCTTTCCCATCGGATCACGGCTTCTATAGATGCCTTGGCCATTCGCTGGATTTTCTGTTACCTTGGAGGCTTCAAAGGTAAATTACCAATCGTCGAACCGTACGGCAGTCGGTAATGCAATTTCCTTATTCCGAACGATGGCGCTAAGCGATTATGCTTGGACAATCGGGGTTCTCGGGAGTTCCGGGGGGTTATTTAATCGGAAGGGTGCTGTTTGAATCTTCACAACCCCTGATTGTCCAAGCATAATCGCAAACCATTGTCGAGCATGTCAGCCTACGTTTTCTGCCACCAGCGTCATGCTCCTCAAAGCTGATCGTTTTTTTTTGCAAAACGTGATAGACGTCGGAGATTTAAAGCTATCGAATAGACTATCGAAAACTCGAAATTAGAATGCCGTTCCGTGTCAAATCCATCGAAAACTCATTGCCGGCGAGATTAACTTTTATTTCCCTTCACTCTCTCAAAACGTTACTAAGGGCACTATCCGAGTTGCATCGTTGCCATTTTTATAAAATTTTATTAACATAGTGATTGACGACACAAAAACGGATCGAGCATCGCGAGGTTTTTCATTTTGGCAACATATGACGGAGCGTTTATGCAAATAAAAATCGTAATGAAAAAATCAAAGATATATTACTTAATCAAGATCTCGGCCCAATTTATTTCAATAGTAATTCGACAAATCCTATATCGCATAATCTATTTGCTGCGAGATTTCTTCCTCTCTACGGTCAAGATATGTTATTGTCATTCAAATAGAGCGCTATGCTAACGATAATCAACCGAAAAAAGCGTATCGGGCGCCATGAGCCTAATACATTCGTAGACCTGTGTGTCACCCGAACCCTTTTCGGCCAAATGATTGCCACCCGCCATACGCGTGTATTTTTGTTGTCTGTATGGTAGCACTTCATTCCCGTATTTTCGCGCCTTTCATACGAATACGAAAAATCGAAGATGTATCTAATTGTGCGTAATAGCGATTTGTTTTAAAGATCGTATCGAAAGCCATTTTTCCCGATGTATATATATATTATTTTTTTTCCAAAAGCACCAAACAGTAATTTCATAGTTAATTCATTTAGTATTTCGGAAATAGTTTATATATCTCCTATTATGAACTGATAATACTTCGTATTGCTTAACTGGTCCATTTTGCCCTCAACTCTTATATTTCTTGCGTAACGCCTACTAGAATGTGCAATGTCGCGAGAATATTCGAATTGAGCACAAGTCACTTGGATCTAACGGATGATATATTCATATTATAATGTCAATATGGAATTAGGCCAATGAGAAGATAGATGAACACGACGGAGAAGGCGCCCGACGGATGCGAGTTACGGAAGGGAGAGAAAATAAACAAACGCAATTTATATTCTCAACGTCCAGTATGAATTTATTCCAGACATTTGGTTTCTTCGATATCTGTGAAAAAAATATATTGGTTCACCGATGTATAATATATATATATATATGTATATAATATTCTAAAAAATAATGAATTACTGAAATATTAGTGGATTCCAAAAAAAACGAACTGACGCCAAACAAATTCAATAATTCGCATCCTCTATGGAGAATTTATTTTCTCCCCGAAAGAGTTTTCGTGGATCGATTTTTAATTTCTGTGTATATAGTATTTTTTTTTACGAAAATGTTAATTTCTCGAACGAATAATCGATAAGTAACAAAATAATCTATTATATTCGTTTCGCTCTCGACGGGCCGCACAGTTTGTGTTACGAATTATTTTCTCGTCGTGTTCTGATTTTGCCGGTGGGAAATGTTTACACCGCTCGCTTTCTTTCTCATGTTTCGTGAATAAAAAATATATTTTTTTTACAACAGATATAAATAATTTTAAATACGAATGATCCCATGGATTTTGGCTTTTCGCAGTGTTGTCTGGAATATCGAGAACGACACAATTATTCCATCTAAGTACAATTACATAAAACACAATGCTAGTTTATCATTAATTGGACATATTTCTTTCGGTTTAATTATTTTTTTTTTAACGTCTCAACTATAGTGTACAGAAGTACAGAGGGTGGTATCCCTCTTCACTTTATTCCACGGGACTGGACTACCCGCTCGCTATTCTTGATTTTCCCGACAGATAAATCAATTTTTAAAGTTATTGCCTATAATAGTCAGAATTGTTACGACATTTTTCATCGAAAAATTCTCGAATTTTTTCAAACGCTCGTTCAACATTTTTCACGAAATAAAAATGGTCAAATATCGAATGTAATGTTAATATTGACCGCTCGTCAATCCCAATAAAAAAGGAATTAAAAAAATTGAAAAAATTTTGACCTGTATGCGTCTGTTTTTTAAATTAAAAACATCGTAAATATCGGAGTCATTCCATTTGATCTATTGGAGCGATTGCTGGATTAATTTTGCCCCAATGTTTCATTTTTGTTAAATGCGCCGTAAGATTGAAAATTAAGGTATATGCACAGCCAACTGTATCCTAAAGTAGGGTAACAGTTTCGATTCATATTACAGAGATTTTCATATTACTTTCTCGTAGTCACAGATTTTTTGTCGAATAGTTTTTCCTACTGAGTCAACATCTTCGTTAACCCGAAAGAAATAACGAGAAAGCAATGTGAATATTTCCTATGTTTCGCGTACGTCGTAAAACAAAAATTACCCAAATATCGGTATATTATTCCAGACAATTGTAAGATTTCCTGAATGTTTCCCGATAATATAAAATTGACATAAATTCCGTGACTTTCTCGGGTTTTCCCTGTTGTCTTTCAGATGCGTAACAAACCTGACTACAAAAAATCCCTCTCACGTTGTCCGGCAATAAGTCCGTAAGTAATGAATTCAAGGAAATTTCCAGAACTTTAAAAAATATACAGCTGCGCAACGTGGGCACGTGGAATAAAAGCAAAAACATAACAAAAAAAAAGTATTTTAAAAATGTGATGTAAAATTTAACAAAAATTGAAGTATTAGATAAAAAAAATTATAATTTTTTTTTTTCATTTTTCGAATTTTTCTGAATTTTTTTTTATTATTTCCGTTCACATGTGCCCATGTTGCCCGGCGTGTAGATGTTGTTCCGGTTCTCGGGTCGCGCTCGCGGGGTTCAGTTATTAAATATTAATCCTATTGAGGGCGGAAGGGGGGGGGGGGGCGGGGGGTGATAACAGTAAAATGAAAAGAAAAAAAAAGAAAACTTGGCTCTATGCTGCGTCGGTAATGTAGAGCAGAGGTTTTTCATTCTCTCGTATCTCGAGCACGAAATGCAGGTACTGTTTTTGTTTGTTTGTTTTGTTGTTGCATCGGAATAAAAGAAAGAAAGAAACGATAGAAGGAGTGTTTCAGTAGAGTCTTTTCTCGTACGAGAATAAACTATGAACGTTTCCCTCCTGTTGGGCCGAATGCGTTCGTCTCTCGAACTTTAATTCGCCGCTGTACATTAGCGATCTGAGGGACGATACCGATTTCGCGCCGATGTCCTGACATCCGTGTTTTATTCCGCATTGTAGATACGGCAGAAACTTGAAAACGCTTCCCTTGTCGACGATCGAACCGCTGACTCCCTGGGCGACTTTCATTTTGTCCATTTCGTTGTGAAAGTACCGATCCATTGCCGATCCTCTCGCGTCCTTTCGATTCATCGCCTCCAGCGAACCCATACCGCGATATTTCTTCAGTCTTACGCCGTCACTGAAGAAATACTCGCCCGGTGCCTCCGATGTTCCGGCGAGTAGTGATCCCATCATAACGGTACTCGCACCGAGACTAATGCCTTTGATAATGTGACCGATCGATTGAATACCGCCGTCAGCGATAACCGGAACACCGAATCTTCTCGCGTATTCCGAAACCTTGTATACCGCCGTTGCTTGGGGTCGGCCAACGGCCATCACCTCTTGCGTTATGCAGATCGATCCGGAGCCCATACCAACGCGCAGGCCGTCAGCACCCGCCTCAATTAGATTCTTCGCTTGCATCGTCGTAACGACGTTGCCAGCTACTACCTGCAACTCCGGAAATTCGCTTTTTATATACTTTATCATGTCTATCTGATACTTCGAATTTCCTTGGGACGAATCGAGAACAACGACGTCGACTCCCGCCGCAGCCAGAAGTTGCAATCTCTGCCGATCTCCGTTACGCGTACCGATCGCCGCGCCGACGAGCAACTGCTTGTTCTCGTCTTTACTCGCTATCGGATAACTACGATTCTTCTTCAGATCGGTACGCGCCATCAACGATACAAGTTCTCCTCTGTCGTTAACGATCGGCAATTTGCCTTTTTTCGATTTTTCCAGTATGGAATTTGCCTCTTGCAGAGTTACGCCCGATTTTGCCGTTATGAGATCTTCCAAACGCGTCATCACAGCGTCCAGCTTTGTGTTTTGTTGGTTCTTTGTGTCTTCGAGAAAATCGATGTCGCGCGATGTTACTATACCGACTAATTTACCACCGATTTTACCGTTCTCCGTTATCGGCACACCGCAAAATCCGTGTTCCAATTTTACGTTTAGCACGTCGTTTACCGTGTGATGAGGCGATAGAACAACAGGATCTCGGATGAAGCCGTGTTTGTATTTTTTCACCTGAAAATACACAAATATAACGAACATTTTTTATTATTGAAGGGAAATGAGCTCTTGGAAGGAAACGATGCATTTTTTTTTATCGTTAAAAATTAACGTTTCTATCATTTTTATGTTACACGCGCTGAAATTGGATGGAGTAAAAAAAAAAAATTTCGGCACTTTTGTGGGCAATATTTGTAAAAAAAAATTTTTTTCGAAAAATCTCAATAAACTCACCGATGATATTTGTTTTAGCTGCAAATTACAGCCATTATATTTTTGTTTTATGAAAAAAATTTCGAAACGAAAAAACGTACTAAATACTAAATTAATTAAAAAATAAATCATTTAACTACGTGAGATGCCGTAACATCCGGTTGTTGTGGAATTCGAAATATTTTTTGATTACATTTTTATTAATCGTATTATGTTATACAAATGAGCGATATGTAAACACAGATGATACCGATTAGCAAAATAAATAAAAGAAATTAAAATGGGAGTCAGAATTATTCTATGAAAATGTATGTTACGAGAATTTTCATTTTTTTATGGATGAAAATATCAATTTTTTCAGTTCATTCTGTTTAATATTGTGTAAAATAATTCTTTTTTGTTTATTTTTTTTTACCGAAAAAGAAAAGATTTAACACAATTATTTTTTCGGGATTTAAAAAAGAGTGAATCTTCGATCGAAGAAGCTTCTGTCAACAAGTGTCTCCAGCCAATCGAGAGGATTGAATGAGTCGTTCGCAGCTGACTCGCAAATCCGAGCTGCGCGCATCGAGATTAAAAGCTCGTGATTCGTTTATTCGAAAAACACATTGATGTGGCTAATTTTTAATGTTTAAGCTTCGTAAATGAGTTTGAAAGTTTATTGAAATTGATAAATTTCATGTATTTTTCGAGCGTGAGATGCCGCATCGAAAAATCGGAGAGAAACGTTGCGCGGTGTAACGTGCAACAGTGATGGAAAACGAGTGGAATAATTGGCGCATGCGCGTGAAGCGACGCGAGGATCCAACGGATTAAAACACGTTGAATCCTCGCGTCGTTTCGCGGAGTTTCGTGGGTTCTAACTAACCTTGTGAACCTCGTTGGCTTGATACTCGGGCGAGCAATTGTGATGAATTATTCCGATTCCGCCGCACAGTGCCATGGCGATGGCCATGTCTGATTCGGTAACGGTGTCCATCGGCGACGAGACGAGCGGTGTCTTGAGGGCGATCTTTCTCGTAAGCGGCGACACGAGCTCGACCTCGTCCGCTTGAAAATCGATGTAACCGGGCAATATGATAAAATCATTGTACGTCAAACCCTCGCCGTTGGCGAATAACTGCGCGGCCGAGAGGCCGTCCTCCGGCATCGGAACATCCGCGGGTTTCGTGTCGCCGATAACGTAGTCTGCCATTTCGCACAATCGTGTATAATGTTTCTTCGAAAGTTTTTTTTTACCGCGAGTTTACGTGCGTTAATTGTCGCGTATAGATGATTTTTTATGTTTGTTTTCTTACGATCTCGAAAAAACGATTTAAGTTTTAATCCGCGAAAGCTGAACTTTGGCACGTTTTCGAATCGCGTTAACCAGAGCCCGCAGAGAGAGAAGATCAGCACGTGGAGCACGTTCGACAAGCGACACGACGCTCACGAATCTGCCAGACGAAATGACCGAAAGAAACGTGCGCGTGCTGCCTATGTAGAGACAAATTGGTGGATGGTTAATTGTCTGTTCGAGATGTCGCTGCGCGAGGCGGACGATGCAAGTGCCTCGTCTCCGCGTGATTCGTCGATACGACAGGTACCTGCGAATTTGAGTAGAAAACTAAAAGAACGCGCGGCGCGTTATTTGAATAAACAAATCGTCTATTACAAAATGTAATAATTGTAAATTCAGAATCATAATCAAACGTATTTACAAAATAATGACGATATTTCGCAATGATTTTATGAAAAAAATTTGGGGGTTTTTTTTTTACGATAACAAAAAAAATTATGCATTGCGTATTTCAAATTTATGTCAAATTAAATTATATTAAAATCTTTTTGTAAAATCTATCGCTCAATATCTCGATAGGTCTCATGATGAAAAAAAAAAAAAAATCCACCCGCAGCGCTCGACATTTCCTTTCAATCGGAGGTCATTTCGTTTAGCCAATGTCGGGTTAAAACTTACAAACAAAACGAGGCAATCAAGCGACGACAATGCGAACCTTTGGCGCCCATGGAGAAAATGAAACGTATCGGAACGCCGTAATAGCATTTTTACCATTCGACAAATATGCCTCTTCGATTAAGTACAATAATTAATTTCTCGCAATCTCTGCTCCTAACGGCATATTGCCCCGCGGGACGGCGTAAGCATATGCAATGAAAAAAAAGCAAATGAGGAAAAAAAAGTAGTAGTCGAAACTTGGATGTGACTTGTGTGACTTGTGTGTGTGTGTACTTGGCTTCGCGTACTTTTTTCCGATTAATCATATCGAGTCTAAGAATACCCGAGCGAACAGTGGGAATTGCGACATTTTTCTTTAGTCGCGCTAAATCATGTTGTTGGCCACAGCAATTGCCGGGGTAAGTAAACTTTATTTTTAAACCCAATGGATAAAAAGTCTCAACGCTTTAGTTGAATAAATACAAAAGAAATGGACTTTTTTGCATTTTTTTATTGGTAACAGATATCGGTATCGGTATCGGTATCGGTATCGGTATCGTTATCGTTCATATGGGCACTTCGATATAATATCAGTACCGGCAATACCGATATCGGTACCATAAAAATACCGATACCAGTACCGGCATTGTTTATATGGACACTTCAATTTTATACCGATCTTTGTATTCGTATCGATACCGATCTCGGTATCGGTATTGTTATTTTCATCGGCATTGGTGTTATTGATATGAACACTTCAATTTTATACCGATCTCTGTATTCGTATCGATACCGATCTCGGTATCGGTATTGTTATTTTCATCGGCATTGGTGTTATTGATATGGGCACTTCAATTTTCGACGTGTCAAAAACTTCGGTCACTATACCGATTTCAGACAGCACTCGTGGCGAGTATTTTTCTGGGGACAGTCACAGCGAAGCCATTGGAGAGCGAAGAATACCGCCAGTACCAAAATTCCGGTGGAAATTCTTATACACCACCGATACTATCGTCGGCCGGATCCTTTGGTGGATCTCAGAATAGCGGGTTTTCTTCGATGCCGAACCCGGGGCTATTCCTGCGACAATCATTTCCGTCATCGTCGATGTTTTCTTTCGGGAATCCGTTCGATGTCCAATCCTTTGGCGCATCGAATTACGGCGCACCGGGAGGTTACGCCGCTGGTTTACCAAATCTTTTCGGATAAAAACGTCCCTTGGTGTGCATAAATTAATAATATTGAAAAATAATGAAAAAATATTTAAAAATTCAAACGCCACACATTGTTTTGTCGAATACAAATTTATTAAAAAAAAAAAAAAAACAAGTGTACACTGGTATAAAATTCGGCGTAAAAATCCCGCAAGAGATCTATAAATTGACGATAATAATGCAACGATAAAAGTTTTTGTAAAAAAAAAATATATATCGTTATCAGAAGAGGGTGAGTGTCGAGACTGCGAGTTTAAGGAGCGTTGTTACATTTCCTACAGGTACGCTGAAAATCATAAAGAACTACAGAGAGTTCGGTGAGATGTTAATATACAAAATATTTCAATATATACATTATTTATATATGATATATAATAAAAAAAATATATAAGGGAGAGAGGGACAAAATGAAACTTTTTGAAACTTACGAATAAAATTATTATAATCGACTTATTTAATGTAATGAATCGCCGAAGATATCGCCGAATTAATTTTTTTTAATCATTTCATTCAATCCAAACGGATTTTTTTTTGCCGGATATCGCATTTAACTTTTTTTTTAGCGTTTTCTATTTTCCGAAAAATATAGTTACGAAAAACTATGTAACGTGTAAATTCCGTGCGGAATGATAATTTATTCATTTTTGCTCCGAGTAACGAGAAGCGGCTAATTTGCCTTATATTTTATTATTTTGTCCGATCATGAAATAAGTATAATTAAGGGCTTTTACGTCTTGAAAAATCGTGTAACTAATACATTTTACCCCTCTCTTCCCAAACATATAACATTAATAATATTATTCAAAAAATAAAAAATATTCAAATTTCGATAAAAATTCTACGCATTAGTTTATTTATTTATGTTTTTCTGTTCAACTGTTCGATCGGTTCGTAAATTGAGAGTTATATAGCGGAACGCGGCGAGATATAAAAATGACTATAGCAGGTGGTCTCAATCGAATCTTACCGGTCGAAAAAATAGATCGTTGATCGCATCGAAGAGCCCACCAAATGCCTCCCTAAAGGACGACACAACGTATTCCAACGTAAGTTCAATGTACGACAAGTCCTCGTAATCGTCGTACTCATCGTGCATTAAATAGTTATACATCATCGGCAGCAATACTATCATCGCGTACATCGTGAAACCAAAAAATGCTGCAAAATAAAAAGCGTTGTTTATAAGTTCGCGAGTTTTTAATCTGCCGATTTTTTTTTGAAAATAAAAATTTCGGTTAAATCCCTATATCGTAGTCCGGTTTACCATCGAAACCGGACTACGAATGAGATTTAATGCATTTTTTTTTAATTGTTTGCAAATTTGGTAAAAGCGTTTATCTGCGTTTATCCGGGAATACTTAAAAAATTAACTCTATCGGGTTAATTTTTTAACTATTCCCGGATAAATCGATTCGAATAGGATGTAAAATTTATGTAAATCAAATGCCTTTTTGTTTTTTCCCCAATTTGTTCATAACTTTTAAAAAATATTTAGCAAAGGATTTATTTGCTTTTTTTTTCATACTTTTACCAAATTTACAATTAAAAAAAAAATTCATTAAATCTCATTTTCTGCTGAAAAAGTATCTGTAAAAGCATCAATACTGTTTGGTCCATATAGCCATCGTTAACATTGATACTGACCACTGAAAGAGAAAAAGGAAAAAAAAAAATTGAAAAAATTTAGTGTTCATTAAACGAGAGATGAAAATTATTAAATCTTTTTTAATTGGTTCTCGTAAACGAGACACGAGTTGCTCGCGAATAATAACGCCTGCGGTGAGATAAGTACGTCGCACGTGCCAATTGAATTCTCACCGATCGTTTTTAGTTTCAGAAGTCTTCTTTCGACTGGTTTTTCTCGCTTCCGTTTCACTTTGTTTATTAACGTCGATGAATGCGCGGAACTATCGTACAGATCAGCGGAATCTCCGGCTGCGATACCCCGGAGAACAGCGCTCTGGGTACCAGCCGTTGGATCCGATGACGATTTCATGTTTTCATTGACGTATAACTGTTTCGTCTGCGTATCGTTGGAATTTTTCTCGACGGGATTTCTGCATATTTAAAGGTATTATTTGCATGTGATATCTCGAGTAATCTCGATACGTCTTCGAACAAAAATGTCAGCAGTTAGGCGACAGCTTAACTCAGCGTATTATGCCGCAACATTGATAAACTTGCGGATAAAATCTTTGCAGCGGATGTATCATCACATTCCCAGCCAAACGCGTGATTCAAAGAGAATTTAGAATACCACCCATTATTATAAAAATATGAAAAAAATCAGCTATATGAAAGGCGCTGAGAACACTGTTTTTATAATTCCAAACACTGTTTTGTTATAATTCCAAAAAGTTATTCACTAATTAGTTAGAAACAATTGATTAATAAATTACCTTCAGTTAAGAAAAAAGAAAACAGTAAAAAAAATTGTCCAAAAGTCAAAGAATTACCGATCCATTATTATTGTATAATGAAATGTTTAACTCACAAGTTTCGGTTAATCATATTCGACAATGCGGACAATTTTTCCAACGTTAAAATTTCCCCCGTCGATTCCTCACGTTCGTCGATTTTTTCGATCGGTTGTCGTATATCGTCTTTTCGTTTCTTCACCTGTGGAGCTCCCATTGCTGTTTGAAACGCGTAAAGTCGCTGGACGTTTTCGTTCTCTTCGTTGTTCCTCGATCTCATTTTGTCGTAATACTCCATGTAACTTTTGTTCAAAAGTCTTTGCGTTTTAACCGGTAGTACCGTCGTCGGGTCGTCGGGACTTTTTGTTTCTTCGTTATTCGAAATATCAGTTCTGTGCGTATCGATGTGGCCGATAATGTTCGTTACGTCCGAATCGACATCATCGCTCGTAATATCGGTATTTTCGTGATCACGCGAAAGTTCGTCGATCGTCGAATCGACGAACCGATTTTCTTCCTCGAATCTGGCGGTACAGTGGCTCGCCACTCGGCCCGATATCCGCGGTTCCGAAATATTTTTGTAACGTTTTCCTCCGAACGGCAGAGATCGAGGTAAATTCTGTTCCGATTTCATTTTACGATTCGCTCTTGTAACTACTCGTTCGCGGTCGATCGACGAGACTCGAGGACATTCGATCTCGTAATTTCGCCTTTTCTTTTTCGTCTGCGCGATATTACTCTTCTCGAAGTTGGAATGTTGCTGAATCTCGACGTCGCAATCTGAAGCCGAACAACTCGTTTCGTTTGTCACGCCGCGCGTTCGATCGGTAACGTTTGTATTACCGATCTCCGCGCCGCAGAGCTCCGAATTCGGGGCGTTCGAGAGTAAAGCTTTTTCGAAATTACCAATCGTTTTTTCGATTGTTCGATTTTCCTCATGGCTTCGCTCGAGTTTGATCGGTGGATCGGTGGCATTTTTCAACGAAGCCGATGACGCAACGGCCAGTCTCGGGATATCGAGCTTTGTCGGTGTCTGCGACGTAATTCGAAGAGGAAGATTCTGATAACTCAGTACCGGTACTTGAACATTGTAACACTGGGTCGTGCAATGGCAAGGCGATACCGGACTCCGATCGATTTGTAATGCTCCGATCGATGGTACTTGAGTATTGTTCTCTACCACGAGAAAAAATTTTCCGGCGTTGCCCTATGCAAATTGAAAATTTATCAAATCTTCCAACATTTTCGTTGTATATGAATTATTTTGTATTAAAAAATCAACAAATAAATTAAAACAAACGATATTGAATTTGCAACTTCCGCTCTCATTTTGTAATAACAAAAATCAACAGATCGCTTAAAAAAAAAGTAGTGTAAAAATAATTGTCAAAAGAATTTAATGGTGGTACTTGACAGTATTGCAAGCACGCAGATTCCGGCTGAACGTTGATATCGGGGTTCGGGACAATTGCCGAATTGTGAATCGAATTATCGTCTTTGGGACAAACGATTTTCTGCGCTTTCCGCGCAGCGGATGTCTCTTCCTCTCTATGTTCATCGCAGCTTTTTGCATCGATAAGAGGCGTGTGAACGATCGATTTACGTTCTATTTTGTCGTCGGACTCTTCGTCGGGCTTCGATAGCTTGCGGTATTCCGCTTCACCCTTATCATCGATCGTCTCTTTAGGTTCTTCGTGTTCTTTCGATATTTCAACGTCGATCGAGCGTTCTTTCAAAACATCGATATTCACCGAATCTTCAAGCGAAATTGTTTGAACCCCCACACTGTCCATTCCTCTGATTTCGCCGGGTTTTTCGGCTTCTCTCTGAATTACCTTAGGCCTGCGATATATTCAGTGTTTAGATAGATTTTCGAATTTTTTTTTTGATAATTCTTTACTTTGATTGCTTTCTACTGTGTAGAATATAAACATTTTTACGTGACATGACGTGTTTTTTTTATATGATATACCGATTTTTTTTACTTGATATTAATTGCAAAAACCGGTAATCGGTAAAACTTTTTTTTTTTTAGTAATTAATTTTTTTTGGAAAAATCGATTTCCTATATTGTTAAATAAATCTATGTAGATATATGTATACAATTTTTTTTCCGTTTGAGAAATTGACGATCGGTAAAACTTCGATAGCAACAGACGGATTGAAAAATCGAATAATCGAATGGCCGTATAACATAGTCGTAAATTGTTGAAAAGTTCTTATAATCAAATTCTTTTTTTATGCGGGTATCTTACGGATCGGTATCCTTTTCTGGGACGGTTTTTGTGACATTTTCACTCGGGCATTGAGTTTGATTTGGAATTACGAGGGCTGATCGACTCAGCTCCGTGTGATTTTCGCGATTGCCGTCCAGCGTATTGTTTGGGGTCATTTGACTTTTAACCGACGTTACCCTGGACGCGAAATATATAGTTAATCGTATAATAAAAGCCACAGATACCCCAATTGATAAAAAGTTCCGAATACCGTTTAAAACGTGGATCGGCACATCCCGGTCTCCTTTTCAACGGATGGATCACCGTCGTTGTCCTTTGATGCACGTTGTCGAAGGACAACGGTACTATGTCTTTCGAATGAGTGGGTTTGCAAGCCCTATTTTTTTTTACATCGGACAAGACATAAATATGACTTTAATGAACGCGGTCGATAACAAAAACTGTAATCCGTTGTTTTCACCGGTAATAAGCTGATGTGATGAAAAACTATAGTGAATGCCATTTAAAAACCATAAACGTTTGACGAAAAAGAAAATTGCCGTTTTTGTTTCGTCGGTATTTCTAAACGGCATTTATCACAGTTTTCGTTACCGGTTGAGTCTTTTGACATAATTTTAAACTCGCAAGAAAAATTTTATTGTCTGCGTCTACGCGACTGTTCAATAAAGGCGCTGATGATTTATATTTGTCTCAAAATATTCAAAATCCTCGAAAAAAATGCATTAGAGTTTTTGTTATCGACTGAGTCATGTCACATCGTCTTCATGTATTTGAAAAATTAGAGACGGGAATATAATATAAAAAATAAAAGTTTAAAATTCAAAGATTTTACAAAATTCAAGAATACACAGTCTTCAAAATTAATTGAGAATTCGAAAAAAAATTAAACTTACCGATGAGGTTGCGATGGTCGAACGGTCGTACGACTTTTACGCGGTGTACCGGTCAATGTGACAACGCACGGTGGTTCTATTATTTCACCCAAATCGTCGGCAAGTCTGCGCTGCGGTATTTTCGGCCACGACGGATCGGCGGGAAGTCTGAATCGAATGATATTGCAATTTCCGGCAAAAGCAATAATATTGCAAATTATAGAAGAAAAAAAATAACACTGGAAGCTCTAAATTTACCGTAACGAACCAACGTTGTACTTTTGCGAATTCGGCAACAAATCTTCACTATTTACTGAAAGAAATAACAGATAAAAGGCAAAAAGACGATTCGTGATCGCCGCTCGTTTCAGTTATTTTATCGCAGAAGAATATTATTAACTTTACCTTTAATATTTAATTGTAGTGCATTCGCGGCGTCGCGACACGCCATGTCGAAGGAATTGCACATTTAAATGATTTAACCGATTTCTTTTATTTTCTTGTTCGTCGAAATTACTTGTGACGAAAAAATCTTTGACGCGAAAGTGACGCATTACCTTTGACGAAAAAAAAGAGAAATTGAATTGTATCGCAAATTCTGAAGGGTGTTGTTTTTTTAACCAAATAGCATCACCGCGGCAGTCATAATCGAAATATAATCGCGTCGGATAGGTTGGGGATGCAACGTTCATCGGAAAATGAAGAATTGTTTACACGGGTTATCATGGTTACGGAATTCCTTTTACTCGATAACCTGATTATACCGGGTAATCCTTAGCACACATTTTTATAATTTGCCAAGAAAAAAAAAACTCAATAAAAAAAAAATCGCAATTTCGTTAATTATTACGGTTTCGAGTGCTGTTTCGGGCATTTAAATCTTTTTAAACTCCGAAATGAGCGGAGTAAAACGGATATTCGGCGGGAAATAGTATAATAAAATAATAGTTAGAAAAAAAATGGAAAAGGAATTGGAAAAAAAAGCAAAAATAATGCGAATTGAATTTGCAACAAAGCAATTCGATAATCAAATTTTTATTGTTTTCTTTTTTATTTTATATATTTTATATTCTCAATTAAATAATATGAAAAAAATATATATATATTGTAACGAGTTTGAGTTTTTTTTGTATAATAACAATAATAATAATATGTATTTTTTTTTATTTTTCTCCAATTATTTTTTTTTTCACATATAATGCGTGTATATAACTCTATTCGTAACAGTACGGTATAATTTATTTACAATAAATATACAGGAATATTGCATATAGGAACAGTCAACTAAAGTCTAAAACGATATTCCGATAGTTGGCTTTTAACTCATTTTTGTTTTTTTTTTTTTCTTTATACCTTAAACTATTGTTTTTTGCGCACCATATTTCATATATCACAACATGAAGCATCGCGACCTTGAAAAAATATTGTGTACGATTATTAAAAAAAAAAAAAAATTTCCACATTAACTTTGTTAATTCGCAATTATCCGGATGTGTTATAAAAAAAAATGCGCCATCGGAGATGCGTATTTCCCGATAATGACGAATAAAACGGAAAACACCGAAAAAAAAAAAAAAAAACGCCCTCCGCGATAAATCGGTACGATACTTTGTGCGCGCGGGGTGACTTTTCGGAGTCTTCGGGAAGTCAACGACTTGAGTTACAACGATAAAAAAAAAGAAAAAAAAACCACAACGATATTCTCTATGGCAAAAAGTTATGTGCGATCATTTTGTAGGTTTTTTTTTTACATATATATTGTTTCTCGTCGCCGAATAGATTCTCCAATTGTTTTCATAGAAAAATACAATCTCCCCTATCAGACGCTCGATCGAGGAATGTCGCAGTATAAAAAACATTTTTCTCTGTTGACTAGATTTTTTTTTTTTCTTTCGCGGCTCGAAGCGGCTTTTCATGTTTGCAATTTCCGCGGATTCGGGTATAATGAGAAAAAATGGTGATATCGATGAAAAAAAAAAAAAACAAAAACAAAAAAGAAAGGAAAGAAAAAGAACTATACATTTATCTACAAACGTTCAATGCCTCCGAACGCGGTGCACGCCGTTGGTTGGAATATTCACGCAATATTTCGAATTATCTCAATTTCAAAGGACAACTTCGATTTGGTCCAAAGTGCTGCCACGTTTTTTTTCTTTTCCATTTTCATTTGAATGTCTTGAATTTTAACAATTTCATCGGAGGACAGCATCGACTTGGTCCAAAGTGCTGCCACGTTTTTTACTCTTCTCGTTTTGTATTAAATAGTTTTCGAGAAAAAAAAAAAAAATTATAGAAATATCTCACTGATACTGTCTTAAACCTATGGGTAAATACATTCAATCGGCATTCTTAAGCTCAAAATAAACCCGTTAAGTACAAATCCGTGTGCGGACATCGCGCTCGCATCCTTCGAGCGAATTGAAAATCGACCATTGTTCGTCGCGGAAAAATTTAACCGAGACGTGTGAACACGAAGCCTCCTTTTTTTTCGATTTTTATATTTTTTTTTTAAGTTAAATCGAAAAGGGCGGTCACTCGGGATTTTTGCCAATACGAGTGAGCGGTCCCATAAAAATAATAAAAAAAAAAGAAAAAAAAAAACTTTCATTTTAACGACAACATGGGTTCGGTCGGTAAGAAAGACGGTAATTAATTATTTTTTCAAGGATGCCGAATTTCTCGGGGTAAATGAAAATCTGATGTCTACTGAATTGATAAATCAAAAAGCATTAACAGTGTGCGTTTAAAATGTTCAAAAAACCTTTAAAAAAAAGCATTAGTTTTCGTTACCGACCGAGTTTATTTCACACCGATCGTGAAAGCGATATTTAATTTCATATATATTTTCTTTCTTCCGATATGTAAGTCCTCCGAGGGTTACGATTAACGGAAATCAATGTGACTTAATTATCTTATGTAGGAAAACAGTAGAATTATCGCGACAACAAAAAAAATATGGATTCGTATCACTTTTGGCAGTATTGCGGGTTTTTCTGTTTTATCGACAATAATAGGAGCTTCGAGAGAGAGAATGGAATCGCGAAATTAAGACGTGATATTAAGGCGAAGTGAAATACCTCCCTCCCCCCACTCAGACCGAACCCAGTCGGTAACGAAACACGGCGGTCCATTCTATTTCATTAACGCTAAACTTTCATGAGGAAAGTTTAAAGTATTAGGGTCCACGTCGCTGCCACGGTACGTTTGACATCTTAACAAAATAAAAAAATCAATTAGAATCTTTGTTACCGACTGAGTACGTTAACATCGACGTAATTCGACGAACAGAGTCATTAGTCGCCAAAACGCAATTTTTTTTTCTTCTTTGTCGTTTTCATAGCCAACCGAATGACATTAAAGTAGCCAACAGCGTTGATCCATTGGTCACCTAAGCTTCATGGTCTTCGCTGTTTATGCCGATCAGCGACTGCGTCTGTTCGGCTTCCAAATCGGGCATTCTGAAAAAAAAAAAGTTTCGGTTGGTTCTTTGTGTACTTTAAAAAATGTTGCGTGAAAGTTCATCTTGTTAAGACGATACAAAAACTTTTCTCCCCCGCCCAGCGCACAACTTCAGCTCGGTCGGTAACGAACACTGTAATGTACTTTTTTCCAATGGTGACCAATTTTGATGAGTAAAATCAAATAATTAGCGCTCACGCAGCTTCCAAATGGCACACAGAAAAGGCCTGGCATTCGTTACCGACCGAGTCCTTTCGCACCTTCTTAAGAGACAATTTAAATAGAATTTGAACTCATTTACCTCGCGTTTCGGCCTCTACGGAAAATCCACGTGTAAAGCCCCCTGACAACATCCATAACGGGATCCCAATTGTCGTAATGCGAAAGTAACGACACAGTCAAAAATGCGAGAAGCATCGGTACCGTTCCCAGGTAAAATATGCACGGATACTCGACTTTCTTCAACAGAACATCCGCCATCATGGACATTGGCATCGACAAACTCACTGCCAACGTAGCTATAAGCGACGACGTCAGAAAGCAGCCCCTGCAACGTTATCGAATGAAAAAAAAATGTAAGGTGATGCTATTGTTACGTAAGTTTTGTTTTATAAGAAATGTAAGTTAAAAGTTAAAAGTCTTACCAGAGCCAAAGAACTTCGCTCAATACTGTTCCAATGAGACCATTTATTATCAAGAAAGTCCACTGATGCGTATTGGGCCATTCGAATTCCTCCCAATGGCCGTAATGCAGTATGAAAAACAATGGCCACAGCATCGTCAGATTAAAGAGTCCGACGAAACCGAAAAACATCGGTATGTCCATCTTGTCTTCGTGATCGACTTTTCTCTTCAGGAATACTATATAAGCAGCATAAAAAAATGCGCTGACTAGTGCCAGTATTATGCCGGTCGGTATTCTACTCGTCTCCACCGTTAAATCGGAAAGACCCACTAATACCTAAAAAGGATAAGTGGCAATCTATATTACATTATTTCAACGACTGGGTGGAGCGGCGACGAAAATAAGCGCTATTCATAACGAGGTTAAGATACATGAGCAAAACTATTTTTTTTTCTAAACTGTTTTTTCGATTGTAATTATGATAAATTAATTTTACTCACAGAAAAAAAAATCGGTTGAACTTCTAAATAATCGGTTGCTTAAAAAAATTTTTACAGTAAGAAAAGAAATAGTCAGTTTACCTTGCAGTCAGTATGGTTTACTGAATGTTTTTTTCGCACGCGCCGATTTTGTCAATTCAACCGATTTTTTTTCGCAGTGCATTAAACCCGACGATATACAATGCGAATATTTTTGATCTAAACTCACCAGTCCAAATATGCTAACTGATACAGCGACTAACTTAGACAATGTAAATTTGTCTCCCCCGTTGCTCGGGAAGAAAGCGGCAAGAAACAATGTGAACAAACTGGAAGTCGACGACAATACCGTCACGACTCCCGCCTCAGTTTCCACCAATGAAATTTGGTAAGTGTAATTTGCCATAAACCACTGGAAGACAAATTTGTTGTTTTTTTTTTAAGCGCCTACGCGTCTACCTATTATCTATTTATGGAGAAAAAAATATTACTAAGCTTTTTGCTAACTTATTATTTTTTTACTTACTAGAAGACAAAACATAAGAGCGATTTTCGCAACTTTCTGTACAGAAAATTTATGCGCTTGGCGTCTCGCGTGTTCGCCGGCTCTAACGCTCGCTTGATAACTAAGTCTCGCTAGCAAAGCCTCCGTCGCGTCGCTTTCCGACATGTGTCGAACCTCCGCGAGTTTGCTGAATCTCACAGCTCGAATGGAGGAGTCGTCGCTCTCCGTACCCGACGATCGATCACAGTGATCGGGAGTTTTTATCGGAACAAACGTCGGATCGCTCTGAAATCATTTTTCAAAAGTTTTTTTCAGGAATTTCAAATTGAAAACTTCAAGTTCTGGCGAAATGGTACGAAACTCATTTCTAGTTCGTCGGTTTTCCTCGATTCGTGCGAAATAGTGAAAAAAACAAAAGATGAAACAAGAATAGTATTTTTTTTGCATTCGGGGAAAACGGTAATTTTGATATTTGTTTAAAAATTAAATACTTGAAAAAAAAAAAAATTAATTTAAATAAAAATCATGTTAATAAAAAAAATCAAATTCGATATTTGCGTCAAATGAAAAAAATCGTTTTCTCGTCTCATCGTCTCGACTACAGGGATTTCATTCATTTCGTGTTAATTCAAGTTTTACTCGATGATTAAGGATCAATTTTTTTCGATAACTTACCAGACTCGTGTTTGCTTCCGCGTAAAAATTGTCATCCTCGACATTAGGGTCGATAAACTGAAAGGCAAAACGATGTATGTATGATACCGGAATGTGCAATGATATCGTTGATAGAATAGTCGTTCCGCATAAAACCCATGCTTACCATATAAGTTGCTGGTTTGTTGCACTGATCTCTCCACGGTGGCCAGAAGCAGAGCCCCAAGAGATAAAGTGTGAACATCGAGGTCTTGATGTATGTGCTGAAAAATGGCTTCTCAAATTTTGCTTCCCTGTATATATACTAAAAAACCGAAGAATCAGATGCCGATATAGTTTAATCGAAGAATTCAAAGACCACAGAGTTTCTTTATCCGTTACGGGAACTCTAAATTGGAATACTCACCTTCGTAAGTTCGGAACTCGATACCCAAATAATATCGACCAATAGAAGGACCAAGAGACCGAGTACGAGTCTCTGAGATTTGTTCATAATCGCCGCCAATCTATGGGGATCCTCCGTCATCCCTGGTTGTCGGCGTTGCCGTAATTCTACGGAACAACTCATCTGCTTTCGATAATAATTCTTTCTCTGGTCTCACTCCTTTATCGCGTCACATCTACAAGAATTTAACATTTCGGTAAATCGATATATTTCGATACTTGAAAGTCGAATTCTTTAAACTTTTTACTTTTAGCGCTTTTAATAATGATACGAAATTATTAATGAGTATTTAATCTAATTTTTATTATTGAATCATACGATTATTTTTATTGATAAAACATTATTATGGTTTGTGATTGCGAATTATCTTTTAATGAAAACATAAATATTATTTTCTCTTCTTTATACTAATAAAATTACTAAAAAAATATACTGATACTAATATTAATGAAAAAAAAAGTATTGATTAAAAAATAAATGTCCATTAATTCTTTTTTTATGTAGCATAGAAAATTGAAAGCGACTTTCAATGCGACGTGACGAGAACACAATTTGTAGGATTGTTCTCTTGCAAACTCACAAACTCTACTGCGACTTTCGTTGAAATTTTCAAAAAAAATGTATATAATAATTTTCGTTTACTGTTCCGGGTAAAATAATTGAGTTCTTACAAGTAAAAAAAAAGGTATCTACAGTCACCAGAATTTGAGTATCGAACATAAAATTGATAAACTCTTTTAGATAAAGCTGTTGCGACTTCATTGCGTCAGTCTTTGTAATCGCTACACGATTAAAAGTGTTGTATTCAAATTTCACTGGAACTGAAATAATCATTTTTCGGCTCAACAACATTGACAAAATTTTTTTTCAAACAAAATTGAAAAAACATAAAATATTGGAAGCGAATACAGTGTTATAAGAAAATTGTAAAAATGAAAAGTTGGCGATGACTATTGGAGATAGAAAAATATCACCGATTGGACGACTCTATTGGTTCAACGAACATAATGCAGCGAGCGAAAACCGATAGGCTACACAGGAGAGACGCAATAAAAAAAATAGAAACGTTGAGCTAATCGCAGTAACAGGTGGAAGCAAGTGATGAAACCATATGCAGGAAGTAAAAAAACGTTTCCTACAATAATCACTCGCAGCGTTGTGAGAAGAAAAAGTTTGGAGATGGAAATTTCGATATATCGATGTGCGAGGGGCGTAACCCGGGAAGAGAGAAGAATGGAAAAAAATACGTCGCTTACCTGAGCGATAAGAGTCGAATCGTGTCATGATATACAAATGACGTTCGGACAGTACCGGAGTCTACATCTTGAATGAACCGCTGCGCGAACACATTGACGTCCTCTCGAAAGTTAGCCGAGTTCTTCTTCGTTGATTTCCGAAAGCGATCTAACCACTCGTAGCGTCTCGCGCGTCTCGTAATTTCATGAGGAAAATCTCGAAAAAAAAACCCAATGAATTTTTACCGCACATCGAGACGATAGTCATCGGCCATGTTGAACTGTCGATTGCGGGGGATGTGTATATGCGTGTATTTATGTCCGTGTGTGCGGTGAGGCGCGGATGACGTTTTTTGATTGTTCGATCCGACGTGAGAGGCGCGTCGGGCGCCTCTTGTGAAACACCCGGCAAATCTTTATTACCGGCGCGATTCCAGCTGTAGTAAACACGTATCTCGGAGACAATAACGTCAATTAAGGGATCTCAGTATATTTATCTCATAGCCCAATACTATTAGTAGGGTCTGCCCTCGGTCTTGTTATTTTCTCGTCACGAACGAAAAAAACGACTTTTTTGTAGATCTTTGCGTAATATATCAGAGACTATAAAACTATAGTTACTTTGTTCTAAGGTAAACTTTTCTATTTAATTCATAATAATAATCAGGACATGCATTCATTATTCAATTATGCTTGAGGACAGAGTACTCCCGGTAGAGAAATAATTCTTCTTATCAATTACAATTAATATACGAAAAAAAAGGTCGATTTTTTTGCGGTACCTCGCGTTCCTGATTTTTCGACACTTCGACACTGAATTGCTATTTTCGATATTTTTCCCAATTCAAACAAACGAACATTGTACATAAATTGCTGTATCAATAGTTACATCAATAAACTGAATGCTTCTTTTTCGGATATAACGAAATAACAATACTTTAATTCAAGCTTTTGTGAATAAAAAGAATTTTAAATCGGGACGGTATACTTACATCGTAGAGTTTCGGTGTGACAACGGCCTTAGCTAACTCACGGTTGCCCGAGCAACGCAATGTACAACAATCGGGAAAGTATCGTAGGAACTTTATCGCGCACAGATGATATACCTTTCAGTATCGAGCTTCATATAGGGGGTGAAAAGACGCGCTCAGCCGAGTTGGACTTTTTTTTTGTTCGGGAAACCGATAATGGCTAACAATGCGCTTAGCAACGGACGTGTGCCGCATCAATCGGATCAGCCTGTTAGAAATGAGCGACCGTCGGATAGGTCTAAGAAAGGTAATTGCATGAATCGCGCAAATCTGTTGGGAATGGATGGGTAACAACATATCGTGTAATACATCGTCGTAATACGAGGAGACCCAGGAGTGAACTTTCGTGGCCAATAGGCTTACTTTATTAATACATTTCTTAATCAGTGCCGGATATACTAGCCGTGGAAAATCGTAATTGGTTGCTACACAGATACTACACTCGGCACGAGTACAATGTTTGCAAGACGCTTATAGAGGAAGAGTTGGCGAAGTCAAATGGTCACAATGAATACGCGAATTATTTGAAGGTACGAACGATCATTTCGCGATGTGTGTTGTTTGGTTTTTTTAGCTGTACCTATTTTTTTACCTGTGAAGAGTGATTTAAAAACTTTTATTCGCGATACCCAACACTCAAGCATTCAAAATCTAAAAATCGAAACCGAAAAACACGCAACAAAAACCCTAATTCTAGCATCGCCTAAAATTTGAGACGTTACGAAGAACCGATTGACTCTATTGATCTTTTCCGAAAATACTGCAAATTCGCTTTTATTTCGGAATAAAATAGTCATCATCGAAAATTAAAGGCGATGTGAAGCACCGGACGGAGCTGTTTCAACGGTACTAAATGGCAATTTACAACCACTTTAAACAATTGAAAATCTTGCGATTCATTACCATCCGAGTAGCTCTGTCGATAAATCCCATCTTCTTCAATATTATACGCACGAAATATTTACGAAATATACGTCGATAATATTTCGGGCTCTCTGTTGAATTAGAAACAGAATCCCCCAGGAACACCGCAATTTGAAATGTCACATCCGCTCTTTCGCTTATACCCAGAGAACGGTCGGTAATAAAAAAAAATGTAATTTTTACGCCTTTTTTTGCGACGGTGCTTAAATTTTGCCGTCAAACATAAACGGGTTTTCCACTTCGTCCATCACTCTCGTGAATTCCTATTCCTCTCCGAGTCTCGACTTTAACGTCTACGAACAAAAAATTTCATTAAATTATTCATCACCATCCGTCGGTACGATAATACTTCGTAAAAATTCGAATGAAAAAAAGAAAAAAATGCGTCAATTACATTCGATGATTTCGTGATATCTCAATTGCATTGTCGTATTAAACAAAGTTGTTTATCCTCATTCGCAGGGTCTTATACTTAGACGAGAAGGAAAAATCCAAGATTCTCTGGATTCCTTTCAAAATTGTTACGGCGTTAATGCGACGAATGTTAACAATGTCAAAGAAATTGCAAAGAGTCTGTAAGTTAAAAAAAAAAAAAAAAAAAAAAACATCGCGGCAGGGTACGTAAAGATCATAGCAATGAAAAATGCCGCCGGCGTAACGCCGGTTATGCTAAATCCGTAGGTTTCTCTTGGGAAGTCACAAGCGCGCTGTCGAGGCGTATACCGAAGCCGAAAAGATGTCAAATGGTCCCGATTGGGAGATACACTATAATCTCGGTAAGTACGCAATAGTGAGTACACAAACGAGAGATCCCCCGTCAATTTTCCGAGGCAAGCTATACGCAAACTTAATTCGTAATTACACTACAAAACCTGTAAATGGATTTGGAATCCCCGGGATAGAACGAGGAGCTTCCGTACTGGACGGGCTGTATATTTCGCGAATGGGAGCGGTCGTTGCATTGCGGCGTAATGACACAGTTGTAAATTCGATTTAGGAAGTTAGGCATTTAGGAGATCAGCGCGTAAAATTGAACTGTAAGCTTAGGAGTCAAATTTCGCATGAAACACGAAGCAAATGGACCTTTTCGCGTAAATACCATTTTCTCCGGATGACTAATCAGATGCTTTTTTAAGAGTGCGTAAAACTTCCCATTTTACCGCCATACAGAAAAGACCGTTACGAACGATACAGAAAAGCCGTGAATGTTTTTTTTTCTTGACATTATGTTTCGCGAGAATTTTAACGCCGCGCGCGATACAAAAGTTTAACGAGCTTTTTGGAAATTGAATCGGGGAGTCGGGGGCAATATGGATCGGGGAAAAAGTAACTCCGACACGGGGTAAAATGGACCACAATAAAATAAAAAATAAAAAGTAAAAATTAGTGCCAAATGTGATGACATTAGTTCGAGTAGTTCACAAAATTTGAAGTTATTAGATTCTAAAGACTCGAAAATGAATTTTTTTCATTTTAAGAAGTGACCCATCTTTCCCCCCGAAGTGTATATTTTTTTTCGAAGACTCGAAATATTTGGGATTAATTTAATTTTGTATTGAACAGTTACTTTATTGTACTGCAATCGTGTCAACGCCATGTCTTCTTTAAATGGTCCGTTTTGCCTCAGTCGGCCATAAAACACATACTACGGCCATAAAACAAAACTGTTCTCAAAAAGCTTTGCAGTTCTTTAGAAAATCGGGTAACAAAATATTTAAAGTCTATTTTTGTAAACTTTACAGACAGACCTTCTGGAAATTGAGTAGAAATCTATTGTCTTCGAAAAGTGTTGTAGATTTTCTAACCGATTCTTAATAAAGTCCCAACAATCCCAATCCGGAATTCCGATGTCGACGCGATGTCTGTATTAAAGAGACATTTTCAGACCCTTTTTTTAATTCGAGAAATTCGGAAATTCGAAAGTCAAAAATAACGACAATTATACAAATTACGACAATATAGTATTATTAACATTTATTATTATTTTTATAATTTACATGTTTATTTATTTTTTTTAATGGCTTTTATTTATTATATTTAAAATCATTTAATTTAAATATTGGTATATCAGTCGATGTAAAAAATATGTAATATACATATTATGGTTATACAGTAAATATCGTCGGGACAAATTTTTCTTTAACTTAATACGAAATTCGTTAAAAATAAAAATGGAGTTTCGATGAAATTTCCGTGAAAATTAATGTCACGGTCACGCGACGTACCGTAATTTCATCCACGAATTATTGGCGGTTCGGATGTTCGCTCGCATTCCCTCGTCATCGAAATTTCGATTTCGAATGCATCGGCATTAATCCTAAAGAGGAAATGGGATTGCGTTTGCGGCTCATGTCGTTGTCATATCGATTGAGTTAACGACGTTTCAGTCATCCGCCATACGACTTGTAGCTGATACATCGATTCATTTCCATTCGCTTATTCCTCTAGGAGAATGTTACATAAAGTTGGGTCAGACGGAGAGTGCTGAAGTCGAGTTGAAAAAGGCAATAAACTTGACAAAGAGCGCATCGCCGTATCTCGCTCTTGCGAGGCTTCACGTTGCGAAGGATCGTCTCGAGGATGCAATTGAAGTGTACTCAGCCGGTTTGAAGTGAGTATACGATACGTTCGCTCAAAGCGGCTGTTACATTGCATGCGCGCAGAGGCATATTATTATAAGGACGTGTATGTCACGAGGCATATGGGGAAAGTGGGGAAAAATGGACCATTTTCGTAATTTCGAAGTATTATCAACTTACATATGATATTTGAACTGTTTGAAGGTAAAATTAATTAACTATACTTATTTTGAGTGTTTAGACAATATAAAAGGGTTAAAAAAAAAATGGGGCAAAAAATGGGAAAAATGGACCATTTTCGTAATTTCGAAGTATTATCAACTTACATATGATATTTGAACTATTTGAAGGCAAAATTAATTAACTATACTTATTTTGAGTGTTTAGACAATATAAAAGGGTTAAAAAAAAATGGGGCAAAATGGACCAGTTCCGCAATTTGGAATTATTATTAATTTACAGCATATATTTAAACTATTTTTCGAGACGAAATTCATTAACTACACTGGTTTTGCGTGTTTAGACAGCATACAAAAAAAATGGGGCAAAATGGCACTTTCATTCGATTGAAGGAAAAATTAACTAGATAAATGGTTAAACGAGTTTCTCAAAAAAAAGAAACCAACGAATAAAAAAAAAAATGACATTGAACAAAATGGACATTTCTCTGTGACAGTTAATTTTTTATTTCTGTATTACCTGTTCGTTTCCGTTATGCAACTCTAAGAAAAAAAAAATTGTTTTTTCTGGGGGCTTAAAAAATCTGAAGAATTGTTTGACTTTCTCACGGCGGAGGTTCAGCGGTGTTATTATAATTGAGTTTTGTGTGTTTATTCTTTGTTTATTTTTTCCGACTTTCATTACTCCCAATTCTGTTATCAAAATGAATCGATATTGTTAAATGCTGGCGGAGCGTTTATTCCCTCACTGCGCGATTGGAACTGAATAATTAACGGATCTGCGAGTGGGAACTTGCCTGCCGGCTGCTCTCATTCACCTCTTTTTTCGGTGTTATTCTATGAAAGATTTTTTTTTTTTCGTTTTGTTATCCTATCTGAAACAACAGTATGTTCACCGGTATTCGTTCGATACACCCATCGAACTGAATGGCGCACCGAAAGCGCTTTTCCCCTTTGTTTAAACCGCAAAAAAAGAGCTTTTATAGCACAAAAGTTTCACGGTTCACGTGCGTTATACAGTTTGGAAAACATCGTATAGTTTATATCGTAATTAAATATCTTTCTCGAGGTATTTACGTATCTTCTTCACGTGGAGAACGGAGAGAGACTGACGTGGATAGTTTCTGAAACGTTGTTAGTTATTCACTTTGACGCAAAGGCAAAGTCAGTCTTTATCGTAACGTCTTCATTCTGTCGACTATCCGAGTTGAAAGCTCCGTTCTTCAATATTGCTTTGTCATCTTATTAGCTGTCTACAGCTTCCAAGCAAAGATATAAGCGCAATCTTACGTATAATAGGTACATACGATATGAAGTATCGCCATATAATATGCCAACATTAATATGAATAATAATAGTAATAATATAGCTGACAATAAAGAATTTATGAAATCACACGACTGGAATAACGATAACGCCGTCAAATGCTCTAAAGTAAGTTATTATTTTGCGATTACAGTATTTCCAAGGAGAACGAGGAAATTGCTACTGAACTCGGTCTCCTGTATCTCCGAGTCGGCGACACTCAGCGAGCTTTTCACGAATTTGGAACAGTCCTCGCAAATTCGCCGGGAAACTCGAAGGCTCTTTTACCAATAGCTTACATAGTTCAGGTGATAATTACTCCTGCGATTTTACGCGTCTTTAAAGTAACAGTCGAAATTAAAAAAAAAAGAGTGTATTCCGTACTTTTAACTAAACCTCAATTTTTCTAAATGATTTTAAACCTTTAATTTTGGCGACTTCCGCACCATTTAGGAGATACTGCGAGCGATAACCCTGAATTTTTAAAGATTTTTTGAAAGCCTCGAAAAATGAAAACCCGACGTTTTCCTAAAAGATTCAGAGTACATCTCGTGCCGTGAAAAGTAAAGTGTACCGATGAAGGGTTAACAATACATAAATAATTCTTCAAACGCTCTTCTCACGCTAAGCTTTATCTTCATTCCATTCCATCCAACAATTTAATTAAACAAATCTGATTATTCTCCCCGTTGCAGAGTCACCGGGAATATGACGTTGCGCTTTCCAAGTACAAAATAGCAGCACAATTTATGCCGGAATCTTCTTACCTTTGGAATAACGTTGGGATGTGTTTTTATGGAAAGCAGAAATACGTCGCCGTAAGTACAATTTTCTATTGTTAACAATTTAAAGTCATTTTTTATATTTATTAATGGATATACGCGGGCAAAAGATTACGTGAAGCGAAGGGATGAAGTTTCTGGAAAGGGTGCGGATACCTTCACCTTTACATGGTATTACGGGAATCGAAGCCGAAAAATGGGTTTAGTTACGATGGGGTTGGGTAGTCTTGAGATTGGATTTGATGGGTAGATATTCCGAAGAATTGGGTGAGAATCGAGTTGGATACTGAGAAATTGGGTAGCGATAGAGTTTAGGGATTGAGTTGGATACTGGGAATTGGGTTGCGATAAAGTTGGGGATTAAGTTGGGAGCTGCGTGATTATCTCCGGCCGTTGGTTGGGGTGGTAATCGGGGTGTTGGATTCTTGTAATTGTTAACATTACGCGCAAAATATGATGTATCAATACTTGGAAACAGCACTTTTCTCAATTTCCAGCCGATGCGAATTTCCCTCTTCAAAGCGCAAGTAGACAGACAGCGATTATGCGGATGGATCCTTTGTAATTGTCGATTCACGCGTAACTTGGTATTATAAAAAAAAAACGAATGTAACCAAAGAAATTTTTGTTGGTGAATCTTTCGTCGATTGGGAAATTTGTTCAGAAATTAAGTTTAGAAAAATCTCTCAACGCACAGATTTAAAGGAGTCGTGTCGTTATGTTTCAGGCGATAAGTTGTCTGAAGAGAGCGCATTATTTAAATCCAATGGCCCTTCTGCCGGCCTGCAATTTGGGAAGAGTACTGCTGACCACTGGTCAACCTGCTTCGGCGGCAGTCTACTTATGCGCAGCCGTTTCTGCGAGTCCTGACAACTATTTGCCATATATGCTGCTTGGTTGTGAGTAAAATGGATGGAGTCGTCCCGTCCAACGAGGCGTTTCTAGAAGGGAAAAGGGAAATGATATCTGTAGTTTGATTGAATGCTTTTGGCTGCTCGGGAGTCTGATATCCATTGTTGTCATCTCCTCGAGGATGTTGAAGAACATCCGAAGCATCTTTGCATTTTAAGGATTGGCAAACATTTCGCTGAAACACATTGTACTTACAGTGACTCTCAGGCGTTTGGAAGACAACGAAGGGGCGCAGAAAGCTCTGTCAAAGGCTCATTCGCTCGCACCGCAGGATCCACTGGTTCTCGTCAATTATGCAGTTATACTTGAGGTCATGGAGCAGAGAGTACGCGCGGTCGAAATTTTGGCTGAACTCAACGACATCGCGACGGTCATAGACGTCGATTCTCAGGTGAGGCGACGGCAACCGCAATTTGGTAACCGATTACAATTTTCTACGAAATTTATTACTTCTATATGAAAATTTATTGGATTATCGTGGGCATTGTGCACTGAGAATGCATTTCTTATATTCTGCTATTTTATACGGCTTACAGATTGTGCAAACTGCCAGAAATCTTGCAGCGAAACTTCGGCAAAGCGGCAATGAAAAGTCTGATTCGCAAAGAGATCTTGTCGACGATGAAGTTTAATTTAAAAAAAAATTTTAATACCCTTAAGCGGTGTTAAAAATTAATGTTTTTGGTTAAAAATAGTCGAAAAATGTTGTCTGTCGACAAAACTCCCCGAATTGCGGAAGGGATTTTTCTCCATCTTTCTACCGTTTATTTACGGAAAAAACGTGTATACGACTATTGAAAGAGATTTCAAGTCTATTAAAAAAAATTTGCCAATTTTTTGTGTGAATTTATGCCGAGTGATCATTTATCCGTTTCGATTAAAGTGATGTAAAAAGGCACAGTGAGTAATGACAACTGTGATATAAATGTCATTGCGAAACTATAGACATTTGAGGAAAGAAAAAACTGTTTTTCTCCGCGGAATGGATGGATGCGGGAAAAGACAATTTTCTTTTTCTTCAAATGTCATCGCTTTGAAATGGCATTGATATCTCAAAGTTTTTCAAACGCCGCAGAGCTTCGGGCGTACAATGGCGCAAACTTTCAGTGGAGTTACCAGTGACGATCTTTTCCATTCGTGGAAATCTCGATAACGAAAGTTTCCAACATCGATGAAAGTATTTAGGGATACCAGCGGCTTCGTCGCTTTTGAAACGAGTTTTATCGGCGGGCAACTGCGCAATCGGCAGCACGAAACGGAATTATCTCTCAACCGGAAAAGCTAATATAGTAATTCGTTTCCACGTAAACAGTACCGCAATAACCGCAATAATGAGGTTTCATTTATACTGTCGAAACATATCGGATTTATTGCAATCAATTATGAATTAATATATAAATTGTTTGTTTCCCCGCTGTTTCCCATTATTTGATCATCGTAATTAAAAAAAATGTGTGATATATACGAAAATTCAGGTTTTTTCATTTTATACTTTAGTTGAAATAGTCGTCTTAGTCATCACGAAATTTCGATAATTTTTTTCGAGTCTCGTTACAAAATAAAAAAAAAATCATTTTAACAAAATAAAAAAAGAAATTATAAAAATAATCGATAAATTCACATTTTTCCATAACCATACTTACCGATGCGATTACGTATTTCCAGTCGGCAAATTCGACGAACGAAAAATTGGGTTGAATAAAATATTTTTCTCGTTAGACATTACCACATTGTATAGAATGATATTTATTTTTTACATTAACGTTTCGTATTTACACACACGGAGCAATTTTACATTTCGCGTGTACATTTTTTTTGGTTACCTATAAAAAAAATCGTTTGCAGTAAAAATGGTGAATACCGGTGCGGTGCAGCGATTAACATGGTGATTAACATTGACGTTGAAACCGATCGGTATCCATCGATTTTTACTCTGCTGGTTCTCTTCCGGTAATAGTTATCGTAACATCGTTGTAATTTTATCGACTTGTCTGACTTACGATGACTCCTTATCGCATTACACATTATTTTTATACAATAATAATTATTTTCACTTACTATTAATTACTCTCCTTCTTACATTTAGTTATATCAATTTTTTCAAATTCAAATTACAAAATATTACCGCCCTTATCGTAATTCGTGTTTCGCTTTGCAAATTCATTCGGAACAAAGATAAATTAGGAGTGAAAGCGAAACGGAGCGATTGTTCGACATCGAAATATATTAAAGACAGTCGTGGTAATGGATAGAGATTTATCCGAATTTGTTACAACGGGGGGTGAGAAGAGATTGTCACAGACGGCGGCGAAGAGCCGAACAAGCAACCTCTGTGGGATATATGGCATTGCACCCTTTTCCTTCTACTGTAACCGAATTACACGGAGCAGTGAATCCAATTTATCGCAGTACCCGCTGCGCATAAGGAAAGGACCCGACGAGAAGAGAGCATACGGAAGCGCGTTACTCCGGGACGATGTTTACGTTCCGAACATTTTGTTGTTCGACAATCGTATTGTATTGTCCAACAACCGCTTTTCCTAAAAATTGAGCAGAAGAATTTAATTTTTTTTAACTCGAAACCCGCTTTTCTTATTTCGGAGTTTATTCGTTGTGAGCGAAAGATTCCAAAAGCAAAATATCTCCCGAATCTCAACCGATATTCACAAATTCGAAAAAGTTGGGATAATTAGACCGGTTAAGCGATTTCGGAAGTAAATTTAATTTACAATTTAGATTTTCACTATTCTTTGGACACATAATGCATTAACTACACTCATGCCATGCATTAGGACAATTAAAGACCAATGTGGGGCAAAATGGACTCCTCTTCTTTTTTCTCCTTTTTACTGTTATTGCAGCGAAAATACGGCAACAATAGAGCCGCGCATTCGTCGAATATTTGTCGTCATCCATTTTTATAATAGTTTTCAAAAATTTAAGGGCGAAGATTTCGAAAACGATGGATTTGAAAAAACATGAATTGACGAATAAAAATTTTATTTAACTAAAAATTTAATTGTATACATTTGATTAAATAAATTGACCAATTCAAATTTTTAGGAAGGTGCAGTTTAATTATATTTAAAGGAAAAAAAATTCGAATCAATTATTCTACCGAAATTTAAAAAAATCAATTCGTCAATACGGAATGCAATCTCTTCTGATAACAGAGACATTTTTCCGATTTTTCGGTAATCGTAGTCGATTGTCGAGAAAATTTCTATACGAAGTTCGATTAGGGGAGAGTGAAGTTATTTGCGTAACTTTTTCTATATCGACATTTCCGGTATAAACGCGCACGGTAAATCGTCGTCACGTGATTCATTTACAAAATTGTGACCCTTTATTTTCAAAATGACGAAGAGATTTACCGATAAAACCTCATTTTTTTTAATGCAATTTTTTTTTCTATTTTGCTAAGTTTCGACTTAGAATCGTTTTGTTTGAGTTGCAAAATGCTTCTCGATAGTCCATTTTTCGTATTTCTCTATCCCATTCCGATTAATCAAATTAATACATTAAAAATCGAATAAAATCAAATTAGCTGATAAATGCTTGTAAAAGTGAAAAATCAGAGTCATAATCCGAAATTTGCCGTTTTTTTTAACGGCAAAACTTTGCGCAATTTGTTTCCCCTCTCTTCGGAGAGTTCGGAACGTTCCATTTTGCCCCATTCCTCCCTAATATTATTATCCATAGGTATGACAGTGTATTCTACGGGCGCTGAGAGTCTTACATCGATTACAGTCACTAACAGTCGTCTTCTTACTTTCGAGTTGAATAAAAACTACGCGTGCGACTTTTCACGGAATTGTGCTCAATATTTCTAATTAAGTTTATTAAACTACAGTAGTGCGGAACTATTTATACAAACGCGAAAAAAAAAAAATAAAAAAACGCTGACAATGCAAAAATTTATTTTACGATAGAGAGTCAAATAAAAAAATCATAAACATTTGAGAGTTAAATTTTTGCTATGTAGATATAGATAAATGTTATCTCTCGTCAAAAATTTTTTACGACATGGTTTTTTATTGGGAACTCGTAAATAAACTTGTAAGTGGTCGATACTAAACCGATCACTGAAAATCAAAATTCTGCGAACAATATTCTCGACAGACGAAATACCAAAGTTTGATTGACGATAAGAGTGATGAGGGCGCCAGCGGTCCGTATAATAGCCTCCGGAGTTCAGCCGAATGAAACTAATCGAAAGCTTTAACCATCCAATAGTCGAAATGACAGTGCGAATATTGTAAAATGTGTTGATCTGAGGATATAAAGATATAGCGGAAAATTCAAAAATACGAATTCAGTCATTACAGGTGTACAGTCCGTGAAGTCTACGCGCACATTCCAAATACTCAATTAGCCATGCAAGCCATGCAATATATCGATTGTAGTTTAATTGCATGATGTTTAACTGGAATTTCTTGTCGTCTTGTATTATGTAAAGATGTCGCTGCCATCTCTATCTTCAACGTAAGTAATGGCGGTCAATAATAGGGACAGAGAGTCAACTACTGTAAAAAGGATTCAATAATTCGGACAAAGGGTTATTAATTGCTAATAAAAATATCTATATATTCCGTTATCCTATAATTATTCTAAGCTCTGTAATTTTTCTACATTTTCGTTGTCGTTTACGAGCGAATCGCGCAACAGGACAAGAAAAAGTAACAAAACTAAAAAAATAGTTTTTTTTTATCGATATAAAAATTTATCCGCGATCATCTCCGCAACGATGTTATTCATCTCGCATCGTCGGATCGGCGGGATTGAACGATTTAGACGCGAGGGACTTGCGTGCCTCATATATTGCGGGAAACACAATAGTTTTCTGACGCGGGAGTGACCTTTGAAGATGAGAAACCTTTGAGAGAAACGCAACGATAAATTGGGGGTTCTTCGCGCGGGTCAAACGGGAAGTTCGAAGTGATAAGGATGCGCAGAGACAGACAAATGCTGGAAATATCCAACGGTGGAAGAACCCCAAAATGACGTGTTCACCGAGATACGCATTCGTATTCCCATCGAGTCGACGCAATTTTCCTGTTTCTATGACTAAGGATTTTCTTAGCAGACGCGTTCTTCTCCATCGCACAAAACCCTATAAGGAAGAATTCCCGTTTCTAATATTGTCCCCCTCCCCCTTTTCCCAATTATTGACGAACTTTTGCACCTATTATTGACCCACCCACTTACTGCTATTATTTACTCTATTAGCTCTGTTACCGGCTTCTCCTTTGTCCCTAATATTGACCGCCCGCCCTCCTCCTTTATCCCGATTACTAAGCCATCCTATTATTCTAACCCCCTTCGGCGTATTATTGACACCGACCTGTCTGTAATATGCCCTTTGACGCTATTACTGGCACATGTCCGTATTATTGACCCCCCACCCCCTTTCCCTTCATAATGACGCCGCAGGATTCTCGACGCAGCAATAGACGCAGCAAAATCTTTTCATAATATAAAAAGGAATATATCCTCATGTAATATATAGAAAGATGACACCACATTTTTAGTTCCCTGTATTTCGGCTTTTCTCATTTATTTTCATTCCACTCATCGGAGCCCAAAGGGCAACGTCCGTTTGGGAAAATACTTCGGTGTCTCGTCTATCGAAAGAATTCGATAATTTTTCGTAACTTTTCGCTGCTCATCGATGTTTCTTTTTTTTTCGATTTATTTATTATTTTTTAAATTGGTACCGATTTTAAACTCCTACCTGTTTGTTTGCATCACACATAAGTGCTCTGTACGTCGGTTTGTTGAGTGGCTGGATGCCACTTCTTCATTATTCGCGGCTTAAACAACTGTCCGAACGTCGTACGAAACTGTCGAGACATCGAACAGTATAGGATAAAGTTTATAGCACCGTTGAGTAACGCGAGAATATCCATCATATCGCCGAAATTGTGGTAACAATTTCGGAAGAAGCAGTCACCGAGAACTCCCGACAGGAGACCCAGTACACCCTGCGGAATTTCGGTGACGAGAAACAACAAGAGAACGGCGACGAGCATACGCGTCGTCCTGTCAGCCCGCCTCTCCGATTTACTGGGTCGCCGCATTGGCGCACCGTTGCTCGTCGTTGCGCACGGATTGTAACCCCGTAGAACTTGCTTTCTGCCTTTCGCCCTGGGCAAACAGACAATGACATGGAATATATATATACGGTGCACGGGGAAAAGGTTTTTCGAAAAAAAAAAAAAAAAAAAAAGTTCGACGTGTCTCCATTATTCTCGAATCGCGCAATGATTTATTCATGCAATCTGTAAATCCTTCACTACATGCGATTTTTGTTCATTAAAATTCTGTGAAACAGAAAGTCAACGTAAACTGATTCCATTTGCGGCGCTCGAAATAGAGCGAAACGTTGATACCTAAATGAAATGAATCCGACACGCGAAATGAATCCGACATCCAGACACGTCAGACATCGGAAACGCTCCAGATGCTCCAGGCGCTTTACGCATCCCACACACTCCATACGCTTTACACACATTACATACTAAAAACATATACTATGAGATATATTACATATATCAGACATTTTTTTAAAATTGCCATTGTCGCTAACATTTTACGACTGTACTTATGAAACGTCCAATAACCCGAAAAAGTTTTCGATTTTTTTTTGTAACATTTTTTTCTTTTTTCTCGTTATTGCTGCCACATTATTTTCGTTTTATTCGTACGGAGTTTTCTCTACATGAGAGTCAAGAAAAATCCCAGAAGATGTTTCATCGCGGAAAAAAACTTTGGGGGAACAAAAGAACATTGCGAAGGAAGCAACTTGAAAAATTCAATTTTGCCCGAATATCCTTCGCAGGATCATTCTCAGTGAGACACGAGGCGATGTTTCTTTGACATTGAAAAAAAAAAAAAAAAAAAAAAAAAAAAAAAAAAAAAAAAACGCCTCAAAGTGACGATTCTCGTAGGAACGATCAATAATGTATAAAACACTATGGGGAGGGTAGTGAAATATCCTCGGAAATTATTCAGGGCTGCTGCGAAAGAGCAAAGAGAGTGAAAGAAGGGACGAAGCTGAAAGTTTACCAACGTTATTGAGGGCCGCAGGAATAGATATACCAAACGCAACGCCCCTTTTTTTTAACCGTACCGTCTTATTTCGTTGCGACCAGAAACTTCGCGCGTCAGTCGAGTGTGTAAAAGTACGACAAACAAAACGACAGTGATGAAGGAGCTTTCGGGCGAATCTCGTTGACCTCTGTACGACACTTGTGAGAATAATTATTCCGAATCGTTGACTCACCTATATAGCGCTTTGATAAGCCAGCAGCTAATGACCGTCAGGATGAGACAAGGAAGAAGCTTTACCACGACGCCGAGTACCCAGAAATTCAATTGATATAATATCCCTCTGCGTGAATGATTATCCACGTGATACAGGAGCTCCTCGTGACCGTTTTCGTAGACTTTCTGCTCTTTTATCTGAAAACCCGCAACCAAAGTCCGACGATAACGTTAATTACATCTCTAATTCACGCAATACGAGATCGAGATATCGAAAAGCGCAGATATAAAAATTGATGAAAAATCGTAAATTATTATATACATTTGCGGGGTAATTTTTCAAAATTACGAGAATGTTGTGCACAGAAGTCCTTTTTTTTGCTGATCAACAAATATCATTCGTTTGTAATCATTTTGCCGCCAAATTGAGAACGTCGTTTACATTTTATATTTTAATGCATAATGTTTAATTATTAATTTTCTACTCTTCATACTGAGTACAGTACGCGATATACAACAGATATCATCATCTTACAACCGAAATCATGACGTAATCTATTGCGTTGCTTCGAGAACGTGGAAAATGAGTGAAAAATTATTCGACGGCTGCATTTATAGTATTTCGATCAATTAAATTCAATGGCAATTACCAGAAGTCTACTAATAACCGAAGGTCAGTACTCAGCTGACATCGTAAATTTACGCTTCAATAAATTTTGCCGAATTTTCTTGTACCCATTTTCAAAGAATTTTCCGGAACACCGTATCACCCGAAAGGTCATAAATTCTTGAAAAAAAAAATGTCTATTTCCAGAATTATCGGGAATAAGCGGCAAAAAGTAATGTCCGTTCGGGTGAAACGCTGTTCTATAGGCACTTTGAGAGCAACGGACAAACTAGAAAATAAGCAGTCCAATGGAGGAAACATAGAGCGAAGCGCGAGGAGGCGGAGAGGAGCGCGGAGAGGACATAAAAAGGACATAGAGAACATAGAGCTGTGGGGGCTACTCACCCCGAATACGAGATAGCTTGGGGCGCAGGCAATCAGCGGTGCCGAAAAACTGCTCCACAAGGCCAATCTGCACCGAGCGGCTGTACACCAAGAGTGGTTGTACTCGGGAAATCTACGAGTAATAATATACCGTCATAAATGTGTATTGAGGGCGGCGAGATGTTTCTTATTATGCGACTGCGGACTTTTTTTCCATCGTTGCGACGAAAAATAGTATATTAGTCTTTGGGATCGTTGTAGTCCTCGTAGTTTTTGCTGCTTTTCTGAATTTTTTCTTGCGAATCACGTATTCTTGGAAAAATAAGAATGTGAAATATGTTCGCACGTAGCCGTTTTTACGGAAGCGCTTTCCAGCTGTCTTTATCGCTTTTATTTTATGTACTTTTTTCTCTCGTTCTCACGGAAACGATCTTAACCTCACTTTTTTCGAACCTCATAGACGCTTTTGGTTGTAATTCTAAAATTTCCCCCACGCTACGTTATTATTATTTTTATTGCGTTGAAGGGCGGACAATACCCGAAGATTGAGTAGCCAACATATTGCAACCCCTTGGAATTATCTCCTGAAGTTTCGTTTATTCTATACGTTTCTTTTTATACGTATATCTCCCTTTGAGTTATTTCCCGAAAAAACTTATTAGCCGAATTCAATTCGGAATCCAAAGGGCCAATTAATGGATATGGACGGGTGAAGGGTGATAAATAGAAGACTATGGTAATTTTATTATCAGATATTTATAGCCGCGAAGTAGCGAGTTTGCAGACTCCGAAAACCTCTCATAAATATACGCAGTCGACATAAACCCCTTTGCTGTCTATGCGGACATTTTTTTTTTCCTCACGTCTTTGTAAAAAACCGTCAAAGGAACGTCTGGAAACGTCTGAGAATGTCAGAGTCGACGGTGCGTAACTTTGTACCTTCAAGGGCGTCGTCTTTTGCACGTTCTTACGGCGTCGACTCGGGTAACTTTTAAGCTGACGGGAGGCAAAAGGAATCGTTGCAGCGTGTGCTTTTTATTGAGAAACGATAGCATCGCAACGTTGAGTGTACTTAACAATAAAACGGTCGTCAGTACATCTATAATGAACGATGAAACAAGGAAGCCATATATATGTCTTCTGTATACATAAAACCTGTAGGGATATTTTCCTTCACCCCCTTCCCCACCCCCGCTCTCCATTTCTTTAATCCCTTTAAGCGTCGCCGCCTTTTCTCGTCCGCTTTCTTCACAATTTGACTATTTAATTTAAACCACACGCTTTCTGTAAATTTAATAAAAAATTTTTACAAATTATACGAAATATTAAAGTTTTTTTATGTATCACCCTTCGCATGTTTTCAGTTTTTTATAAATGTCATTACGCGGTCTTAAACCTTTTTAGCAAACAACTCAAAGGATGATGAACATTCTGTGAAACGCAATTTCGCGTTTTCGAAGCGCATTTCGCATTGCGAAAGAAATATTTTTAATATCGGAATTTTTGAAATTGAGAAAAAAATTTGGGATTTTTACGGAAATTTTTGGAAAATAAAAAATTCTTCGTATATTAATATAGGAAATGTCTCTTCGGCAAAACATCGATATTTGATACGTTCTCGGCATGGTAAATTACATTCGTCCACTCGGACACACGACCCCTCGTATTTGTTCTGACGACAAAATACCGGTCCTTCGGATCATTTCAGAAATAACGATTTACTATACCGAACTTCGGGCGTTTCTGGTGCACTTTCTTGGCAGGGTAGGCAATGCTGAAAAAAGCTATGGCACGCCATGCTTAGGTTGCTTCGGAACTCAACCGGAAACTGGTATGCCATAGCCTCGACATCGCGAACACACACGCGTCACCGTTGCCTATTTTGTGATCGTATACTTTCTGCGTTCAGCGTGAATTGATGGTTCGTGAAAAATGAAAGGCATTCCGGTGCGAATGCCGTTCGACAAATGCTTCGAACCAAAATTATTCTCGGTTGGTTGCAATAAATCATCGAGTTAATGTAGATATCGAGGATGGCGTGAAAAATGGCACGTAAATGTTGTCGATTTATCGACAGTACGGAATCTACGGACTTACGTTAGTTTTACCCTTCAACCGGCGCATCACTTTAAATTACACGATTGCCATTTATTTGTCTTGCGAAAGCAAGCTTGTCGTGTGTTTGCCTTTGCCGTTTGTTAACAGTGTCCACACGTTTCCTCTTGGGTTCGCCGCAACTCCCTGGTCATTCGTGATCGTCGCCCGACATCCTGGTAAATCTTTGATATATCCTTTACCTTTGGTATATTCTCTTTGCCACATGGATATTCTGTATTTATCTTCGTTATTGCCAATCTTGCTGAGTCGTCAAAATGGAAAGACTCCAAAGATCGTAAAATTATATTCTCGAAAATTTGTATCGATCTATTTTCTCGTTTCTGGGAGACGAAATTCGAAACGTTGGAAAGGAAGAAATTCGGTATTTATAATTGGATTTCATATTAGTATTCGTAATGATTTTCTTTGCTTCAAATTTTCGCGTTTTTTGAATCGTTATGATCAATAAGAATCAATATATTGATGGCACTTGAAGATGCAAATTATGAGCGGTTTAGATAAAATTTAGGATGCGCGTCGAGTGACGACCAACGATCGATTGGTATCAAATTTACCCTCAATCGGTAAACTGACGCAAAAGTCAAGCATACTTCACTTTTTTTGCAAAATTTTGATCCTTTATCAAGAAAGCATTGCATTGAAATCAATATTTTGATGGGTTGGCATCGACGGTATTTAAAATACGTAAGTCACCATGTAGAAAAATGTCCTCCCGTAAAAGAACATTAAAGAGCAGTTTAACTTTCCGCAATACTTTTGAAATCGGAAACAATAAAATTTTTTGGAAAATCCGCTACAACAATAAGTCCTGAATGGGGGAAATGGGAGAAAGTACCGAACATGAATTTCTCCGCAAATGAATAATTGAGATTTTCAGTTCTTACTGTTTTTTATTCCGTAGGATCGTTGACCTAAGGTTGCCGTTTTTTTCTGTTCGCTGTTAATATCGCTGTTGGTTACAAATAAATTTCGAAGTTTGCCTGAGGGGGCATATTAAAAAATAAATTTGTTTGCGGAAATAAGTCTTACGGGTCGACGTATCCCGGTACCCATCTTCGCGGAAGTGCCGTAAAAAGCGTCTAATAAAATCGGTAATTATGATGAAATATGTATTTTTTAGTTACTGGAGAATTGTGTAGCTTTTTGTCGGTGGCAGATGGAGGGGGCTAACAGCCGATAAGCACTGAAGGTCTTTTAATTGGACGACTTATACACAGAGCAGTTAGCAGACCGCATTTTCCGCTCAACTGTCGTTGAATAAAGATCGTTAATTATCGTATTCTCGTACTTTATTCATCACCATTTTTGCCGACAAAACACGCGACAAATTCGTCAGGTAAGCTGATTAATTCACTAACTTAATTACGGTAGCATTCTTTGTCAATTAAAACCAAATACCTGTTAAATGGGGCATTCGCATAACAGTTTCCTCGTATTTTTCATTTATTAACAAAATCTCTTATCCGAGAAAGTGAAAAGAATCGTTGAAGGCTCTTTCTCACAGAAGAACCCGGAAAAAAGAACTTATTTACACAGTAAATATAGACTTTGTATATAGACTACAGAGCAACAGAGCAACGTGCTGCAGGCATTTTTTTTATGTTGAGAAAAAAGTAAAAAAAAAAAAAATAGGAATGTACAATTCAATTCGCATTTTCAAATTTTAACGCATTTGTTTTTCACGTTCTATATAAAATTCATTGATTTTATCGAATTTCTTTTAATCATTCGACTATTTTCTTATATTATTTTTTTTTTTTCTTTTTTATAATTTTATTTTAAATTTGTTCAATTCTTTCTATTTCTAACACTCATTGTCAACAAAATGAAATTTGTAACAAATATTTCAAGTTTCTGAAAAAAAAAAAACACATTTTGAACCATAATGACGTCTTTCGTAAAATAAAAAACTAATTACCGCGGCATTTCGAGACATCAAGTTAAAATTTCGCAAAAGTGGAACCAATTTATGTAACCCATGGGAACGGGATGTTTGGCATTGAGATCGGCGGAATTCGATACAGCGGTTCGCATTTTACGATTTTTTGAATTTCTCCAGTAATTGACATGTCGACGAAACAAAAGTCTGTTCATCGTATTAATCTGGTAAACCGCGTAAAGCGCGAGACAAATAAACAATGTATTGGTGAATTCAAAAAGCGCTTCGTGATGTCGTATAACAAAGCCGTCTGTTTCCAGTTTCGCTTCGACGTCTCTATTGTTCATTTTTACTCGGAGCTTTGCTACTTTTTTGATTAACAACTGGCGTATTAATCAGACAAATCTATCAGAATCTATAAACGTTTGAGCGTTTCGGATTTTTTTACGATATAATTATATCGGATCGCAATATATTACCAATAAATACAAAATTTAGCTCCCGATGGCCGTCATGTTTCAGGAATCCATTTTACGCGATGTCACACTTCGCGAACCCATGTTATCTCCGTAATCTATTTTGCTCCTCGCGAACTACAGCCCGAGACAGTCATGCGAAAATAATAATGATCGGCGTTGTAATACAAGTTTTCCTTAAACTTAACGTGGGTTTTCCCTATCACTGTTATACAGAAACAAGCGGAGGGTAAAATCATCGATTGGCCGTTCGTCTGTTATCCCACTTAATTATAGCTTCCGTCTCAATGGGTTTCAGTCTGATATGATAATCGTTACTACTTTCCTCATTCGCATAAAAAAAGTGGAATGTTTCGGTGTCGCGTCACATTTCAACAACTTTATTATGATCGATGACTGAGAATCAAAAGGGCGTAAAACTATTTTTTACGTATACATCTTACGGAATAGTATTTGTTATATACTCTGTATATTGATTATATGTACCCAATTCTGTATATCATTCTTATATAATTTGTCGTATTCATTTTTTTCATCTTAGTATAGACCTGTATTACCTTTTGTGATCATTTTTTAAGTGATTTAAAAACATTGGTAGAAATATTTGTATTCATATATCTATATAAATGTAAAGTGAAATGCCAGTCATCTAAGTCTGTGAGGGTATAACTTATGGAGAGACTTACGTGAATACAGACGAACATACATATGAAACTACGTATTTCATTTTATACATAGGGGAGAATGGGGCAAAATGGACCAAGCAAAATTAAATTCGATACGGACGCAAAAGGGTTGCAGCAAAATTGAAACTTAAATTTTCATGAAACTCAATACTCAACAAAATCGTATTATGTCGGGTTGTAAACGAAGTTTCGTTAGTAGATCAACAAGCCTCGATGATGAAAATTTTGCATTTTTAAAAAGTGGTCCATTTTGCCCCCGAACTGTATTTTCTTTCAGTATTAGCAAAGTATTTAATTTGTATTATTTATTTTCAGAATGAATTTCGGTATATCAAAACTTCTCTTCTTTATCGTCGTCGCGTTGACGATTTTTGCTGCTACTGCGCATGGATGCGTACATCGCGGTGATCAAGTTAGTGTTATTAATTACCTGTATTTACGCAACATTTTCCTTCCAGTCGGGCACTACCCTCACATTATCACTTAGTTCCTTTTTTTTAATTAAAATAAATATCTGTTGCTATGGCATGTAATTTTATTATTTTCGATTTACCGGGAAGAAAACTTCATTACCGACTGAATTCAATTACGTGTAATTCTCAATTTCTATTCTCATGTTCAGTGCGGCTACGAGGGTACGCGTTACTGCTGCAGTCCTTACAAGTGCAGGAGAGCTGAAAGCGGAAGTGGAAGAGTATGTCGCTAATGGAGCCGATATCCGTGATACCTTCCGGTGACATCTTTTATATACGGAAAAAAATGAAATACAATACTCGTGTCTGATAGTGTGCGATTTGTATCGATTGTCAGTACATCATACGAGACTAATTAAAAAATAGTGAAAAAATACATCGAAAAGTTGTTTTATTCGTTGTCGTATCCGGTCGGAGGAAACCCGGCGAACGCGATATCTGCTTTTGTCAACAAGCCGTGAAAAAACATTTTTAATAAGAAAAATACACAACAACAACAACAGCTTTCGAAAAAAAGAAAAATCGAAATAAATAACCCGATATTCTAACCTATAATTTAGTTTCTGTAAGATTAATGATCAAAAAAGATATAGTAATATAATAAGTGGTCGTATATGTTAAAAAAAACTTCGTAAAAAGTCTGTCTCGTAAAACGAGAATCCGCGGCTGCCATTGACGAAATAGATCACGATGGACGATGAACGGATGCTGGCATCGGGTTCTTCAGATCATATATCTCAATTCAGGGTCGGTGTTCACTCGAGCGAAACGCGATTCCCGCCACGTAGACGGTTCGCATTATTCGACAAAAGACATACCGTTTCTGTCGATGTCCTTATTGATGGAACGCGAAGGTTAAAAGCTACGAACAATACGTAACGTAATGCCGTACGAAAAATAAAAGACAAAGAGAAATAGGAACTGAGGAAAAAGATATTGATTTGAATAACTATTAATAACAGAAGTTGCAAGAGGAGACAAAAAAATTCCAATAAATTTATACATATATACAATACGGTTACGAGTCTTGTTGACACGCGTTTCCAACCCCCTGAAACAGACGTTATGTCTGTAATATTTCCCCGACGTATCAAAATTCGGATTACATCGATTATTATCTTTAATATCAACATCAGGTGCAACAGCTGTACCAGCAGCACATATTGACATTTCCTAATAAAAAAAAGAGAACCAAACAGCGGATTGATTATAGTACAATGGTTCGTAGATAAACATTGGTCGCGACAGTAAAACCGATATTTCGTCAAGCACTTGGGGATTTGGTGATTTTGATTGAGAAAACCAACCTTCCGGGAAATTGTGTTCATTCCGAAGTAATTACCAAATTTGTAGGTCATGGCGGAGATGTAGGGGCTGTAGTGCCCGGGGTAGGGGAGGGTTGGGGGGTGTTTGAGACACATTCATGAAGGGACTGTCGGCGTTAGATGGGATTTAAGACACATGGAGTGATTGCAGGCATATGAGAAGGTGACAGACATATAAGAGGATTGCGGGGATATATGGGGATTGCAGACACGTGTTGCTAAGACTCGTAAGGGGTTGATACATAGAAGGATAGGTATATAGACGGCTAGATACTAACTCACGGTGTCAATTAATGAGGTATTCATGACTCGATGACCTGTTATATATATATGCCTTCGGGTCGGGTTTATCAATTTTACGGTTATCAATCTTTTACAATATATCTATTACAGAATTTAGGGGTTGCGCGCTCGCGTTCAATGGACTATAAATACCTGAAATTAACATGAGCATTTTTGATGATTGGTATCGGGAGTATTAAATCATTTTTGCCCCCACCCTGTCAGGTCTATACTATTTAAGACCCTTTGATGGGCTCAGGGGTGGATTATTCCTCGTGTCTCCTCCCCCTCCCCCACCCCTTCAACGCTGGATGATTACATGTACCCCTCACAAGCCATCCTCCAGCTTTAGCTCATTTCGTTTTCTGAAGAAAGAAAGAAACGTAAAATAACTCCTCCCTTAGGAGGATTTCCCTCCCGCCTCCCTTAGGGGTGTCTCTTTAACTAGCAAGGTAATTATAACAACCCAATTAATATATATGACACTCCCTACTTCGCTAACTTGATCAGGGTGTGCCGTTGGATTTTACCAAAATATTCAGCAACTTTAGGGGGTGAAACGTGCAACAAACGCGATATCCCATTCAAGGTATATCGTGGACTCAGGAGTTGAATTTTGGTACTATCCGAGGCTACAACAACACGGAGGGTAATGTTTGTTGGCTGCGCTAAACACACTCCGTACAATCGATGCTGGACGCCCACGTTTTGCGTTCAAATGTCGTATACACCAATGGCTTCGCAAAATTTGATACGGAAATGAGGTTGTCAACGACAACGCTGATTTAGGGGTTGCGATATGATATTATTGACTGAATAAATGATTTATGGTTTTTTATGGTTCAATTGTGGATTTACGGTTGAATTATGGAGATCTACGAGTATCAGACGACAGTCTGATGGTTAATCTTAAGCTGGCAAGGTTATCGATATGCAGCGTATCAAGGATCATGTTTATGAATGAGGATAGCACTGGAATGCTGTGTAACATACTTCGACACGAAATACATGCCATTCCAGACACCCCCTTTGAAATGGCAGTACGCTCCGCAGTAGTTCCCGCAAACTCCCACCAACGTTAAATCGAACTCTTACAAATGAATACAGTCGAAGCTCCGTATTCTTAACTCCTCTTAACTTAACCTCTCCCTTATTTTAACTCGTCACCATGGTAACCATTTCCTTATGACCTCTACTCGCAGTAACTGATCAAGAGAAGGGACAACAGGGGAAATACAGAACCGGAAGTGTGTCCGGTTCCATCGAGTTAAGAGGACGAGGTACAGACTCAGTCGGTAACAAATCGCCTTCCCTCTTTTCTCCGAAATGGTTGCTCTGATGACGAAAAGCAAATTAGGTGTTTGTAGTCATTAGATAGACGCATGAAAACCTACTTTGCTTTTGGTCGTCAGAGCAACCATTTCGGAGAAAATATGGAGGGCGAGTTGTTACCATCGGAGCATCTCTCATTGCCGTGCCACTTTCTTTTAAGAATACGGAGCTTACACTGTACTATGTTTTCACGTCAATGGTAGAAGTGACGATATATAAAGGAAAAATCGTATACTATGTATAGAACTCACCTGATTGCTATGTACCTCCAGACGGCGAGCGTCAACGTAAGGGCGATGCTGATGGTGTGTAGCAATTGCGTAAAGTGCATGTGAAATAAAATGAAGACGGCCCAACCGTACGGAAACATTTGACTCTCCGGGAGTATTAAGTATCTGTACACTGCAAATGGTATGTACTCAACCATAACGAGCATGTCGGCGGTCGCGAGACCGGTTAGTATTCTGTTGATGGGCGCGATCACCATGTCCTTTCTCGTGAGTACAACGATATTAAGAACGTTTGCTACTGTCCCAAAGATGCAGACCATTAAAGCCACGTAGCCATGATAGTGTCTGTAAGATAACGCGAATTCCCGTATCGGTCCGCTGCAGTAACACAACGCGGGAGAACCGTTTACATTGGTGGCGCTGTAGTTGTTCATGTAGTCGAGATCCTCCTCGGTGATGTTAAGCTTATCCAAGATGTGGGTGTAGTTTTTTAGACGCTGCATGGTCACACCGATGCGCAGTATCGAGCGTAGCTGAAGTAGCGAAGCGTTAAAGCTGTTGTCCGATCGACCTACCGATGTACTCTCTTCTATGTAATTTAGCATGTCACATTTTTTTTCGTTGTTGACAAACGCCCGTAATCTTTCCCGCAAACGCTTGTGATTTAGTCGTGAAGGAAACGACGAGCTTATTGTAGATCGTTAGTTTCGTCATTGTCCATCGCGTACGATGTTTAAAGATCGACCATTTTCCTCTTTAAGAAAATTGTCCGTAGCGCTGCATCCGCGGAGGCTGTATAATGCATCGTGTAAGATTCAGGTGGTCTCTATCATTTTTTTTTTGTTGAATGAATCCTATGGAGCGGATTTCTTCGACACAAAAGACACTGTAGGCAGGTGGCTTTTAGCCAGCAGCATTATATCCTTACAACCTTCAGCCTTATATCCTTACAACCTTCGGCCGCATAGCCTTATATCCTTACAACCTTCAGGCGCGCAGCTTGACATCCTTACAATCTGCAGCTATAAAGCCTTATATCCTAACAGCCTTCAGCTCTACAGCCTTAAATATTGTTAACCCTTAAGCCTCGAAGCTTTCGCCTTTAGTATTTAATTTTATTCTTCTGCCATTAGCATTGAGCGTTGAAGCTTCAGCTTTGCATTCTTAAGCCTAAATATGGTATTTAGCTTCAGAATTTAGAATTTTGAAGCCTTACAGCGCGGAACATTTGACTTTTTAGTCAAAAGCCTTCAATATTTCCCTTTAAGCCATTTAATTTTTAACCTGTGGCTTTGTCCTTCAATTTTTTAGCGTTTAGCACTCAATCTGCGGCCGTTTTACTAGAAGACATAAATAACCCGAACGGCGATTTTACATCGCATTTTATGATATTTCACCCTTAACCTCGCGGATGACGGTCACCGGGAAATAGTAGTTACTATCTTTTCTGTGGAAGATTGTCTTCTACCCTTGTGGATCTTAGCTTACGAATCTTTTGATTCGTCTTTCTTTAGAAGTTCGTGTCTCCGTTCCTTTTCTCAGCGGAACACAAAGACGCTTGGGTCGCAACAAGACGATTGTCTGTACTTCTCCCGGCGATGGCTTCGAAACGACGACGAACATTCTTCGTTCTCATTTTTTGCTTCGCGTTGCACGATAATGGCGGAAGGATGGATACTCGATGCCGAATCTACTTAACCTTTCGCGCAAACCGCAATGCCTCGCTGTCGTTATTATGTATAAGATTCATACGATCGTCACAGGGGAATCCCCGGTATTATTAAAATGAATTTTCTCACAAATCACTTCTGTCCCGAGTCTCTTCCATTGTATTTTTTTTTTAATATCCTATTCAGTTATTCATCATCAAGTAAAGTAGTTTATTATTATTCATGATTTTCAAAGCTCCGCTCACGTCAAGATATCGATGCGTCGTCGCACCGGATGTTTGCATTCTATCTAATATTCGATGAGAATGAAATATGACTGTGGTTATCCCCAGATTCCGCGATATTTCCGCTATCGATTGATACGCGAGCGATAGCTACGTCAATGGTGAAGACCGCGGATATCCCGCTTTATCGCGACTATCAACCGTTCTCTTGTCTTTCCTCTCGTGTTTAACAGTGCGACGATTACTCAATATTAATTCGTGACTTCGAGACATTCACTGATTGATGTTGTTAATTCCTTGCCGCCGGCTGATTGCACAATACGACGAAGTTTCGGGAGCGCTGCTCTTGTTCTCGAAATACTAATGTTTCTCCGACTCAATGTCGATGTTTCGGTGACAAAGTTGCCGGAACTCTCGATCTTCTCGTAATGTAATCTATTCCTCCTTCCAACTACCGTCGCTTCTAACACTGACATACGATCTCTATTTCGATATTCGATTATCAATGATTACTTCTTCCATCGGAATTAAACTCGTTGTTGATGCAGAATAAATCGTTCGGTTGTCAGAGTTGTGGATAAGAAGTATGAAGCTTCCGCGCGTATATTCGAGTTCTATTTCGCGCTCCTTTCATCTGTTGCTGGTACTGCCCCTGCCGACGACGCTGAATAAATAGTCGCCGCTTCGATATATTCGCCTCGCTCGCGCACGAGGGAAATTTACCTTCTGGCTTTTGCAAATCGTGCTTTCAAGATTCGGCGGTATACGCGCGCGATAAAGATGCTTGGCGACTCTGCTCTTGGCAAGAATTCACGCGAATCGTTTCGTAATTTAACGCTCGGAAAGTGTTGGAGACTTTAATAAATTCGAGGACGCTTTACGACGACGAAAGGATTTTCGATTTACCTTCCCGTCGGATTTCCATCGAAGTCAACTCTGAGTGACATCCGGTCCCTGCTCCCGGACTCCTGAAAGTAATTATGGTTGTTGTTGTTTTTTTTTTTTTTTTTATTTTTTTTATATTGATACATTTTTGTGGGGGCGACACATTTCTCGGAAAATCTTTTACCCGAATAAAATGCAAAATCCTGGCAAAATTAAAATAAATTAAAATGAAATATTGCGGCAGAATTAGATTTTATTTCGGGTACAGATAATTTTTAATGCCGATAAAGCACTTTTTTTCTTTAGGTTGTGGCAGTGATTTTGGTAGAGTTGTTTAGAAAAGCGTACATACGGCCACCGGAACACATGTATTGCATTTTTACTCTTTTAAATAAATCTGCTTTCACGGCATTTTTAATTACTTTACCGCGTAACGATTCTACCGAAAACCGTTTCCACCATATTATACGTTTACCAAAAAATCTCTTTCGCAGTATATATGAAGATTTTAATTAGTGTCATTTGCTCACAACTCGCTTCGAATATAGTCGTTGCGAAAAATCTTTATCGACACGAAATAAAAAAAAATAAAAAAATTCGCCGGAATTGTAATGAATTAAAATAAAGCATTGCGATAGTTTTATTTTCATTATATTTTTAAGCCAATAACGTAGAATAGCGACAACTTTGATGGTTTGTTTCTTCGCAGACACATCGTTTTTTCAAATTTAACCGTAAAACATCGATACGTAAGATTAGGTCACGTAGAAGTTTTAAGACACAAACATTTTTCATCCCCCGGGAACCCTCAGAAATCTCCCAGAAGTCTCTTCAACGCGACGCTCCTGGAGTTAACCAAATGTTTCGCTATCATCATCAAATTTCGAACAACTCGTCACCTGTCGCCCGAATGTGCTACATATTCGTAAACGGCTCGCGTTACAACGAGGCTTCGTCAGCCACGCCCCGTTTATGGCTGATAGCATCAATATTAATTACGGCGTCGCTGTCTCCGAGGGAACATGTTATAGTCGCGCACCCAAAATCGACTTCGCCGATAAAGCATTATTAAAAAAGTGCGGAACAACGGCTATAGTGGCATACAAAATCGTGAAGAACGGCATGATTAATCTTGGAAAAACTTCGGGGGTTGCGATGTATGGCTAATGTTATGCTTTGGTACTTACGGTATTCACCTATAAACCGACCGCTACGCTATAGTCATAATCTGTCTATATTTAGAGATAGAAATAGATAGAAATTTATCTTTCCGGCAGTTTATTATTATTCTCTGTTACGTTATCTACACTAAGATGATTTATCCATCTAGCAATCGATCTATTTCGGCGCTACGATCGCTTTTCAGTTGTCGGAACAATGGAACAACACACCGTTCATTATTTTTTCATTGCAGTTGTATACTGAATGTAATGTATCAGTTTATGCGTAAGAACGTCTACTATCAGTTCATTAAATGCCCTTAACATTAGCTTCGTGGATTCGCGTAACGCGTATTCTTCGGCCAATCATTTTCGTCTATAAAAAAAATTCCCCGGAAAGGCATTGAATGGATTTTTCTAAAGGGTTTTTTTTTTGATGATTACGGGGTTATAAAAAACGTGAATAAGGGATGATAACCCTTGAATTTTTTTGGCTCATATTTGAAATTGGATGGGCTCCGTGAAAAATGATGCAAATTCGATCGCTTCCGCAATTTTTTTTTATCGCAGTTTGCAAAGCCTCTGTATGAGGAAATCAGCGAAGCGATTTTCGCGTTTTCCTTGTTTTGTAAAAGATGATGAAAAGAAAATTAAGTACTGATGTTCAAATTTAATTTGTATTTTTTTTTATGGTCCAAGCACATCGCAAATACGCCTCAAAAAAATTTCAAGGGCTATCGTACCAAATAGGCACTTTTGATAAAATAAAAATCGTAAAAAAAAAAAAAAACATCGCCAATAATGGGTCATTATCGTTATGAAATGTACATTTCGTTGAAATTCGATAGGAACAATATGTATTGCCCTCTCAATAGTTGCGCGCATTCGTATATCCGCTTACATTCTAAATACGATTTTTCGATGTTAAATGACTCCATTCAATTACTGCTAATGGTATACAATAGAATTTTTTTTACGGTAAATAATGAGAAACTTATCTAAAAGATTATCCATTTTCCCGGTTAGCTATTCATCCCTTATTTTTATTTTATAATATTTCATTTTCCCGGTCTCATGTAGAGAGTGTATTCCTATTATAACCTCCTTTCCGCGCGGTCATAGGGGAGAACGGGATAATGGCGAACAGCAGTTAATCCCGAATACCCTTATTACAAATGATCTAAAGAAGATATCATCAAAAAGGGTCTCTTCACCCTTTTAAAAACTTTTCATCCGTCTCAAAGCGATGTAATTGAGCTTTTTAATTGCTTTTTAAAAAATTTATTTTCTTCTCCTTTCTCGTGGGATGACGATGTACTTTCGGTATTTTAAAGACCCCAAATAAGGTATCCGTAACATTGAAGCGAAGATAAATTGATAAACTCATAATCAATGCCAGAACGGAGTACCGAGAGTCCCTCTTTACAATAGCGTCTGTGTATCGCGCGAAAACATCGTATGTAGACTGGAGGTACACGTGTGGAAATTCACAAATATACGCGGCAAACTCCGTCAACGCCTAACATAGAGGAGTCGAGGGATCCTGAGCCTTCGAATCAGTGGATATTATGCGATGGATAAACATCGCTGAATTCACGTACTCTCTCTGAACGAACGTGTTTATTGCTTCGCGTACAAGCGGCCTGAATCAACACGACATATGGACGCGCAACGATAGCACGAAAGGCAATCGAAGGGGCTCCTCACGTGCGTTGTACACATTTATTGATTGCTCCCCTCGCTGTTCGCGATAAATTATGTGCATAGCTTCGGATATGACCAATGTAAAAATATATCGTTTCATTAAGAGCCGAGAGGCGAGTGACGATTAGCAAATACAACAAGTATATTTGAAGTAAATACAGATGATCGACGAAATATTTTACTTCCGGCATATCGGAGTGCAAGCGCTGCGGTCGAGTCTTCCGATGAAAAAAAAAAAAAGTTTTTTCAATTAGCGGAGACTATGAAAATGGACTGTTGGGATAAGAAGGGACAGGTAAACGTTGCGTCAATACGGGGAAAAGTGGACTACCGGAAATTAAAAAAGAATCGAGCTATCGAAACGAGTAGTAGTAGACGCGCGGGTAAAATGAGTTCTAGAAAAACGACTTGTGGCAATTATCGTAAAAAAAATAAAAAATAAAAAACATCGGCCGGATATTGAAACGGTCTGAGTAATCTTGAAATTTCGAAAAATCGATGTTTTTATTGTATAGTTTTATAGTCCATCGTCTTAATTTGATAATTTGCAGCAATGAAATTTACAAAAATTAAAAAAATTACGACGATTTTTGTGACAAGTCCGATCGTCCACTTCGCTACTGCGCACCACCTTCCTGCGCAGCACTGCTCTTTTTTCTTTTGCGTCTTTATTGAAATAATGTTTTAAGAGACGCTGTAAGGCGTATTTCGAAATCAATTCGTTCGATTAACTTCAAATTCAGACAGAGGAAGAGAAGGAAAATCGTCCTTCTGAGAACAATTCATTTTTCATAAAAGTTCGCGTTCCTCGATATTTTTACGTATATATGTAAATTCCAAATAGTCCTGTTAAATATAAATTAATGTTTTGCCACTTGAACGATTCATTGCCCTGATTTAAGGGGGTGGAATATCCGCTCGAGTTCACCATTTCATTGCGAATCGTTGCGTAATCTCCACTTCTGATATAATTCTCTTGGAAGTCTCCGCGGCTTCGTATCATGTATAATATTCACGATTCACTACGTATTGTCAAAAGGCACCTACGGCATCCCCACGTCGATCTAACGTCGTTTGACAACTCGAGAAGACTCGATTGCCACGAAGTTTGGAATGGTTCCTTAACCTCCCTATCGACTATTCCGTTTTTAACATCGTGTAGAATTTTGAGCTTTGATCAAACATCGATAAAAAAAAAATTAATCTTGTTTTCAAGACGTTACCAACACGTCAGATCCTATATCGTAATATACATCGAAAAAAAAAAAAAAAAAAAAATCTGATAATAAAAATGCTACCATCTTATTGCAGTCATATTTTCGTGCTGAATGAATGATTCTCGTCTTTATCACAATTTCGATAAATCCTTCGTAATTTTTTTTGCACCAATAGAAAGAGCGCACAACCCGACAGTTACATTACGTTTTAAGATTTTTTTTATCGGTCTAATAAATTTTTATTCATGTTGATTTATCTACCGGGCAAACTCATCGCGGAAGATGCCGTGCGGCAGTTCGCTTCGCCCTCTATCCTCGTTGTATTTTATTCCGTTTGCGTACACTCGTGTAATGATTCTATTTCTCGTAAAAAGCAGATAAGTCGTTGGCTACACAGCGCTCATAAATTGCAGACACCATTGCAGCATTGATTTTTTTTCCGTTGTGCACGTGGCATAGTGTTGCACCGTATGCGAAACGCTCGAGAGAATACATTCCCCTGTGTGACCCTCCGACACCTTATCGTCACTCCCGGGAATAAACGTAATATTTCTCTGGGAAGTGTGACTACTAAACTTGTTTCGCTGATAGCGCATGTTTCGTCTAAAACTCTGTAGCAGCGATGTACCTACATACGCGCTGTGAGGCTGCAACCTTTGCCACAGAAACAAATTGATTCATACTGTCCAGAGACGTCGCATAAGATATATACAGACGAAGATCGACGAGACGGACGAAATAAAAAGGAAGACAGTACGGCTTCCGGTACTACAGAATAAGTTTACCACAATCTTAGAATCCCTCCTCACAGAAATAACAGGTTTTCCATGATAAAGTTGTGTACAAAGGATCGGTTTACTTTGTGAAAACTGAACTCCGCCACGAATTTTCCGCTACATTGAAGCCCGTGTCACATATCGACCGGTCGATAAATAATTCAAAACAGCCGTTTTATATGGACAACAGTAATTTATTCATAATAGTGTGTAGACTGTTTATAGAATGAAAAAAAGATCGAAGGGAATATTATAGAATTCCTATGGATTCCCGGAACGAAAGATTTAGGTAACGCAAACGGTAAAACAGAAAAAAAGGTAAACAAAGGATGAGATGCGTTGCATAAGAACGTCCGTCTTCAACGGAAGTTGTGTAGACTTTGCTGATTGTTTGTTGAATTCAGGATTGACGTATAACAAACGTTCGGAGAGTTACGACAAAAATATTGGGAGACTGAGAACAGTATTCGCGGAACCTTTCAAAGCGAGCGGACGTCTACATCTTATCCATTGTCGCAGAAGCAATAGGTCTGTGCGACGGTTTTCGCGTCGATCTTCTACTCTAAGTCCTTGTCGTCTCTTTTACTACTTCGTCGCCGGAATGATATTATGTCACGAATTGTAGCGACAATAGTTTTCTTTTTAAGGAAGATTTTCTCGACAAAGCCGCCGCCAGAGGCGCTCTCATTGTTGGCGAATGAAGTGGCGACGAGGCAATATATACGATGTATGTTAGCTTCGACTCACACCTACGGACCTTTTTTTTTTTTTTCTTGACACAATGAGACACTTATTTACGCTTTTCGCATAGTTTTTTTTATTGAGGCGTTTTTTTGGTCACAAATGGCACCTGATAATAATCAATGGGACCACAATGAAAATTAATGACAATAATGGTAACAGACTTTTTACCATTCGGGTTATAGTGATATTTCGCTGTAAATATGTGGAAAGTTTCAAATGGTATATTTAGTATTTCCGTTTGGTACCAATGGGTGACCAATTGCGAGTTACTGGGCATTTTTAGTGGTATTTTGTTCCGTCAGTTGTTAATGTCGTATTAGGCATTGCTGGGGACATTTAAATGGTACTTTCGAACGAGAACGAGATTTCAAGTGGTATTTTTTTGTTCTATTTATTGCTACCGGAAGTCCAATAGAACATTACTGGGTCAACTAAAATGGTACCTTTACCGATCGGAGTAAATGGCAACTGAATAAAAGGTAAGCGCAAAGAGAAAATTTAATGGCAGGTCTAACGATTTACTGTGCATATAGTCGTTTGTCGTATAATTCGTAGTTAATAATTCAAAAAATACATAATTCTGTTTGACGGAAAGTGGTAAACCACTTTTAGGGAAATGGTATCCGATAGTGGAGAACGAATCAAAATTAGCCGACTAAAGAATATAGTCGCGATGTTATGCTTTCAGAGGCATACGCTCGCCGCTAAAATGGACTCTGCAGCGTATCTCTTGAATAAAAAAAATTTCATTATTCCGGCTTTTTTGCTTGTCGAGTTAAAGCTTCGTGCCGAACAGGAATTACCACGAGGCATATATGGCACTGAGTTTGGCGAAAATCGATACGGCGGTTTGCATTTCACGACATTTTTCGACGTTAAGGTAAAAAAAAAATCACCATCGAGTCGATGTGGTAAACCTCGTTAACCAATTGACAGACAAATAAAATGTTAGCAATTTTAAAAACCACCTGTTGACGTTGTGTAATAAAGTAACAAAGTCACATCTATTTTTTTTTGCGTGGTCCTCGATGATCCACCGAATAATTTATTTTCTCGTTCATTTATTCAAATTTGTCATCAAATTATTAATGTATTTCGGATCTACCAGAATGCATGCTACAAGTGTAGATATTTACGATGTTTTTATGATAGCATCGGACAGAACATTTGGCTCCACAAGGACATTATGTTCCGAGAACCCATTTCAATTCAGTGTCGACTTTTACTTCGTAATAAATTCTGTACTTTTTCACTCTTCAAAGTACTTTTAAAGTAACAAGTACTTTCCGGCAGTGCAGCAAAGCCCTTTGATCAAGAAATTCTAACCTTTCGTGTATTCCCACTGATCAATAATTCGCTACTTATTACGCTTTCAGCTCGATGTTTGACTCGGAAATTTGCCGCGGAAGAAAAATATTGATTTTCCGTGAAATTAAAACGAATTCAACGTCTAATAAAGTTTAAAATGTTCGATCGATTCTTTCCGCGTTTCTCCAGAAGTTCGCGCCGCGATCTGTAGGCAACACTCCGAGAAGAGTACTTAGATGTCTACTTTATGTGCAGAAATATCTTAGAGAGGTGTTCGGCGGTCCATAGTTACGCGCAGCGCGTGTGAATTCTTCTGTTGGCTTTCTTCATTGTTGTAGACTTCAACAAAGCACTCCGGAAAGTCGGGGGATGTAATACGTACTCACTGTCCCACTGATAATATTTTACTTGCGGATCTCCGATGGTATCACGTGGAAGTCGTAACAACGGTAGCATCCCGTTGAGATATGTGACCTGCTGCGCAACACCAGGTGCCCATCGGCTTATCTCGGAATGTCGACCCGTTTCTGACTTATTGTTGGTGCTTATCTCAAGACAGGTCGAACAGCAGGTAGGGACCTTTCATGAAAGACCAGCCGAGGGAACAACCTGAATTAATGTCCGCTTCCGTAATTCCTGGTGTTCGGCGCAAACACCGTTGACGACGTACGACGCGAAATAAGTCGGAAAGATTGCGTCTAAATAGACTACTAAGGCAACTGGGGGCCGGGAAAATGTGACGTACGTATGGGGCAAAATGGGCAATTTTCAAATTTTTTTGAATACCAAATTATTGAGGCAACGAGTAGCGGTTGAGAGGAAATTTCTCGAAAGCATAATTCCCCGATAATTGGGTTGCAAGTAATTGCACCACGTGAGCGCTGCGGTCACAGCTCTCGCCCGTTAGCGCTATCACCGCAACGTCTAAAACAGCTGGTAGAAGATCGATAGAGTTGTTTTTTTTTTTTTTTTAATTTTTATTTTCCGGAAAGTATACATTTGAAAATTTTTTTTGCGAATAGTTTTTCGGGAAATTATCGGAGTACCAGGAGTGGCAATGAAGCCGCAAGAATAAATGGGGAAATAAATAATAGGGGAGATGAAGAAAAATAGTCCGCGAATGACGTTGTTGCACCGAGTTACGAGGTATTGTAGACTTTCGCGAACGTTTTATTTAGTTCCGTTCGATTTAGACGGACACTGGTCAGATTCGATCGACGGATAGAGTTTTTTTTTCGAAGTTAAATTTGTCAGTATCAGTTGAAGACGAAGCTTTAAATTGACACTCGTCGGCAAGCGAGAATAATTACATTTTTTATTCAAAAAGGTAGACGATATTTATGTTCTCGATCTCTATGTTTTTTTTCCTAAGCCCTTTTTTTGTTAGGAATTTAATATTTTAGTAATGAAGGGTCAATTCGGGACTCGGCGGTCGTGATAATTGCATTCCGCCCCATTCTCCCCTACGGAACGCGAACTATTTCTCGAATTCAAATATGAATGTAGAAAAATGTGATTGTTTGTCAATGAAACAATTTTTTTGAAAAAAAAAAAAAAAAACTTAAGGGTCGAAGTATTTTCTCAGTCTTGTGAAAAAAATAGGGTTTGGAAAGGATATTTCGAGAATAATTTAATTTACTACACGCACTCATAAAGTGATGGACAATAATGGGGAACTGTGGCTTGACAATTTTTTTTTTCACTCGCAGCCAAATAAATATACGAAGTCAGACGTTGCGTGACTCGAATGAGTTTCGTGGGTCGGAAACAAGTTCAATTAATTAAAAGTGTCGCACGGCAGGCGAGCGGGAAGTGAAAACGGATAGCCGGTCGCTGGGACACGGGTTGCGGTTTCTCCGTCGGTAAACACGCGTGATTATCAGATCCTCGGTAGCCTTGGTATAGCAATATTATGCATGAATAACAATAAATATACATGAAGTAAATATTCTTAATATTACGAAGCAAATTACTGTTTCTAATCAGAAAACTTCTACTACGGATTCCTTGACTCACATATTGTTTCATAAGATTCAAGTCGATTGCTTTTTTCTTCAGACGAAACGGAAAGATAAGACACAACGAAAATGTTCTCACTGGTATCCCTCTTTCCCTCATTTTATTCTGCTATAGGGATAACTGTCAATGCGTATTGGGAAACCCGGGAAAATCCGAAAAAGTCGGAGAATTCATTGCGATCTGAAATTTTCAGAAAATTTTAAAATTGTGGGAAATTATATGTAAAAATTCGTTTTTAATGCTTCACAATATTTTCTACGAAATATTTTTTATAATTGTTTGAAAAATACGGAAAAGTCAGGAAATTTTTGCGTTCGAAATGCCTGAAAACCTTGAAAATTTTTTTTTTGAGTTTTTTTTTTTCTGACGGAATCGTTACCGTTATAGACGTTAATATGCATCAATCTCTACATTGTTTCTCGTGGACAAAATCGAGATTATTGAAGACGGAATACCGGTTATTTAGATAATTAGTGTCTGTTCCGATCAATAGCGAAACTTCGAACTATTACATTATTATTATTATTATTCTTGAAACAAATTTAATTACTAACCTATATTAATAATAATACATTAACAGAAGCGGATGATCATTAAGTTGATCAAGCGGATTCACTCGTGACACGATGGTGTTTGCTGGTTTTGTTGTCGTCCGTCGATAACCATCAGACCATGAATAAGGGTCGTTGAACGTCGGCTAACGAAACTAATAGATATTGGCACTCCTGCTGTCTATATTCATAGATATCGAATAAGTGTCGCGGTATTTTTAGATTTACACGTCAGTCCGGCATATAGGAATACATTTCTTTTCATATGTAATAAGAACTTTTTGTAAGGGTACTATATACCCGCCCTTCACATTTATAAGTACACTTACGTACATACAATAGAAGAGCAAAGAGAAGTTAAGCGTAACTAACTTTCCCAATGTTTTACCGTCTTACTTTGCTTTATTATAAAGTATAAATAGTATTTTTTATTGTATTTTTTTTTTGTAACAAAAATTTATTACAAAAAAAATAGAAATTCAAATTGCACATATTTGCAATTGCACTAACTATAGCCATTTGCTATTATAGGTTTTTGTTTACGATTCTGTTTCGTTTGTTGTTCACTTAATCGTTGGCAAAGTTTTTCTATTGAGTATTTCACGAAGCTGACGAAGGGACCCAAAAATGGCCAATGGGACCACTATGAAAATTACGAGGCAAATGGAAATGGCACTTTCTACAATTTACTATTAATGTTACCGCACTGATAAGGAATTGTGACATTTCTTGTGGTATGTATTCTGATTAGTTGTGAATGGAAAACTGTCAATTTGTTGGAGATTTTCAGGTGGTATTTTGGGTCATTTTTTGCTAATAGAAAACCGATGACAAATCCTTCGGACCATTCTATCAATATTTTTTTCCATTTTTTATTAATGGTAATTAATACCATTGCAGCCCAGTCACTGCGATTCAGAAATGGTAACTTCTATTATTCGTTATCGATGTGTACGAAATGGCAACTCGTAAGGGTGACTTAAAGGGGTAACTTTTTCCAAAAGTTATTACCGGAAGTCCAATAGGTCTGATAGGACAGCGGTATATTTCTCATGAGAATAATTCTCGGAATTAATAGGATTTAAATCGAATGTAAATCAATGCAGAAACTTTAATGGTCCATCTGACGAACGATTGTTATGATTTTTTTTTAAATCGAAAATACGCAGTTATAATCCAAGATGCATGATGCTGATAGACCGAATGACGTAAATCAAGTTTAGCGAATCGTATTCGCTATACCATTACTTTTCAAATTCGTTGAAAGATACATGCGATTTCGTTTTCCGGAGTACGGATACCACTCAACATATTGAAAAATGGATGCCACTAATCGAACGGAAATTAATCCTATTGAACGAATGAGATAAAAAATATCACTCCGTGCATACGAAAACGAATAGGAAATTGAATGTTAATAGAGAAGCATTGGGAAAAGTGAATCAATTTAGCGATTCGGATTGTGGATTTTTTATTATCCACTTCCACGACATATTTAACCTATTTAAAGAGTTGAAATGAATTAACGATCGTCATTTGTCGAATTTGCACATAAAAAAAAAATATGGGTCAAAATGGTCGTCCATTTGATTGGAGTAAAAATCCATAAATTTTGATACGGCATAAGATTCACCGGCAGAAATTTTTTTTTTATTATTTTCTACGTAAAATACGAATGCATAAAATTTTAAAAATAATATTAGCCAAAATAAAAGATTTTCTCGATTGTCAAAAAAAAAAAAAATTAATACGGCGATATTGGGTTCAATCTCTTCCGTGGAATGATTTGATTGATTTATGATGACTATTCTTTAATTTGAGAATTGCGCGCGGGTCATCCCCGAACCTTTTATTTTTTCGTATTCCCCCATTTCATTCCGATAAATCAATGCGCGACGGCAGATGCTCAACATTAACGTCTCTCAAATTTGACTACAGTACGGGAAAAACAGATCCGCCCACTTTCTTCGTACATTTCGAAAGGTTCCATTTTGCCCCACTGTTCCACTTAAATAGCAATTATGCCATTGGCAAAATCCCATGAATTTACCATTAAAAATTCAGCCAATCGTATTCGGTGAAATTTTTTTCGTAGTATTTGAAGGGAAACTTTCGTAAGAGGGGGTTATTTTCGCTCCATATGATCCGTCGTATGATGGTTCGGATAGCGCCGTACTTTAAATTACTTGACGGAAATTACGAATATTCAGCGTCGGTAGTATAGTTCAAACTTTGAAGGATCCGCCGCGTTTAGAATTTTCAACTTTATGAAGGTACTTATAGTTTCTAAGAATTATCGTACTTCCGGGGATTCTCTATCGATTCTTATTTCAAGCGACCATGGTGCGCGAGAAAAAGCGTTTCCCTTTGGCCGCTCCATTCTTTGCGAGAATAATGTATGGGTCGTATCGAACGGACCTTTCACGAACGAGAGATTACTCCCGACGCGAACAGCTTCGCGCATCGGTACACACGGTTTTCCCTTGAGAGATCGCGCGGAATGCCCAGGCCCTGGATAGAGATTCATTAAAAGTCCATTCTTCACGTTCCGTTGGGTCTATCGCTATTCCGAGGGTGAAAGAACAGAGCGCAAATAAGCGGTAGAGTTGTTGGAAAAAGCATACATTTATCAGCGACCGGTTGGAAACTAATATTGTCTTCTCTTCCTTCGCTGTGAATATAATATGCAGATTCGATGTTCTCCATTACGAAAAAACACGGGAGGGTTGAAATTACATCGTGTACCATTATTTACCTATATATACTATTCACACAGTGGGAGAATAAATTATCTCCCTGGAAAAAGTCTTCGAATGGAAATATATTAACGTAAGATAATTGAGGTCAACATTAAAGCAATTTTGCGGCGAAAGGGGTTAATTGATACATTGTTGCCGGACGTCTTTCCCTTTCCTTGATCACGGAGATCGCCGATGACTCTCATTTGTGCTGAGAGTCCAATTTGTGGAAATGTAACAAAAAAAAAAAAAGAAAGTGTGTCGTGAATCAAGAGAAAGCAATCTCGGAAGCATCTGTTTCTCGCGAAGTTAACTATCCTGAGAGAATCACGGAATCTACGACTCGGGATGCACCAGACTTGGAAGTAATAACAGTATGCAGTAATGAAGGTTTCGAAGAAATGTCCTGCACTTTATTTCTGACTATCACGCGGTATCATCGCGAGAGATAATTCGCGCCTATTGCCGCTTGGATGATTTATTGTAAAATGTCAGAAGTTCGAATTGGTTCTCAGCGACGCAGGAAATCGCGAGATTTGATGCGTAATGAATGATGGAAAATAATTTTTCGTTGATCTTTCTCATCCGCGTCGATTGCTCAAGATTTATAATAAATTGAGTTCCTTCCTTCTTCATCCGGAAAAATACTGCTCGGGGTATTGAAAAAAGTTACTTGAATAAATATGGAACATCGGAAGATCCGAGTTACGAGATTGTTAGTGAATTATATCTCTGTAGTAATTGCAGAGAATTTCTTCAACAAAACATATTGCATATCTAAGAATCTTTTCTGATATACAAGATTTTGCGGACCAAAAGACCCTTCTATTGTCCACTGAATTCTAATTGCGCAAATTTGTTAAGATTTCTTAAACGAATTGAATACCTTTTGAAAGCTTTTCAGCGCTTTCAGCGGCAACGCGGATTTTCTGAACCTTGAATACCTATCGCAGAATAACCGCAACCGCCGTTCCTTTAGTAAGTCTTCGGTCATTACTTACAGTAAGGTAATGCGCACCAAAGTGGTGACTGTAAAGGATAAAGTCAAACGTTTCGACAAAGAGTTCTCCTTCTCTACAAAGCGTTGTAAGAGCGTTGCGAATGCTCCTTTCGGAGTGGTGCCAACTTTGCTGAGTTGCCGTTGTGAAGCGAAAAGAATCATTTCTTGTAAGAAGTCAGCATCTACCTGGCAGTAATGATGAAACTGTCATCCACAGGGAACCGATGAACCTTTTCAGGTCGATTTCAAGTCTTTTTCGATCTTATGAAGGGCTGTTAAGAGGTCTTAAGCCTTTTCTCGATCTTATCATCGTCTGTTAGCCATTTTAGGGACCTTTTCATGTCATTTTATTGGTGACATTTTTGAATTTTTTATCACTAGAAGCGATTGCAATATGCTTTTTAGTTACTACAGATATCACCGAGCAGTGAATTTCTGTAAGTCTTTGCTACTTACGAATTTTTACTAATCACATTCTCACAACTCAGCCGGCGGTGATTGGCGCAACGGTTTACCCATAATACGAGTCCGAAAAAATGATATTCAATTAACGTCCATGGTGAAGTACCAAACCCACTCGACTTTCATGGAATTTTTCTATCGCTATTTGATATGACAAAGTGACACTCGCATTAGCATCGATACGAATCTCGCCCCCCCTTTAGCCATCTATCATGCAGGAAAACACACCCCATCTGTAGGCGGAAACAGGGCAATGCCCATTCGTAGAATTCTGATAAATTAGGCTATAATTTTGCATTTGTTTTTTTGTTGTTTTGTCACTCAGATAAATAGTGTAAGTAATTCCTGTCCCACCAATCGTATTGATTTGAGAAAATGTATAATCAACGCGCCATTTTTTTCCGCCATTTTCCGTTTTTTGAAGATCATAAGAGTTATTTATTAATTTTTTATTAGGTTATCTTTCGGTTTACTTATTCTTAATGGGTGAAAATCTACTAAGCGATGTTTTTATACGAATGGACCGACGCTATTTGTTTTTCCGGGGGAATGCCAGTCACGTACGGCGGGGAAAAGACAGTCGAATAGACGTCACAGCTGCCGATCTTGAAACAGCTAATGTGTCTTTGTTAAGGAGTGTTGGGCGTAAAGGCTCAGCGAAGAGTGAGGAAGGGGAAAGACGCGATGGCGCGCACGGTTCAGTCGCTCGACATTTTGCGACGTAAAAACGACGAGATGTAAAAGGGAAATTCTCTTTATCCCCAAAAGTAAGAGGAAAATAGATTGCAAATTTTAATATGTTCCTTCGAGAAAAACAGTTTCTGCAATTTCCATATTTTTACAGACACTGCAGAATATAATTAGTGGCTATGAACATTATTTCGAATTTTTCGCATTCTTTCGGCAGCGAAAATACATCGCACAATTTCTGAAGAATAATATGAATTACATATACACGTAAGTTTATAATTACTCCCTTTGTATATACGAAGTAACGAAGTGAAAAAATTGTACACGTTAACATTTTTACTTTCGACCGACTAATTAATAAATTATTTACTCGGAAATGAGATAAAGGCGAAGTTCAACATAGTTTTTCCAGGCCGACGCTGTTGAAATAGTTATTTTCGTGTTTAGAGCGCGGAAAAAAGGTCGATCTCGACGAGTGTGAAGTGAGGCACGAGCCGAAGTCGAGTGCGCGATTCGCACGAGTGCGAGAGAATCCGATTTTCCTCGCATGCGACGCGAACCCGATTTTCTGCTGTTTTTTTCCGCATTATTGCGAGAAGACGGTAAAAAAAATATTTTCGCCATTTTCGCAAAGTGGGACGCGTTTTATTACAACTTTAAAACTTTTTGTTATATATTCGTCCGGTTATAGAATACCGCTATTGGAATAGACAAGATAATTTTTTTTTAAAGCAACTAAACACATTGCGATATCGGCATTTAACAACTAATAGCGTTAACTTTGCACGTGTGCATCGTGTACATCGTGTACATCATAGCCTAATATTTATCAATGTCCATTGATCAACGAATATCGCTAAATTTGAACTCCCGACGGGCAGAAATTAGATAATCAAAGTTAATTTACCAAAAATGAAATCGGTGAACAATTATTTCGATAAGAAAAAATGCTAATAATTTTTTAAATAGAGCGTAAAATCATCTCCCAAATTCAATGTTTCTGGAATATATTTAATTCAAATATAATCGAAACGGATCGATCGCAAATTATTGAATAATTGCAGAACGATGACTATTGGATGAGTTTTATTTCCGACAATTAAACATTTTAGGACATAGCGAAAAAAAAAAAATCCGTAATTTTTTAGATATTACAGTTTACAATAATAATAGCTGACTCTCGGACAAGTATTTCATTAATTATAATTTAAAAAATCATATTGAACACCATTGACTGTTTGTCAATAATAATTCAAAGGGGTTTTGCCGATATCATTTTCAATTATCGTAATAATAATCTATTCATTTCCGCATTCGTTGAACGACATCTTTGTCTTTTTAATATTACCGTTTGTAGAACGAATTTCATTTCCATTGAAGTATAGCTATGCATTTTTCAATTTGTCGAGTGGCATTTGGATTTCACAGTACGAATTTCGTGTTAATACGATTAAACGAATGTAAATAGTAATGGTATAGCAAATACCATTCTTCCCATGAAAAATATTATCCGTGCATTTTCGATCGAAAACCCGTACGGTACGGTATAAAATGTTTGTTCTTTCAGAATGTTCATTTATTTACAAACGTCCCCAAACTTTTCGATATTAATATTACGAGAAATATTTGGAAAAATGTCAACAAATCTGTTTGTAAAGTTAATAACTTCTTTTACTAAAGTTAACGATTAAATAAAACTTGATGCGCGTTTGTGAACATGAAATGTTGTTAACTTTTTTTTTTTTACCGATGCACAGTAAATAGTAAGATATGTACCATTCAAGCGTCTCTATGTTTTTACGATTAATTCAGTGCCTATTTATTCTAAAAGTACCATTTCATTCGTTGAGTAATGTTTCATTAAATTTCCGTTAAAAAAGATCAGAAAAAGTGTTCTTTAACGGGTGCCAACGAGTGGCTTTGAAGCGTATTAATGACAAATGGAAAAAATTACGACTAATTTTGTTTTAGTGACTTATAGCGTAGTTACTAAACTATAGTTAAGTGCCATTTAAAGAATCTCCGAAATTTGGTGCCATTAATAACAAATGAAAAAAATTACGACTGGTTTTGTTTTAGTGACTTATAGTAGATTCCCGTTAATAATAAATGAGATTAAGTGCCGTTTAAACGTTCTCCGCAATTTGGTGCCATTAATAACAAATGTAAAAAATTACGACTGATTTTGTTGCAGTGACTTATAGCAGATTCCCGTTAATAATAAATAAGGTTGAGTGCCATTTAAAGGTTCCCCGAAATTTGGTGCCATTAATAACAAATGGAACAAAGTACAACTTGGAAGGTGCCGTTTCCTACTAAACTACTAGGAAATTCCCCGCCCGCTTATCAGTAGAGTCCTATAAATACTAAATGTTCTAACGTACCGCTCAATTTTACGTATCAATTTTCGCCGGTCACCTATTAATCAACGAGACCGGAAGCTTACCTTTCGATCCCATCAATTATTCTTGAACACTCAAAGGAAAACTTTGCTTAGAAAAGCTTATTTGCCATTTGATAACCGGTATTTTTTAAATTAAATGAATGACTCCTATAAGTCACTTGTTAGCTTCCCGACAGCTGCTCCATATACCGCTCAATTTTGAGTTAACATATTGACATAAGTTTTTCTACTGTATTTCGAGGAAAATAATAAAAATTTACATACCGCGCACAAAAATCACGTTTGGCGACTTTTAACCCGTCGAATATCACATGATTTTCAAAAGCATTGGCGCGTTAAAGCGCCAAAAGCTAACATTCGATTGTCCATTCGTGTCCTGGCGTCCGCACATCTACCGTTACGAGGCAACAGGTTTCACTTGGAGGGAAGAAACGTCTCCGGATATAACGACCGGGGGCGAGAATAATGTTCACAAACCGCACGAGTGGCGTCCGGCGTCGCGGTACTACTGTCGAATGCGTCCGTGCGTCGTGTCTCATAGAGCCGCCGACGTCGCCTACTTGTCCGTCGCCCTCACCTCTCGCCAAATTCAACGCGGAGACCTGCGCGATGGCTGGTCCACGATAGAATAGAAGATAGTATGTACGGCTCCGTGTACAGTGAGCCACAACGGCATCTGACAATCCGGCGAAGTGCCACTGTGGGCCTTAATTTTTCATTTCCGCAATACCCTAAACAATTACTTATGTCGTTAGGAATATCAAATCTGAACTTCGAGTTGAAGCGTATGTGCGGGAAATGGTTCCTCTTTGATGGACCATTATTTAGGGACCCATCAAATACTTATTATTGATACCTCATTTCTGCGATGTTATCGCTTATCGCAAGTTCTATCTGAACCTTTGATTTATTGTGCAAACAATTTTTCATCGTCGTTTTTTTTATTGAGTTTCAAATTTTTCTTCGGTGCGTATCACCGGATCAATTCCAAACTCGTCTATGTTTAATCTCCGATGCGGGCAGCACCAATCTCAGATTTGAAGTTACATTATAACGGCTTTTTCATAGACACTATCAATCCTGTATATAGGAGAGTTTGGGGCAAAATGGACCACCGGTGTAAATGGGTCAGAATAACCCTCAAATCCTAAATATACCTAATGATTGAAGCAAATAGCAATCAGCATTGAGGGGAACTCGGAAAAAAATTGGGGATTTCAGGAGTACGATGTCTTTATGGAATCAAAGGGGGGGGGGGGGGGGGGGGGGGGGGGGTGTCGCTTACATAAGTGAAGAAATAAACGAAATGGGATGCAAAGCAAAATAGTGTTCATAACTTTGTTATGCCGAATGAAGAAACACTTTTTGAATTTATCATTTTTTATTATTTACTTACCGACCGATTTATGAGTTCAACCAGATTGGCTCGATAAATAGAATTCAATTTCTTTTTAAATTGTCGGGTACTGTTAAGAAAATGTCATAAAATCCGAAGCACCGTGTCTATTTTCGCCAAAATCTATGCGAAACATGCCGCGTGGTAGTTCGAGATACGCACGAAGTTTTAGCTTTATAACTCGTGAAGCTACAACAATGAAATTTTTTTAACCGGCTGCCCACTTCGCCCCCCGAACGGTACTTTTTTTTGGATGGGCGAAATATTTTTTATAACCGCTGTTGGTAATAAATGCCCTATTTATGCATCTGGGATCATAAAAATGTCCTATTTTCCATATATGGTCCGTTTTGCCCCATTTTCTCCTATCTTTTTTTTTTCTAAATCCCTGATCTCATTGTTATTCTTCCATCAGGCTTCGCGTTCATGGATGAAATTTTTTAGTTCTCTTTTTTTTAAATCTTCTACGTGCCACTCGCACTGTTGACACAGACGATTGCATCGAATGATCACCATCTTTGTTACAATACGAAGTCACGCAGCTAAGTAGGATTCCGACTTTTGTTGAATGATCGGGTAATCACGAGAATCCGATAATAAGTATCTATCCTCATGAATTGATTTCTTAGTTGTTGCTGGTAGATGGTACACCGACTTTAACGATAGAGGATTCTTTCATATCGATTCGCGTCGATTTTTTTAACGGAGAATAGTCGCTAGATGGAGTTAGTCTCTTAGAAGGGGGGGGGGGGGGGGATGTTTCAAGATCTAAGTAGTGGTTAATAATTAACTGGAGAAGCGGAAGCGACTTTGAAATTGTTTCGAAATTAGGAGCAGTATATTCAAAACTCATTTCTGAGACTTTGCACAGCTAGGTTGGCAGAGCTGAAATTAAAATAGTGCGAAACTATTAAGTAGACGTTAACTTGAACGATATTTTAACGCATCGTTCACTTTCCATTTTTTATGGCACATTATTCCTGAAATTTCTTCTAGCATCGAGATGTGACTTATCGTCTCGTATTACACGCATCGTGACCTTGGAATTTCGCTCTCTCTCTCTCTCTCTCTCTCTCTCTCTCTCTCTCTCTCTCTCTCTCTCTCTCTCTCTCTCTCTCTTTCTCTCTCTCTCTCTCTCTCTTTCAGATTCATTATTTTCGTCGAGTAAAGTTTCCGCGAAGGAGGCTCTCGAAGAAAGTTCGAAGGGTATATAACTAAAACCCTATTTCAAGAGGGGATGAAATGGATAGCAAGCTCTAGAAGATCGTGTTAGAAAGCACCTTGAACCAACTTCTACTGGGTTACATGCTTACCTATGTAGGACAAAGTCAAATGATGTTTGAACGATGTAGAGCAACGGAATTTTCTTGCAAAGTGTAATTCTCCGGAAAAAAAAAGAAAAACCATTACGGAGGAGGGGACGGCTGATTGGAGGGTTAGGAAAAGTCGACAAGAAAACCTTGGCAATTAATTTTACGCACTCCGCATCCGGCCTATCAATGTTCACGCTCGGTTGAGCGTTAGCCGGGAATACCGTCTTCTGAGTATCACTTGTTAATGATTCCAGCTTGTCGCATCCAGAGCAGGATATCGATTATTACGTTGAGAACAAACTACAGACGTCAAACACGACGACTTTAGTGGAATTGACTGTTTGCAGTCGTACTATTGTTAGGTTTTTATAACAACTTTAGCAATAACAAAAAAGTGTATCAACTCAAAAGTCAGTTGTCTTGACTTTGCTGAACGTTAAGACGAAGAAACTTCACTTGGATTTCGCTGCATAGAAATACTGGAATAACTCATTCAATAGTAGTTAACTTATCTATGAAACATGAAGGCGATTTCAAAATATGCCCTTTGTTTGTCATTGACCCTACGAAATACATCGAAGTAAGTTTGGTGAAAGGGTGTGCATAGGGCTTTAGGATGGCGCGACCTTAATCCTCGATCTTCCACAAATCTTCCGATCCTTAATGACCCAACTGGCAAACTCCATTAATGGACAAACACGAATATCTCGTATATTGTTTACCTATAATTGCCTATAAACCAAAACCGACATTGGTGAGTACGCCGTTTCCGTGTGGCTTCAACGTTCACCCGAGTCAATTAGAACCGCTCGTAGTCAGTACGTGTACTCGGATGGGTCACCACCTAGCCGCTCATTGGCTAACGCATTGACCAATCAGCGAGTGTGTTCTGAGGTCGAAATTTGTGGTCGTCCTTGAGTAATTGAACACGAATATCCGCACAAAGACGTTTATCGGAATAGATTTTTCGTAACTTTCGATATTCCTAATGCAAATGCAATCCAACGCGGAAGATGAAAGGAGAGGCTGATCCGGGTAAAAAATATAATAATCAAAGAAGTTTGAACCAATAGCAGTTGATGTGCGGTCGGTAAGTGACCGGGTGATCACCGAAGTAAAGCAGTATCATTAGTGCCCAGTACTTGGATGGGTGACCGCTTAACCTCACACTTGAGCGCATCATCTAATAAGCAAATCGATCTCTTCGATTCAGGGCTCATTGAAAATCTGCTAATAGGTTTATTTAATACAAATTTCGATAAAATTTCGATCTATTGTCTCGTTTTCGACACATTTTTGACGATCTTGTTTTAAAGACGTAGAACCCGCGAGTCGTATAAAGATGAAAGAAAAAATGGCAGTAACAACAGTTGTAAAGTGGTTGAAAGAAAAATCTTCAAAGTACTTGACGCCAAGAAGCCACCGCCATTTGGTGATATAGCTTTTTTCAATATCCCGAACTTTATTGATTATTACTCTTTTAACTTATAGTCGTATATTTGATAACCACGTAAACAGGCAAACCGCCTTGAAAAGCAGTTCTTTTTTCCGAAGCATTGTGAAAAAAAAAAAATGGCCACCGCTTTATGAGATCATTATTTAGATCCTTCCGCAAAGATTGTAAATCTATAATATTCATATATGAGGGAATCAACATTCTTCTATCTTACTTGCGTATCCAGAAATTGTTATTGTACCTACGCCCGTCCTCTTGTGCCTATGTCCGCGGCAAACGAGAGACAAATAACAAATAAGGGTGTCGAGAGGAATCCTAAGCAATTCGCCGAGCAAGTGGCAATTTGTCACGTTCGATGGGTGATCCTAACGGGCCTCGCACGGGTTGAATTCCCACGACGAATAAACGTCGCAAGCCATAACCCGTGTAATCCATCAAATACGTATTGCTAGTAGTTCCGATGAGGGTTTTGCCGATCGTTCCTCTCATCAATCCCTCTTCGTCGGTTTATCTTCTAATCTTTAGCATCTTTCATGTCAACTGCGTAAAAGACAAAAATAAGAAGATTCTATTTAAGAGTACCAATTAAATAGCCTCTCCGTGATTTATAGCGCGTGTAAGATCGGCATGCGATCTTATCTATTCTGAAGTTGAATTCTTCTAATCTGAAGCGCTAAACTTTACTTCTTAACGACACGACGAAAAATGATGAAATATCAAATTATAGACATTTTACTTTCTGACATTTTTACTGTATTTTTATTAATTACAATTATAGACATTTATTGCACTTTACATATCATTTTTAGGGCATTTCACAGCTTGGAAACAAAATTGTGCAGTTCTCTTCGGAGTATCTTGCCGGACGGATTTTTCGGTATTGACTCCACGAATCGTACGCCGCCTCTGAGTTTGCTTTGCGGCGAAACTTGTTCTGATCGGTATTAAAAAAAATCGAGAATTAGTCAATATTTAGCGAAGATTTGCGAAAAGAAATGGGTTTTTTGTGGTTATTTTACCATTAACGAATTTGGCAATATCCTCCGAAGTGATTGTAGCGCCGGGACGTTTGACGACGAAAGCCATCGGTAGTTCACCAGCGCCATCGTCGGGCTTTCCGACGACCGCTGCGTCGGTAATGTCGGGATGAGAGAGAAGTAAGCTTTCGATTTCGCTTGGCGCAACTTGAAATCCCTTGTACTTTATGAGCTCTTTGAGTCGCCCGACGATGAAGAGATCTCCATCCTCATCATAATATCCCAAGTCACCGGTGTGTAACCACCCATCCTTATCGATCGTTTCATCGGTGGCTTTTGGGTTATTTTTGTAACCCAACATCACTAAATCTCCTTTGAAGCACATTTCACCGGTTTTTCCCGGTCCCACTGACTTTGAACTTTCCAAATCAATTACTTTGCAGCTTACGCCACGAACGAGAAATCCAACGCTGTCAGGTTTTTTCATGTGACGCGCACTTAAACTGATGATAATAGAAAGTTCGGTCATTCCATATCCTGTACGAAGCACTGGGTTACCCAGACGTCTGAGGGCATCACGACGAGCCTGTCGTGGCAATAAGATTGTTAAGATTGTTGGACATTTTGGGGCATTAGCCATTTTATGTCCTTGTAGATTTGAAGTTACAAAAGGCCTAATGAGGCTTCAAAAAAGACCTTTTGATCTCTTGCAGGGTCTCGTTAAGTCTGAATGTAATGCTTCAAAATGGCTACAATGGAACTTATATAAGAGGTTTTCTTATGCAACATATGACCGCCGAGGTACAATGTTCGCGGTCGTGTTAGATTATAATGGAGGAATTATCGTTACCGCATCATCCATTAACTAACCTCGGGCAACAAGGGCGCCGCACCGCAAAGCACTTCCCTTAAACTGGTGTAGTCATAACGGCAGATCATAGGATGCTTGGCGAAGAAATTCATCATCGGCGGTACGACGGGTAGTATCGTTACTCTGTATTTTCCTATATTGGTGAGATAGCGCTCTGGTTCAAAGGACCTCATTGTTACAGCCGTTGCGCCAACATGAAATATCTGCATTACCATGGATATGCCGTATCCATGAAAAAATGGTAAAATCGTCAAAATCACATCCGACTGACGGAAATTCAGGAAATCTGGTTCACTGTAATGCAAAATGGTTCATTCTTTATCGTAATCTTTATGTAAACGTTATTTACCATTAGTGGCCACTGGACCATTTATGGCCATTTTCATTATTATACTCATCCAATAATTTTTTATTCAATACCGCTTATTGATTCTTCAAAACTTCGCATATAAATTCACCGAAGTTTTCTTTTTTAATTCGATTATATTTTATTTTATTGCTTCGAATGTGATGGCCACAATCGGACCTAAAATGGCCAAAAATGGTACCTCTATCATACTAACCCCAGAGCCATTTCCTCAAGTACGATATTCCGATGAGAAAGCATCACTCCTTTCGGTAGGCCTGTAGTACCGCTCGAGTACAAAAGTAGAGCTGCTTGTTTCTCCGGATGTTCGATCTTTGCGGCATTGTAATGCCGAGGATTTGGCCAAATTCGAGATTCATCCAAAATGCTCTTGAGGCTCACGACGCTCTTTGATAGGGGCGCATCGTCTAACTGAAGGACCTCCACTGGCCATGGTAGATTTTTGATCGCTTCGCCAATTAAACTTTCCGAGCGTCGAGACACGAATATTATTTTAGGTTTGGCGATATTCAGACAGTGTATGATTTCCGCTGTAAACATTCTCCAAATGTACTTTTATGATAAGAGGACGATTAGGGGCCATTAACTTTACAAAGGATTTTCATGTTTTTGACATGAAAATCCGGCGATTCGGAGATTCGGGAGATTCGGGATTCGGAGATTCCTGATTCGTAAAGCTTTTCAGAAAATCGCAATTGCAAAGATAAAAGTAATTTTCAGCATAGAAATTTGTTACGGGAAACTCGACTATCGGACTTTGTGGACTGTTCTAATGCCACGATGGAGATAATGATCGATATTATGTCGGTTTTGTACTCAAAATGGCAATTCGATACCTTTGCTGTACGATGGATTCATTGGTGCAACTACCGCTCCCCGATAAAACACGGCGCACGCTGCGATGAACCAATTAATGTGATTTTCGGCAGAAATTGCTATAGTGTCGCCGACAATGATGCCTCGATCTTCCAGCGCCACTGCCAACTTGACGCTCTTCTCGAGGAGCTCTGTGTTCGTGAGGATCTGTCCGGTTTCGCCGTCCACCTTAACAAGAGCGCAACGAGGTCGATGAGCGGGAGATTCTTTTTTTTTCTCCAAGAATTAGTAGTTTTCATAATGTTTATTTCGGAAACTTAGTTTAAACAAAAAAAAAATGGCTTTTTGATAATTATTAATATAGGTACTGCTATACCTGCGCTATGCGAACGGAATTTTCGCGCAAACGATCGATCGTCAATTGTCCATAGGAAATATCCGGCACCGTCAATGACGGCCGTCCCGTGATAACATTTTCCTCATTCCGATAACCCATTTTTCTTTGCGTTGTCAAAAACTCACCGAATGTTAATTTTGATTGCTTAAGCAATTGATAATATAATAAAATGACCGCAAAACAATATTTGACGGCTGAGTTGCAGAAATGTTTTCCTAGAATCAATAACAAAACGTTTTAAGGTTAATAGATTTTTATATTTTGTTTATTTTACATTAACAACTACGCATTGTCGCCGTCTTTTTTAGAGAAACAAATAAATCTCGTATTTTTTTCACATTAATTGAATTTATTAATTTATCAGATTTCCTCGGTGGTAAGAGCGTTTAACGCCGATCGGGTAACTGATAAGCAAAATCAGGCGAAAGGTGATATACAGTACGCGTTTGGAGTGGAAATTAACATTTCACGTAAAAGCGTTATCGGTACTCCAGTCGTCTTCGATACAATATGATGTATAAACTATGTCCGTCAATCGGATTAATCGATTATCAATTGTACTCAACACTTTTGCTTCTATTATTTTTCAATGGTACGATAAAATCATTATGTCATCGATCGAGTGCGTATTGTAAGATGCGTAAAGAAATGATTCAACCGATAAGAATGATAAAGATAAGAACAACGGGTCTGCGATCACTCATCATCATGGGGTTTCTTTAAGTGAAGACGCGGAGTATGTAGTTCTTTGCGTCCTCTGAAGAGCGCGTAGGAGTCGTAAAAGGCTGCTTTATTTTTTTTTAATCGGTGCATTGCAATGAACATTATAGTTTTTTTTATCGAACAAATTTTTTTTTTCATGATTTCTCGTTTACGAAAATTTTCAGTCGATTTCAGCTTTCAAAAATTGACTCTAAGATACACTGCTATATATGATAAATTATTTATTAATCTCAATGTTTTTGAATAAAGAAAAAAATCGTTTATCGCTATTATTTATTATAGAAAACACAAAACCGTTGTTTATAATGAGTATTGTCGTATTTTACGATGTATCACAACCTACCTTAGTTAGCTTTACGCCGCGATGTTTTTATTTCTCTAATCTCTATTAAAAGTTTCACACTCGCGTAACCTCGCGTTGCCTCTTGATTAGCGTAGATACACAACACGGTGTAGCGTCGTCGAGTAATTTTGAGAGTTTGAAAGAATTAATACGAAAAAATCGCGCTTTAACTTCGACTCTTCTCGATAAGTGCGCGATTATGCCAGTCATGATGTATTCTTTTATCGTAGTACAGTACCATGGAATGACAGTGCAAAAGTGATTACGGCATCGAGCGTACTGTACAAAGTCGCTTAGCGATCGCTTGTCCAGAGGCACGCCAATCAAATCTGTCGACTCACGGACTTCGCGGAGTCCGCAGCCAAGGCGTGTGTCTTGTTTTTCGTCTGAACTCGCAGACGACCGATAACAAATCGAATTAGAGTCACTAAGACCGATGCGGATATGTAGCATAAAGATTATGCTCTCGCGAAATGCGTATCTTCGACCTTCGACGGCTAAATAAGACGAAGCAGTTACCTCGCGGAATTTAACATAAAATTGATTTGATTTAACGCTTTTTGTTCGTTAGTTGTTCACTTCTGAAATTAAGTAATTACTGTCGTTTTTTAAAAATAGTTTCTGTTTGATGCGTCTATAATTATGGATCAGACGCCGTAGCATTTCGATGCCAAGTAGTTGTAAACAGTAATAATCCCGTGCAGAAATTAAGTCGGGTAGCCGCAATAAAATAAAGGGCCTTTATAGGTATATTCGAGGAATCCATTCTAGGGAATCCAAACTGGGACCATATTAGGGCCAGTATAGGCACCTACAACTAAATCATTCGGGCGAAGTCGTGGAAGCCACAGTTGGGAATCCAGTCTAGGACCTTACTAGGGCCAATATAGGCGTCCACAAAAAAATTGCATTAACGCTATTGGCATAGTTGAGGAAGCCACAGTTAAAACAGGCAGGAAAAGAAGAAAGGCCCTGTATGGGCTCTCTCGTGGAAATTATTCTAGATGTATAAAATATTATAAAAACGTGTTTGATACCCTGAATTCGTCTTTATTATTCATGTAGCATGGATACAAAGAATACGTTAATACGTCCAGATGGTTCATATGATAAATTCATCTTAACGACTTTTTTCACGACACGCGCTAGAGGATAAACAGCGACGACTGGGGAAGCATTATGTGGGAGCTTCCACATTTGAAAAAATGAAGATTTTACAGGGTATTGATAAATGCTCATTTTAGTCTTCCATACTTTCCCTACGATTTTGTGAGATGATAGCAACGCAAGAGTTATTTTTATTATTTCGATAATTACATCCCAAAAAAGTTACTCAATACCATGCTTAATAATGATCTCATTTGAATTAAAAAACGAAGTATATGAAAGAGTTTTCACTACTATAGCAACCTCCTTAATAACTTAATAACTTATATAATTTATATAATTGTTTTTATTTAATTATAAACTTGCAATAATAATCTAAACGAATCGTAAAACGACAAGATTGCAATATGTACGACGATTGAACACAACTAATGTATAAGTACTAAACTTTGAATAAAAACGAATTATTGAAACAAAATTTATTTCGTAATACAATTATTAATGCCTGCATGAATGTGTACAGGGAATATCGGGGAATACGTTTAGGCCCTGTAGAGGGCCTCGCTAGATAATTGGGGCTTAGTCGTGGAATCCCATAGAGGTCCACACACATTGGCCTTTAAAGGCCCTCAGTTATAAAGTGTGACAAGCCCAGTGAGGTACTCATAAGATTTCCCTTCTGGGCCCCGTAAAGCGTTGGGGAAAACTAGAAGGGCCCACACAACACCCCGAACTAAATTTCTGCACGGGAAGTCCTCGAAGCAAGCGGACGCGGGTCGAGCGCTTTCAACGGCCAATATCGAGTATGAGCTTTTCATCGAAAATTTTAGCATCCTTATCCGTTTACGACTTCTCCACATATTCTAGTGACGCTTAAAAAAATCCACACTTTTACGACCCATTTCGCCTGTCTGTCCACCTGTCCGATGTCTCACGACATCACAGTTAACTCCAAAGTTATGGACTGAAGTTTCAACTTACTTTTTCTTCAATTTTTTTAATGATATTATTCTTTTCAAGTAATACTATTTCACTTTGTTAACTTTTTAAAAAATATTTTACGTTTTTATTATTTTATCCAATAAATCGCGTTAAAACTATTTGGCGGCTTTTTTTAAAACATTTTTACGCAAGAGAAATGTTTTTAATGTTTAGTATATAGATAAATTTCAATATATTTGTTCTTCGCGTTTAATCTGTAGCGATAAATAACGATTGGTAACGTAAGACAGGGGAATAACGTTTACTGCGCACTTATTTATCGTTTCTACGCATCCATGTAAAAATCCCTATTTTTTTCGTACGATTGTTTTAGAAATTCACATATATATCTATTAACTTATTTGTAAAGTTGCAGCCGCAATGTATCTTTTTCTAAATAATGTGAATACTTGAATACTTGCGGTCAAAGCAGTTACATCGCGCGCTCTCTTCGGCTGTCCATCTATTGAATTGAAATCCCGACGCATGCGCGATGCCGTCAGGCGGCCTATTCTCATGATCGCGATGATTATCTACGTTTTACACTCTTGGATCTCGTGATTATACCGTATTATTCAAACCGACAGTACGCACAATTATTCACAGAGTCCCTCCGTTCCGCAACACTAAACCACTGTAATCCACCAATCTGTTACTGATAATAACTACGAACTTATCATGCGTCAGAATTTCTTATAAATGTTTCGAATAATACAAAATATTGCAGTAACACAGTTTTCCAAAGAAGAGTTATTAGTATCACATAGTTTCTCCATAATCAACAGGAGATGATTATTAAGGTACTTCGTACTTCGGGTAAATTACTTCGATAACGAATTGATTCGTACATTTTTGTATTAAACATGATACAGCAGATTTCAGCAGATTTATTTCACAGCTTTCATAGAAATTTTCTTAAACGCATACAAATAAATATACACATAAATTATAACGTAATATAAAAACGAACTAAAAAAAAACATCAAAGTCTTTTCAAATAAATTAATGATATTAGTAACTGCGCATTTACGTCAACAGTAGTAATGCGATGATGCGATCAATATTGATTACTGCAATGACGAATGACGCAAATGACATATAATTTTTCTTAAAATCATACAAATAAATATTAAAACGATATAAAACAATGGTCAATCAATAATCTTACATTTTTCTACTAAAAAGTAATGTGGACGCGATGATGCAGGCGAATTATGGTGATTGTGGCAATAATCCTCGCGTATTTCCTATATTGTCATGTGCAACCGGCTGCGAGTGCGTTTAGCTATGGCTGCGATTCAAAGAATTCGTAGATAAACTTCTCCACATTTTTAAGGGCGTAAATTTACTTAACCATTCGAAAAAAGAGTCAATTTTCTTTGTCAAAAATTAAACAAGGAACTGCAATGTATATTTTTGGCGCTCTTGCCAGCGCTCGCATTTGATAGTTTCGAGAAAAAATAATACAAAAATTGACTACGAATAATTCGCTCCCTCAGTAAGCCGAACTCGGAAAATCGAAGGTTTACTACAAAACATATTTGACTTACGCTCATTTGGCGAAAAGATATTCTCGTCAACTTGTGATTTTTTCGCGGTTGCTACGACCTTCGGCTTTACTGTCGCCTGGATCGTTGTACTTGTAATTGACTGAAAAGTGGACAATTTGTCTTCCAGCTCCTTAATTTCTTTTTCCTGTAACTTAATCTTTTCATTGCATTCCTGTAAAACATCATTAAGTTTCCTGCAACAAAAGTACCCGTTTAACTTTAGTAAAGTAGACTCTTGTTCTTCAATAAAAGAAACTATTGATGGTCGATTTTTGAAGCAACAAGTTACCCCGTCTAAGTGTAAGCTTAAAACGGATGTACTTTATTCGAATCTTATCCCCCACCTTAATCCTTCGCTTAATCTTATCTTATATATCTTCAAAAGCTCTTTTGTCTGTCTGCTCATCTGTTCGTCTGTCCTACATGGATTACTTTATTATTGAAGGAATAACTTTTGAAGCGAACCTTGTTTTTGCGCCGTCCAAGAGTAGCCTTTCACTCATTCTCTGTTGCTTCTCACGCTCGAGTGCTATACTGATGTTCATTTCTCTGTCCGAGTGATCATTCGTGTTAAAAAAAAAGATTATAAGTGTTTAACATTATTGAATATCGCAATATTGATAACTTTTTTTTTCTTGATATTCAATTTTTTGCGCTATTTTACGATATGACGTTCGCGTATCTTACTGATCGCAACTTCTGCTCAACCCCCACCTTTGCCGCTTTATTTTCGAAACAACGAATACGCACATCGACGGATGTAGCCGCTCCAATCATGCATAGCGTCAAAGTTGGGGGCTGCGATCGTAAAAAATGTCCGCTGTACCTTTCTTGATCGCGTATGAGTTTGATGAGTGCCACGGGATCGTTTGTATGGGGAATATTTTTGTCCTCTCGGGAATTACTGACGATCTTTCGTAAACTAAAACAAGAGCAATTTTTAGTTAGATTCCTTGGCACAGTTATCGATTAAGTGTTCAATAATAATGAATAGAACCGCAAAGGCAACCAATGGGACCACAACGATGATTTGATAATGGGAAATATTAAAGTGACTTTTTCGACCATTAGTTACCAATGATAAGAAGGCGATTGCGAGTCGCACATGCGTGTACAGTTTTTTTTATTATCTATTAATCCAACAGCTCTTAAAAATGGTATTGTGTTTTTGTTTAGCAATTGTTATCTGTTATTTTTGAAAATATGATGATAGCGGACTGAACGAAATGGCAGAATGTTTGGATTCTGCTTTCTTTAAGCTCTGAATTCATCATCATCGAGTGGTAGTAAACGGCACTACTGCATGCAAACATCTCAAACAAAACTGTGCGTATAATGAAAATGGTCCGAGAAGTACCATTCATTTTCAAGATTGTCAGACATGCTGCTAAACAATGCGTTAAAAAAAAAGATAATCGCTAACCTCTCAAATGCAGTTAAGCGCTCTTCGACATTTGCGATTTCTTTTTTTAGGCGTTTTACGGACGATGTTAGTTTTTCCTCTTTCGATTTCTGGGACTTGATCGCGATATCGTTCTGTTCTACTTCCAGTTCAAGCAATGTCTTTTCTGCTTGTAATTGAAGGAGTTTTTGGAACTCATAGTCGTTGTCAGACGGTCGGAGGCGAAGACAACGAATTTGCTGTTTACGAAGCGGTTGTCGACACTGCGGGCATGTTATGTGACTGGATATGGAAAATAAATCGTATAAGCAATCACACCAATTTCTATAAAATTAAGTAATACAATAACTATGAAATATCGTTTATTTATTTTTTTGATGTATGAGAAAATATCTTTCAGTGGATGTCAAGTGACATTTTAGATAAAAAATATTTAAATTCAGGTCCTTTTTTTTTCGAAAACGTGTCGAGTGTCCTATGAAAAAATACAGCTCGATGCGTCGGCAATCATTAAGGTAGTGCGAGCGTATGGTGTTCATTTCGCGTAAGTTCGACGAAAATGAGAGAAAATTGAAATACACTTCGCGATTGTATAAAAATGTCAAAAAATTCATGCACATTAAAGGTACTGGAAAGATTATTTTTACATAATAATAATTGGAAAATGATGATAACCAATTGAATGAAAAAAAAAATTGTTCAACAAATTTCCCGGTAATCCACCTTTTTTTTTTATGAAAATGTTTCGTTCATTTTTCCGAATACGTATGAATTTTTTTTTAAGATTTTGAATTTTTTTTATATAGGAATAATGTGCGGAAAATTCCAAAAATTCAGTCTTTAGAAAAATCTGAAAAAATTCTTACGTATCCAACAAAATGAACGAATCACTTTCATTAAAAAAAAAGTTGGGTTACCGGGAAATTTGTTAAAAAATTTTTATTATCATCAATTTGTTATCAACATTTTGCAATTATTTTATACCATCGAACTGTTTGCCATTTTCTCTCATTTTCGTCGAACTTATGCGAAATATATGCTATGCACTGAAGTTACCTTAATCTTCGAGATTGTATCGAAAAAATACAGAATTGCCACTGGACGGGGACATTGGACGGGAAAAGCTGTGTATGTTTGTATTATACTTGTATACACTGTGATGTTACTGCTACCCGGCGTTCACGTCAGTGTTTACTGAGGTACCATCTAACCGGGCCTTCGAGTGCTGCTTATGCCGGATTGATGAAATTTTCTAAATTTAACTGTACAAAGACAGCTCACGATATGGCAGTCAATAGGTCCATAAGAAGCCGATATTTTTGTCAATATTGCTGAGGTGTTGAGATATGTAGTCGTAAGTTTTTTTTTTTTTATAAAAACAATCGATATATAACGTAATAGAAAAATAAAATACAATTCCAAATTATTTAAAAAAATTAATTGAAATAAACAAAATGTAAAATAAACATCGTTTGTAATAAAATTCGATTACCTCGTAAGCCAGGAACAGATGCAATGCTCGTGGAATGTGTGACCACATGGTGTGTAAAAGATTGCATCCAAAACCAACTTTTCTATGCATATGCTGCATTCGATTGCTTGCAGTTCTATAGATTGACGTGGAAGAACCAGAACACGAAGCGGATGAGCCATCGTGACACTCTTTGTTACCTGGAAAACTTTAACGATTTGGCACAACGATTCGCGACTCTTCTCGATTGTATTCCGGATTCGCACGGTTGATGCGGCGTAACGCACGAATTCGAATCTAATGAATCCACAAGAGATTAGTTACAGTGCCATCTGGCGTTATCCACGCTTCCGCCGATCTATTATTCTTATATGATATCAGATATTCACAGTCGGTAAAGTAGAGAATCTTGGTATACAGTGATTACCATCAGTAAATGTACAAAAATTCTGATAGATGTCCGTAGTAGTCTGTCGAACCTGCAGTCCTTGGAGGTAGAGCCAAGAAAAACGGTTGCCGATCTCTGATTGGTTCCGCCATTTTCAGATTAACATTTCGAAATGAAATTGTAATTGATAGGTGGTATGTAAAATTATGATATCAGTAATTTAAAAATTTGCCCACCATATCGCGGCACCTTCAAAAAAGGTCTAAACATGTCGTCCTTCCGGTGAAATTTATTGATTCCGAAATTTATTGAATTCGCTTTTTACCAAATTGTTATCATTGTCATTTACTATTATTATCGATGCGTATATGTTATATATATTTTGGAAAATTGTTTGCCCATTCATTCCAATCGGATTTTCCAGTTTTCTGATTATCAGGGTTTACCCCGAAGTAGTACCCAACGTCAGAATGATTATATCGATAGGAAGGGCCCAAAAAACACTCGTGTAGAATTGCCTATTGCGCCCAAGTCAATGTCACAGAAATGCCATTTTGACACGAAATTTTCGACAGAAAACGTGTTAACGTTCTTTTTGCGTGTTCCATAAATGTGTTGGCAATCATTAATGACATCGGCCGAAAGATGGTAGAAATTTCAGACATTACCGCGATGATAGTCTAGCCGCGTTTTTGCAAAATCTGAAAATAATAAACACGCATCCCGCCAGTAGTATTTCAGAATGCACATGGAGAACATGCCACAGTGAAGTTGACCGGTCGAAACGTTCCAGCAAATATTTATGACGCCAACTGCAAACAAGTCCGAGAGACCAAATAGATTTGGTAGGCTTCTGGTAGTATAATATCCGAGTGCACAGCAGACACAAGCTTCTGCACTATTGTAGACCCCTCCCCCCCCCCCCCCCCCCCCCCTTCCCACGGAAGACAATAGCATTGTTATGTTCCCTAAACCATAATGGCCCGTATATCGTCGGGCACCTTGGCGTTCTGCTTTTCGGCAAAAGTTTTCATAGCCCCGAATCCTTCGGATGATAAGCCATGGACTGGGAATGTTGTTGGTACTTCCAATACGGATGCCAATAGGAATACCTACGCGTTTCTATTGACTTCTTACGTCTATCGGCGCTCCGGTACACTGTACAAAACCGTGAAGCATCGAAGTTATGGCACTTACGCGGGGCGAATACCATGAGAACCAAAGCATTGTATTCGAGGAAAACAATGAGTGCGTCTGAAAAAGCCTTGCAAATTGGAAACTTCAACATTACTTTCTCAACACTTCGAAACTCTATTCACAAAACGTTAATGCTGTGTCAAAACATAGTTTGTTTATACGTATTTTATTCAGTGAGGTCAGCTTGCGAGAAATAAAAATCAGACGAGAACCAATCTATTTCCATGGTAATTGTTGCTATAAATAGGGTCAGACAGGGTTAAACAAGGTTTTGTCGAGTGGGTATCGAAGTGACGATGGAGGTGCAGTCATTTTTATATTTATTTTTGCAAAAAATGATCGATTTTGTCAACAATGGGTAACAATGGATCAACAAGGCGTTTTTTTAAAATGTCCAAATACACCGAAACCTTTAATATTTTTTGGGTTATCTTTGTGATTTTATCGACTGGTAAATCGACGTATAGCGGTACATGGATCCTCGTCACATAGCCTTAGAAAAAGTAGAAACGAAAATATTTCGAACCGGACGTGGGGAACCTTATTGCTGATCCGTTTCCATGTTTTTTTTATTATTACCGTGCGACGGGAATACATATATCGATATATATCGACAATGTAAACTCTAATAATATAATAATAAAATATACCATTATATTTCTTAGCGAAAAATGAAGAGAGTTATGCAAGAGATGGTGGGGCGAAATGGACCAACGGGGTAAAATGGATCAATTGCGCAACTCGAATTTCAGGGTACAATGGAGAAACTCTGAAATTTATAAAATTTTATAAAGGTCCGATTTCCAAGTTTCATTTATTGACGGCGCTAAAGTGGACCAATAAAAAAAATAAAAATCCAGATAAATGATATCATCGCTTATAAGTTGTAAATTATTTAAAATTCATATTTTTCATTTATATTATACACACCAGAAACTGATTTGTACGGTTATGATAATTTTCACAAAAACATTTTAATCAATCTATATGCGTATCGTTCGAATTCAGTGGAAAATAAATTTAAAGTTACTTATAGAGAACCCGAGTTGCAGTGAATGCTTATTATAATTATCCATTCATATTCATGTCTATCACATCGACAATTGGGGATTAAATATACATCGATATCGTGTTTTGAATTTGACGTAGAAAATAATATGGGTATCGCTCGCGCACAGTACTGAATGCCGGGAATTAAACGAATTATTGAAATCACCAAATACTATCACCGCCTATTACTGTGTGTATTTGCTCGTTCGATCAACCGGTTCGCGCCTATCGCCATTGGTTACCCAACCAAATCATCATCGTTTACCTTATACCCAATAATTCTTCAGACTAATTTCACCGGTGAAATTAGATTCAAATAAATTATTATACCGCTTCGTTTGCAAACGGACGACAAGCGTACGCGATGGCGTTGCTCTTTATTCTATTATGAATGCGTGTTTTCCGTGTATATTGACTTACGACAGGAATCTGCGGCAGTACGCCGGGAATTCGCTCGACCGGAAATCTGTGATGAACATTTTCTTCCCCATTCGCGGGGTCTAAGGGTTGACGAAGAGCCAGAAAACACTTTGCGAAACATAAAGCTTCACTATTAGTGTTTGCGGAGAGTCGTCAAAGGGAAAGGGTTTTATATTACCGGCCACAGTAACGTTTAATATCCGCTCGAGGTTTCTACAACTCGTTGGCTTTACTCACAACACAATCTCGGCTTTGTTCAAGTAAGTTAGCTGGCTGTAGCCTTGCAGCATCTCCTGCGTCATGACATGAGCGGTAGAACTCGAGACTCCCCATGGGCTCCAGATACCTATATTTGAATTTGCATCGGTTCGCCAACAACCAACTGTACGTTTGTCTTGTAAGACACCATTCAGATGATACGCATTCGTGACGCGAATCAAAGGATACCGTTCCGAATATAAAGTTTAGAATTTGCAGATACGAATCGCACGATATTACGAATAGTTCCGTTTGAGGTGTGTAAAGTTGGCACCCCTACCGCAACGGACATTTTTCGTCTATATTTAGAAATTTCAGGCTTTTCGCGGGCTTTGACTTTCATTAATTAAAATTTTCGGCTCTTTTCACATAATTTTTCTGAAAAAAAAAAAAAAATTGCTGCCACATTTTTCAATTTCATAGGTTGCAATTTCCCGGATGGAACTTGCTGCCACCATGAATATCTTACTACTGATTTCGGAAAAAATCGATATCCGATTAAGTAGACGTAAGAATACGAAGAAACGCGATGATCATCATTGATGCGGGTGTCGCCCGTTTCTCTTATCCAAGCCGCTACCCCTATGAAAATCTGGCTGCGATTATTATTACATGACTGGAAAGTGGCGGATCGTTGGGTGGATATGCCAGACGAGGGTGGTGTGTATGAGAATCAAGCGGTTATTGTCCCAAAGCTGGGTGTTTGCGGATAATGGGCTCGACTCGAGAGGTCATGCGAAGCTGACGTTCCGGCATGTCAACAGCAACTATGCATCATCAGATGTCGGCTGCACGGGGTAACACATCCTCTCTGCCTCCAGCCAATTTGGATATGGGCACACGGAGTGTTCATTACAATAAGCTGCCGACGGTCAAACGAACCTGCGCCTGTACTCCCTCCCATGAGATATCGACTGATCGAGCCATGCCGAGTGGCTGTGCTTATGCTTGACACTCTACCCCTGCTCTGCTGGCTGCCTGACTGATCTGCCTGCTTGCGTGGCTGCCTCCGTCCTGTTTCTACTACTGGTACCGTAAACATAGTCGTCCGCGACATCGTTCGCTTGGAAATTTCGCCTCATACCGTTTACGGAAACAAGCGGAGAACGCATAGACCCGTCACGAATAACGTCAATCAACGATTGCGCATGCGCAATGCATTAGAAACGGCCTATATTCGGCAAAAGTCCTACGGCTAATTATAGATGATGGAGCAACGTCTTTCAGCGTGTCACTCAATCTAATTTAGAGAGGACAGAAATCCGTGTATTCACGATATGGGGAGAGGGGGGGGGGGGTGGGGAGGAGGAGGAGGAGGGGAAGGGGTGGAAATCGGCAGATATCGGAGGCGTCGCATTATGTATTAGCTATTATTTGCAATGCACGAGATTGGATAGGATTTAATGTAGCAAAGGTTGTATAGTAATGTTATAGATCGTTCCCGCATTGGCAAGTGAAACGCACGATATTGCACTAATGCGTTGTGCACCATAGCGACGAGAGCCTGCATAGGCCCGTATCCTCTATTGCGCTACCGACAAACCGCTATAGCACGAGTTTCAACTCTGTTAATATAGGAAGAGCGTCTGCATGAATGGAATGTAGGCAATTAGATATTCTTGCGACAATCCTCGCATTGCATTGATGCAAAATGATTGATTATCATTATATTCCCTTTCGCTGACGCTACTGTTTAGTTGGAGTATAACGTTTGATGATATGGATTCGCATTCTGTTAATGAGAAGTTTCGATGAGATGGTTGTGTAATAACAAGTTTTTGATCGCTATTAAGGGCTCATTTTGGTTGATATCTCAGGTAATTGATCAATTCTGTTGCAAGCGGACGCGGCTACGGAAGACTCTATCCTGACGTTTGCATTTACATTTTTTTACGCGACTTTGTTACTTTTATTACGAACGTGTCACGGATTCATCAGAATTCATGGCGCCATGTTGAACATTGTCGATCATTTTAGGATGGGATTCAACGGAATAAATAGCCCATTTGTTTTTACAGGAAAGCCGCGATGATGGACCTCTTTTAACCCGAATGTCCATTTCTTCTCGAATCATTTATTTAGAATTCCTTAAAATTTACGTGTGTCTGGACCACTGTACCCCGCCATTTTGCACCAATCTCCAGAACATGTTTAACGAATAAAAAATTTTTAAATTATATCAACAGACTTACGATGCGTCATCAACATTTGATTTGCATCTTCAGTTGACTCGGGTAACGAGAAAATGGCCGAAATGTACGTAAATTCGGTTGAAATTTTTTTTACAAAAATAGAATTCCCAGCGATTCTTGAAATCTCCTCTGAGTAAATGGAATTGTAGTACGGATTTTCGAATAATATTAACTTCCGATTGAAAATTATATATTTTTCCGTTTCTGCGATACAAATCGTACAGTCAATATTAATCATTTTAAAACGAAGTAATATGAATGCTTTTGTAAATAGTAAATTCAGCGACCGGTAAGTCAGCTTTAGTTCAGTCAGTGTGCGTATGGAAACAGGAAGCACCTATATGTAGTCTCATATTCGATATCCAATAAGAGATTAATGAAGAGCTCAATGAAATTTACTCGCGAAATGAGCAAATGTTCCCGCTCGTTGATTTGGTCGGATATACCAGAAGCTTCATTCGCTCATCTGTAATCCAGATACCAGAGGCGTTTGTTAATTCAACGCTATTGCCTACGATCATTTATTGATATTACTTTTTGTACTCGTGGCTATTATTATTTGCTTAGAATTGTTATACCGAATTTACTGACGGGCCTCGCGCCCGTTGATTGAATAAGAATCATTCCGAATTACGATTAACGACGGCATCCAATTGGCGGTATTCGTCATGAAAAACTCTCATTCAGTTCGGGAGATCTCGACGTGAGAACTAGACAAGAGTGAACGATCGAAGGGACATACGAAAAAAAAAAAAAGAAATTTTATCGAATACGGTACCACGGTAGTAGCTATAGGCAGCCGCGAAACGCCGAGTTAAAAGAGTTAAAAACTACTATCGGAGAAACGGCGAACCTTCATTCGTTAAATAATTGCGCGTTCGTCAATTAGATTTGTCAGCAGCGATCCTCGCTAATTGTATTAACAGAGTGTGGGGGAGATAGCACGGTACAGGCAACTGCGGAACGTACCTTCGCGGCCAACGGCTCAACTATATCCACGCTTGACAGCATTGAATTTAAATTTCTCCGATAGCCGCGGTACCCGTTTCCCTGGTGTAATTCGGTTGATCCGTCCAGCCGGTCACACCGAAGCGTTTCTGATGCTATCGGACAGTACGAATGCCCGAACCGTTGCCTAGAGTTCTAACGCTCGCCAGATAACACGCAGATGAGAATAGAATATCGGTAGAATGCTACTATCGTATAGTGAAAACATCGTCGCGCTGCCCAGCGACCAATGCGTTATAAGTGTTAATTGATCGGTACATTCGTTCGAAAGAATCTTTAATTAATATCGAGACAAATTTAGTCTCTCATCCAATTTTAATGATTATTTTGATGCCCGGCAAATACGATAAACTTTTTTTTTCGATTTTTTTTGTGACGCTTGGAATACCAGTATTTAATCGTAAACGACTACATTCAGCTTCGCGTCTTTGGAAATTGTTCGGAAATTTTTGGAAAACAAATTTTTTGGAAATTTTCGAAAATCAAATTTTTTGGAAATTTTCGGAAAACAAATTTTTTGGAAATTTTCGGAAAACAAATTTTTTGGAAATTTTCGGTAAACAAATTTTTTGGAATTTTTCGGAAAACAATTTTTTTGGAATTTTTCGGAAAACAAATTTTTTGGAAATTTTGACAAACCTGCGAAATATTGCTAAATCATTCGAAGTACCAAACCTTTTTCTTTAGTCGCGTTTTCGTACAATCTTAAACCTTTGCTTTTATGGATCGAATTATGGAGCTCTCGGATCACGTGTCTTCTCACTCTCCCGTCAAAATTTCTTCATCCCGAAATATTTGAGGCGATCGGGCGACCGGATACAATTTATGCAACATCGCGGGGTTGGATCGTCGCGCGCGAGGGGTATGGCGCAAGCCGTCCCCAGGCGGAGCACGAGAATCCACGATGACGATGCCAGGGACGTTCCTTGTATGTGGGAATGCGGAGTCCTTGCTGCCTGGAATCACTCGAGTTCTCGAGACACGCTCTTCGCCGAGGTCGAGCATGAGGCATGAACAGTATTACAGAGGTTGGGAGTCACAGTTTAGGGAACGGGATATAGCGTCGATGATTCTCTGATTGTCGACGGTTTCGCTATAGAGAAGACGAGGCAATGCGTCACATCGTCATTACAGAACATTTATAGTAAAAAATAGTCCGCAGATGTTTCGTCAACGAAACTTCGATGTCCAGTCACTGCGCAATGGAGCAATGAATAGTACTGAACACCAATTTGAATATTTGTTTATTTATTTTTTCGCGCGAAATAATATTTATGAAAATTTTCGAAATTATAATTTTTAATTTATCGAGGATTCGTAGTCTATCAATCGTAAGTACTTTAAGAACCCCCATTTTTACGTATTTTTAATACCCGACCCTGCCGCCCATTCTATCAACTCTTCGAAAGTCATCGTGCAATCGGCACTCTTGGGCACTTCTAAAATGCACACCCTTTAAAATGATGTACCGTTAGAACGCTTAACTCAGGGAGGGCAACTTTAATCTTACGGTATCAGAATTTCCTCTAGCTAAATTTTCATCGCTCCTGTGCTTTGACGTGGAATCCACTCTCTCTCTCTCTCTCTCTCTCTCTCTCTCTCTCTTTCTTCGCAGTGCCTTGTCGTCAATGGAGGTTGAACTTTGGGCAGAGTGGGGTGAGAACAACCGCCGCCAGTGGTGGAAGCAGTAGCAGCAGGAGCGCTAGGTAGCAGAATGTGAGAGTCCTTGCGAGTTAAGAAGATGGAGCGATCAATCTGAACCGAACAAGGACCCACAATGCCGCGAACTGTTTCGATAACCCGGTTGCGGCAGACGTTTAAGTAAAAGAGCAACTGAGATAGAAAGGGGTGAGTGAAAGATGGAAAACTTTGAAGGAGTCCCAGCATCCCGAAAGGGAAGCCGAGGACGAGCGCAACAGAAAGAAAACGTCTACCTACATCTTCGTAGTCGTGTGCGCAATCCGCAAGAAAATTTGAAAGCAACTAACATCCAATTGATGAATGGCACTCTTAGAATAACGAAAGTGCGAGAAAAAAAAAAAGGTAAAAAGCGTATCGGAATGTAAAATGAAAATTGCCACAAAGATAAATGGCGTCTTCTTCAATTTCCAGTAAAAACATTCGCCGCGAACTTAAAAGATGTTGTTGTGTGGTAAGAGAACATTTACGGCGCAATGAGACCTGCGTAAAAATATAAATATAAAAATGGTACTTTTAAGTATTAAAAGTATTTTCATGTATATTTCGAAAAGTTTGATCTTCTGCGCCCCCTTTCCCGCATTCTGGGGTTCGCTGAAAATTTCTTATTCCGCGCATGCGCTAAAAAGACTATAAGAAACACGAATATCGTAGATTTTTTTTTTCAACGATTTCATTCGTATTTTGAATATTTTTACCGTGTATATAACAATATTTAAAAAAAAAGAGCTTTAATGAAGGACCATTGAGAAAAGACAAGTCTTTACGATGCAATAATCTCCCATAAACAGTTATGAGTCATAGTAACGACACGTATGTAGAATAACAGAACTTCAAAAATGCCGAGCGGTAGACAGACGCGAAGCCCCTACACCAGTCTTTCATCGTTGCCTTGTCTTAAAACGCCTGCCGTTGAGAAAATGCCGAGGCGGGGGCATCTCCATTAGAAACTCAATTTTCTCAAGCAAATTTGATTTCGATCGTAGAACACAGCGCCTTTCACCGCCTCTCGACTATCTGTATCTATAGGAATTTCTCTTAAAGGCTTTACGAGGATGCGAAGTGTAAAAGAAATTTTTTTTTTTTTTCGTCTTACACTCGAATGGAAGCAATAATATACAAACATTCGCGATATATACCATATACGCGCCCCTCATCCAGGATGGACCAGTATACGAACTGTAGGATGCAAAAAGATCGAAAGGCGACATTCGAGGAGAGAAAGACAATACGCGTATCTCTAGCAACACACGTTCTATCATAGTACCGCATGAACTGCTGCACTGCGGTGCTTTGAAAATTTCGACCGAGGAACGAAGCCACGGGTTAGAATTCAGCGACGGAAGTTGTATTCCCCTACGGCAATGAGTCCCCTTACTGGGATGAGTAACAGGCAAAGCTTTCCTTCACTCTGCACTCCTCCTCCTCCTCCTCCTCTCCGAGCCATGATGGGTGAAGAGCAACTCAAGACGCTTATATCCAGGGACTTAGGCGTATTAACGAGCGGATCTTCCTTGGCTGGCCTATAGCGCAGGATTTTGATAACATGTGACCCTATCTCGAATTCCCGAGGCTGCACAGGTAGTCTGTTTACATAAGATAATAGGGACGTCTGGAGAGGGCCAGATGTTTAAGGGTGCCGCTGTCGAGAAACAGAGACGCTGTGGAAAGCGAAAGGCGAGGCGAGGAGCAGTGTGAGAGGTAAAACTTCACTCCAGTGGTAAGCATCTTTCGTAAGGCAATGTTGAGTTGAAGGGGTGCTTGCTGCTGTTTGAAGGGGATATTCCCAGCCATCTCTTCCATTAATTACCATTTAAAAAAGTCCATTGAATACCCTTCTCTGTCCACGATAATTCAATAGAGGTTTACTAATGGTACGGTTCACCACTTACATTACCATTCAATTTCCCATTCGTTTTCGCGTTTGTTGAAAGATTTCTTTTACCGATGTAAAAGGACTGATGAGGTTGTCTTAAAAAAATTTTCTCATCGATCTGATGAATTTTTAGGCGATTAATTACGAATGGCCTTTTTATCGGAGAATATGGTAAGACATTCTGTTTTAGTCGTTTTTATTATATTTATTAAATTTCACATTATTTACGAAGAGACTGCAGTACCTCGTAAAATCTGCCAATGGGGTGCTTTTGGGTGCGTAAGATGTTGGTAGAGAATTGCTATGGAGATAAGCGAACTTGTTTTATAGTTTGAAACATGTCTTATCCGGGACAGTAGCATTGACCATCTTAATCCAGTAATTTCATTGGACATTAACCGAGAGGACATTACAAGAGTCTAAATTCCGTCTGAGCAATCCTTCTCCTATTCCTTACTCCTCTCATTTTCTCCCGAAACCACCACCATGCAACCTCTTCCGGCAGCGACAAGAAATGCCCGCGGGTATCTTTCTATCTCACTTCGTTGAAGAAACGAGTGAATGAGCGAACGACCGAATGAACGAGGAGAAGGAATGGATGGCGAACGAACGGGTAACGGAGAAACATCGGGGATGACGGTGAGGAAGAGTGAGGGAATGAGCGAGCGCTTGGGTCTTTCTACCCGGAAGGAACGGGGAAGATGGTAGAGGTAGGCGAGGTGAACGGAAGAGATTCTATGTCGGGTGCCGTGGGTACGGCATGCTACAAGAACTTCATTTTCCGAACCATTACACCCCGTCCCACTGCGCTACCTCCTCGCAAACCCCTTTGCGCTCTTAAATTAATTTATATCGAAATTTCAAATGACACTCATCGCGCCGTGCAATAAATAACGGCGAGGGGGTTGTCGCTTTTTCAACACGCTGCAAACTGCTACTGTGTCGGCTTTTTCCCCTTTATCCTGGCTATGTTCCCGCTTCTTCTACTACTGCGACTACTTTCATAGTGATGCCCGTTTATAGAGGGATGAGAAGGGGCGGGCGAACGGACACAAAGAAAAATGTGTTCCTCTTTATATCCCCGAAGCGCCTGCGAGTCAATTTTAACCACCTTCACGCGTATGGATCGTTTTTATCGGCTGACTGTTTCATCACCCTAAGTGCACAAATAATGTGACTTTGGTTTGAACGAATCTATAGGTATAGCCTTCGGGTCGCCGTGAGCCGACATTGGGTTATCTGTACTCGAGTTTCATCTCATATTGCATCATTAAGTTCGGAAGGTGTATCGGAAGTTCGGAATTATTTTCTAAACATGTTAATTCCTGCGTAAGAAACATGGATATCATCTCAATTCAACGATTAATAGGTCGCCGGGAATAAGATTCACACGCCATCTACCGCTGAAAAAGTATAATTGTCGGTCAATTTGGGGAGCAATAGTAGTCACGCGACAGAAAAAGTTGTGCCAAGGCGAAGTTTTGTCGAGTTTTTCGAAATATTGGCGTAAGAAATCGACAACACCAATAGCGATAGCTATAGATCGATGGGAAAGCGAAACCCCGGTTTTCATAACCTCATTCTCTAAATATGAAATTTCGGCACATTCCGGACGATTTTTTTTAATAAAATCTCAAAATCTTTTATATTTTATCAAACCGAAATTTTCTTATAAAATCGTAAAATTTATGAAATCGTCATTGCGCGAAATCCATCGTATCAATAATGTAATAATTTCAAAACCGCCACGGTATTTGATTGGAAATTATCCATAATGGAACACCAACGTTACAGTGGCTGGATATGAGACGAGAAGCGATGCGTGAGTACGATGAAAATTAATGACGGGATTACATAGGCAGCTGATTAAATGTCTAGCGACTGCAGCGGATACTACAGTTTTATGCTGTAGTTAGCGCACAATAGTATGACTGATATAGTAGGATATGCAATATCATTATTGTATTGCGGAATTCATGGGATTTACAACGACATCGAGACAACACAATGTCAAGTGTGCGGTCGACGTATACAGCAAACAATATTATACGCTGCCGTCGCGATAGGCGTTCTTGGGAACGATACAGCGCAGAACAGGGGTAGAAGCTTCGGAGAGTGTATTGTTCATAAAGTATGCGATGAAATTGTTTTGAACCGTAAAGGAGGGATGCAACAGCCTACCACACGCCAGGCGCATCCTATAAGGTTGAGAACGCTAACAGACCAACATTATCAACCCCGAGGATAGGTCCAAAAACACACGTGAACGTTGGCACACCGTCAAAGAGGGGTTGTCACTATGGGAACAATCAGTGATGGTGGTGGATGAACGTATATGGCGTCGAAGGTGAAGGTGTGCGATGGAAAATAGCTCCGGAATGCCAGCAACTTCTTGTACTCGCATACCCCGCCGAGAGAGGCATATCCACCCCTCACCCTCCCCCTCCCCTACTTCGCCCTGACCGACGTATCTACAGCCCCCACTCTGGGAATTGTACGGAAACTGTGAGCTTTCGGCGAACTGTCAAGCAACTACCCACCGTCGCCCATCCGCCTAGTGGCACGCGAGCGGTGCAAACAGTTAATTCGGTGATTTCCTATAGTCTTAACTATCCAACCCCACGATTTCTACAACTACCTCTGCACATTGTATCGATGATATCCGCTACACTACTATATTGTTGCATCCTACACCACTACCACTGCTATGTCTCTACTTTGCGTACTGTAGTCTATTACATAGTATGTACGTCGTTTACCACAGCGCGGGTCGTTTCATTCGGCACTAACTCACCCGCCTTGGAACTATATACCTGTCTGCCTACTCGACCCATCAGGAATTTCGTGATGAGTTGTTCCTTATATTTGCTCTATTTCCGCTGTCTAAACACTATGATAACTTCCTTTCGCGAACGTCGACGTTTTATTTGATTCAATCGATCGCCGAACAATATGCATATTTTTTTTGTTTTATTATTTCAATAACCCATATGGACAAAGAAGGTATTTATCGAGGAAAAAACTCGCATCGAAATTAAATGTACACTCAGGTCATTCCACAAAGTTTACATGAGATGCGGAAATTCTCGCCGATGTCTGACATACATAAATATATCTTTTATGTATGGAAAAAATTACTACAGTTTCTAGTAACTCGGCACTACAACGCCACCTATGGCAGAAAATTCGAAACTTATAACAATTTTTACCATAAGTTCTAAAAGTCCCCCATAGTTATAGGTAAAATTCTTATAAGTTTCGCATTTTCTGCCACAGATGGCGTTGTAACACCGCGTTACTAGAAACTAGTAATTTTTTCCAGACGCCATGGTATTGTTTATCAGACCCTTCTTTTCGTGTGTAAGTAGAGAATGAATGTCAGGCGCTGTAATTTCGGTTTCGGAATCTTTATTTGATATTCAAGTCATAATATAATGAATTAATGAGGAATAACCGCAACTATATTATGCCCTCGAAGTGTCAATACGTAATGTTAACTGCATTATACCCGCTTTAATGGTATTAGCGGTTTTAAACGGTGGAAGAGCCTTTTTGAGTCAAATACATCGGTCTTGCAAAGTACCCTCGGCATGTCGTTCGTAGGGTGGCAGGCACCAGCATTCGGAGCCCCTAGGGCTGACTTTGTGATCGCACCTTCTCAATTTTCGTTGCTGCCACAACAGCTCCCCTTTCTGCTTCTTCGTCGTGCTCGGAATACCGAACGTGCCAAACGTGAACATACACACTGACGCGCGGTGCGGTCGGCTGCACGAAGCTAAGAAGTTGTAAAGTTGAAAGCATTGTTCCGGCTGCTAAACCACGTTTCGCAAAAGATACTTTTCTCTCTCGGGGCTCCAAGGCCTCTGTTAACCATGACGAGAATGCGACAGAGAGGATGACGAAATCGCGTTGTTGCATCTTTGCAAGTACGTAGTAATGTAGGAGAGAGTACACAGGTGAGTGACGCGTATTTCCTTTGAAAATGTGCCTACATACGAAAAGCATCTTTAACTAAGTTTAAATATTTCACACGCTTGTTATTTAATGTTAGTAACATTCATTTATGAAAAAATTAAGAAAAATACGACGTTAAATAAACCCTTTTTATTTAATTGAAAGTTTTCATTGAAACGAAATAAATCGAAAATTGATTGGATAAACATAAGTGGAATAAACGGAGTGCGTAAAGTGAAAATTTGCGCACGGCGTTCGGAAAACGAGCACTTTACGCACGCGACCGAATAGCACTCGTCGCCGGCGAAGCCACGAGTGCACGATCGCTACTCGTGCGTAAAATCGTATTTAACGCACGTGTCGGATACGATATTTTTTTATGTAGTATGCGTAAAATTCATGCGTAAAAATTCATTTTACGCATCAAAAACTTTGCGTAAAATCGAATTTTACGCATACTACATCAAAAAATTATTTTCTATAATAAGTTTAATCATAAAAAAATCGATAAATCGATATAATTATTCACACGGTGTAAAAAAACTCGTTCAACTTTCTGGAATCAACTTTTACGCAAAGAAAAGTTCCAAAGGCGTCTTTTCCCTATTGCCGGCAGCTCTGCTTACAAATTATACAATCCGGAGTGGCGTTGAATAGTTACTCGGCGGAAAATCAATGCTAAATCGCAGATGACACCCGGCCGGGCTGAGGCTTATCGAATAAGACTCTTACTTTGCATTTGAGACTATGTCCCCGTAGCGCTACTGCAAATTATTTTCTGTTCACCTTTTTTTTTCATCCCTTACTTTCCACCGTCGGATCCCATCACGACTGCGCCAGGAAAGTCGTGCTAAGACAACAATCGTCTCCAACTCCTGACAGTGCAATCGAATTAAACAGTTTAGTCTACAGTACCGTTGAATTATTAACAATGGAATTTCAAATGCGGCAATGGACATGCAAGTTTTGTTAGTTGGTTTCCATGTTTACAGATGTCGTCAGCTCTGCCGTTGGTGCCGCGAATCGCAATAGATGCGATCATTTTTTTTTATCGCATAAATGTTAACAATAAATTGCGTGTAATTCTGTAAGTATTGTTGGAAATTACAAATTTACTTACAGGAATTCCGTGGGATTTTTGAAATTACTAATTAATGCGATACTAACCTAAGATCATCTCCGATAAATTCTTTTTATTTCTTTCTTTTCGTAAACTTCATTCTTTCGGCATCCCAAAAAATGTTCGTGTTGTGTCACTGTATATGTATAGTTAGCAATTCTGCATCCCAGAATTTTCATTCAACGCTTCAGCGGGTATCAAAGGCTTAACAGTGAATACACAACGAATAATTACTCCGAATATCTCGAAGAAGCACAATCCGCTGATTCACTAATTTTTCGCGGACAAACAGTTTCCGTAGTCACCATTGGATATTTCGTGATTGTGAAATAGACAACTTTCCATTCGTCATTTACGAGAAACACCGTTTGCCATCGTTTTCAGCTTCGGAATGTTAGCCGTCGAAGCTCCGCAGCGACGTGAATACAAAGATAGGAGCGTAGAAAATCTTTTATCTGAAATGCTTTGCATCGACGCAACTTCGGCGTCTATGGTCTTTTCATAGATTTCGAACGAACGAGAGTTTCGTCTTTTCTTTCCCCTAACTTCCCCCGCTTCGCCCCATCGCGACTCCCTGGTATAAAGTTGCGATCACGGACCCTTGAAACTACTGTAATTAGTTTCACCGTTGATACCATTGATCGCTAAATGGGATTTCGCCGCGAAATTACAAATTGGATTTTCCGTGACGATTCTTCGCAACACTTTACAACTCGAGAATACTACTGAGTAGAATACTATTGTCTGATAGGACATCATTAACCGGAAATGGTGTACGGAATTGTTTTTGTGTCCTTTAGAAACATTGGTCAACTTTTTTTGCCGGAAATGCGGAAATATGTGGAGCGACTGCACTTGAAGGGTATATCGAGCGTTCGAAAGATTTCAGAAATACTGAAACGATTTTGTTCGTTTTTTTTAAAGAGCGACATAATAATTGCTGTTGCGACTTAATAATTGAATCGCTGCATCAAAAGAACCCTAAAAGGATCGACAGGTCATGCGGAACTGTTGACAAAATTTCTGCCCAAACATCGGAAGAATAAAGTGGAAAATCCCAATGGAGAAAAAAAAATCAGCGATTCTTTACTACAGAGCGGACATTGTCGGCTGAATCCAAAGTTGGTACAGAAACTTCATGCCGGATGAATTTATTCATTTTCCATTTTTCGATCTGTTTTTCGAGTTTTCCTTTGAATTTCTGAGCAAATATTTTTGCGAGAATTCCGCGCGGATGCTCTTTTTTTTATTTTTTTTTATTTTTCGATAACTTGGGCAGAAATCTTTGGAAAAGTCCCGTAAGTTTGAAGCGTTTGTGCACTGAGAAAAAAAAAATTGGTTGAACCGACAAAAAATCGGCGTTTGCGGGTGACGAAATAAATAATCAGATACTTAAAAGAAAAAATTGTCATAACAAGAAAAGAAATAGTCAATTTAATTACCAATTAATATCACTAACTAAGTATTTTTATGAATTATGAAAATATTTGTTTCGCCACTCACAAGCACCGATTTTTTCGATTTAATCGTTATTTTTTCTCAGTGTAAAAAAAAGTACGACTCATGTATGTCATGTCGTCATTTTTTCTACGCGGGAAATTGCGATAGAACTTCACTTACAGGTAATTTCGTTGAATCTTACAATTGTAGTCGAGCGATTTGTTCATCGACGCGTAAAAAAAAAAAAAAAAAAAAACGCAATTTAGTTTGCATCGATAACGCAATGTAATCGCTGAAACTACAGGATGAGACAATGGCTACTGCGTTCAAACGGCATCGGCTAATGTTTTGCGAAAGTTCTAAAGACCTTTAACGCAATGTCCTGTAAGGTGGGAGACACCGAAATATTAACGTTTCCTGTAGTCGGATGTATCCTATTATAAGCGACGTTCATGCATGCAAAGCGCGGAGTGATAATGAGACCGATGACGCGACATCTTTACGGTCGAAATGACTGCTCATCGGCGGGTTGGCTCGCTGCAAATTAACGTTGAACGAGGGTAGGAGAGAAGGCGGTGAATTAAGGCGGTGGATATAGGCATATAGGAGGGACGTAGTGAGCGAAGTGGTTAGCGGAATCAAGGTGAGGTAGAGATACTGTTAGCCGTGTTCGTGGGGTGTTGGAAAGCATGGGCCTTGGCAAAGTTGTTGCCGAGTTTCGGGAGGGGTATGACCCGATCCCAAAACTCTGTGCTCTCATGCTTAATATACGCGAGCCAAGTATACATACCACTGCAGGATCCAGCGGCAGCAGCGGCGCCTGGCCGCCTAGGGGATGAGGGAGGGTGACGGAGGTGAGGTGCAGAGGGGTTGGGTGAGAGGTGAGGTGCAGAGGGGTCCCTCATCGTCGACGGTTCGGATATATCTGTAATAATAACGAGACTTCTTTAAAGCTCTGAGCCGAGAGGTCACAGTTGTACTGTAAATCCCGAAGTTTGGCGTAACGCTAATTTGAAGTTGGAAAGCCGGTATGACTTTCGTATACGGTGAAAGCGAGAGGGAGGAGATTAAAGATGAGAAAGGGCTGAAAGTATATAATAACTTGTATTGGATCGGTGTACGTGTGAAATCACCCAAAGTGCCACCCAAAAAAATCCTATGGGCAACTCTCGCTTTCTGGTAATTATCAGGTAACAGCTTGCGGGGTTCTTTTACCCAACTACCAAATTCTTTCTATCGATCGCGCCGCTTAAGCCCTCAACCCCAATTTCTGTTTTTCTCTGATCCGAATCGAGTGCGATAATGAAAACTTGTACGGGTTGATAAATGCTGTCTACTAAAGGCTATAGCGCCGAGTTTATCCGAAGCCGCAGTCGATATTCTGGGTATAGTTTCTTATATACTTTCGTATAGTATACTATGGAGTAATAGACTCCTTGTCCATTTATACGATGGCTAAAAAGACTTGGCATGGTAGGGAAATCGGGATTTTCATAAACACAAGAATTTTAAAAAAGCTGCCAATTCCATTGGCATATTGCTTCCTCTCTTTTTTTTTTATTGCAATCACTAGAAGCTTTGTGTTTTTTCAGTTATTTTAATTGATAGTTTTTTGGTACATTTTTTAATTCGTGTTATGCTGCTATTGTAAAGAAAAAAGTTTTTTCAAAAAAATCAAAGTGCACATAAAATTTGAACCGCTCGACGGATTTATGCCAAATTCATACCCATATCTTGTTCAATGAAAACCTATGTTTCGTCCAAATTTCAACCCGATATCTTAAAAAATATGGCAGCTGCAGAGTGTACAACAACAAAAATTCAAAATGGTGTTAACACCGAACGACTGCATAGATTTTGATGAAAATTGAACCAAAAAAGGGGACTTGACCTCCCAACACGTGGTTTACATTTTAGCTTGGTATCTCAAACCGTTCTGAAGTTATGAGGTCAAACGATGCGCACGCACACACCCATATACGGACGGCCATTTTTTTTAAATCTGATTTTTTTCTGATTTTTCGACGTTTTGGAATATTCTGAACGTGTTTACATGAACATCTCAAAAAAAAAATTATTTACCGAAACAAAGCTTCTTAATGAAGCAAAAACTCGCTTTTTGAAGGAGCATTGCGTATTTAGCAATCGACGAATCGGAAAGAGTGAAGTTTCCAGTAATGGAGAAAAATTTCTTTGACAGTACCGCAGCATATACCAGAGGAGCAGCTCGACTTTTTCTGATCAATATATTTATTAATAATCTTTTTTAAATTGGCTTCTTCTCATTTCATTCCTTCCTAAGTTAATCTATAGATATCTTGTTTCAATTCTCGTGACTATTGTCCCGAAGAATTGTCAAGAAAGATCCCAATTAAGCTCGTTACGCCTAACAAGAGGAGAACAATCAAATTCGTGGCTGTAGCTTCGCTCCATCCCTACTTTGTCACGGAAGCATTTAAATTGGGTACTCGTATTTTATAAAAGATTCCTCCAATTCAAAAAAATTCACAATCACATCAATCAGTTTTGTCACTTTTTGCTCTCTGATCCATGCGCAAGAAATTAATTGATGTTATTCAACAGAAGTCAATTGTTATAAAATCCATGAAATACAAATAATAATATCATTATTTCACGAACTAAACATTAAAAACGCATTGGGCGTTTTCCAAAATTAAAAAATTTGCCGGAAACTGATCACATTCGATAAACGATCATCACCATGGGATAAAAATACAATTCAATGAATGCGACAACTAATAGCAAACCAAACGGCGGTCTCCCGAGAGGAAAAAATAGCGCTGGCAAACCTCCGTTTAAATTACCGCTGAATTCACATTCAATGGTATTCAGTGAGATCTTTTTAATGCTGATTAATGGTTCAGTTCCCCGAAAGTGCTTCTGTCTTCACTCCTCGTAAACACTTTTTTGTCATTTGCGTATACGACATGCGCTAAGTTATTGCGCACTGAACTAATAACAGCTGTTAAAGATATTTTCAAGTGTTGATAATTCAACGGCACAACGCGATCTTTTTTTTTTTATGTGTAGTGGTATTTCTTCACGTTCTTCGGTCTGTCCTCGGTCACGACACACGGAAAAGGATAGAAGAAAGTTTTTAGATTCTCTGGAGATTGCTCATCGTGCTCGTCGCATGGTGTCTTGTGCGGTGCCACGTCGGTGCTTCTCAAACCATATTTCGCAAAACTTCCCGCCTGAACCGATAGAGAGAAGGCGAATGGTTCGTAATGAGGACCGGACTGGACGGGAAGGTAGAAACTCGATCCTGCGCTATTCTATCGCGATTGCTGGTCGTTCTCATTTTCAGTATGTATCCTGCGTTTAGACGTGAGAATTTAACGTCAGCATGTCCCTGGATCCATTTTCTCGACGTTTATGTATTCAATATCTTGAAGCGTCCATCAAATTTTGCATAACTTTGCATGCATATGATACAGCGGTACATTCTGACCGTAAAACCAGATTTTGATCATTGATTTTCAATGTCTTCAATAATCCGAGTTCGTCTCTTTTTTGAAGAATTTCTAGTAACTTGCGGACTTCAATACCACCTAACTATATGCCAGATAAATCAATAATCCATCTTTCTCTCCGTAAAATACAGCAACAAACAAACAAAACAAATATAGTTGGATCGCCAAAGGTTTAGGTGCACAGATTCTTCGAAATAAATAGTTAGATCAACAAAGATGATTGCCTTCAATAACTTTTGACGTTTTGAAGCGTGAAGTGTTAGACGATTGAATTCTTCAGCTAATAACGAAGTAAATGGTTCATTTGAAAGAATTTCGGGAAAAAAATCAATTGAAAGTTCCGCTCGTGTTTTTTTCGGTCGGATTTTTTCCTTAATCCGTCTAAGATTTTCCTACGATCTTTTTTGTGATTTTATGATACCGAATTGATTAGAAATACGCTGGGAAATAAATTTAAGTGGATTAGCAAAGATCGGTCGATCTTGCAAATATCTTCCGCGGTGGATCAACTTGATATTCCTTAGTCTTTCATGTCATGTACGTGTTTCATATACCGCGCGCATTTGAATTGGTCCTGCAATCGTTGGATTGAACTACGTAACCGTAGTCCGTGTTGTGCGGCATCGCATTGTTATCGAACAGTCCCGAATATTTAGAATTCCAATCGAAATGATGTTCCGTTGTGTCGGGATGCCGATTGACGGTATCAGGAACATACTGTGGGTACCGTGTGCGGAGTGCACACAGTGCCAATACAATAGTATTCTAGTGCACCACAATATCATGAGACTCTGTATTGCGTTGCATTGCTACGCGAACTCGACGCATTCCTCTGCATCTACTTGCAACTGCTTTGCAGGTCAGTCTGGATTGCAATACGAATTGGCCAAACGCAACAACGCGACGTTTTACTTGTGCCAAACAATACTGCAACGATCTTATTGGTTCTCATCGACTATCTTCTGATTAGCAATCAATATAGAAGCGCTGTTGAAGCGACGTTAAAGTTTAGTAGATTCATCCATTTTTTCGGTAAACGATCATCTTCAATCATAGAAAAGGCATTCGAGGAACGATATGGATCGCATTTTCAGTCTTAAGAATGCTCTTGGAATAGCCTGTGGCGCTATTGCATCGTAAAGCAATTTAAGGCGCGCCATCTACCTGGTGATTCAAAGATCGAATCGTTTTTTTTTTTTTTAATGGTGCATGTATTGCGCGTCAGAATAAAAATCGTTCAAAAGTACCGAAAAAATTTAATAAAAAAAAATTACTATTAACGTTGAAATAAAATTGAATTGCATTTTGAAATTTTTTTTTTATTCAAATTTTTTATTCATGTCAATTCATTGGCTTATAAGAAAAAAATTATACATATTTGTGAAATTTTCTTGAAAGCGTCTCTTACGAGAAAGTTGTACGTAAGATATTGTATATCCGGAAAGAAAATCTTCAATAAGAAACAATTATCCATCGAGAAATCGAATAATCATGTCGGCTTCTTCTGCTCCTTTTTATCAGACTTTTACACGGCCCATCCGCGACCAAACGAAAATAATTTTAAGAATTCTGCTTGCGGGTACCATTTGCTCGCATTAGCGTTTTTTTTTTCTTCTTTTTTTTGTGTTACTGTTCTACTGCATAACCGCAAAACTGCCTCGTGATAACGAGCCTTCATACAAATAAGCACGATTATTGCGAGCTGTTGTTACGATAGGCGGGACACAGCGCATTTTATACGAGTGTTTGGGGTCTCGTAATTTTGTAATCGCGCAGCTCCGAAATCCGCATTTCTGCATTTTAGTGACCCACTATTGTACTGAGTGGACCTTTGGCAATAATTATCATCGATGTGCCGTTAACAAAACCAAAAAAAAATTCAAAAACACTTATTGCAAAACTATCGACGTCCTCTTTATCGACATTTTTGGAACTTCGCGATAAACCGCGTAGGAGAGCATGCGATGGGCCGCCAATTATTTTTCCAGCAATTCGAATTAAATATCCATATCGTTTCATTTAGTTTTACAAATAACGTCTTTAATCAGAATATTTCCGCGCTTCGTAAAATACGACTTCTTTTTTTTTCGGCATTTATTTTACCGTGGATCCCTCGTGAAATGTAATGAATTTCATCCGTAATATATAGTATAATTCTCACAATCAAAACTCAATTTTATTTAATTTGACGAATTCAACATTGAATTATCGAATCAAATAATCTTTTATTTTTCAGCCCTTACGGCCAGAGATTAAAAATGTCTATGATTATTATTCCGATAATTTAATAACACGTTACATTGTTATTAACTAATAATTGTCATATACGGTTTTTCAACGAACCAATGCGATGTATCCATCCCTTAATCCTGCACGTTGAGAAGCAGTTGATCACTAGTTGTTTGGATACTTCTACCCCTTTCAGTTCAGTGTATTTCATACCCCATTAACTACGAGTGGTCAATCACTGGAGAACGGAGGGGAACAACACGGCATACAATTTAGCCAACTGAAATTTAGCTTGGGCTCTTACGAAGCATGGCTAATAAGTGGCGCGTGCGTAGAGTTGCGTAACGCACAGGCGGCAACTGCACAGACATTTCCGAGGGTTGGAGATGAAGTTATACGGCGGTTGGGCTGCTCGCTTGTTTCATGTATTTCTATCGAGGCAAACTGGGTAGAGACGTCTGTGAGTACTGCGAAAGGAGCTGTGTGGAGGAGGGAGGAGGGATAATTGAATACAACTTGATCGAGCCGCGCGTTTCCACCCCATTAAATCGGGCTTAAACTCCGGGCCGTGTTGGGGTAAAGCGTCTGAGAAAGAGAAATAGATCGCTTGCTTGAGAATGAGAAGTGAGTAAAGGAACTTACAACCCCTCGTCCACGGAGTCTCCAGGGCGAGAGAATGTTTACTGCTGCCCCAGCTGGGGGGCCAATCAGTACAGACCACCTCCGCCACCCTCTTCGTTCCCGTCTTCCACTTCTACTGTTCCTGGCTCTTGTGCCAGCTCTCTGCCTATTGCCACACAACCGTACAATAGAATCGTGTACGGCAATAGACCCGGCCAATGTCGTTATATAGCTGGATTATTCCTTGCTTCGCTTCGCGCGCTCGACTTCGAGTCAACTCGGTAACTCCCCATTCCTTATTTTCCCGTAACGCACACTCCTACCTACTCGGCTCACACTTCTGAGAATCGAGGCGTCTCACCCACTGTTGGCCCCAGCTATCGATAGGGTGCCTGTAGCTATGATCAAATTAACTTGCTTAGTATTTTAAAGCCTCCAGCCGTCACTCCTGCAGGCGCGGCCGTTAGCAGTTAGTAGGTATACTATAGAAGTTTCACATCGACTGGGTCATTGGTTGACTGGTATGATCCTGATGTTTCCATACTCGATACTCTTGAACGGGCAGTAGAGTTTCCTATATTGTTAAGGCTGTTATTACCGGTTTAAACCACATATCTAATAGGCCCGGTTGATGATGTCGTTTACTTCAGTTAATGCAACAGCATAGTTTCGGAAGCTTCACCGAATTATCCGATATTGCTGAATCGATTCAATATTCAAGGGATTAACGGATTTATGAATGGTGAAAGTCGAAAAATCGCGTTTTTAGGGGTAAATTTGATGTTTGATTAAGTCCAAGTGCTTCAATGCGAAAATTTTTTTTTCACGAAAATCAAGGTCCGTATCTTCAACATTTATATACAGTAGAAGCTCCGTATTCTTCTTAACGCATCGGGACCGGACACACTCCCGTTTCTGTATTTCCCCGATCGTCCCTACTCTCGATCAGTTGCTGCGAGTAGGGGTAGTGAGGGTTAATGAGGGGTATACGCGTCCGTAGATACCGCTTGGATTGGGGAGAATGGACTTAAGCGAAATACAGTTAAGGGAAATCACTACCATGGTAACGAGTTAAAATAAGGGAGCGGTTAAGTTAAGAGGAGTTAAGAATACGGAGGTTGGTGACAAAAAAAGGCGACAAAATATGGCAAATGATGGATATCTGAGACTTTCCGAAAAAAAGTATCCGAATTGATGGAAAATGCCTTAACAGAAGTGGAATCTGGATAGTCCCAAATTTCATATCATTGCAGTATTGCATTTATTTATACGTATATCAGTTCCAAAAATTTCATTTCCAACGATAATGCATTAGCAATTTTAATTTTATGCACTACAGACTGATGCAAAATGATCGACGAAAGTTGGAACTATGTCTATATGTCTTTATTTATCGCAACGTGCCATTCTACTCGAATCATACACTTCGTCGAAATTGTGAAGGGTGAAATGCACGAATTGAGGATGGAGGCACGTGTTTCTCTGTCGGGTGGGGTGTCTGTGTCAGAGAGAGGGAGAGAGAGAAAGAGAGAGAGAGCTTGCGCTTGCCATCAGTGAGTAATAAAAGAGCTTTACCGTTAACTGGCTCGGAAGGATTTTGAGCTTTGGTCGTAACCCAGCACCCCCCAATCTCTGTTTTACCTTCATTTCCGTAGTAGTGGCGCAACGAAGCTGTGAGCGGCGAGTGTGTACTACCACGCGCATCGAGATTCCGCAAGACAAGTCACCCTACATCGTACACAGTACCTACACGTTATATCCTATATAACTAGATAGGGATTAGACTGAGTCAAGGAAGGCTTTGGCGCGGAGCGGTGAAATCATGTAGTGGGTCCCCTTGTAGAGGATGCCTAGAGCTAGGATATTCCTCGACTTCTTAGTGTCCCGTTACGCGCATCCCGAGATTAGCTTTCGTTACAGATAACGCCAACCGAAACTCAGCCCTTACCGGTCTCTATTTGGATCGGATAAAACAACGATACCGCGAACGTCCAAAAAGAACGTGTGCGGGATGGAGAACATCTGACGTCTACTTCGTGCCATGGACCACCACCAAACGATAACATCAACCGTGTCCAAGAAGTTTGATTAGCTTTACCACGCATGATAGCGGATGCGTAGCAAATGACCACCATAAACGGTCCAATCCCATCGATTGCGATGGTATTCAATTTATTTTATTTTTTTTTACGGGAAAACATGTCTATTGAAATCTTTAACTGCAAACTACCCTTAAAAACCATAAGAACCCTACTGCAAAACCCTCAGTAGTGTTTAGTCCCCATCATTATCGGAATGTTGAAAAATGGCGAATTTTCCATAACATTAACGAATTCAACAAAAACGATTCAACAGTTGATGACCCCTCAGAATCTCCTCAGAATACGCCATGGATGTTCGAATGCAATGTAAATCAGACCTATCGGCTCATTTCCTATTTGTTCCTTTCGGATGTTTTTCGCTCCTCTTCCACGCGATCTGTTTATACCGTTTCTACAATACGATGGGGGTGTATACAGTCCTATTACTATTTCCCTTCCTGTATCGTATGGGTGAACAAAAGGGGAGAGAGAATATGGAGAATCAGACGAAGAGAAACCGTCCCGTACAGACGTTTCAAAGCGGATCGTATAGGATATTGTGATCCCTGAGGGACAAGGGTAGCAGCCAGTAGTAGAACGGACTGCTGTTGCCTTGCTAGGTAAACCGTGATATTACACGGCCACTGTTTAGAACAAGTGAGCGAGAATCCGGCGAATGGTTCTGCATCAGAGAGGGTCACTTGGATGCAGAAGATGGAGTTGGTGGAGAAAGTGAGAAAGCGAAAAATACAGCACAACCCCTGTTTTCTTAACTCGACGAAACCGGACAGTTTCACAATTCTGTATTTCCCCTGTAGTCCCCACTTCCGGTTAATTGCTGTTGGTAAGGGTAACGAGGGGTAGACGCGTCCGTAGATACAAAGCCATGGCGAGAGTTTGCGCATGCGCAGCGCGCATAGTGGGGCGAGCGGACTCAGGGGAAATTCAGGTAACCAAAATCGTTGCTATGGCAATGGGTTAAAGTAAGCGAGCAGTTGAGTCAAATGAAGTTAAGAAAAGAGGGGCTCCACTTTACGCTATGCGTACGCTTTGCACATGGTAAGGAAAGAGAAAGAGAGCCATACGTCGAAAAGAGAAAGTTCCGTGAGCTAAGGGCGAGCGAGAGATCGGGAATTGTAACTGAGACACGATGGGGGGAACTAAGGGAGAGAAGCTTTTGTAGAAGGATAGAAACCACGCAGAGACATCCAAACAGGATCTCTATCCTCACTCGAAGTTAATTGCCCTGCCAATGCAGGATTAGCAGGCTGGCTGCTCGGCTAGCCAGCGGGACTTACGGTTAGCTCCCGCGGTCGTCTAACCCCCCGTTCCAAAATTCATGTTGGCCATCTCGCTTCTGGAGCCTCGAACTTCCTGGCCTACCTAGCGATTTCCTACAGTCGCAAAAGGACCATACAAATGTGTATGTGCGCCTAGTATGCGTCTCTGAGGCACAGACATGGTACAGCTTTAACGATCAGATTGTTAAGGAATACTTGACTGATAGATCGAAGGGCGCCGTGTATAGATATCTCAAAGATATACATGAAAGTTACGTATCTAATAATCCGCCATTTTCAAGTTCTCACTACCTGATAGAAGCCAAGAGAAAAAGATGGGAGTCGGATGTGGTTGGTGTCGATTTTGAGATCACATTTCGAAAAGTCGTTACTGACGTTAATCGAAATGACAGAGAATTTTTTTACTGTTTTGCGGGTGATAAAAATGATTTTAAAACTATATGTTCGCGTCGTATATGCTGCCATACGGCTATCGACATCCTCCGCGAATTCGTAGAATTGGACGCGTTATGTTGCACAATTACAAACGGAAATATGATGCCGGTGTCTCGCGTTGAACTTTTCTCTTCACACATTGTGACGCGCGTCGCAGTCGCTTCTTGCAGCACTATGCGTTATTTACTTCCGTTGTCGGTCGTCCAGTTCACTTTGCCATCTGCATAGGCGACCTCTGCTAAGACTCAATTACATGCCGCTTTATATAAGAGTTTTATCATTGATGCTTCAGATGTGCAGTGAATACGTGTTGCTCTCTCATCTGACATTACGTAAGGATTTACCAGACTTCGGAAATTTAATAGTTTTCGATGTTTCCGCTGATCCAAAGACAAAAAGAGGAATCTCCGGCATTCTACTACATATTATTTATCGATCGAATAATGTGACCAAAAAAAGAAAAAAAATTCTGCTCGCAACTCTAATAAATAATTCGAAACTTTGAATAATAATAGGATTAGAAAAAAAGGAATTTTTTTTTTTTTTTTTTTACAGAATTTATTCAAAATTTACATTATTTTATTACAGACGAAGATGTTTAAAACTGTGCAATTCCTTTTCTGTTTCATATCGATACAACGTCTACCTGATCCATGAACCATTTACTCTTCCAGTATATTTTGTAACCAATTTCCCTTATATTTTCGGAACGATATTCAAACGATGTTTTCTGTAATTCGGTAATGATATGCACGGTAAGTATTAGTACAACGTCTGCAAAGTCCGGAAGTTCGTCGAACCTGATTAAGATTCGTACATCTCCCTCTTACGTAACTTTCATTCGAAGAAGAAAAAAAAATAAAAAAAATAAAACGAAAATCTAATAAAGAAAACAGAGAGTATAACATGCACTCAGAGCGGACAGACAGAAGGGTAGCGCCCGAAGCCGGATCGTAGCGTAGTACTTACCGTTCGTACGAAATTCTGATTCGACTGAGTGGAAAGCTATCTTATGGATCGAAGTTTAACTGGAGCGATATAACCGGAAAAAGGGGAGAGAGAGAGAGAGAGAGAGAGAGGAGAGAGCGAGAGAGACTGGAGAGAAAGTTACGAGAGTATTCTGTGCGCTATATCTAAAGCAGATATATACTCTATATATCCGTACGGTATTGTATAGCGGGGGTGGTAACGCTGCTGGCGCGAGTTAGTTCACCACATCGGGGAGGAAAACGATTTCGCCGTTCAGCCACGCGGATCGGGAGAACTGAAGAGAAAGCGTAGAACGAAGAGACGAGAGGTCTAAGACCCACAGCGTTGGAGGTCTCTATGTTGAAGTGTATTGGCAAGAGTGCTATTTATCAAATCGAATCAAGCTGTGCCTAATCAGTCGGCGATAGTCGAAAGGGGTAGAGAAGCGTAAAAACTTGAATTGGCTATCGAACGACTGAGTTGTCTCGCTGTGTCTCGAGAAACTATGCCATGCCAAACATGGTGGCAGTAGCGAAATATGCTATATATCGCATGTATACAGTCGAAATCTACAACCGGTGACTGGCCACCCTCAGTGTGTGGCCCATGCAACACATTGGATAGCATAAGATATAAGGATGCCAATAGCTATTGTGTAGCAGCTTCCGAAGGGGTTAATCACTGCACCGTTTGCTCCCTATTCGTTAACTGTAGCGGAGAAACATAGAGAGGGTAGAAAGGGCGAAGTGCTGAGGGGAAAACGGGGGCGGGAAGGGGTGAGAGCGATCTCGCGAGGGTTAGCGAAGCCCTCTGCTAGTGCTGCTCGTGTTATGTTGCGTTGTACTCCTGGGTTGTCCTGACGTTGAAAGATGGTGGGCCCTCCTTCTCGAGGCTGGCCGCTGCTTCCAGCATGATATAGCACCATCGGAACACGCTGATAGATCCAATTTACAGAACGGCCCGCTTCACCGAACCACCCAGTCAGCGAGCCCACCATCGCCGCCGGGAACGCTACTGCACAGTCTACTTGGGGCTGTATAGCTCCGAAAGACAATTTTTAACTTTCCCCTAATAACCTTCCCGTCCCCGAAACATCTATGTAGCAGCTTCGCAAAGGCAGCAGCAGCTGTACCAAAATTTTCGTTCTTCTTTTACACCACTTAACGCGATATTTATGTGTATACCTTTTGAAATATATGTATGGGATACAGCATTTTCTATACAATAATAATAATAATCAATGAATTTAATAGATTTTATGTCTATCTATTGATTTTGACGCATTATGCGTCAATAGATCGCGGGACATTTGAATTTCGTCTCCTTTTTTTTATAGTCGTTTGCAAATATTTCTGCAATAGAATGAGTGGATTTTTCGCTTTTTCGTAAAAAAAAATCGAAAGCATCAGATTTCAAATCGATTGTAAAAAAAATGAGGAAGCGATTTTCAAATGTTATTTTAGATATTTTTCGATTCCCTATGAGAAAGTTTTGTTTTCGTGAAAAAAAAAAAGATTTCTGAGATTTTTCGAGAAAATGTCCAGAAATCATATTTAGAACTAAATATCCCCACCCCCACAGATTTTTCTGCGAGATAATAAAATCAATGACATTATTGCAAGTATCATTAATATTTGAAAAGTGTCTTTAAATCAATGAATACTTTAATTCCGTATTCTCGAGCTTTTCTGCGCTACGATAGCGACGAGCAATTCATTGAGTGAAACGCACCGATCCGAAGTGAAGAGGAACTCTCAAATATAGTTATTTCCTCACTCGTCGAGCGAATGCACCCGGTTTGGCTGACGTAGAGACGCACTTCGCTCAGTTGGTGGTACAATTGCTTTTTTTAGTGACTGCCGCTAGATATGTATGCGAAACCGACGTGAACACTGATGCGACTGACACAATATCTCCGTCACACAGCTTTCGTCAAAAGCAAATAACTTTTTATTTTTTTTAATACAGAAAAAAAATGGCATGTTGCGTTCACTGCGAAAAAAAAAAATGTATAGATCCTCTGAAATCCCAAAAGGATCACCAAAACTTATGAATATAAAATCGAAGCGAAACGAAATGGACGCGTAAACTGAATACAAATGTATTTCGTATCAATCTCGGAGTAAACGTTTCAAAATCTCTCATGCATGCTGACCACCAGAAAAAAATAATATCTCGTTCTATATCGTTCTCTATCGGAAGAGACACGAAGATTTCCGGTTATCAACATTCCAATCGTCCAAGCAAAATAGATGCATAGATTTCAAAATTGAGAAACGGTACAGTATTTTGAAAAAAATTTCAACGGAGATCGATATCCAATATATTTACAATTCCGATAGACAATTAAACGATTAACATCGATCGACTTAAAAAAAATGTGGATGGATGTATGAAAATTCCAGAAGGCAATGTCGATGGTAGAACGCGAAACCATTACTCCGATAAAAAAATGCGGATGAAAAATAATTATTATTGAATAATTCGCAAAGTAAATAAATAAAAGTTAATATTAAAATACAGGAAAAAAGTGATATTTTGCATCATATTTTTTGTTGCGATATTAGAAATTTATTATCAACTTATGGAATGGCGTGTACTGAATTTCATAAAGAAGTATGTCGTTTGCGACGCAATACAAAGCCTTAGCAGTGATAAATTGACCGAAGGTGACCAACGCGTTTGTGTATATGCAGCTTGCTGGCCAACTCGAGTCTCATCGTATCGAAACAGTCGCCAGATCTCCACGAACGGACACCCGAAACTCATTGCAACCCCCGTGTTCACCCCGCAACGTGGGGCATTAGCGAGGCGCGTGTGATACCAGCTGACCCCACAACGATTAATGGAAAACTTAATTATTGGCCTTCACGTAGATCGGTGGGATTTGCAGGGACGCGGATGGCAATGCAATGTGGGGAGGGGGCGCACAATTTGAGGGGTTGTGTGAGTATTTGTGAGATACGTGGAATATGGGCGTATGCATCCTGTGTACTTGTCTACAATTCATACAAGGTATATACATGTATAGTATAAATGTGCAAGTTATATAGAGAAGATCGGGGCAAAACGAACCGGCTAAGAAGTTTAGACCGTTGCCACAATCCTAAAGGTACGAATTGACTTCATTACCAAACGGAATTCATAAAATTTCATTGTTGCGATGTTTTTGCGGTATAAACTTAAACTTCGCGCATTTCACCCCCCCCCCCCCCCCCCCTTGTTTATTTCCCCACCTATTTACGCGGCTTCATTTTCGATGTTTTTAGGAAATTTGAGTGAAAACGATTCTCCATTTCCCTCCACTGGGACATCGTCTTCCTAGAACCATTTTTACCGGGTATCACCTCCGGATAAATTTTGCCCCCTCCTCCCTGCTTCAAAGATTTGGTTTTTTGGGAATTTTCGGAAAGCTCGTTTTTCCCTTCAATGACGTCACGTTTGCCGGGTCCATTTTCCCCCGATAGTCCATTTTGGTCCACTTTCCCCCCTATATAAATAGGATTTGTTGGCCGATTCCGGTTGCACGTGCGTTAGTGTACGTTTCGATGGTCAAAGGGGGCGGCGGCGGAAGACCGCCCGTTTCTCCACGACCGGTGGTGGTTGCGAGTAGAGGCCGACCGCGTGGGATGTACTTGACGTATTGCTAGAGTGATCGGATATCGATTAGGCCATTGGCTAGCGGAACTGCCACGAGCGGGCTTGACTTCCCTCTCACTCTGTATCCCACCCCTATCTCACTCGATGGCTCGTAACTTGCACTCGATGGTGTTCCACTAATTACCAAGACGACGCTGTCGAGCCTCCGATCGTCTACAGCTCTAGTGCCTCGTCCCCTTATGGCACTTGTCTCTAGACGTTAGCTATCCGTAGGATCTCGTATAACAGACTGTGATTTGCTCAGCGTCTTATGATTCTAATCTATAGAATTTATCGGATTTGATAGGTATCAGGAAAAATCATTATTCATCACGAACAATCTTAATCTTGGGGTTTTTACTTCCTTCCGAACCCAAAATTTATCGATTTCGAATGCAACACATAACCATATAAGACTTAGAGACTCTTGGACTTGAATTTTAAATTCTATGCCAATATTAGCCTCATTTTGCCTCATTGTTCAACGCTCAATTTTTGTAGCGCCCGGAAGTTCAAGATTCGATAATGGTATGAATTTTTTATTTTTTTGATCGGTCTAATTCTGCGGTTCTGATATTTAATCGACCGTCATCAAGCAACTTCCATCCCCTTCCGCCCTCTAACAACCGTTTAATGATTCCGTTTTTCCGTAATGAAGGAACTCACCGTCTTAGATCCGCCGCCTATTAAGACGTGTTACGCCAGCAGGAGTAGCTGAAGGTACATACTTCTATCGGCAACTTCCGTCAGAACTTCAAGCGTCTTCGGCTTCAACAGCTGCTTAACTATGTGGGAACTATTCATCGCAAGGGTTAAGATATCCATGAGGCTGTGGAGCTCTATCTTTCTTGCTCTTTCTCTCAGTGAAACCGAGGCGCGCAGTAACATATAGCATAGTCTGTACATACACCTCCTGGATCTTGCACAACCCCCTTCCCACACAGGAAGAGGAAGGTATCTTCTATACCGTAATACCACATATACCCTCGTACACCCAGATATTACGAGACGAGTCTGCCTCGAAGCTCCGGCATACCCCAACTGCGCAACTCCTTCTCCATCCCGATACATTCCAGGAAATTTGCCTGCTGGCTATAACAATTTATTACAGTCCATCACGAGCACAGAAATACATGCTAAATATATATCGAAGCAGTGTTGGAATAAACTTTGCTGCTGCAGTTGCCGGCGCTTCCTATAGCAAGATTCTCGCGAGGTCAATTTAATCAGTAATTCATGCTGTTACCCGTCGTATTTGAAAAACGAAGAACTGCTCCAACGTGTTATCGTCGCCGATAGTAGCGCGTAGTATAGCGTATAGGGATAGTGTCGCAGAGCTCAGTAAAGCGTAACATAAGGTAGCATAACGCAACAAAGCGTAATAGAACGACGCAGAATAATGCCGAAAAGCGTGACATTCAGCGGCATAGCGCAGCATAGAGCATCAGAACGCAGCATATCGCTACACAGCGCGACATAGCCACATGGAGCAGCATAGCGCAACAAAGCGTAATAGAATGCAGCATATCGCAACATATCGGCGTATAGAGCAGCATAGCGCAGCAAAGCGTAATAGAACGCAACATAACGCCCAAAAGCGTGACATACTGCGGCATAGCGCAGCGTAGAGCATCAGAGCGCAGCATATCGCTACATAGCGCAGCATATCGCTACATAGCGCGACATAGCGCAACATATCATAACATACCGCCGCATACAGCAGCATATCGTAACAGAGTGCAGCATACCGCAGCATAGCGCCGTATAGCGCAACAGAGTGCAGCATACCGCAGCATAGCGCCGTATAGCGCAACATAGCGCCGTATAGCGCAACATAGCGCCGTATAGAGCAGCATTTTCATAATTGAACTAATCGCAGCATGGCAGGACATAGCACAGCGTAGAAAACTATAACATAGCATAAAATTGGCTATGGATCACAACCCCGTCAGCTCTCATATAGCGCTGTTTGCGCCCAGTTTTCTCTATCATTCCTATCCTATTTTTCTCGTTTGTTCACTCGTGATCGTTACATAAGAACTTAATACGAAGCTCTATCGTTGTCGTCGATGTAACCAAAAGCGTAGCGAAAAGGAACGGCATCACGAGTAGACCAAGGAAGCAAGTGAAAGCGTAGGAATAGGAGCGGCTGTGTTTGTCCAACTAAGTGACACTAATTGAAAGTTCAATGCTGGCATATCGATTACCTTGTGGGCCCACATACACGTAAACACAGCCGTAGGGACATTCCGCGGGTCGTGGAGGCTCGCATAGTGGTAATTCAATCTCGTTCGCGTCTCATTTATCGTCGACGACATTGTTGGCATAGACATTGCTGCCAGGGATGGTCCGAACAATAAGCAGTTACTGTTTAACACTTCGATTCGTCTCTCTATGTATATGAAGCTATCGAATTACAATTTCTCCAGGGATTTCATCGTACGACATAAATGAGACAATTTTGCCGATCGGTATTTATCTTCGAAAAATCTCGATATCTTCCGGAACTCAATCGTTTCTCTATTCCTATCGTATTTACACGTACGAAAGCGGCTGGTAGCTGACGGAAGTATCGCACTATTAGTTTCTTTGTGTGCTTCGCTAAGAAGTGATCTTTCAACGCCTTACATGACATTCCGATAGATAATGAAAACTGCGAATGCCCTACGAACTGACGCAGCAAAAAAAAACAACCAGCGTATGACTATAACGCATTGGAATCATTCATTTTTCTTTCTCTCCGTCTCGAGCTAAAAAAGTTTTTGGTAAATTTCTTTTAGTTTCCGAAACATTTGTCAAGTGTTATTTAAAATAATCTGAAAATGAATACTGCAGGAGGAAGACGGTAAGCAGGGTGAAAAAAAAAAATGAACGCAAATGCGGCGCGAACCCGCGACGCAGGGTTTGGCCCTTGCAGCTTTAGATGCGGTTCGCATTGCTGAATGCTGAAGCCACCGAATTTATTCCGTCGACAAACTCGCGAAATTCTCAACTTTTACTGTATAATGGAAAAGTGCGCAAGAGTAAAACGGGAGCGGCAAAGGGGGTGCGACAGGGGAAGGCTGTAGAATACAGAGTACATACGGTATGCACGATGGCGTAAGGAACTCTGAATATAACGATTCTTTTCGTGAGAGCCGATGCGAAAATGAAACGTTACGTAGTATAGTGTACATGCATATTATACTGTAATGCCGATAACTCGCGGTGCGCCCAAAGAGGCCCCCGTACCACACAACCACTTCCGCTTCACTCTGTGCGTTACTTAGCGTCTCGATGTATATGTAGAGTATCCTATCTATAGCTGATACGGTACTTATGCAAGGCTGTCATAAATGATGTAGTACTTTATCCCGAACTGACGTGCACCAACACACGCAATTCGCGTTTGCATATACATCAAATGAAGTATATACATGATACAGAAATACCCAGAATCCTTTTCATTCTCAATACATCTCTTCCTACCAGATAAAAGCTTTCGGTGACACAACATATAATGCAAATGAACGTGAAGCGAATAGGCGGCTTATGTATGAAAATTATAATTTTATCGACAAATTAAACACGACTTCACGATTATACATTTGAAAAGGAATTCATTATTTAAAAAAAAAAAAAAAAAGGACGTATTCGGGACGGAAAAAGCTGTGTGTAATTGTTGCAGATGCAGGAGAAGTCGATTTTTTCGAACATTTTTGTGTTATGTTTCGATGTTTTACGAAAAAAAAAAATAAACGAAGAGACAAAGAAAAAAAATTGATAGCCAGAAAATAGTGAGAATCTATCTATGTATAAAAATAAAAAGATTTCGCGGCTGTCGCCACCGCCGCCGTCGTGGGGGGGGGGGGGGCTTAGAGGGACTTCTTTCCATTTCGAGAGACTTAGTTCTTTCATTTTCTTTAGAGGGATTTAGAATATATTTTTCCTTTTTAGAATGTAAGGACCATTCTATGAAACAGTTGATCGGCGATTCCAGGAAACCTTTAGCATTTACATACATATTTAAATCTATAAAATCCATCTATCGATACTATCGCCCACGTCTGGCAAATCGTATATGATATCAAATATACTTTAGATGTGCAGACGTCCTTGAATATCGTTCAAAAATGATTCTTCTGAAGAAATAGTTGGAAGTCCTTCAAAAATCGATAGAAGACCGAAGAAAGTGATTGAGGAAAATCGGGTGACATGAAAGAAAATTCTCGGAAACTACAGGAAGCAATAGGACTAAAATTTTTTTTTTTAAATTGCGAATTATCGAAATATTTTTTTTTTTTTCGTGATTTTGACAATCGATAATTTTTAGTAAAAGTGATGCATTTAAAATAAAAAAAAATTAAAAAACAGAATTGGTTATTCAATTTAATAAAAAATAAACCGTTAACGATGAGACTTTTTTTTATAGAATCTGAAATTTTTTGATTATCACGTAAAAATTGTGCTTATTTCGTATGTATTTATTATATTCCAGTTTTGATTTGCTGCGAATTTCTAAAAAAGAAAGTAAATTAGCTCACTAGTAAAGTAGGAGAATTAATAGAAGACTATGCGACGATCCGTCAGGGCGTAAAGAGCCTTTTGCTTTTAGGATTGCAACCGTGATTGCCTGCAGAGGTTGCAACAGGGAAACCAAGACACACGCTTGAGGTTGGAGTCACGTAACTCCGGAGAGCGCCGAAAGTGTAGGAAGAGGGGTGTTTACTGCCTTCGCTATACCCGAGAGGTCTATCCGCTAAATCTCGAAAACGTTTCGTCTGCCTGCGAGGCTGAAGCGATACAGAGCCGACAGAATGAGATAAAGGGGAAACAATGCGAAGAATAGAAAAGGATCGAGAGACAGAGACAGTCAAGGATTACAGTCTCTTATCTGCACCTACTCAGGAAATTAAAAAGACGACGGTGCGTTGCAGTTGATTCTGATCCCCGGAATTTAGGCGTTTCAAGGAGAAAATAAAAGAGCAGAATATCAAAAACGACAAAAAAGAAAACACAAACTACGCGCTGCAACACGAGATTAGTAATAAAAAATTAGACACATATAAAATGTAGCGCGTTAGACACGTAGCGAGTTACGCTGTGATTAAAAGTGTCTGCGGAAAGTTATTATGTCGGAAAGTTATTATGTTACGACAGAAATTTGATATGTACATACAGACGGACAGACAGAAATGGTAAACCCTTATTTTTAGACACGTTTGACTTAAAAATAAAATTAGAGACATGAAAATTCATAGATCGAAGAACAATGATGAAAATAAAAATCGAATATTTTTTTTTTTTTTTTTTCATGTTGTCATCTTAAAAATAGTTATTCACCCCATAATTTAGGGGTAATTTTATTTATTTTTTTCATACATCGTATACGATCGGAAAGTAAAAATTCTCAAAAGAAAATTGTTGGTATGATATCAATATATCGATAGCCCCGCAATCCTCAAAAACGGAAGAGAAACTATAAGAAGATACTGCAAACAAATATATATACCAGTGCTATCGTCGACACCAATCATCCAGACACACGTGGTCCACCCTCTTATTTGTGGTTCTGTTACCAAAGCGATGAAGCGAGGCATGGGGTAGTCGTGGTTGGTGTAAGGCCCACCGGAATTTACGACAAGTATAACAGATATCGCCGCGTGGAAAGATTGCACAAATAGACGATCCAAGAATTGGCGAGGCTGTCTATCGCCTCTGAGGGTACAAGTTCTATGTCGGTCAACGTAGCGGCCGCGTCTTTGCTTCTTTCTCCCTTTCAGCCCCTCTCCCGCTTCTTTTCACCGTTGTCATTTCTCTTTCTCTGTTGTTTCGTTTGCTTCATGACCCGATTACAAAGTCCCCAGTTCCGTCCAGCGCACCGCAATTCAACGTGAGCCGGAAAACTGTAGAGGTCGCTTCATATAAAAGGCTCGTGTTATACGAGTTGCCGAGAAAGGAAAAGAGGGAAAAGGGGTGGAACCGGGATTCGGCGGATAGAGGAAGGAAAACCGGAAGCGACTGCTAGTCTTGTGGGTCGAAAAGAGGACGAAACGCCGGGATAGCGCTGGGCGTTATCGCGAATACGCCTGAAACCGGTAGATCTCTTTTCCTCTTCTCATACGTTACCCTCCGTAGAAGAATAAAAGACGTACAAAACGACGAGGGTAGACGCGCCAAGAGAAGGACTCCGGAAAGATTAGTCGTTTCTACCTTCTTCAACGTTCTCTAGTCACTGCCACCGTTCGCCACTACCACTACCACTGCTTCTGGGTCCAGCAATCTGACATTTATTGCTGTCCGCGTAGACCTGTGTACGTCGCGTTAACCCGACATTGCCGTTGCATAATTAGGTAATAACTTTACCCACCCTTTAGTTATACATTGAGCAAAAAAATTGGTTAAATCGACTAAATCGACGTTAGTTGGTGGCGAAAGTAGTATTTCATTAATTGAAAAAAAATACGCTAAATTCACTATTTCCTTCTATGATATTTATTTCTTCACCAAGAAACGCCGGTTTAGTCGATTAATATTAATATATAATTTTCCAAAAATACAGTATCTTTTGTCGGTCAATTTTCATACAAAAAGTTCGTATTTACACTATACCCATTCACGATTTTTCGAATCTAAGAGATCGACAACGTTCTCTATCCGTTTGATTTTAACAGCGGTTTCGTTTGATATTTTCTATCGGCATACGATACTCGACTGTTTCGATGTGGGTCTGTGGTCTTGCAAACGTTAAATCCATTTTTCTACCAATACATTCGACGCCTTTCGCGTCGCAAGACTGCACGATTTTCTTTCATTCACTGACTTCTTTGACGCGGAGCGCGCGAGATAGGCAACAAGGGAAACGCGAGGGTCCCTCCCGTAGCGATATCTCGTCGATTTTCTTTTCTACTTATTTCTCTTTTTTTTTTTTTTTTTTTTTATTTCCGCACTTCCAGTCTATCGTCGTCTGTAAATTCGTATTGTTTCGTGGCATATTCGTCGTCGGGGAGGGTGAATTTGAGGGGAAGGCAGTTTCGAATAAATTCGCCGGAGCTTCGAAATCCAAGCGTCCTTTGCCTCGCGAAATCGCTCCGAGGTTACGAGTCAGTACGGCGGACTATTGGGATAGAGATTGATGTTTGATCTCGAAGCGTCGCTCCGAGATTGAATCGGTACTCGCAACGCATCGAGAATCCTCCTATACTGAAGCGGTTCTCCTCATCTATGTACTCTGTCCTCTCTATACGCTTCCTCCTCGGCGTCTCGAACCCGTTAACTCTTACGTACACACATCGTGAAACTCTCTCGAATCTCTGCTAAGCAATGACGATTCTTGTGTGAATAAAAGTATTCGCCGCGGGTAACGATCACGAACTGGCTGTTTGAAATTATTTTGACTCGTAAAAAATCCAATTGTGTTGTTTTAATACACGACGATATTTTCGCAGTACACGTATAGAGATTTTCCGTGAAATCAGAAAAGTTATATACGATAACAGCTTCCGTAATTTCAGAAACAAACAGAATTTTTTTTCGATTATACTTTATTATAAAAAAAAAAATTATAAAAAAAATTTCATCGGAGGAACCGAGAAATCGATATCCTGCGATAGTCGTATACACGGGTACAATCGATCCCTCCATAAATCAATGTAAACCCAGTCTCGGACAATCTAGTTTCCGATTATTGCGATAGTTTCGATACCCCAACCCTAAATTAAGATTAACATTCCGATGCTATTGATCTATGTTGTGGCGAGTATTCATGTCAGAACCCCTTAAAATCGTCTAAAACGCCCAAAAGTGGTTTCGAGAAAAATGCGTTTGCGTATGTAGTCCCTTTTTTTTTTTCCTTTATTTCCGAAATTTTTCAGCTTATGGATATTAATTTTGCCTCACAAGTGAATTGTAGCGAAATATGGTCCGAAATTGATTTTAACGCGAATCTGTTGAGGCCTTCGGAACCACGATTTTTATTTTACACAGATTCAGCCTTTTTACGAAATCGGAAATTTTCCATACAATTTGATAGTACAACAACAAAAAAGTAAGGGAAAAGCTTGTACAATGCTTCCTTATAATTTTCCATTTTTAAACAACCGTTTTTATCGAGAGACTCGGTAGCTTCGCGACGTCAAGTACTTAAAAAAAGTTTTTTTTTACATGGCGTTACGCTACAGTGTATAAATACGGCAATATGCCGGAAGTGTACAGGAAGTGAAACTTTCGATCGATATATCTGAGGATAAAATATCGCATCAAATTTTGGTTGACTTTTTTATAATGTAAGTTGACCTCAATCTTCCGAAAGCGCCTAATAACCCCTAAATTGGTTCCGTCGATTCTGAGATATCGGAGCCAAAAATTTCACAAATTTTAACAAATTTACTTTCCCAAATTAAAAAAATTGGTGTTTCAGCGTTTGCAAACATTACGATAAACCACTGGCAGTGGAACGTCAATTTTTTAAAAAGACAATAATTGTTGCAATGTAGAATTATGTTTCTTTTTACTCTTCAATTTTTTATTTAAAAAAATAATTTTTACCCACCGAATTATTAAGGACTTTTTTTTTTGAATTTTTTTTTTTTTTTTTTCGAAATGTTATAGACTACTTTCGAGAAGTATAAAAACAAATTCCCAAAGTTCAGATGTACCGCAGACAATCGAAAAGTAGGTTTCTCATTTCACACTGCCGTGAAATCGAACTTATAACCTTTCTAATCGAACGAGTCCTCCGCGCGTTTCTGCGGCACCACTGCAGTAACAGCCAGAAAGGGAACAGAGAGGACGGAATATAAACCAGTACGAGGGAAAGGGTAAGCCAGAACTAGAATGAGTTGAACTGTGAGGGGTTTCCTTTTCTAAGAGAAGTCGCGAAAGTTGAGGGCCGAGCGACAGTAGTTTCCGTGTCTCACAGCAATCGCTTCAACTCCAGTCTGACCCCCGCTATCTTCCTCGCCGTTTTCACCCCCCCGGGTAAGCGAGCGCGACGTACCCTCTAGCCGAGAGGTTGTAGCTTGCGCAGAGCCGCGGTGGAGACAGCGGTCGTGGGAGCGCAGTATTCTGATAGTAATATTAAACTTGGTCCAATGCTACCGATGCTCGGGGCTACAGGAAATGGGGGAGTTCGGTCCGTTTCAACAGAAACGAGTCACACATATACCGTTGAAGCGACTGCAACTGTAGACCAGCCGATTTTTTTCATCGCGGCAAAATTAGCTACCGTTACCAGACAGTACTCTCTCATTGAGCGGAAAGCACCGGCATTCACAGCTACCACCCTCCGCCAGCAACGGTTATCAACCCCCCAGCGATTCACCCTCTCAACTAAACGACTTTCTCTTCATTTCTTAATTTCCCGTTATCACTGCGCGTCATTAATGCCTCGACGTAAGTACACTAATGAAGACATCTACGAAGAACGGATACAAAAAGCGGACATTTGGACGTTCAGAAAAAAAGTGCCGATATTGAAAGCAATAATCAAATAATAAATAAAAATTGCCAATACCGGAGTCCCAAATACGAGAAACATATAATTAATTATTTAATCAGAAATCATATATATTTTTCTCCGCCGATCGCGAATACGTGACTGATTTTAATTTTATTTCAACAGAAAAAATATTCATATTAATATGTTCTAAAGTTTTGTATTGTGGAGCACAGATGTTCGACAGTAATTAGCGGGTGAAATAATTTGAATGCTCGTTAGACTGTGAGTACTTTCGTTCCTATTAATGCCAGTGAGTATGGCGCATCGTGGAAATAAATAGGAATAAAAAAAAAACAAAACAAAGAATGAGAAATGTAAATGAAAGACACCCCCTTTCCTCCCCCTCCCCCTTCTCCTTCGCATGTAATTAAACCAGTAGGTTAACTGATCCTTCGCCTCGAGGCATTCCCGTTTGATTCAACGAGGCCCTCGTTATCAAGAATCAAGCGAACGAGAAATATAAAAAATGCGTATCACATCTCGAAGGCATTGTATTAGAAAATCATACAACCCTTTTAAAATAAATATATGTATAATAAACTTGTTATAAATACGTCTTTTTATGAAAAAAAAAAAAAAAAAAAAATTTAATAAAAATATATTTCACAAAAAATACGTCATCAGTACGTAGTAACAAGAAAAAAAATTATTTTAATAAAAATAATAATCTGTGATACGCATCTGAAAAAGCGCGTATTCGGCAAAGTTTGTAAAATTATGAATTGCACGAGCCGGAAACGGAAATGAGTACTATTTTTTTTGGTTAAAGGTACATAAAAATCGCGTATTCGCAGAGTATGGGTAATATGAGTAATTTGCAGTCGGTAACAAATCGTCTTTCATTTTTTTTTTTTTTAATGAAATGATTGCTGTTACGGCTAAAAGCAAATTAGAATTTTTATAGTCACTGATAAATACGGACAAGAAAATTTAATTTTCTTTCGCTTAATCGATCAATCGTTTCGAAGAAAATAGTCAAGACGATCAGTTACCATCGGAGCATTTCTCGAAAACCGTACCACACGTCCTTATCGACGCATATAACTAATTGTATGTTTCATCCCCTAAGTATCGGTATACCTGCGCGATGTAATCTCAGGGTCTTCGTCACCCTGTGTAGCGCAATTGCGCGTAAACACTTTGAAATCCTACAATTTTATCCTACCATAAGTTTTCTGAGGTCACAATCGGCGCTGTCGGTACATACACACCAAAACTCATCGTTATAAGGTTTCGACAAGCCGTGTTTTTCATTCCCTTTCAATCGTGATCTCTCCATCATCCGTTTCTTCGCTTCATCGGCATTTTGTTTTACCGTCACCGGGATCCTGTTATTTTCTCGGTGAACGAAAGCGCTCTGTAGCGAAAGCGATGAAACGTTATAATTGGCCAATAGATCGTTTTTCCGGGTCAGATGACCTGCGAGCGAACCGGAAAAGCGAACGAGCCTCTGGTCTCTCTCGTTCACCATTGACGACAATTGGTTATACCCGCCGGTCGACTCTTTTCCTTTCGATGAACATTCCTTTTTCTGCTTCTGTCTTTGTTTCAGCAGCATCCCGATATCTCGGTGATCCTCTCTCAATTCGGCACCTCAGCCCAACAAAGCAAACGGCTCGGGCTTTTTTTTTCAACCGGCAGCACAGGGATTGATAGACGTTCAGCTTGGATTCAGTGCCACTGTCTCCCTTGTTGGCTGAGCTGTAGGCGGAGCTCGGAGGGAGGGGAGCGAGAAATCTGATTGTAAAGAACATCTAAAACCTCAATTCTACCTCGAGGGGAAAAATCCCGTTTCCAGCAAACTTCTTTCTTTCGTTTTTCCACCTTTCTTTCACATCTTTTCCGTCTCACTCTCCCAAACTCCATTTCACCTTTTCATTATATCCGAAGTCGGCAAAATATAGGTACATATATGGGGATATGTCGCGGTTGCCGGACAAGTTGGTCGATACACGTGGATATCATGTGCTGTAGCGTTCACGTAGCGGCAAGTAAATCTATAGACACGACACGCTATCCGATACGCTCGAGTATGTGAGTAAATGTGTTCGCGATATACCTACTGTCTATCTTGCTCTCTATCTGTCTCGCTGAAAGAAATATCGGGACTATTTCAATTTTCGCTGATATTGGCGAGCGATAGAGGAGGCAGTGCCTCGGGCAGCGCCGCTATCTTTTATTTTATCCCAGTCGCCCCGCGTGGTCTCGAGATCTTCCGTTCTCCGCAACTACATTGTAACGTATCCCAGCGTCGAACGAGTCCAACCGCAACGCAGACTACTTATTTCGTATCGTATTAAATATTTCAAATTTACGAGATTTGCACATTTAAGCCGTAAGTAGGTACAGCGAACCTTCGTATGCGACGAAATAACGTTACGCAGTCATCGATTATTATTTGAATGACTAAACAATTCAACGAACAACCGGACGAAAAATATTCAGACGAAAGGGTTAAAAGTTTCTTTATTTTTAAAAATTCGCTTTTTTTATCGAAGAAGCATCTGAAACTAACCAAAGCCTATCAAACGGTCGGATTTCGATTGATTATCGAAAAACTACGAAAAGTCTTCCTCCGCTTTCGATGTTTTTTTTTTTTTTTTTAATTAATGCGATTTGATAATAATGAAGACTTTTGATAAAAAAAAAAAAAACGTATCGAACGATGAAAATATTCGTATAGTAGACATTTGTTGCAGCGTTTGTATGGAATACTACGAGAATAATCAAAGTGAGTATTCTGCTGAAACTGTTCGCTTTCTATCTCAGTATTCTGTGCGGACAGTCATTTCCCTGCCGCCAGACAGGTTCTCATGCGCCCGGCGACTACGAAAGGAGCCCTGACGTACGACGATCTGAGGCAGGTCAGGGCTCACATGATTTACACCGCGACTGATGACACTTGACACCTGATGAATGCCCCATTCGTATCCACGAGTTTAGTTCTGTAGGCACCAGCTGTGCGAAATGTCTTCGCCTGAGACGCGATTAAAGTCAACGAGGAAGGCGGAAAACACTTTAATCTCGAATGCTACACCATCGAGGAAGACTAATATCATGATAAATCGTTCATTTCGCGATTTATTACATTCTGTTCTCGCGGGGATAAGACGTTGTTGATTTTTAAATCCCGAATGAGAAAGCGGAGCGTTATGCGTTTTACATTGTCCCGAAATTATACTTTTCGTTTTTTTTTTTTTTTTTTTTTTCAAATTTGTCAAATTACATTGAAAAATAATAAAAATATACCCGCCGGAAGTATACATTTTTTTAGGGTCGTTTTTCGCTGATACCCGTTCAAGTAGATACTATACTTCCAAAATGAGAAAATAAAATGGATTGTTGACTATAATAATAATGAGAAATCATTGACGATCTTAATTTTTTCCTATACTACCCCCCCCCCCCCTTTCTTTTCCTATTTTTTACTATACTTCCAAAATGAGAAAACAAAATGGATTGTTGACGATAATAATAATGAGAAATCATTGACGATCTTAATTTTTTTTCATTGATCTTCATTATTAAATAATTATGGATAAATAGTGATTTTTTCTTATGGGATTCTAATGTTTCAATTTCAATATGCCGCGATTTTGTAAAATAATAAAAAAAAAATTACAAAAAAACAATCGATGATACGCACGATTCGGAATTTTTATTTACATAAAAAACTTGTTTGTTTTTTATTTTTATTTTATTTACATCGTTTTCCCTCGCGAGCATCGATCGTGAAAAGTCTCATAAAAACGAGTCACTCTACCGGCTGCCATATTTTTTTTTATTTTTCATTATATTGTAACAATGTTTTTTCTGTGTACTTTTGTACTCTGTGTTTCTCAATACTTTTCAATAACACGTATCTTTCATTGAAAAAAAAAACACTGCCAATAATATTTAAAAATAATGCTGATCGTCCGCTGCCGTATTTTTTTTTCCCGATCTTTTTTTAATATTAAGTTTTCAAGTTCCGTATAACAAATGTGCTTTTGTGGAAAAATAAAAGTTTAATTTCTTGTCATCGATAATTTCTGAGAAAATACTTCGATCTTCGATCTTTTTTTCGAGTATCCAGATAAAGTGAAAAAAAATCGATATCGACTCTTTCCGCGTTGCTGACGAGTTCATTGTAGAATTGCATCGCAAGACTGCAGTATAGCATACGTAAGCTTGTATCGAATAAAATTACGTTTCTCGCCGTAGCGCGTGTCAAAACTTGGAAAACAAGTTACACGAAATTCCGGACTCTTGCCTCCTTGCTAAGGTAGTGGGGGGCTACGTTTATAAATCTCAAAATCGCGGGCGCGTAACTCTCTCGCGTGCTCCAGTCACCGTGAAACCGCTCTTCCAAGGAGTCTTTCAAGGCCTGTATCAGAGATAACCATAGTTGAAATGCGCGAGTTTCGGTAGAGTCGGTGGCGTGTTGTGGCTGCCTGTGTTGTGCGTAGAAGGGGAGGGGAGGCCAGGATTTCGGGGATAGGGAGCCGAAAAGTGCGATACAACAGAGGTAAAAGGAAAGAAAGAGCGAGACGCAGGCGGCGTAATAGCGCGGAGTGGGAGTGGCCACGCGGTGGATGTAGCGGTGGAGGGGAGTCCCGGGGGTGCTCTCCTGTGCCGCCGCTACCGGTGATCCCGTGGGAAGGAGATACGGCGAGTGGAATTCGAACAGAAGCAAGAGTGCGGCAGAGAAAGCTCGACTTCGACAACTGCTACTACTATTGTGCCGATTTCTACAGCTAGTAGTATACGTAGCTTCGCTGGCTGGCTGGCTGGTTGCAGCCGTTTCTACTGCCGCTGCTACTACGACTGGCATACAGTGAGAGTAACGCGCGCGAGCACCGTCGAGTAGCAGCGCGAGAGGGAGGGTAATACCCGCCAACGCGCCACTGCGAAGGGACGAGGTAGAGCAGGAGAAACTCGGGAGGAAGAGGACGAGTAGGACCAGGGCAGAGGAGGAGAGTGAGGCCGCGAGAGCGTGAGAGGGTAGCGATTGTGCTACAGTCGCACCGCGACACCCCCACGAGTGAAACCACGCGCGCGAGGCACTGAACCCGAGACGAACGAAGCTCGTGGCTCTCGCGATAACTGGTGAACGGTGAAAAAAACCCTTTTCCTCGATCTATCGTTTAAAAAAGTCCACAAATCGTAAAACCGGACTCATTCGCTATCATCCAAGAAATTTCGGGAATGTGAGAGATTTTAAGAAAAAAACGAGACGGGTGCCCGCGAAGTTGTTACTGCTACGCGTAGCCAACTTTCCGATACTGTGTCGTGCTTTTAATGCTGCGCCAGATGTTGTCGTCTTGAGAAAGGCCCCTCGACTTCAACACCTCGAACTCCCAGTTCGTGTTCATTTCCGATAACGACAGTGGGGAAAACAAGTTGACCGGTTTCGAACAGCAAGAGAAGGAGAATCAACCATCCAAAAAGGAGTCCCTTGAGACACGCGACGCCACACCACGTCTACTGAACGATCTGCACAACAACGTGTTAAGTGGAACTATCCCCTCAAGACGGTGAAGCCGCTGATCGGGTAAGTGGTTAACGATTGTTTGTCGCACTTCGTAAAACGAAATCTTTATAGGATTTTTTTTAGTCATATTTTTTCGTCAGGTTACGATTTTTTTTTTTTATTTTCATTTTTTTTCAATACAAACAGTGAACAATTTCACGGCTGTGATTATCAGTACGAAAAATTGTTTTCGAGTGAATTTCAGTGAAATTTTAAATCGGTGATAAAAGACTTCGCTTCGTTCACGTTTCGTTTCTTTCATCTGTTATCGCTCCTCACATCCTTCTTATTTCCGCGTCTTTCTAACCGACAATGCACACACGCGAAGTCGATTTCGCAACCCCCACAGTCGTCCTGGCCGACTGCCAACGATTACTGGCCTGCATCCCTTCGCGGCGGACCGACTCGACACTAGACTGGGTGCCGAAACTCGTCGTGTGCCTCAGAAACCTGTTGAAGATGTACGCTACCCTTATTTCGTTCATAGACAACTTCACATTCGCGTCTTTTAGCCTTTCGTCCTTTATTTCTGCTGCTGTTTCATCGACACTTCGTTTCACATTGGTATAGCGAATGTCAGCAGTTAAATGTCCCTGAAATCCTGCGGTTTCTTCTGCCAGGAGAGATGTAACCCTCTATCTATCTATCCATCCCTTCTTCCCTCATTAATTCAAACGCGGCGTCTCGACGCTGCCGCGTCTCTTGACTCGCTGCGGTTTACAGAAAAAAGACCGCAATGCCGACATGCATGTTGATACATTCCGCAAAAATGGATCGTCTTGTTGAGACCACTTTGATCCGATTGCTCCCTGAGCTTAATCTTGACTTCCGCAAAGATTACGTCTCTCCCTCCCTTGAAACAAAGCAGTGTAGCTGCTTACCAGATTTCCGTTTAATGCCCATATTGTTCAATTGTCGGGTTCCATCAGTTTGCCGGATTTGTTCTTTTGTGTCGTGAAGTTTTTCGCCCGCAATGATGTTAAAGGCACTGATGCATCAAGAGAAATCGCTCAAGCCGCCAACTCATCGCGGAGAAATCCGATTATGCATTATAGATAGAAGAAGGAGGAGACGCTGCCGCAAGGAGCTCTCTATAATGCCGGAAGTTGCGGCAACTTCCTCTTCCTCTGTGTGTTACACCTCATTTGCGCCTCCATCAGGCGCGGTTTTGCACCCTCCCTCAACCCCCAACACCCTCCCCTTCCCCTTTTCCACTCATTTTTCGTCATATTTCTATCTATTCATCTTTAAGCTTTTCACTCGCTACGCCAAAAGCACTCGTGCGTTCCTCATTTACGGGTCTTGTCTTAGAGTTCGTAGACTATAGATCCGGTAGGGGGGTAGTTATCAAGATAGTTTAATAATGGTGTAGCGTAGTATCCGAGTTCAACTACGCTTCGCAGCATTCACTATTTACCTCTTCGTGGTTTATAAGCGTGCTGCGCGGGACGTGGCTTCGAGCGAATTAACCCCCTTCAGTACAATAAGAAGTACGCGAACACGAAACCGGGAATAGTAGTACAAGTTACATACCTTCTTATTTATCTCTGACATCGTTCTTCCTCGGTGAGTTAGCGAATTCTCTTTTATTCACTTCTTTGTTCCTCTCTGTGGGGACTCTCGCGACCCCTGCCATAGTTTCTCCTGTGGAAACGCTGCCCGGCTACGTAGCCCGTCGCTACCTTGGACAGCCCACCGAGGTATTGCCTGCTGGTCCTGACAGCCATTAACCTTCTGACACGTGCGCGAAGCAATAATCGTCTCTCCTTGTCGGCCGTCCTTGACAACATATACGACACGATGGAAAAAGTTTTTCCGCGGGTCGCGATCGCGGCCCATTGTGAACGCGGTACCCGCTCGTGGAAACTCACTCTTTACCCCTTACTTCTCCCTTTTTTCATCCGTAAGCCAACCCCCAACCTTCGCCCGGTGGGTAAATACTAACCTCCAAAGGCCATTAATATTTTCCGCTTAAGCTCATTGAAAAGAAGAGTTTTTCAATGTTCTATGGATTTCAACTTTACTCATTTTGCTACGATAATTAGAACCCATTGTTCAATGCTGACCACACACCATAGACGGGATTAACGATGAGCGAAACTACTACAATGTTTTCATCGTGACTTACGATTTCGATATAAGGATAAATGGACCAAAACAGACCCGCTATATATGCCCCTTTTACGATTTTTCCGTCACGAATTAACTTTTAATTGTCAAAAAATCAACTTCACAACAAATATTTTTGATAAAAAAAAAAAAAAGTTTTGGGAAAAGTGGAACATTTTTTTTAAATTAAAAAATTTCAATTTTTGCCGATTTTCCAAGTTACGACTTCGCGCAAAATTGAATGCACCATGTGGCATGTTTGACACTGAATTTTCCGGAAATCGATACAGCGGTTCGTTTTGCAGGATTTTTTTTTTATTTTTTAAACCGTGATGGACAACTTTAATTTAAAAAAAATTTCGATTTGTCGAAGTCATTTGGCAAACTTCGTACATCGAGCGATAAATAAAGAAAACATTGGTACATTTAAAAACGGTTTCTTGACGTCGTTTAATAAAGTTTTCGGTACCGTATTTCGCTTATTAGTCTTCTCTATTGTTGGTTTCTTTACATACCGCTTTGTCATTTAACCGCATTACAGATGTCGTCTTTCTCGAATCTTTTTTACGTCACGGAACTTCTTCCTTCAACGACTTCGTATGTTTTAAAATTTTTGAATAACCGACTTTCCAGCATTGACGCCGCGTTTACGTGGTCCATTTTATCCCGATCTCCCCCACGTATTTCCTCACAGAAGACAGGACAAGTTACGATAAAAGAAACAATTATTGGCACTCTCAGCAAATGAATTTGCTATGAAATCCCTTCGATAGTCAGATTTTAACGGCCAATAGGATAACAGTGAAAACTTTTGCTTCGTGAAAACTTCTTTCAAAGGGTGAAGATTTTGACGAAGAAAGGGACTATTCAGAGTTAAACTAACATTGGAGGGGAGCGACTATCCAGGAGTTTTGCTGCGCTTCTTCCCGCGCAGTTTTTTGAACAAACGACGAATTCGACGTTCAATTCCAATCAATTGCCCAATGAATGTTCCCTTCAGACAAAAACCTCGTAATTTTCTCGTAACCAATTTCCAGTCGAGTTTTCCAGTTGTTTTTCAACTGGAATGACATTGACATTCAATGATCACCGCGGCAAAATTGCTGCCCAACTACGGTTATGTTTAGCAAAACACAGAGACCGATCTTATCCGATTTATGGCAATAAGTGTTTTCCTGCCGATAAATTCAGTCACAACACGACGCGAAACCTTATAATTATCGATAAGAATGTCCAGAATGTCAGGATGACATCTATCCCTTCGATAAGTCACCCTTAGAGCGGAGAAAAAATAAATAAAACTATGTTTATTGATTGATTGCTGGTGAGTAGGTTTCGGAGTGCGTTAACCGATACGCTACTAGCAGCACCATCGTTCCGGTTCCTCGACAGCACCCCTCTCGGCTTTATACTATTGTTCGACCTCTCACTCGATATCCGTAGAACCTCTCCCCCTCCCCCTCCCCCCAACCCCCTCCCCTCCTCTCGCTGCTTTATATACCGATCGCTCTATACTCTGATGCTGTAGTAGCCAGGAGGCTTCAAGCCTGACTGAGCTTCACCCGTTCCTTCAAATTGCCCAGTGATGGATTTCTGTATTGACCGTTCGATTTTCGACGTTGCTCTCGCCTCTTCACTCATGGACCCCCCCACCCATCTCGCAACTGTACTACCGACCTCTCGCACCAAATGTTCCCCAGCAATGAATCGAGACTTTTTTTTTCGATGGTGTGGTTCAAGCATGTAACCCGCTTGTACTCACAGCTATGGCACTCGAAGGTCCTTTCTTCGATTCTCATCGAAGCGTCATTAAATCTGCGAGTGTTTTTAACGGTGATCGGGATTCACGCGAAGTAACGACTCACTAATAAGATCGCGCGGTCGATTATTCCACCAATGACCATACTGTTTAAAAATACTTCGCCGCGATTTCGAATGCCGATAATGCATCTGAATTAAGCAGTTTTAATATAAATGGCAGACATATACTACGAGTATCGGAGCAAAATTGACAAAATGAGAAAAAATTAATAAATTATAGGTTACAGACGACGCTATATTCAGACGGGGAGCCGTTTTTTAATTTATCAGAATTTTATTTATTTGACGCTCGATTTGTAATTCACCAAATTAGCTCGATATTTTTTTAGATTAGAGTGCTCCGTTACTGTTTAAAATTTTTTGATTGTTATGAAATACAAATGACCTATCGATTTTTTTTAAATTAGTAGCAAAGATGTCTCATAGCAGTTTCAGTTGTACACTTTTAATATTTAATTTTTAATTTGATAGATCGAAAAATCGCAATACATTTTCTTATTTTGGTCCGGAAGTGCAATTTTTTATTCGAAAGCCCGAAAATTTTGTTATACATTATATTTTTCGGTAATGAGCAACTCATTCGTGCGTTTGAAATTTTCAGAACGGCCCTTCAGGCGGTTCTTTTAGTACCTTTTTTCTATACCTGAGATGCCTATTGCAGATTCCTCTATAGGACGCAGCAGCTTCGGCGAACTACGATTCAGACTAATAACAAAAAGTGAAAACATAAAGAAAAAACGCTTCAGAATTTTAAAAGAAAAAAATTCGAATAGATAGAGGATTGTTGGTAACTCGCGAAGCTCCATCCCTTACAGTTTCTTGTGTCTCTTATGCTAAACTTCCGCTCTGGATTATTGCCAATGAATGCTTAAACGAGAAAACCTCACTACTACCTGTTGATAATGGAGGCATAATGATTTTCTTATGCATCTTACGCGTTCCTGATTTTCTGCGCGTACTTTCCGCGGCTCCACCTCTCCCTCGTTGTTAATAGCATCCACTTGACGCCCCTTGAGCCCAAAATATTCCGAAATTTTTTTTTTTTTTTTTTTTGTAATGCTGAGACGGCAATACCAGTCATTGACAATGTCTTAGATATTGATGCCACTTGTCAATGAAAAATATGTGGCGGTGATATGTTTACTCAAGCAGACGAAACGCTACTCTACAGGTATATCGATATAACCGGAGGTCCATAGAGGGCTATGATGTAAAGTGAAATTGCAATTTTTCACAATGTCTATCAGCGCTTTTCAGTGTCAAGAGATGATGGATTTGACTGAAAAATTGTTAATTTAGAAAAAAAAAAACGTTGATTTTTGTTTATTCTGTCGTTGGTGAAGAGTGAATACCGAACGGCCGCATTAATGAAATCCGACGGACGATCTTTCATAGACAGACCTTTAAAAAATCGATATCTTTTCTTTTTTGTTTTTCTTTCAAGAAAATTGTTTTCTCATTATTTGAATTCGCGTGATTATTTCCATACCTCGATACTCCGGAATTACGCAATTTTCAAGAATTTCAAAAAACATCGCGGAAAAAAAAAAACACGAGTGACTTTTCTGGCAGCCATATGTTTTTTATTGTTGAATATATTTTAATTTTTCTTGTTATTGTAAGATTCCGAATACTTGTATTTTTCAATAAAAAAAAATCTCGAATTTCCAACAATTCATCGTTATTCATTGATGCAAACATTTTTTTTTATGAATTTCAAGTGCTTCGATAGTAAACACACAAACCGCTATTAATTGCTATCATAAACGCAGACAACTTCTCTTCTCTTCTTTGTTTTTGTTTTTGCCTTTTTAATAATATTCTTCTCGTCAATACGTTGACAGCACTGCCAATAGCTTTTTAATTTCATGCAATAAATGCCGACGAGATCAATGACATGTCTTTTCAATAATATTCTTCTCGTCAATGCGTGGAAAACAGTGCCAATAGCTTTTTAGTATCATGCAATAAATCCCAACGCGATCAATGAAGGCCGCTTTGTATGTTTTTCTCGGGAACTTCTGGAAAATTTTACTCGAATATCAGTTCGACGCACTACCGTTCACCTCTTTCTATCTCAAAAGCTCGAGCGACGTGCTCAGTTTTTCTCGAATTTGCGCGACAGTGAGAAAAGGGTTGCCGCTGTATGCGACGCTAGTGAACGGTGGTGGAGGGGCGCTTGCGTACAGAGGGTAGGTGGTGCTTTATTGCAAAAACTCCAAAGCGCGGCAGATGTTACGAGTTCTTGTCATGTCACCGCCGCGAACTAGCGACCGGGCGGTGCGGGCTTTACCTCGGGTGCAAGCTCTCGGGTCCGCATATCCGCTATGAAATTTCATTCGAAATGGGAATACGATGATACTCTCGTTTCGGTCAACGCCGCCCGGTCGACGACATGAATTATACCGGGTGGGGAAATTCGATTTGCTTCGCAGCTAGAAATATATTCATTGCTGCTTACGAACGAATGTGTTGTATGCATCGACCGTGTATCGGCTACGGCGCGATTGCGACTACTATTTTCAAATTGATTCCGCCGATCGGAGGCAAAATCTGTAGGTGTGCGCAAGACTTTAGGCAGTAGTATGAGTTTCGCCGGTACAAGTCTTATTGCCAATGATCGCTGTCCATTTCTACCCCCGCGAAAAGGGTCGATAAATACGGGATTTCGATTGAAATTTTACCGATCGAAATCTTTTGTGTTTACGAGAAAATTTATGAAGCAACGCAGCCGTGTCGCGCTGCTAAGTAGTTTAAGGAAAATAATAATGTTAAAAAAATGAAAAATGTAAAAAAATTTATACTGAAAAAAAAGGGTTAGAAACAAATATTATTAATGAAAGAATAGTAGAATAACAAATTTCGGTTTTTTACGTAAAAAAAAAAAATTGCCATTTTGGTAACTTTTCGAGTATTAAAATTTCGTTATCTCGGAGAGAAAAAGTGTTGTGATATGGCAGTTAAATTCTGCCGTCGATAAACACGACCCATGTAGCGATTAGAGGTAATCGTAAATCACGGCAGCGTCTGCATAAATCTCTATACATATATTTTGGACCTTAATATCGATTGTCGGCGGACGTATACGCCGTACAAAAATTACAATAATCACCTGCGCAGGAATCGCGCTATGACCTCATCATCATCATCATTATTTTGCACGTTTCAAGAAATACTACGATTCTTGATTATCGAAAAATTATAATATGAATGAATCTTTGAATGACTAACGACGATGAATATTAGTCAAATATTTTTCCGCGACTCGATACACTTCGTTCGGCGAAATGTGACTCTTTGTTTTTTTTTATTATTATCGTATACGCGAAGTGTAACGAAGTCGAAACTCGGCTGATTTCCCTTTTCACCTCGACATTTCACTCGTTCGTTTTGTCACACAATGTTAAATCACAGTTTAGCGTGACCTCGACATTTACTGTCCTGCGATATGCTTCGCTCTCGCGGACTGAGAGACCGCATGAGAACAATAACCACAACTCGAGATTTTTTCAATCTTTATCACTCGATCGATAGTCGAGACAGAGAAAAGGAAACGCAACAATAGCACTGATTCCGATTTCTATTTCTCCCGGCGATAAAACTGCGAAATCATATAGATGATGGAATTTGTACCGCGAGTCTCGCGGCGGGAGAATATTCGCGTCTCTGAGGGCATTATGCGGCGACTCGGAATATAGAGATGCCGTACCACGCGCCGCATTCTTTTCATCGTTACAATGCTTCTAAGATGAACGTCAACTTGTGAGAAATCGTTACCACGGTAAATAATAAAAATACGAGAAATTGAAAAATAATTCTCTCGAAAAAATTGGTGACAAAACATTATCAATACATCGAAGTCGCGTCAAAATAAAAAAAAAAAAAGGTACATTGTTGCCATTCGAAATCAAAAGAAAAATTGTCGCAAATGCTTTCGAATAATGGTAATTCATCGATGTTTTGCCAATCGTGTCATTCGGATATATACTACTATTCAATTTCACATTCGTTGAATTGTATTTTTATCTCATTGACATTATCACTTGTAGAATGGGATTAATCTCCATTCGATTATTGCCATTTATTTTCCAATACGTTGAGTGACATCCTTATTTCAGAATACAAATGTCACGCTAATGCCATTCAACGAATGTGAAAAGTTACGATATACTGAATACCAGTCGCCGAACAAAATTTATCGCATTTCGTCAATGAGAATTCCGTGATAACGCATCTTGACCGCGGAGGCTGTAGACTACGCGTATTTTACTGCAGCTTCATCATGCATCAGAAATCAAAGCCGTGTCATCGTATACGATGAAAATCTTACAAAAACGTAAAAAAGCTCCCTATCGTCACAGTTTTCACCGTGACAAAGATGATTTCGTAGATGTAAAATGTCACAGAGGTCCCCGGCGAGCAATATCTCTCATCCAACTCGATATCCATTCGTCGCGAGTTTGCTGTCGAGTGATACGATTCGCCAGAGATAGATAGACACCGCAGTACCGACCAGCGGAGAGATAAAAATGGTAAAATTCAGCCTCACCTCACAACGGGAATGTACATTTTATCTTGAAAATTCGACACCTTTTCACCGATCGTAAATTCAAGTTTGGAGTCCGGATACCTGCGGGGATACGTAGCCGTATGGGTTTACATGTATACAGTACCGTTTCAGGATATATGGCACTTTTGGTACTGTGGTGTATGTCAGTGTCGTGTAGAACGCGTCTCCAGTGGATTGGCAATTGGTTCGCACGTTTTCGCGTACGTGCACTCTGCGGACTGAGGGAGAAAGCTTCACCCCTCTCCCCCTCCCCCTCCTCCCCCCTTTTGGTTCCCATCGACAGGTGGTAGAAAATATATAGTGTGCACTCTTCTCATGGACTCGGCAACCCCTCCCACTGTCGTCTTATGCCCGCTGTGGGCCATTCACTGGCGAATCTCACCGCTGCCACGCGCATTCGCATGAGTCTCCACTCGAACATATATGCATTGCATGTAACGCAATCGCATGGTTTTCCATACGCTTATCCGTATCATATGTCGCGTAGATTCTCGCGAGCGATGCTGTGGTTTGATCGCTGGGGAACCATTGCGAATTCCATAGCAGATTTCCTCGCGGAGGACATCGGAGATTTATCCGTTTCTACGGTACCATTAGTCGCGTATTGCCCATTGCAAATCCTCCAATTTTTTTCATGCAACATTCATTCGCGGCAGTGATAAAAACAAATTTTTCGACAAATACCGCGAAAAAAGTGTTCTAATAAATAAGAGTAAAAAAAAAAAAAAAATGTCCGCAGGGATCGGAATGATTTTAAACTCGCTGCACGTGACATTGGTGATATACCGAACGCAACGCTGCATGCTGTGACTTAATTGATTCATAACGCTGTCAAATTCCTACACGCCACAGACATCCGAATAGTCGAGAAATTGCTGAAAGGTCATTTTAATAGGTAAGTACTTTCCGCCTTTTTGAATGAATGCCTAAAAATCGAACTCGCGTAATCGATAGAAAAATTATGCAATAAAAATAAAGAATTGAGGAAAAGATCGAAGCAAACTTTAGACGCGATCTTTATTTCGTCGATATCATTTTATGTATATATGTATATATATTTTTTTTTTCCCCGATATCATATTCCAATTATAATGTAACCGTTTCCAGTCCCGCTGACAGTAGCGTAGAGAGGGTTGGTGTTAAACAAATTCACAAATATAGGACAGAGCGGACGAAAAAAAGTTGCAGTAAAAGAAAAATCTAGCAATCGGTAACGCATTAAAAAGCACAGTAAAACGATCGGAACCCATCCTCGGCGTTGTTTTCGCGAAAATAAAAAAAAAGTTTCTGGGAACGAGAATAGTTTGCGCGAGCGACCCATTATCCACCTCCATAGTCACCCCCTCCCCCCATCCCTCTTTTTTTTCGTTTTTATTCATACCGTATTTGCATTCTTTTTATCGGGCCTCTATCTTTTTTCATCCTCACCTTTCTCTCGCCTCTTTCACATCGTTCTTCCTCGTTCTAACGATCGTGTTTGGGGGGAGGGGGTGGCGGGGGGAGGAGAAGGAGGACGATGGAAAAATGGTATACAGCGCGCTGGTACCGTCGCCGCGCTTCGTCGCCGGGTAAAGCTCCCTTTCCTTTTCTATCGCAAAAGCAGCGCCGCGCCACCTTAACCAAGGACAATGATAAAGAAAGCTTTTAAGTTCGGAATATCGGTCGCGACCAAATACTTCAACGACGAAGCGCGACGCGCGCTGCAACGGTGCACAGTATTGTGCAATCCGTGGACCCTTCTACTTGCCACTGCTGGCCTCACTCGCTTTCCATTGGGAAATCCCCGCGTTGTGTGTATTACGCTTCAGGATGGAGGAAATCGAGTTTATGCTTGTGTGCGCGCCTTTGCGTATATAAACGCGCGTCGTTGTTATGTATACACACAATCGTTTCTTCTTCTCTTCTTGCTGCAACTTTTGAACCATACAACTTCGTTCTATCTGAACTGATAAATCTTAACGAGTCTTTGCCCGGTTCACTTCGCGATGGCGAAAGTAGACGAATGATTCAGTGATTAACTGACGATTCTGTGCAGTGTACCAAGAGGAAATATTACGCTACGGTATCAGCCGGTGTAACGGAGATAATTACACTGATAAACACATTTTTGTCATTGTCAACCATCGCTCTTTCTATGTCCGCCGCTCACGGTCGTCCATGATGAATGCTACGCGAAATAAGGAATAACGATTTCTCATTCCGGACTGTTAAGTTTCTATTTTACGATAGAGCTATTGCATTTTACACATTTTACGATAAAACTTTCTCGTTATCGCGCTCTCGGAGAGAAAACGGGATTTTGATTAAAAAAAAATTTCGATATTGTAGTGAAATGATGTTGAGAATTTTCCAAAACCTCGAAAAATCGTGTTTACGAAAAAAAAAATTTCAATTTTTAGTGAAATATATTCAGTTTTCATGCACGGGCTTTTCGTATTTTTTGAAAAAAAAAATTGACAAAGATCGCGGTATCACCGTACCTCGGTGTTTAAATAATTAACGTTTCATCAAAATTTAAGGAAAAATGTGATTAATATCTTAAACAAAAATAGTCGTAACTTATGAATTACTCAACCGATTTGGACCAAATTTGAACCCTATTACTTTTAGCAGTCACTTAACTCGTGTGCAAAGTTTCAGTCGGATTGCTGAAAATTTGAAAAATTACATTTTCATAACTTTCGAATCCTTCGACGAGGAAATACCTCAAGAATTTTTTTTTTTTTTTCACAAGTCCAAAGCTCCCTCTACTAGAAGGCCGGAAATCGGTCAACTGACTTTCTAATACAGAGGCTTTTTAAACGCCGATTCAAAAAAATGAGGCCGCGGTGTGCATCTATTTTTTTTTCCTCTCCTTGCAAATTCCGGCATTGGGGTGCTATTTAGGTCGGAACATTTGTTTAGTCGTAATTAATCCAAACGATAGTCCCGTCACTGGGGCGTAGCAGCAATGGTTGCAGGCGACAGGTAGGATTCGATACGAATTCATACCGTTTTGTAGTCGCTATTTTGGCGTATGCGAGGTCATTGATAACAGTATTACAACTATATTTACACATCGGGAAATATTCGTCATGTAAATGAGGATTATTAAATTTACAATAATTATGTGATGAAAAAGTCCGGGCGAAAATATTTGGTAAATTGTTCAATATGTATTGCATTATAGTGTATATCCAGAACGGCGACGCATACGCACCCACCATCGTCCGCGTTTCTCCCGTTTTCGCGTACGCACCTCTTTCCTCCACTCGTACCGTCCGCGCCGCGGCATCCCGCCTTGTATATTTATTGCGATGGGTTTCGGAACAAAATACCGCCGTTCCCGCCGAATTTATCGTATCCCGGTGTGCAAATATCCCGGATTCGCAGTTTTTTTTTTTTTTTTTCTTTTCATTCCATACCCACTCTCGGTACAATTACGTCGCGTTTTTATTAATATACTCGTTTTTTGCGTTGCTCTTTTTTTTTTCGTTTTCTTTCATCCATTCGCTGAAACGTCAACGCGCGTAGTACGGCAACGATACTCAACCAGAGCCGATGAATTCAGTGCGACAAGGAATCGTGATTTTTTGGTATTTTATTTCTTTTTACTCGTGCGCTTTTATACGTACTTTTGATTTAGGTATGATATTGATTCTTTGCCGTATTATACAAGTTTCTCGGAGCGTCAGATCTTCTGTTTCTAATTAAAAAATCTCGTTAAATTGACCGATTAATTATTTGTTCATTAGAAGATTTTTCTCAATTTATTTAATTCGATTAATCGATCGATATATTTATTAAAATTTCTAAATAGTAAGATTAATTGAAATATTTTTTTTTTTTTATTAAAATACGAAGCGAGTCGTGCAAAATGGACCATTTAAGAAATTTGGAATTATTAACCAACAGAATAGATCGAAGCCATTTTCGCGGCATAAAAGTTATTTCTATGACAATGGCGCAAAAAATAAGCAACTCTGCACGAGTGCACTAAAGCAGAACTTTTTTCTTTTACGTAAGACACTCGAAACTGCGTCGTGGGAAACTCTGCGTAATTTATACTCTTATCATATATATATATATATTTTTTTTTTTTACGTTAAATTGTCATTTCCGATGTGTATATGATGACTGGAGACGAAATTCTGCGTTTGGTATTGCACTTGTCACTCATACAATGCAGTGTCGGATTGTGTGTATACTGTGCAGTTGAGCATTTCGCGAACTATGTGTCTCGCACGCGTAAACGGCTTCAATGCCCGACAGCAATGCTTTGCGGCAATGCGGTGGCTGCCGCACAGGCCAGAAAGTTCAGCGCGACGACACAATGGCTTTTAGCGCGAGAGCCCCAGCAGTCTCGGTTAAAAATGCTTTCACGCTCGTCCGTCGTCCGCGAGTTTCCGTAGAGTTCGACACACGTTTGTTTCGGACCGACCACCCGGGCTCAACGGCCGAGGAGACGAGTCTGAGGCTCTCTATCTGTACTCGATGTGCCGTTTTCTTTCTTTTTTTTTTAAGTTTATTTTATTTACTTTCTTCTCCCCCTTTCTATGTTTCGCGCACTTTCTCGTTTCTGCACCTAAACCTTTTGTCGGGCTTTTTCTTTTAGTAAAGACCTTGCAGGACCTCCGCTTCCCCCCTCCCCCTCTCGAGATTCGAAGTACGGCTAAACCTTTCAAGTTTTGATTGGACATATGAGACGTCGGGATTTATGAGAAAATGATATAAAAATAAATTTTTTTTTCCATTATATTTTTTTCTTACCACCGCTGTGATGGAAAACCTTTCACCTGCCGGTTTGAAAAACGAGAAAAATCGTTGATTTTTTTCTCGAAATCTTACGACGGCAATAAAATAATTTTTTTTACCGAAGCTCCATGGAATGTCGCATAACATATTTTGTAAAGCTTTAGAAAATTTAATTTGAATGCGATCGACATTCGGAAAGAAAAAAAAAAATGTATGAATATTGAATTAAAAATGAAAAAAAAAAAAAGTTTTTTGTACGATAGAAAAAAGGGACAATGCTCGTTATTGGATCCTCCGAATTTCAGTGAACCATATTTCGTCGTCTTTTTTTACGCGCGTTAAAATTTTCTCAACAATGCCTCTGCGTACGATAATTCTTGCCATTGATATTTTAGGCGATTTTGGGTTTTTTGAATTTCCGAAACAATGACTATAACGCTATAATACTTTGAACAAAGCTTTCATAGAGTTGATGCGCTCAAGAGATTGAATTTTTTTTTATTTCTCTTTTTCATTTTTCAAATTTAAACGCGCGTAAAAAAAGACAACTAAATATGTCTTTGATTGAATTTTTCTTTGTTTCCCTTTTTAAATTTTTTCAAAAATCGGCGTTCACAAAGAATCTTTTATAAAAAAAAAACCATACATTGCTTGAGTGCTGAATTTCGCATAAAGGTACTTTTTAAACATCGATTTATAATACGAGGAAGCGACGTGCAAACTGCATCTGCATCTTCCGACGTGCAAACTAATCTGCATCTTCCGCGATTCATCTCGATCGCTACCTCCGCGTGACTTATTGTTCGTCTTGAAACCACATGGTACTTTATTGACCCTCAAACCCCATCGGTAGAAAGGGCGAACGGTCGAAATTCGAGAGACGTGTGTCCTCCGTACATCGGAGTCGGCTACGGTAGCCAGCAGCGCAGAACGCATTGACTGTTGCCGATAGCTCCGCTCGGCACGTAAAGACATTCCTCTGGATGAAACGAAAGGTCCGAGAGGTAGCAGCGCTCAAAGGTTGTATTGAAACCGGTAATATCGACTGACTGTGTACCGAGACATGAGTATAGAGTGAAGCTGAGGGTAGAAGGTACGGTTGATATAGAAACTCTTGCCCGCTGTTGCCTCCAGTAAAAGCGCGCGGCCCGCAGAGCGATAGACCAGAAGTTTGACTAGAATCGCGAATCAACATTGCGCTTTCTGTACACCGAAACTCATCCTCCTTCTACGCCCGCCATTTCCTAGTCAGCCCTCGACTTTTCCTTGATCTCGAGCTGCACGGAGATACCGAGTCGTTCTCCACTTCTTTCTCCGCGCGATTCCTTTTTCCCCACTCATGGAAAACTCTTCGCCCGTGGGGCACAGAGACTTGATCGGGAGTGGAAAGTTTTCTTCGTATCGATGAAATAATTACGTGACTGGCATAGCACCCTATCCCGTCGCCTAATGCCTACATGTACACGGTATATATTCTGCTTATCCTACAGGACCCGTTCGTGACGGGGATTTCAAATACTGAAAGGAATTCTTAAAATATTCTTTCAGTAGTGGAATTCTCTATTCAATGGTATCTTGTGACGATCTGTAATGAGGGAATCGTCTATGTTAAGCGACGAGACGAGCTTTTGACGAGTATATCGATATCGAGTAAAAATGCAAATAACGCAAGGATTACGTTCTCAGATATTGTTATTTGTGTGAAATTGTTGTCGCGCAATTTTTTCTTAAATACAATTGGAAACTGTGCAGCATAATGGGACGCTTTACCTACACATAGGTCGCGCTGTTTTACCGACAGATGTCTCATTAACGGGACATACTATAGTCTGATTTACCGTAGAGAGTCCGTCTGTTAATTTTTTATGGTCTTTCGCACACATAACTGCGTATATATGTGGAGGTATCGATGACATTTACTCAGTACGGGTAATTTGGCAATGAAATGGACCTTTTCGAAGCTCAGGCCGACATAGTTCCGTGATATGTTTAATAAGTTCGTCTCTGTTGCACCGATTCCGAAAAGTTGGTCTCAGTACCGAAATATTCGAAAGGGTTGCAAAACAATAAAATATCAAATGAGTTTCCCTTTTACGAAAAAAAAAAAAAAAATGAAATCGCAAAGTAGAACTTATAACATTGCTTTGCCATTGTTTTAGCTTTCGCGAAGCTCCCTCTATGAGAAAATATGGCGATCGATTTTTGTTTTCTCATGCCGGAGGAAACTTCGTAAACGGAAAATGAAAAATGATGAGGAAGCTACCAGATTCTACTTTACGATCTTATTTATGTGCTATCGATTTGTGCAAAGAATTTCAACTTATTAACGCAATACTTTTAAGACTTCGAGCGCAAAGCATCCTTTTCTACCAAAATTCATAATGCTACAAAATTTTATCTCTTTCGCGGATTTATAGCAAAGTATTTGACGTATTTAAAGTATCAAAGGCCACCGAACAACATCCGTCTTATGGCGGAATTTTACGAATAAATTCACAACACCAACAATTTTGAATGTATGAAATATGAGTTTATAACCTCAAAATTATTCGTTCTGAAATCAATAAACTCGAAAAAATTTCCGGTCAAATTTCAGTTTTTTTTTTTTTTTTTTTTTCGAAAAAAATTTACGCGATAATAAAATTAATTTCTTCCACATGGTCTTCCGGAATTATCGACTGAGTTCCGCGTAATAAAAAAAAAGTCTTGCGAAAAATAAGAGCGCAATTCTGGAGACTCCATTTTCCAATTAATATCCAGATGTTTTTCAACATTATTTTCCAAGTTCTATCCTCAATTTCATTCCGAGTATCTTTATTTCTGTACGGGGGGTTAGCTGCGACGCCGATGTGACGAAAGGGGCTCTCGAGAATCGAGTACCACTAGACGCAGTAGCAGCCTTGTGGTATACAGTACAATCCATTGTTTCGACGAGTCGCTCATTCGCCATTTACAGCATTCGTTGAACCCCCCACGGCGCTCAAGCCCCAGAGAGAGAGACTTTGTGCAAAGTCCCTGGAATGCTTGCATCCCAACGGGTGTTATGTGCTCATAGTATAGGCACATCGTGACGCGATACTTGAATGCGATAGGCGCTCATGATTAGGCTTTAAGTCCCCTCAGAGGCTTCACCGTTACCGTAAACCGGCATCGGCGACACAAAGGTGACATTTTCTCGTACACTTTTCTGCACCGGAATCATCGCTTTCATGCAATTTTAATCTGATATTTACGTCTCAACGACCGTCTATGCAACCTCCGCGGATCGGTGAAATACAAAATACCTAAATAACTACGCGACCGTACATCTATACGGAATATCCGGTCCGAATATCGGAATACCGGTTAACTTCGGGTAATGAAATCAGTGAGTTCATTTGGCTTAATCGATATCGACGTATCTACAGATTCGTAGAGTTGACCAGAACGGGTGACGAGACGATGGAAATCGTGTTTTATGGGATTCGCAGGACGGCCTCAGTTTGGTTGGATTCTCGTAGATGTTCTCGTGTTCTACGAGTGTCTTTCATTGGTCATCATTGGCCAATGAGTCGGATTGTGTTGGTTTGAGTCTTTGAATCGTTATGGTGGTGTTAGGCGCTCTAGAGCATTGGTATCGACTTCTCGGGAGCAGAATTCGAAGAAACCGGAAATAGTCGAAATAACCGTAACTCGATTTTTCTATCATGCGAATTTTCAAAAAAAAAAAAAAAAAATCCCCATAGACGTAGTTAAGGGTCGCAAAAAACGAAAAAAAAAAAAAAAATCCCGACAGACATATTGCAATAAAATTTAACAAATTTTCTTGGAACAGTATTATCCCTCTTTCGGGGATACTTAACAAGTATAAGAGTCTCAGTTTGAATCTACGTAATGGTGCAGTGTTTGAAACTTTTACCGTGAGACCTCCCCTCGAGGGATGCTAAGAGCTACAGGAACGAGGATGTTCGTTTGAAACGGGTGTAACAGAGTTCTGGAGAGGTGTATAGGAAAGACGAGTGCTCGACGAGGGTGAAAATAAAGCGAAGTGGTGGGGTTGTACGAAGGGGGAGGCAAGCGAGGAGGCGTTTAGGCAGGAAATGATGAGGAAGGGTTTTGGAGAGCACGCAGAGTTCGTATCGCGGAGAGTTTATATCGATCCTTAAATTTTCGTCACCCGGGCTGCATCCGAGGGTAGTTTCCCTGTACGCGTATCTATATGATGAGTTTTCGTTCATCGGGTTTACCCCTCCAAACCGCGTTTTGCAAGCTATACCTTCCGATATTAATAAATTATCCGATGCCTAGGCTGGCCATCAACGCGTTCATTAATCACTGCGAATATGAGATGCACCGTAACAGTGCATGTCATTCTCTTCTCCACGGCCTACTCTAAAACTATAGTATAATACTGTACTGATTCTATACCGGATTCTCTCGCGCGTAATCCGCTGCAGTGCTCGCCGTTCGTGCGTGTACAAGGACGCGATCACGGCGGAGGATGCAGCGGAGAGTGCAGAGGGGTAGGTAGGGTTCGTTGTTGGTGTGATTTTGACTGTGTTGCGCCGCTGCTGCGAGTGATTCCCCCGGGGTTAAGCGTACGTGCCTGGGCTTGAATGCCATCATGCCGCCAGAGTCAAATGCGATCGTCAAAATACGACGAGGGCATTATCCGTTGCGCAAAACCTGCTCCGTTAGCTGCAGTGTCATCGCCAGGAGTTAAACGACGAGACGATGCGATACAGGAGGGGGAGAGGGTGCAGGAAACGGGGAGTATGAAAGGATCTCTATTATCACGATTTACAATTAAACAGCTTAATACTCACGCCTGCGTCTAAATATTATACACTGTGCAAGTTGATTGAACCGCAGCATCAGAAATCTCGCATCCGGTTTCACTATCAGCGATCTGCTTTTACTTCGAAATCGAGAGATTAAATCCGTCAGCGCTTTTTGCGATATTTATTTTTTCATTGTTTTTTCGAGATTAAGATTCAATTTATATTGTAGCGAAAATCCGAAAAAAATCACTGTAATACTTCCGATTGTATAGAAATAAAAATTTTTACAAATAAACGCTCTCGTTAATGCAATGAAAAAAAAAAAAAACAATGAAAAAAACAAAAAAAATTTCTTCCTCGTAGAGAAAGCTTTGTTTTTGTAATTTTTTTTTTTTCGAGCGTCTTATGACTTTTTTTTTCGAGATTCATGTCATCTCGAGGTGATTATGTGCAAAAAAAGTTCCAAAAATTAAAATTTTTTAAGTTCATCTAAAATTAATTGGGCGCTAAAACTCCGCACACGCGGTAAAGTGCTTTAAAAATTATAAAAATTCTCGTTTGTGATGTTGATGACATTTTTATTTGAATTTTGATGAAATTTTGATGAAAATCAATAATTCACAAAGATGCTTTCTCTTAGTAGAAATTTTATGAATAAAAGAAATGAATGTTGAAGCGATGCGGAAACTTACAATTTTCACGATTTTTTTATAATGTAGAAATCATTTTGCTGGAAGATTACCGATATCAGGTAAGTCGAGTTATCGTTCGATGAATAAACAACACGGTAGCGGATTTTCTACTCAGTGATTCTATTCACTCAACTTTGCCTTAATATAGCTCGACAGATTCTTTTGCATCGGGCCGTAGTTTATGGCGATTGCGTCGACGCCGACTATTCCCGACGCCCCTATGTCAAAATTGTATTTGCCTTTATCGGGCAGAGAAGGGTTCCTCTTGTAAGAGCGGAAAGTGGCGAGCGTCACGGTACGTTATAAAGAAAAGCGAAAAAAAAAAAACGAAAGCCCGAAGCAACGTAGAAGAAGGAATATGCATTGAGTTGAGACTCCGAGGGTCGAGGGTCGAGGGTGCGAGAAAGTTTCGAAGGGTGGTAAGTTGAGAAGGACCTTCCGCACAGTAGGGGTAGTAGTGGCAGGAGGGCACCGCTGCGCTGTACGAAGGTCGTTCAAGTAGTTGGAGTATGCCGTGTGCTATAGGTATAGGTATAAGTATATGGGGCGTTCCATGCGGGAAATCATCACGTGGAATCTTCGATCTTTTTCTTCTATTGTTTTGTTGCATCCGCTCGCGGACAGATTTTCTTATTATTAATGTAAAAAAATGTGAAAATATACAATATGATAAATCTTTAATAAAATTTCAACAATTATAATAATTTTTTTCTACTTACCCTTAAAAAAAATGGTAAAGTTTCCTGACACCACACGTTGTTTCTTAAACTTCAACTTTTAGTTTCGGAAGAATTGAAAACAGGAAAAAAAATATTTTTTTCATTTTGGAAGGGTGGATTGAATAAAAATTATTACAAAACCGATTTTTTATTTGAGATTTTTTTTTAAGACTCTTCATTTTGTCGAATTGTTGTATTGCCTGTTTTGCGAGTGATGGCGATCGTCGTTGAGCTTTAAAACTTAATCTAATCAGCCAAAGGTCATATATCTCATGGAACGGCCCGTATGTACCTGAACTACCGATATATACCATCGCAGTATGTACGCAAGCTTCAGCAGCTACCCAAATACGCGAAGAACTTCAGGCATGGCGTCTGCCATCGTTTTCCTTCTTCTCCCGCTTTCCCTTCTTCGCTCTCATCCCCTTCTCCGTTACGTGTACGCCGTCCAGAACCGCTCTCTCCCGTCTTGATCCCATCAGAAGTTTCCAGTATGTTTATAATCCACTAATCGCTCGCTTTCCTTCCGTGGCACAATTAAAAACTTGGGTCGGACGCACCGATGCAGTGAGCGTAGTGGAGTTCCGAAGCTGCGCATTCTGCTATACGGATTCTCGCTGTACGGGCGCACGAAGAATCCCTCTGAAATCAACGACTTTTCACGATGGAACGCCACTTTCCGTAGCCAATGGCTCTTCATTGTTCGAAGTTCATTTTGCGGCTCATAGACCATCGAATTTTCTTTCCAATTTTAGCCCCCCCTCCCCCCACCTCCCTCTCTCCTCCTCCTCCTCCGTCCGTCGCGCCAACCTCTACTGTTTGATTTTACTAACGTGCAAAGAAAGCGGCTACGTAATTCGAAAATACCCGATCTCCTCGGTTCAGGTAAATGAGAACTTTTCCTAAGTTCTTTGCTCGATTTATTGGTCACGGATTAGTCAAGTTATAATATCCGTCACGAAGTAAAAAAGAGCGGAACATAGCTGTTTGTACAGATTTAGATGAGAAAACTTTCTCCTCATGATTTCCAAAATGGAGACGATGTGAAAGGATTATATTATTGCGGAATTTTCAATATTTACGACGCTTATTTTCGCCACGACGTAAATCGGTTTTGGGAAACGTCGAAGTAGCATCGATTTTTTATCAATTATTTCATCGTCTTCATTGCGTTGATTCGCAATTAAGCAATCGCTTGTATTGGTCTTAAAAAAATTTCAAGAATATTAATACCGAAAAAAAAACGATCTTTTTGAAAAGATTTTAATAAATCAATTTAACCAATCAAACTCATTGATTCATCAAAAAAATTTTATCAATCAATAAACGGTAAATTGGTCAAAATGGTACATCCCGAAATGTGGAGATTTCTTAACATCTGAATGTGGAAATCTCGCAACTATAATACGCGGATCATTATTTATTATTTCCCACTTTTATAATAATCGAATATCTTTATCTTTGCGCACCAAAAACAGTGCGTAAAATCGAATTTTTCGCATACTGCATAAAAAATGATTTTATATTAAAAAAATTATTTCAACATGTTCGCCAAGTCGATAATACTTGCAAATTGCTTAACTCACTGTCAGAGTTCATCTCATTCTCCCATAACATACTCAGGTAGAGAAAATCACATTTTCCATCGTAAACATTGTTTTGGAGAATTTCCGCGATTCTTCGATATTCCGTAAATGTTGAAAATCTTAACAATTATGTTCCGAATAAGTTTGGTGGGGAGGGAGAGGGGAGGGGGAAACACGGAATTCTATTCCAGAAGATGGATAGGGAGGCGCACTTGCTATCTGCGTTGTACCGTAGTAACTAGCATGCAATCGGGAATTTCCTTTACCCCAGTCACAGAGAGACGGAAACACGGGGAGGGGGGGGGGGGTGGTTAGAGGAATGCTTACTGCGAGGCACTCTCGGACGGACTCGATAGAGCCCGACGGGGCCCGGGCTGTAGCCGTTGCTAGAGATGAGGCTGCCATACAAAGCGATTTTACGAATGTTGGACATCTAGACTCGGGGGAGGGTGGCGTTTGCGAGCCAAACGACCTTGCCTCATTCTGATACTGGTATTCCGCTGCTGTTCAGGTGCTGCGAATAGTAAGGCCTCCTCTGTGTATGTAGGAGAGAAAGTTTGGGCGAACAAGCAGCCGCCTACCGGTCACTCCGATACAGAGCTAACACTCGACTACATAGAGCAAAAGCACTTTTGTTGCTTCGTCCTTCGTTGTATTCCAACGCTTTGATCGGAAGGCGTGCGAGAGAGGGTGCTGCCGGAAAATTTACGTGAGTGGCCACGGCTTTTTCAGGCTCGTTCATTTTGGGTAAACTTGTCAGTAACGAGGAATGCGCATCCCTGTTGTTGAACACTCGAGTCCCGTAGCTCACCCTGCCTCACCCTGGCTTTGGTTATAGTTGATACTGGCAATAGGAAACTAGTTACCCGCGTTGCAGCAGGTAGTAGAGTTACGCTTGCAACAATCGCACAACGCGAGCCTTCACCCCTGACCGGTTCCTCTCGAAACCGCACCCTCCTGTCGCTTTTTTTTTCGATCGTACCAGGGGAATGCGCATCCTCCCTACTCGATTTATATCTACGGCTTTTTGCGAATATATTTTGTCATTTGTTTTTGTTTCCCATCGGGATGTGCGGGGCATGAATTCGCGTCGGCAATGAGGGGAAAGATTGAAGGAATTGAGGGAACGAATCGTTCAATGGTTAATATTGGATAGCAATATCCAACACAAACTGGAATTCAAAGGTTCCGGTATACCGGAACATAATATCCTCTGTGTCGATCCATTTGATTACTTTGGCAGCGCGGCTATTTGATTACGATCCTTGAAGAGGATCGCCGAGCGATATCAGCTCAACGTGGGCTTTCGGAGATGAGAATTGATCGGAAAGGATGGTACAGAAGAGAGGAAAAAGTACGAGAAAATAATCCTCTTTGATAGTATAATTTTTCTAATACTATTAAACACTTAATAATTTGCCGTTGGGTTGCTTTATAACAGAGAGGTGGCCACAGGTTGAAACGTTCTTTTTTGTCGTTGGTTTATTTCGGTTAATTAATATTTAAAAAAAAATTGTTTTTTTTTGGATTTTTTATTTATTTTTTTTATTTTTATTGTAAAGTTACTTTTTCAGCTGCCATATATATATGTTTTGACAATAGTATTTTTCGACAATTTTTTTGTCATACTCTCCCCTCTCCTCTCTTCTCTCACTCTCTTTTTTTTCTACATTTGCCTTTCCGTCATTTTTTTTAATCAATGTCTACAGTTTTTTGTTTTGAAATAATCAAAATTTTCGTGCCATTTTTGGTCTGTTAGTTGCATGAATCCCCTTAAAATTTCATTGCTAGCGATGTATTATAGATAATACGAATAAAAAAATTTCCATAAAAAAAATCGATAAAAATAATGTTGTTCTTGAGGTATAAATCAACTTGTGAAGTTAATGAAAATGTTACACCAGGTGGGAACAGTGTGCTACGCTGACCATTACAGTGTTGCGAGGAGCCTTATTTTTAATAAAACTTAATGGTCAGACTCTCGGCCGGCAACGAGTTTTTATATTTTTTTATGTGCTTATCAAGCCCTTTGCAATTGGTTTCCAAGTTTCGTACAACGCGTCGGTTATCATTTACTGCAAGTAGATTGCGGAAAGCGCACCCTTAACGAGTGTAATTAGTGCCCAACTGAAGTCGACCAATCACAGCGTAAACAAATCGGCAACCATATAAATCTTGGAACTTCGATATATTTGAGATAAAAATGACACGAAATATTTTCGGAAGTTCGACGAAACAATGCATGAAATTTTGAAAAATGCGAAGTCGCCTTCCGAAACCAAAGGAGGGATGGAAAGCAAAAAAATGGATCGTAGTGTCTTCGACACTGATTTTCGTGTTTCTCAGAACCAAAGATTCGAGTTCAATGTTGACACGATCGAAAATATATTTCACCGCGATCATCGTCGTTGTCATCTTGGACAAAAATGGGTGACTTCTCGTCGATTTCCAATCATGAAGTGGAAGGCATACACCAGTCAATCGAATAAACACGTGGAGACAGGGCGAGGGTTTGACATAAGGGGGGTAGGGTCGGTACAGATAGACAAATCGATATGACATACACGTATCCCGACCCTTCCAGCAGTACGATCAAAGACGGTAAATGGTTTTTCCAAGAAACACCGCACATGAACAGATCGGAGAGTTTCTGTCTGGATTCTCCTGAAGGATATGGATCAAGGAAGGGGCCCTCAAAATCGCAGTGGTTGGTAGAGGGGTTGCCTTCCTGCAGGATCCACAATGACGGCTTTGGCGACGCAAGTGGCAGTTACAGCGGTACACTGCGAATGGTGTTTGGGGCGGTGGGGGGTGGAGTTTGGGGGGTGGGGGAAGGCTGTGAGGTGGGTTAGCAGCTAGAGGGTAGGGTGAGGAAGTGACAAGCGAGTGGTCGCCGGCGACGTCGGTGCGAGCGCGCGGGGTAACAGGTCGGATGTCCGGCAGTCCGTCACCGACTATCCCCTCGTATCTCCGGACTCGCCAGTACCCTGGTCCGCGTGCGGGGGGGTAGAAACTGGGGAAAGCAGCGCCAGAGCACGTCATGCCAGCGCGCCGGGCCATGCCTGGTCATATCGCTGCTATAACAAGTCCTGAATATGCATATATTCGGTTGTATGGGTTAGTACTGCGCTGTGTCTATCCAGTACTGCGTGGCAGGCGACGTGGACCAATATAGAATACTGAGTTCAGCTGTAGCTGTAGAATCGCTGCGTACGTCCGCGCCTCTCCCCCTCCCCCCCAAACCGTCCATGGCCCGCAGACGGTCATGCTGGCTGCTCTTGGGGGAGAACTACCTATGAAGTTCCAACCCCCCTCCGCAGTTCCTGTTCTACTGATTTCAACCCCTTCTGGTTCCCTATTCCTCTTCCCAGTCAGCCACTCCTTCCTCTATTCTATCTCTATGTCTATCTCCGTCGACACGCCTCCCCCCTCCCCCCACCCACCCCCTCTTCTCCTCCTACCCCACCACTCATAGCCCATCATCACTTCTCTATCTCACTCACTGTCCCGAGTTCGGTCCCTTCGGATATATATGCCAGTATATATTATACCTACTATGCCACCCCTCGCATAGGTATCACTGTCCTGCTCCCTGTGCTGCACCTACTCCACAGTCTCATCCCTCTGCACTCCCAGCTCGATGCTCTGCAACCGCGACCATCCACGCTCTCTCGGTCATCGGCGAAGCACCATTGACGCCAGTTCACTGCCTGCTCACACAGATTTATGGTTGTGTATACTAACGCTAGTCGCTGCTGTTGTATCTGTTGTGCCTCGTATATTCCCATCCATCTCGCTCTGTCTCCTCACCCTTTGATATCCCACTTCCGTTCAACTACCACCAGCCTCACTGCATCCTCCTCCTCCTCCTCCCCTCATTTCCCTCTTGGCTTACCCCCTCTTGCTTCTCGTTCAGAACCGCGCGGATTTTGATGTATCGTGTACATTAGGGAAATTCTAATTACCTTGGCTTACCGCGAAACGCCTTTCCTAAAGGAAATATACGCGAGCCGGTAAATTCACCGACACATCCTTTCGTCCTCATGTTTCCGCGTCCTCCGTGGTCCTCTTCATACCACACGACTATTTCCACATTTGCTCGGCTTTTCGCAATGTGAAAATGGTCAATAATGACCATTTTTTTGAATGTGGCAAATATTCTTATTGAATAACCTTTCGGCCGCAAGGGTCTTCAAAAAAACTTATCGATCTTATTTGAAATGGGACACAATTATTTTAAGGCCGTTCAACATTACATTACGACCGTATCAACATTTGCTCGGCTCTTCGAAATGTGAAAATGGTCAATAATGGCCATTTTTTTTTAATGTGGTAAATATCCTTATTGAATAACCTTTCGGCCACAAGGACTTCAAAAAAACTTATCGATCTTATTTGAAATTATACAAAATTATTTTAAGGTCTTTCAACATTTGTTCGGCTCTTCGCAATGCGAAAATGGTCAATAATGACCATTTTTTTGAATGTAGAAAATATCTTTATTGAATAACCTTTCGGTCGCAAGTGCCTTAAAAGAAACTTATCGATGTTATTTGAAATTGGACACAATTATTTTAAGGATACGCGAAGTTGACTCACTACTTTTATTACCCTGTAACACGATATGCTCCATGGACGCGCATGAGTGGAAATATCTTCGCAAAGAAATATAGAACAGGTCTGAGCATTCTCTGCAAACGTACCGTGTATCTCGAGCCTTTTGTCCATTAACTTTGGTGGTTTCGCCGTAAACGAATAGTTAATATAATTCTTCGTCGAAAGTTTTCGTATTTACTACCGGTACTCGTTCTTCGTGAGAGGCAGCGCGCGAACGCTTGTAGTCATTACCGTCAACTGGTACACTCACGCGTTCTATCCGTGACCCACGACAACAACGTTTTCGTTGAACTTCCCCCCTCTTGTGGGTTTCCTTCTTTTCTGCGGTTCCTTCTATTTGCTTATTCCGCATGCTTCGGCATGTTCCGCATATTTGGGTATTCTACGTACTTATACCTCTTGTTGCCCGCTGTACTCCCGGTGAAAATTTAGCTAAGCGAATCCGTAAGCGTTTTCATAATTCCGCGGTCCAAATAGTTGCAGCGCCCGGAATAGCGCATCTTTGCGTTACGAGTATTCAGATACCACGCATTCAAAGTATTCGTTCATAGTGTACATTAAATCGATAAAGTAAATATAGCTGTGAGGGTAGAACTTCGCTGAAAATGGTCACAGTAAAGATAAATTAATTTGTTGCGCATAGCGTCTGCCGTCGTTACAGAGTCGCATTTAATTCCAAGACAAATTAAGAACAGTGCGGCAGAACTAAAAGCCGTTGAGTGAATTCACTCTCGACTTGGAGGTTAAATCAAACTAATTGGCAGTCACGATTCTTCTGCGGAGTGACTCCCGACCACCACCGACTTTATCCGTTATTTTGTTAATCCGATTGGAGGATTCGTGGGGAGGTTCCCCTTGTAAAACGCCAATTGCGCGTCCGGCTATGCAACGATTCGACGAGCGCCGAGTAGAGCTCGACGACTCGTTTTTCCTTTTTTCTTTTACTCTCTTTCCTTCTCCTTTAACGATATCCTTTCGTTTTTTTTTGCATCTTTAATCTCTCGGTAATTATTGTTAAACATCCGCAAGTTATTTTAACTGAGTATCGATCTGAAACCCGAGTCCAGCGATGTTCTGTCCCTTCCAGCGGTACGCCTTCTTGCGTTCATTTATATTTTACCTATCATTGCAGTCCCATCGACTACCCTTCAGGCGTTCTTATTGAAGAATCAATGAAAACCTTTGCGAAGCATTTGACACGAAAATCGAAGCTCACGATGACATTATACATAAACATAGGGATAGAAAAGGGATCCACGTGCAGGAAAACACAAAGCAAATCAATGGGTGTGAGAAACAGAGGGGAGGAAGGGCTATGCGACTTTTCCGGTCAATTTATCGAACGAGAGTTAGAGAGTCACAGCAGCGGCGCAAGTAGCGCGTAGCCAACAGCAGGGCCTCTCGGTAGCGCAGTTTCCAAATAAGTGTCATTAGTGGCTTGGGAAAGCACTTGGAAATGTCAAAGGAACCAATATGGATCTGGAAACTTAGCTTCAAGGACCAGCGCCAGCAGTCGAAGGAAAGTACCGAGTAATTCGCAAATGGAGGGACGTAGGTGAATTAAGGGAAACATATAGCTTCTCCATTACACAGCGTGTAGCTGGCGTATACATAGGATATATATGTATAAAGAAATGCCCTAAAATGGCACCCGACGCCATATTATGGTATTTAGTGCATCGGAAGGCCATTTTTGAAAAATCCGATATCATTATAGTCCAATGAATCCATTATTTCTCCAGAAGTTATGTTCTGCAATTTTCGGCAAAATGTTCCGCATACCGCCGAAATTGGGTTCTGGTACCTTTTTTTCAGGCGTTATGTCTTGCAAACTTCGCGAAAAAGTACCTTTTGCATATTATCAATTCATGGTACATTAATATACACGAATACACGAGTTTTTCGTATCTATTTACGCATCCGATGGCATGGTACCTTTCGGCTGACCGTAAATCAAGCGGAAGCGAATGTGTTAATGAAGGGGCAGATCCCCGGAACCTTTTGTAATGACGGCGGCACAATGGTTTACACGCTATATGACTGCTGCCCGCTGTACACTGTACGTGTGTCCGCGCGTATCTGTGTGTCTGTGAACACGTTCAGGCCCAAGGGCTATGGGTGACGGTGGCATCAACGCTGCGGGAATGCGTGCGATACCCGACGTCCCTCCTCGTCGAAGCACCCAGCCGCAGTATCCACACCCGCAGCAGCTCCCTCTCGCCCAGGGAGTGAGTTCCAGTTCCGGTGCGTATTGGCACTCAATCCGAACTGCGGTGTGCTGACCGTCTCGCGATTCATGACCGTTCGCTCGCTCGTTCCGCTATATTCCCCACTATCGAGGGATCGTCCTCACCCGTCGCCTTTATGAACCATACTATACGTGCGCAACCGTGCTAAATCATACCGAGTGAAATGACGAGAGCTATGGGGTATGCAAGAGCTATAGCCATCCGACCAGGCGATAACCTCGAAACTGACCACCCCGCCAACGACCCACAAACTCTCGAACGCTTTCCTCGAATCCCCTTCCACTAGTCGACAAAAGCTTTTCGCACACGTGTATAAGCCATCAAATTATATTTTACTGACGCTTCAGCGCCGAAATCAAATTTCTTTGGGTTAATATGGAATATGAGTCAAAGGCAGCGCCGGTGAAACAAAAGATTTCGTAAATATTTCTCGATCGAGATGCAACGACGCGGCGGGCTGATAGTACAGAGAATTGCAACAATACGTAAAGTTTACTGTGAAAAATCGCAGCAACACATTTCTGACTTTGACTGCTTCTTGAGAATGTCTCATAGTCTTTTTTTTTAATGATAACGCGTATGGACTCCATATAAGGAAGTCGTCTCTACTCTATTCTGTTTCGTCTTCTCGATTTCTTTACGATGATTTTTCATATGATTTCATCATTTGATGATAAATATATTAAGGATTATCAAAAAATTATTTTCTTCGAAAAAATTCGATTTCTTTCGATCTTTTTAGGACAAAATTTGAAACGATTCGTCTTGTCTTTCATACGTGATATTAATTATTGATGTCGTTACATAAAATATCTAAATAGTATTTAGAAGGAATTACCATTTCGGGGTGCAATGGCATCAATGCCATCAATGGCATCAATGTGCCACCTACTAACGGGTATTACCTGAATGAAATTCAAAGAAAAGTGTATCATTGGTCAACGTGCGATGTATTCATTTTTCAATAGTCTACGCTTCGACGTTCGCAACTGTTCGGAAACTAAGTTTGGATCATTAGAGGGTTTTACCGTCGCTTTTTGCACTCCATTGGATATAAATGAAGCGGCAGGTGAAGAAAACAAATTGAACATCAAAAGTGATAAGCTGCTGAATTAACTGCTGGCACGTTCAGCCTCAGGGGGGAGGAAAGGGGGGAGGGGGAGGGCATTAAATTTGCAATACTCTGGCAAACCGCTCCCGATCTCTCTTGATGCCACGAACTTTTCCGCAAACTTTGCCTTTACTTGGTAAAAATGTTCATCGTCCATTCCTCGGGTTTCTTTGTAAACGTCGGTGCACAGTACGCTTAACAGAATTATTTTTTTTTTCGCCCTGTCTGTGACGGACGATGGGTTGAAAAGCTTCAGTAACATCCGTTGGTCCGTCCGCGACTGTGCGCTGGTGAAAGCTTCGTGCGTAACACTTTAATTGAAAGATTACGATGTTCGCATTCGTTTTGTAGCGAAACAGAGAAACCATCGCACGCAAGCGCGTATTCGTAAATAAAAGCTGCGATGCATAAGATAACGATGTTTCACATCGTTACGGTTCTGCCGCTTTATTCATGTGTTCAGGAAGATAAATACGATCAACCGCCATATTGAATTAATATCTTACACTACATTTGCACTCAATCTCGATGATTATTTATTTCGTTCGCTTTCCACAGTTGCCAGACATTTTCGCCGCTCGCAAGTAACTTCGGTTTTTAGATCGAAAATAATTCATTACGTGTAATCTCTTTTTGCAGAATAAAAAACGATTGCAACATCGAACAGAATTTTAAAAAATGAAATAATGGATAAAAAATGAAAAAAAAAAAATGAAGGAATGTCTAACCGCCTTAAGATTCGCTTTTCTTTAATTCCTCATGCTAAAAATTATTTTCACGAGTAAAAAAAACTCGGGTTTTACTGCACTGTGTTCGTGAGATCACTTCGCTATAGTGCATAAGCTGCGAACTTCGTCCGCAAGAGTTGAATTACCGAGGCGGTGGAAAGAGAACTCTTTGAACATTCTCTTTTGATAAAGAGAAGGTTCGTCGAACCAGTTCTACGGAGTACAAGTTTTCCGGAACTGAAATTACTGTAACTCCGACATTACTGAGAGAGGAAGAAAGAAAGATCTATGCAATTCGCGAGTTTTATACTTCCTATTGGCAGTTTCAAACCGAATTTCTTACACTTTGTCTATTCGTATCGCGTTCGACGGCATTAAATTTCGAAGCAAAATAGTGACTTTTCCCATTTGGACATTTAACTCATGAAGAGCCATTTTAGTAGGAATAAAACTTAGGAAAAGAAAAATGGCCCCTATATACCAATTGGCAATCGTATTGTTACGACATCTTTTAGTTCGTCGATGGAGCTGCAAACACATAACCCGGTATAATGGTAATAAATGTAACTAATAGGTGACCAGTGGTGGCCATTAAAAGATAATTTCAACCATTGCCCGGACCCTTTGTAACCTTTTTTAATAATGGTACTTCACTACTAAGAACGCGAGCAATTAGCAGCCATATATATTTTCATCGTTTATCAATAAAAGTCCAATGTCCAGTAATTGAAAATTTACAAAAGTGCCATTTTGTACCGTTTGTGACTAATAGGAGTTGAATCCCTTCGCTCATCCTTAATTCATAGGAATCTACTGGCAAATTACCGATGTAAAATCAGTGGTAAGTTTTAACAGTACCATTCAACCATTACGAAAATTAATGGAAAATCGAATGATGTCTAAGTGGAAATGGTACCATTGGTAAAAATGTCGTAAATGTGGCAAAAAGCAACGAGGGGAGCAGCTGACGAAAAGTTGGTTGCCGACATGTAAAGGTGTCGCAGATATACGAAGCCATTAAATACCCATGAAGCGGTTGCGGTCACGTGTTGGCGAGTCTCGTAAGCCTTTAGTATATACGGAAGATATGTGCGGATCTTTTGAAATAATTTATGGACGTAAAACTGAATTTATGAAAATTGCGAAAAAAAAAATAGCTTTTTATTTGAATGGTAGTTCCCGATATTTTTTCATGTAAATCGACTGGCTTACCGTGTCCCGTATCCCATTGTAATCCCAATGCCTCCGCTTCATGCAATAGATACATATACCTCTCTTTGAGCTCATATAACGGCAAAACTGTGGGAAAAGTTATAAGAATATGCAGCGTCACGAATAGCCACGAAATTTTTTTACAACTGGTGCGGAAGACCGGCGCTCAGCGAGCAAGCGTCGAGGAGCAAGTGGTATGCTGGATGCCTGGAATGGTCTAATATGGTACAGGCACTGTGAACCTGCGGTGCGAATGGTAATGCAAATGCTCGCGAGCCTCAATCCGTTATTCTCTGTCTGCTCCCTCACTTTCCCACGCTGACTCCTCGTAATATGATATTTTTCTCTCTGAAACTTGGGCAGATTATGAGAGTTATATACCGTGAGGTAGGAGGGGGGGAAAGGGGGAAGAGAAAGGGTTTAATCCCTATGAAACACGATGGCAGCGAGGGATTAGTAGACGCAACGAGATTTTAGTTTACTCGACAAATGCCGCCAGCGGCGGTCGAAGTGAAATGGGAAATATCGTTGCATTGAAGAGGGATGCAAATGAAATACGAGAATTAAAAAAAAAAGAAAAAGAGATGAAATACAAAAGAGAACACCGAAGTTTCAACCAGAAATTTTGGTAGCATATGCATTGAACGAAATTACGAAAAAAAAAAACGTCTTATTTAAACTTATAACAATGTATGTCGCTTGCTTGCGTTTTCACTCGTCACTTTTTCATTTCTTTAATACTTTCCGATCATCGAGTGTAATTTTTGGGTATTGTCATTGAAATTCCTGTACCAATTAAGGAAACGGTGAAAAAGACAACTAAAATCTATCGAAAGATTATAAAAATTAAAATCCTTTTCCGAACGCTTTACTTTTATCGATCGAAAGTAATGCCGAAAGGACTCTAACCAAACGAACAAATAGGCATTTATTTTATACGCGTTTTCTGTGATACTTCAATACTTCATAAATATTGAAGGCTGAACACCGCTGCTTGTCTTTTGGAGACCTGAATCTTAACGTACGCTTTGGTTTAAACAAAGAATACGACAAACAAGCTGTCGGAAATGATCATACGAACCGCACTGCAATTATAAGCATTCGCAAGCGCCCCCTTCATTTTTTTTCTCTCTATTTATGTTTTGAACCTCAGCAATCCAAAAGGAACATCGTTCCTACACAGGTTGTTATACTGAAAGTGTATCAAGCGCTTTTCATTTGAGAACTGTACGCCTTTAATCAGTACTCGCAATGCGAGAGTGATCTTTACGTACAAAGACCAACTTGCATGAGAGGGCGCGCGGCATACTGAAGGGCACTCGATTTGAAGCCGGAAGAGGTTGGAGGAGTAAAGCGAGCGACGAGTTCATATAGAATGGACATAGTGGCAAAGAGAAGTTAAATTGAATTCGTAAAGTCAAACGCGGACGAGTGTACGCGCTATGCGAACGAGGAAAGCAGTAGAGTTTGTACGGATGTTCACAAGTCAATGCCATGCGAATTCTCTGTGATCCGAGGAACAAAATAAAGTTTTGCAAGCCATTGCCGTTTTGTGCACAAATTACGCATATCGTATTCAATCCCTTTCAGCTGTTATGGATCCCTTGTTAAAGTCTCCGGTTAATTGCTATTAGAAGAATCACACCGAATACCAATGAGTGTCCGACATACTCATTCATATCGTTCAACACCCGTAACCGCCGGCATGTAACCTTCCACCAATCAACTAACCAACGAACCAACCAACCAGCCATCAGCCGTCAACATCAATATCAACCATTTACTACCATTCCACCATCCAATCATCATGTTCAACCGCACAAGCACCGTTGCCATTCATTTTCCACACAAAAGGTATTTCCCTCCATTGACATTACGATTTGTGAAATAGGATCAATTTCAATTACATTGTTCCCATTTGGCTTCTAATTTGTTGAACGGTATTCTTACCGAACTAACGAACTGACTCTCCGTAATCAGAGTCTAAGTCGATTATCGCGTCATTATCGAAGTGTCGTATTCCCTGAAACTGTACCTTAAGAGTTCATTTCAGCTGTTGTAAGCAGAAATAAAGCTATAGCTGCTCCATCTAATTGTAATATGGGACCCAAAAATGGCACCACTAAAAATAAACGCGTGAAACGAAAGTGGATTATCCCAAATACCTTCTATTTAGGCACTCATTCAAGGAACGCAGAAAGTGCCGAGTATAATTACCTTACTTACATTTTTTTAATCAGCAGATTTTTAGTAAGTTCAATAGTAAGCAGAAATAAAGCTTTAGCTGCTCCATCTAATGGCAATATGGGACCCAAAAATGGTACCACTACCATTGGTAAAAATAACGCAGAAAATTCCGAGTATAATTACCTTACTTACATTTTTTGAATCAGCTGATTTTTAGTAAGTTACATGCCGGTTACATTGCAAAATGGCGGCCTGACCTGCAGCGATGTAATATTTCATTTGAAACTCATTTGGCTCGTTGTGCTCGTAGCTTCGCTATCTTATTGGTCCACCTATGGTATATTTTCTCGTGCAAGGTATTCGGTATTCTATATGAACAGCGATATAGAGCAACGACCATGGGCAATGGAGCACAGCTGAGTGGAGCAGAAGGCCGGTTTCACCGTCGCAGCAGCAAGCTGTACCACTGAAAAGTGACGTTACTATTAGAGAAGCTACATTGGGATTGTATCTACTTTGAAAGTACCACGTCGGCCTTGAGAGTGGAGTCAGGCTGCACATGAATGAGAGGACGAGGAATGATATAGAAGGAGGCTGTAGTGAACGGACGGTAGTGTATGTCCGCGATAGTACATTGAGCATTGTAAGTAGTGAATGCCGCGTTCTATGAGGTCAGACAGTCGAGCCAATCATTCCGGCATTGTTGAACCCTTCGCTTGGGTAGAGGTGGGTTTGGAATAGAGAGTCGGAGAGATGGACGGAAGATCTGGAATGGGATAGAGGAAGCCATTTATAGAGAATCTATACATTACGGCTTATCAAACAATAATTCGGTAAGCCGCTCCCTTTCGATAAGCTCGCTCTCTCTTCCCCACTGTCTTTGTCTCTCGACACTGTCGTGCCGTTTCGATCTATTTATGATTCGGTGGAAAGGTATATAATGGCTGAAATTTTCTTCTTACCAATCTGCATATCTGCATAATTACCATTTGGGTACCATTCACTATAAGTGGACTTTAAATGTAAGAACTATGATGCGCAATGCTCTATGGGTACATATGCTTCAATACATTACACTTTCCTCCGATTCCGGAAAATGGTTATGTGTAATGACGCATAATAACTCTTTCCTAGAATAATAGAATGTCCAATGCGAATGGTAACAAGATTCGGATTCGATAGTAAATCAGCGCTCGCAAGGAAATAAGGTAGAGAATAGCACGGATGGGTCAAGCAAGATTAGGCAAAGTCTCACAACGGTTCGAACTCTATCCTCTCCTGAGACCTATTTATTCACTCTAAAGATAAACGAGAAGCGACGAAATTACAACAGATAACGGAAGACGAGAGAAAGGGTAAAGTAGACAAGATGATGAGAAGAGAAAGGAGAGGTGGCGGCAAGCGCAAATTAGGTTGCCTCGGCTCAGACTCGATCGCATTATCCTCAGTATCCGTCGTCTCTTCATTTGATATAGCGTATCCATCCGCTTCGATCCTGTTGTAATTGGTATCGAGTGTAACCCTTTTCTCGGACTTTGTTTAACGCGACAAAAGCGTAGAGATTTTCTGATTGACTTTCCAGATAAAGAAAAGAAGTAAGTAGTTGTTCAACAAATTTTTTTTCGTAGTAATGCGTTAAGCCGCTTCAGAATTTCATAATAAAAATGTCGCATATGAAATATGACTTTTCGGATTAACATAATTTTTTTTTTTTTTTTATCATACTTAGTCGATTTTTTTAGTAAGATTATCTCTGCGGTCACAGCCTCCGAAAAAAAAATCGAAATAAAAACGGATTATTGATTTTTTTAGAATTTGAAAAAATTATAATCGAATATTAGATTATCATGAATATCGACGATTAAGTGAGTCGAAGATTTCTCGGTGCTGTAGAATAGAACAGCTTTTGACGTACAGACTAATATTAATGTAAGACAGTTGCACTTCAACTGAATTGAAATTCTTGAAAATTAAACTCGCTCTCTATCCGTATAATAGCGGAGAGCGGTATGTATCGATTTCCTGTCTGTTCGCCTATCCTGCATTAGCATAGAAGCACTGATGTCGTTCCTATCATAATCGGAGGTATGAGAAACCGGAAACCCGACAACTCATACGTACCCCCCCCCCCCATACCTCGGTTACATTCAATATCCTTGCGTATTGTCATTTTCTCCAGTATTCATCGTTATATTATAATTATTTCAGTAAAACTGCATCTGTAATCCCGTTCAAGTGTCAAATCCGGCTTTTAGGTTCCTATTATTCATCGTATTAAAGCGAACGTAAATAGTCCCGGAAGCAAAATAACATTACGGTGAAACGCTCAATATTGATGTGATTTATCCGGAGACTAAATGAAAAAAAATCCAATCGGAATATTTAGATTATTACCGGAGAATCTGAAACGTAGCATATCGATTTTTTCCATAATTTTCGTAATATATGGACCATTATAACCTATAAAAAAACGCGTTTTTCTTTAAGAAAAATATAGACTGGTGATGAAAAAAAAAATAAAAAATATAATTTGTTTTGCGTTTTTTCGAACTATCGAGGTAAAACATTGGGCAAAACTGGAACCACCACGAAGCATATATGGCACTTAATTCGGAAAAAATAGATACAGCGCTTCGTATTTCACGAAATAATTTTTTTTTTTAACTATGATCAAATTTCATCTAATAAAATTGATGGACGGATTGATAGATTAATTGGATTCTAATCTTCGGAGGACAAGCGATAAATGAGTAAAACGTTGTAAAACCGTATTTTGATTCGATATAAGAAAGCCGTCTGAATCCCATTATTGGTCGACCACATTATTTATTATCTCACGAATTTATGTATCGTCGTCATTTTATCGGTAACGTTTTACCGATCTATCCAAATGTCATAATTCGAACATTTTCAATTTTTTAAGGATATTATTAGTTTGAATAGATACCGCATTCGGATCCCGAAAAACATCGTGCAACTCGAACGCATTTCACCCAAATGTCTACTGCTATGTATTTTAATGATTCCATATTTTCGAAGATGTCGGGATAACCCATTTTGACTCATTTTGATGACATGGGCCATTTTACCCCAGTAGTCCATTTTCCCCCGATATCGCATACATATATATATTAATTTACTTATTTGTGATGAAATAAATATATCCGACGAGAATTTTTCATTTCATACAAAAAAAAAACGCAAACTAAAGCGCCATTTTCATGAAAAGGTTCCTTAGCTCGGACTTTGAAATTCGCGTCGATAATGTCGGTCTCGCAGCGGAAAATTTTAGATTCAGATTAAAAATAGAAGGTATGACAGGCGTAACGCTTATAAAGATAAAACAAACTTAGATTCCGCCGTTCCGTATTCGAATAGTGAACCCTCTGACAAGTTCAAGGCGCAATGGAAGAAGCCATGACAACGAGACCGGGGAGAAGCAGTCCCGGATAGTGGGTACGTCCTTCGAGGTATACCAGCGAACAATAACTTCTGGCGGAGGCTGTCTTCGACGGAAGAAGAAGGATCGATCGATGCTCCGCTACTGGACGCGGCGTCCGCATAGTTCAGGGATATAATCCCTCCCCCCCTGTCTTGCCATTATCTGGCCCGCTCCTCTTTCCAACTACGATAATTGTCTCGTACAAAATACCTAAAGTTCTCGTCTCTATTCCCGCATCTCGCCTTCATTCTCTCAACAATTTCATCGATCGACGCCCGCGGAGATATTACGAATAATTGGATGACGGCGGCGGAGGCATCGGTATACTCTCTCATTTCTCCCCCCCCCCCCCCCCCCTCCCCCTTTCGTGTAATATTATCATATACTTAATGACTAAACAAAAATTAATTGGACATAGAATTTAATTATATCGAATCTATTCTTGATTAGCATCGTAAAAATTGATTTTACAGATTATACCAATAGACGCGTTGGCAGACGTGAAAACGAAAGCTAAACACGAAACTTGCGGAAAATTGCGGAACGAAATTGCCATTCCGCTGTTACCTCGATTTATGGTGACATTTATCGTGAGGGTTGCTGACACTAGAATGGCAATTTTGAAATGCATTTTTCATGTCGCGTAAAAAACAGAGTGCATCGCTCGCGGCTTCAGCTATTATATTCAGAATTGTTCACCCCTCTGGCATTGCTATCGCATGATGGTATTTTACTAAGTCAGGAAAGTTCGTACACTTCCGGGTCGACGACAGTCCCCGCGTGACACTTTAGATCCGAGGATCGCAGGTTAAAAATTTCCGCATCGCGCAAAACATTTTTCTATTACATTACTTTCACATTCGGGAGTTTTACATTTTTGTAAAAGTTTCTCATTTAATTTTTTTTTTTATGAAAATAAATTTCAACCCTCCTATTTCAAGTCCTAACCCTCCGTGTATTTGAGGTTATATACCGCGGAGATCGAGCAGATCGAGCGATCGAGAGACGAAAAAAATATATCGCAGACAATGGCGCGAAATTTTCGACGTATTCAAAGTAATGGTCCGTAAAATGTTTTTTTCTGTTCGAATATTCGTCTGACGGAAATTCTGCGTTACAAATTACATTAACTGTACGACACAGAATCACTGAATCAAATTCTGTTAAGTAGTTATTAGCCGTTTACGAGAACATACCGGACAACGAAATCGCTCGTCTCCTCGTATACGATTTTCCTCCGCGAGGTGTGGAAAGTGAAATTTTCCGTCCGTTTCGCGGGCGCAAAACTCCCAGCGAAGTAAAAATCATTATAATACTCCAACATTTCCGTCAAAATGAAATACACCGTTTAATTCGATATAAACGTATTTCGATAAAATTGTAAGTCGATATGTTGGAAAGTCCGCGAACTAACGATCGCTAACAAACGTAATTAACAAATTCGAAGGAATAATTGTAAATAATGAAAATTGATGTTAAAATATTCTCTATGGCAACAAAATTTCAGCTCAATAGAGATACAATGCTCTCGAGTAATTAAAATTACAATTTTTCAGATATGAGATAAAGATACCTATTTGTTAAGATTAATTTTTAAAATGCGATTTTGCGGCTTCATATTATCTGTACTCCGCGATTTCTCTACCCATCTACGATGTATAAAATGGTATTAAAACTGTAGATTTCGTTTTAAAAACCAATATACGGGATCGAATTTTTCCTGAATTTCATTTGAGTCCATTCAATTACTAATAATATTCCGCGTATGAATGCAGCATATATCAAGGTAGCGTTTTAATGCGGCTGATAAATTATCTCTGTGATACAGACCTCTCAATCGTGAAATCTGGCGCTGTATCAACGTATGAAACCGAACGGCACAGACGTATAAGGGCGGCAGATACTACACGAGAGAGCGTGGGTCGTGTCTCGTTAAACGGAAGCTGGTAATGCGCGTTCCGTGTAATTGTCAATTTCTAATACACGCGGAGGCGTGTCATTAGCCACGGGCAAATACCATCCGCGGTTAGCCGACTAGTCCCCTTCGAAGCCCTGGTTCCCCTTGCCTGCTTTACTATTTGGCGGAGCCTTCGTTTACCAGTCCTCGTCACCAAGCTAAAGCCCGAACGTGGCCTCTACCCGTATACAGAGAACCGTCTCATACTCCTTTCATCCTCATCAAAGTAGACTGCAGCTTTCGTAAAGCCGATCATCAATGAAATAGGGAAAACTTGTATCAATGTACAGATCAAGGAAAACTGAACATACATTACGATCGATTACGTAATAATTGAATTTTCTCAATCGACTGTAACTTCATTCTAATATATATTAATTAGACGATAACAAATTCTGCGCTACATTGCCAACAGCGATGGTCGATTTTTGGTCGAATCTCTTCGATACCGACGATAAAACAACTATTAAGGGTGAAGTTCTCCTTTTCTTATCCGCCCTCTCTACGTTATCGACGAGGCTCCGCGCATTATAAATTGAATACCGGATTTACGTGTTGTACGCAGTTAATCCTTTAGTTCCCTTCATTAAGTCACAGATTAATGACCATTTTAAAAATCCTACGGATTACTATTTCTATCGAACATCCGGCAGTGTTAACTCAATGGGATTTGGTTGATCGTATTATTCCAATTTGGTTTTCATTCCTCATTTGCTTTTTCATTTGCTGAAACGTATTTTTTTCTATTGATTTTAGCAGTTGTGGAGTGGGACTAATTTTTCCGGAATATAAATGAAATATTAATAGCATTTCACGGATATGCGAAGTGATGATACAGCAATCGTTGAACGGAATTTATCTCGTGCTGCCAATGAAAATGATGTATTTTAAGTCATTAGCTATGCATTTTCGATGGAAAAACGTGATTACGTTTAATTCCGTCTCCGCTTACTACGAATCATAAGAAATACCATCTTAACTGCCGCAGAATCTTAGAGTCTTAGAGTTTTTCCGTCATATGAAACGGCAATTTTCATTCGGTTTTGCATTAGCCGTCGCACTTTACCTTTCCGTGTTAAAGATAAATGTATACGAAGTAATTCTCGCCGACACCCAACGCGTCTCTTTGATCAACGACGAGGCACGGGACAGGAAACAACGACATGAAATTGCAATTGGTAATTCGAGATGACACAGAAATCCTCGTTTTCATTTCCGCATCATACTACTTGGTAGAAGTTGCTACGAGTCCACACCTTTCGCTGTTTCCGTGTTACGTACGAATAGCGCAGCTGCAACGAGCATATCAACCGAATCCTTTGTGTCATAAAGACCACTGAGGATCTCCAATGCCGCTAGTTGCAGGTGAAATTTGTTCATATGTACCATTCGAATGTATTCTCTATACATGACGTACAGGTGACATTCTGCGTGTCAAGAAAATCATTAAATAAAATTTTGCAATTAGGCATAACCGTTGCCATTTCTAAAAGGAATTTCGCTTCGTTGACGCTGCTTTCGAGAGTTCGGATTTTCCCCGATAGACAAATGAAACGAGAATCATGGCGTAAGATTGCAGTCTGCTGCGAAAAGTGATCGAGCGGCAGGGCAAAGATCTCCGACAGGCAGTATGTCGGCAACAAGTGTCAGCCCCCTGGTGCATTTCGATAGCTGTGCCGCCGCTTTATACTACACACATCCGGAAATGGAATGTGTGAACTTGTTCAGTTCATTCGCACCAACTAAATTCATACGTACGACTTGCAAGGACGGCATATATGTGATTTTACGTACAGGTGGACAATTCCCCATTTCAGTTTTCCATTTTTTCGCATTTGTTAAGGACGATGTAGCGTTCTCTTTGAAAAATAAAATTAATGAGAGCATTTCGAATACTTCCTAAGTTATTAAAAAAACGTATTTTCAACAGATTTTTTTTCTACAGAAAATTATCGATTCATTTTTCTGAAAACGCGTCTTACATGTCTTTATTTTCGAATTTTTTTTTTACGGCTGAAAAGTCATGAATTTTGGATCCATTTTTACGGAAGACAGATTTTTGTAAATGAATTCAAAAGCAAGAAGCAGCAGCGACGTGCCAATCTAATTTTTTACCGACCATTTACTGAGATTAAAAAAAAATCGGAGAGATCGTAAGGTTCATAGATTTAGTAGTTAACGTTACTTTCGATTTGGCGAATGATAAGTAAAGGTACTTTTACTGAATTACCAATAAAAGCGTGTAAATCTTTGTGGTACCAGAAGAGTAACGATAAACCGCTGTAAATGCATTTTCCCGGTTGAAAACTCTATACCCGGGAAGTAGGGAATTAGGAGTGAAGTTAGTCATACTGTCGATGATGAAAAATATCAAACTCGGGGTAAAGCTGGTTTACCACTTCACTCCGTCGAGTCAATGGAGTAAAGTATAGCGGAAGCGAAAGGAAGTGAGAAAGATTCGAAAGTGCATCAAGTCTATAGATATACTTCCAATGAGACGTTATAGGTATTTATCGTTTCGCGGTCCGTGCCTCGATGGAGTTTCTGGTGCCAAGCTGCGATACCAAAAGCTGTAGCGTTCATAGACTCTTTCCTCTAACGACTCTCGTAGATCGTAAAAAAAAAAAAAAAAAAAAAAAAAATGGCGACAGCGTTTCCGCAAGCGCGACCGGCCGGATGTACGGCTTGAGTTTTAAGCTGATGTACGTAACACGTACTCTCGCGCCTACCACTGTGCCGTATAATACTGTATAAGACGTATATTGTAGAACTGAAAAGTTCCAATTTTGTTACTCATTCCCCGCCTACAATACAGTGTTTTAGTTTTTTTCTCGACCGAGAATTTGCCATAAACACAATATAGCTGTGAGTTTTCCGGCTCCGCCGTCGCAAGAGCACCACGTCTTGTTCGTCATAAGCGTATATCACATAAAACCAATCAGAATATTTAATTTTTTTCGTCATTTTGTGAAACTACAATCAATTTTGATGATATAATCCCGAATATGCGACCACATTTGGGACAAAATGAGGCGTTAGTTTTCGTCAGTTAGCTAAAAAGTCGTTAGTTAACCGATCTGCGGAAAGAAATTGTTACGCGGCCGACGGCTTAATTGAAAATAAGAATACGTCAAGGATTTGCAGAATACCCATTCCTTTTAGTTCCTACTCTGTCTACGCTTTTTTTTCTTCTGCTTGACACATTGCCCGTTATTTCGCACAAGACACGCGGGGAAAGAAGGAGCGCCAAAAAAAACATAAGTTTTAACCCAGTCAAGTTGAGTTCAACTCGTCACCGTGACGCAGTTCAAGCCAAAGAAGGAAAGGTATGGAGGGATAGAACAGGAGAGATACTCTAGCAGCTACGCGCATGAGAATGGAAGCTTCTGCTTCCAGTACTGCTACGGTAGCTGGAAAATGCTAAGCCACATTCCTGGAACGCCCGGTATGCCGGCGGTATTGCACGAAATTGCCGCACTCTGTCCGTGTCATTCCCCGGCTACTCGTTTCTCCGCAATGCTTCGCTTTGCTACTGCTGCTATTCGTGCGAGAGCCTTCAACCTTGGCTTGGCTTTACCGGGTGCTTCCAGTCTCCCATCGCTCGCTCTACTCGTTCGTACCCCTAGCAAGCCGGCTGCTCGCAACTTCCCTGGCTGAAGCTTTCTCTGATATGTACCAACGTATTCTCGTACGGCCGCGTGCAGTACGTATACCGGAGCGCCAATCCAAGCTGCCTCCCCATCTTTCCTGATTCTCGTGTCTGCCACCAATACCGTCCTCGGGCGACGGGCTTCGGATATATTCGCCACCCTGTACTCTCAAGCCTTATAAGTAGACAATATATCCGAAGAAGTGCCGAGATCGCACGTACCGCTCCTCTTCTATCTCGCTTTCCAGACATTTTTTCGATGATACGAAGGTTTGCGGAAAAACAAGGTAGGCGCGTGTGCACTTGCAGTTTTTTCTCCGCAGGAATGACGAAATTGGAAAATTGTCCTATCTTTTTTCATAATCGAGAGAAAATGGTCCAAAATGGATCGTTTATAAAATTTTCATTGTTGCGATGTTTTCATACGAATAAATTGACCATTTATTACGAGAAAATTACTAAAAAATAAAAACGGTAGAAAATATTTGAGTCTTCGAAAAAATGGCCGGTTGAAATGAAAAATGTCATTGTTATTACGGTAGGCAATCGGATAGGGTGAATATTCGGGAATTCAGTCAATTAGACACCGTCAGATAAGTTGAATATCCTATTAGCTGCTGGAGTACCTACCTACTGCCCTTCCGCTGGAAAAATGGCCCTTTTCGTCGCGTAACCTCTCTGTCACACAAATTGCAGCAACGATTTTATTGGTCGGTGTGAAAAGGAAGCAACGCGTCGTTGACTCGGCGAGCAGGTTGACGGACCCGGTGAAGGGTCGGAATGCAACTTACTTGATGGTTGGAATTATCTGAGTTGGAAATACGTAATCGCCTACTGTAGGTCATTAAATAATACATATTTTTCGAGTAGTTTTTTTTTTATGTCGCTTGAATGTCGCGTTATTTTTCCTTTCAACCATTTCATTCGCTGACGGTAATTTTTCACCAATTTCCATTTTAAAAAAGTGACTATAATTTACTTCGCGCTATTCCTCGTCGAGTAAGGAGAAAATTTCTGTATATTTAAATCCTATTATCATTAACAGAAGTCAGTTTCCGGTTTACGTTCGTTAGAAAGTACGAAAAACTGCATCTCGGGTCTCAAGTTAATTCATTTCGTCTATAACGCGTTTCCTCATGCGGCGAAAGGAGTGCTATCCTTCGAGTATTATTTGTTTCCTTTTGCGTAGATCTCGGATTATGCACGAGATCAACGGAAACCTGTAGGTATTACGGTGCATCTGTAGTATTGTTATATATACGTGTAGCGTATATTTCACGTATTCGTACTTTAGTGTACCGAGATGATAAAATCCCGAGCAATGAAGAAGGGTACCGTTCTCTCGCTTCTGGGGTTAGAGATCGACAGACATTCCGGTGAGATCCACTTTCGTGAAAGTAGCCATCGCAGCGAGAGATTGCCGCGCAGAGGGGGGGCTAACCGAGAGCTTCGCGTAACCCCGAGCTGAAGCGGCAGTACCAACTCGAGTCCATTTTAGATTCGTACCGCGCGGATCTCCTCACCTTCTCTTTATCCTTCCCGCGGCTCCCCTTTACCCACCCCTCTCACGTGAACTTTATAGATTCATTTCCCCTGTGAAACCCGTCCAGCGCCAACGGTGATGTCAGCAGTGAGGCAATGAAACGGTAAGAGTTTACAGTCTCTACCGCTTGGAAAGTCGCAGTTGGTAGCTGTCTGTTGCCTACACACAAACCTGTAACGGTCTCAGCAATTAAACGAACTGCAAGTACAATACAAACTGTTTCCCTTGGAAATCCTTTATTATGCCGTTCTACTCTATAGAGTACCATTCGAACATTCGGAGCAAAACTTTGGTCGAACAAATTGTCGATCTAATGGCAACTCGAAGATTACTATTGCATATACATTGATGTAAAAAAAATCATTTCGAAAAAAAAAAAATCATGCCGATCGCCAATTTTTTTTTTTTTTTTTTTTTTTAATAATAATAATAAAAAGAATTAAAAAATAATAATAAAAATTAAAAAATTTATCGACGGCTTAGAATTTTCTATTAAATCTGATATCCTCTATAGATAAATTACAACGATAATGTTTTGTTTTTTATTCTGATATTTTAATCTCTGCGCCAAACTCACGATGAAACGTTGCTTAACGAACGAAAGCGTTTTAATAATGAACAACCGCATCCGTATGCTTTGGTCGGTGGTCGGAAATTTTTTGAAATTGTCATCAAAAATTGCGAAAGCCATTTGTATGACAATGGATCTGACATGTCGAGTACTTACAACGATCTGCAAGCACTAATGAAAAAACTTAGCGGAGAAGTTGAGTTCGTTCTCCGTGCGGCTCATTCATTAAATTAAATTGGACAACGCTGCAGCGGAAAGTTGTAAAGAGGCGCGTTGGTTCTTCGTTCTTGTATACAAACGATGCAATTTATTCGCTGCATCGATGTATCGCCGGCAGATTCTGCGGACCCAACAGGGCTACCAGAATACCATTTGAAGAACAGTGATCAACTCGGCGGCATTCGATTACTGTCGGAGTTACATACAAAACCGAAACTTTTTTTTTTTATTTTCTCATCACATCGAAATTACACAAAAACCAAAGTATTTCATTCGTGAAAAAAAAAATTGTAAATTACAAATTTTCGGCGATATTTCTGTCCGCTTACACTCTTCGTAAACTTGTGCCACGAATTTGACGCCGAAAAAATATGATCGAAAAGTTACGAGTGGCAAAACGACCGTAGGAATTGATATTTGTCCAATTGCTGACGTGAAACGTCCTCTCACCCACCCATTTCACGTACTGTTGGTAACAAAAACTATTTTTGATGCCATTTCGTACCAATAAACATTTGCGTATAGACAAAATATTCTTTCTCCGCGTCTCTCTATTTCTCAGGTTCGCCCAATTTTCTTTTTTTTTCGAATTTTTATGATTCCAAAATGATATTCATCACAGTTTTCGTTACCTATTGAGGCTTTTCACATCACCTTAAATAATGATCGGCATTTTTAAAAAAATGTTTGCCATCCTACGGGATAATTAAAATGAGAAACACTTTTGAACGATTTTAAAAATCGAACTATTCGAAAATCGATACATCGAAAGTCGGGTCCAAGTCTTTCGGGTATTGGAATTTTCAGAATTGCTTTTTTTTCCACCACAAAGTACATTTTGGACTAAACTGATGTTCAACTGTGTACATATTGATGAAATACAATTCGCTTTGCCGTGTTGCCGGCCAACCCCCGGTGCGTACTACATACGCGATACTCTTCGCTCAGCCGCTTTGAACGCTTGTGTGTTTTCCTACAGGACGAACGCGAGCCGTTTCGATTTCGAATCGATATAGTGGTAGTTAAACGCACTGTAAATAGTCCCGCCCCCCACCCCACACTTTGTGGGTCTCTAGAGAGCCTACCACTACGATCAAAATTCAATCCAACGGTTCGTCTATAGAACATCTATCGAACGCTGCACCATCGAATCCAAAGCCATTGCCGAGCGTTTCGGTCATCCGTAAAACTGTCATATATCCAGCCGTATAGACAAAATTGCGAGAATCTTCGTGGAAACTATTTCGCAAATACAGAAACAGGACGCATCCGGATTTGTCGATACGATTGTCAACAACGGAGAGTATCTAATATCGCTAACAGCGATCTTACGTTTTGACGATGAAAAAAACATTTTGCGGCCATTTTGATTCTACTCCCCTTTTGATGTGTGATCCTTTCAAAGCAAATGGCATTACTGGTTGAAATATGGACGATGAACTCCATAATTCAATCGAACTCTTTGGGATAGAATCACACGCCGCGATATACCTTAATGATTTACAGCGATTTCGTAAAGCCAATTTAATTCGAGAACTGTTTTCCGTTTTCGGAAAAAAATTTTGTTATTTAACAAAAATTTATTTACATATTTCTTTGAATAAGTGAAAAAAGAAAACATGGCGCCTGTAAACATCGTTCATTTTCCGATGAAATTCTTTTTTTTTTTTTTTTTCGTTGAATCGCAACGCGTTTACTTTTTCTCAGTTTATCGTATTTACTTTAAATATGAGCGGCAAAACGCCGCTTATATTTTTGCTTTTTCTACCGGTTTAATCGATTTCTGTAAATAGAAAGTACGGTATTCCGAAAAAATACATGGAAACCAAACGGAACCCTCGAGCACTTTAGCCGGAACAACAATTACGCGTTATCTCTATCGGTAAGGTAGATGCCGAGGGAAACGCTAATGCCATTCCTCCCCAATCTTATGATCAACGATTATCAAAGTTGAGATCACATTCTATTATAACAATTTTACGAACAAACGCTAATTAACGCTGAATTTTTAAAAATATTTACGAAATGACTCGCGAAAGTTAGTCGACCCAATAGAAGCCAATAGTACTTTTCGAACAAACTATCGTTTGCGTAAGTAAATCTTATTGCATATCATTTTAATTTGATTTGCGACATCCTGCGATGAATATAATTGATCGAGTGATCGAAAAAACGCGCCGGTATTGTATGCGCATTCGTAATAAGGCACTGATTGGGTTTACTTTTGTTATCCGTGTTTACAACGCAACAGCTAATAAGTAGTGATGAAAACAACGTTAATTATTCCACAACGCGGAGAGTTAATGTAAAAACGTTGAACATGCGGTAAAATCATTCACCTACTGTGTAGACTGCATGTATCCGTGTTTGCGATTACTTTAAATCTCTTTGCTATTCGTTTGTCGAACAGGAAATAAAATGCATTGTTTACCTTCGGCAAATCGTCATTCCAATGTCCATCGGCCTCTTTGAACAATGACAATCGAGTTGCAATTTTGCAAAGGAGGTCAATGCGGTCTGTTACGATCAAATGGGAAATTGAAAAGCTTATACCTTTGAGACCAATTCATTTCAGTGAGATAGTAAATAATTCATTTATCACTATAGGGACATTAGAGTCAACGTCGGTAACATAGGTACATCATTGACTTTTTCACGCAGACTATGCACAGTTGATACAATAATGACGCAACCGGACGTAAAAAAAAAAAAAAAAAAAAAAAAAATCTATAGAATTACCGACCGAGCTGATTTGCAGCTAATCGATAATTCATTGTGATAACAGCAGTCGGAATGAACAGACTTTTTCCGATCATTTGGTATACACGTTTTATCCGACGTACCATACGCTGAATCGTATTGTAAAAAAATAATCGTACGAATATCATGAACCGTACAGTAACTTTAATTTGATTTTGAATCCGCGTCATTATAAATCTTCCACCATTCTATCGATTGATCGATGGCAAGGACTTCAAATTACGAAAAAATGGCTTCTATGGCGACTTCTATCTCATTAAGGGTCATATTCCAGAAAATGGCGAACTATGATGTCATCAGTGCAAAAAAAATCGATTCTCATGGTGTTGCGAACATATTACGGGATTACAGACGTATCGGGTGGTTGAAGACATATGAGGGAATTGCGGGACCGTAAGATAATGTCAGATATATAAGGGGATTGCGGACATACGAAGAAGACGCAGACTTCTTTGGTGGTCGTAGATATATAAAAAGATTGCGGTCATATAAGAGGGTTACAGACTCTTATGAAAAGATTATTGTAGACACGTCTTAACAAGACTTATTAGCTTTTTATTTAAGAATCGTACAAATACATCGAAATATTGGAAAATAATGCAAATTAACGCATTGAGTAGCGGTTCGAAGAATGTCGAAAATTTTAGGTCCACAGTTACGAAAACTGAGTTCTACACATCGAACAATCGAAACCATGCAATCGATAATTTACACATTTAATATCAGTCGTGTAGTCATAAGTAATACGATTTTTTTTTTTTTTTTTTCATTACATGAAAACGGTACTACGATCGATAGCAAATTATTTAATTTTTTCGTATCTGTATTTCGTTCGACCGCAGACGTTCGCTTTACTCATCGCGTGTATAATCCGTCGTTTAGTATTGCAACAGCGCAGTTGGGACAATAGCAGAAATATTGCGGCGCCATATCCCGATACAGCGGACACAGGGGGTGGCGGTGGGGGTGCAAGAGATGGAGACAGACTCCTTTCTCGTCAGGATCAATGCCACGCCCGCGTGATCCGTCCCGTCACGGTTTATATCTACTTATCCTTTTTTTTTCACCGTTGAAACGTGCCGCCATGGTGAACTACGCGCATTGCGAGAGTAAGAGGCCAGCGCTTCGCTCCAAGAGGATTGAAAGGACGTCCATGGTTCACTCACGTTTGCGTGTTCTACGTAGCCTCGGTATCTACCCCCATCCCCCTCCCCTCTCGAACTTCATTGTCACGCTACGCGGGACCGAATACAAACAGAGTTTTTGGTATACACCGAGAGAAATGCCTGTTTTAGATTCGCGATATACGAGGGTTGGGACGAGGGGTGAGAAAGAGTGGGACTGCTTCCAGATATCACTCCATCCGGCAAAATTCAATTTACTGTCACGTATACAAGGACTTAGATATACCAGAGCTCTGGCTGAAAGTTACCATTGTAGATAGTACACAACCCTCCCTCCCCCTCCCCCTCCCCCTCCACCGCCCCCTCCCCCGCAACCAACTGTGCATATACCGCTCCTTTGCTTCACTCAACTCCCGGCGCTCCCCTCGCGGGAATTGCATAGCCCAACGCTCGACGAAACGGCCACAACCAGCCAGATTTTTTCGCTCGTACATACGTGTGTGTACGTAACTTTGTACACGTTCTACCGACGGTATTCTCGGAGATATAACGTAGAGAGGGTGAAGAGAATATACAGTTGAGTGCAATGTTCCCGATTGCAGACGACGATTCTATCGAGGTCGCACCTGGTTCGCGATATACTCAACGTATACTACCACTCGTTCTCGACCATCCCTTGAAGCCATCCCATATCCTCCGAAGGAACTTTCGAAAAAAAAAAAAAAAATGCATACATTCGAGAAACTACTCTGCAAATATTTATGGCGTCGCGGAATATTGGTCTAAGTTGCCAACGAAGATTTTTTGCAGCCGAAAAGTCAAAATGTATATAAATAAATAAAATAAAATAAAATAAATAATTCGCTGTACGAAAATTGAAAATGCTTACATTGCTTATTACTCTTTCATTTCTTTTATACGCGAAATTCCGACTGTATGATAGCATATCCTGCAATTTATTTAACCTCTGCGTAAAGAGGTTATTATAGCAAATTAAACGTGTGAGGAATGTAATTGAATTTTAAAAAAATTTTGTAGCCGGAAAAATTACCAATCAAAAATTCTCAACAGATTGTAAAGAGCGGTATAATTCTTTAAAAAAATCGCATAACAGGGTTGAAAGGGTGAGAACCCAGGGTGAGGGTTGAAAAATGGAAATTCTGTTCTACGGTCGACGTGATATCAACTTAATAGAAATTCGCATAAAAAAAAATACGGCGAATTATAAATTTATGTCATTTACAAACTGATGAAGGAAATTTGAAAAAAAAAAAATCGGTAGTCAAAATAAAAAAATTAATTGAACTTTCTTTTGAAAATATTTTTTTTTACATCCCTTGAGTTGAATTTCCACAAAAAAAATTAACTCCATCGACTCTCAATTTTCTAATAATATTTCGTACGACAGTTTCGAAGTATTTTGGTCATTCCTTACGATTTAACTTTTGAAATGACATTAAAAAAAATCTCCCGCTTTTTTTAAATACACAACTCGAAGTATACGCGTGAGAATTGCCACGACAAAGCGTCAAACACTCGCAATATCATGTACGCGTCCAAGAATGAAGAACAAAAATGTTTTTGTGTCGTTGTTACGTCGGAAAAAAGGTCGGACAATCCGAACAAAAGAGAAACTTGCAACCTGCGCGACACCATGAGGATTGGCCAAAAGCCTATTCTGACCGCCCCGAGGCGAACGACGGACCCTCCGTTGCACCCTCCAAATGTACTACTGCGCGCACATACAATATGATTTCCACGAGCGCGCGGACGGCGTGTAGCCACTCCGGAACACGAGCCTTGAATTCATTGGGATTTCCTTTGATTTATAGAAGCGGAAAAAAAAGAGCCTCGACATAGTCAAAGCCTTTCGCTACCCGAGCACTGAATTTTAATATTGATGCGCCATGTATCCAAGCGCTACGGATAGGTTTTGGTGTGCGGAACTTCGACAATTGTTTTTTGCCCGGAAAACGAGTATTCGACAAAGCTGATGCGAGGTCCAGGTGCTTCGATTTTTTTGTTGTTTTTTAATTACCGAAATATAAGATTTATGGATAAAAAAGCAATTTTTTATCATTTTATCAACATGATAATAAATATAGGCGATAAGAATGTCGGTTTCTAGATATTCCACGATTAATCGTGAACACGAATCGGTCGATTTTTTTTTTTTTATTATCTCCACTGACAGCAAACCTTATCACGTTGTCCAATTTTTCATTCCAAATTGAATAAAAAAATTAGCTATCTTTATTTTTTTGGAACATTGAAAAAAAAAAATAATTTCGCCGTATATATTCTTCGTAAAAAAAAATTAATGTCGTCAGCGAGCAATGAAACGTTAAAATCCATATAAAATTTGGGTCGCAATCAGAGTAGGTATATCTCGTTCCACAGTGCGACGATACATCGAAAGTGGCACGATTTGTCGGCTAATCTCTCGGGTATGAACATCGTTAATAATTAATCGTAATTTTCGACGCGGAGCTTTGAAGCGTCAAAGATAATTAAATCAATCAGCGTAACTATATCGCGCATCATTGTTGAATTCATGAATTCCAATGAAATTTTCGTGTGTAATCGCGTTTCGTCGTTTGGACTACAAATTGAGTTTCCGATATTCCGAGAACGAAAAAAAAAAAAAAAAAAAAAAAAAAAAAAAAAAACCGCAACAAAAAAAGTAGTTTTCGATTAAAGAATAATAAAAATACGAGTGAAAATCCTGCAAAGCATTGAGAATGATAGACTCGGTTGGTGGGCATCTGTCGAAGAAAAATATATATCTGTGAGGATAATAAAAAGCATCTGCGGTTGGAGGGATCGTTATTTCGTTAACACCTCTCCACATCCGGGTCGACAGCGGAGACGAGAGCTTTATAACGCCTGTACACAGTACTCGAGGCGAACAAACGAGTGCTTGAGCCATGAGAAAAAAAAAAAAAAACGAAAAAACTTATGGCGGTTCTCCCGGGTCTGTAAATGATGAGAAATGACGGTACACTCCGATTCGGTACGAGGTTAGAGGCAACACCAGTTGTGCAACAGAAAGGATATAGTGGAAGCTTTAAAACGCCTGGGAAATAAGTAACTGTCTCGGTTTCCTGTTGCTCCGGTTTTCCCCGGATTATCCGATCTCAAAGAGGGGACCGAGAAGGGGGTTGGGGATACTACTCCCCCGGGGGACACAAGAGCCCGCTGCCTTATTCGCCTAACAAATAATAAACCTTGCCTTGCTACTACTCGTGCTTGGCTTTGGCTTTGGCTTCTTCCTTCTTCTTTTTCTTCTTCCGGCTGTTCCGGCAACGGTTTAAGTCTGGTGGGGTATATACTCCCTCTCCGCGTTATCCTCGCGGCTACTTTATACACCGGTGTTCTTTCCACGAATATCGCGAGCCTCCGGCGTTGCGCCAAGCCAAAGCCAGCGGGCTGAGGGTAAAGCGAATAAAACAACTTTTCTTGTATATCTCGTCGGAGTCGGAGTTATTTCGCCTTTGTACATGTGTACTGTCTATCGTGTAATGAAACTTGCCGAGCTTTCCGAGCGTCAAGGACGGTCAACAATAGTTAGCGATTACTTTTTTTCCCGCAGACGATTTATAGTCACAAATTTTCATCATCATAATCCGTTATCCAAACGTTTTATCAATTTTTTTTTTTAAGGGCGAATATAGATTTCGAAATTTTGGAAAAAAAATCCGCGGTCAATTTTTTTTTTTTTTTTTTTTTTTTTTTTCGGGTCGAATTTTACACCGATCTTTGACATCTTCGTTGTACATGTGGTGTTCATTACGTGTCACATTGGAATAAAAAATACGAAAGGGTCAGCCGTGAAAAGAAAACGGCAAAGAATCTCTTCCCTGACGTTCTCATTTCACGACTGGCAAATGTTCTACGCAGCCTCCCAGACAAACCCGAGCATATTACGTTCTTTTCTCCCACATCGTTCATATAACATATTTCGTGGGATCACAGATTTCAATCTCTCTCTCCCTGCCCTTCGCGGTACGAAGCATAAAAACTATTGAGAGCTGGTAGGACGTACAGTTTGTTCGCGTAAAACGTGAAGATCGCGTCAATTTTGTTACAAGATTCTTTGTCGTCTGACATATTGGTCGGATACAATTTCTTTTTATCTTTCGCCCATTTTACTACACTCCTCAAGCTGCTTTTCTATTCAGAAGCCCCTTTTTTGCCGCTTGTATGGAACTAACTTGATCTCACTAGGATACTTCAAACGTTTGGTATCAAAAATTTTAAGGGTTTCTAAAATTCTGCACCCTTTGGACCGTTTGCAGCGAAATCTTCCGAATTTTTAATAAATCATTAATTCGTGTCTATGGAATCATGAAAATGGCCCATGAAAATGGAAAATGGAAAATGGAATGGAAATACATTCCTTAACATCCCTGTTTTGCACCCTTTTTTCCATATCCCGTAGGGATGTTCTCTTAAACTTTTCTAAAATGCTGCACCCTTTAGACCGTTCGCAGCGAAATCTTCCGAATTTTTAATAAATCATTAATTCGTGTCTATGGAATCATGAAAACGGCACTATATTCCTTGACACCCCTGTTTTGTACCTTCTTTCCATACTCCGCAGGGATGTTCCCTTAAACTTTTCTAAAATGCTGCACCCTTTAAACCGTTCGCAGCGAAACCTTCCGATTTTTTAATAAATCATTAATTCGTGTCTATGGAATCATGAAAGCGGCACTACATTCCTTAACACCCCTATTTTGCACCCCTCTTTCCATATCCCGTAGAAATGTTCCCTTAAGCCTCACATAGAAAAATATTCGGATATCTCGTAAAAATCGTAAGAATTTCAGCATATGATTCCGTTGACTAAATACTCCGGTGCAATCATTTACATTTGCACTTACATTGCCTCTGCGTTACATCGCGACCAGTCGGTCTAATGCCCACCGGTGCTTCAGCATCGGTATTACAGAAACTCGACGTCCTACACTGATGGAAGTCCCAGTCTGCGTTGCGGAGCGAACGATACTCGCTCCTCGCCAAGCGTGTTGCCCGTCTATTGTATCCATAATGTTTAGTATTTTTGTAAAAAAGTAAATGCGATCTCTCGCTTCTCACTTATTCGTCGAGCCGACCGAAGTGTCTACCCGAGTCTGCCTACGACAGTAATCCGCGTATACATCGCGGAGGTACCAGACTCTGTACAAGAGAGGAGGAAAGTCAGAGCGTAACGATAATGGCTTTGGAGTGTCGCTCGTCCCGCGAGTCTCTGGGTTCCTCGTCGTTTCTCAGCTCGTCTCGCTTATCGCTCGGATGTCGGGAGTGTTCGCACTCACATTGTATGCGTATATTATAGAAGAGACGACTGGATAAACGGGGGAATGGCGATATATAGCATCGAAGGTGTTGGCGGATGACTGTGAGCTGTGAGCACTGGTGGTGATAGCAACCCATTCGCAATCCGGCTATGCTTGATGGCGCTCTATCCCTTTCTCAACCTGAATCGCACGAATGACGATAGCATGAGGGGTTGCGGGAGGAGGGAGGGGGCTATAGCTGTTAGCTAAACAATCAAGCGAAACCTACGCTAAATGCTCACAAACGCTATTATCTCCACGAGTTTGTTGGTATTCTCACGCGGAAAAGGACTCGGCGGTCTCGTGGAGGCAAATAATAAAATCTTCGACATTCTCTTTATCGCGGATGACTGAAAAATATTTCTCGGTCGATAAGTAGATACAACGGCTTGCGGAAAAATAGTAACAGCTATTACACGAAAAATCGAATGGGGATATATCGAAAATCGATCGTACAAAGCAACATCGAGATAAAAAATAATTCTTGGATGTGTATTAAAAAAAAAAAATTTATATCGATATTCAAAAACTTCCGATTTAATGTATAGCGGGTACTGCCATCTAGTGGCCGTTCGGGACAGTGGGACTAATTAATTCTGTTGAAATTGAACGATTTTTTTTTTACGTACATTGACAAATTTACTAATTATCTCGAATTATCTGCCAATAAAACATCTCTCTTATCATATTTTCAATACTTTTGTAGAACTTTACGTGGGCGATGTGTTATTTAATGCGCGCCATTTATGACTGCTTTACCGACGATTTTTTTTTTCTTTTTTTTTTCAGCAGCCATTTCCAAGCAATTATGCTGCTATATATGTGCCGAAAAATGTGAAGAGGAATTGGCGCGGCGAAAAATAAGCAGACAGGTATGTGAAGGTCTGTGCGTTGTGAAAAAAATTTGAAAGAAGGACAGAATTGTGAGCGTCTGTAAGGGTGACAGTAGCAGCGAGAAAAAAAAGCTTATGCAGACGAATGCGCGTTATTCGTCAACACTTGGCGCAGCCACTACGACGTGCTTGGTAAATCAGCCGAGCCACTCGCCACTCTGGCTGACCATTTCGCCGCCCTTACTACTGCATAAATGCGCCAGCACATGCGTCAAGTGTGTCCTATAGATATACCACTAACCATACGACATATATACCGCGAAGGTCTCGTCGCGTCTGCATTTTCGCCAGTTGAACAGCTTCCGTACCTACAGCTGCGGGATGCTGTGATCGGCTTATAGCTTACGAACCAAAAACTCGTCGATCTGTATAAGACGTACAATTATTGGCAAACGACTGATTTCGAAATTATTTTATCAATCGCGCCTCGTTCATTGAAGCTTCTGTTGACCTTCACTGCTTTTTAAAACGGACTTATTAAAAAAAAAAAAAAATATTTATAATTTTAGCGACCCGATAGTTCGTATACCGGTAAAAAAGGACCGATCTTTCGATGTTTCCAGAACGACCTTAATACTTTTTGACGACATTTTGAATTTTTAAAAATTTTTTACTCGGAAGGGTGTTACTACTGTTGAATTTTCTCCCTATGATACGCCCGGTTAAGAATAGTTTTTACATGTAATTCATATGCATGAGCAATTTTCTCCGTTGTCAAAATCCGCCCTTTTCGTTCATCCCTTTCGCGTACGTCGTCTGTGGCCACGTCAACGTTGTAATACCCCACCACCAATCTTGACGGTTGACTTCCGCTCTGGAGAAGCAAGAAGTCCCAATGATGGAAGACGAAAAAAAAAAAAAAAAAAAAAAAAGATTAGCGGTCGCTGCGAGAACTAGCGAATTGGACGCGAATTTGGTCAGTTTGATTGACGCTAATTATCTGCATTTCCTGTATTGCGAGACGGAGACTCTTGCGGCTGTCATCCGGTGTACAAACCTTCCGGAGAATTCACGCTAACACCGTTCCACCCGCCGGTAGACTAATGAGACACATCATATTTATCTAAGAGATTTTGTATAAAGGGGAACGGAATTTTTATCTTTCTTCTTTTCGTTCGTTCTTTCAGTTACTTTCGTTCATATATACCGAGTGGATCACGCTCGGCGAACTCGGGGTTTATGCTCCTTTTTCCGTGCGGACTTTCACAGATGCTATTTGTCTTTCGTTCAATTGAAAAGACCTCTTTTTTCCTATTCGCGCGTTCGCTTTTCTCCCACCCTTCCGGCGCACCATCGCCTTTTGGCCTCAGCGCCCGCCCGCCCGTCCGATACGAAAAGGCGATTATTGCCCCCGGGCTTCTCTCCGGTACGACTCGATTTCTTTCTTTTTTTTTTTTTTTTTTTTTTTTACTTATTGCAACGCCACCACCACAATCCGTGCTCTCCTGACGCCCGTTACGTCAGTTCGTGCGGCTTCCGGCAAAGCTCGGATTAATCGCCACTTAAATTCTTGAGAAAGCAAAAGATTCCCGGGAATCACGTAGCGCTACTAAAGCCACGTAGGAGCTGAACGTGCCGCACATTTACCCGGCGTCACTGAACTCCGGATATACATGTTCATTATTACAGTATGTGACCGAGTGGTGTAGGGTTACGTACTGCGTCGTCATCGCAGCGTCGCCAATATTGATAAAAAAAAAAAGTCCGCACAACCTTAAGGGTGTATCTACTTGGCGTTTCAAAAAAAGGGTTAATTTTTTTTTTTTTCTCAAAAACTACAGAATTTCACGGAAAACTTTTTTTTTTTACTGAATGATACACTTTTTGAGAGTATAACCTAAAAAAATTGACGAAATGCATTGAAACACAAATGTGCAGCCTGCAGAATAAATCGTGAAATTTTAGAAAAAAAAAGAAAATTAATACGAAAGGAAATAAAAGAATGCGAATAAAATAAAAATTATTTACTTGGTGTTTTTTTTTTTTTTTTTTTCTACACATTTCGATCCCAATGCACGAAAGTAATTTTTTTCGCAATTTCCGTGGACCTGACCCTACCATTCCCAATGCCTCGGAAACTGGCGCGCGTCGTTAGAGGTGTGGGTTCGACAAAGGGATCCCAAGAGTGCGAGAGACTCGAAACTTTTGGTAACAGAAGCAATTTATTCTTGACGCGGAAAAACAAATGCCATAATGCGGGGACTTTACCCTCTCGCAACCCCTCTATTAAAGGCCACTTAATCCCTGTGATGCGAAAGATTTTCCTCCCGTTGAGATTGCACGGGTAAACTACCGTGCATTTCTCGCGGACTCTCCCAGGACGATTTAAAACACTCAATTAACGACTGAACGACGACGCAAATTAGAGTATAAACGATTACCAGAGCTCCATGAGTTCGCTTTACGCCCATTTATTTCAAACGAACTCTATCCCCCTCCCCCTCAACTCTATCGAATAATAAACTGGAGTTTCTGCGCGCATATAATGATGGATAGACCGCCGTAAAGCATTCCTACCAAACTTTATAGCTTAATCCAGTGACTCGATGTGCCACGCCACTTTTGTCTCGCTCTTTCGCCTTTCGTTCTTATTCGTCTATCCCGCCGTATTAATTCCCGGTTGTCTAATCCGACCGACCGAATCTGACGGGGAATCCCGGGCGCGTTACTTACCCCCGGGTTGGTGGTGGTCGGGTTTCGGCACACCTGGGTAAATCGTCCCTCGCTTATCAAACTTTCAGACCGGGGAGGCGCGGAGGTTCAACGATACGGCCAAGTTGCATCGTTGCATTTGCATTTGAACCCCCCCCCCCCCCCCCCCCTCCAACCCCCTTTCCACCCTTAACCATGGGTGGGTGGCGTGGCGACGACTACCGCGACCGAGTAGCAATAAGAATGGAAACGCCCAGCGACTCCGTCATAAACCGACGTAATTTTATGCGCAAAGAGGTACGGGGCGGATGGCGCGTAGACCTGGCTATACGCCGACTGATTTCGCGCGAGACCCCCGCACTCGCGGGGCAAACCAGTCGGGCATAATTCTATTCCAGCAGAAATCCTCAGTTTCGTTCACCCGCCACCGCCCGCCACCACTACCACCCTTTCTTCACCCCCGCGACGAAGTAAAAGTTTTCCGCAACCGCGAATAAAGCGCGAGTGAGCGCGACTAGAACTCTCGTAAGACCACGCAAGGAAATCCGCTCGAAGTCTCTCCACTCTCGGGGCTCATACTTGTTCGAGGTATAAAGAAGTTGCAATGAAACCCTGCGGTGCTTGTAATACTCGAGACGATATTCCGCCTCGTGGACAACTTTGTTTGCTCGTCCTAATTGTTTTTTGACTGCAATAAAACTCGGATTCTTCGTAAATGAAGAAATGTGCGTAGACGACATTCTGCGCAAGATTTTTCCGCGGAACAGCCATTGTTTAAACTTTTTGACGTCCGAGTGACAGAATGAAATTTTAACGTGTCAAAAGATGCAACTAACTCTCCGCACTGTAGAAGCAGCAAAAACTTGCAATGAATACAAGAAATCTTCGTGTTTCACTGAAGTTTCATTTTTGGATCAAATTTCGAGCGCAATGCTTAAGAGTTGTATAACTTTCATTCCGCAACTCAAAACAGCGTTTTTGAAATTAACTTTTTTTTTGATAATAATAATAAGTAATAAATAATATCAATGTCGTTTAACCATTTTTTACATTAACAAATTGCTTCGGGGACATTTATCGTGATTGCAAATCGCTTTTTTCTGCTATAAATGACCTTTAAATGACCCTAAATGTCATTGATCGTCAGTCAACTTTAACTTAATAGGAATTAATGCGCCACTTGAGCCGCAAACGCATTTATATACTTCTATTTACGTGTATATTGCCTTTTCGATGATAATAAAGTTCCTAAAACAATTGTAACCGGTATTGTGACGTCACAAAATCGTAAAAAAAATACGACCCCAACATACGGTATTTTAGGTTAAAATTTAAAAAAAATGAAAAATACTCGTATTTTCATTAATAATTGTCGGAAATTGTCGAAATTATGGTGTAATGGATCAATGGTTTCTGAAATACATCGTTTTGAAAAACAAGTCCAATCATAGAGCAAAAGTATAAAAGGAGACGGCAGGAATTAGAATGAAGCGGTGCGGAAAAATATAGAAGCAAAATGAAGGGAGGTGCGAGACGGCCGCGAGTTTTCTAATTGTCGAATGCGCGAATAGAGAAACGGCTCGAAGATGGGTACCATCCCGGTGAAGAGTGAGGGGTGTAAGGAAACGGTAATACAGCATGGAAGTCTAGCGAGAGAGTCTTCGGTGAGAGGCTCGGGAGCGAATGATAAAGGAGGAAATAGAAAGAGACAGAGCGTACAGGCGCAAGGGGCCAGGAACACCTCGGGCCATGCCTAATGAGCTTCCTGGAGCACACGACGCGCACCCAGGCACCATCATCATAGCCGCGGTATCCAGTATTCTGGATTGAAGCCACGAGAAGGCACAACCGGACAGACAGACGAGCGAGAGCTAACGTTCAGGGAATTTCTACCCGCTGGAAGAAGAACTCCGAAACTCACAATCGGCACTGTGACCATTGTCTTCGCCGAGGTAGTACGTCGCGAATGGCGCGGAATGACTGTTTTAATAACGCACCCGGTACGGATGACAATTCAACTTAAAAGGACAAAAAAGCGGGCAAAGACGCGAAACGAGAAGTTGCACCGCTGCGAAAACAGAGACGAAACGAGGCTGGTAGAGCACGAAAAGAACGGAGACGAGCATATCTTGCGCTCATAATGCAGATTCACCACCAGCCCCTCAGCCTCGCGTTTCTCAGTTACGCAACGAAAAAAAAAATAAAAAAATAAATAAAGATAAAATATGACGATATACAGCGACAAATAATAATTATAAAAATCTCTCTCGGTGCATTAATTTTTTTATTCGATCAGACGCCAAGGGAAAAAGAGAAGGAAACAATAATTATTGCTTCAGGGCGGCATGATTATTATATACCCTCTGTTCGCAGCCTTATCTCGGTCACATTTTTTTTTTCCGCGATATATTAGTATGGTACAGTAAAGTATTGTGGAATATTGTTTAAAAATGACATTCCTTATGGATTTTTGCAGTTGGACTTTTCTGTAATTCACGAGATTTTATTTTTTTTTATTTTTAATTAAGGGTCTGGTTGTTCGGACTAAAATTTTTTTGCGGATTTCTTCTTTGATATCTTCGATGTTGAGGGCGGGAATTCGTGTAAAGGGTGAATAAATATAGGAATTACGAAAATTTTTAACAAATTAATACTCGAATATCATTTTTTTTTAATTATAAAATATGCAAAATGCCTTTCACACTACAATGCCTATGCTTATGCCTGTGCGTATGTGGCGCCTTTTGAACCCCTTTGGCGATTTTAATCGAATTTAATACCAAATAACATTGGTGGTTATTCGATTTATGCGATTAATTTAAACTCGAGTCCTCAATATTTTCTACAGCTATCGTGTTATCGTTTTCGGTGCGATGTTTCGATGTTTTGTAATATTCTCAAAACGTTGACAAAAAAAAAAAATTTCTTCACGAGAACAAAACTTTAATAAAAAAAAAACTCTGAAAAAAAAAAAAAAACTGCTCATTAACATGGCGTCAAAGTTTGAAGGGAATCTTGAAGAGATTTTCCAAAGCACCGATTTTGAAGCCCATCTTTCGTGATAATCGAGTAATTTTAGCAAATTTGGGGGTGAAATTTGTACACAATTAGGAACTGCGACGCACCCGAGTCGAAAGCCCGTGGCACTCGAATTTCCATAGCGAAGCGATGTTTGGATTCCCAAATTAGTAATCTGACCTGTGATTCAATATTAGCTAAAAGCTTATCAGCTTCGGATTCAACGGTTTCAACAGCTGATTTCTATGAAATTGTATACCAAACATTATTGGATGTCAGTCGAAAACTTTTCGAAAAAGATTCGCTTCGATCAAAGGAAATAAATAACTCGACGATGTAACAGAAAAAAAAGGGACGCACGCGATAGAGTTTCAGATTTTTTTAATTACGTGAGACTAGAACTCCGTAAAGGGAGAGAGAGGGAGAGAGAGAGAGAGTTTTGATTAGTGAGTAACGCCGCTCAAAGGAATTCTTTGAGAGTTGAATGCGCAAATTTACCAGAAACCTTCCCCGCGGAAATGTTATCGTACAAATGGCATAGAATATTGTGGGCGATGAGAACAGCGAAGGGGGGGAAAGGAGTGAAGAGGGCGGAGGGGGAGGGCTGAACAGTTCACGTGGAAAGAGAGGTGGAATGGTTTCGCGATAAAATTTCAATGATGTTCACTCGAGTTGCTCGCGCATGCCACGTCGAGTATTCAAAGCGATAGCGACGGGATAGAAAAACGAACGCTGGACACGGATGCGGTTCGATCTACGCAAACCAATTATTCGAAAAAACACGACAAGGTACACACAAAACACTGCTCTTTTATTTTATTTCTCCCTTCCGTTTTTTTTTTTTTTGTTTTTTAGTTTTCCGTTTCGGCTCTTCACTGCTTCGGTTCACGGGACAGCTGATCGAAATAACGCAGGATGTGGTTCCGCTTGGCATCACCGAAGGGAACGCATGTCTGTCAATGAATGAAATCATCCCGCTATCTCTATTTTCGCCGTTTCGCCCATCGTGCTTTCGAACCTCGTGAAAAGACCCGATGTACTTGTGATATGGTTTTGCGTCTTTACCCGATTTTTTTAACTGTATTTAGGTGTTCTATGATTAATACGCAGAAAATAGTCGGAAAAAAATGGTACCGGGAAAAAAATTGCCGAAAAATAGTTCGGGCGGCAAAATACTAAAATTGGTAGAAAAACACTCAAAAATTGGAGAAACTTCGGCAAACTTTGTCCGAAAAAATTTTGTCCGAAAAAAAAAAAAAAAAAATCTCAAATTTTCAAAAGTTTCGAATGTCCAATAGCATTATTGCAATTTTTTCAAAATTGCGCCAAAATTCGTTGGTACAGCAATAATTAATATTGTCTCAACTAAACATTGCTCTCAGCGCGATTTCCAAAACTATATATGCCGACGTAAAATAACATTTCACCGAAGCGACTCTTTAGCAATTGAATCTAAAGGGTGCCTAATTCAACCAAAGAGCATGGGATACCCTATCGCGTACGAGAGTGATATCGTTCTTGGCGTTCCCATCCAAAGCGATGGAGGCACATTAAGAGGCGCACGTGCTCTTACGCCTATATATAGAGTTTGCCGTCTCTCAGCATTGTTTCTCGGAGCTCAGCCTTCGCGAGGGTAAATATCTAATTATAATTAGCAATAGTTCGTCATGCGTTTCAATTATTTTCTATATTCGAAGGTGAGAATTTAATTTCTCAACATCATGGAAACACCGTCGCGAACAACGTGAATTTAACCTCAAAAACAAAACATCGCAAAACATGTGATTTTTTTTTTTAATTCTACACAAGCGCATTGCGATGCCAATCATAATGAATTGCAATTTTTTTATTTTTGACAATATATTTGTCGTTCACCGACAGATTTTCCACAAATTCATTCAAGTTGCCCATCTTACGAAAATGTATTACGATTTATTTGCATACTTTGTGGGGCGCTGAAATTAAATAAAATGCATATCATCGCACTATAGATTCGTATTTAACAACGCTTTTCCGTGAAATCATACGTGAGAACACGAGGTAACGCGTGTTCTATCTCTATTTATTTAATAACCGTAATAACAGCGTGTGCCGGCAAACAAAAAGCTTCATATACGGGTTCTCCTAACTGGACACGGCGCAAGCTGCGGTCATATTTCAAGTCCGAAGAGTTTTCGATAAGTCAGCGCTTTTCCTAACCCGCTTGCTTCGCCGCCGGCAGAACTCATCTCTCGTTGATATCAGCACCTCTCACCTGCACTTCAACCTCCCCCCCCCCCCCCCCCCCCTGCACACCCCTTCTCCTTCCCCTCTTTGTGCTCATACCACTTTTTCCAGACAATTTTCACACAATAATTTCTGCCGCTGCTGACGTGCTATTGAAAATAGCGTTTATAAGTCGAATACAGAAACTTTTTTTTTTTTTTTAATACAAATATGCGATGACGACGTATATTTGACATGGAAGCAAATTAAATTGCCACAGTTCTACGTCTTTATTAATTATTAATTCATGAAAGAGGTGGTATCGCTGCGTATTACCAAAAAATGCGATTCCCGCGTAATTCAAAGACAAATTCGACAACTTTCTAATGGAATAAAAATCTTAAAAAATTCAATCGTACAGAAGGTGCTAAAAAAATTAATTTTCTATAATAATAATTCCAAAAATGTATTAACAAATGCGTTAAAAAAATCATTGCTCAACGAATTATCCGGAAATTTAAATTTTTCTTCGTCGAAATTTATTCGATAATTTTTTTGAATATTTATGAATTTTTTGAGAATTTTTTTTTTATGAAAAATCACGAATTTTCTGTATAGTATACCGTATATCCCAAGAAATTGTTAGTTTTCGTAATGCACAATTTTTTATTAATTTTTAATGAAAAAAAAAAGTATTATATCGGAGCAAATGACTTTCACAATACAGCCATTTTTTGAAATAGGTCGCCAAGGCGAGAGACGGGAGTTATGCATTTCGCTGACGTCGAGTGACTTTTCTCGTTTTCATTCCCATGCATGTCCGCCGAAACGGCTTAGTATGCGTTAACAGAATTTGGTACATTAATTCTGTGAGTCATGGAAAGTGTTCTATACGGTAAATTTCGAACTTTGAAAAAACTGCCCGATACTTTTCTCGGATATATCGAATTGCCACTGCTGTTGTTTCATCTCGTATTCTGTGACTTATTTCCGACTGCATGCTGCTGACGAAACGATAATATGCTATTAATTGTTCATTATAATTGATCTGTTTCCGATAACGCGTTCTGTTCCGTTTTGCAATATAAAAATAATGAAATTAAGTTAATTGTACAAAAATAATTTTTTTATTGCGATATTAATTGCAATTAATAGATATTCTTTCAAATTATGCAGTAATAAGGCGAATTTAATATTAAATGCATTACAGCCATATTAACTTCGATATTTGCGATATACAAAATTACATATTCATATTAACGTGACGACTGCTATACAAACAATTAAAATTTATAGGTTTATACTTTATTTATGTATATAGTATAATAATCCAATATTACTATACGCAATTGCGCAAAACTTTAATATGCTTATCGCAAATATTATACGCTGTAACTAAAGATTACGATAACAATTTGGAAACTATGAATTTATTAAAAAATTCGAGAAAATATCATGTCAAATATTCAACTCAAATTGCAAAAATACGACACTTAAAAAAAAAATTAATTATAATCAATTCAGCATATTTTTTCTGCAAAGTAGCGGAGGTTCAACACAATTCAAAAAATGCTGATTTTCAGACAAATATTCGTAAAGGAAACATTCGAAATTGCGGATTTTTCAAACACCGCTTTCGGTTTCGTGTGTAAATTTTTTTGACCCCTAAAAATGCTATAATCGAGAGCAATAGTCGCGATCTGATGAACAAAAAATAGAAAAATGAATGCGATACGACGAGAACAGCAGAGTCAAAAGTTTCTGACATTACAAATGAATTTCTTGCTATTTCCGTCTTTAGTGATAGACGAGTAACAGAAATAAGCAACAGAAGTGGAAACAGTCTCAGGAACCTAATTAAAGTTATTTGCTTCTCCTCCGTTCTACTCCACTTTTGCAGATTTTTTTTTTTTTTTTCGTTTCTTCTGCCGACTGTGAACGTCGGGAATTCAACATGTTTTAACGGTTAAACTCGATTGGCAAAGAAAAAAGAAACCATAGAAACGAAAAAATGGCGAAAACGAAGAAAGACTGTTGATCGGTATACGACTGAAGTTCTGGCTAAGTAGAGGTCCGCCAAATGGGTCAGCGTTTTATTGAGCTCACGGACGATTAATCGTAATACCTATAGCACAAGTTTTCGCAGTTAAAATGAGTCGAAAATAATGGACAGTCTATTGTGCCGTCGCTACTCAAAGGCGTCTGGCTGATCTTATCGGGATAACTTTTACTGCACGCGGACACAATACAATGCAATCCATTCAATTTCTCATCCCACACTTCGACTTTGCTCTATGGCCGATTTTCTCATATTTACATGAAATTCAGTACTAAAAACTAATAATACCTTTTCCACGAAAGAACGATCATAGGATTCAGGATTAACTCGGAATATAAAGCAATATATAATCTTCTTATTCAAGGATTACGTCAAAAAGCAAACAGATTTTACAGAAAATGTTTCGAATTCTGTAAAATCCTTTCAACGTCACTGCCGCGCATGTGCAGAAGAGAAAACCCACTTTTGCTTCCCGATGACGAACAAAATTTATTCAAACCCGTATTTGAAGTCATTTCTTCAAAATTCAAAATACGGATGAGTTCGTCGTATTGAATAAAAAATTGAAGTAAATTTAAAAAATCGCGAAAAAAAAAAAAATCGGTGTCGGAATCGGACCGGAATCGAAATTTCCGACCGTATCTGCAAAATCGTCATTATGATCAAAATTCAGCTCGTATTGTTTATTGAAGCGCCCAAATCATTTCAGATTTGATAAGCGCGTTTCTTGCTATATATCTTGATACACTGCATCGACTTGTTTAATAACTTTTCCACTTATTAAAAGACATGATTTTACAAGTATTTCACCACCGAACTGTGCCAAGAGCCGAAGAGTACTATAAAGAATTCCGGGTTTTATCCTACTACGAAAAGCAGCGGAAGCAGCAGTAAAACGAAACCTTAATACAGGATCCTAATCCCGTGCAATTAACCCGACGAAATCGTACATGCGATAAGAACGAAACGAGGTCTCTCCCCCTCCCCCCTTTCTACTTCCGCTCCCTTCGCGGTCTCATCTCTGTATCTCTCTTATGGCACGTCCATCGCGGGCTAATCGCTAGCCGGCACACGGTAGACTGTAGAGTACAATAGGTTGAAGAGCAGAACCGGTGTCAGTGACTACTGCTTGCTTCTATTGTACATCCAGTAACGCTGGTAGTAGTTATAGTCGACTGCTACCACAGACATACAAGACTTGGCTGCGTCTCTTGCGCTTGTACAGCGCCCTGCGCCAAAGACCAACGGATAAACGAAGAAAGAAGACAGATTATCGAGGGAAAAGTAAAAGCTGTGGATTTAACGCTTGATCGGCAAAAACGGGAGAGTCGGCTCATTTCGTAATTTAACGCGAAAGTGAGAAAGCCGCGAAAGCCGGTATTGCAACGACGAATACGAGTGTCGGTAAGTACGCCAATGCCAACTTCAACATCACTGCCGCGTACCTAAAATAGGCAATCATTTTTTTAATTTATCTAAAATAATGGTTACGATATTTTTTTTATCAACCAATTCGTTGACTTTGAAAAAATTGGCAAACGACCCGTAAGTTACTTTTAAAGATATCGAATGGAATTTTTTTTTTTTCGTATTGAATTCCGAAAATTTGGAATGTCGGGAAGAAAAAATCTGTGAAAGAAGTGTAAAAAAAAATTATAAATTAATTTGAAAAATTACTAAAAAAAAAAGTTGGCATTCTAGACGAGTGTTTAGAGGCGCGTAAATCGAAGACAAGTTCAGTGGTTCACAAGAATAAAATACATTATACATATAGTATAATCTATTAAAGATTCATTGATAAAAAGTCAAAGTCCCAATCGGTCACTCATAGAATAATTGTAGTCGACCGACGAATCGGAATATTCAGGAAGAACAACGAAGTGAAACAGAACGGGATGAAGAAGTAGCGCATAGATGGGTAAGGGATGTGCTGTCGGACTAAGCCCCCCGGCTGCCGGTTTGTTTCCGCGGGGCCCACGGAATAACCCGGGAGAACGGTGAGTACGGTATAAGGGAGGATAAAGAAGATAAAGGAAAGAGAAAGAATATGTGGATGAGAGTGAAAGAGAAACCGGAGGGATGAGAATGAGCGGAGATAGCAAGGCGAGAGGGGTACCGAGTATGCTGTACTTTGCGTCACTACGCTCGCTGTGCCTCGCAATCATTAGGCTATGCCGGCACTCTATCCCTCGTAACATAAAGCGGATTTCGCTGCTAAGCAGATGGAAATGCAGGCGATGTGAATGCAGTAATGCACCTCTGTGCGCTCTCCGTGAGCTGCCACTGCTCGTGCACGCTGAGCGCGAAAGTACAAGCCGGAGAGGTTCAAACTCCCGCCCATCCCCCGCATCCGTCCGCCCCTCTTGTTCGTTCGCGATTCCCTTACGCGCACGGTACTACGGCGAATACAATTACGTATGTACCTCTCTACATATCTCTCCCATATTCGTGAATTTAAGCGTTAGCGGTACTATGCGCGCGTATGAGTTTTGACGTTGGGAGCGCAGTGTAGATAGCGTAAAAGTGGTGAGTATGGCGCCATCTCGATTAACACGGTAAGTATACATACAACGCCTACACGACCATATTCACCGCTTTCTCTCGGTATGTGTGTAACATCCGCGACTTTCCGTATACGCTCTCCGGATAACGAGAATGTGTTAGTAGTCGGAGAAGAGAAAATGCGGGGGGCATCGCGAGAGAGAAACGCCTCAGTCAAATAGCGAAATATTGCCGAGTGCGCAAGCCCCCTCGCACTTTCCCGATCTAACAAAGTTGTACTTATTCGGATTAAGGTCGTTACGCGATTATCCCGGTAGGAATGCCCAGAGTGGTATAGAGATACGCTACAGTTGTTGCTTGCTGTTCGCTCTCTACTCGTGTAGAGTGCCGGAGGGCGGATAAAGAGATGGTAAATCGAGGAATATTCACACTCTATTGTTACACACATATACCGACGAACGGTACGTAGCGAAAGCTTAATATTCAATAATCGTCGATATGCTACGTTGGTGCTCTGCGCGTTGATTAGAGACCGATATGTGTAATGGAGAACGAAGGATATCTTTTTATGAAATAAGGACTTTTCGGATTAAGGCGATGCGAAAATACGCGGTCGATAATGAAAACTGTATTTAACGCCATTTTGAAATTATCGTCATTTAAGAAACGAGAAAATTGGGTTTATTTCCGGTATAGATAAACGCGGGGAACAATTTCCGGTTTTTATTCATATCTTCGAGGTATTTAGATGAATTGGTACCATTAATTCGCATTTTCTTCATTACATCGTAGAAATTTTAATAATAACATTTTTTGATTGGTTTCTTTTCGAATTTTACCTCTATAACCCTACGGATGTGTACCGGAAAATCTCCTCTGTATTGTCAATTCGTGTAGACAGTCTGGCAGTTGAGGACATAGCGGAGAATTCAAGAAAACCGCGGAAGCGTAGTGTCAACACACTCGTCCTCGAAGTTTACAGATGTCTCTTTGAAGAGCCACAGAGTTCAAGGCCTACGAGGCTCGTCTTGTGTGCTTTACGCAGTACACAAAACACGCAATCCAAACTTTGATTTCAGACAAAGCTCAGTCGATTCGAGACAGAAGGATTTTCATTTCGGTAACGGTGCGAAATTAAGGTGATTCGTCTACTTTCCGAACGAAGTGAAATTTTACCTATGATTTTTCGCATCAAAATTACGAAAGATTATTGTATAATTTTTTTTAATATCGCAAAAAAGTGTTCATTGACCAAAAATAAAAATTTTAAAGGTTCGAAAATTTATCGGAAGTATTTAAAGTCACATTTACCTTTAGGTGACGTAACGCGCTTGTAATTAACATCGTGTCTAATGCCTCCATTTTGCGTAAAACCACAAACTTCAACCACCGAAATTAGTTTCATACAACTAAATACGAGTAATTCCTAAGTATGTGTACTCTAAGAACGAACAATTTGGACGATTGTGTTTACACTCAACGATAGTTAAATTGCGGGGGTTCGTTCCTCCCTCACCGGGGGTTGAGCGTTTCTTGATCGTTTTAGAGACTGAAGTTAGTCTTATACAGTCCGCGGAACTATGCGGCTTCATACCCGTAGGTATCTACGTACGGAATGATTCAGGGCGATCGTGTGCACGTGAGTGAAACGGCAAGGAGACGCGCGGTACTTGTACGTTCGTCTTACTCCAATAAACTCGGCTTGCAAACCCCCACCCACGACCGCAATCACCCAGTCGATGGTGGGTCTGGGAGCACTGGTACACCACAGCGATGTGCGGACCCCCTTCGGCAAACGCCTCTCGGAGTCAACGTCGGAGATGGAGAAAGCCAACTTCGCAGACAGTTTAAGCCCCTCGGATATTCGAAGCCGGTGGTAGGTATCGCGCTTTCGCCGTCATGGAATCGTCGCAGGTTACTTCGCTGCGAATCCAAGTGCAACTACGGCGTGCAAAAGCAAGCAAAGGCTCATCACACGTTTAGAAGAAATCTCTTGATTTCTTATTCAGAAATCGCGCCTAAGATGCATCATTGTTTAGAGATTCCCAGGAATCTCGGCAAGAATCTTCACTGATTTCTCCAAAATTTGATGAAAACATACGATTCAAAAATACGAGATGATGAAAGTTTAAACAAATATTAAGAAAGAAATTCATAAAGAACGTTTAAACGGCTGAAAAACGAAGGCATTTCATTCGGAATGTACATTGGGATGACTTCTGAGATTCCGATCAGAATCCACTTTGCGTCATATCCGACTTTCAGAATTTGACTGATCGCGATTTCAGTAGACCTTCTGTTGAAGTTAGAAGAGAGTTTGGTGAGGATTCGCCTAGTTCTCTACGTAAATTTTAGCGCGTGATCCGTAAAGTCCGCTTCGTTAACGACGCAGCTGACTGAAGTGCACGAATTATTCGCGACGTGGTTGCGAATGGCCTCTTGTGGCTTCCCCACGTTTTTATCGAGAGGAAATGGCCGATAAGAGACACTTCACGGTATATAACAGCCATACCTGGCTTCGTTGATGCCTCACAGCTTCTCGGTGCGACTCAGTTGTAGAAATCGCTTCTCCTCTTCAGCCCCTTCCATTCTGTACCCTCAAAGGGCCTCATGATCGCAACTCTTCCCTGACGTTCCTTTGATCTTTACTGTAATAATGGATCATTAGCAATCTCGACGGTAACAATATACTCGCGTGCAAAAACAAGTGTCCAGATAAGATTCCGCGTGAGATTCTGAGATGAAATCTGCATGAAATTTCGCATGGGAACGCGAGTCGTACTTCTTTCCGAGTTCCGTAGAATCAATGGAAAGATTTCTGATCAAAGATCGATATAGTGCAGAATCCAAACAGGAATCTTGCAAAAAAAAAAAAAAATGATGACCAACTACGGCATCTGTCCAAAATTGCTCGCTGAATATAAATTTGGTCCAGAAAATTGATTTTCAGCGAATTTCTTGGTTTTTCATTTTTGTTCTTCTATTTTTGCAAATTCAATTTCTTGCTTTTGGGATTTTCTGCTGTTAGCGGAAGTCCTACAAAATTCTGCAGATTCTTCGCCGGTTTTTGTAAAAATTCTTGAGCTGAAATTCTCGCCTCGCGTACTTTTACGCGGATACTAACGATGCACAATTATTGATAGTTGCTATTGTTATTAAGTATCCATTCCAAATCCCGTAACATTTCTCGTTACCCAGTTAAATGCTGCGATCGTGCCGAGAATCTTATGAAAGGCTCCGTATCCTTCCAGATGCAACGGATTCCGCAGAGTAGGTCTGGGGAAATAAATAGATTTTCAGCGGCCTGTGTCTCGTAAGGCAGGTCGTCTATCATATTCCACGAGAACTGTTATATTCAGGGGGTTCCGTCAGATTTCCGAGCTTCTGACATATCCCAAAGGATCTATCATATTATGAAAAAATCTGTCATAAGTCATAATCTGCTCGAAAAAATGGAGTTATTCGATCCACGAATATGTGTGAATATAAACAAAGTCCGATATTACACACTTTTTTTCGTAAATTCAACCGAAACAATTTCGATTAAAATTTTTTTTTTTTTAACATAAATCAATTAAAAAAGTCGTTAATTCGTGTTTATAAAAGTTATAGGACACTTTTTCAGTCTTAAGATATCGCGCGCGCATTTAAAAAATAATTATTGTTAACAGTTTCCGCAGTTCGCGAAGTGCACTGTTCGTACTTTTGAGACGCCAAACGTTGAGCACTATACGAAAATTTGACCCTTGACCTTCCGATTGATCGCATATCTTACGAAATTGCAATTCGAAAGATACAATTACATTGCGCATGAAATACGTTTTTTCCGCGTATAAACCTGAATTGTTTTATCTTTTCTTTTTGCCGACAGCAGATTCGATGAAGTGACCAAAGTCAATCGCAATCTCGTCGAGAAAGATTGCATGTTCATCCACATCACGTGATTTGTAACGCCTGGAGAAATCGTCGAATGTATGTAGTATTGCACACTGTTGCGGTCGAGAGGAAGCTCTTTATTCGATACTCTCGTGGGATTCTCTATTTTTGCTGCGCACAGCAGGATACCGAATGACGCTCTTTTTTTCACTAAGACCTCAACAGAGTCGGACTTCGCCCCGTTCCGGGGAAATCCCATTTGGCTCGATTGACAATCACTTCCGGCGCATTGAAACGCGGTAAACAAGAAACAGACGGTAGTGACGGTAGAGGGACATGGACCGAGGGCCAATTTTGAAAGGTGCCGACCACTGCACAGAAAAGACCATAGGATACCGAAATGTCGATGGGCGCAGCTTTTACGAGATTCGGCAACAACCGATCGAACGCTTCTTCATCTTTTCGTTTGCCGAAGACTCATCGTTACACCGGTGAATGAGAATTCAAAATTCGGCAAAAAATTGATTATCATATAAAGGATACGCGCGGTTTATCGGAGTTATAAAGCGAAAAGTAAAGGTCGCGATTCCCATTCCAGCGTGAAGTCCGAGTTGTATTTCGAAAATTTGATATATACTTAGAGTTAAAAATACTTTATTAGCACGTAGTTGGGTATAAAAACGGAGTGGAGATTCTTGAATTGTCCTATTCGCGAGTCGTTTCATCGACGAAATTGCGCAGACGAACGAATTGTTGGGGAGGAGGAACCGGGAACGACGACAAGCATATCGAGATGAAATCGATTCATTGATGAATGGAGAGCTGACGCCACGACGACAAGAAAGTCCTCTCTGATTACAATCGTTCCAGGCAAATTTTCAGAGTACCACGGAACACTTGTAGAAGAGACTATCGATGTTTTTGCATCGTTGTCCGTTCAAAGATTCAGCGCACGTTCAGCGCAGTATAAAAAGACAAATCAAGAGGAATGAAATAGAAGATGCGGAGCGTCACGTCACGGGAAATAAATTTACACCACAAACTCTTGATATCAATTTCCAAGGGAAACAAAAAAACACATTTGGCGACCGTAAATAACATCAATTTTACGAATAAATCCCTTCCTATGTACTAATTCATCTATCCGGGATAAGCAGCAAGAAAATCGACAATTTTCGAAAATCGAAATCGAAAAATTAGAAGCGACGTGAAGTGAAGTGAAGTGGAATACCGTTAACCCTTTATAATAAAAAAAAACTTAACAAAAATGTATTATTATCGTCAATGTAAAACTCTGATTATCATTTGTTTTTTAAAATAATAACTTTTGGTACCTATTCTAAAAATTTCGAAATATGTTTCGTAATTGTTGCGTCCCAAATTTAAACTCTCCTCTGCTCTAAAAATGTTTTGAAAACGTTGAAAATATTCGCAAATTTTTTCAGAATTTTTGGAAACATCCAGAAAGTACTGCTAAACAATCTATTCTTGCCCCCCAATTTGCACCCAGTCGGTAATAAAAACTGTAATACTATTTTTTTTTATGGTACCGAAACTTTAGCGCCAAACGACAATGGGACTCTGTCTATTAGTTCTAAAGTGGGATTTTTCATTCAGCGTGAAACTTTTAGCATCGATGAAAAATTACCATTACAGTATTTGTTACCGACTGTAGATACCGACCATATGCCCTTAACCTTTTGAAATTCGGTATTTCGGAGTTTCCCAAGTCGTTGATTTCGTTAGTATGTTAGATTTCAAAAATGGCAACCCTTAGACACCAAAGCATGTGTGTAGCATGTAATTTGCACCAATGAATGCCCCATAAGCGCTGAAACTCTAAATTTTTCGTTTCATCTCTTTACAAAGTATTCAATCGCGTATTTCTGGTATTGCCGGTGCATCGATTCGAAGCCTTCCGTATTTTAAGAGAATCCGGACTTTGTGGAATGGAAGGGATTCAATTTTGGTGGTCCATTTTGCGGGCCCGCGTCGGCAAAATGTTCCGGTCGGTGGTGCTTCCGTGTAGAGTAGACGCGACGATATTCTGTTTCTCGTAGCATGGTGTATTTATGGGGGCAGACGTAGGGCCAATAGGTCCAGAGGATCTAGAGTAGGACGTAATTCAGCATCAGGCCGGGGCAGCCGGTACCCCACGACACTAGAGAGAGAGATATCCAATAGGAAGCACAGTAGGACAGTGTAGAGCAGCAACAGCAGCACCAGCAGCAGCAACAGCGACGGGACGAGCTCTAACCCCCGTATTTCCGTAATCCTAGCCAACACGTTCATCGGACCCTCCATACATCCTGCAACTATGTACGTCGCACACACGTCCTACTTGCCAGTTACTTTGAGGTTGATCCTGTCCCGCTGTCCATCCAACCGAAATGCCGTCTTAATCGTGCTAATTCCGGTTCCGAGATCCCCGTAGCGATATATAGCTTACACACATACGACTATGTACGGTATACATATATATATATGTGGCTATATATATATATATATATTCATTCTTCGCTGTTTATCAGTAGAGAACATACACTCCTTTTAGTCTTTCGTATCGCAAGAAACACGAAGAAAGAAACCGAGTGAAAATAAGAAAAAGAATTGGGGAGTTGCGGGACTCGTTAGTAGCAGTGGAAGCGCGGTCTGCGAGAAGCAGGGAAAGAGAAAAAGACTCTCCCACGTAGCCTCGTAATTTCCAATTAGATTTTCTTACTTCTTCCACGGTAACGGCAGCACCGCTAGCTGCACCAGCAACAACGAGGGCGGCACCGGTGCAAACCGGGCAATGTTTCCTCGACCAATTTACGCAGACTAATTTATGTACTTCCGAGGAAAAGATTGCACTTCATTCTTCAAGATATTGGCGCTCTAAGGACTCTCTCAAGAAGGTGTTGTTACACGAAAGAGTGTTTTAGTCTTCACGGCTGAAGGACAGGTTTTATAAGAAGTTTATAATTTCATTCGTTCGCTGAGGCTATTCTCGACAGTAGGCTATTGTTTTTTAATGTTGAATTAAAGTGACGCTAAATCAGAACTGCGAAAAGTGCTTGAAGTATCGAGTACCTAAGTAGCAAGAAGTTGAAGTATCAAATGCTTTACTATTTTTTGTTCGTTGTTCATTAATTGAAAGTAACCTTTGGAATAAATTAAAATTGTTACGAAGTATTTATTTTGCGATTGGTTGGAGTCTATTAAATTGTTTCTTCGTAATTACCGCTGCGGAGTACTATAATAGTACACATCGATGGTTCGGAATTTTTTTTTTTTTTTTCAAATTTTAAAGGTTAACATTTTTTTTTAACTAAAAATACATGTGATTAGAATTTGCGAAAAAAAAAATTGTAAAAATGTTAACTAAATTTAAAAATGAATGAAAAATTTGACTCGGGTTTCGACCGCCGCTTACATGTTTATACCTCCTTAACGATATAAAAGACTGTGCGCATGCGCAACCGGTACGACTTTATAGAATTAAGATGTCGATATGTACACCACTGAGGCGTTATTAGTTTTCCAGACGAATATCTTGAGATATAAAGGGAGTTCATGCTTTTGCGGAAAAATTTAATAAGCATAAAAGTTTTATTTGGAACAATTCAAACTCTATTATGATTACATTAGCCGAACTACAGTTTCGCGTTATTAATTAAAATTGGTTGCGAACAGTCGGGCGAGGCGGAGAAATTAATTTCGGAACCCACGAATTAATTTCCTGCCTGCTATTATTCGCAATATTCCACATTCATTTTACTTCGAGATCAATTTTCCCGAAGTGGACATTCGGAATTTTCTTAATACCGTAACTATTAAAAACAGCACAGCTACTTTGGTCGAATATATTATCGGGAAGGACGGCAAAGACGCGAAGATGGACGAGGCAAATTTTTTTAAGGATATACCTGTTATTGCCTCGCAGCTTCCGTACCATGACGATTTGCGTCGGATAAGTGCACCGCCAAGAGTAAGTCGAGCGGGGCGAACCTTTATTGAACCCCTTATCCGTCCACGATGAAGGAACTTTGAACAAGTTTGACCCGTTTTCGAGCCGTAAAACTTTTTACATCGAGACTATTATCGTGGAATAAAAAAGAAAGAAACACGAACGAGAATGAAGAGAACGATACGTGTCATAACGTTACGATTTTTCTTCCCTTAACTTCGTATAACGCACCGCGGGATATGAGATTGTGCTTTATGTTCAATAGTTCACACTGGGAACGACGTTACGCGCAAAATGACGAACAAATTGCGTTTCCCGATCTCTTTTCTTGAACGCAATGCATACTTATCATCGTGAAAATTGATATTATCGACGGAGTCTGAGAAAGACGAGAATTTTTATCATTTCGAGTAAAAAGCTCCAGTCTTGCAGATTTTTTAGCGTGTATCGGATTTTTCTTCGTACTATGATTTATAAGTAAAAATGTATTCGAAGTCATGTCATCTTTTGCACATACTGAATTTTTCTTTTGCTTCGAACTTTTTCTTCCCTCTTTCCCCCGTTTCTTCCTTTCGCGGTTATTTTAATCCCAAGCAAATATTTCCACGACGAGAACACACACAAGGCACGACTCCTGTGCGCCTTGACATCAGATATATTAAATCAAAGCACAGCGGCAGAGATAGCCGAGGGTGCAGATAAATTTTCGTGCTTTGCCGCTACGCATGCAGGAAAAGGCACGCTTTGCTCTCGGGATCTGATGTACACTAACTCTCGGCAGACGTATACGAGGAATATCGCAGTGATAGCATCAACTCTGCAGAAGGCGAGTCCACTTGCTATGCGGATGCGACTCGCGGGCCGCGCGATGTTGTTTGCATAATTATTGGTACCCTTTCCATGAATACTTTTGACAAGCGATTTCAAAAGTCTTGGCGAATGCTCCGTATTCGAATTAGTTGAGCCCTTAAGGTGTTGCGTACACGTAAAATTCCAAAAAATCGTTTTTTATTGCATAGACTCGAAACCTAACCAAACTTAAATTACAACAATAATTTTGTAATAATTCCAAAAATTGTACGTTTTACGACGTTTTTTTGTAAAGTATTAAATCAATAGGCAATCTTTTGCCTTTTTTCGAAATTATAGTTTATGAATCGAAAACCAGATTTTTAAAAAAATTTTATTAATTTTTTGATAAGAAATTATTGAAGTCGTCCTTTTTTTTGTCGAAAATCGCACATTTTTTTTTTCGCTTCTTGTAATTTTTGTAATTTACGAAAGGATCCCACATTCTCCGACACTTTGGGAGAGACGATGATGGGTTCGCCGGGTACACTATCGGTACGTTATCCCCGGCTAATGCGCGTCCAATTTTCTTAAAATGCAAATTTAATTAGAAATTTAATTTTCCGAAATATCATATTTACAATCGAGTCGCAAGAAATCGATAGCCGCTGTAAATAAAAGTTACTACCATCAATACTCGAAATACTCGCAAAAACCCGTAAAATCTGCATGATGCGTGCATAAAAATGCATCACCCCGTTTTGGCAAACCTTTTCCGAGTTATTGGGTTTACGTCGAACGAACCGCACATAACGCAGTACCATAAAATCTAAATCCTCTAACCCGAGTGTCGCATGGCGCGTATGTATGTTGTGGATGAATCCGTAACGCATACAAATGCGTTCAATTTTACGATCGCCTAGAATACGGTGTGTACTTTGTTTTATCACAGAATTTCTCTAAAAATCGGTCATAAGTTCGGGATATTTCGGAATTTCGAATTTCTTCAGATGTGTTTTAAGAGAGTGAACAATACCGCGGAAATCGCGTTCTTCGGAAAGTACCGAAAAAAGCTTCACACGTGTTCGCGATCACAATGTGATGGAAAATTGGGGTTAAATCCGACGAGATAACAAACGCTTTCATCTTCGGGTAGTAAAAAATTATTTCGAATGAAAAAAAAAAACGTAACCTACAAATTTTTTTTTTTTCATTTTTCAATTAATTTCCCTAATTAATTGGTTAATCAATAACATTATATAGAGAAAAGGAAAAAAGTACATCAAAAACGATTATCCGTCATGTAAATTCGGCATTAGATCTTTCACCTTCTGCATAACGTACCCGCATAATTAAACTTTTCACACACACGTTTTTCATTGAGGGTTCATTAAAGAGTCGCGTGCGGAGAATGGAAATGAAAATAAAATGGCTGCAACGCAATTTACATTGCAGCGAGTAGCGGAGACTTGGGTAAGCTTAGGGTCTTTCACCCCCTCCCCGTCGCTGGGCAAACTAATTCCGTCAGCTCATATGTGGGTCGCGTTGCGCTAATCCTTAAAACCGAAATAACTCAAAGTTAATCAAATGCAATGCAAACGAAGATCCTGCAGGGCTGAAGAGGGACCCCCGCTAAAACAGTAAACGCTTAAGCGCACCGACGTCGGAACACGTCTGTGGCCGTGCGATACAACCCCTTACCCTCTCCCCGCTTATACCTTCCAACTGTATAAAGCGGAATGTAGATATAATTTTAGGTTTAATATTATAGTACATAATGTGTATATACGTGTCTGTGGAAGCACTCTCGGTGCACCGCGAAGACGACAGTAGCAGCAGCGGAGCCAGCAGCAGTAGCAGACATTGCCTCGAATTAAGTTTTGCCGGAGCCAGGCGCGCGGCGGCGCCCACCACCAGCACAATGCCAGCAACCGACGAGTCCCTGTGGCACTGCTGGTACATTCATTGGTACACGCATATCCCGTGGTAACAATGGCAACTCGCGGGAAAACTTAACTCGGCACTTTTACGAGTCCGACGGAAAATAATTAAAACGCCGCGTGGCCCACGGCGTGCCGCGCTGCTTTCCTCTCGTAAAAGCCAACACGCTTACACACGCACTACACCCCCGCGCCACGCGCGCGCGTCTACTATGGCTATGCTCCCAGCTGGTAAGCCACCTATCCTTTGGTTCAAGCGGAGCGAAGCGAGAATTTTATTGCCCCGTTCAATCTCCCTTTACCGGGCGAGAAAATTCTTGTCGCGACGATTTTCCTTGTATGTGTTTTTCCTTTCCTCGCGACTTTTCTCTCGTTCTTTTTTTTTTTTTTTTTTCTTTATTTTTTTTTCCTTTTTTTTTCTCTCTTTCACTTTCGCTGTCCGCACGGAGAACTGTTTCTATAGAACCTCTGACGACATCCCTCAGGGCGTACGCGGACGCCGCAATATCGTCCCTGTCTCCGTATACGACTCTGGATACACGGTTAAAGATACCCCCTCAGTGTCTTGGTGATATTAACGGGGTTGATACGGACCAGTCACGTTCAATCTTTTGCGATATTTGACGAGAATCGACCGGTCGGGCAAAAGCTTTTTCACGATAGGCAATTCTCAAAAATCGTTCAACTGCATTGCGGCAATTTCTTAGTTGTTGAATTAAATTCGTGTAGCATCGACGAAAAAAATTTCGAAAAAAAAAAACATTCGAAAACAAAAAAAAAAACATTTTTGAATCTATAAAAAATACGAATTTCCGAACAAAAGAAAACAAAAATTAAAATTTCACAAACGGAAAAAAATATTTAAAAAATGGGCCTAAAATTATTTTTTTCGCCGGATTTGCAAATTTTTTAACGCCAAATTCAAAATTATGATAATTATCGTATTGTTCACAGGTATTTTTTCCAAAATATAAAAATGCGTATTAATAAACTATGTATATTTCAGAAAAATAGAAAACAATAATAATAATGAATATTGATATTTTCAACATATTACGAATATTCTGAAATTAAATATAACATTTTCAACGGCAACACGCATAAACCAGATATTTTCTCGGAATATGATTTTTCGACGTTTTTGGTCATCCTGGACGTATTTTCAATGAAATGTAAAAAAAAAAAATCTCCGGAACAAAGCTTCCTCCACGAGGAAATAACATCGACAAGGTTCAGTCGAAAGGTTAATCTCCTTCCCGATTATCTACCGTAATAATGAACAACGTTCATATTCGCTATCTGCGCTAATTTTTATTCTCTTTTCGAAAAGACACTCAAAACGTATTTGCAGGTATTCATAATATACAAAAGATAACGATACGGCAGCTTCGTTGAAGTTTTTTTTTTTTTTTTTTTTTTTTTTTTTTCATTTGATGTTTTCAACAACGGGCAGTAGAATAATCGTATCATACACAGCGGAGCCGTATAACGAATGCGGAATATAAATCTCGTTCCGGCGAGCGTATACCGCTCATATCGCCACCCCGCCTCCTTTTCTATCCATTTTATTACAAAGAGACCAGCGGCGTGGCATACACACTTCTGTACTTTGAGCGAAAAACAATTGGCCTTGCAAAACAGGGAACGATCGCAAAGAAATATTTCAATTGCCACCACGGCCAAGAGCCTCACTCACGGTTTTATACTTCAGTAACACTCTCATAAAGTCATTCACGAGAATCGATTGCATTCTCTACATTTTAAACAGAAATCGAAATTCTTAAAAAACAAAATAACAGAATCGCTAACGGACGTAACGTGAATAAAAATGAAAAATATAAATATTATTTATAAATATCAGTAATGCATATTTTTGATAATAATGATTAAATAACAATCATTATTATTATTAAATATTATGTGCATTTAATAAAAAATATAAATAAAATAATGATATGATTTCAGCTGCAATGCAGTCGTTCCAATTGGAAAAAGAGTACGAAAGTTTTATTCTGTCTTCCAATTACGAAAAACATTTTATTTAATAATGCGAATTTCCGTATAAAATACAAAAACAAGAGAGACGTATATAGCTGATAAATGTGGGCATTGCGGTTGTGTTTAATTTTGAAAATTTCAAATGAGCTGATAACATGTGGCAATTATTTACACGTATAGATAAAACGCCCACCAGGAGATCCACAAAAATTCATCCATTCATAGGTTACGATGGCATTCTTCCGCGGAGAAAACACGTTACAGAAAGTCGAGAAGCCGAAGCGCATAGGAAAGCTTCCGGCTTTTGGCATTCACTGTGGCGTTCTTCACTCCGCAATCTTTCTTCCACCGCTATTCTCCGACGACTAGAAGTCCCGGCATGCCAGTCACTCCCTCACTCCTACGGTGAATGGAGAATCTAGCAAGCTCGACGCATCCGGCAGATATCCTCCTGCGGTTAGGTGACAACAACATTCCGTTTGCAAGCCTGTCCTGTGACCTTCTTCGTCAGCTTTCTTTGGTATAACACGTACGTCGAGTTTTCGGCTCAAAGGCCAGACATTCGCAAGATTCAGCTGCGAACAATCGCGCTGCTCAAGTTTTTAGCTCCATTGCGTACCATTCTCATGACTATACTTTATAAATAATCATAACATTAATCTTAGTCTCTCAAATTTTGAATCTATTGGTAACAAATGGCAAAACTTCCCACTGACCATGTCAGAATGACCTACCAGCAGATTCCAATTAATGACGAATAGGTAAAACTGCCGCTTCAATATTTCCACAAAATGACCACTGTGCGCCAATTAGCAACGAATGGGACTACGTATCACTTGAAATTTTCCAATTATTTATCAGCGGAATCCCATTAATGATCAATGGTAATACCTACCACTTCAAGCATAGAGATGCTTGAAATGGTCACTTCAATTTTATCCGTCAATTTTTATTGTGGTTTCGTGGATTGCTTTTGAAGCCCATTCATCATCATCAAACGCCACATGAAACCGCAACTTTGCCGATCAGAGGTTTTCAAAGATCATCTCATAGTGGTTTTTCATGGGTCCCGTATTGATTTCTTCTAATGTAGTATTTCGGTAGTCCTTTATGAGTTCGTAGACAATGTTGAATACGGATTCCCATATATCGGCCTCTTGAGATGTTATGACGAAATGGGCTCTTCACTAAACATGCCATAATAATTCTGAAATGGTTTCTTGCACGCATTCCTACATAGTGTCGCGAGTTATTTAACAGCGTTATGATCGATCCCATGAAACGTAACACTCTCGGGTATTTAGCGTGGAGGATGGGATTGAATGTCCACCGTTTGCTCGTGCAGTTTGTACTGCGCGATGTGTTTGCCTAAGTCGAAATCGTTCATAAGGTATTACAGACAATGCAAAGAGACGGCGAGACAATACAGACATATCTGCATATATCTCTCTTCAATCAAACGTAAATCCTACAGAATCGGTTACGCTGGACGAGGTGTATTGAAGCCAGTGGATCATTTCTCATTATACCTACTGAGCCCACGAACTTGCGTTGCAAGCACGTACAGTTTTCCACGCGTGTAAACATATTACGGAGACTGGTTGAGGCAAGAACGTGAAATGATATCAAAGCAAGCCGGTCGAGAATTCATTTGTAAATGTGATGAAATTCCATGTACGGAAAATATGAATTATGAAAATGTCCCATTGTCATACATTAACGTCAATATATGTGCAAAATGCGCACAGATATTGATCAAATTCAAATTTTCCTCCATAATACGGGTTTATGTCCATATAATAATAGTGGTTTCGACATTCCTACCTTTAAATTGCAATTCATATCATTCCAACGATCTTTCAAATTTTTAAAAAATAATAAAAATTGTCTTACATATAATTCATAAGCGGATCAACAGCGGATCAATATTTTTTGAAGCTTGATTTTTCTAAGCCTCTCCCTAAAAACCCCGGAGACAAATCTAACAACTCTACAACCCCTGAAGAATCCTCTAACTCCTGGTTACCCTGAGTCCGTCTATGGGCGCTCCTAGGGTCCTGATTACTCCAAGTCCCCATCATGGGGTTTCCCATGCTCTCATTATTCTAAGTTTCAGTAGAGGGATTCCCCGGACTAAGTCTCGCAGCGCCCCCTAAGGCAGCATAAATCGAGCAAACTGAAGTGGGCAAAGGGCAAGAAGTCAAGTAGCCTGAAGTTGACCATGGAATAGCATTTTCGATATCCGAAGCGAATAAAGTCACTAGAAATACTTCCTAAAAAATATACTCGCGGTGGAGTGAAGAACTCTGCTATTATTATACATGTAAAGTAATATATAAGCCCTATGTAAACTAAGGCAACCATCGCACACTTCCTTCTATTCAAATTATCTATGCGATTGGAGTTACCAACCTAACTTAATCCCGGTTCGATCGAACCTCAGACTGGCTGGTGGCCTATCGATTCAACTCCTTAAGTAAGCCCATCTCCCGGAATTAGACAGTTGGTTTACTCTTGAGCCAATACCCGGATTGACATCCTCTTCTCTCGTGACTTCCGTGAGCTCCTTTGCTTTTTTTACTCATTACAAATCAGTGCATCCGCCAATCGTTACATATTGCGGAACTATCTTTTCTAATAAAGTTATTTTTCAATATATCGTAATCATTGAAGAAGTATTCAAATTGAAAAGTTACTGATAATTAAAATTATATTTTAAAGATTAAAGATATTTTGTTTTATTTTTATATTTCATACTGGCGAAATAACACTATAAATAATGTCAAAAAAATGAAACTTTTTTTTTTTTCAATCAGGATAACAATTTGTTATCATAATTATTAGAATAGCGGTGACACGAAATTGTTAATTAAATTATTTCGAGATTCGAAAAACACTAAAAGTTAGGTATATTTCGAGATAATACGATAATTTCACATCAATAAAATTTTTTTATTTTCTGAAAATATAATAAAAATATATATACTTTTTTTTCACAAAATTTATTATTACGACCGGAACGACTGTCCATTGGAATATCGAATCGCCCATTGCTTTCTCAAAGTTCATAGTTCTTCATAAAGTTACCACTACAGAATTTGCAAAATTGATCAACGAAACGGTATAGACAACATTGGGAAAAATGAAAAACTGTAAGATGCGAAGCAGGAATGTACCAATTTAGTTTGTATACATATATCGATGCAGATATATCGTATTATCGGCCGACCCGCATTACCTTCATTTCCCATATACTTCTACCTACATTTCCGTGTACTCCAGGCAGCGGTAATGCTCAGCAATGCGAACAAAGTCAATATTACGAAACGTACAAGTGCGCGTAGAGCCAATCCTTGTGTCGGTTGACTGAATAACGGCGATCCACCTGTCACAGTCAGGCTACTTTACCCAGAAGTAGTAGCTATCGAACTATAAGCACGTACACGTACGTTTACGTGGTACACCAGGGGTCCCCTACAGTTCTGTAGAAATATACAAAGAGAGAGGGAGAAAGAGAGAGAGAGGGAGAGACTCGGGACTCCGGAGCACATCTACGTGCAGTTGAGCGAAAATATTGTTTCCTTCGCTTCCATAAAATTTATCAAACAACCCCCGCACCCTTACCCGGTCCCGTTCTCGGAAACAGCGGAGCGTCTGGTTGTGAGGTTGCAAACGCGAACGCGCGCGCGCACACTCTGGTAAACCAGCGTACCTCCGGAACGAGAGACGAAGAGGAGGAGAATGAGGAAAAAAATAAATAAATAAAAGCACAACGAAAACGTTGCTGCAACACAGGAACACGTAACACACTTCCTGCAATACCCGCAAGTAACCCGCGAACGATAACGCCTCGCTTAATCCAATTTCTCTCTTTCTCTATCCTCTTCTAGCATCCCGCCCCCCCCCCCTCCCCGCCCATTCCTTCGTTCCTTCATGCTGAAAGTATCGGAAATTTTGCTATTAAAATACGATCTCGTTATACGAAGTAAGAGGAGTAAAGAGTTGAGTAATAGGCGATGCGTTCAACACACTCCATTCGTATAAAATTCTTTTTATACGCGATTAACAGTGACGCGCTAACTTCGAACACTCATTTGGTAGGTTTGTCGTTCCTAATAACACATCGAACGATTTTGATTGACTGACTGAGAAAACTTGATGCCTCATACCGATAACTTTGTTTTGGTGAAAAAATATTTTTTTCTCGAGATATTTATGAAAACGTATTCAAAATACTTCGAAAGATAAAGAATCGTATTTATAAAAAAAAAATTATTTTCGTCCGAATGTCAACATTTTTTTATTAAGTAACTCATTAAAATTATTGTACACTTTCGTGAAATCTTAACTGTCGCACTAACGATACTTTTTCAAAAAATATTTTCTGCCGCCACATCGACATTGAAATTTTTGAAAAGTTTTTGAAAAGTTCTAATGTTTCCATTGGTTCGAGATTAGCAACCCCACAGATCGATCGGCAAATGATGATCAGTAGCAAAAGAGGGTTATTAAAGATTAAGGATTGAAGGATCAACCGACTGAGCCCTTCCGGCCGAAGCAATGGTTTAAGTCAATCGTCGAACATCCAGATTTCCTGACAGAAACACTTTTAATTTGTGCATTAAGCCGTCCATTGAATGCGGAGGGTTGAACACCCTACTGTTCTCTTCATCGCGAGAGAAGGGGGGATCGAGAACCATCGCGAGAAAGAATGGTATTTACTCGGGGTATACGCTTCCATCATTGAATAATCTCTCTCTCCCTCTATTGGCGCTCCTTTAAAAAGCCTCCCAGCAGTAGCAGAGGCGGCAGCGGCTCCCACAGCAGCTACTGGCATCCATTAACGGTGGTAAATGTTGTGGAAATTCAGTTATAAAAGTGAAGCAGGCGGCTCAGCGGGCATACCTTAGCGTAGGAAAGAGTGAGAAATAGCGTATACCCAACAAAGCCGGCATTTATCTTCGTGTGTAGTGCAAGTCCACCACGACAGAGGCTCGATGCGCCCAATACCTTTCTCGCCTCCCTGCCACTCTCCCCCTCCGCCCTCCCACCTCCTTCCATCTCCATCCACTTCGGCCTCTCATCCACCAACGTTCGCTCTTTTTCTATCAACGAGGCCCGGGCTGTTAGCGCATCGGGTAATAAATAATGCAAAATATCTGTGTACGAATGACCGGAAACGAATCGATCTTTCATGAATGCCGCCTACTACGCGCATACCCAATGGTCCTGCATGCATTTCGGTCGTACGAGAATTTGCCCACAGCCCCAAAATCCACCCGGTTTACCCGAATTACGTGAAATATGACGAATTTATTTATTGCCAATAGACGAAGTCAGGCCGTCATCCCCCCCCCCCCCCCTTCGCGTGTCCTCCCACCCTCCCAACCGTACCCTCATCGCACCCAACCCGATCCCCTGGAAAACGTTGTTTGTGGTCGTAGTTCCAGCTTGACGAATCATTCGCTCCGGTGAATGACTGATCGAATCGATACTCGGACCGATATTCGGGGGAAAATAATATTTCCACTGTTCTGTACATGTACCGAAAATATATTTATGTTTTTGTACGAGTTATCTATAGAAATTCGCGGCTATCTGTGACCCAGAGGTAAAATGCAGAATTTTACTGGCCGCTGCACTCAATTTCATCCCCTCCTTCCTCTCTTTTGGTATCTATCCCCAGAGTTTCACCGACCGTTGCTCACTTTGTCCAATCCGAGCCAAATAAAATTTGCGTGTGTTCTGTACACTATTCGCTGGTTTGGTTTTGAACGCGGTCATTAAGAATTCAAGGATCACGAGAGGCGCGTTGAGAGACTAAAATTAGGGGTAACATTTGGATTGTTGTTAGGGAGGGAAAGACAGTATGGGATACAAGAACAAGAGCAACGGTAGCGGACCGATGCCAAATACTAAAATGGTTATTTGTACGGCAAGTGCGCAAAACCAAGCAATTTTGCACGAGGGTGAAAAGACTCACTTTCGGCTCGTGCGCAGTTCACACGCGCATCCTATACACACGATTTTCGTGCTGACTGCGTGAAAAGTTCGACTTTGACTACCCTAACCTCACTAACGTGTGCGCAGAAAGACATTTTCCGCGCCCCACGCAGTGCGCGGCACGCGCCGGTATGGAAAGTGAGATTTTCCACACGGTTCGAGATTCGCGTGCGGAAAACTCACTTTTTACACCTTGTGAAGTAAAATCGTATACGATACTCGGCGAAAAAACGATTTGTCAGCATGTGTGACTTCGCATGCCTTCGGCTCGCGAGGAAAAGAAAACTTACCCTCGTGAGAAACAGTTTTTCCTCCCTCGTGACGTAATATACCATTTCCCCCCTTAATATTTGTCTGCCCATAAGGGAAGATTTATTTTGTAAAAAAAAACACCCTATGAGTCGTCATATTCGGAATGTTCAGAAACATTTAACAGTCACATTTAAAGGAAATGTCGTACGTGTGTTGTCACGTGGGAATTTAGCAAATAAATCGAGTGACCATCGAGGTTGTTTGATATTGAATTTCGAGTAAATCGGTAGAGGGTTCCAAAAGTTACGAATATTCCGGTTTTTTATATTTTTGCACAAAACCACTCGTATTCGTGGTCGATCGCGTAAATTCCGAGCAATCGAGATGTAACTTTGTACACACGTCGAGTGGCTACGGAGGTTTATAGCTAATGAATTTTGTCGGTTAAATTTTTTTTTTATTCTCTCCGCCACATTTTTCAAGTTATTGGACTGAAATACTGTGTATTGTGTACGTGGAGCGCGAACCATCAAGAATATGTGGAATACTCGGCAGACGTCGAAATTTTATAAAATTTCCCATGTTTCGAAAACGAATTAAATTATCATCAATTCTGATGATCATTGGGAATCCATCTGTCGAGTTAAATTCCGATAACTTGAATTCTAAATGATCTTAAAGGCGTTTTATCACGAAAATCAGCGCTCGTTGTCACTTAGCAAAAACTCATTCCAATACATCGAAACTCCTCAATTCCCAAAAACATAACCTCGAAAATAAAATATTGTTACATAGCTTTCTCATTGAATTTCCTTTGTTCAAAAAGCTTCTTCTCCGAGAAAAGGAATGAAATTACAGTGTATACTTTCTCATAAAAGAAGGGGTTGCGAGAACAAAAAAACAATGAGAAAGCTATGCAAAGATTTTCAGCTTTCGGAGTTCTTCAAATTCGACTTGGATGGTAATTAAACTCCGTTATAAGTTGTTCTGTTACAAGAATCAGTTCGGCGGCGTGTTAACCGCAAAGACTGAATTAGGGTGCGCGTCTTGTCCACGCGAACCCCCATGAAAATTACCCTCGCAAACTTTAGCGCTACCATAAAGAAATACAGAATTTTTCCGAGACTTTTCTAAAATAGTTAACCGACATTTCGCTGGAATTGACTAAGAGAGATTCGAAGCTTATGATAAGCGCATTAGTAGATTGTCCGAGCTGTTAGCTTCCGAGGCAATAATAGGGTCCGTCGCGCATCGGCGTATCGAACAAGGTGAACGCATTGGATCCGCGGTTCAGTGAGTAAACTATGCCAGTAGCAACTATCGCGATTAAATAATGGACCATTGGTCCGCTGCTCTCGAATACATTCACACGGATACGAGAGAGGCGCTGGCGTCGGTATTAGGTGTATAACCGTGAGAAGAACACTATAAGCTGGCGAATCGCTTCTCACTGCTTTTCTGTAAAACCACGGGGGTTACTCCTTATCAGACCTCCCGTTTCCTCACTCCTCCCCCACCCCCTTCCCACCCTCTACCCCTTGCCTCTTCGATGCATAAAGCATAAAGTTCCTATCTCATGCATACATTCATACGGCCACGGGAAAGTCATGACTTATGGTGTTCAGCGAGTGGGTATCGAATACTCTTGCAAAACTGGTACCACTATATACTGTAGTATACCTCACCTACGCTCGCTATACTTCTGGTACTATACTTCTACCACACGAACCCGACGAAGGGTGACTGAGGCACGTATGACGCTCTGAAGCTCTATTTCGATATATATGAGGCACCGTCGGTGCTACTGGCGCTGCTCTGGCCGTTCAGACCGATAGAAAGGCACTCACCCCCATCGTACACCCCTCCCGTTCCACAACCGGAAAATTCCATTTTCTACTGCTCGGGAATTCATTGCTGCCTAGCCGTTCATTGAAATATATCGCCGTTGTCGGTGACCTCACATAAGTTACTCGTCGATTTAGCTCTCTCGGGTCTGAATTCGAAAGTTATAACTTCATACGTACGCGTATGCTTTTCAACCCCCCGTGAGAACTCGGAATGATTTCACACGCTATTATAACTTCGATTTCGTCGCATAATGCGATTTTTACTACGGACAATGTATCGCGGAGTGTTAGTAACGTTATTCACGATATAATAATTGACAGGAAATCGCCAATGGAAATGCACCCTGAGACTGCAGTCAGATATTTTTATTAAGCATTGAAAACTATTCAAAAATCACTATGGAATATTGAAAATTTAGCGTATAAAGAAAAAAAAAAAAAAAGCCCGAAAAAAATTTCAATAAATTTACGATACCGCGTGAAAAAAGCTGATTGCTCTTCCATGTCAACTTGTGTTGCTTTCTTAAGGCTCTGACCTATGTTAAGGCTCTTTTCATTGACATCACCTCATTCCTCCAAGAGACACCCCCTCCGCCCCCACCCCCTGCCGCCTCATCCTCTGCAAAAAAGAATGCACTCCCCAAATAACGATTTAGGCAGTCAGTTTGCTGTGTGGTCCAATTTCAATGGCTAATGGGCAATAAAAAAAAAAAATTCGAAAATTTTTTTCTTACGGCAACTTTTTTTACTTAAATTTTTTTCTGTTCATCCAGAATCTCCCTAAACATTCTGAAAAAAAACTGCATAGATCTCGTCAAAATTTTGACCAATTTGGACGAAGTTTCAATTTTTCGCCATGGAACGACTTTTTGATTTTTAAATGAGTTCTAATCCATTACCCGCTCAATAGGAAGCTCTGTCGTAAAATAGTGGGGTTCCGCTATAATGTTCGCGAAGCTACAGTATAGCCGAAGATGTACGGAAGCTTTTACGTAGAATTGTGCGAACAGAAGTCTAAAAATGAAATGAACTTATCAACGAGAAAGGATGGAACAGAGCATCCACCTTTCACCGGAAACAATGGTATATTGAATGAGGAATCGCTGGCCGATTATTTGTCTCTTCGTGTTCCACTTTCGCTTTGACAGCCTTCCAACCAAATGCGCCTTTACAATTAAAGTAGCGGAGGGAGACATCACGAGTCACGGGTACAAGCGCAGCATCCTTGAAACCTAAAATTCTGAGATATAGACGTCACCTCCGCTCATGGCAAGCCTGCAGGGTGTATGGAGGGTCGTTGATGCTTAATTACGTTTAGCTCTCGGCCGTCTCTCGAGGCGGGACCAGCACCCATCGGTTAAGGTGCTTTCGCGGCACTCGTCCCGTTCGTTGCTGGTCGCAAAGGAAAGGGAGGAAGTGCTTCGCGTCCTCGTTGAAATAACGAGCCCAAGACTTGACGACGCTCTTACCCTCTCCAATCGCTTCTCAACAGACAAATGGAATTAAATTATACTGTAGTCAACTTGGTCTATATGTACCAAACGTTCGATTTGGCGGCGTTTCACTAAAGGCGAAAGATTCGCCAGAAGTACAGTCGAAACTTTCGAATTCTGAAACTACTCTCCACGTAATTTCCCTCTATTTCTTCTTGAAACAATCAATATACCGTCAGTTGTCGTCAACAGTTCTTCAACGGCCTCCGGAAGAATTTGTAATGATGAAATTTGATTTTACGCGAAAGCGTGAAGAGCCAAAGTTCTCCATTCATCTCTCGAATACCGGAAAATACCAAACTACATGTTTGTTGCTTGCTTTTTCACAGATTCTGAAGAGGCTTAGCACTGGACGAGTTTACTGAGTACCATCCGACGGTTGTTCCGAAAACTGCTTCAGTCTCATGGCAGCGCGTACTACTATCGCTGGGATTCTCGCCGCGGTACTACAAATTTGCTCATGTAAGTTAAAGCCGCATTGCAAACAATTGTTCTTTTCGCTATTTTTAAATGCTAAACGCTGAATGTTGATTTGTTGATGTTGATCCTGTTGATCCCATATCCGTTTGTCTCCCATTGGTAATTTGCCATTTGTCTCCTATTGGTAATTTGCCATTTTTCTCGCATTGGTAATTTGCCATTTGTCTCCTATTGGTAATTTGCCATTTTTCTCGCATTGGTAATTTGCCATTTGTCTCCTATTGGTAATTTGCCATTTTTCTCCCATTGGTAATTTGCCATTTGTTTCTCATTGGTAATTTGCCATTTTGTCTCCTATTGGTAATTTGCCATTTGTCTCCAATTAGTTACTTTTTATTTGCCTTCGATTTTGGTAAAATCGAATGTCTTCGAAAATTCGTTGTTGACGAACGTTGTCCGTTTTTGGCCAATGGACATTTGGGCTAATCATCCCTTAATTACCATTTTTTGTTTCTGTCGAATTCCGATCGGATATAAAAGATTTAATTGATTTCCTGCAATTTTTGTAGAGATTTTCAAGTACGCGGTATACCATTCTTTGTTCGCAAACTTCTCGGTGTAATATGATCGGTATCGTTGATAGTGTACACACGCGTACGCGTGCCTTATTCATTTATTGGAGTCTCGAACGAAAAAAAAAAAGTAGGGTTATGTCATATAGTAGGAGATATATTATGGTTATCCTATGACCATAGTCAGGATGAAACACTGAGCTGTCTACCCACAGTTTTCCAGCTATCCGGAAAATTCCACCCCTCCCCTCCCCCACCTCCCCTTTTTTCTTCTTTCAACCACCCCAATCAACTTATCGGCTGTGAGCGGAAAATCGTACGGAGACGGCTCCCTCCGTAAGCCGATCGCTGGCGGATGTCGCAAATTGAAAATCCGTGTCCCTCCGTCGTTCGCTGCTGTGGCCTTCCTGCTCCCGATGGCTGAGCTGGTAGCTCGGCGCTCTTGGTTCCCTCTCGTCTCACGAGGCAGAGCCGAGACGTTCGCGGGCCCGCACGATCGCACGGCTGTGGAACTTCCGAGGCGGGACTTTCATGAGATTTCCACCGCTGCTCAGCGTGGAATTTCATGTCACCCTCGATATACTCTGAGGGTGGGTTTTGGGGGTGAAGCTGGTTCAGTGGTCGTGCAGAGTGCTTACTGGCCACCTTAGCGAGAGTTGCGGATATGTAACAAGGCGAGAGGTACAGTCATTGGCCACCAAACGGTTGGAGAGTTCAGACTAATAATAATAGCAACCGCGCTGATTTTTGAAAATTGAGGGGTGATGACAAGACGATTCTTAATACATCTTGTCGCCGATATCAAAATAACACAAAGCTCTTTAGTCTCGTCTTTTTATTTCCGTATCACCACACTTTGGAAAATGATTTGAACGATAAGGGTGAAACAGCCCCTTTCGCCAATAATTTTAGACTCGATAGACTTTAAAATGGCGGCAACTAAATTTTTTTGAGAAAATGGCAAGAATAATGGTTGCTAACCGATTACCGCGATTTGATTGGTATTTTATCGGAATTCGCGAGACAAAAATAATACAGTTCCGGGGCAAAATGGATCACTTTCTTCAAGTAGAAAAAACGTATTATGGAGGCTTTTCGACCAATTGACTAAAAACTTCGTGCACAACGCGAACTAATGCCATTATGTGTGGCATTGCGTTTGACGAAAGAGGATACGGCGGTTCGCGTTCCACGAAAGTTTTATTTTTTGAACGATGATCGACATCTTTAACATTTAACTTTTCGTTAACCCTTTTCGCTCCGTAGTAACGGTATTTTTAATTGGTCCATATTGCCCCTGCCTCCGCCTATAAAACAGATTTTTGTCTCTACAAAAATAGTCCGAGAAAAACGAACCTAAAGTACTCCAATAACTCTCCGAGTTTAAGTTTACTCCTCCCGCTAAATGCAGCCGAATTTCGGTGTAAACGGATTTGATGCCAAACTATAATCTTCCACTGCCAATCACTGAGTTCGCTTAGTCAGAGAAAGACGGTAAAAAGTGGGAAAGCCGTGTCATGGGGCGAGCGAAAGCGCGCTTGTGGCGCGAAGAGTGTGTGTAGGAAACGCGAAAAAAAAAAAAAAAAAAAAAAAAACGAAGCAAAAACCGAAAGTCTATCCTACACTTTCTTTCCTTCCTTCCTTCTTCGCGCGAAAGGCACGCGGCTTTCGCCACGCGAGAAGAAACGTATCGTTCGTCGGGCGTGAAATTATGTGACGTGAAATTATTTACGTGCCATTCGACATCGTCGCACGCTTTTCAAGCTACACGAAGGAAGCGGGACGAAGAGAGGAGTTCGTGTATATGGGGAAAGGAGCAAGGAAAAGCGAAGACTCTTGCTGAGAGCCGGTTGTGAGCAACGTGTCCGGAAAATCCAACGTCGTCGGGGCGTGCAACGCCCCTCGAATATCCTCGTCGCGTTTCAACTTTGCGGCACGGCTACTTTTCGCTATACTTCCCTTACGGGGGATTTTCTGCTCTACGCTTGGGCTCTCAGAGATGCCGTAAAAGCGTGTCTGATAAAAAGAATTAATTTTACGACAAGGGGGAACGGGGAGGAGGAGGAGGAGGAGGAAGAGGAGGGCGGAGAGAACTAGTGAAACTGCCCTTCGCGAGCGTCACTAACTCTGATGCTGCTGATGGAACGATTCCTTTTATTTTACGTACTCCGCAGGAAATAAAACTTCGCTGGGTTCAGATGCGATCCATTATAAAAAATGCCTGTTATATGATTCATCGCATGACGAAATGTGCTCGTCGTGTAACAACGCTACGCGTTGCGCATTGATTCCAAATGCGTCGATTTGCAAAGTGCCTTAATCTTCTACGGGCTTAAAAGGCATTGATCCAATTTGCCGATCTTAGGTGAGGTTTCCGTAGGCAAAGTGAAGGCCCAGAATATAGAACTCTTCTTAAGAAAGTTCGACTGCTATATCAAATCCGGATGAGATGGAGAGGTCACGAGCTAAGAGTCAATTGGAACAACCCTTCGAAAAGTTTTCCATTGAGTGTTTAATAATAATAAATGGGACCAAAAAAAACCAATGGGACCGTAAAAAAAAAAAAAAAAAAATTTGACCACATCTTTCGTTTATTTAATCATTGCTTACGTAGCCGCTCTACGAAAAAATCGGCAAACCAATTTTGACTTCCGGATAGAGAAAACTTAAAATTTTTTTTTTATCTCGAACCAATCAACGATTTGACGAAAAAAAAATGTTATCATGCATTTCGACACGTTTGACAAAATTCAATTTTTTTTATAAAAAAAAAAAAAAAATGGCGGCACATAAGGCGCTGAAGTTTACAAGAACCAATGGACATTACCCCTTCCATATAAATGGTAAAATAAACGGTAAAAAGTGAAGTACCGGACGTCAGTGGACTTGAATTACACTCATGAATTTTTATTATTGTAGTCACATTGATTGCCTTTCAGTTGCATTTATTACGATTGAACGCTCAATGTAAACCTTTGCAAAGGGCTACAATCATAGTCCAGTTATCGGGTAAACCCGACAACCAGTACCGCATTGTCAACAATGAAAGCATCAATGTTTCTTAAAACGGAAGCAAATATTTCCCGCATCCATTGCAACAACATTGGTATCCGCGTTGGAACTGTGGATATGTATAGCTATACGTATATTAGATATATACATCGATGCGCGTCTGTAGTCCACACGAATGAATGGATAACCGCAACAATGGCCATTTGCACAAACACGTGGGGAAAATGATTCGTTGCAGTCATAGGCGAGTCGAGTGAAGCAAACTGAGGGGGTTGGATAGACAGAAAGAGGAAGTGTAAACGATATGGAGGTACCCGGAGTATGTGGCATTTATATAGGGTGCAATATAACGATATACATTCGTCCGTGCCGGGGCATAATTAAGTGGCGTGGCTGGCTCGCTGTAGTGGATAGCTTTTTAACGGTTCCTATCACTCTAAAAAGCTGCGCCGTAATTCGTGGGCACGAATGCCGCGCGCGGGCGGCCCTTGCGCACCTAGCCGCGGCGTTGCTGCACCTAACTAAATCATGGCGGATTTAAGTGGATTCTACAAACCCCTTGGGTCCAACGATGTATTACCCATGTAGGGGCATTGCGGAGCGCAATCCACTGCGCCGCAACCCGCCTTACAGCACAGTTATACCCCTATAATGTCCCAACGCTTTCCCTAAGAAAATCTGCAGTGTACTCGGCTTTCCTCGGGGTTCCGCACCGTTCGGTACGACTATTTCAACCCTCACTACTGTCTCATACCACTGGTTGGGTTACCCGCTGATGGCGGTTGTATTCACCGCTTTTACTTTTCCTCTATATCACTAAACAGCGGTGGCAAAATTTTCCGCATGCGGAAATCCCTGGCCGACTCTCGCGCGCGCGGTCCCGCAGTCCTATCGTTGCGCTTTATTGTGCAACGAGTATAACTGCACCGAGATGGCATGTACGCGCGCCGAGTATCGCCGGAAGGATTTCTTCGCAGCTTGGAGGTCCTCTCCACTCGAAACCGCCACGACGCCCGGCTGAAAAATGTTTCCGACCAAACACCGAGGTTACCCGCGATGGTGTATGTATCAACGTCGCTACACGCAGACCCCGCTTCGCGACGCGGCAGGGGATGCACACGATGTATAAATGAAAAAAGGAACGATGACAAAAAAAAAATTGAGGAGAGACGCTAGGCGAACAAACAAACGCACACTGCGCAAGTCTTTTCGTGTTTTTGTTACTTTTTTTTTTTTTTTTTTTCTGTTCCGTCTCGCTTACGTAGTACGATTTTTCAAAAGGACCCGGAGAAACAAACAAAAATCCGGAAGTCCCGCGGGAGTGAGAAGTCGAGACTCGATGTTACGAATGGAGGAAAACCTTTATATGTGTACAATATACGTGGTATATGCAGTAGTTTACTGCGCGCGGAGATGATATACCGCAATAAAAAAGGATAGTCGATCAAAGAGACAATCTTGAAAAGACTATTTTGCGCGGTGAATCTCGCGTGAAATGTCGCCAAATAGAGACGAAGCTTTAGCTATCTTTCGCCACACTTTTTTTTCGGGATCGTTAATTTTTTTCGGTTTCTTACGATGTTACATTCCTACAATTTTATCGTAATGTGTATCGATGTGTTCGACATTAGAGAATTTTGCACTTATATCGATCGATAACCATCGTTTTGTTAAGTCGGTATGAAAGTGACGAATTTTTTTTTTTTATCCCGCAAACATAATATTATCGAAATGAAATGACGAAAGTTATCAGAAATTATTACAACCCCTTCCAATAATTTTATTCGTAACTTTTCGGAGAAAATAGGGAAGGTAAGTTACCATCGGAGCATCGCTCGTCGCTGTTTCACATTGCCTTAAGCCAAATGTCAAAAGATATATTGTATCGAAATGTAAACAAAAAATCATTCGGGCCAATTTCTTCCTCGTTCAATCTGAATAACAACAGCGGGACACGATAGTACGTCTTCGCACACTGTGCAAACGATCCTCGACGGAGTTTCTATTGGCGAAAGGGCGCCCGAGCGCTCACGAGAGAGCGGAGCGTAGCGAGTATTGTAATAGTACAAGAAGCGGAAGCTCTCGAAAGTGTCTTGTTTAAGTTGGCGGGTCTCGGTTCGGAACGCCGGGTGAGCCAGGGGTTTGTTTGTCCACTAGACAAGCACGAGGTAAAGACGTGGGGTAGCCGATGATGCTGCACCGTCGTCCCGCTAGACTAACGGTGTGTCAAGAGTCGTCGAGTGAAATTCAATCTCTGTGTTTCAAGCCGTGGAATCGCCAAGCGTTTCGACGTCGCAGAGAAACACGGAACGTGGGGACGACAAAAATGAGATTCTTTTCGAACGACGGTCGGTAACGTAAACCAGAGATCGAAGACCAACGAGCCGTTCGCACGCGCGCGGACCATTGTTACGTAAAGAACTTGAGTGAAACTCTTTTAATACGGATGTTACGCCCTTGAATAAATCACAATAGCGATACCCTAGCGCGCTTGAACCTTGTACCACCCTACAGACAACCCTTGGCACCCTACAGACAACAGGCGAACGGTATTTCTCTAACGTCGCGCTAACGCCTCGTGGAGGCGCCGAGACAACGAGAAGAAGCGATGGAAGAAAAGTGAGGCAAAAAGTAGTAAGAGAGGGGAGAAGGGAATGTATTGGAAAAATACCAAGCTTGGGAAGCCGATACAGGAGACAACAGGTACAGATATACTTCGTAATACGTCTCTCCGTTCTATATACGGTAGATACAGTATGAACTGGAATAGAGGCGTCGCGATGAGGGGGGGAATGAAAAGAAACGAAGTGGAGACTGGGAACCATTCGATTCGCAGTCTCTCCAGATTATGCTAACGAGACGATCCCCGTGGTACACTAAAGTACAACTGGAATTGTCCCGCTCGTTTATTTTCCATCGCTGTCTCTACTACCACCCGCCGTTCTATACGGCAGTAACCTCCTCAGCTCCAGGCTTCGATTTTGCCCGTTACCCCCTTCCCCCACCCCCCGCCCCTCCCCGCGCACCTGCGGTTTTATATCCCCTGCAAGCTTCAAAGGAATGAAACGAAACGAAGATGGGAAAAAAAATACGGTGTTAGTTGCAACTGAATCAAAGTTTTCTGATTATTAAAGGTTCTGTGTAACTGAAGCTTTGTGCCAAGTGTACCAACAATTACCATTTTAAAAATCCCACTAAGTACCATAAGTACCATTGTCTGTCAGTCAATCGTTCGATACCGTTATATCATTTCCACTTATACCAGTATTCGGTATCCCATTGGTTTTTGCATTCGTAAAATGGCACTTTTGTGCCATTTACCATTTGTACGTTTATCTTTAGCCAAGTGTCCCATCGATTCTGGAAAACGAAGCCCATCGAAGTACCGTCAACGGTGTCTCAATGGCACTTTGATGGCACTAATGGTACCAATCCGATTTGTAGTGCCATTTGCGTTCCCATTCATTTTCATATTTGTCGAATAGTATTTTTATCACATTGACAATTCCCATTTCCATTTTCATATGAATGTTGCTATCAAATTTTTGATTTCGTTCAAGGAATGTCATAGTACCATTAAATACGAAATGGTAACTTAGCCAAAGAGAAAAAGCAAGATGTTTATATTTATTTAAACATTGTTTTAAAAGCGGACGACATTTTTGCCGAAAACGTAGCGCATACCAGAGACTTTGTGAACCCTTGGCTTCTCACCATGGCTGCCTGTAACTTACCGCAAGACCAAGAGTATTCCTGCGGTAAAGGACCAGCTAGAAGGAAGGGAAGGAATATCCGATTTTAGCTTCTGTGACAATCGTAAACTCGGTTGCCTTGCAAGCGCACGTTCGTTCCTCTCGGTCTTACATGCATATGTATATATACAATAGCTTTATATACATAGATATATATGTACCTAAGGTATATCTTCCGGGTACTGGGAGACTGGCGTTTGTCGGCGGAAGAGCCCGATCTTCTAGGAAGAGTGTCTTGCTTCTCTCGATTTCCTGTCCCTCAAGTTTTCTAGCTCACCCACTCTCACCAATTCCTGATCTCTACAGCCTCTGGCTCCGGTCTTTTTTAAGCCAAAATCAATAGGTGTGTGCGCCGATCTGATAAGTACCTTGAGAGCTATACACCTCCACTTCGATTCGACTTTTCAAAAGAACGTAAAGTAAGAAAAGGACAGGAAAAAAAAAGACAACGAGAAAGAAATAAGGGCGGAAAACGTAGAAGATGGCAAAGAAAGAGGTCGAGAAACGAGAGGACCACGGTGCCGGATATCTCGTTGAAATTTTTGTCTCCGTCTCCCCCCCCCCCCCTCCCCCACCGAAATACGAGAATTCGAAACACCTTGGCGGTTTGCACAAATCGCGGAACGAAACTATACACTCCGCAGCACTTGCAACGTAATCGTCCAACTGCTTGCCGCCGGTTGGATAGAAGATAAAGAAAAGATTCTCATCCGGGGAGGCATTAGAATAGTTTTCGAGAAGCAGCAGAGATGTGGAAGGTTATAAGGTCGGTAAAAGCGGCGAAGGGGGGAGGACCGCGGATGGAAGCGCGGCAGGGCGCGGATAGGGGAACGTAACTTTTGGCTTTAGTTCGTCTCTTTCCCGCGCGAACGTTCCAATCTCCGGGGAATTTCTGGAATTCCAGCTTGACTATCTCCACTGCTGTACCTTCGTCTCGTACCTTCACAATTCCTAAATCCGACGGGACATTTAACTCGGCACTTTCCGCGAAACGACGTAACCTCCTCCCCCCTTCGCCCTTCGCAGGTAGAAATGCGACGCGGTATGAGGGAAGTTGAACGCACATGTTTCTCCCTCCCGTCTGGATGCCTATCTTCCTTTCTCGTCTGGAAAAGTGATTCCAGCGAATGATATGGTCTGTGTAGGGTTACCAGTACCTAGTAGTTGTCATAATAGCAGTGCTATACGGCACTTTGGATATCTTGGTATCGCGCTAAATCTGCCGATTGGATTTAGTCGATTTCTAACGTTTGTCAACAAGCGTCACCCGTTTACGGATGACAAACCTAGCAAATTATGGAGACACCAATTTCGGTCGCCGTGCCCTGGAGGCCGGTCGTTTATCCTATTTACTGCTTGCCGCTACAGAGCGGGATGCTGTGTACCGATTCTACGCGAATTTGATCAAAGCCTGTAACCTACTCGGTGGTATACGAGCCTCTGGACCACTTCCGACCAGTTGCATTGAGCTGCTAACTCATCCCCAAGGCTCCATGAACGTATTATACGCTTGTGCTACTGTCATCCTTGCCGGTCGTAAAGGATTAAACAGTGTGAAACAATTGTTACCGTATCACGTGAGATCTTCGAGGGATAATCAATGATCAACTTTAACTAATAGCGCCGTCATTGATGCGAATCTTTGAAACTGAATAACAGAATAATTACTGCTAGGGAATTATTGATCGTTCGATAGTACTATGAATCTTCAGTGGTCAATCCGCACTGAATTCTCCACTTTCTTTTCCCGTTTTTCGTTCATTTATTAAATTTTTGTAAAATTCTTTTTTCAACCCGACAGCATTTCACGATGAAATGAATTCGATTTCACCGCGAGCTTTCGCTACTTTTAATTTCCCCTATGGGTCTTCATTCTCGATAAACTCCTGGAATTATTACCATATACAGTTCACTGTCGCGAGTTCGAAGGGTCGAGAATGATGCCGAAAGTGGAACGAACAATGCGAAAGGGGAAATTGGGCAAAGAGAAATGGTTGCCATAGAAGCGACTTATGAAAAGTGAACGATTGAGTTAAGCGAAGTTAAAAACTTTTCGACATTCATGAACTCTGAAGTCTTATTTCTTCGGACTTTTTTCTTTTGTCAATTACAGTTTTTTATACTCCTTTTTCAATCTGACTGCATTCCGCTACGAAATAAACTCAATTTCGGAGAGGAGTGCAGCGAAATACCATCCAACATTATCGTCGCTATTTTATACCTATAACTTGGACGCAACCCCTACCCTCCCTCCCCTTCGCCGCGCCCCTTAAACGATTAATGAAGAGAATTTCAAGTGATCAGATTCTGAGGTGTTCCGTGGAAATTCACTGAACGATTGAGTTGCCATCGGCACACGATACATCGGAATATTTTACGGAATTTCTTTAATGATGATCAATGGAAGTTTAAAGGTTCTATACATCGAAAAATTTGCCTGTTTTACACGATTGCCATCTCAGTTAAAGATTCACCTTTATTTTTCAGCATGTTTAATAATTTCAATCGTTTTTTACGACGTTTTTGCTTCAGCAGAGTTCAACACTGTTTTCAGCGATAATTCGAAGTTCGATCTTATTTATCCTCGATCTCCCGATGGACCTAAAGCAACCGAAGCTGCGCTTACTTATTTCACTTCTATTCCAATAGCAATAAAATCGATGGGATAATATTTTTTTAGAGATGTACACGAGTTTCGATACTACTGAACGCGGTATAAAACTTTATTTTAAAAGCTCTCCAAACCGAGAAAGGCGCAGAAGTAGATCGCTGGAAGCAGAGAGAACGCTCGTAAATATTTCTGTTACCAGTTCGAAGTCAGTCCGCGATAAGGGAAAGTGGATGAAATCTGCCAAATTAGAATTCCTCGCATGCCTTCGGCCGTAGCTATAAAATCCCCCATGAAAACGACATTTCGAGTCGATCTCGCGCGGCGCGGGGGGCGGGAGGGGGGGGACGTCTCCCGTCGTCGGTTGACGGCTATCCGTGGGATTACGATTGCGAGAGCAGAGGAGTCAAGAATTTTTCCATTTATCGCCTCCTCTTGGATGAGCGCATACAAGAATTTCGATACGAGAAGAATATGGGCTGTTCCTCTTGGTGACTTTCGCACACGATGTTCATGCTTCTCCGCTGTCTCTCTCTGTCGAGAGCTCTGATCCACACCGTTGAATATCTAATCGACCGCTGCTCGTTCGTGCGTCGACGAATGCATAGCAGCAGCTATCCTGCATTCGCGGAAACGTCGTATCTATCGTCTTACTATCCGGATGCGAGAAAGTCACCTTTCGAACAGCAAAAGACTGTCGTCATATCCCATGAATTATTAGATGAGAGCCGAGAATGCCGTAAGATTTTCGAGGCGAGGATTAAAAATTGTAAAGAGAAACGTCAGAATCTGTCCGACATCTGTTCATTTTACGCGAAATTTCCGCAGAAGGTTCATCTTTATCTCGCCGCAGGCATTTTTAAAGACGAACAAAGTTGGGTCTTTATTTTCGGCATAAATTCGAACTTAAGTGCGACATTGCGTAATCGCCAATAAGGGATCGTAATTAATGGAGAAAATAATATCATATCTTAAAAGATCGAATTTATGGAGAAAATGAAGTCCAACTTAAGTTCGAAGTTCAGTACAAATTTGGATCGGGAAATTCGGCCCCAAGATTACGAAAAACGTCTGCCATATTTGTGGGATACAGTGGATTCTTATAAACAGTTCGGGCGTTCGGAGGATATAGACAGCCATTCAATAATTTCATTGTAAGATCGATGCAGTTGCGGTAAAGTTAACTAAAAGACGAAAATAATACGGGTGCGCATCGTCACCAGACTGATAATGGGATTAAAAGGATAATTCCGGAGATGGCGGATAATCACATTTTGTCTCCGCGTTTATAGTAAACCACTTCTCCTAAAGTCATAAAATCGTACATATTATGTTTTCAGGTCAAATAACCACAGAAGTTCAGCCCCAGTTCCCTTATCCCCTGGAGAACCACACGGTCATCCAAGGCCGAGAAGTTGCCTTCACGTGCACCGTGAACTATCTTCAATCTTACAAGGTATGTGAAACTTCTGGAACAATTTTAATAGCACCGACGATTTGAAAGCCATTTGCGCAGTCATTGCTTTATATACTTCTTCGCTTTCGTCGGCGTGTCGGACATTCGTAATTTTAGAAAAAAAATTGTATAAAATCTCTAGCGAAAGGAGTACAGTAACATTTAATAGAATTTTTTATGTAGTGTGCGGAAAATTCGATTTTACGCACTCTTCTTGATGCGTAAAATGAATTTTCACGCACGAATTTTACGCATACTACGTAAAAAATGTCGTATGCGACACGTGCGTAAAATACGATTTTACGCACGCGTAGCGATCGAATAGCACTCGTGCGTAAAATAGGATTTTACGCACAAGTTTTATTTTACGCATCGAAATTTTAGGTTAATAGATCGAAAAGCCTCGATGACATTTTTCAAATGAAAAAAATGGCCCATTTAACCCCAAAATTGTTTTTTTTTCTCGGAGAATCAAAATATTTGTTTGCAACTTTAATTTCGTAATAAGCAGTTAATTGATGCCTCGGAAATCATGACAACAGCCTGTACTCATTATGCGGTCCATGACGCCCCGGTTTTCCCTATCTACTCAATGCAAATGAAAAAAAAACCACATACCACATTCAAAAAACGAAAAATTAATTTAAAAAAAATGTGCTTGTAGGTCGCCTGGATAAAGGCGGATACCAGAGCAATCCTCGCGATCCACACTCACATGGTGGCCCACAATCCAAGATTGTCGGTGACGCACAATGGGCACAACACGTGGATGCTGCACGTTTCGAACGTTCAAAAAAATGACTCAGGCACTTACATGTGTCAGGTAAACACCGACCCAATGCTGAGTCAGGTGAGTAAAAATTCATAATGTCTCGTCGTTATAATTCAGCGGTTTGCCCTTAAAAGTGTGCGCTAAAATGCACTTTACAAAGGAGTTTCCATAAATGAACAAAAAAAATGATAAAAAAATTCTGCGTTCTTTTTTCCTATCGCGCAATCAAAGGTCTCGTCTGCTATTCCGCTGCTGGCGCTACTGCCGTAACATCGTAATGTTATTTTTAGAAGGGGAGCGTTGAAACGAATACGTTCAATCATGCCGGATTAGTCGCACTATCTTTATCCCACTTGATTGCGCGATACATGGAATTGCGGCCTCCACCCTGCTGCGGACCTGCTTCGCCGCCCTACGCGAAAGATACAGATAGAACATTGTGTGCGTTGGTGCGCCAAATCCTTTCTCCCTTCCCTATTCGCGCAATGTATACCGAATTCCTCAGAGGGTAGAAGGCACAAGCCAAGTCAACGAGCCGCGCGCAACCCACAGACACATAGACGCGTGTATGCGAATCCGTTACTTCCGGCGAATCGTCTGGGTTTATGGTCATCTGGGTTTATCTGACCGTACCACGAGAATGGTTATTCGACATCCTTGCCGCTCCCCGCCCCGCCACTCGCCACTACCGCGAGTTCTTTTACGCCAAACGTAAAAACTTTCGTACCTTATACTCGCTGCTTCTCCGTTACCCAAAAGTGCACAACGAAATGAAAGTTGGCGAGTTCCGTGTGTCTCCTGTTATATAGGCTATCATATCGCACTTACGTAACACGTGAAAAACAGTTAACTCCATTTTGGTTCCGCGATTACATTGTTATAAATTTGGCAACAGGGGATTTACAGGTAGCGATCTTATAGTACCGGATGTTTCGAAATTTCGTGGTTTTAAAGTTCGTGAGACTATATTAGCTAAAAAATTCTTCATTTTTCCGAGATATTTGACAAAATAAAAAGAGCATTGTGTCGATACGTAAAAACTGTCCGCGAAGATCAATTACGGTGATGCTATGCACCGCTACAATATGATACGCCGAAAACGAATCGCAGATATTTATTTAAAATCGTTGATTTCGTGATCCGTACCCGGATCACGAAACGCGCGAAAAAGAATTTTCGTATTTCCGGATTCACATATACGCGCGAAAAAAAATGATATTACAGCAAAAACAGATATGTAATTATGTAATTATGCAACTTTCATGGCTATGCCATTGCAGATGGGGACGATGAAGGTCGTCGTACCACCGGACATAATGGACGACGAGTCTTCGGATGGTTTGGTTACGAAGGAGGGTGGAAATATCACCCTCCGTTGCGTGGCCACCGGAACGCCGGATCCGAAAGTCACGTGGAAGAGAGAAGACGGTCGCGCTATTATTCTGCGCGAAGACGGACAAAAACAATGTAAGATATTTATACCTTAAATATTGAACAATCCTTCCCCTTTAGCCAAATCTTCCATTAATTTCCGGTACAACAAACCCAGTCATCCGTGGTATCTGCCATTGATGGTTCAATACGTATGATTGGTTTTTCCAATCGAATGATTCCCACAGATCCACTTATACAGCCATTAGCAAGTCTTTGGTAAGAAAATTGGGCTTCGAATTTCCAGAAAATGTCCCCTTAAAACGAATCTATATTAATCAAGAACCCCGATAATTGGCACCCTGATAAACGCGAATACGACAGGATGAGGCAAACAAGAAGACAGACTGACAAACAGCAAATCTATCGGTAGAATTCCATTAATGATGAATGGTAGAAATGGCCATTTTTCCTATGAAAATGTCCTATGAATTTCATTGAACTAATGAAAAACTTGTCCAATGGCTTCAAAGACAACCTTTTAATAGTATATTCAATAAATGGCGCAACCCCTTTTTTGCACAAATCTCAGGCGATTCTTTTTCTATATAAAGGTCTTCGTTTACAGCACTTCGAAAGGTTCATAATCTTCGTGTACAGCATTGTTGCACAGAGTTGAAGGTATCACGGTATCGTGCCGTTGTAGCCATCAACGACTTTAGGGGTTGAATATTGTCCGGTTAACTCTTCTTTCTTTGTCTCCATTTTTACTTTGCCTTACGGATTCCCTAGCGAAACTCTTGTTTTGTTCGGGTCAAAGGGGGGCGCTTCAAGCTCTTTACCGTGGAATCTCTTTCGCCATTTGGTAGTTGAACCGAAGTTACGTCCCAAGTATCTACGACAAAATAGAAGTGAGGTGCGCCGGGAAGGCGCACAAGCGCACCCCTGAAATTACCTACGTTTCAACATCCGGCTGAAGCGACGCTCCTACACTCCACCGCTATTCTCTCATCCCCTGTTTTCCCTCTCTTCCAGTTCCACTTCGCGTACGTCGTGAATTTACTACTATGCGTTTTAGCCTCTGACTGGCGAAGGGGTGATAACTTGAGCCCTATAGCCTTGCCGCCTTGTCCCCGAGGTGTCCACTAGCACCTCGTTTTACCAAAATTTATACGCCAGACACCGGACGACCGTCGCGGCCACTACCCACGACGACAGTACTCCGAACAGCCGCAATACTGGTCAGACTCGGAAAGTGATCTCAGGAAATATCACGGAATGTTGCAAACCTCTTAGACGCGGACCTACTATTTTCTCCTATTCGCCATTCCCCTAAAGGAGATTACAAAGCTTTTTTAAGGCAATACTTGCCGTAAACAATATTTTTTGAAAGTAATCATATTTTTTTAGGGTTGATGCCTTAAGACTCTTGATAGCTCATGATAGCTTATCAAAAAATTCATCATTTTTTGAGATTTTTTTTTTTTTTTTTTTTTTTCAAGTACAAAATGCACATTATTAGAGTATTTCGGTACTTATTGATTAACATTTTAAATGTATCGCGTTTAACGCGTTTAACGCGGTTAGAAATTATTTTTGCGGTGCATACTACTCGATTCACTTGACTTTCGCGGCAAAAAAAAAATCACGTAAAATAAAAAGCCGAATACAACGTATTTCGACTTAAACTCGACTCGACTCGACTCGACTTCGATACTCGGTAAAATATTGTAAAAAAAAAAAGCGCCACAATAACTTTCGCGAAAACTTGAGGCGAGTCATTTGAGAATTGTAGCATTAAGGCGCATCCGCATTTGCAAGCAAACTTGGGTCACGAAGTTCCGAACGAAATGATAGGCAAACTGTAGCAACTGTTGCCATGAAATGCAAGGGAAGCTTTTTCTTTTCCAAGTTCCACACGTTCGCGTCGAAATAATAAGAAACTTTTGCAAATATGTGTGCCGCGGATTTAGGCGAATTTACATGAAAGACCATCTGTTGCTGAATTGCATACCTAATTTTTCGTCATTAAAGGCACTTCCACCGTGTTGCAGCGCATTTATCCTACAAATACGGACCTTAATGCAGCAATTATGGAATTCCTTCGAAAATGATACAAATATGTTGTATAAATTGTATAAAATGACGATTTTCATTTGATCGCAGTACTGAAAGAAGTCGAAGGCGCGACGCTAAATTTGACTGGAGTTTCGAGGCACGAGATGGGTTCGTATCTGTGCATAGCAAGCAACGGCGTACCACCGAGGGTCAGCAAGCGATATTCTGTTCAAGTTCACTGTACGTAACAATCATACAGAGTTCTGCATATGCTAAACATTTCATAGAGATTACGGCGTATAATGCGAATTTAACGATAGATAATTGGGCATATTGGTAATTTTTGGTTAGTTAACGAATTTCGTTGGGTAATTAATTACTCTTCACTATAGTGGCTACTCATAGGTACACGCAGTAGCCACTGATGGTTGCAATTCCGTATCAATGGTACCACTGATAGAACAACGATATTCGCTCGTATTTCGCGGAAATTCTGTTTTCACGCAATAAAAATAATTTTTCGAGATTTCAGTGAAAACTTTTTCCAAATATTCGAAACATCGGAAAATCGCATTTGAAATAAATTTTCGGATTTGCGCATGTGCGCGCGCAGCAAATTCCGAAAATGTAAAATTCTGTACCTTGAGAACGTCTTTGGGTATCGAGTTGAAATTTACGAGAGATTTCGAGGGGCCGATTCGCCTTATTTACACAATTTGTTGAGAGAAAAAACTGATTTCATGGATTCGTTACTTTTTCGATATCTATTTCAGTTCAACCGGGAATCAAAGTAAGGAATCAACTAGTTGCCGCACCGGTAAATAGTGACGTCATACTTCAGTGTTGCGTCGAGGCTTCGCCGCGCTCGATGAATACTTGGTACAGAGATAAAGGTCTGTGAACTTTCATTATACATCGAAACCGTGTGTAACGTGTCTAAACCTTAAATTAAAAAAATTACATTCATACTAAACTACTTTAATTGAATTTCTCGAAGGGATTAAAAAAAATTACGAAAAACACGCGATATGTTTTTTGGATAAATTAATTTACCACTGGCAGACACGGAATACCATATTTCGCGCGTTTCACATTTGTTTTCGAAAATCCGTTACACCTGACAAGAGGAAAATGAAAATAAAATGAAAAAGTTGCAAATTTAATTTGCGCGTTGTTAATTAATTTATTTAACATCGTTTATCAAAATCACTCCACGAAAAAATTATATAACCAATGGCAGCTTTGGAAATTTAATTATAAACTTTTTTTATGTTAAATACAATTTCAAATGTGACTAAAATAAAAAACGCAATGCTTTAACGTGAATTTTCCATGTTTTTTCATCGCGCTGCAATTATTAAAAAAAATAGTTCCGAACTTTTCACAATTTTTTTTTTTTTTATTGTAGAACCCGATAGGCATGTAATATTTTCTAAATCTCATGATCAAACGTTCAACATTTTTTTCAAATAATTTTATTTTAATGAGTTACGAAAAAAAAAAAAAAATCGGCGTTAATCAATCCCTATGGCGTCAGTTCCCGTCGATAATTGAATGAAACACGTTTAATTCTCGTAATAACAGGGGACAGACTACTGCCGAGCGATAAATACACAATGACGGAATTTTCCCTGAGTGAATACTCGTGGCAGATGAACCTGACGATTCACAGTCTCGAGAAGACGGACTTTGGCGGTTACGCGTGCTCGGCGGTGAACGCCCTCGGAAAGGCCGAGAACGTGGTTCGTTTGCAAGGTGAGGATAAATTAACTCGCACGACCACCCCCCCCCCCTCCTCTTACCCCTCCCCCTCCCTCTTCATTCCCGCGGCGGCTAACAGTAGCATCGTCACCCACCATACCGCCAATTAGTACAGCGATTGCCGCGGCAGGTGCAACAGGTGCAGTCGACCAGGGGGATGGAGCGCGCTGATGGGTGGGGTTGCGACCGACCCACGCCACTCGAAAAGTCTTCCATTAGAAGACGGCTAGAGATTTTTTTTCCTTCTTTACCCGGAGATTAAAACGAGTTCCGGGTCCCCGACAGCACTTGCTTTGATAAATCCATCACTTCAAAACTTCGCTATCAATGAAACCCCTTCTATTTTTTCCCCACAGCACGGCAGATAAAACATCGCGTTTCCGTAGTACCGTTTGTCTTCTAGAAATTTTAGACACTCATTTTTTATTTATTTTTTTTATTATTGTTCTCAAATTGGGTGAATAAGTTGTTGAATATTTAAAGTCGTCAAAATCTTAAAGGGTTGAAAATGTCAAAATTAAATTTTAGTATAAAAAGTACAGTTGGAACTTTCATAATTTATGGGCGCGGAACGGGCAATCTCTTTTAACTTTAATCCCCTCCCAACCCTTATTTTCCCACAAACCTCTCTGCGTTACTAGTAGAGAACGGCCGACCACTCATGAGAGAGGGTATCCGGTGGAGAGCAATCTCATTATTCACCGCGCGGAGCATGTTATGGAACTAAGAGTCTAACCTTTTGCACCGTATTGTATATGCAATTTAACAGTACATATGGATAATATGGCCTTTCGCAACATGTTAAATGACCTTTAATTTTCGTAAAAACATTTAAAAATAATTCATAAGAGTTCCTTGAGGTCGTAACTGTTTAATTAAAAAAATAATCTTATAGGAATCAAAAAAAAATTTTAATAAGTTTAAAAACCAATAAAAAAACAAGATAACAAACAAACTATAAAAAAACAAGAAAATTATTATTGTTATTCACGATAATAATTTTTTCGTTTTCATTATCTATAATAATAATAAATAAAATTAATTAACAAATTTAAATCAAAATTGGAGGAATTTTTAAATACAACTTCCGGTTCCCGCTGTATGCAAAAAAGAACTTTTAGATTATGAAGGTGCACTGATTTTTTTTTTAATTTTTGTTAATATTCACAGAATTGGAATTGCCAACGAAAACTACCCCCGGTACGCTATACAAGAACACAGACACGAGGAGAAAGAAATATCCAAATGGTAGAAAAAAAACGAATCGACGACCGTACGATGGCGCGGAAGGAACGGCAGATGGGAACTATCTCGGTAACAATGACAACTTTGGAACGACCCAGGTAATGGGTGGCAGTACGCAAGAGGGTCAACGCACCGAGAGGCCATTGACGATCCCATCTCTATCGCCGCCGTGGGTCATCCTCAACGGCGCAAATCCCAGGCGACCCTTGACCCTCGACATGACGATTATTCCACTTCTAATACTCTTCGCTACGCTTTTGCTATGAAGGGGACAACAGAGGAATGATATTTCGAATGCATTATTATTATATTATCGATAAAAGCCGAAGGATTCGAGACGAAGGGGATACTTTGCGATGTGTGTGCGCATCTGCACTCGACGATCTGACGAAGATCCATAATTTGCCATAATTAACTTATCGAAGCGCCGCGTTTCATCGACAAGATATTCAACGTTTCCGGGATCAAAAAAAAATTCAGAAGCACCAATGGCAGTTGATAAGCAGCTTCATAGCTCGAGTTATGTAGCGATTCCTTCGAACGCCAAACGGGAAATTAAAATATACATAATCGCTTGGTGATTGACCGCAGGACACAAAAAATCACAAGTCATTTAGCAAAAAAAATTAAATTAAAGTTATCGGATGAATTTTTCTACTTTTTGAAATTTTCGAAATATTCGGCATTAATAATCGGCAATAACGAAGTCCATTTGACAACAAAAAATGATAATCGAACTGCTAAAAACTGACAAATACCGATACATTTTTTTTTGTTTTCGACTAATTCTTAAAATAAACAAAAAAATTAAAAATACGGAAGTGAGAAGTCAGAAAAATTGATGGAAACCGATTCACGCGATAAATAAACGAAGAACGTTATATCATATAAAATTAATGGTAAATAACTTTTTTTTATTGATTCTCTCGAGGAACCAAAAAAAAAAGTGAGTATCTCCGGACGTCAGAATCGGTGGGCAATTTGTCGGCGTGTAAATAGAAAAACAAGTGATATAGGGCAGGATAGCTGAGTGGGATTGTTAGTTCGGATATATTAGAAGCTTAGATTATATACAAAATGTAATGAGAGATTACTATATATACGGGTAGGGATTGGACGACGATGGACGAGTGTCCGACCCTCAATGATTTTTTTTTATTTCACCCAGAAATCGTCTTATTTTTCGTCGGCGAAGTTAATCCCGCAGTTTTTATCGATTATTTCGCATTTATAATTTTTCTGCGGCCGAATGACTCATATGCAAATGAATTTTACGATCGAAACTCTCACCTACTTTACTATGTATCTATAAATAATCGATTTTTTCAAAAATCTTCCAGCATCCAACATTCAGACAAACGCTAACAATTCGATTTTTTTATCGTAAAAAATTATCACAAAAAAATAAATAACAATTTTTATTACCGATCGGATTCGGAATTAACTTGGAAGGGGAGGAAAATTTCTTATCGCTGTAAATTTTTAAAACATTTTTTTTATACTGCGGATTAATCACCGAATCTCTCCGATAATTGACAAAATCGTTATTGAGAGTCCCTAATTTTTTTTTTTTTTTCGATAATATCTCTGTAAGTCAGAGAATTTTTACCGGACGCTCGCCGATCTGACGTGATATATTTTCAACTAAATTTTGTGTATCATAAAATTAAAAAAAAAAAAGAGAGAGACCCTCGAGCGACCGGCGCGGACTACATTTTTCCACGCTGTAGCCAAACGTCGAAAAAATGTTGAAAAAATCGACAAACTTAATGATTCGCAAGAAAAATGTACCTCAACCACGAACGAAAAATTCATGTTATTTTTTTTTTTTTCAATTTACTTTGAATTCCAATTACTTGATTAAAAACAATCGGTTTATGCTCATCCTTTTCAATACGCAAGAGGAAACACTCAAGTGGAGTAACAATCGTTTCCCCGAGAAAATCCATAGAACGAAGGAAAAACGAATCGGCATTGTACCCTCGATTTTAGGGTGCGTCGGTGTGGGAGGGAGGAGGGGGCGGGGGGTGGGATCACCCCTCGCGCTTTAGCTCGCAAGAGTTTTATGTAAATAAAGGGGATGGATCCCAAGTAGCATAGAATTGATAGCAAGGACTTTGAGAGACTTTAGTGTCGAATAGAATCTCTAGAATTGTTTGGTTCGCAACAAAATTTGCAAAAAAAGAAAAATAATCGTCACAAAGAAAATTGTTTATCGCGAATGAAAAAAAAAAAACAAATGCAAGAAAAATTGCGTAAATGAACAATTGCTCGACACTCGCCTATCCTCGGCACATAAGACTGGGTTCGCAGCTTCCTCGATTCAGATAGACTTGAACCAAAATATTGTCTGTTGCTATTCGATACATACAATTTTTTCAACTGAATTACACTGTCGAAATGCAGTTTAAATTAAATGAATTTAAAAAAAAATATATATATATAAATAAACGAGATTTTCGCAGCGAACGATTTCCGTGTTCGCGAACGATTCTACAGTATATTAGCTGAATCTATAGCCGATAATTGTAATGCGCGTGGGAGGCAATGCAAAGGAGTTACGACAATAAATACTTTATATAGTGTACCGCAGTGTCGCCGGAAGATTTTATTATGTCCGAGTCAGTTGAAAGTCCTCTCCGCCTAAATGGTCCAAAATAAACGAACATTTTATCGTTTAAAATGCGCCATCTTCTTGTCTCGCGTCAAACTTTCTATTCCAGATAATGAGCAAATCCGCTGAATTAGTATAAAAAAAATGAAAAATAAAAAAAAACAATCAAAGTCCCAGCGAGGGCTTTGCGCTGATTGGAAACAAAAAGCTGCGTACTATGTCAAATGCGAGTCGAAGATAAATTACTGGCTTACGCGTTGATGTAACGACAAACGATCGTGTAACAGAATCGCGGTCTTCCTTAATTTTTAGTGTTATCAGTAGAACGATGAAACAAGAATGCAAAAACACATACGTTAGAGAAGATCTTTGAAGCCTTCGCTCCGGCCTTCATTTCTGCGCCAATATCTTCGAATAACTTTTGTACGCAATCTTACAATCTTACGATTTTTTTTGAGAGATAAACTTTTTTTTTTCATTCTATCATCGCAAGCTATGAAATGTCCGGATATTGGGAATTGTTAACGACGTTTCGATTTTAATTAATTCCCGGAAGCCTACGAGTATCTTTTTGCTCTCTACCGGTCGACCATTTAGTTGATGACGCCACCGCGGGTGGCGCTCGCAGCTGACCTAACGGTACAGGAGATAGAATTAAGTTTTCTGGCGAACGCCCCATAGTGATGACAATAGTAAACTAATCAAACATCAACTGCCAGATAAACGAAACGCATCTTAGAATCATATTTAGTTAATCATTAGGATGTTTAATTGGGGCATTACTTTGAAAAATATTATTTTTATCAATTCCTAATAATGAAATTAAGTATCGCCTTTCATTAAGTAACGCGATATCGTTAAGACACCGAGTGCTTGTAAAAAAAAAATGATTACGATTGATTTTGAAATTTTAGTTAAAATAAATACACGAAAGAGGAATTTTTGAAAATGTTGATATATATGTATATCTACCCAGGAGCGAAGGAAGTAAAATGAAAAAAAAATTAAGGGGATGGCATATAAGGCGATATAACATATACATATATACGGCAACGACACATATGAATGACATAGGACCACGTTTTATGTATGTAAATACACCAATACATTATTATTATTATTATTATCATTATTATTAGTGTTATTATTATTATTAAATACTATAAACTATGTAAATACCATATAAAGGGGACGTTGAAAAACACGTTTAAAATGGCGCTACCGATGAGTCGATGACACGCCGAACGAAGATAGATTTTATATGTGAACATTAAACGGCTTGTGATGTAACGCAAAAGAAAAACATACTAAACGAGAGAAAAAGAAACGGCAACGAGTTTCTCAAAACCCACACAGCAGAGGAACTGTATAGGTATATTGTAATTTAAAATTTAAATGTATTCCTTCCTCGTCAGACCTCTTCGTAACGCAACGAAAATTTGTAGCATCCGAACGATACACACTGCGCGCCCTAATGCTTTTGGACCTCGGTGCACTTCAAATGTTACATATCGCGAGTTTACCACTCTCAAGATAATGCATGAGACTCGGCTCGCTAGAAAGCAACTCTTTGCCAACAAAATTCGGTTTATTAAAAAAAAGTTGACTCGTTATATTGACAAATTTCTAAATCCCGTTAATGTTCATTATGTTGAATAATCCATAAATGTGTCTATTGTGACTCTTTCGGCTAATGTTTTTGAAAAATATAAATTTTGAAATAATGTTATCACATCGAGCATATCTTGCAAGTTGTGTAATTTTCAAGTTATTTTTTGGAAATTCCGTCAAGTTATATTTGAATTTTAAAAAAAGTATTTTTAATTTAATTTCTAACTATTTTTTAGTAAATTAGCAACGTGTTTGTATGTTTCGTTCGAAATACACTTGTGATGCGTTCCATAAAACAAATTTACTCTGTTGTCGCGAATCGTATCATACGGAAATTTGTTAGCGCGGATGCAACATATAAAGAAATGTAATTAAAATATTGTAAAATTGACGAAATTGTGAGGATGAGGAACAATTCTATACTTTTTCAAGTCTCATGTCTCATGTCTCATGTCTCATGCCCCACGTCCCATGTCTCACGTATTACGTCTCATTCTTATATCTCATCTTGAGGAAAACGCATACTTTTTCTCAAATCTTAGGTCTCAAGTCTCATGTACCATCATGAGAAAGAAGTTAACTTTTTCTTGAGTCTCAAGTCTCATATACCAACGCAAAGTTTACTGTTTGCCAAGTTTCGAGAACTGTCTTAAGAAAGGAGTTATTTTTATCTCAAGACCTATGCACTCCGCGAAGGAAAACTTTTGCTTTTTCTAAAATTTCATTTTGAGATCAAAATTGCACTGCTTGTAAGAAAACGTAGGCATATGTGTGGCGAGAAATTTGACGCGCTCCGTAGAGTTGCATCCTGCATATTTTTCCCCGAATTGCAAAGCTTCTTTTTGTACCTAAATTCGTGAAAAAAATTAATAATTGTACAAAGTTAGTACGTTACATTCGCACGCAGAAGCGGGGCCCGCGCGGTACACGCCATAGGCGATTCTTCCGATTCTCGAAGCGTGTAATAGCGCAACGTGTCTATCTATCTCAAACGATCGATCCAGCATGCAGCAATAATAATGATAAAAGAAAAAAAAATAAAGAAGAAAAAAAAACGTAAACTGTGTCTGTGTCGTTAACGAATAAAAATACTGTCGTTTATCTTTTATATATAAATAAAGAAAAAAATTGTGAATACTTGGGCCTTTGTCGGGATAAAAAAAAGTTAATGAAAATAATAAATTGGAAAAGTATATATATAATATATAACCGATAGGAGTTAAGGGAGAACGTATGACGTATAATATTATTACTCCAGACAATAAAATGTTATTATCGATGTTAAAACAACCCTTTTTTATTTCATTCACCGTACAATCCGGTTATGTACAATTTATTCGTCACGTCCTCGGCGTTTTCCGCCATGTCTTCGTTTAGACGCTTTTACTTTTTCCGACACATCCGCCTGTTCCTTCGTCAACGATTCCTTCAGTTTCTCAATGTGTTCGTGATAGTTGACTTTCTCGGCAACATTGTCGAGCGAATCCAAAGTCTTTATGGTGGGAACGGTCTTCTTCGCGTTGTTTAACATTCGTGTGAATGCCGCTGTCTGATTAGATGTTAGTATCGATATCGCCGTACCGGGAGTTCCACCTCTGCCCGTTCTACCGGCTCTGTGTATGTAACCCTTTATATGCTTCGGAAGATCGTAAGCCACGACTAATTTTACTCCAGGAATGTCCAAACCTCGTGCCAAAGCGTCGGAACTGACTAGTCTATAAATAAAAAAGTAAATATAAAAAAATAATTTTTTTTTTGAGTCATCAAATCGGGCAACGAGAACCGTTTGCTTTTTAAGGGCATTTTATCACCGTAGATACAGCAGACATCTGTAACTTCTAAAGAAAAATGCAAAAGAACGCTACCAAAAAAACCAATTCTATAGAGAAAATTGACGGTAATTCGCATATATCGACAATATTAAAAAAAAAAAAACGGAAACAGTTTTCTCATATTTTCACATTTTTGCTCGAGATATTTCGCACAATCTTAAAGCTCATCGATGATATGTTATTTCAACTTACACGTGAATACTTCCGCTAGCAAATTTGTCGAGTACATCGGAACGTTGTTTCGGGGCCAACTGCGCCGACAACTCTCCGACGTTGATGCACTTCTCGCTCAACAGCGAACCCAAAAGTAGAGCCAAGCGATGGGCAGCTTCGCCGGAATTAGTGAACACAAGCGATTTCTCTATTGGCTCATTCGCCGTGAGTAATTGATGCAACGCAAGTGGTTTGTATTCCGCCTCACACTGCACGGCTCGTTCCTCCAATTCGTCTGGACTAGTGTAACGTCCCGCGAAATCCACGATCTCTTTGTCAAGATCAACATCGTCGTCTCTACCCGTTACGACAACCGAGGTGAACAATATCGGCTGGAAAAGACCGAGTCTACTCAGCTTCTCCGGATCCTGCGAGAGCGTTGCGCTGAACAAGAGCTTTTGCGCCGGCTGATGCGCGCTATATGATTTTAATGAATTATTACTATTATTATTATTATTATTATTCGGGGCTTCATGACCCAATATCGAAAGTCAGTGATATTATTTTTTCTTCAACGGAATTTTTAGCGAGTTATTGGAAGATTCTTTTTTAGCGTAAAAAACAATAAGAATTCTGAAATTTTGAAAGATGAACTCTGAAAGGTGGGATAAAAAAATGTTCACTTAAGTCGACGTAAAAACTCTCTTACCTCGATTTACCGAAATACAAAAGGAATGAATTATATATGAAATATAACGGAAAATACCGTGTAGCAGCGTTTCCCAGGGTCAGCGGTGGTACACGCGAATGCGGAGCCGGAATATACTGCAGCCAATCGGTCGCTCGGTCCGCTTCGTCGATAACAAGAAACTTCAGATTCTTCAAACAAAATCCCTCAGTTTTTTCGATATGATCGACCAGACGACCCGGTGTCGCTATCACTATGTCGACCCGACTCGCGTAATGTCCATTTTGCGCTGAAAAGTAAGATACGATGTTTTTTATTTGAAGGTTACTCTTAAAGAATTACTTAAGAATTTTTGTAGGAATCTTACTTTTCTTCACGACGTTCGACTGTTCGATTTCGAAGGATGACGCTCCGGTGATTAGTCCAACTTTAAGATTGGTAGTTGCACAGTACGTTACGAAAACCTTGTAAACCTGCGCGGCTAATTCCTGCACTGGCAATACGACTAAACATCGAATTTTAGGTACGAAACGCGATCGCAAATGCTGAACAACTGGCAACACATATGCCAATGTCTTTCCTATTGAAAATGTAAGTATATTAAGGTGATATGAAACACACTTTTACCGCAATTGGAAAAAGAAAAAACTATAATGAATGTCGTTTCGACAATCATTTTACTCAAATATATTTGGGATTTTAAAATGCTATTCATTACAGTTTTCGTTACCGACTGAGTTTTTTCGTATCACATTAAGGAATAGTTTTTCGTAGTGGAAATTTTGTGAATAAGCAAAATTAATGAAAAAACAATGTAAAAATATCCGATTGTCAGAGTTTTTGTCCAGAATGTGAAAAAAAATCGTGTTTCACCAAAAACCGATCGGTAATGAAGACATCAAAAGTTAAATTCTCAGTAAAAAAATTCGTAAAAATTTCATCATTTTTTGAAAAATTAACGTGATAAGTTAATACTCACCACTGCCCGTTGGCGCGGATACACAAGTATCTCTTGGCCACCGTCCACACAGCCTGTCTTCCTCACATTTTAATAACCAATCAATGACACTGACTTGTACCGGAAATAACTTTGTTACACCATTAGATTTGAGAGTTTCAACGAGTTTTGAATCTAAAGATTCGTTCAAATCATCCAACGATCGTCCGCCGGTAAGTGCCGACGATACGACCTCCGGACGTGCCAACCATCTCGGTAAAACTCTTTTGACAATTTTTTTTCGTTTTTTCCCTTCCGAACCCAATATCGTAAAATCTTGAGACGTCGTTGACGTTTTACCATCTTTGCTTTCAGCCTCAACGCTGTCGTTGCCGGGTTCTTGATTTTCCGTATCTTCTGTTGTTTCACTTGGAACTTCCAATTTTACAGTGGATTTTCTTTTTTTACCTTTTTTGCGATGGACTCTTTCTTCACTTTGCACATCTATGTTTTCCTCATTTTTTTTGTCATTGGTAACGGCAGCTTTTTGCTTTTTTCTCTCCTCGATTCGTTTCAGCAACTCTGAGAGATGGTTGTTTGAACTCTCGGATTTCTGAGGATCTTCACCTTCGTATCTATAAAAAAAAAAAACATTCGAAATATAATTTTAGAAGTTAAGCATAATTTATCGATGTATTGGAGAGAAAATAAACGAAAAATGAACGAACCTATTGACAACAAACAGATCCATGATTCGATTTTGTTTTTCTTATTCCCACCCACTTTCGTCCGCGTATTGATATACGAAATTTATGTGATAATTAACGATAATTATAACAAACGACCAGTAGTCCGCGATTTACTTGTCTATTAAGACATTCTATACATATTGAGAAAATTTTTTGTTTTAATAATCGACGTGCGAAAACAGAGGCTAAACACGTGCGTTGTCACACATGCGGCGTTGTCAAATAACCGGAATTTCCGTAATTGGTCAATTTACTCGATTTTGTTTTTGTTGTTTCTTATATTGTTTAGCATTCCTTCGATTGACGTGAAAATCAATTAATGAATGTAACTCGTGAGGCGATATGCAAATTACACTGTGTACCAGTTTATTCTTAAAATTTTTTGATGAAATTTTAATAATAATATTATTAGCTTCGAATGTCGTTATGCCAATAGACCAATCAGAAATCGATAATTCCGCTCTATCGGATACCAGCAAGCCAATTATTGGTGCGCGATTGGTTACCACACCGTTACTTGATCGATGTCAAATATCTTTTTCATTTCTAAATACGGTCAAGCAACGCCCACGTTCATCGAATCACCGAAACAACGTTATTATTGAAGGCGAAAAAAAATTCTTTCATCTTACAATAATCGGTGAAGAAATAATTCATAAATCATTTCGTAAAAACTGTAAACGCGTCTCGACCAATCAGATGGCCTATTAATCGAAAAGCGAATCGTTGCTTTGACCACGGCAGTTCCGGTCTTCGGTGACAACAACCAAGCGCGCACGGTCCCACTTCCTTTTCACGACGTGCTCGCCAAAATGCAGAAGGTAAGATATTCATCTTTGACAATTAAATTGCATTGATAAACGTAAAAATGTTTAAATATCGAACTCGTCACCCCAAAAGGTACAGAAGCAGAAGGAGCCCAACCACTCCGTGCAAGTCTTCGGACGCAAGGTGAGTTCATTTTCGCAATAATAAGATTTCATTGTTCGACTGCGTGTCCGCATAACCTCCAAACGTGTTAATCACAACGATTATTCGACTCGTGTCTCGGCAATAAAACGATGAACCGCCCATAACACCGGCAACATCATTTATTGTTTAACAAATTTTATAGAAATTCATAAATCGTAAATATCGTAAAAATTAACTTCAACATTTTGTCAATGGAAACCGAAAGAAATCCCGGTCAGATTTTTTGCTTCAATTTTTTTTACAATAATTTTATTTCTTGATTTCGATTGCTAAAATTGTCAATTGGTAATTTTTCAACATTTGAGACACGATATCGAATTTTTGTCAATGCCTTTGGTGCTCCGGAAATGAAAAAATTAATTATGCCGTTTCATTCGTATTTAGAAAAGCGCAACTGCCGTCGCTTACTGCAAGAGAGGCCGTGGACTCCTCCGTGTCAATGGACGCCCCTTGGAACTAGTGGAGCCGCGTGTACTCCAATACAAACTGCAAGAACCAATCCTCCTTCTTGGAAAGGTTAGTCTTCAAAACAAGCGACGATCAATGAGAAGATGATTTTTTTTTAATTGCATGTGTTTTCTTTTGATACAAATAATTCAATAATTTGTGCAAATTCTTACTGTATTTTCAAATGAAATATTTTTCTCTACCAAAAAAATTTTCGAAAAATTTTAGCAAATAATTTGTATCAGAATTTTTTTTTTTTTTTTTTTTTTCGATTTCCAATTTATAAAATTATTTATTTACTTTATCATTTTCAGGAAAAGTTCTCCGGAGTTGACATCAGAGTTCGAGTGAATGGCGGTGGTCACGTAGCGCAGATTTATGCCATCAGGCAGGCAATTTCCAAAGCCCTTGTCGCTTACTACCAAAAGTGTAAGTAATATTGCGATGTTATTGTTAATAATTGCCTCTGTCAATGGACAAACGTAGCAAATTCAATCACAATGATCCATTCCTTTTTTTTAATATATAATCTTTGGCAAAACTTATCAGTGATGATCTGCTGACAAAATCAAATAATAGCAATTTATTATCGATGCCCTATTAATCAATACCATTATAGTAATTTTTCCCCCCAAAGCCTCGCGGTTATCGAACATTTTTTATTCGTTTACAAAATTCGCATCAAAATAAAATTTCTCTTGTGCTAAAATGGTATTTACTGTACACAGTTTATTTTTTCGTTGAAAAGCTACGGAAAAAACTTATAATAAAAACGTTCAAATAATGTTAATGGTTAAAGAATTGTAAGCAATCGATGATGTTATTTTTTTTTTAATAATTTTTAGTGTAAATTTCATAGCGTACACGGAATTAATAACTTCTTTATTAAAAATGTTATTTCTCATTTGCAGATGTCGATGAAGCGAGTAAGAAGGAAGTCAAAGACATCCTCATCCAGTACGATCGTACCCTCCTCGTAGCGGATCCGAGGCGTTGCGAGCCAAAGAAATTCGGTGGTCCCGGTGCCAGAGCGCGCTACCAGAAATCTTACCGTTAATCTTTGTGGGTTCTCTATATGTACTATTCACATCATTGAATAACAAAAATTTGAAAATCTACGACTTTCTATTTTTTATTTATTTTTCGCAATACTTTTTTCTTTACGAGATTTTGAACATTAAAATTATGTTATCGAAAAACCTCGTGCAATTCTCCGAAGTCCGCGGGCGCTACACTTGCGCTATAAATCGAATGAGCGGAATGGCTAACAAAGCAATTGCGATAAGTTAAAAAAGTTTACATGTCACAAAAGACTAACGAAGACAACATCCATAACTTCGCTATTGATAGAAAAAATACTGCAAAAGGGAAGAAATCACGAAGCAGAGATGTTATCACGAGGACAAGAAATCGGGTTACAATTTTCGAGCGTTTAAGATGAAATCTCAACGATATCCGGAGAAAGCTGAAACTGAGAAGTCCCTTTGTAAGGCGCCTTTTTAATACGGTTTTAAGGTGATGAGAATAGACTCAGTCGGTAACAAAAGTTGTAATGTGTATAATTTCAAAATCATCGACATTCGAAGAAAAATTACATTATGTTCTTCTGTCGAATAGTTGGACGCGGCGAAAGACATGTTTTTCGTCAAAGGTTTGCGGTTTCGAAATAACATTCCTTACAGTTTTTCTTACCGACTGAGCGCGGGAGAGTGTTTTTAATATCACCGTAATTAGACGCTTTGAGTCGCAATCGTCAGAACATGCGTGAAAAAAGCTTTTTTTCGTAATAATCTTCGTATAAATATAACGGTGTGGTTCTTGTAAAATGCATGTAAATAGAGTCTCTCTTTGTCGCAGTCTATGAAACGATGTAAACATTTTTTTTTTTTAACTGTCAACGACTTATGCGTGTTTTACCGGTGGCCAGTCCGGCGATGTCGACAGTGTCTCTGCGAATGCTGCAAAGAAAACGTCGGCGATTCTCATATCGCTAAACGGAAAATAAAATACGTAAAAGTACGCGTGAAGTGAGGTCGGTTTGCCGGCATTTAGTAGCTCTCGCAGTCAACAGCCCCCACGATTCTCCTATCAAAATTGAATCGTATTGAATTGTCGTCAAAATCTTGCGGTAAAGGAACGGTTTCAACATGGTGAATATACTCGAAATATCTCCCGAGGAATGCAAATCTCTTGGTGAGAAATTCGTGATATTTTACGGCCAACACTCGACACCCTTTGGCGAGTGTCTCATCGGCATAACCAGCGCCGAGAAAGCCGTTTGTTTTCTCTGGTTCGTTGACAATAATTTCGCGGAGTGCTTCAAGATTCTTAAGAAAGAATGGCCGCACGCGCGTCTCGAGGAAAATGTGACAGAAACCAAAAGAATCGCGGAACAAATATTTCGCGACGGCGATCGAGAAAATATCTCGATTATGCTGAGAGGAACAGATTTTCAAGTTAAAGTTTGGAAGGCACTACTGGAAACACCGAGAGGCGAATCCACCACGTATTCCGCAGTCGCCGAAAAAATTGGCAATCCGAAGGGCATAAGGGCCGCGGGAACGGCGATGAAATCTAATCGCGTGGCTTTTCTCGTGCCTTGCCATCGGGTGACGTCCAAGGCCGGTGAAAACAAGTATCGTTGGGGCGCAGAGCGGAGGAAGAAGATCATGGAGTACGAGAAAGAGTAGAGTAGTAGAGCGCGCGATTTGCGAAACTTCGGTTGCGCATCGCAGATTCGTTCTTCGATCAAAATGTAAAATAATTAAATTACGAAAGTGGGGAAAAACATTGAATATTTTGTTTCTCGAGTAAGAATTGGCTAAAATTATGAACCGTCGACGGAAATTTGCGAAATTAATTTTTTGTTTCAGAATTCGTAATATATTTTCAAAACTTTTTCATTTATTTAATAATTTGTCTTATGAACAATTTTTTTTGTTTTTTTTTTTTCATCGCGATGTATTGTTATTTTAACATTCCACATTTTACGACGAGAATAAAAAAACCAAATTTCCATGCAGACCTGAAGTAGAATAGATATTTCGATGTTCCTATGAACCATTACCTGAGAACAAATGGAGTAACTACATTTACCCTGTAATAGTACAAGTGATATTTGAATTATGCCTCAGCTGGACTGTAATAGACTATAAGTTTTGATGAATAAATTTGTACCTCGTATGGAGGAAGAAATAAAGATTTTGTAAAACATAAAATATAAGTATTGTAACACCGAGAATTGCTGCAAAAATAAAGAATCAATTTTTTCGTACCTTACGCTGTTTCGTATGGCTATCTTGATTTATAAACATTTTCATAATAATTTCAATTGTATCATCAACCATATACTCAGTATATGACAGACGTTAAAAAAGAGCGATAGAGCTTAAAAAATGAACTTCAGTTACGTAGTATATAACTCGAACGCACACATTCACAGCTCATCGTGGTCACGCGTGCGTGTGCGCCAGTTAACCTCAATTTTTTCAGATCGTCAGACTTCTGTCAGTCGAATACGAACACAGAAGGTTGTCAAAAAAATATATTATATTTATATGCCGCTGGAAGGGATTAAAAAAATATGAAAACGCGATTCGATACTTTCGATCTCGTGTGCTCCGTCGCGGAGTTGCAGAGGTAAATAAAGCGTTTCAATAAATGATCGCAATAATTGCACACGTAACTCGAGCAATCAATTTAATAGGTTAATCTTCGAATACTTTCGTAACGTGATTTTCTTTTTTAATCCTCAATTTTTATCCTACTTTCGCCGTTATTCAACTAATAAAATTATTTCGAATTTTTCTTTTTCGGCTACAGATTGATTGGCATGCGAGTGAATCAGATATATGACATCGATCATCGCACGTACCTCATACGTCTCCAACGCAGTGAGGAAAAATGCGTTCTCCTCCTGGAATCCGGCAACAGAATACACACAACTGCTTTTGAGTGGCCAAAAAATGTTGCGCCTTCGGGTTTCTCAATGAAGGTAATCAACGTCAACTGATACAGCAAATCAATTTTTTTTTTTTTTTTTTTTTCAAAAAATTAATACAAGAGAATTGCATTTTTTCTTTTTTCGTTACATAGATGAGAAAACATCTGAAGAACAAACGTCTGGAGAGTCTCAAGCAGATTGGAACGGACAGAATGATAGACTTACAATTTGGCACCGGCGAAGCAGCTTATCATGTGATACTGGAAGTCTATGACAGAGGCAATATTGTTCTCGCTGATCACGAAATGACTATTCTTAATATCCTGAGACCTCATACCGAAGGCGACAAGATAAGGTGAATAATGAATTCTCTTATAGGTTGTTATTATGCAAATTTTCAAACGCGTTAACAAATGAAACTAAAGAAATTTTTTAAAGCATAAAAAAAGAATTTCCGATTTTTTTTATGTCCCGAATGTTTTTTTTTAATTTTCACATTCTTTTCGTTAAATTTGAATATTTTTTCATTTTTTCGCATATTTATTTACGAATTAAGAAAACAAATTTTTTTTTTGCAGATTTGCCGTGAAAGAAAAATATCCGGAGAATCGCGCGCACACGAGAACGATGCCGCCGAAGGAAGAAATAATTGAACACCTCAAAAGTGCCAAAGAAGGCGAGAGTTTGAAAAAAATCTTAAATCCTCTCTTAGAATTCGGTGCCGCGTTGATCGATCATGTTTTGCTGAAAGCGGGATTCCCCGTTGGCTGTAAGATCGGAAAAGGTTTCGTCGTTGCCGAGGATATGGATCGATTGATAGGAGCCCTAGAGAACGCCGACAAAATTCTCACGGATGCTAAAAGTATTCCAGCGGAAGGATACATAATCCAGAAAAAAGAAGTGAAGCCACGTCAGGACGGTGGTCAAGAATTTATCTTGGCAAACGTTGATTTTCATCCAATGCTATTGGAACAGTACAAGGATCAGCCGTACAAGAAATTCGAAACGTTCGATCAGGCGGTAGATGAATATTTTTCGACGATGGAAGGGCAGAAGTTGGATCTCAAAGCGTTGCAGCAGGAACGCGAGGCTTTGAAGAAATTGGAAAACGTTCGTAGAGATCACGATCACCGGCTCGTGTCTCTGGAGAAAACACAGGAAATCGATAAGTTGAAAGCTGAGTTGATAACGAGAAATCAGACACTCGTCGATAACGCGATTTTGGCGATACAGAGTGCTCTCGCTAATCAGATGTCGTGGCCTGATATACAGGCGTTACTAAAAGAGGCGCAAGCGCGCGGAGATCCAGTTGCCGGGTCGATAAAACAATTGAAGTTGGAGACAAATCACGCGTCGCTCTACCTGACCGACCCGTATGACGATAGCGACTCCGAAGACGGCGATGGGGGCGGAATAAAACCAATGGTTATCGACATAGATTTGGCGCACTCTGCATACGCGAATGCGACGAGATACTACAGCCAGAAAAGATCGGCCGCCAAAAAACAACAAAAGACCATCGAGTCGCAGGGCAAAGCTTTAAAATCCGCGGAAAGAAAGACTAAACAAACGCTGAAAGAGGTTCAAGCGATCCACAGCATCAACAAGGCGCGAAAGATTTATTGGTTCGAGAAGTTTTACTGGTTTATTACGTCGGAAAATTATCTCGGTGAGTAGCGAGAAAAATTGAACCTTCGATCTTTTTTCTGTACAAAAATATAATAGAAAATGAAGCGGTGAGAGTTTTTTTTCCGATCCGATCGATTCGAAATGTTTTTCTTTTATTATCAATGCTAATCGCGCAAAAAGACTTTAGTAAGTAAACGATCAACGGAGATCGGGTAACAAGACAATTCATTTTTTTTTTTCACTCATTAATTTTTCCGAGAAAAAGAAAATTGTTTTCGTCGCCGAGACTCTTAGATTACGACGCCAATAAATTTTCTTTATTCAAAAAAGTTGAAATAATAAAAAAAGTTTTTTGTCGCTGAATAGTCAATTTCACATCGCCGTAAAGAAAAAAAATTAACAATCTGTGAAAAAGTATGAAAATTTTATTGCCAAAAGCAGCGGTATACCGTATTGTAAAGATAAATCTTGAGGACCAAAAATCTATAATTTAGATCTCTAATCGGAGAATCGATACTTAACAGTAATCGGTGGACGTGATCAACAGCAAAATGAACTGATCGTTAAGCGATATCTCCGAGCGGGTGACTTGTATGTTCACGCGGATCTCACGGGTGCGAGTTCCGTAGTAATAAAAAATCCCAGTGGCGATCCGGTGCCTCCGAAGAGTCTTGCAGAGGCGGGTACTATGGCTGTAGCTTACAGGTAAATCTGCTCTCAAGAATTTAAAGCAAAAGTGAAAAAAAAACATTTTTACCTAAAACTGAAAAAAAAAAATTTAAGTAAAATAAAAAAAATGTAAAGCAAAAAAATTAAAGACTATAAACTCAAAAACTAAAATCCTTTTTTTCAACAGCGTTGCCTGGGAGGCGAAGGTAATCGCCGGCGCTTGGTGGGTAAACAGCGATCAAGTATCGAAAACGGCACCAACCGGAGAATATCTTACAACCGGGTCTTTCATGATCCGTGGAAAAAAGAATTATCTTCCTCCTTGTCAATTGGTAATGGGATTGGGATTCTTATTCCGTCTCGAGGAGAGTTCGATGGAGAGGCATAAGGACGAGCGACGCGTAAGAACTCTCGAAGAGGACGGTATACCGGTAGATACGGCTAATGAATCCGACAAAGAAATTGAGTTGGAAGGCGATTCCGATGATGAAGTCGACGACACGATGCCGACGCCTGAGGAGACGAAAGAAGAATTGAATCCAATCGCCGAGGAGAATGTCGAAACGCAACAGCCTGCCGACGACAGTAGCGACAGTGAGGACAACGAGAAATCACTGTTTCCTGATACTCAGATAAAACTCGATCTTTCGGGTCCGAGGTATGTTAGAATTTTTTTTTCCGATTTTTTAAGTTATCGTATTTTTTTTTCGATTATAATTCTATTACATTTTAATGATTAATGCAACAATGGATATTTTATGTTCAAACAGAATGAAACTGGTGATAGACAATACTCAACCACTGGCGAGTGCTCAGGCAGCGAAAGAGGAAGCCGTCGTCTATTTAGGTGACGATAAACCAGTTGCCCTTAAAACCGCTCAAAAACCCTCCAATAAAAACGAAGAACAGTCGAGAAACAAGTCAAAGGCGCAAGAATCTAAGCCTGAAAAAGATACGAAACCGTGCGAACCGAATGTTTTGAAAAGAGGACAGAAAGGACGATTGAAGAAAATGAAGGGAAAGTACAAGGATCAGGATGAAGAAGATCGACGTATTCTTATGGAACTTTTCAAGGTATTTTCATTGCCTTTTTGTTTAATCGTCGGTAAGGCGCACAAAATTTCACCGATTGTTAGAGTTTCGGAATATGCGAAACTCGTTAATCTCGAATTGCTGCGAATTAATCTCAAAAATAAATTAGCAATTTTCACGGTCGTTGAAAAAATATCTCCAAAAGCAGTGGTCGACTGACCATTCACTGCAACGATCTGCTGCTTCATTCTATCGAATAAAATAGTTCATTCAATCAATTCCTTCGTCAAATATTTCACTTACAAATATCGAGTCGCACTCTCGTCGTTATCAGTGTGTTAATTATTATATGCGATAAAAATGAGAAATAACCGATTTTTTGCTGTACGAAGTAATGAAATTCAACGATTTTGCAGTCAGCCGGCGCAGCGAAAGAGGATAAGCGAAAAAGCAAAAACAAAGATCCTTCGGGTCCGAAACAGGGGAAAAAACGTGGGAATCAAGGAAAACCCAACATAGCTGCACAACAGTACGCGCGAAACATCGAAAATGCGGAAGAAGAAGATACCGGACCGGCGCCGGAAATTGATATGTTGGATCAATTAACGGGAAAACCCGTAGCGGAGGATGAATTACTCTTCGCTGTACCTGTGATAGCACCGTACAATACGGTACTCAATTACAAGTGAGTTCACCGTCTTCACTGGATATGGGAGGTTTTAGTCGATCGCTTACAGAAGCGGCAATATTGTTTTATTATTATTTTTTTTTTATCAAATGCCTCGAAATTCTTCAGTTAATAGTAATTTACTTCATTTTTGTTCGGAGATGATATCGTTTTTTTTTAAACTAAATATCTCACACGTTCCCTCGAGAAAATAAGACATTTACTGAATCAATTGCGATATCGTTATTTCCAGTACTTCACGAAGCGATACATTATTTTTGAAGACGACAAAAAAACTTTTGTCTTTTTTGCGAACGCGAATTTTTTTTTGTTTCGATTGCAAATAATCGCAGAAGAGAAATACAAATGCAACGAATAAATATTTGTACGCTATTTACAAAAAGATTACATTCTTTTTTTTTTAGGTTCAAAGTGAAACTGATGCCGGGAACAGGGAAGCGTGGAAAAGCCGCAAAAACAGCGGTAGCCGTATTTCTACGCGACAAAGGAATAACGCCGCGCGAAAAAGATCTTCTCAAAGCCGTAAAGGATGAGACCATCGCAAGAAACATCCCAGGAAAAGTTAAGATCAGCGCCCCGCAGATACAAAAGCTGAAGAAATAGCGATGAATCGCATTGCCGCGACCTCGTCGTACCGATTTGAAACCTTAGCAGCTTTTTTTCCGAATAAGATGTACATATCTCTGTATAAAATGTTACGGGAACCTTGGAAATACGATGGACACCGTGTCGGTTACGAAAAATTACAAAAAAAAATTCACTTTATTGACAAAATTCTTTATTACATTTTTGCGAAATTTTTATTTCTCTCGATCCCCTTTACTCTCGTCGTTCGCACATTTGTATTCAAAATCGTTCAACTTATTATACGATTAATTAAATATAATGAATAGAAAAACAAAGAAAAAAAGATTTACCGATACTGTTCAACAGTCAGCGCTCAACATTGAAAAAAAAAAAACAAAGAAAAGATAAATACAATGAAGACAACTTAATGTGCTTTTTCTTCGATATATTAATATTTGACAAAAATTATGGAAGGCAATTTTTTTGTCGATTGTAGTATATCGCGTGCACTCCTCGCAAAAGGATGCGAAAGAAGCTCTCTACGCAACCAATCGGCTCACAAAAATTGTTATCCATTTTCATCTTTCAACGGCGCTGCTAACAATTCATTAATACGTCATAATATTTGAGTTTGAAAAAAAAAAAAAAATGATTAGCTTTCCGGAAACATCGACCGAGTGCCTATTATTTAAATTTATTTAGTTTTTTCGTATAAAATTTAGATTTTCATAAGCCTTTCAGTCGTAGCGAAATTGGCACGCGGTTGTCGGGTGTATCGATTGTCCATTCGATCGATACGTAAGTTCGATTTTTTCTTGATTTTTTTTTTTTTTTTTTTTTTTTTTTAGGCACGAAAAATCTTGTTCACGTCGTTATTGACTCGATTGCGATGGTCATACATCGTCGTCGCCGAACATGTCGACGTCGCTATCCGAAGTGTTGACTACTTTGCGACCACCGTTGCGACTTGTCTTTTTGGCAGACACCTTAGGTCGTGATCTCGTGCCGACCGACATAATCTGTAAGATAAATTACCATTAAGTTTACAGTAATATCTTAGTAATATTCAGCGAAAAAAATTCTAAGCAATGCGATAAAACTGTGAAAAACGCGTAAAATTTTTAAAGTACGAAACAATTTTTACTTCGGGTTCAGAACCGACGCTGGAATCCAATACTTTCGTCGTCGCGGCTTTTCTGCGCCCTTTTCGTGGTGTCGCCGTCTTTGGAACGTTCACTTCCTCGACTTTTTTCACCTTCCGTTTCTTCGTGATACAAATATCGTATTCCGCGTCCGAATCGTCATCGATCGTTTGCAATATTTGTCGTAAACTCTTAACGCCCTCGCGCTTTCGATCGACCACTACGCCGATGTTACTGTCGTCGAGCGACGGACCGACCGAAGAACTGGGACTCGGACTCTTCGGCGTTTTTGCTCTCGGACTCTTCGGCGTTTTGGCTCTCGGACTCTTTCTCTGCGACGTCGAAACTTCGGCGATTTTCTTGGCTCTTCTCGGTGTCTTCGCGGTTGCGCCGGCGACACTAGAAAATTCTAATTTTCCTGTAGCGCTGCTTCCCAAATCTTCCAAACCGTTGACAAGAATTTTTCGAAATTTTGCGTAATCCGGTTTTTCATTGAACTTTATACCGGCCAATAATTTCATGTATTCAACGATGGGTTTTGGCCCGTCGTGAGCGAAGCATTGCTTCAGAAAGATTGGAATGTTGTCGAAAGCCTTTTCCTTCTGTTTTTGAACGGCCGTTGGTTCTTTGAGATTTTGTTCCCACGGCAACGAACCGCAAAGCCACTGTATGATATTGTATCCGAGAATCTCGAAATCGCTTCTCATCGTGGGGACTGCAAACAGATAATATTCGTGAAAAAATATCAACAGGGTAATTTTATCGTTTAAATAAGTCGCTGAGAAAAAAATGGAAAATTCGATATCGAAACTTTGTCGACTGTTCGACGAAGGAAAACCATTATACCGGAAATTTTAATCAAATTATAGTTGACCAATTGCTTAAAGTAGTTAGATATTTCGCACGGATTCCGCATTACTTGTTAAAATAAATTTACGAAATATAAAAACACCTTACCGCCCATGTGAGCGTCTCGGCTCGTGTACTCGATCGTCCCGTTGTGAGCTTTTTTCGGATCGAGTTTGTACTCCGGTTTCGTTGTGTAGTGCGACGCGAGACCAAAATCGACGAGATATACGAGATTTTGTGATTTCAAATCGAGAAGCAAGTTGCCTCCCTTTATATCCGCGTGGATGTATGTTTTGTCGTGGATGTACTCCAAGACGTCGATCTTGTAAAATCGGAAAAAAAAAAAAAACAAAATAGAAAACACACGATGTGAATCGGCTGCCGATTTATCGATGTATTTTCGAGGCGAAAAAAAAAAAAAAAACTAAAAATCTGACAACGAAAAAAGCGCGATCTTTACTATTTGCAAGGCGATTTTGTAGACCGTGTGCTCCGGAAAGCGTCGCCCATTTTCGAGAAATAGTTTCCACAAATCGGTTCCATAACGATCCATCACCACGAAGCGATATTTTGTGCCGTTGCACTCGTGACTCCCGGAACCGACGAATCGCGGCATTCCAAGATGCGACAGCTTCTTTTTCTTTCTCCAGGCTTCAACTTTTAGAATAAAAATATTTTCATTGTATTATCCATGAATATTGAAACGCAAAATTATTTAGTACTTTTCATTGTATTTCAACTCTACTACTTTAGCGCCAAATACTTACTATCATTGGGTTTAGCATTGCGCATGTAGAAATGCATCTCGACAAATAATGGTCCATTTCCGTGAGGTTCCTGCGGACAGTGTACATTGACATTAAAGTATCGCAACGACATGACGGTTTGCGTAAATCGTTGGAAACGAAGCTACGATTATTATTTGACTTTGCCGTTAATTGATTGTTCTTAAAAAAAAAAAGTCTTACGATTTTCACGACAGCGGGATAATCTTTTGGAGTTTTTCCCGAATATGCTGCAGCTACAGACACACAAAAATAACGACGATAGTGAATAATTAGATCGCGAAAAAAAAAAAAAAAGTTATCGAGTTTATGATTGAGAAAACAAACGTGCATACCTGAGTAAATTTCGCCGAAACCACCGACCCCGATGGAATCGCCGATGATCCATTGTTTTTTCGACATATCGGTGATAATCTCACCGCGCGGTATCGGATCGGGCATTTTATATCCATTGGCACCTTTTTTCTTCGGCGCTTTTTTAACTTTCGCAGCCATGGATTTGTAGGTTACTAAACGAAAGCACGGGAAATTAACGAACCGCGAAGTTAGTATTTAATACCCTTTTTTTCCTATTTCACAACAACACACGGATCCTTCGTGTTAACGTAATTATAAAATTAACTGACAGAAATAAATTGTAAAGAAAAATGCAAACAAAACCGGTAGTTTCGTGTTTTTGTGGCGCGAGATGCGTCGGGACAGACGTATCGCGCGGGACTCCGAATTTTTGAACTTGGTATATTTTTGTTATGTTTTATCAGGGCTGCTAACGTGCGGGTAAGAAAATGATGCGCGCACATCGGCGATACAAATATAGAGTGAGGAGAGGGAAGCAGAAGGAGAAGAAGGAGAGGGAAGATACCGAGGGACACCTCACGGCCCACACAGCGGTACGTTCCGAATCAGCGCCGAGCAAACATATCTCTCTTTCTTTCATTCGTGGTAAAAATTGAGCCAAGAACTGTGCTCCTCGGAATTACGCGCCCGTGCAGTAGCACGTGCATGCATATGCATATGGTGCATATGTGTTTTTTCATGACCTGCCAAAAACTGGTAGCTCACGAGCCTAACTGCTTATTTGCCGCCCGAATGATACTGGCCGCAGTTCAGAGCCGGCGTAGCTTTTACGTTATCAAATGAAAACTGCAACGCCGACTTCATTTATACAACTGCCGTATGCTATCGTAACTTGAATACCACTCGGCGTAATTCTGCTGCGGATCGTTCTTTTCTCACTAGCGCCGTTTCAGGGTGAGCGAACGGTCGATAACAGACTTATAGTATACAAAACAGGTTTCTATCGTTTGTATCGTCGAGTCTTCAGCATCAACCCATTAGATAACTTTATACTTTATCGATGGTAATTTTTTTCGACTGAATGACCGAAGACAAAGATTCCCTCATAATGCAATAAATAATTGAAACGAGTGAAAAATCTATGCGAAGCAAAAATAACACGGTCGCTATTTTTATACTTGGAAAATGTTTGGATCAAAATGTTGATACATTATACTTTATACGTTATTATACGTGTCCGGCACCGGCGCTTCGCCTCGAAATCGTAACACAATTTGCTAGCGCTGCACGTCCACGAAATAATGACTGCGCAACTGTATCGGATACGCGGGAAGTTATTTTTTAGTCCTCAAGCCTTGAAATCGACAGATTATACGAATTTTCCTTCCCCTGGAATAGAGAAAACATTATCGATCATTCGAATGAAAAGATCTGTAAAAAGAACGCATGTTTATGCTGCGGCAAGAGTCTCACTACAATTTGGCGGTAAACTGCTGCCAAACCATTGGTCCCCATGAAAAGAGCGCGATGTGTGTTGGCTTCGTGACCAATCAGACGAGCGATAGTTGTTTAATTTTCGCGTTCAGACGTGAGTAACAGAGAATTTCTGTTACTCGATCACCTGACGTTCACCGAGCTCCACGTATTCCGTCTCGAATCATATTACGAAAAAATCTGAAAAATGGCTTTGACACTATCTACCAAGGAGAATATCCAGAGAACTCTCGAAAACTTCAGCCTGAAGGAGAACGTGAGTTAAAAGACAAAATTCGTACAAAAGATAGAAACAATTCACGAAAAAAATTGTTTTTTTCGAGTTACCTTCCGCCAAGGTCAGGGGCACGCGAATCATTTCTTTATAAAATATCAATTTTATCATTCGTCTGTCAACTTTGTGCTCGATTCGTATATTTTCAGTCATAATATCGTTACTTGCGTATCGATGATTGTTTGCCAATAATCGATCCCCGTACCGGACGCCGTCGGCGTCCGTATTATTCATGTTCTGTAGTTCATTGTTTCGATGAACTGCCGATTGTGCGGTAGATTTGCGATTCTATTCTTTTAATTCTCTGTTAACTTTGCATCGAAGTCTAATGTTTTCAGTCATAATAATCATTATTCGCGAGTCGATGATTGTTATCGATTTAATACGAGACAATCGCGGCGACGAATTTTCAATATTTCATTCCGCTTTTTTTTTTTAATCAGTGGCTATTATCGGCCGAGCGGGCGGACTGGTAGGAGACACGCGGAAAAAGCTTTATATCCTGTTTCCCTATCAGTGTTTCTATCTACCGTCACTATATATATTCGTATTCAGTCATTCTTTCCTATAGTTTGTGATATAAGTGCTGTTGCTTATGTACAGAACATTACTATCAAACAGAATTGCATCATCTTGCATCCACGTAATTTTTTAATGAAATACCATGTGCCCCCAGTGAGGTTACCCACAGTCTTGAGCACTAAACTGTTTTTTACTCTCGTTGACGGAGTCTAAATATGCCGCATGGCATAAAAATTATTAAAATTTTGCGAAATGATTATTAAAACCAAAATGCCGCAACTGGTAAAATTGTCAAACGTAAGCCAACATTGAAATTAATTACGCGACTCGTTAAATAACCAAATGGCTGTGGTTTCTCTTTTTGAAAAATAATAAAAATAGTGTTTCTACTCATTATTGCATCTTACCATCGTTTTTTTTTTTTCTAATTTCAGTTATCTCCAAAGAAAAAGCTGTGCGTGACGCCGGAAAAAAATCAGGAGAACGGAGTGCGCAATGGGGTAAGATCTACGCTCCGAGGAATAAATTTTCATTATTTTGTATTCAATATCGAAAATATTGCAAATTTTTTTTTTTTTTTAGATCGACAAATCAAAAGCTGTGATGAAATTGGATCTCAAGGAATCTGAAACTACGGAAAAATTTGATCCTCAGTTGGAACCTCTGCTGAGAGAAAACACCAGGAGATTCGTCATATTTCCGATTCAATGGCCGGACATTTGGCAGATGTATAAAAAGGCAGAGGCGTCGTTTTGGACAGTGGAGGAAGTTGATCTCGCGAGGGTATGCAATAATTGTATTTTTTTTTACTTTTTTTTACTTTTTCATCCATCTAACGGTTGTTTTTTATAATTTTTTATTACAGGATATTAACGATTGGGAAACGCTTAACGATGGCGAACGTCACTTCATTTCGCACGTATTGGCATTTTTCGCGGCGTCGGACGGCATTGTAAACGAGAATCTCGTCGAGCGCTTCAGTCAGGAAGTTCAGGTTACCGAAGCTCGTTGCTTCTACGGATTTCAGGTGGCAATGGAGAACGTACACTCGGAAATGTATTCTCTACTAATCGACACGTATATTACGAATCCGAAAGAGAGGTATGTCGATCAATGGCGTAAAACTAAATCAATTCTATTGAAAGTACTTTAATATAAAAATATTAATTACTTCATTGTTACAGAGATTTCCTATTTAACGCCATCGAGAATCTTCCGTGCGTCGCGAAGAAAGCTAATTGGGCACTCAATTGGATAAGCAACGACAAGGCGACATTTGCCGAGCGAGTTGTGGCTTTTGCGGCGGTTGAAGGAATTTTCTTCAGTGGCAGCTTCGCCGCGATATTCTGGTTGAAGAAAAGAGGTCTTATGCCCGGTTTGACTTTCAGTAACGAACTGATCTCCAGAGACGAGGTGAACTTTTGCAACATACAGATCAACTTTTTTCTTCGGAAAACGCGACTTAACTATAATATATTTTCTTTTTTCCTTACAGGGATTACACTGCGATTTTGCGTGTCTCATGTTTAAGCACATTGTCCAAAAACCATCGAAGGAACGAGTTATATCGATTATCAAAGATGCTGTGACGATCGAACAGGAATTCTTGACGAAGGCTTTGCCCGTTGATATGATCGGTATGAACTGTTCGCTAATGTGTTTATACATCGAATTCGTTGCCGACAGACTACTCCTCGAACTCGGATGTCCAAAGGTAGGATTGACCATTTATATTGCTAAAAAAATTCGTATTAATTATCAATTAACAATATTCGTCTCGTTTCAAGGTCTACCATTCCGAGAATCCTTTCGATTTCATGGAACACATTTCTCTGGAGGGCAAAACGAATTTCTTCGAGAAAAAAGTTGGCGAATATCAAAAGTGGGGAGTCATGCAGGACAATATAGAGAGCAATTTCTCCATCAACGCAGACTTTTGATTATTAAGATCGATATATATATAAAACTCGAAGCGTCCAGCGCACAGCGCAAAAAAACAACAACTATGGGTTTGAAGCGTAAGAATGCTGTGCATTTTCCAAAATGACTTATCGTTGCTTTGTGTTTTTTCATCTTGACATCACTTATGTTTAACGCTGATTAAGAAAGATGACGTGGAAATGGCGCGTAGGTCTTTCCTTAGTTTGTGTGAATGAGTTATACGTCAGTCGGTTCGAAGACCGCGTGAATGTATCATCATGCGAATTAATTATCACTTCGACCACTTTAGTAATAATGTATATTTTTTATATCGTTGACTGCAATATTATATAATTTTTAAGCTAAAAATCATAACTAATACGTAGGAGCGGCATTGCGATGAATTACGACGCCCGGTTTGCAATGTTTAATGCTCGATGTAATATTGTAGCGTCCAACCGAATGACACATAATTTTTTCTTACTTTTTTTTGCCTCACAACTTTCGTATTTCAAGTGAGATAATTGCTAAATAATATTCACGAATTTTTCAAAGTTGTATCGATAATTTTCGAGGCTTTATTTTATAAATATATTTCACGATGCGAATCATACAATGCGTGTGCCTTAGCGAAATTGACACTAAAACTGTCTACAAAGATATTCGATTAAATATTCTATGACGCGTTTCTTGAACTTCAGTCGGTTCGGTTACCACCGGAGCTCGAGAACGTCTTCAGTATTCTCACGTTTAAGGTATCTCTTTAAGTTTGTACATAACACGATCGAAATACACTTTTTTTCTAATTTACCGAAATTAACGTATTCATTTATTGAAATCCGTCGAATTTGTACATATAATATAGAAAAAAAGGGAAAATTTTTGGAAACTTTTCCGGGGCGCGGGAAGCGACGAATTACTCATATGTTCCGCGCGCTATGGAAGATTGTGGAAAATCATGTAAAATGATTTAACAAAGGGTTTCATGCGCTTCAAAAGTGTATGGAAGATTTAAGGTGATGTGAAAGCCCTCGGTAACGAAAACTGTAATGAATGCCATTTCAAAACGATATTTCGGGAAAAAGAAAATTGTTTTTCGTCAAATTTCCGTGGTGCCGAAATTGCGTTGATTACAGTTTTCATTATCAACAGAGGTCAGGTGACTTTCGCAGCATCTTAATTAACTTGGATCTTGAAACCATTATTTAATCGATCGAGATACTGCCGACGCGCATCCATCTCGTCGGCCGGTCTGTTGTAAGGAAGCCAAACGGGTTCACCGACGAAATAACGCTTCGCTTTGATGTAATCCTGTAAACAAAAAAAATCAATCACAAAATTCCAATTTGAATCGAAAGATTTTGAAATCTGACTAACGTTAACATCGAGTGTAAATCTGTGATAAATTCCACTGGGAATGATGATCAAATCGCCGGCAACAACTTCGATACGAATCCAATTGTCTTTGGAGTCTCGAACATCGAAGTAACCGGATCCATCCAATACGAGACGAATTTCTTCATCCGTATGTAAATGTTCCGTGAAGAAACTTTTCAGCTAGAATATTATAAAAAAAACTTATTGTCACATGCATCCAAAAGAATTCACTATATTCCGTAAAAAGTTCGAAACGATCGATCGAAATACCTTTTCCTCGTAATTCGCGAGGCACTCTTTGGAGCAAACGATCTCGTCCTCGTATGTGTAGCCTCGTTGCTTCTTCAGTTCGATAAGAACGTCGTCCGCTGCGTAGTTCTTCGCGTCGACCTTAAAAAAAAACAAAAAGACAACATAAAATTTCTAACGTCGATGAAACAATAAAGCTAAAACAACTGATTACGATCTGTGACATCGGTGCGATGATCGAAACATAAATATCCGTCAGGTAATGTTTATTCTCGTTGTTGTCAACTAACCTCAAAATATTCGACGCCGGTGACATCGAATAATTCTTTCAACGACAAAAATTCCGGAGGTTCCCTGTGATGTTCGAGACGTTGATCAGACTCGCTGTTGTCCATGTACCAAGCGCGAACCATTTTCGTTTTTATTTATTTCGATCTCTTGTTACACGCAGATCGGTGACGAGAAATACGAAAATAACGGATTTTCGGACAGTGAAAAATCTTCGCGTTTGTTCGCCTTTACGCGTTACGAGTGGGAGATAAAAACGGTCCAGTGACTGATTACTGCTGAGACGCAATCAGTAATGTACTCACGGCAAGATAGGAAGAGTGAGAATGATCCCTCTGTACACGTGTTTGAGAGAGAATCTGGATGTCTGCGTATGATTTCTCAGATTAACGGGTCTCCAATTTCGAAATAACTGGTAAGTACCAACTAACGTGTTATATCTCGCGTTTTTTCACAGATAAAATAGTAAACGCGGAAGCGGGGTTATGTCATATCAAAAAATTTCTTATTGTCTTCTCTCTTTTACAGTAATTCCGTTGAATCGAATTTTGCTGCTCGTCATGGAGGATCTGGACGATTTGTACATAAAGCTGCAAGTATCGCTGATGCGCAAGGATAAGGAATGTGGAAAATTAAGATTTCTAACGTCCCGAACAACCGTCGAAAATTCGAAGCACGTAGAGGACGTCTGCAACTCCATTGGCGAAATTTTGCAATCCTGTGAAATTCCGATAGAAGACGATGCATCACCGCGCGATCCAAGATGCGTTCAAGCGTTCAAATATTTATTACTGAACACGTATTTTGAATGTCAGGAGCACATGGCAGAGGATCTGGTAAACGGTCATCTGGTGGACATGTGTCCTCCTCTGTCGCCCTATTTGCTCGCCGAAATTCTCTGGTCGCTTAGATACGAAGGAATAGTCGCGGAATCCGTGCTTCACGTTCCCATCGATCTTTGCGTCGAGATTATCAATATATCGCGAAGATGCGCGGCTCTTCTCGATTTTCAGCGTTGTCTCGATTTCATCGCGACGTTGACGCTAAATTGTTACAAGAAATTGCATCTTTTCGTTAAAACGGGAACGCAATCAACAAAATTGGACGAAAGTCTGGAAATCATGTTCGGGAATCTTCAGGAACTCGTGAGTCTCGTTACGGACGCCAAAGTAACGAGACTCGAGGAAGTCGCGGGATTAAAGAAGAGCGAAAGATTGGGTCTGACATTGAAAAAAACGTTGTGGCTGATGAAAAATTGTCTCGAAAGCGGCAAAAACGGCGTAGAATTGTCGCCGGAAATGGATGCGATGTACAGAATTACGTTCGGTCGAGAGCCAGCGAAACGGCTAAACGACGATTTCGCGAATCAGCTGCGATTGATCGATCAAGAATCTGTTTATATGTCGTTGAAGATAATCAAAAAAATCGATTGCAATACTTACATCGGTTGGGCGAGTCTCGAGGCGGCCGGAAGCGGCTCGATGTCGCTGCAACGATCGATCGGCAACGATTTCTATTGCCTAATAGAGTTCATGAAATCATACGATTATCTGTTGCAGTACGATCACTTGATCGAAATTTTGCGACAATTCGCGACGGAGCCGTCGAAGGAAGCGAGTTGCGCCGAAAGCGATCTCGAGGAATTGCGCAAAGGGGCAGCGATCGGAAAAGCTGAATACGTAAAGGAATTGATGAAACGTTACAAAGAATGGGATCACGAAACTTTCCAAGTTATACGAAAGAACAAATCTCTTTTGGATAAAGAAGATTTTCTCAATTTGCTCGAGTATCTCACGCTCGTTATGACGAAATCGGGACAAGAGGAACATAAGCGTCTCGTCTACGCTACCGTCACGCAAGTTTTGATGCAACAAAATATACCGGACGTTTACGAGACTACTTTGGAGTACATTCTCCGACACGACGGGAGGAATATTCTCGAATCGTCGAACACGGAAAAGAGTTTCAACGATTTCATGGCTCACAATACGAATTTCAAATCGCCGCGTAACTTGCGAATACTTTTATTCTTTTTGGTGAAAAATCCTCGAAAGATAATGACGATTCTCGTTAAAATGTCTATCGGCGACAGGGATTACGAGAACGTTATGGTATCGCCGCAAGATATGATACTTCTGTCGCCGGTGATGAATATACGAGACAAACGAGAAGACGACACTCTCTTCCTCGGTGTTCTGCGCGGCGTTTGCATCGCGAGCGTTGAATGGAACGCGAAAAAATTTTCTAATCTCATTAACGTTATGTTGGAAAATTGCGTATTCACGGCGGACAATATTGTTAACAATGTTTTCATCGCTTGTCTCGATGACAAATCGATCGGATTGTCGAACGTGAAATCGATTTTGAATTGTCTTCGAAAAATCGCTCCTTCGTGTACGAAGAAAACGCATTTGGTTTCTTTGCTCGAGGCGCTCGCCAGGGGAATGACGAATGTCCGAAACGATCCTCTCCTACCGAAGTATTCCGCTAATGAAGCGTTGAATATGATGACGCGGATAGTAGAGATCTTCTTACGTAAGGTTGACGATTGGCTCGACGCGGAAGAGACGACTCGGCTGATTAAACGGATGGACGGCATTTTGTCACCGATAGACAAACCATATTTCGCGAATCTATTATTGTCCGATTGTTGCGGTAAAATCGATGTTTACGATACGATAAAAGATTACGAGAGACGTTGCTACACAGTGATGAACAGAGTCGCGGCAAATCGTCAAAGCGTCGGTAACGATGACGAGAGCGAAATTAATCTTAACGATCTTTGCCGCTTCGATGACGATTTTCTTCGATATCTTATCGTCAAATCCACCGAAACGGAATACGTTAAATTTGCAACTCAAGCGACTATTTTTCACGCTGAAAATTTTTCTTGCAAAGACGAATACGATATGTACGACAAAATCGTCCGCATCACCATGCAGGCCGCTGCTTATTGTTTGGAATTTCCGGCTCGTTGTCCACCCGATTCGTTTGCTTGTTTGATCAAAGGATTGGCGCTATTTACAACCTCTCTATCGCGATGTCACGAAGTCCGAAATATAGATAAACTTTACGGATCTCTTATCGATAATGTAAGAGAATTGGATAAGTTTATCAGAAATACGACGTTTTCAGTCGCTTACACGCCGGTTATTCTGATGATAAACAATCGAGCGAATCACGAACCCGCCGAAGAATCGTTGCGGGAGTTAACACAATCCATTCACAACTTTGCCAATAAGTGTATCGAAATACCGCGCAACGAGACGCACTTTGATCGGAAAAGTTCAATCGAGTCGACGAGGTATAGAATAGCTAACGATTTTATTGCGGAGTGTATGAGTGCCGATGACGACGGAAGTTACGAGTCGCTATGTAACATTTATAAACTATTGTGTTCCCGCGAGCCGCCGACTGATGTATCGTAATATGTTATCTCAGAGATATTCCAACAACGTCATTCGTAAACATTTTCGTAAAAAATCGTTTTTTTTTTTCTTCTTTTTTATTTTTAATGCTGTTGCCTCGCAGTTGCAGTCGAAGCCGTTTTAATACGGAATGAAAAAAAAATAACCACAAGTTCCTGCCGCGATATCAGGAAGGGAAAAACTACACACTTGAAGTCTCCTATCTTTTCCTCCCTATCGCCGACTCTTATCTTATTTTATTTCCTATACATATGTACTTTTTTTTTTAGACACATCAAAATTATTCTGGAAACAGAATAAACTGCTCGCCGTTTATGCTATCGTAATATTATTATTTACAGGACGCGATCGATTTTTTTTTTCTTTCATCATTTTATTTTCCGTCGCAGTTAATAGCGTCGTCACGATTAACTGCGCTCGATCGACAGAAATCAGTTTTCAAAAACGCTCAATAGACTCTTTTTTTTTTTTCGTATGCAATACGAGCCGCGAAAGGTGAGTTGTTAGTCAAGAGGACCGTCCAATCATTACCAGTTTGCTTCGTCATTTTTTTTTTTTTTATCTTGATGTCTATATTATTATATTTGTGCGATATTGCCAAAAATGCCATTACAATAGTTTTTAATAATGATTAAAAAAATGGTGAAAAATTTGCGTACAAAGAAAAAAATGTGCATCAGTCGTAGATATACAAATATTGCCAAACATTATATATAAACCATCATAGCTTGCGGACTTATCTCAGAGCTTTCATGGAAAGTTTTGCTATGCTATATAAATGTGTCTTCTTTTTTTTTTTTTTTCATTTTTAATATTTTTACTTTTTTTAATACTCCGAAATAAAAATACTTTCGCGAATCACGCGTTTTATCGCCATGTCAATTTTTTTTTTATCTTGAAACGCGCGTTTAGCCCGATGAGGTTTTGCGTGATTTTTTTTTTTTTTACATTCGAGACAACTGAAGCTATCGGGAGTTTTGTTACATGACTAGATTATTATGCCGACGAAGCCAGTATCGATGCTACAAACGTACCACGACAACCGTTTGGAGCATTCGACTGGTGCTGCAAGAGGTAACAACACCACTCATCAATGGATCGATGTTTTTCAAAGCTTCCGTTTTTTTTGTTGTTTTTTTTTTTTTTCAGCGATGGAGTAACGAATCTTCACAAACGTTAATAAAACGTATAATAATGATAGAGATTCGAAATATAATCTCTCGGATAACTAATCAGTACAATAAAAATAACAACAAAAAAACGTCGAAGAGAACGAAGAGAAAAATTACAGATTGATACTATATACTTTCACCTATTTTAATATTTTAATGCACATTTTTTTGCTGTAAGCTTTGTTCACTCTCGTCTTTTTCTTTTACGTGTGAGATAGTTACTTTTTTGTTTTATTATACATAATATAACTTGATGCTATAAATATTTACAGATTCTTCACATTGTAAAAAATATAACATATTTCGTACTCAATACCATACGCAGGTAGTACTGAAAGGCCGATATACATCTAAATTGTGGTGTTTATTTATTTATTTTTTATTTTTTTTTATTATTTCATCATTTTATTTTTATTTTTATGTTTATTTTAATTTTTTTTTTTTCCTCATTTTAATTGAAGTGAGCCGATTGCGCGAATTAAACGAATCTAGCATATGCCTACAATCAGAGTACAATAATCAACAAATGAATCGTTCGAAAAAAAAATGATTTTTTTTTTTTTTTTTTTTTTTTCAGTAGGAAATAATAACTTAATATGATGGATTGACCGAGGTAACAAAAGAATTCTGGTCCTTAAGATGATATGCTGGCTGACACAGGCAGGGCGTTTTATTTTTCTTCTCTCGTGTTTTTTTTTTTTTTTTTTTTTTTTACGTACTCTCGACACTAAAAAAAAAAGCTCTCACTCTCGAATAACGGGCAGTTATTATGTTTTTTTGCTTTGTTTATTCAATGAAAAAATGCTAGACGTTACGTTTAGAAAAATATTATGCAATTTCGAGTTCGACAAGCAAACGACTATAAGCTAACGTGGTGTCTTTGTCTGTATGGACTTTTCTCGTAGAAATATATAAATCGATTATTACACCGAGTACCGAGTGTACTGCGTATTTTTATCCGGATAAAAATGCCTGTGTGCGGTTTGTTATGTGTTTTTTGTTTGTTTGTTTGTTTTTTTTTTTTTTTTATTATTATTTTTGTTATTTTTCCACGATCTTTTTTCTTCTTTGTTTTGTTTTGTTAAAGTCATTCATTTATTCGTGATCATCTGTTAACTTGGAACGTACGAAGCACAGGCTAAAATGAATGTTCAACAACGGATATGACGTTCCCTTATATCGTTAAGAGGCCCTTTGATCCGCTCCCAAAGGCTTCGCGCGATCGTCGATCATCGTCCATAGTTATTACAAAAATTGTGGTTTACATCTACAGGATCACAGCAAGACTATTCGGTATATCGAGTGAAAAATTGATAATCACAAACGATACCATTTTATCTCTCTCTCTCTCTTTCTCTCTCTCTTCACAAACTCCTAAACGTTTTTCCACTGTTCGATAAATGAACGTTTCAGCCGATACTTAACGTATTCTCCTGTATTCTCGAAACATCTATTTATATTCAATCCGTACAAAATGTAAAACAAGAAGCGCCAAGATCTCTCAGCGAGACTATTCATATTTTTTTTTGTTGTTACTCATTAAAAATTGACTGATAACAATATTGCCAATGCTTTTTTTTTTTTTTTTAACTTATCTCTCACAAACGTCGCTATATCGGGGGGCGGGAAGGAGAAGAAATATCGTGCTTATCGTCGTGTGCCAATGTTGATGTTTCATTGCGTCTGAACAAAAGGATACCTTTCAGTAAGAAAAGAGGGATTTAACACGCGTTTATCGATATTGTACAACCCTTGAATTTTTTTTTTTTTTGTCACCGCTAAAAACGCGAAGCATCAATTATTGACCGGCTAACAAGCGCCGGAGGCTAACTATTAACACATTGCGCCAACTTGATTTTTTTTTTTTTTTCACTATGTATCACGAGTTACCGAAGCGATGAGCGAACACAATACACAGCGCCATACGAATTTTTGTTGATTAGAAAATAAAAAATTGATAAATAAATCGTAAGTTTGAGGGATCGGTGCATCGGTAAGTTTTCATATACAAATTAAACTATTATCTCCGCAGTCTCATCGCGATCGTCTACCCGTAAACGTGGTAAACAAATCTCCATTTACAATGACGTCGTTCGTAGACACAATTTTAATCGATCAATTAATTGTATTTTTTTTTTATATTCTTTTATCTCAGTTGGCGTGACGAAAAAAAATAACAAAAAAAAAACGAATACTTTGGATATAGCATCAATCGTAAATGATACACGTTCTTTTGCAAATATTGTTCTCACTTCTCTCAATAGTACAAAGTGTATTTTAATCTATCAGTGACTCATTGACTTCAGGTATTCTTCTGTACAGTTTTACACATGCCTAAGATACGTTGCAAATATTATTCGTTATCTGCGCGCGCACACAGTTGGAAGAGAGCACTTGACGAAAAATAATGACGAAAAAAAAAAAAAAAAAAAAAAATCTGAGACGAAGAAACTTAAAACAATCGGGCAACCAAGAGTATCTTTAGTTGAGATTATTATTGGTCTCCACTGCGCAGCAACGCGGGACACACGCGCAGATCTATTCGTTTAAACGACTTGGCATACAATTGTTTTTTTTTTTTTTTTTCATACCCGACTCTTTATTGCATTATCCGAAACGTATCTACCGCTTAATCGAGCAGTTATAATAGATAGAACCTCAGTATAAATCGAATTCACGCTTTTAACGAGAATAAAAAAAAAAAAATAAAAAAAGTGGCGAGCGAAAGGAAATTGAAAACGAATTAATAATTTCCATGAGATACTCTTGCCGTATCAATTGCGGACGATAACAAATACTTTCTTTGCCACCGCGCGTATTCGACGAACGACGTTCAAGAAGGAATCGTCGTATCGCCGATTATCGAACAGCGGCGAAACAATTCACCCGACAACGAACGTGGCGGTAATTTTTCAGCGTATTAATTGCAAGGAAACTCCAAATGCCTCGTCTATCCGTCAGCACCTTCCGTTCATTTTTTTTTTTTTTTTTTTTTTCGAATAATAATAGCGGTGTTGCGCGGGTAATAGTATTAGGTAGTTATAGTAGTTTTTTTATTTTGCTTTTTCTTATTTTTTTCGTAATTTTTTTTTTTAAAGGGTAAAGGAAGGAAGGGATTGACGAATGCACAATAGGGAGAGGGGAGGGTGGGGATTCGTTTGAAATTGAGCAGAAAAGCTAGTGATATCAAACTTGGTTTTGCCGTTAACAATTAACAACTAACGCGTGGGGCAGCGGTACGGCAACCTCTCTTCGCTTTTGTATCTCTCAACTCTCCGGCGATGAAAGACTCACTTTTTCTTTTTTTTTTTCCTCAAACTCTCTTTCACTCTCCCTATCTTTTGCCACTTGCGTGCCGCGTATTGGTCCTTTTTATATCCATGGTTATCTCGTCCTCTTTGTTGCCCGGCTTATATCTACTATTATATATTACAATAATGTTACATATAATACTATTCATGTATATTAAAATATTTTGGCCGTGGCAATTCGGCAGCCACGCATTTTCCGATAGAAAAAAAAATGAGATATACGACGCTTGTGAAAAGTATACGTCGTCGTCATTGTTCACAGAGTTCCGATAGCTGTAAAATCTCCGTACGTCATAAATTATTGTTACAATTTTTTTTTTTTTTCTTTTTTTTTGTTTTCTTCACCACAAATGTTCACAGCACATCCAGGCCGAGCCTTTAGCGCCGCTCAAAGGTTCGTAACTTTTTTTTTTTTTTTTTAACCGAAACCCTCCCGACGTGCGAAAGACGCAACAAGGAGGATCGGGCGCTTTTAACGGCAAAAAATTTATCTAACGCTTTTTCAAGTCCACCCGGTCCAGGATTTTGATTAAGTATTAGAGGACGCTGCAACAGCAGTAACTCTTCTTTTCTTTCTCCGGACTGAAATTCATCTCTCGCACTATTTCGGCAAACATCTCATTGACGTTTGTACGATTTTTGGCGGACGCTTCCACGAACGGACATCCCCAGAGTTGAGCGAGCGCATTTCCCTCTGCGGTGTCGACTTCTCGCTGATGATCGAGATCCAATTTATTGGCTACAAGCAACACCGGGACCCTTTCGGTTCCCTTAACGCGAGTAATGAGTTCCTTCATTGCTTTTATATCCTGGAAGGTTTGATGATTCGTCAGACTGTAAACAACAACGAATCCTTGACCATTTTTGATGTATAAATCTCGCATACTCGCGAATTGTTCGGTACCGGCCGTATCGAGAATCTCGAGTACACACGGCGAATTATCGACCTCGATTTCTTTTCGATAAAAATCTTCGATCGTCGGATCGTATTTCTCCATGAAACAACCGGATACGAATTGTACGGTTAGAGCCGATTTGCCCACCCCGCCCGAGCCGAGAACGACCACTTTGAATTCCCTCATTGTTTCTTCGCGTTCGTACGTCTTTATCGCGCGGAGTTTATAACAGACACCCCCCCTCTCACGCTTGACGGATCGCCGACGAATAAATCAGGCAATTTTCTTCGCGAATACTGCTAACACGATTGAAACGAACTGCCGATAAACGTCGGTCGGTGTAATAACGCGACGGATATTTTCGACACTTAGAACTTCCGGTTTTTTCTGTTTTTTTTCTTTTGACGTAAAATAAAAAATTTAACGAAATCTCGTGGAAGAGCGCGTACCGTGACTATCGTTGTGTAGCTATTTATATACCGTACGCGCGCACATACTCTTTAAAACACAAAGATTAACACGACACTTTTAGCTGTCGAAGCCGCTTTTTGCGTAGCGGCCGCCGCTACCAAGTCCTCCTCCTCCGCGATGTAAGGACGACGAACAACGAAATTCTTTTACTGCTGCTGGATGAGGCTCGCGGCGAGACTTTAACACCGGACAAAGGCATCGGACGATGTTGAATTGTTCATCCACGGATTGTCACTACAACTGGTCACAAAGAGAATCCTCGTAACTGCGCGAAGACATGACACCACCGTCTCGTCTCCGTCGACGTCGTCGCTACTGCCGCCCCGCTGCTGCTGCTCGTGTTGCTGTCGATATCCGTTTTTATTCACTCTCCTTCTTCTATTCACACACTCGAATTAACAACGCCTCCACGGCAAAACTCGTCGACACTCCTACCGACGCTGACGGCGCTTCCTCGACGGCTTTCGATTTTCTTTTTGTTTTTTTCGCAAATTCCGTACTTCTCCGTCGTGTCTTTTGTCAATCCTTCTTCTTACTATCCCGGGGCTAGTTGCACTTCTCGTTGAGTCTCGACGTGCTGCCGCGTGACGCCATCTTATCGTTACTCGGGATTTTCCTCGAACGTGCCAGACGTAGAACTGTGCCCTGTGCTGGCACTCTGTCCTCTCGTGCATATATACGCGAATATCGCGTGGGCAGCAAGCGAATATTCCAATGGTCCGTGTTTTATTTTTTTTTTTTCTCTTCCGATTACACGAGAAAAACTATACTCTCACGATTATAATATTAAAATGCACCACTACGCTACTGCACCTAGTACCACTACAACGTCGCGCAAAACTCGAAAATCTACTTGTAATAAAACAAGTACCCGGATAGCCCGTATGACAAATTCCGAACGCGACGGAGGACTGTAGCGTTGTTGTATGTACTTCTCACACGGCGTTTACACAGAGACAGATATATACATGTACGCGTATATACGTACACTGTCAGAGAGCGCGTAGAGAGACAGACGTATACACGAAAAAACCCGAGACGATGTATATAATACGGGTGATGGTCGAGAGCGCTGCGAAGCGTGCACGAGTCTAGGCTGCACGGAGCGCACTGGCAATCACTGGCTCACTGTGCCATAGCCGGAGAGAGGAAACTTAAAGGCTGCGTCGAATAAGCCAATAAAAATTTTGCCGCTCGCTCATTGGTCCATAACGGTCGATGATACGGTTTCTGTAACCATATCCAATCGCTTGCGCGAATCTTTCGGCTTATCCTTCAACTTCTATTATTTCCTCTCTTTCGTCATTCGTCATTGCCACTCGTATACGTATAGTGCCCACGGGTTTTCGGGATTTCTCTCTCTGTGCGCTCGTTCACCGAGCCCCGTATCAACTGGTACTTATGTGACACTATCGGAGGCCTTTACCTTGGTACTCACGAAAGAGGCGTCGCTGCTAACGCATGGGGCGTTTTAACAGGCTACTTTAGTATACGTTCGTTACAATACTTTTTGTACTCTTCCTTTGCGTCTTCGTCTGTCGTTCAAACGTTTATTATTGTTACGCAAAGTGTTGAAGAGACTAATTAACAGTACTCGAGTAACTGCAAGGTAACGGTGGATGCATTGCTAAAAACATCCTGCCACGCGACTGGTGCATTAATTCGTTGTACTCTTGCGCGAAGCGGGCAACACGACAAGTGAACGATTTCGAGAAGGAAGGAGAATACGAAGAGAAGGAAAACACGTTGCCTTTGGGTGAGTTTTATCGGCAAGTAGTATAGATATATGTGTACAGAGATTCACAATAACGATGACACAACTGCCGAGTCGTACTATTTGTTTATCGCGGCAAATCGCTACCACCCCCGAACGTCATTTGAAACGTCAAGATCGACGAGTTCGTCATTATATTTCTTGTAAAATCGGGACACGTACACAATGCAACAAGGCTAATGACGAACTTTTACGAAGCCAAGAGACCGGCAGTTTAGCAGAAATTTTCATGAGTCATCCGAAATGACCGAAAATACCTGAGGGCGGGTCGATAACGCCGGGGCTAAAGCATCTCACGAAGAAGTTTTGCGCGTTGAAATAATCGTCGTGGCTATATAACGACAGCTGGTAGAATTCGAGAGATTTTTCGATGTATAGAGGAATCATGGGTCGCGCTCCCTCCCGCATCACTGGAAATAGAAAGCGCGGGCGGGCCGCGTTGCGAAGCCGGCATGTGGCATGTATGCCAATCAGTGCCAATCGCACGCGATCAATTTTTTTTTTTTTTTTCGCTCCTTCGAATTAACATTTATTATCGAGCGCGTCGTGCTCGACGCCTCGAGTGGGAATTGCTTATCTGACAACCGGAAGTCGAGGATTCACCGAGTGGGTCGCTCGTTAAATTTCGTATGCGTCGTCGATTTTGACTCGGGTATTGCACGCCGACGATAAGACGACCGTTATCGGCTGTCGAGTACAGAAAGATACAATGATGTGACGAAATTGTTGCACGCTTATTTTTCTCGATAGACGAAATTATTCCGGAAACGTAGTTGAACCTTGGATCACGCGAGGCGACTATATAGAGACACACGACTCGTTATGCGCTCGGCGTAATAGACGCGTACTTGACGGTACCAATTTAGAATAAAACGGTTGTGTCTACGGAATACGGACACACGTGCAATTTTTTTTTTTTTTTTTGCGATTTACCAGCTGATCGAGCTTCCGTCTCGAATTCTCTTCGGAACTCGATGCTCTCTGGTCGCCTTCCCCCGTTCGTCCGCAGACCGGAAATGGGGCGAGGCTCAAGAAATCATGACGAGCGCACATACACACATCGAAAATGAGGAAAAAAATATCGGAGAGAAAATAATAAATACTGCATGCTGAGCGAAGACGAAAAAGCATAGTCGCACTGCAACGAGTGACTCCACGTGCGGTGGCGAGCAATCTTTTCCTTCTTTCGTTTTCTTTTTTTTTTTTTTTTACTCCCCTCGTACTGCGAGCGCATGCATACTCGACGCACAGATGCCTACAGGGTGATTCAGACGCCAGACATTCACTTTCGGCTATACATTCGTATTGGAAAACAGGTTTAATGAATTCGGGGATCGGGGATTAGTGATGCAACGTTTTTTTACCTCGACGATCTCATTTTATCACCGAAACAGGAAGTAATGTCTCAAATTTAAAAAATTTCAACGACAACATCGTATATCGAGTCCATTTACGTAAGAGGTACGCAAACGAGTTCACGAGATCACTTGAAACTTTATAGAGGGTGCGATTGAATAATGGGAGATATATATATATATATAGATAGAGTATTTGAATTAGAAGCGATCGAACTATATTGGAAATAGGAAATTGGTTTTCCTTATAATCTTCGTGTACATTCCGCGGCGGTTTCCGTTTACCGAGGTTCATCGACCAGTTTGCAACGCCGAAGTGGGTCGAAGTTAAAGTCTCGTACTGAAGTTGAAAAACGTGCTTCCGGGAATGTAGTACTTGAGCGAAAAAAAAATCGCGTCAATTAAGAAAATGTTATTTTAACGATCCCTCCTCGGCAACTCGAGTGCGCAAAACTGGCGACTCAGTACCGGCAATTTCAGTATCAAAAACCGTTTTTTTTTTTTTTTTTTTTTTTTTTTTTTTTTCATAAAATTTTTTATAAAAAGCATTTATAAAAAAAATGCGCTCCTTAAAAAATTGTTCTTTCACAAATTTTTGTTTCGCCGATTGAAGTTTATTACGAAATACTCCGAATTACGAAAAACCGAGGAATTAAAATCGGAATTAAGTAGAATTCGGAGGTGCGGCAATGCTGTAATATTCAAAGTGCGGCATATAACGAGGAGAGTAACATCAGTGATCGGATGAAAATAGAGTGGTTAGCGGCAAGCGATAGCCTCAAGCGAATCGGAAATACGTCTGGCGACCTTCGCCTCTGGAGATGTATCATCGTCATTGTTCTGAAAACTCGGAAAGTCATGTATCGCATTATAGTTTGTAGTCGCGTCGGGAGCGTCAAAGCCGAACAGCATCCTCCTCTCGGATACGCGAGAGAAAAAGAAGGGGCGGCTCTTTCGCGGTCCCGTAGAGAGAGCGACGATCGCGTATGTTCCCTTTTGATTATTCGGTGCAGAGATGCAGACATGCAGAGAGAAGCTTCGAGTCTCTCTGGTGTTTGTATCTCCACACGAAGAGTTTAATGTATATAGCGGCGCGGGTTTCGTACGAGTCGAGAATAAAATGTCCATGAGGAGAGACCTGAACTATACGGTGATATCATCAGATGAAAGTATACATACATAGCTGAGCGATGCATCACTTGACGGCGTTCTCCATCTCTTACGACGTACGAACAACGAGTGATCGGAGTCCGATGATTAATTAAAATTACACCGTTTTCGGAAAATCGAAGGTTTACGATACGCGCGCCGTTGACTCAGAGATTAATTTCTCGTTACGCGAAACAAAAATACGCGTACAGCAAAAGCTCCGTATTCTTAACTCGACGGGACAGGTGGCGCTCGCGTTTCTGTATTTCTCCTATCGTACTTTCGGTCAACTGCTGCGCGTAGGGGTAATGAGGGGTATACGCGTCCGTAGATACCGCTTGGAGTGGTGAGAACGGATTCAGGGGAAATATAGTTAAGAGAAATCGTTGCGATGGTAACGAGTTAAAATACGGGAGCGGTTAAGTTACGAGGAGTTAAGAATACGGAGATTCGACTATATATCGATAAAATGAAAAAATCGTTCGATGTAATGAAATTTTTAAAATTGACGGCGAAAACACATGTTTCGCGAACGATTTATTGCCTCCTTTGCCCTTTAAACTTCGTAGTTTCGCGAATCAATCTTATCGTTTGTACTACTCGAGGAGTATCGCTCGCGGGATATAAGACGATATATCGATACATAACAAATTCATTAATGCGTCTTCGATGTTTCGTATCTAAATGCTCGGTAGACAGGGCGTCGAGTACAAAAGGGGTAATTCACTGGTTTGTTAAAACGCTTGTGTGATATTGGTGTCGGTCAGTAGCTCGCGCCTCTTAGTCACTTATAGGCGACCAACTCCCACTATTCTTTCCGCAAGTCTAACGACCTCTAAAATCAATGGTGATACGACGAGGACGGGCCGATGACCTGTGGCAATTTTATAATAATAAAAGTAGCCGCCTCTCTGACCGAGTTGAGAGAGAGAGAGAAAGAGAGAGAGAGAGGAAAGAAAAAAATGTATGACGCGTATATCAACACATGTGCCGCGCGGCTTTCGAAACAACAGTCAAAGCGGCACATTAGTTCAACAGCTGCACGCTAGTCGCAGTCTTTCGAACTAAACGTACATATCCAACTTTTTCAACGGAAAAACACGATTTATTCGTATTGCCAGTTGATAATGTTGAGCGCTGCTACTCTGACGAAAAATTTGCGATGTCTCGCGATATTCCGTATTATCGAAAGTATTGATTGATTATTATTATCCTTGAGTAACCAGAGCTTCCATTGTAGATTATCCTGCAATTGTGCAACAGTCATCATGACGCAGCAAGCAGCGTTCGGTAGTGAAATATCAAGATGGCCAGAAACGAGACAAAATTGGGCGATCACTACACCACCGGGGCCCGGGACTCAGCTTATTACCCCGTCGGCACCACCGAGTGAGTCGGACAATCCTTAAATATACAATTTCGTCTTTATTTTTTTTTTATTTTTTTTTTTTTTTCAAATTAAGCCATCGAACTGAAAATTTTCGATTTTAACGACGCAGTAATAATTCGTCTGTAAAGACGGTTACGATGTTTCTGCGTTATCTCCACGCATCATTATTATTGTTATTTAAATTATTGATGAAAATAGTACCATTTACTTTTTTGTATTTATTACATTTTGGGAAAAGATTATTATTATTATTATTTTTTTTTTTACGGATTGTCTACAGGACATCGCACATGGATGCGAGAATTTTTTTTTTTTCGCATAATTAAGGAACATCCACGCTGAACGCGTTTCAAAATAATTTCGAGGTGTTAATAGCTAAAAATAATATTTCTTTACATTTCCGCCCCAAGTTTCCGTGTTGAATATTAAGATGGGAAAGTACTTCTGTATTTTTTAACCGTCACATCTTTGCTTCCCGATCGAATATGGGGGAAACCCCAAGAACACTTATCGTATTCTACGAGGAAAAATACACGAGATATGGTAGTTGACGTAGAGGTAGTTTTCGAAGAGGTTTTTTTAACGGTATTCCTGGACGAGGAAAACCAGGAAAAACGGTACGACGATCGAATTAGTGCTCTTGCATTTTTTTTCTTTTTTTTTCGCGCTGAATATGTCATTCGAGCGGAACATCGATAATTGCAAAAATAAACATTAATTTAGTTTTTTTTTTTTTCAAGTTTTTTATCGACAATTTCCGCTATTAGCTTTCGATATTTCAGAATTTTTGTTCAACAGACATTTGGTTTAAATAAACAGTAATTATGCTGTAAAAAAACAGTAAATTATTGAGAGTGTTTTATCTTTGACGTACATAAATTTTTTAACATGATTGTTTAGTTAATTTAATGCATCAGTTTAGGCATAAAAACTTGCATTTCCGGTACATTGAATTTCGAGAATTATTATTATTGTATTTTCTACAATGTACCAATGTTGTAATAACCATAATTACCATTTCCATTTTTACCATTATTATTACCATTACCATTATTATTATTACCATTATATGAAAAATTTTCGATCTTATCCTTCGGTCGATCGGGATGCGTATCGGTATTTACGAGACATTTTTATCGATCGAGAATCTCAACATGTGTAAAAAAAAAAAAAAAAAAAACAAATAATAGTATTAGAAGAAATACCGGTCTCCAACATTTCCGTTCGAAAGTGCGTTCCAAAATCGGTGATAATGCCATAAACTTTTATCATTCGTTCGATGCGGTCGTCTCGGCGCGAACGAGCAAATAGACGTCGGACATCGGATAGACACCGTTTGTACGTTAACTACCGAGAGTGACAATCGAGTAGATAATGACGGTGGTAGAATCTCGAAGGTTTAAAGAGCCCACGAGAGAATAAGACTCGCGGCTCAGCCGGTTCTCGTGAAGACGAGAGCCTCGACTAACATAGAGAGGCCTCGCGACTCGACTTTATCAGTTTCTACAAATACGAGATACTGTTCCAGGTGCCCCCTCTTCCCCCCCCCCCCCCCCCCCCTTGCCTCGTCCTCATTAGTATCTCTAATCTTTATTCGTAATCACGATCAGGGCGGCTATTTCTCGGCGAAACATTTTCGGTCAAAAGTACAAAGTCAGTAACGTTCGAAAATTCGTTTAGCGTACATCGCGATCGCGGAGCATTGTATCGATATATCGAATTTCCGCGAAGTTCGTAAATTGTTTACGCGACGCTTTTCATACGCCGACAAGATTTTTCTTTCAAGCGTTCGCAGCGTCGCGTAGCGTAAAAAAAAAAAAAAAAAAAAAAAAAGAATTCCCGCAGTACTCGAAAAACCGGATATATCAATTCGAAAAAGGAAAAAAATAACTTCAAGAAAGTTGTGTTAACATCGTTTGCGAAGAAGACTCGCCAACGTGTATCGTCATATCTACACGTTTACGAGTTGAAAAATGATTGTGTGATGAGCAAAGAGGGTTGCAAGCGTTCGCTTGTTGGTGGTTTCTCTCAGTAGACGAGTCATTATCCGTTCGCTCGTGTTTCGCGTCGCGCGTATCGGAGTTTAAGTTCCGAAGAAAAACACACCTCTGCGTTCGATAGCCGCATCGACGAGACCGCGTAATACGGATAAGAAGATTCTCCAGACGTATTATTTGTGTACAATGTTACGGATTAATATAATACCATAAATGAGAACGTGAGACGGCGGCAGAGGGGAAGCGAAGCGAAAGCGTAAAGATATTTGTCTCCGAAGTCAATACGCACGCAGTAACGATAACTATCCTTAACGTACACAATAACTTGCAACTTTCTTTATTCGGGTCAAATTTATAATTAACTATATACGATAAAATATTTGTTAATCGTTTAACGAGAGCCGCCCATTCGCATTAAGATAAATTCGCTATCGCATTAATCAGTCGCCGCTGAGTGACTCTAAATACGATATTTTCGACGGGGGATGAAAAAAAATAATGTAAAATAAATGAGAGAGCGACGTACTTCGATTGGAGACCGCATAAGTATGTGGAACGTCTCATAAATCGTCGCGATTATCTGCAAAGCGGGAGACGGAAAGATCGGGAGACACATTTCAAAGAGGATAAAACCTCCGCCACCGTCACGAATGTAACAGTGAAGTGATAGTACGCGCAAAGTTTCGAAGACCGTAGTGTTGTAGAAGAGTCTCTCGAGAATGCACCGCCGAGATACCGGTGAATTAACATTAATTCCTTTTAATTTGCGAAACATAGAAGAGCGCGAGAACGGAAACGAGTGGGTGATCGTTAATTCTCGCTGTTCCTACTTAATACGGGAGGATATTTTCGCACAGTAACTGAACGCACGGAGTTTCTTCGAAGTAACCGAACTTTTGTGGGCATTTAATACAAAATCGGATATAACCGATTTTTCGAAAGCGTCGCCGCGTTTTCTCGACGAGAAAGTTGTTTACTTGGAAAATACGAATTAGTAAAGTTTAATTAATTAATGAAGATGAAGAAATGAACGTTGCGATCGTTGTTGCGGATACCACGGAAGACCTGTTTGTCAAATTAAGTGCAGTGAGACGCGGTGGCGAAATTCATTAATTTCCCGGAGAAAAATCGGCGGCTAATTAATATAAGAGCTGAAAAGCCATTTATCGGGAAATTTTGAAACAGAAAGTACGAAAGATTGTTTACTTTTGTGCGAATAAAAGTCGATGAACAAATAAAAAAAAAGGTAAAAGAATAAACGAGGAAAAGCAAACATTGCATTCTCGATGTATTGACTCGTGGGGACTAAATGATTTCCGACGCGGAAGATAATTCAATTTTAAATAGTAACGAGAAAATCATGGAGTCCGAGTACTTCGAAATATCGTGGAGGTTACGATTAAAAAGATTGCGAAAGCGAGTGATACATTTGGTACGAGAAACAGCGAAGAAGTGTAGAAAGAAGAAAGAATACACGAGATTTCTCACGGAAGATGAAAAAAGGTTGAGAAATAATTATTTTTTTGTTATTAATTCAACGCGAAAATTTTCAAATTTCGTTCGTATTGCGTTGCGTATTAAAAAAAAAAAAAAACGAGAGAATTATCGCGAAAAACGATAATTTATCGCGTGGAAATATACGCGCGAGCGATCTATTTGCAATTATCACGAGAGAACGAATATTTATTATTGTCGATAGCGAGAAGAGCAAAGTTAATTAAAAACCAAGTTTGTTGAAATAATTACGATGTTTCTGAGCGCAAGATAACAAATTCTATTATCTCGTGTCGTATATTTGACGATTGTTTGTTTTTTTTTATTTTTTTTTATTTTTGCTAAATTTTTTTTTTTTTTATATCAGGTGGTTGGCCGCCGTTGAACTCGACCTCTCTACCCGGGTTGGAATCCCTTATTCACCTTGACAAGGTATTCATCGATCAGCATATCGACTTGTTGGAAGGTAATTTCGCCACTCTTCGTCATCGTCTGGAAAAAAATTAAAAATGAAAAAAAAAAAAAATCGTTCGTTCGTTCGTTCGAAATAACATTTTCGTTAAATTGACAGTGGTAACGGGTTGGCCGGTGAAAAATCGGTACATAATATTGGACGAGGCGGGACGTCCGATGTTTTATCTCAAAGAGGAATCATCGTTGTTCAGTCGTTTCTGTTGCGGCAGTTACCGCGCTTTCGAAATAAAAATTTTCGACCGATCAAATCGTGAGGTGCTTCGCCTGCGTCGTAAAACCGATTGGTGCTTAACGGTGAGCTTAACATCGATTTCTATCGTTTCCGTTTTTTTTTTTTCGAACTATTTTAATCGATGTCTTTTGTTCTCTCTCCAGCATCTCAAAGTCTACGCGGGCGAAACTTATCTCGGAAAAGTACGACAGAAATTTTCCTTCTTTTGTCCGGAACTCGACATTCTCGACGACACCGGCAATCCTCTCTTTCAGATAACCGGATCGTGTTGTTATTGGAGATGCTGCGCATCACAAAATTACAAGGTAAGCAATCGCTCAACTCTTTCATATTACGGGAGATATCGAGAAAAAAATGAAAAAAAAAAAAAAAAAATCGAAGGGTCCGTTTTGTTTAACTCTTTCGCCGTCGATGATAATCGAGAACCTAAAATCTCCACTCAAACTCCAGCGCCGTTTATGTATCGCTTCAGTCTAATATGGAATGTTTATTAATAAACTCTCAGCATCGGGCCGACAACAGCTTTCAAAGTATATTTATATCGTAGTTTTACCGGTGGTTTGCACGCTATCGCGTCTATACCTCTCTTCAATCTCTTGGGTCTGTTCTACTTTTCCTTCTCGATCGAACGTTACATAGTATATGTATACGCGGATATATCGCTCAGTGCTCATCACGCTTCAGTGATTATCATATGGGAGATTAAACTCGAGAGCCAACGACCATTTTATATAACGATCGAAAAAGTTAACTAAACAGATAAATCAAATATTGTTCGTTCGTCTTTTATTAATATTCAAAGGTCTTTGCACTTATTTGACTTGACGCGAAAAGTTTCCTTTTCTCGTATCTTAAGAAATCGCTACGTATCGCCGCGTATTACCAAAGAATGAGTTTCACGCGAAATTCCGAGCGAATTTCGAATACTTCCCAATTTAATAAAAATCGGAAAAAAATCGATCATACAAAAGGTGTCATCAAGACGATTAATTTTCCATAATAATAATTCAAAAAGTTTTTAACAAATTAGTAAAAAAAAAAAATCATTGTTTAATGCATTACTCGGCAACCGAACATTTTCTTCAGCCGAAATTTATTTGCTGTTTTTTAATATTTGTGATTTTATTTTAGAATTATCGTAGAATTTCCGCAAATTTCTGATTTTTCATCCATGAAAAAAAATCGAATTTTTTTTCTTCGAAAATTAGAACATATTATAGTACCGGATGATTCGGTAAACAATGATATTTTTTTTTACTAATTTGTTAATTACTTTTTGGAATTATTATTAATATTATTTAAAATTTTTATTAAATTGGAAATTATTCGAAATTCGCTCTGAATTTCACGCGAATTTCACTCTTTGTTAATACGCCGCGATACACCCTCTTTAATTAATACGTTAACGAACGAATTTTTTCGATCGCTCGAATCGAGACGTGGTGACTTAAGGACTGATAATTTTTGTGTTAACAGGTGTATTCGGCAGATGCCTCGCGTCAAATTGGCAACATCTCTAAAACTTGGACCGGTATGGTGCGCGAGATATTCACCAATTCCGATATCTTCGGCGTTTCATTTCCCGCGAGTATCGATGTGAAACAAAAAGCACTACTGCTCGCAGCTGCTATACTCATAGTGAGTATAATTCGGAGTCTTTTTCATTCTATTATCGTACAGATTATACGTGAATAATGTATAATAAAAAAAAAAATTACGTTTCAGGATTTCATTAATTACGAAGAAGAGCACTAGCCGAGGGCGGTAGCCGAGCGAAAATACGCAATCGGAAAGAAAAAAGAAAAAAAAAAAGTGAAATTACAATTTATTTTTATCTTCAACGTGCGTCCAATAGATAATAGTCGCTGCCCTTTTCATCGACGTTTACGCGTACGCGCACCCGCGAGATTCCTGATCGCGATAAACGTTTTAACTATTACGTCAAACGAGATAAATAAATTCTCTATTATATATGCATCTTTATATAATGCATTAAACATGACAGACTATAGAGTATATAAGAGATGAGTCAGTAATAGAATACAAGGAAAACTTCCTTCGCGTGTGTTCGCGTGTTAAAAGTCAGGAAAAGTTAAGTTATTCGCACAAAACGCTCCGACCAATGAAGGAAAAAAAAAAAAGAATATATTCACACGTTTTTCTACCAAAGTAAACGCGAAGGCAAATCCTTGTTAAACTTTATATATTTAAATGCATAACAACTTTGCTATAGCGTAATATACTACACTGACCGTATGTGCCACTGACTGGTGTCCGGCGATGATTTTCGATCGATTATTTACAATCGTAAAGTCCTAAAATAGCAGTCGGACACCGTGTGCTTTTATTTTTAATATTTTTTTTTTCAGAGATTTAATTAATTATCGTGCTATGAATCCAATATACATATATATTTTAAGAATCGATAAATATACATTTGCCTATTGTACGTCTGTGAGAATCGATCGTTAAGGAAGTCTTGAGGTCCAACTATAGAGTCATTTACTATTTTTACTCGTTTTCGACACGTTTTGGAAACATAATTTCCTAAGCCAATAATAAAATTGATTTTATCTTTATATATATATATATATATGTATACACCACGTTTGAGATTTTTTTTTAATCGTCGCGTCGCGAAGTGTTGTAATGTTTACACGAGTGGAGAAGAGGAACTATTTATATATGTATGCGTTACCTCATGTTTTCGAGAATAAATCTATGTCATTGCGTTAATTATTGTTAGTCTATTCACGAAATTTACAGTTTGTTTATTATACGAAATATCGCCGAAATTAAAAATTTTTTTTTTTTATTTTTTATCTTTATTGGCGATTTTTTTTTCGCTTATTTTATTTTACATTATATGGAACTCGTAAAAATTCTTGTTTTCGCGAATATATATTTATTTACACGCCACTGCGATGCTGATAGTCTATTTATTTAAATTTCATGCAAATTTTATCGATATAAACGAAAACTGTACAATTTATTAAACTTCGAACGAAAAATTCAGCGGAACACCATTATTAAAGTTTATTTAAACATTTTTTTTGGAATCGTTATTATATTTTCAATTTGCTCTGTTAAAAAAAAATAATCGATATTTGTTACCGAAAGTGTATTTTCTTCAGTTTGCTGCTTCGTCGGAGTTTTACGATGTGTCTCCGGGAGCGGAAATGGTTCAAACGCGTGACTGGCATCGGCAGGCAGTTTCGTCTATTCGAAGAATTCTCGGCCTTCGCACGAGAATAGTAAAATGTCGCGTCACCTTGAAGATTTGGACAAAACTTGAATTCTTCGTCGCCGATAAATGGCGATAATATTTCGATTATAATAATTGAAATGTTATTATGTTGACGACGAAGCGATTGCGCGGATAATTAATATCAACAAATGTCAATCGCAGTTGAATCGTTGAACTTCTTCGGTATCGATGTCCGGTATCGATATTTTACCGATCGCTCAGCAGTTATCTACGTTCTCAACGAAAGCAAAAGCGGTCTCTACATATCTCTCGTGTAGAAGAAGAGCTCTACAAAGGTTCGCATCAATAAAAACGACAAAATTTCACGTAACAATTGGTGTTTTTTTTTATTCTTTTTTATTTTCTTTCTTAATTCACCGTGAGAGACGAAATCACAACTTTTTCGTTTGGGAGGGGAACAGCACTAGGCGCGGGAGGTGTGATTGGCGAGTGGTTAACACGTATCGTTTTACACTATTTAATGTATTATAATGTTACAATAAAGTATAATAACGATAAGCGAATAAAATAAAAGATCGAAGGCGCACCGGACAATTACGCGGGGGTTCGCGTATGTGTGTTGCATGTTCGTGCCTCGGTTACAAAATAGTATCGGCGTAATTATTCCCGCGTATTCGGACGAAATAAACGAGAAACAAAAAAAAAAGAAAGTGAATAATAATAATAATACATATCATAGATCATTTTCAAAATGATATAAACAAAGATAAACCGAAGCGAAAATGAAAGAAAATAAAAAAAGAAAAATACTGACGGCAAACACTGCACCTTTTTTTTTGGTACAAGTCGATCAGTTTTTCGTTCTTTTTTTTTCCTTTCGCATATTTCCCCATTTCGGACGATTCGGATATTTTTGTTGTTTTCTTTTTGTATTGATTTTTCTTATATACTTTTGGTATACGCTAATAAAAAGGAACTTGTTTAATAGTAATACAAGAATAGTATGAATTACTTTGAATAATAACGTCGGGATTAGTTAGGAAAAAAGGAAAATAGGGGGAGAGGATTGAAGGGAGGAGGCGGGTGTACGATGGATATCGAAGTTGGGAAAGGGGAGGAAAGGGATAACGGTGAAGAGAAACTTCTTAAAGTTCCTTCTCGATCTTGATGAGCTCAGCGATGCCGTCGTGCATCTCCTTGACTGCTTGGTACTCGGTGAGTCCGAGGCGTCGCTTGTTGGAAATATCGTAAATGCCACCTTCGGCTTCGGTGTGTTCACCGCGGGTTCCGCGGACTTGAAGATTGAATTTTCCAGCGACTTCCTCAAGTTTAGCCTTATTGGCCGCGAGTTTCGGTACTTTGATGTGCACCGATGCGCGGACGGTTGTGCCGAGATTCGTCGGGCAGAAGGTCAAGAAGCCGAAACGATCGTTGTGAGAGAACGGAAGTCTCTTCTCGATGTCGTTAACGGCGGTAACGAGTCGTCGGTATACCTGTCCAAGATCACCGCCCATCTGCATGGAGATGATGCGGAGATGATCCTCCTCGTTGCACCATACGAGGAAAGTCTTGGCGTCATTGTGGAAGATACCACGTCCGGTAGGCCAGAAACGGCAGGCGTTTGCGGTCTGAAGGAAACGATCGCCCTCCTTGAAGAGGAAATGATCGTCGATGAGCTTCTGCTGGACCTCTTTGCTCATTCCGGTCAATGGGTAGAACGTTCCCTTGAGTTCGCCTTCCAAACCGGAAAGAGTACTCGAGACCTTCTCCTCCATCTCTTTGTACTGCGCCTCGGTTAAGCAGGGATTGAAGGGGTATCCCTCGAGAGAACGACCGCATCTTACGCGAGTGGAGACGATGTACTCGCCCTGCAAGGGAAAACGGCAACAGCCAAAATTTAGTCGTTAATTTCGATTTTCGATTAATCGAACTATAGCTCGTTGTTGATTTAATATCTACTCACAGTCGGGTCGAGATTTCCAAGAGAGTCGACATCACCAAAGTCCTTTGGCGGATGCTTGTCGGTCTTCGAGAATCCCTTGTGATAATCATCGATTATCGGATCGAAAAGATCAGCGAATACGGTGTAAGCTTCGGCATCCGGAGCGTAGATACCGACACCTGAATCGTGATTCTCGAGACCCGACTGAATGACATCCAGAAGAGTCGAACCGAAAGAAGTCTTCTTGGTCTTTAGCTGATCGAAAATTTCCTTCGTAAGATATTTCTTCAGCAGAGATTTGCTGTCGGAAGCAGCGAGCTTGGCGTAGCCGGCTTCCAGTTTGTCGAGGACTGCTTGGTCGACCATCTTATTTTTGCTGCAAAAAAAAAAAACGCACACACACGCGAATTTTAACAAAGTAATCATTGGAAATCGATCGATTTTCGTTTTCGACGACAAAAAAAAAAAGATCGATGAAACGTTTTTTTTTTTTTTCGCTTCGGATATCGCACATCGCGATTACTGCAAATGGAGTGACGCTATATCCGGCACGAGGAAATTCGTCATCCGGAGTTCGATTCAACGCATCCGTTTCGACGTTCCACGTGATTGGAGTTAATAAACGTTCGCTTCTGTGCTCCCGGGTTGCCTACCATATGGCGCGCTTTCACGGGACTCGATACATCGCGAAAATAACTAATAAATACTTTCTTATCTTCAACGCGACAATCGTCTTTTCCTATCTTCGTATTACTTACAATATTCGATTATTGACGGTATCAAGGTGAACGAAGGCTCGACAAATGGTAGCGGATGGGCGTCTTAATTTGTTCGTCAATTGTGAATTTATCAAGACTTTTAGTACGATCGTCGCACGCGATAGGACAATCATCGTTGAGGCGGCACTTGACGAAACCCCCTGAAGGACAATAGAACTCGGATCACAGAGGGGATAGCAACACGATAAGAAAAAAAAAAAAAAAAATAATCTATCTACAGTTTGATTGATAAAGATCGATCGGCTAGAAAAAAAAAAAATTTTATCGAAGTCAATTTGGATCGAGAAAATTATCTGTATCTTTTTATTTTATCTGATAGAGCCGATTAGTCATCCGTTCGCGAATGTGCCGAAATGATATATACGAAAAAAAAAAAAAAAAAGTTCCGCATCGGCCTAACTGGTTAAGAGAGGCACACGTGTCCTCTCAAGACGATTATTCAGCGGTTTTGCGTCACAAAGTTTGTCTGTGAGAGAAAAAAGGGGCTTTTGGGGAGCCGAATGAGTCGAAACTCATAGATATATATACAGCTATATTATTCTTCCGAATACAAACAGACTTTCTAAAGTGTGCAGAGTCCAAGGTCACGAGAATTCGTACGAGATTCGCCTAATAAGGAGCGCTAACCTCTTCATGCTTCGATACTCGTCGATGACTATATCCTCAAAACCCACAATAATGACGCAACAGTTACATTTCGCGACCAAAAAAAAAAAAAAAATCAAATTTTTTCGTAGCCTCGAAAAGGACATTGGCCGTCGAAAAAGCCAAAAAAAAGTACGTACTCATCGCCGGCAGCGGTATCCTTCGATGTACATCCGCCCATTGCGCTGAATAATATATATCTCACGTCGAGTTCGAGTTGTTACGAATTTCGCACTCGTCGGCGAGTCAATGACAGAAAAATGTTCGAAACGCGTAATTCGCGATAATCAACGACGATATTACGAAGAATAATGGCGTTTTAGCGGATAAAACGTAATGCTCTTTTCACAATGTTGATTAATATCCTTTGTTCACAGTCACGAGTTTCGCACCACTATCACTATATATGTCTATAGAGCTAATGGGTCTATCAGTGTAATAGATTGTTGTTTTTTCTTCTTTATTTTTATTTAAAAAGGTAATTGTTGCTTTAATTGTGCGTTCAGTGTTGAAAGTTGACCGAGAGCGTTATAACACGCGCGTGCCGGTGTTGCGTGCCCGTTGTAGACTCGAGTCGGTTTGCCTTGCCTGCCTGACGCGAGGTATCGTCCGCACAGGTGGAAAATATATATAGAGAGAGAGAAAGACAGAGAGTGAGAGAGAATGAGGGGGAGAGAGAGAGAGAGAGAGAGAGAAATGGTTGGCGAGCGAGCGAGCGGCCGGAAGGGTTGAGCTCCGGCCGGGTGAAGGTCGCAGGGAGAAACTGTAAAGAGGGTTGCCTGCTGCCGCTACCCTGACTCTCTCTTCTCGTTGAGTCTCTGTCGTCGCTTGCTTATGGCTTTACTACGGTACTCGCCGACCCGTGCGGAAACAAGAAAGGGTGTGGTGGGCTGCTGCGTCTCGTCCGGAACGCTTCGCCCGGAACTCTCTGTCTCTCTGCTCTCTTCTCGCTGTCGAGAGCGTAAACCGCACCCCTTCGTACTTTGCACCACGAGATTTTTAACTCGTCGATTCGAAAATTCTTTATCAATCTTTCACAATGTTCAAAGATTAAATTTAATTCGTAATTATTGTTCCTTTAATAATACCTCTCGGCGTGTATAAAAACCTTCACTTTTCGCGTCTTTTTGGCTTTTTTTTTTAAATATAATCCGTGTAAATTTATGATATTTACAACTATCGCGAATTTAAAAAATCGCTGTTTTTGGTTCTTTCGTAATGTGCGGATTATCAAATAGATATATTTTGTAGAATTTCGTGAATTTTTTTTTTTTTTTTTAGTTATCGTAAGTTTACTGTATCTATATATAAATTTTTTTTTAATGTTTGTTTTATACGATCGGTGCACAATAGATAACGAACGACAACGACGATGACGACGACAACGACGATTATAAACAACGACGATGCGAAAACGAAAAAAAACAACGAAAAACTCGATAGGTGATTGTTGGGCGACGGGTGAATTTATATGTACGATATCGTGATTTGTGGTGTGTGGTGATGTGAACACTACAGTCTCTACGCTATCACTAAGCAGTAGGAGGCATATTCTGCGTATTTATCGTAGTATTAGGGAAGCCGACTCTCTCACCTACACAACCCTCGTGTCCCTACTCTCCTGACAGGGTGGGGCACACCGGCGCGGCGCGTCGTACGTACGGCAAGCGGCACCGGCAGCAGCAGCAGCGGCAGCAGAAGCAGAAGCAGCAGCAGCAGCAGCACGCAGAGAGAAGGAAGGATAAAGTTCGCTGGTGCTGCCTACCCGGTCGATAGCGCACGCACCTCTCTCGCTCTTCTCTCGTCTACTGTATATTATATGTGTATCTATACTACGACCCCACATGTACGAGGAAAATTCGCACGCACACGCCTGCGGTGCGACTGTACTCCGCACGCGCACTGAACGAAAAAAAAAAGGGAAAAACTACCCTGCTGCTCGCGCAGAGCGCAGACCAGAAGCAGGAGAACAACCCTTCTATTTCCTGCAGAGTAACGGAGAAAATTCTCGTTCGGCGCACTTCCGAAATATTCGGATTTACGCGGACAGAAAGCAACTCGAAACGAAAAAAAAGAGCGACGGAAAGCAGAAGTGTTGAAGATATCGAGGTAATGAACGATCCTGCGATATATATTAGTTATTTTCGACACAACTGCGGGCAAAATCGGTCCCCGATTTTTTTCCGAAAAAAAAAAAAAAAAAAAAAAAAAACCGATTTTTCCCGCACGTGTATCGTACCCGATTTTTTGCTGGTTTTACGCACGAGTGCGAAAAAGTGCACTTTTCCGCACTAGTGCGCGGAAAACGGTCAGAATTTTTTTTTTCTCGGATAGGCGTGAAATGATAGTTCGGTAACTCAATTCGGTCATTCACACTGAAGAATGATTTTTTTTCGTCTTTTTTACATTTCACACAGTAGTCGCGGTTTTTTTTTTCGTATATATTAACATCTCTGGCGACGGGGAGTCTTCAGACGGAATTATTAATGGAACGTTAAAAAATACAAGGGAACGAACGGTTAGTGTTAACTAAGTGGGTTGAGAAGAGAGTAAAATATGACGTTGTTAAATGAGATGTATTCATCCCCTATTCTCTTGATATTAGTAGTGCTGCTCTTGTAGCTTTGAGGCTCCATACACTGTTTTACAACCCTCGTTCGTATAAACACCCTCGAGGGCTTGACGCCTGGCCTTTCCGTTTCTCCCTTTTTGTTTTCGCCTCAATGGAGGGTTAACGAAGGAGAAAGCTGAACGATAAAAAAAAAAAAAAACAGCGTACGCGCGGTGCTTAACCGACTCTTGTCGCGTACGCACGAGAGTCCTACGTCATCGTATAGGCGCACACACCCCTCCGGCGATATAGTACACGCGCGCGTGCACCGAGAGTATCGCAAATCGTAACTTGGCGATGAAAAAAAAAAAAAAAAAAAAAAAAAAAAAAAGATTACGCGATGTCAGATTACGGGGTATCGAACAAATAGAATTCTCGATGTGATGGCATACTTTCAAATTTTTTTTTTTTTTTTTAATTACGATGTATATCTTATCCGACAAAGTTACAAGTCCATTAAGATTTTTTTTTTTCGGTAAATAATGATAGCAATAATAATAACTGAGGGGAGTATCGACGGAAAAACCCTGCATCGGCGGCATACCGTTTTTGCCCGCGTTTTTTTTTTTTTTTTTAATTTGGTCGACTTATCTCGCAATCTCATCTACCGCGAGGTTCTTCTCGTACCTGTCTTCTAGCTGCAGGCGAGACGCGATGAGAGGCGTCGCTGCTCTCGATTTCACGGTTCGACAAACAATTTCGCCGACATATATTTCTTGGTGTCTTATCTGTAGCTTTGTTCTCGCATTCGACGTTTTCCGCTTATTTGAACAGTCGACGCTAACTTTACGCGATCACATTTAATATTTCGCCGCGAAATCCGGAGGTGCAATAAATTTTATGACACGTGACAATCTGAGTCTTTAAAAGTTCGAAACGAAAGTGAAAAAAAAAAAAAAAAAATTTTGATGCAAAAATTCATTATCACATTATTTTCGAAATGGAAGTCGTCTCGAAGTATTCACTACGAAAAAATATGTATTTTTTTTTGATGAACTTAACGATCGATCAAAAAATATCATATTTTTCAACGATTCATCAAAGTCGTCGAAATTTATTTTTAAGGAATAATTTATCATTGGTAACTGGAGAAAAAAAACATTTCCGGCTGCATCGGTGCGCAACGAATAGGAACGCAGACACGAAGGAATGCAATCGACTTTATTGTGTCTCGAGACTGCATAATTCGTCTCTCGTATTCTAATCTGATTGGCCGGTGGGGAGGGAGGTAATTAAGGTTATCGCGACGCCTCATCCTGATATCGATGATATAAAAGTTTCGTTCTCGCGATATCCGTTCGAAGAAAAAAATCGACTCGTAACCGACTCGGGAACTCGCCGAGCGAAGTAATGGCGCGTTATTTACAGCGTAAAATAGATTGCGAGATGAGTGATGAGATGCGGAGGATTGTGTGGTATGCGACGAGGATCACTGACGAGACAAGAGAAGCTTCGGTTATCGTTCCAGTTAAACCGGAGCTCTCAATTAACACCACTCGCCGTTGTCGTCGACGGGACAACGACGAAACGTCACGAAATATATCATCGCCGGGTATGAAGAGAGGAGAGAAGACATGGCGATGCGATTCCAGAGCCTCTGCTCATTCTGTTACTAACTCGTCGTCATCGTCGTCGTCGTCGTCGTCAATTGGGCAGCAAGAATTATGACTCATAGCAAAGATATAGAAGGGGAAAAAGAGGAACGAGTTGAAAGAAGTAAAGCATAACTATCGGGTGGAACGATTCGATTCGAGGCGAACGGAGACGAAGCGAAAAAGTTAAGTGCGGAAAAAAAAAAAAAAAAATTCTCGCGAACGCAAATAACTAATGTGCAAATGAGACGAGAATTTTCGCGCAAATTTGCACAGCTGAGATATGAAATAGCTGTGAAAATGAGAGGTTTAAAGTGCTCGATATCATGTGACGCAAAATTTTTAGAGGTCCAAAAAATGATTTCTTAAAAAAAAAAAAAAAAAAAAAAAAAACTATGTTTTTTTTTGTTGCAACAAATGTGAGAACAAGACGAGAATATGGCTATTAGATATTTGCGTAAAATTTGCACAGCTGAAAAGCGAAAGACGAGGGAACGATGAGAAGATGAGAATCACTATGCCCGTGAGAAATATCGTTTTACGAGTTCAAATAGTGACGAAGGACGCGAAATTCCGGAAACCCATAATGGTAGCTACGCTTCGCCGGAGAGCTGTTCCACGTCGAAAAATTCGAGAGATTCTCGCGTCTAATCGTTCGCTGTTCTCCTTGCCTCTGTATTTTGCAGCTATTCAACTCGAATTTTACTGCGCAAGCGTCGGATCAGTCTTTTTTATATATTTTTTTTATTGTTGTTCTCTCACTGAATTCTTCGCGAGTAAAGTACCTTCAGTTGCCTTCGACGATGGATGGCAATTGGGAACAAGAATTTTTTTTTTTTTTTTTTTTCGTATTTATTTCATTAGTCTTTTCGTAACTCGACGAGGATATCTCGAATTACCGAGGCGAGATACGCGAACCGCGACAGTACACGACCGCGATAAATTCTTGGTATCTCGTTACACCTGCCGGTAATTTTTTTTTTTTTTTTTTCGTTTTTCGTAAAATTTGTAATGTATAAAAAAAACAATACTCGAGAGTCTATCGGTGGTCTGTACGACCCGATCGAGCGTTGCGCATGGACTCACGTCGGAGCCGATGCTTGCAACGGCGCAACCGGTGTTCGATTGAAGGAAAAACTTTTTCTAAACTTTTAAATCCATAGCATAACTCTAGAAACAGGCGGAACGCATAAAGAATCGAGGCAAAGCCTATAGGAATTTCTGCTACGATAATTCAGTCTCTAGTGTCCGTTTTCTCACGTTTTATCGATCGCAATAAGAAATCCATTACAGCTATAACATCGCGAAAAATATTTTTATCGTTTTTTTTATAAAAAATATTATAATTAAAATAAGAAATGTATAAATGATTATTAGAATTTAAATACGATGAAAATTTCGCGAGATCGATCGAAATTTAATAATTACGAGGAATTTTTATCGAGTGATAAAATTAATTCGAATGTCTGTCACGATGTCATTGTTGCGATCGAAGGCTCGTGCGCTAGAAAACATTGGCCATTCGTTTGTTTCTTCGCGACTAAGCAACTCTCCCCGAGAGTTTCGCGATAAGCGACATATATATATCTCGATATATATACGCGATTTTAAGAGGGATAAAAATAACGAATCAGATGTAAACCGGGACGATCGAAGACTTACAGACATTGTATCGTAAAAGCATAGTAAGGTCGTGTAGAATTCGAGATCAGAGCCAACAAATGTTCGGCACGCTGTAGAAATATATATATGTATATAAACGACTCGACTCGATCGGCAACACATTAGATCGACTCTAATTCGACTCTTGGCGTCCAATAATAAATACAGCGACGACAATGGCCTCACCGTTTCGCCGCTTTTGTTTCACCCTTGGAATGACCTTCAACGTTGACCCGGTAACCCTGTCACGGAATATCGACGGACCGACTCGTGCGAAAGCGAAGGTTCCCCATTCAATAATAGTGAAACTTCGAGAATAAAAATCCTATTTTAAAAGTCCGCTCGATCGATCTTGCGATTTTGCATTTGCAGAATCTTAGATTCTCTTCCGAACAGTACGATTAATCGTCCTTGAAATTTTTTTTTTTTTTTTTTTCGTTTTTATCGAACTTATCGCGCAGCGATAACAATCGACGGAAAGACCTGCCATCTCTTATCACGACGAGAAATAAATCGACTAGAAATTTTGCGCGGGTATCGTTTCCGACGACGCGAGGTAAGGGATATCTTGCGTAATGCCACACAGTCGACGATTTTCCTTTACGGGTGTCGGTAACATTGTTGGGCAAAAGGTGACATTTCCCGGAAGTGAGTTTTGGCAAAATTTCAAGAATTTTACGGTTCTCTAAACCGCTTAATACGATATAAATTATCGACTTTTATTTTTTTTTTTTTTTTTTTTCTATATTTAATGATATAATAATCTTTATATAAAAAAAAAATTATAGCCGCGAGAGAATTTAAACTAATGGCGACCCGCAAAATCGTACGGATTGTATTATAGTCTAATATCGTTGCCAAGATACGCGAAGCTTCAAGTAGGCAGCGAAACGAAGAGTGGAAGAATAATGGAAGACGAGTCTCGATAAACAGCCCGCGGACTTCGGCCCGGCGAATTATATTTAGGTGCTCAGGCGGTACAAACATAAGGACGTTAGAAATTCATTCGAAATCGAAAATACGACTTTTCGGAACATTTCCACTCGTTAAATAAATGAATATATATACTTCATTAATCCGTCAACCCCTTCGCTGCTCCAACTTCGAATTTCGTTGAAAATTAATTATTCTTTTATAGCTATTTATAAGGTGCATTTGTACTTCAAACTTCATGCAGAATGCATCGCAGTATATTCCTACGACCATCTGTTCGCTGCCCGGGAATTAAGGACGGCGAATCGAAGCGTATTACCGACGCGCAAATCAATTCGCCATTATTTTTCAATACTTACGATTTTTTTTGGAAATTTTTTTCTAATTTATGCAAATTCACGACTTTTCATCGACAAACCAAAAAACCAAATTTCCTTTCATTTTTTTGAAAATTAGACAGTCAAAAAAAAAATGCATAAGTATTGAAAAAAAATGATCGAACAAATTTCGGCTAAAAAAAAATCGATTACCGAATAATTTGTCGAACAATGATTTTTCAAACTAATTTGTTAATATTTCTTTCGAATTATTATTATTCATTTTTTTTTTTTTTTTTAAATTTTTTATTCTATCAGAAAATTTTCGAAATTCTCCCAAAATTTCACGTGAATTGCACTCTTTGATAATACGTAACGATACCCCCTCCTTAACTTCGATGTTCTTTGCAGTTTCGAATTTCTCACGCGACGAAGAGTTTTATCAGTTTATAACGTACGCCAGACGATTGTCATGTTACGTACGGGTGTTGGTCAGCGATCGTGGAAAAAAGCCTCGAGAAATGCAAACGCAGCGAAAGGTCGAGGTTCGGGAACATCAGCCGCAGGAATTCAGCGAGCGGCCATAATAAACGAAAGCGCAATTCCTCGATATTATTACGTAGGGCGAGCGATACGACGGAAGTTGCGAGAACACAACCCTCTATCAATAATTCGTAACTGCGAGTGGGTTTCCCAGTTGCCACGAGGCAAAGTCGTCCTTGCAACAGAATATTACAACAATAGTCGTGACGGACACGAGTGTCCGTGAAAGAAAGGCTTGTGCACTTCTCGCGGGCTATCGTCACTCTTCGAAGGCTTCTCTTTTGACGCGTTTGTGTATATAACCGTCGTAGAGAGAGAAAAAAAAAAAAAAGTAGAGCCACGCAAAGCGGTGTAATAATAATAATGGATCGATAAAATAAAAAAAACATATAATTGAAACTATAGCGCAACGTTTCGTCGTGAAGCATCGCATGAGGTCCGAAGCTTCGATGAAATTCGCAGTTTCTCGCGATCTTTTTTTTTTTTTTTTTTTTTATAAATACATCGAAGATATGTTAATTCGATACGATTATAGATGGATTTAAGTATAATTCCGATTTGCAACATTCGTCAGACAATATACCTACGTAATTTAGGATGTAATTATATTCGCAAATGGAATCCGGAATGATCGGTAGAAAAGTGTCGACGTCGTCCAATTGTAATTATAAATATCGTAAGCGTCGAGGTCCACGGATTTGTTTTGTTTTCTACTACTCGTTTGGCGGTATAAATACATCAACGACTACACGGTATATTCTTGGAAGCGTTGGAATAGGTAAGGAATAACTCTGTACGAGGGAAGAGGAACAGAAGCGTCTGGAGAGTTCAAAGACTTCTTGTCTCACGGGTTTGTAGACGGGAATAGAAACGGGAGGCACGTGCTGGGGGATGCGAGAATCCCTTGCTGTGTTCCTTCCCTCCGCTCGGCGAATCACCGCGCCGACTGTTATCAATAGTTTCGCCGCGATCTCGACAAAGGATTTTTTTTTTTTTTTTTTTTCGAAAAATCTACTTTTTGTTAGTCAAAAAATGGACGGCATTATTATTATACTCGCAACTGCGAAATTTCGTATTGTTGAAATTCCGAAAGCAGAATTTATTCGTTGAATAAAATAAAAATAATAATCGATACGATTTGAAAAATTGAAGAAATGGATAATAATGATAATAATTATAAGTTTCAGTCGAGTCAAGTAGAATAAATCGAAAAAAATATTGGGAATTGCGGAAGAGTGTAGGACTACTATTCCCGCCTCCCACTATCCACGTGGACGACGACGAAACACCGTAGAAGTACCGTCAACTATCAATTTCCGTTTTGAATTACCGAACGCATAATGCGAGCGTATGCATTCGCTGCTCAGACGAATCTCCGGTCACTGTTCGTACCGTTCTCCCCTATTCGCAACAGTGGGACGGAGAAGTTTGTTCATTTTTTGTTCCGCTCCGCTCGGTCGCTCGTCTTAACTGACCCCGACAAATTATAATTCAACTGGCAGGATAATGACAAAATACGCAAAATCCCGTCACATTTCTGCCCTACCTATTCTTTTTTTATTGCTATTATGATAATATCATCTATCGATCATGTTTACATGTTACGGAACTGCGCGAAGCGCGAGACTCGCGCGTACGATCGATAGTCGTGAAATTCTGCAGGATACAGTCGCAGCAACGATAAGAAACGACGAATCGTCTGATTATCGTCACAACTATAATTGCCTGATTCAGATATCGTGAAATTAGCCATTTTGGGATTTTTCCGATTTCATTAAATCCTTATCCTTCCTTATCGACGAAAAAAAAAAATTGATCGAAATACATCGCGCGTATTTTTTTATTCGCAAATTATTTTTACGTCCTTTCGATGTATTTAGTGGTTTTTTTTACTGTTTTGAGAAAAAAAAAAATTCTGGCTTTGTCATTCGGAAAATAGTAGAAAAGGGTTGCATTTTGAGATTTAGTTCACTGGATCGCGAGGGAAGGGGGGAGGTAAGATTATACGAGATTGGGAACCACTGGCAGGGGGGCATCCCCGAGCTCGTCCGTTCCACTGGTTTATACTGCTGGTCTTACGTAACCGGGCTGCACCCACTCGATTCGAGACGAGCCCTGTCTCTTTTCGTTCACTATCGTAATCCATCAATACTTTTGACAGAGCTACTATCGAGTTATCTCCTCCCCCTCCCCCTCCCCCTCCTCGTTCAATCGTTTGCCGGAAATTCGCGACGAACAAATTGGCAACGCCTTTAAGTCGGTTGCGATTTGCAAATAGATCGAAGAATTACCATTATAAAATGTCCAACTTTAACGAAAAACCTTGAAAAACGGAATCGTTCGGCTTTTTTTTTTTTTTTTTCGTGTGTGTGAAAGAACGAAAATACCAATTCTTTAGCATCGATCGGATACTAAAAAAGAATCGAACTAATGAGAATGCGTAAGGAAAGGCGACAAAGTATACAAATTTCGTGAATACGATGTTACATTGTACGACGAATCGACGGAGACCTTCGTGTCTCGGGGAACTAAAGTATTTTAACTTTTGTTACTCGCATCGATTTTTATTTTGATAATTCTCGATGTCTCGTTCGCGATACTGTGTATCAACGCATAGGATTGTGCGCGGGTTTAAGAAAAAAAAAATAGAACGGAAACGTTGACAATCGAATAAAAATCATTTAATATAGAATTATCAGACTTCTATTTTTGTAGATATTATCGTCGCGTGGATGAATGAACGCGCGCAGACGAGCAGTGAGGTAAACCCCCTGCTGAGGTTTTTCTGTTTTTTTTTTTTTTTCACTCGTTTTTAACGAGGAAAAAAAGCAGCCGTGGAGGGAGAAAAAATCAATTAGCATGAAAGCGCGACGGGTTTCCGGTGGAGGTCGGGAGAGAGAGATTTTTTTCTCCTCGGATACACCTGCCAGCGCGATCTTTTATGCAGACGAACTGAGGGAATTCCGAGGTTAGTTTTCGGTCTAAAGTGAAGAATAATAGAATAATACTTCGCGTACGAAGGGGGAAAAAACAATACGATTATGAGAGCGAAATATTTGGGTTCGCATTGAATGAATACGATAGAAAAAAAATATATAGAGATCTAAACCGTTGAATAATACGTGGGAAAAATCTGTCACGAGACGCAGGTTAGTTCGTGCGCCGGGCGTATGACGGTCAAACTTGTAGTTCGAAGAGTGCGCGAAGCCCAGGGAAAGGCAAAAGAGGGGAACGCGAAACATGAGCTTAGAGACCTCGATACGAGTTGACCAACCCCCCTCGCGTTACACAACGCGTACCTCAACGCCTGTAACTGATTCTTTTCTCGCCTCTGTCCGACACGTCGTGACGCGTAATACTTTTCGTCACTTCTAACTTTACGTTCACGCAAATAATTCTCAAAATTGTATTATTTCGATAAAAGAATGAAAACTTTTGTAAAATAATGCGTAGAATGGATTAACCCAGAATAACGGATCGCGATAGACAAAAAAATGGTTTCTTCGGTGCCGCAGTAGTCGAATCGATCGATAACGAAAATGCAAACGGAAAAAAGGCTTCGCGCACGAATATAGATTTGTCTCGGTGACCGATTATCGTGTTTTTTTAAGATTGCAATAAATCTACTATCGCGTGGATAAGAAAAACGGTTTTATTTCTCACTAATCTTCGTGTCCGTGCGCCTGACACCGATAAATAATAACGAGAGGTATACCGACACGAATGGGATTAAATAAGATCGAAGCCGCGTTTTATCGTCGAAAAGTTGAATTAATAGATTCGATGGTGGAACGAGATAATTGCAGGGAAATAAAAAGAGATTTATCAAAAACTCACCTTCGTAACACTGACAGGGGGTTGTAGCTTCGAGTGAAGAGGACGCAGCAGCTCTGTGGCAGACACGTCGAACGGATACGTGAGTCGGGAACGAAGTGGCGCGGACTCGGTTCTCGTCTGTGCACTCCGGGGCTCTCTTCGCTATAACTGCCGTGGCGCTCTCTGCCGCTCTCTCACTTACACTTGCCCTCTCCGCTCCCCCCCTCCTCGATCCCTTCCCCGACATCCCTTCCTTCATTCGTGGGCACAGTACAGCGTTAGGCAACTATATGGTACACGAGCACATAGCTTGGCATGTTGGAACACTATGATTTTCTCTCTGTTCGCTACCCCTACCCTTTCACGGTCAACGCGACACGGTTCTAATCCTATCCCTCTGTGCCTTGCATCCAACGGTAATGCTTTGGATTTACACCGACTTCTGTCGCGTGTAAGTTTCGTCACGACGCAAAGACGATTCATTTGTTGGACCCGAGTCACGGGGCCTTTCGATAGATTCGTCAATTACGCCCGCCATTTTTTATCTTATGCTTTTTTTTCCGCGCCCGTGAAATGTTATGTAACTTATGGTTCGATGAATCGCGAAGAAGTCACTTCCGGAAATCAAGGTCAACGACCATCTCGGCTTGAAATTTTAATTATAGAAGCAACTCGGCTGGTTTTATTTTCAACGAACCGTGACGGAGATACAGAAGAGGCTTTACGCCATTTTTTAAACGCGTTACCTTCGGAATTTTTTCTTTTTCGTAAGCGATTTTTTTTCGTTATCAACATTTTAGAATTTATTTCGTAAATAAAAAAAAATCGATTTACGTTGAAAAAATTTCGAACGCTCGATATTGGATCGTAATAATTATCCAAATAATCACATTTTCGAAATGTTGACAATGAGACTATTTGCGTTATTTACGAAGATTTTGAGGAATGAGGGAAAAATAGACTCATTTTGTGGTTTGAATATTTATTGTGGGATCATAACGTTTTATTTTTCTCCCCGGTTGGGATAAAGGACGGGGAGTCGCCCGGAGGGTTTGCGTCGATGCTCCCGAGATCAGCTGTGCGCCGGTCGCGTTGTTGTAGGTCGTGTTGAATATCCCAACCCTCGCAGCCTCGTCGGTAGACTTCCGCGCCCCGTACCGCTCACCTACCTTCCGGTTTCCACCCCCGTGCAGCCCCCCGTGTCCTTCCCCGTGGTCCAACCTCTCGCTTAGCTGCAAGTTGGGTCTCCACCACGGAAGGGGGATATAGCCAGGGAATCGGGCGGAGAGGGACAGTTAAAGGTCGACTCGAACGGAGCCTCCACGAGCACCGACGCAGATCAATACCAGACCCACATACTTACCTATCTATCTCCCGCGTTTCCTCGCATTGGGAACCCTCGTTAAAAAAAAATAAAAATAACCATAGACTGCACACGCGCGAGTATTCGCACTGAATGAATGGAAACCTATATAGATATATCCAATAGCTTTTCCCGTACCTAACCCCCAATTCCCGCGGAACACACGAGCCTCGGAGAGATGTACCGAAGGAAACGATTCAATTAATTCGGTTAACGACCGATTGATTGGAGTTTCCTCGGTTCCTCGCGGAAACTTCTCGTCTCTATAGTCTATATATATATATATATATATATATATTTATACGATACAAATTGCCGAGTTGCTTATATAATTCGGAAGCAAAATTGGGACGGTAGATTGAGCACTACTGCGACAACGATCGAAATTACCTCGTTTCTCCGCAGTTTTTTTTTTTTTTTTTCATAGTCGTCAATGCCTCGACAAGAAGTACAAGGATAGGTAAACTATGTAGAGACGATTGTATATATACCTCAGTTGTATCGATGTATGTTTTGGAGTTAATAAAATTGGTCAATTAATCGCCCGAACGATTTATCCTTGTGCTAGAGGCGTCGACGAAATTTATGAGAAAACGATCGTTTGCCAGCAGGACACTGGGGCATTGTAGTTTCTTACATAATACGAACTCAATAACGTCGACAGGGCGTGGATATATTTGTTTTTCATTTCAATCCCCACCCCCCACTCTCATCTACGGCGCATGTCGTTAAGATAAATTTTCATCTCCGCCAAAATTATTTAACCCTGACGTATCTTCGTCGGGCGGATCCTCGGAATTGCTTATTTGCTCCGCGCGGTTGTTCCAACAATTTTGTAACTCGCAATGATTTATTGCCTGTTTGTTCGTCTCGGTGAACGCGATACAGACGAAATCGCACTCGAGATTTTGAAGTGTTCAAAATTTTCGTTTAAGAGACTTCGTAATCGAATCAGGCAAAACGCCACGTACCGTAAGGTGCATTCAAATTTTTCATCGCATGCGAATTCAACGACAGATCGAATCTCAAGTTTTTGCCACGTTGCGATTAGATTAGCCGATGCGATAAGCCAAATTTCGCAACAGAAATGGCAGCTGGAATTTTTACACGATATGACGTGGATTTTCGACGACCTCCCCCCACCCCCCCTCCGACTGCCCCTCTGCTTACGACTGGACTGCGCGAATGACTGTACACATCAACGGCGCCGATAGCTCAACCACATCATTGCTATAGACCTCTGTCTCGTTTGTTCTTCTGTGTTGTACTCTCGTTGCTACGCGGAACCCCAACGCTCGGAGTATTGTAAACGATCGTTACCTGTACGTAATCCGAAGAGCGGGCGGCTCCAGTTAGCTAAACAGTATTATAATAATAGCATAACAGCACTATACAAATCGATCGCGAAAACGGTCAGCAATAGTTAAAGAGCATGTAAATGGAATAATTATCTCCGGTTATATTTTCATCATTTTTTTATCAACTTTTGCAGGTTTTATTTTACACAACGATGCTTTTTTTTTTCACCCACTAATGAACGAATAATTTTCTTATTTTACAGACAACCAATTTTCGATCTAAAAATTATTTATATATGCTAATTTATTATTGGAATAATTATTCACGGGTAATATTTTAATGATTATTTTATTAAATTTGCATACGTATTTTTAACAGCGGCCTTTTTTTAACGTTTAAGGTGCGAACAGAAAAATAAAAAATGTATATTTCAAATTTCGTATTTTATAATGCGAACGAAAAAAATAAAAAATTTATTTTAAATTTCGTATAATATAATGCGATCGAAAAAATCAAAAATGTATATTTTCAATTTCATGTATTATAATGCGAACGAAAAAAATAAAAAATTTATTTTAAATTTCGTATAATATAATGCGATCGAAAAAATAAAAAATGTATATTTTAAATTCCGTATATTATAACGCGAACGAAAAAAATAAAAAGTGTATATTTTTAATTTCGTGTATTATATATGCTAATAATTATTAAAACAATAAAGAAATATACTTGGAATTGAAAATGTTATTAATGCAATTATTTTAGAAGGAAAAGTGTTTTATTTATTTTTTTTTTAAAGATTGAACTTGGGGCACTCTATCGACCATATGTTCTCTGTTTGAAAACCTTGCTCTTGGAAGTCTCGGAGACTTTACAAATATCCCTGGGCTACGACTGGGATTCTTGCGTAACGCTCGTAGTGCAGACATATATATATAACGCGCACACGTATATGTAGAAGAGGAGGGGGGGGGGAGAGGGCATAGAGCAGCATAATACGTTATGAACATTAGTGTGGAAATGTATTTTTGGTCGTAGCTTCGTGGGAGATACGCGTCACATGCTGGGATGGTCCGGTTGTGAGACCTTAACACTCGAATGGAAAATTGTACGAAAAACAGCCCTGAGACAGACGAAGAACCGTCGAAGCTCACGGCTCGACAATACGATATATATATCGAATAATATTCGCGTCCGAGAACTTGAGAGAAATATGCCGTGTTGAATTTTCTCGTTCGATCGAATTTCCTCGGAAACTACTTATTTTCTTCTCTTGTTTCGTTCGACGCTAACGAAAATGAGAAGCGACGAAAAAACCTTTTCCAACGATCGTCAAACTGTAGGGAAGTGTTGGGCGGCGGACGCGTCATGCTAATTAAGACGAACGCGTCTACCAGAGCGGTGTCAGGTCGTTAGAGCCACTTGACGTTAGAACCTCCTCTGTCAGCAACACTTATCTATATTTTTTTTGCGTATACATATGCTATATACATGTATACCTATATATACATCATTTTTTTTAGTTTCGCGTAACACTGGTGTCCTGTAACGGACTCTGCAGTCTATAATAAAAAAGTCAATATTCCGTTTGTAAATCGTACGATAATGAGAAAAAACACGAAAAAAAAAAAAAAAAAAAATTTATTCGACCTCCGTGTGCAGTCAGCTGAAAATTACGATCGCGTAAGATTTTTCGTGAGGGTTTAGACGCCTGGCGTTTTTCACGGTTGCGGCGTTGCCTCACGAGACCTGCAAACGAAACGCGAGCTGCACGACGTGTTCAAGGTTCGTTAATCCGGGACTGCCACCGCGCGCGGCTTTGATGCATTAATACGTATTCTTGATGCTGCGAAATGAAATCTCGCGAAGCGCGCTTTCTCTATGCAGTACCAAGAATAATGTATTATAGCGTTTAATGTGCATTGAAACATAGACGAAGAGGTGTTTACTGGCGGGGGATCAAAAATTCGTTTGGGTGTGAAACAAAATAAAATTTGAGAAGAGGGAGAGACGAGTGGAGGTCCGCGTGCAAAAATGATTTTTCATTTCGAAAGACATAATTCTCGCGATCGACAATGTCGTCGTGTTTGTCTCGGGATTTGATCCCACGGGAAAGAGGTCGGATGAGAAATAGTTCGGAAGCTTTGTGAAGATCGTCGCGTCGCGAAAGAGATTTAAGCAATGAAATTCCGGAGTGACGATTACGATGACGTCGACGAAAAATTACTTTGGTTTATAACACGCCAAAGCCCTCCGCATCGGCTATGCTTTGCTTTGCTTACGCGAATGTCGTACAGACGTTGGTCTATCGCGGATTAACGAGACTACGTGCATAAACAAGAGACAGGCGGTAGTCGTAAGTCTTCGATGTCTTTTTTTTTGTACTCGTCTCTTTAGTAAAGAAGACGAGAGGGCGCGAGAGCTAAGCGAGTGCATGGCATATGCCACAATCGAGATGAAAACACGTCCCAAGGGAAACTCGGCGTGTTATTTTTAGGACTGGAATTAGATGAAACGCGACCCTTTGAAGCCAAATTACATACTCATTTTTTCTTTTTTTTTTTTTTTTTATTGTGGAGGATAAAAAAATCACATTACTTTTCATAGGTTGCAGAATGACGAAAAACGTAAAAAAAAAAATAAAAAATATTGATGACATTTTTTTACATCGAAATAACCCAATAAACGCTTAAAATTTAATCTCAAATAAGATAAATAATATTAATTAATTAATAAAAATAATGAAATAAAAATTAATAAGGATCTTAGTAATCGATCGAATAATTTAATAATAATTTACTTTTTGTTATTTTTTTTTTTTAATATCAGCTCTCTTCGGAAAAATTTGTAATTTTTTATCATTATCGATCTTTTGAGAATTACATTTTTTTTTATTATCATGTATCAACAAAGAGTTGCGGCAGAAATCGCGCAAAAGTTCTGTTCGTTTATATAGCGGCGAGTACCAAAAATACACGCCGGGAAACTCCTCTTGTTCGGAGATCTCTGAAATCTTTCGAGTCTACCGCTCACGGACTGTAAACTACAGTATAGTGTTCAGTGTTGAGCCGCAGAGCGGCGATAGAGGGATGAAAAGACGGCCAACGGAGCGTTGAGGCGCGGGCGAGCCTCTTGGCCGTGAAAAAGCTTCGTCGAGAAATTTCCACACATCGCTTTGTCCCCGAGCTTGACGAAGGGTCGCCCAGTAGTTAAAGCATTAAAGCTTCATCTCCGCGTCTCCTCATCCAGCCGACCGGCCTATGCGCGAGTGCCAGAGAACTCATTGCCAAAAATAATTAGAGACTCGTTTCTTCTCCTCCTTCTCCCGTTCTTCTCTTTCTTCCTCTTTCCCTCGTTCTATGTTTACTCATGTAAATTCGTTTGCAAATACGAATTTTATTTTTCTCTTGTTTCGCCGCAAACTCTACGAGCGTAAGATCCGTATCTCCTGGAGATCGTACGGAGCGAGCGGAGAAACGGCGAATAGTTTAACGAGATATAGAGCTATGCAGCTATTTTCGAACGCGAGGGGATCGCTGTTGTCAGGCGCGCTCGAGAATCTCGCTGTTACACTGACTCTTTGGCTCGGAGTTTCGCATGATGCGAGCGTCGAGAGCTCCGAAGAGGGAGAAGAAAAGAAGATGATGGACCAAGGAAATTTACATCGAGTAACGAAAAACCGAAAAAAAGTGAATGGCCTCTCTCGACGTAACGGACGATGTAAAACGTCGATGTTTCGATATAATTTGCGAATTTAGCGATTAATCGATTCTTACGATTATGTATCATAGTTTTCTCAGAGGTTAATGAAAGAAAAAGAAATTATGTGTTTCATCGTTGAGTAACGTGGAAATTTGGTCTCCCGGTCGATGAATGGTTTCTCCACGACCTCCACCGACGGTACTACTCTGTGCAGACGCTCGTGGATAGGGTAGCTACCCTTCACGCTCATGGCTCGGTAAAAAAATCGATTTTAGGACTCCCTACTGCGTGCTGCCACCTGCTGCAATTCGTACAGCCGATAACAAAACGAACCCCTCGCGCTAGAAATATTTATTTCAATTTCCGATTTACGTAAACGAGATAAAAGTTATTATTATTTTTATCGTGTGTACACGACGCTTTCATCTGCTGAATTTCGTACTGTTGATAACGAAACAACTCTTTAGATACGTATATAGAAAACATTTTTTTTTGTCTCAATTACGCGCAGGCGCGGCGTTAATGTTTTTTTAATATTATATAGTTAATGTGCCTATTCAGTGCTGCCATCTCGGATGTTCCGGACAACTGATAATAAACCAAATTCCTCTGATAAATGTTAAAAAAAAAAACATCCGATTCTTTTTTTTTTTTCGAACTATATAGTCGCGTAAAAAAATCATTTTTTCTCTCTTTTCTATATACTTTATTTTCTTTTCATTTCTCTCGCGTCGATCAAACTCGTCACCTATTTTAATCATCGAAGTGTCGCGCGGACGGCATGACAACTATAATTTCACAATTTAAAATCCCTCGAGTACAATCGGATGTGTAGGAGGGGTTGGCGACAGGTTAGGCAACAAGAGAGAAGTGGAGGCGGCGCGGGGGGTGGTTTGCTTCGTAAAGTTGGATTGTAGCAGACAAGGAGGGTAGTTGTGTATTTTCCGAGTAACGAAGTGTGAACTATCCCATGACACTTTCACCGCAGACTCGTTTGTCGTATACGCGATCTTTTGCAATTCTGCGTGCGACCATACGTCACACGTGTCACGGTGTTATAATCATCAATTGTCATCGATGTTTGCACCGCGCGATCGTGTTGCTTTCTCATAATAGGCTTTGGAATAGACACGCGCCGACACGTGCGCTTCGACGTCGCGGGGCCTCTGTCTTTTCTTGTTAATGTATTATTACAGTCGATGGTTTGTAAGTTATTCAAATGGCAAACCACTGATAAATCAACTACGAGGGACTACAGTTAGTCATACGGTAATAATTTGTCGGTGATGAATTTTAAACTAAAACATACGATATATCGATCTTTTTCACCCTTGAAAAAATATTTTCACGGAAGAGGGCGTTTTTTTTATTCGAATTATAAACCCCTGAAAAATTAAATACGAAGAAGGACTCCGGTCAGTTACACTGTAATAATATGTCATCGATGAATTTTACACCCATTTTTCACAACTGTATATTAATTATTTTTCACCTTTAATAAAGTATTTTTATGGCAAAGGGGTTTTTTTTTTGGTACTCGGAAAGTGGATAAATTATTGAAATAACTATCTGCGGGCTGAAGGACTTCCGTCGTAACGACCCATAAGGATCGTAATAGCTAATAAGTAATTATGTATTATTTGACCAATAAAATGCCTGTAGTACTCCTAATTATCTGCTGAAAAAAATAAATATGAAAAACTTGATTTAGACGAGCGTTAGTAATTTTTCGTCGATGAATTTTGTATTAGAATAGACGATCGATATTTTTTTTTTTTTTTTTTTTACGATATTTCTCAACTCTTCATTCTTCGCAGGAAGGAACAAGGAGGCTTCGGGTTTTCTCTATTACTAAGCCGCGAGTATGGATTTCTCGGGAGGATCAGGTGTTCCCTCCGAGACGCATCTGCGACGCCTTAATAAACGCGGAGGAAACGTTTTTTCTAAGCCCTACTGAGCTTTTTTCTCTTTACTGTCCCCTCACTGTGTCTCTTGTTTTATCTCTGTAAAAACCTGAAAAAAGAATTGCGCCTCGTGATACTTAAATTTCTATTGATAGGGCTGTGATAATAAAAAAAAAAAAAATTAATTAAAATTCGATCGATTTGCAAGCGTTGTTTATGGAAAAGCGTACAGTTTACTAGTCTACGAATAAATAAAGATATACTTCCGTTATTAATAATCATTCGTTTCATTTTCGCCTTTTCTCCGTCGCATATCTCGGAAACGCTTCCAATTTCGTTCCGAAATTTTCACGTTCGCGCATGCGACCGTTTTATTGAAATTTTAATTGTATGGAAAATGTATTTTGTAAGAAAGTCGCCTCAGTCGAGAATTTTATTGTTATATTATTGAACATCGATATCTACGAAAAAAAAAAAAAAATCTATGAATTATCACAATGCAATGGCGTCAAGTCTGGGGGCGTGTTGCTATCACCCCGTGGAATGGATTTTCATTGGAGAATCCGGAGAGGCTGCTGGAAGATCGGGGCGTGGCTTTCGATAGGGTGAAAACCACCCTTGTAGAGAACCGCGGATTCTGGGATGGACCATTCGGTGGAGATCGAAATCTTATCAGATACATTTTCGTGCTCGACAAGCCTTGTACTGCATGGTCTGTAAGTGTCCTTCCGAAATAAAGTGAACAAATTTCTATACAGTACGACGACACATTCGGAAGTTCTTAATTTAATTAATAAAACAGTGAAAGTTTTTATTTAATAATTATCAGTGCCGAGGCGGTGAAAAATTAACAGTGTAAGTCGTTTTAATTTGCGATCTCAAGTTTCTACAATGATACTGAGGCCCAGTGAAACGCGTAATTTTTAACCAAATCGAAAAATCCGGACGATCGAATCTTCAGTGAAAGGTAAGTAAGCATTCAAAAAAATTCGTTACGTTAAACTATTTTTATTTATTTTATCCTTCTCAACAAACTCGTGAAGGTTTCCTCACTACGATCGCGAGTTGCCTCGTAAAATCCAAAAGACCGATATAAAAACGAATTTCCTACGACATTTTCGACTTCTGTATCGTATTTGTGAAATATTAACGAAGGTACGGCTAGCGTACGAGTCGCATCCATACAAATAGCTGGTTTACCATAAAAATCTGGTCGAACGAGGGAGAGAAATGTGAAACGAACGCACGGGAAGGATTTTTGTTTTTTTTTTTTCACGCTTTTCGTCAGCTTTTATAGTTCAATACTTGATAAACCACATCGCATGTCTCATTCATAAAAGTGTGGTGATACCCGTTCATTTTAATAATACAGCATCCCTGTGGATTGCGAGGACAGACGTTTCTTCGTCTCCTTTTTTTCGCATCTCGTTCAATCGAATCGAACATTCGAACGCAGAGTTCCCTTGGGATATATTTCCCCAAGTTGGCCCATCGGCACTTTTGCCTTCGTCTTTTTTTCTGGATACGGGAAATTTGTTGGCTCGATGAGCACCACGTACCATTGACCAAATATTGACTGTATCAATTATCGGATTAGCAAAGCAGCGAGAGGCAACAACCCTTCTATTTTTCTTCGCCCCCCAAATTTCATTTTCTTACGATTTTTTTTTTTTTTTTTTCTTTCAGAATAACCGATGATGGACAGAGAAGCTCTTTTACCATTGTCGACTTGTTGCAATTTAAGCCTACAGCCAAGACGCAGGTTTGTGATAAAAAGATAAATAACAGAATTAGAATGTTCTTTTTTTTTGTTAGATCGCTCAGTGATAACTCGATAAGAAATTAATTGACTGAATTAGATCGATTATAAAACGGACAAGTAAAGGGTACATTTTGTGTCGCGCAGAGACCGAGAGAATACGATGGTCAACGGAAGTCACAATATGGCGAACGGGGTAGGTCCGGTCTCGGGATCACTATCGCGCGAGGAACGACGACGACGACGGAGAGCTACGCAAAAATATCGAACTGCTCACGCGACTCGGTAAGTTTCGTAGTTCGATTTGTTATCTTTTTTTTCTTTTTTTTTTTTTTTTACGAGAAAAAAAACGATTTTTCGCCTATTCAAGGGTTTAATCGAGAATTCATCGGGATGTAATTGATAACTCGTCAACAGGGAACGCGTTAGAGTCGAAGCTTTCAATTTGGCTTTCGCTGAGCTACGAAAATTACTGCCCACACTGCCGCCGGATAAAAAACTCTCGAAGATCGAGATTCTTCGATTGGCGATATGCTACATCGCTTACCTGAGCCATGTCCTCGAGGCGTGAGAGAACGATCGAAGATGATGAATCTTGAGATACATTTTCCGTATGTTTCTCTGCGACTAAATTCTTTACTACCTCCGAAAAAGAAAAAAAAAAAAAACACCATATCGTTGAATCGTTGTAATTATTTTATCAACCAATGATACACGTATTTATCATAAATACATAATATGCATATAATTGTAAATATATACTGTAAAATTATGTGATTATCAATATCGATCGATTAGGCAAATAATAATGATAATTGTATAATTCTAAAAAAATGTTGAAGTTCCTTCGTCGTAACGATCGATCAATCGATCAATCAATAATTCGATTTCGTTTTTTGTTTTTTTGTACTTTATCGTCATTGCCGCGAAATGCGATAGTCATCTCGATCTCGAGACTACTAAGCGTTTATCGCATATGCTCGACGAGAGAAGTCTCTCTTGAGTCCCCATCTGGACGCGTGTCCTGCCGCGCTGGACCGTGCGCAACTCCCACGGGATCGCTCACACTTACTGACTAAGTGAAAAAGAATAGGATTACTGGAAGCCAACTTCACGGATCGACGCCCTTTTCTATTCTACGAACTTTTCGATCACTTTCACCCGGCAAACGGAGGCAACTCGACGCTCGTTCATTCTTACCCTCTTGTGCAATTTGTAACGAAGAAAATGTTACGCGCGCAAAAAAAAAAAAAAAGATTAGACAAGACGAACGTTGCACTATGAGAATGAAAATTTCGTAGAAAAATCGTAATTAATCGTATAAAAACCATATGCGATGCAATATTTTCGTCTGCATATTTTTTTTTACGAGTCGATGTATTTTTTTACTATTTTTTAAACAATTCTTTATTTTTATTTAATAAAGAAAATATTTGTTTCAATGATACAAAATTTTTCAATTATTTTTCGTGATAAATGATTTTTCGAAGAAATGAGTGGCTCATTGAAAAATCTTATATTATGCGAAGGGCCGTGCCGAACAAGCGTAACCCCGCACCCCTCTCAACCCCATCTATAATCCACATGCACGCCTCTGCTAGACAACATAATCTTTATGTATGGTTTCTGTACGCAAGGGTAGTTGACGATTCACCGGCTTGCCGGTACTTCCAGCAGCCACCCCTTGAATCTGCAACGATGGTACGACACCCCAATATACGAAGCTTTAGTTACATGTGTTGTGTGTTTGGCGTCGGATCGCCTTCCCGCTCCCCCCCCCCCCCCCTTTCCTGTGGGTTTCGCCGTAACACCACGTCGAGGCCCCTTCCGCGTTTCGATCGAGTTCGTTCATGCAAATTTTATTCGCGCGGTGATGCCGAAAAAACCACGAATTCGTGGTTCGCTTCGAACCCAAAGCGATTCTATCGGATCGGTTGTATAATTTTTATTCTTTTTTTTAACGTCGGCGCTACTGTTTTCATTAATTGCTTTTAATTAATTAGTCGTTCGAATTTTTTCCGAGAAATAATAATTTTTCGTACATTAGAATCGGTCAGACTGGTAATGTTTTTCCACGTAATTGACGCTTTTCGCAGCGCCGATAACGACGATCGCGACGTCGATAAGCGGCGAGGGACATTCGTCCGAACACCCGAGTTTGTTCGCGTACCGCATATGAAGATCGACTGTGAAGTTTACAACAGCCTTCGGGGATGTTACGTTTATTTTATTCTAACAAATAATTACTCTTTATCGGAAAGAGTGTCCGAAGCTTCTAACGGTGTTATTTATGACCTTTTTAACGTCGAGTCGACGATAATTGAGATCGCGAGATAGTTAAGTGCGAAACTCCGAGCGCAGCTTATCGAGATCCGGCGTGAAGCTATTGCAAGGTACAGGGATGCTTTTTAATTTCTTTTTTGTTTTTTTTTTTTTACTTCTAATTCACTATTTTTCAAAGAGACAATGAATCAGCTGTTTTTAATTCTGAAACAGGAACGTTTTATCGCGCCGACAAATAAGACGCGGCTGCGCAGCACTGTCTGACCACATCGGAACGTTTACCACTTAATTGTACGTACATCGATACGCGCTACGTACCTCACGCATTCTCGTGCGCACGTACGTCCCTTCGATTCATTTGGTTTCTACTTCCGAAAATTGTCGCGCGTGTTTTTATTCTCGGCACGTTGGCGAGTTTCGTTTTTTTTTTTTTCGATAGGTACGACGAGCTGTCGGGCGATTCCGGCATAAAAAAAAGTTACAAAAATCGAATAGAAATCGGAGAAAGAAATGACGTCACCGAAGAGTTACGTCGAAACTATTGTACCACTGATAACAGTTTACGCCCTTATCGGTCATGGGATCTTTCACTATCCGGCCGGAAAACCTCGACTTCGATTCAGCATATTTTACTCGATTACTTTTTTCATCGGATTCGCAATCCTACTGTTTTATACGTTTACGCATGTGGGCCGCTACTCCAAAACCGCAGAGGAAAAACTATTTATGTTCATAGTGTATTGGCATACTATCATCATGAACTGCACAGGGGCATTAAGCTGGTATCATTACAAAGTGTGTGATTAAAATTAATTATATGTTTTTTTCATAAAAAAAAAAAAAAAAAAAAAAAAAAAAAAAAAAAAAAAAATTCTGTAAGTGTCATTAATAATCGACGATCATCGAAATAATTTTTTTTTTCTTTTTGGTGAAATTAAAAGACAAGCGGTCGAATAATACAGAGGATGACAGCAATCGACGAGACGCTGAAAGAATTGGGAGGCGATTGTTGTTATGTACATTGCTATCGATGCAACGTTGCGGCTTTAACATTTCAACTTATTCTCGCCCTTTTAATCAATGGAGTCGACATAATTTGGGTCCAAAACAACAACACGTCGTTATTTGAAAAAATATGTTTCAACCTCGTCGTCCATCATCCATTTCACGTTAGCAGCTACGCGCTTCTAAACTTTTCAATGGTTATAAGGTGTGCAACGTGTTTTATCGTCGAGTCGACACATTATAAAAGTTCGAATTTAAGGAAATGTAAAAATGTGGGGTATCGTGCAGACAGATTATTCACCGTTTTTCGGAAACGAATAAAATTCTCGAAACGTTAACCAACGACGGATCCGCGACGACTTCGTTTCTTCGACAAAAGAAATCACAAGTTAGTGAAGTTAATTCAAACGTTGCGGAACAACTTGTACGGAGAAACAATTCTAGCAAATATTTGCTTCAGACTATCAAGTGAGTGCAATAGAAAATTACTTTTTTTATTTCGATAAATGCGTTTAGTTTTGCGAAATCTAAATGGTAAATCGTAAATCGTAATAAATGCATTTATTTTTTTACGAAAATAAATGATATAGCATCGATAATACAACCATAAAAAATTTGCCGTTAAATAGAAAAACAGCACAATTTTTCGATGTAGTTAAATTCTTGACGCGGTAGTACATTTTTTTTGACATTTTTCACTGTCAATTATTCCGATATTCAATTTTTTTTATTTGATTTGCATATCGCTTTCTCATTTCGTTTTTTTGGGTCAATTCGAGAATATACTTTTTTTGAAAAAAAAAAAAAAAAAAAACGCTTTATTTTATCGAAAATTATTCACATTAATTTTAATTCCATATCAACTGAAAAATTGCAATGTCTCAAAAATTTGTAAGCAAATGTGTTAATGTTTTATTTCCATAGGTAATTATTAAAATGAAAATAAAGTTGTACTGATGACTTATTTCGATGGCACCGCGCAATGGTCAAATCGACGCTATTTTTTTTTCTAAACGACTTTTCTCGATCTTTTCGAAAATCTCAAACACCATTTTTTTCACGGAATTTTTTCTAAATTCTTCCAAAGTAACAAAAAGTTCTTTATTTCATACAGACAGGTGCATCTCGAGTTATGCTGCATATCACGAGATTTGAATGAAGTATATGGGGTACAGGTACTCCTACAGATTGCCGAGTATTTCTTATTGCTGACGGGATTGATCTATGACTTGTATTTGAATTATATGGTCCCCGGAGTACCGGATCGCGGTATGCGGATAAGCGTACTATTGTTTTGGTTAATTGTACATTTTGCGAAAGTCGCACTTCTCAATTATCTTTGTGGCAAAGCTGTCTTTGAGGTAAAATTATATTTCGCGCTTTTTTTTATTTGTTTTTTTTTTTTTTTTACGGTGTCAATTTTTACTGCTTTATGTTGTATGCACAGGCGAACAAAACAAGCGAAATTATTCACATATCAAATACGAAGGACGAAGATTCCGAGTTTAAAGACGAGATAAGTCAGTTTGCTTTGCAAATGATTCAAGATCCGTTGTCGTTCACTCCGGCGGGATTTTTCACTCTGAACAATTCTTTTTTTAAAGCGGTACGTTCAGTAGTAACATTAATAAAATAGTATCTTTGTTTATACTTTTCGTATTACTGAACAATGATGATGAAAAAAATGCCGTTTTCTAACATTATTTTTATTTTCAGATGATTGGATCTATAACGACATACGCAGTTATTCTGATAGAAATGAACGTCGTTTCCAAATTATAAATACGAAATTAAAATTGACAATTTGTAAAAATCCAAAAAGCGTCACACTACAAAAATTTTTTTTTTTATTGTTTATCGAAAAAAAAATTAAGTCATTGTAAAGAACAGAGAAAAAAAATCATCCCGTAGTTCGGAAAAATTTTTGGAAGACAGTAAAATTATTATTTTCATTTGTGAAAATTAACGAAAGAAAGATTCGGTTAAAGATTTTTCGGTTTTATTTTTATCGAATTTCTTTCCAACTGTTCGGACCTTTCGATAATATCGAAACCTAACCTACAACTTTACTTCGAATGCGGGTTTTTCACTGAAATAGAATAATCTCGTCGAATCTAAATTATACTGTGTTTCGTCATTGGACTATCCTTCCTATTAAATTATTCACAAGTTTGAGCGGATGATCTATGCAAAAATAGGATCGTAAACAAAAACTTTAATAGCACCTTAGCACGCGACATACAAGTATTTCGATAGTTCGTAGAATAATGTGAGACTTTTCATCGACGCATGTTGTATCCCCCGCGGAACACTTTATTGAGTGGACGGTTGTCAAAGAGAAAACAGAAAAATTCAACGCTCATTCATTATTATTTTCACGTTAAACGCCGCGCGTTGTTCGCAATGAGAATTCAAAGCCGCGTAAGAACGATGATGCGGTGGCGTCCGCGAAATTTAGAAGAATCTCTGATTCCGCTAATGACTCTTCAAGGGCTCATTGGCCACGGAGTCTTTCATTGTACTCTATGTAAATCGACATTCTACATCAGCATTATTTACTCTACAACGATCGCGTCAGTGTTTCTCGCGTCGGTATATTTAGCCGTTTCCAGAGCGTGGAACGCGGATTGGCTTCGCCCTGAGGACCAAACTATTATATACCTTATTTTCGCCAATACCGCAATATGGACCTTTGCCGGGATAACCAGTTGGTGCAATCGAAAAGTTGGTGTTTTTGTTCGATCATAAAAATTGATCAGTTAAACCTCAATGATTCGGCGATCTTTTTTTTTTTCAAGAGATACATTCAGACAGTGCGGAAGGTTTCTATTATCGACGAGTCGTTGAGTCAACTCGGAGAGCCTTGCGACTACAACGCGATCTTTCGATTCGGAATGCGATCGTTGATTTTTTGCTTTCTTGGAATTATCGCTGCTACTGTTATCGATATTTTATGGATTGATGAAAGACTTTCGGTTGGAGAGACGATTCTCTTCTCTTCAGTTTTTCACTATCCGATTCACGTCAATACCATTTTTATCATCAACGTCGCTTCTTCGATTGGGTTTGCGATTAATATTTGATTATTCGTGTTGTTTTTAAAGATTTTTTTCAAATTATCGTAATAATTGTATAATAATAGATATAACTATTATTCACGTGCAGATTAGTGAGAACGCGACTCGCGAAGATCAACAATATACTCGAAACAATAGCATCGAAGCCTTTTTATCCGAAAGAAGATTTTTGGCGATTGTCTTGGGGCAAAAATGTTGAATCTTTTCACAGAATTTCGGTTTTATCTTCTCGTAATTCTTTCGAAGTTGATAAGCGTTTGGTACAAATAATCAAGTGAGTTGATACGATAATCAATTAATTTCGTCGCCATTACTAGTCATTGATGATTTTTCGATTTTCGCTGCCAAATCAGACACATGCATCTCGAATTGTGCGACGTACCGAAAGAAATCGAGCGATCGTACGGTATTCAAATTGCCTTGGAAATGGCTGCGAATTTCGTAACACTTTCGGGACTCATTCACGATATTTATTGGTTATTTGTGAATCAGTTGCAACCGCAGCGGGCAATGCATATAACAATGAGAGGCTTTTGGTTTGCGATATACTTCATGAAATTGTTATTCATCAATTCATCATGCGGGAGAATGATTTCGGAGGCGCGGAGAACCGGCGAAATTATTCACGTTTTCAGCGTTCCGAACGATGAGGTGATTTTTAAAGATGATATCCGGCAGTTCGCTATGCAAATGATACTTAATCCCGTGAGCATAAGTCCCGCTGGAATGTTCACACTTGACAACAGATTCGTCACAAAGGTACAAAATAAAAAAAAAAAATTTTTGGTCCACAAAAATGATTTTTCAAAATTTTTTTCAGTTTCTCGCATCAATGATAACGTATGTGGTGATTGTAATACAAATGTGCACTTCGCCATTTTTACGGGGGAAAAATAAACAAAGTTAGACACATGTAACGCGTTATTTTAATTGCTTCTCGAGAATTCATCGTGAAAAATTTCCTGACTCATTCCCTTTTCTGGATAATCGATAATGTCGCGCAGAAATTACAAGTTCACCATCCCTCCCAAGGGATTCACTTGACAGCGTGTTTAACGTTGGAGAAAACGGAAAAAAAATAAATTGCATGAGCGAACGGGTTAACTGATTGTGTTATCTAATTTATCTCAAGTGACGATAATACAATGTGAGAATAAATGTGAAATGCTATGGAAAAAACAATACATAAAAAAAAAAACAATAAATGAAAGACCCCAACGTTCTGCGGATATTTATGGATCTCGCGCATCAGTCAATGCTGAAACGTCTCCGAGGTGCTTGATAATCGAATTAATGAAAAAAAAAAATAAATAATGAAGTGGCGACCAAGAGATTTTCAAGATTCTCTTTTTCCTCTGGCAATATTGTACGCTATAATTGGTCACGGAGTTTTTCGCTTCCCAAACAAACGCCGACATCCGAAATTTAGTGTGATTTACGCGATAACGGTTACGTTTTTATACTACTTGACACTCGGCTTAACTTTGTATATGGCGTATAATGCGCCCTGGTATGAAAAAGACGCCGATCGATTCTATGACATTGCCTACGTCCACGTAGCCATCGGTGCCATCTCTCAATGTCTCAGTTGGTATCATCGAAAAGTACGTTAAGTGGACAGCGATATACATTTTTTTACGATTTTTTTTTTTTTAAATAAAAATTAATTTATCGCGACAATTTTTTTTCCCCAACGAATTGTTGTGAAATGTGCAGATTTTTTTTCTTTTTATTTATAATTAATGAATCGCAATGTATTCATTTTTAATCTGTTTTTTCCCGCCGTTTCGAAAACAGAGGGCTCTCCGTTTCACAAGGGCTGTAATAAAAATTGACGATACACTGCGTGAACTGGGAGCAACTTTTGATTACACTTCTGCAATGAGGAAAGGAACGATGAGGCTGTGTTTGTGGATGATTTGTAGCATAACTCTAAACGCGATAGATGTCTTATGGCTTCTATCCTACGTGCCCCTCGGATCAATATTATTAATAGTTACAGTTCTTCACTACCCGATTCACGTTAATTCCATAGTTGCAGTCAACTTTTCAATTCTGGTGAGGTAAAACTTAAAATTCGATGCGCTTCAAGAGATGCGTTAGCGTTTCGGCGCCAACGCATACGTACAAATTTTTTTTTTTTTTAACATTACGCTAGCGTTAATCGACGTTACCTTACCTTACCTTTAGTCAGGTAGGATTGCGATTTCGTAAAGCCAACGAACTTCTCGAAAAAATTACGAAACCTGTTCGAAAACCAGTAAAAATCGAAGTATGGCGATATTTTAGATCGAAAATCAGTCCGAAGACTTTCACGATTTCGACACGGCAAGTTTTGCATGGTCCCGCGTACAAAAAACATTTGATTCAGATAATTAAGTAAGTACGAGCGAATTAAAAAATGTATACATTTTTGTTTTTTTATATTTAAAAAAAAACAACAAATGATTATTAAATAATAAATGTATTATTTTTTTAATTTAATTTAATTTAATTTAATTTTACTTAATCCATAAGAAAAGATCGATACAATTGACAATTTAAATATTTTCGATCGATAATTAAGTTTTTGCATCATATTGTTATCGTTGTTATTAAAAATTTTTAAATATTCAAGACAGATACATCTGGAACTCAAAATAGTAGCGAGAGAAGTTAATCGAGTATTTTCAGTACAAGTGGTACTGGAGCTAAGTGGTTATTTTGTATTGGTCACGAATCTCTTGTATGACATCTTCTCTGTTGCTACAAACCCTGCGTTACCGAAGCGATTATTGCGATGCAGCGGTCAGGTTGTTTGGTGTATAACTTATCTGATAAAACTCGTAGTAATGAATCATTGCTGCGAAGTTGTGGTCGCTGAGGTAAATTTTTTTTTTTTTTTTCGTCATTACTTTCATTATTTATCGACTGAAATTTTTCAATATGCAACAATTGAGAAAACTTGGACTCCGTTTAGGCTCATCGAACGGGAGATATTCTTCATTTTATAGACAAGGCTTTCGGCGATCCTGAATTAAACGACGAGATAGAACAGTTCACATTTCAAATGGCGCAAAATCATCTATTGTTCAGTCCCCTCGGACTTATCACTCTTGGCTGGCAGTTTATACGAGCGGTACGTGTTAAATTATTCTTTTATACAATAAAAACGCAAAGATTTTTTTTTGCAATTACTTAATTTACAGTTTCTTGCATCGGTGACGACATACTTGATAATTATGATACAAAATGGGTAATACTTGTGGATAACATCTATAAAAATGTATTTATTGTTAATCTTTAATCAGTTATTTATATATTCAATTATCAAGCGTCTCAAGCTTCGGAGATTAAAACCAAAAATAATAGTAATTCTCATTAACGAGTTAAATTTATATTTGCGTTCTGTTGCCTAAGTTTTGAATTTTTACTATTTCCGCCACGAATATAATTTTCTTATAGAAAAATCAATCTCTCGCGAAGATTATTGATTTGGTCCAATTTTAGAAATTCGCAATTATGCGGCTAAATATTGTTTAAAAAAAATAAATAAATAAATAAAACAACGTTTGGGACGAAAAATATAAAATTCTCAAAAAAAAAAAAAAAATGATACTTCTTCACCCATCTTTGACATAATCGATATTATACTAATACGAATGAAAAAAAAACTTCGAGCAGATGATTCGGTGAATTTATATGAAAACTTTCGAAGAATCAATAGGCAGTCATGAAAAAAAAATTATTCGACAAGTATAATAATAAAAATGTCCATAAATGGTACAGTGGCCACTAACGGCACGTCTACCCTATATTATATATTATTATTATTATTTTACCATCACTAGCGACGATAAATTCGAACATTAAGATTGAAAAAAAAAAAAAACATGAACATCGATAATATAGTTCAAACAAATTATAAGCTCATTTTCGTTCGTAGACCGCGGGGTTCAGAAACGCGTTATCGTTAGCAAACGAGCAAATAGTCGCGTGACACTCAACGGGAAAGAAGCTACAGTACCCTTACGACTTAGTTAAATGTGGCCATACAAGTGAATTTTTTTTATTCCTGCGCTCTTGATAAATGTCAACTTGACGAGAAAAAAAAGTGGCCTCACGCGACTTTCTGCGCGTGACCGATTCATGCCTCTCTCCGATACGCCTCCCTTTGCCGTTGACGACGTCAGTCGATTGCAGAGCGTTCGTGAAGTTAATTAAAATTTGAGTGCAAAAATTAAAAAACAATAAAAATGACGTGGAGACCAACAAATATCTGCCAGTCGCGTATGCCCTTAACGACAGCGTTCGCCGTTATAGGACTCGGAGTTTTTCGATTTCCCTGTGGAAAACCGCATCCAAGATTTAGTTTAATCTACGCGATAATCATAACGTCATTGTACTATGTCGTGCTTGGATTTACGATCGATTTTTGCATCAATTACCTACATTTCGGAGACACGGAGAAAGTTGTCTTAGCGGTAATTTACGCGAACGGAGCGATAGCCGCTGTCGCTCAATTTTTCACTTGGTATCATCAGAATGTACGTATGTACGCGTTGTTTAAATCAGTGCGCAGTCGCGCCAATATAACGAACTATTCAACACATTTTTTATGTTTCTTCCGTTCTTTTTTAATGTTTAAAAAAAAAAATAGACGTGCTGCCGCCTCCTTGACACAATGGCGAAGGTCGACGAAACTCTGCAACAACTCGGCGTAACGTTCGATTACACGCGGTGTTTTAATTTGGGGATAGCGGTTGTCGTCGGCTGGTTAATTCTTATTGTCGGCCTAAATTCTGTTGACGTATTGTGGTTTATCGACACAATGCCAATTCGTCAAATAATAGTCGTTGCCAGCATTCTTCATCATCCGTTCCACGTTAACTCAATCGTTACTTTCAATTTTTCTCAAGCGGTCAGGTATCGTATATACATATCGGCGTATAAATAATAATTGAGATATTTATGTTATACAAAAAATGTTATTTATTTTCGGCGGAAAATGGAAATCGATAAAAATAACGATTGAGATTTATGATTTTAAGATTTTTGCTTTCAGACTCATAGACATACGATTTCGTAAAGCAAACGAGATTCTCGAGAATTTCGTGACTGTATCTCAACAACCGGCGGCTTTTCATGCGTGGGACGATTCCGACACCGGACTAAAATTTCCGCAGTTAAAAATTTCTACGCAACAAATTTCGACCGATGGGCAAAACCGAAAGGCCGTTATTCAGATAATCAAGTAAGGCGTTCAAAATTGATTAACCGGAAGTTATTTAATATATGTAAATAAAATTTTATTATAATAAATATTGAATAAAATTAATTTATTAAAAAAATGGTTAAACACGAATTCATTAATAAATAAAATTATCTAATTTCGTGAATAAAATTTTAAAGACACGTCCATCTTGAGCTCAATTCGGCAGCGAAAAATTTGAATCAGGCATACGGCATACAAATGGCACTACAGATAGCTGCTGATTTCATACTATTAACCGGGAATCTCTACAACATGTATACCTTACTGAAAAATCCTTCACTAATGAGACGAAATTATCAACTCCTCGTTTTCATCGTTTGGTCCTTAACGCACTTTATCAAACTAATGGCAATCAATGAAGCGTGCCAACGTCTTAGCATTGAGGTAAAATATAGTTTTTTTCCGACATTTTGTTTCAACACTTTTGGCCATTAGATCGAAAAAAAAAAAAAAATTTCATCGATCTGCGTATTAGGCTCAACGAACAGGAACCATTATTCACGCCATTCAAGAGTCAAGCAGAGATCCCGAATTATCCGATGAGATTCATCAATTTTCTCTACAAATGATGCAGGATCCGCTGTTTCTAAGTCCAATTGGATTCTTCACTCTTGGCTTCCCATTCGTACTCGGGGTATGTAATTCACGCGATTTTTTTTTTTTTTTTTTTTTTTTTTTTAAGATGACTAAATCTTACGAAAGTCTTAACCTTTTGTTCGTAGTTTCTGGGAACAGTGACGACGTATTTGGTGATACTTATTGACATGAGCGATTTATCTACTCGTCGATAGCAGCGATACAAAATTCAATAATTTATTGATTACCATTTGTTTAGGTGAGAACTTGTTTCTCGCCTCATGTTCAGCCGATGGCAAATAATGTATGAAAAATAATAATAATTTTATACTTGTTATTATAACATTTTTTTTTCATCCCCTTTTCACATTAGTGTCGATGTTTCTTATCTTTAAAGTACAGTAATCGGATCGTAAGTATATTTTATCGCGTCTCTTTTTTTTTTTACGCGTCGACGCATAATAAAAGGAAGTCAGACATTCATATATAGTGTCATTAACCAGCTGCCAATTTGTTCGACGCGGTAAAATCGAATAGGCGCCGCGATTTTACCGGCGGACAATCAAAATCTCCGCCAATGTGGAGCTGAAGATCGAATAAATTGTTGTGGAAGAAGAACTATTAAAAATGGCAGTCGTTAATCTCAATTTTTTTATGTCCTCATTTTCCAAAAGCATTACGACAATTATCAAGCTATTTCCGCCTTTTGTCGAATTTTCGCCCGAATTATACGCCCTTTTCAATTATTAAAGCAATGATTGTCTATCTTGACCTCTTTGGATAATTGAAGTTCTCGAAAAAACGATTCGGAGATATTCAACGGGACGAGAATAGTACGAAAATACTACTTGTTCGCTTCCCCTTTAATACAGAGCCGTCTTACCGCGCAACGTTTTTATTCACTGTTAATTAGCTCACGAGGACCCATTAGTATGTGTCGTACATAGTCTTTCCATTAAGGTAGTGCCACTCATGACCCACAGTTGTGTCACGCGATCTTTTCGCGCGTTTCATAACTCTCTTTCATTATCAAAAACGCACAATTCTGTTACATCTCGAAAAATTACTGCTGTCAGTCAAAATTTTAAACACGAATGATACTCTTCATTAATTTTTTAGTACACGAAAATATATTTATTATTTAATTATAATATTTATATCGCAGTTGAATTTAGTTGTCGCGCCCCTCCCTTACAGCGATATTCATCTTATCCTTGAATTATTAATTAATCCTTTCGTTTAATCGGAGATGAAAAAAGTTTCAAAGAAACTGCCGGTTCCGTAGTGTTATGAAAATAAAAAAATGAAAATTGTCATTGAACGCCGCAATTTTGTAAACTTATTGCAACGTATTCAAATAATTATTTTACGAATGATCAATGTTTCATTTGCTTGGAAAAAACAAATAAAAAAACAATGAATATTGATGATTTTTTTAAATTCAATTTACGAAGATTTTTTTTTTTTTTTTCGTTCGCAGAAGTTGGACTCATTATGCGTGGGAGGTAATGAATGCACAAATTATGGTGTCGAGAATATGAATTAACGCGACGTAAAAAAAAAAATTTAAACACGCAACTCTTTGCGCGTGAGCGATTTGTGCATTTTGCGGCATTAACATTCTCGGGTCGTCGCGATGTTGTTAGTCAATTGCGAAGCTTTCGCGAAGTTAATTACCGATAAAGTGAGAAGAAATAATGTTGTGGAGAGCACGAAATTTTCGGGCGTCGCTTATGCCTCTTATGATGACGTACGCGATAATGGGTCACGGAGCTTTTCACTATCCAATCGGACGACGACACCCGAAATTCAGCATAATCTACGCGATAATCGCGACTTCGTTGTATTGTGTCGCGTTGGGTTTTACTCTCAATTTCTCCTTCGATTCCACATGGTACGGAAATTCGGAGAGGATAATATTTTGGATAGTTTACGCGAACGCAGTGATTGCCGGCGTTAATCAAATTCTCAGTTGGTATCATGGAAGAGTACGTGCGTATGATGAGTTTGGATCGCTACGCGATCGGATGATACCGATAGCCAGTTACTTTAAATCATTTTTCATTTTTTTTTATTGAGCAAATATAGATGTGTGCGCGTGTCGTTGACAAGATTACGAAAGTCGACGAGACTCTGCAGCAACTCGGCGCCACTTTCGATTATGTTGGAACTTTCAACTTGGGAGTAACGTCTATCGTTGTTTGGCTGATTATTATTGTCAGTCTCACCGCAATAGACCTTTTGTGGCTTTTGAACGCGATGCCTGTCTATCAAAATATCATTGTCGTCAGCATTCTTCGGCATCCCTTTCACATAAACTTTATGGTTGCTTTCGATTTTTCTATGGCAGTCAGGTGATGTATATAAATGCGTATACAGTAAAACTTCGATTTTCGGAGCGCGACGGATTAATTGTGTATACATTTTTTTCGGCTTTAGGGTTGAAAAGTTACCTTTTTTCCCCTAAGAACGAGAATTAACATAACGCGCATGCGCAAACCTTACTTTCGATAATGCTACGCAAAAAGTCACTTTCGTCCCGCAAATTCGCCACGAAAAGTTTCGCTTGTCATGCGCGACTTTCGAAAAAGCGTTTTTTATCGATGTTTTACTCACATTCAGGAAAATGAAGCAATAAAAATCATTTCAAAATCCAGTGAAAAATAAACAAATGAAAATAGCACTGTTTTAGTAAACGACTACAAAACTGTTGAAAACATCGCAGACGAACCGTTCCAATCGTTCATTTTTTCACTTTTATGCATACCGTTTTTATTCGTGTATTGAGTAAAACAAAATGATGTTATCGATTTCGGATTTCCCATGGAGACTACGGTCCCGCTTACCGCGAATAATCGGCGTTTTACTGTATATACTATAGAGGCAATAATTGGATATTACTTCACGAAGATTGGACTTTAGACTAATAGGAATGCGATATCGTAAAGCAAACGAGATTCTCGAGAAGATCGCAACCCCTTTTGAACGACGAGTCAACAATGGAGGCTATCAATATTTCGATAACGAAATGAGCGGCCGAAGGTATGCCATGTCGTCGCGTCAATTTTTTAACAATACGCGTAACCGCGATGATGTCATTCAGATAATCAAGTAAGTTCGATAACTGGCATTGGCATCGATTATGATGAATATTTAATCAAACTAAAGGAGATCACTCGCTAATTAATGCATTTCCAAGACACGTTCATCTGGAACTAAACTCAATATCGAAGGATCTGAACGAAGCTTACGGCATACAAATAGCGCTCCAAATAACTGCTTATTTCGTAATGTGTACGGGACATCTCTACAATATGTATACCTACGTTATGAATCCATCGGAAAATAGACGATACGTACGAATCTTCGTTCTCGCCGTTTGGTGCGGCACCTACCTGACGAAGCTTATGCTAATAAATCACGCGTGTGAAGACATCAGCGCTGAGGTAAAAAGCGCGCTATTTCGATCGATTTTTTAAAAAATTTACAGATTCTGAATAAGAACACCAAAAATTAAGATATTTTTTCGGAGCGCGCATTAGGCTGATCGGACCGGAAACATAATTCACGGCATTCAAGTTTCAATCGGAGATCCCGATTTATCCGATTTGATAAATCAATTTTCGCTACAAATTATTCAGGATCGTCTTTTCTTCAGTCCAGCTGGACTTTTCGCGCTTGGCTTCAAATTTGTATTGGGGGTATGAAATTTCGATGTATTTTTATGAAACGCCAAATGTTACCAATTTTTTAAGGGTACTACTTTTTTTTTTTTTTTACAGTTTCTCGGAACATTGACAACGTACTTAGTGATTCTTATTGACATGAGTGACGAGTCTAATGGGGGATGAAATTGTTAAAAATTGAACAGAGCGGCTTTTATACAGCTGTTTAAACATGTACTCGTTCCGCGCCTAATGTGTACCCATTGGACATCGGTGGCTTAAAGAAATGAGAATTTTTACCTTCGATAAATTATTTAATTTTACGCTTTCTGCGCGCACCCCTGTTTCCCGATTCTCAGAATGGACCCGAACACCCCTTCCTCTTCATCCCTAAAGTATCGACTGTACATTCCCTTGACGAACATAACTATCGCAAAGCTATCTGATACATGCAGCTTCACAACTTGCAAGAACCTTTAGATTTTTGCAACTCTTGACTACCCGTAGGGCGGAAATAGGGCGGAAATTATGCTGTGTAACTGTGATCAACTGATTTAGAGAATTTTTGTTGGTCCATATGGTCTCCAGAACGGCAAAAAATGACTCAAGATCAGGTAATTAAGGGCACTTTGATTTTCATATTTCATATTTCTATACTTTAACGTGTTATTGTGTGTAAGTTGCACTTTGAAACTCATAAAATTGACGAATTCAAATGGTTTTGAACTCTGAACGCCATCATCTCGAAATGGAATTTTTTTTGGACTTCCCGAAAATAACCTCATTTCGTGAGGGTAATGTAGTCGCAAAATCGTTCATTTTTAATCAATGACTACAACTTTTAAAAAAATTTACGTAAAAAATTACGGCGTAAGTTTCAAAGGTCACCATTTTGTGAAAAAAAAAAAAACTTGATTTCTTTATCGTACGCCTTTTTCCAGTCTCAATTGCTTTAATTTCTCCAATTTTTTGTTTCGTCTACAATATATTTGTTCTAATAATTGCGTCGACTTTGTTTTATATTTTCATTCTTTTTAATGGCAATACATCGAAAACTCGTTGCGTGCGGTAGAAAAGGGTTCGTTGAACCCCGAAACGCTAAGCATATCTCGGGATCAGCGGAAAAAGGCGACAGGTGGGTAATTTCTTTACCGTAGTGAAAGCAAACACCGGACGCTGTCTTCATCCCTCGTAAAATCGGCGTGACTTGCGCGTGACAAAAAATACGGTTATTAATATGGATATTTATCTTTTTTCGAAGAGATTATTTAATAAATATAACAAAATGGTAATCCGTAACTGTTAGTTGAAATGTTTATTATTAAAAGCACGTAACCTAAAGCGGTAATGCAACAAATGACAAACGAAAACATTGAACGCCATTTTTTTCCCTTTTATTCGATGATTCCGCCATTTTTTTTTCGAATCGATATCGAAGGTAACTTGGATGGTATAAAAGAGCCATTAAATCCCTATAGTTCCGCAGTTTGATATCAACATTAACAGCGACGGCGTTCGGCAAGTCTGAGTTATTGTTAAAGGTCTTCCGACACGCGTCGTCAAGCCGATATCGTTGACGAAATCACTTAAGTAGAAACAGCCATTACCTCATCGTCCTGCGACTCTTAATGTGCACATCGTCAAAAGTGTCTCCTACACTGTGATCTTTAAAACTGTCAAATGTCAAATCATATCGCGCTATCAAATATCCAAACGCATTGTGTAAAAAAAAAAAATCTTCTACACTCAAGAAAAATACGAGAAAAATATGTCGCTGCGAATCATTGACTCGAATTCCTGCGTTAGTTATCCGTCGGAAAAACCAGTCGAAGATTGAAAAATAATATATTATTTATAGCAAAAATCGATGTTATATCCTCTCCGGTAAAAAGGAAGTCATAAAAAAAGAAAAAAAAAAGGATACGCCGATAGTGTTGCACCCGACGGTGCAGTGAAACGGCTATCGCGAAGCGTAATAGCAGAGTTCATATGAATAATTACAATTTGCCGTCATTGCAATTGCATTATATTGCATTATACGAATGCTTAGTAGGAAAAGCTTCTTTGGCTCGGGAGCACACGACTTAACCGGTGAAACGTCGAGCAAAGTTCATTAACGAGTCAATGAAAAAAGAAAAGAAGAACAATAACAGAATGAAGTGGAAGCCAAAAAATTTTAGCGAATCGCTTGTACCTTTGAAAACAACTTACGCGATTATAGGCCACGGAATTTTTTACTATCCACTCGAACGACGACATCCGAAGTTCAGTTTGGTTTATGCTATAACTGTAACGTCGTTATACTATATCGCATTTGCCTTCACTCTCGATTTCATATACCATGCATCTTGGTTCGGCGAGTCGGAGAAAATATTTCTTTGGATAATTTACACAAACGTGGCGATAGCTGCAGTCGCGCAATTTCTCAGCTGGTATTACGAGAGAGTAAGTAAAAATCCGAGTAGTTTAAATAATTTGACAATCAAAAAGCCCGTCGCACTATCTAAAAAGATTGTTTTTTTGGTCTTTTTCTCGCGGGGGTGAAAAATAGAGTTTTCGCCTTTGGATCGAGAAGATCTCGAAGATCGATGATACTCTTCAGAAGCTCGGAGCAACTTTTGATTACGCGGGAACGTTCAACACGGGAGTCACGTTACTTATCGTCTGGATACTGATTATTATCTTTCTTAACTCGATAGATTTTATGTGGTTAGTCCACGCATTACCCGCCCATCAGGTGGTAATTGTGACGAGCGTTTTGCATCATCCGGTTCACATGAACTCTATTGTCGCTTTCAATTTTTCGATGACAGTCAGGTAAGAAATTTACCGCGCGTTACGATATAACGATGCGAACGATCGCGATTATCGATCGCGATTACCGATCGCTATCACCGATCGCTATTACCGATCGCGATTTCCGATCGCTATTACCGATCGCGATTACCGATCGCTATCACCGATCGCTATTACCGATCGCGATTTCCGATCGCGATTTCCGATCGCTATTACCGATCGCGATTTCCGATCGCTATTACCGATCGCGATTTCCGATCGCTATTACCGATCGCTATTAACGATCGGCGATCGGCGATCGGCGCCGATTTCACGTGTCTCTGTGATCGTTTCTTTTATTCTTCTCATATTCTTTCAGACTTATAGGAATCCGATATCGCGAAGCAAACGAGCTTCTCGAGAAGATCGCGGTTCCATTTCCGCGACCGGTTATCGTTCAAGCGTGGCAAAGTTTCTCCACCAAGCTAACGGTACCTACTTTGACGTTAGCAACGCGTCGAATTCTGAAAGTCACTCAAACCCGAAAGGATATAATTCAGACAATCAAGTAACTCCGATCAAAATTTTTACCGATCATTCCGTATTGAAAATCGAACGATCTATTCACGCGTTAATCAATACATTTTGAAGGCACGTGCATCTCGAGCTCAGCGCTATATCGGAAGATATGAATCGAGCATTCGGCGCACAAATAGCATTGGAGATAACCGCTTATTTCGTTATGTTTACGGTACTGTTGTACGAGTTGTTGATTTTACTTTTGGATCCGTCGCTGGATAGACGATCAATAATGATTCTCGTGATCGTCACTTGGTGCGGCGCATACTTCACAAAGCTTTTACTGGTAAATCATGCATGTGAAAGCGTCTGCGCTGAGGTAAGAGCCATTTTCTCTCCCCGCCCCCCACCCTCTCTCCCACTGCCCCTCCCGTTTCGATCATTTGCGGAATCTAAATGAGACGTTTATTTTGTTCGGAGGGCGCATCAGGCTCGTCGAACTCAAGAAATCATTCATCGTATTCACGATGTACGGAGTGATCCCGAATTGCCGGACGAGATAAGACAATTTTCGATGCAAATTATGCATCATCCTTTATTCTTCAGTCCGGCCGGAGTCTTCACTCTCGGATTCAGATTTGTAAGCGAGGTAAGTGTGTAAGTGAAATTTTCGTTTCGAGATTATTGGAAAAAAAAAAAAAAAAAATTATAGTTTCGCCTGACGAACTTATTTCCGCAGTTTTTGGCGACGGTAACGACGTATCTGGTGATCCTATTGCAAATGCGTGGCGCGTCTCTCCATCGATAACCGACGTATTAATAAAAAATTTAGCGCTTTATCCTTTATCAGTTGTTACGCGAATGTGTATTTGTTTGGCGTCTCACGCTTGTCAGCCTCGCGGCCGCCAGCCACGTTAATAATAATAATTTTTACCCTCGTAAAACAAATTGTTTCCTTCTTTTTTTTTTACGCTTTCCGCGAAACCCGTTCGATAAATTCGTTAGTTCCTTCGAAACTCTCGCGTCAATAAAGGAAGATCAATAAATTTAGTCGCGAGTGATTAGCATCAATTATCTTCAAGTGCGACACGTGACTATACGACGAATGCGTAAATAATTACGGTAATGAAAGTGACAATAAAAAAATGTTACGATCGCTCATACGATATTCGTACTAATGGAAGTGAACGATTACATCGCACAACTGAGACCTTTCACTTTATGAAGCCGTATTTTCAAATAGAAAAATGACACGTTACGGAATATCTTGTATAATATTCATACTATTTTGCGAACCAATGAACGCGATGAGAGAACAAACGGCGCGGTTAGGTCGTCCGTCTCTCTGTCTGACAACATAGTCACTCGTACTACTGGATAAGAACTGTGCACGTTGCTCTCAACTTCCTTTCGTTTGCTTAAAAAAAAAATGTAACTAAAGGCGTAGAAAAAAAAACGCGTTTTTTCGAGTCGTTAATGTAATAAACAGCTTTCGCGAAAAAAAAAAAAAAAAAAACTCAGATGCCCCCATTTTTTTTTTTTTCGTCTACACTTCGCGAACAGTTCGATTATCAGTGTTTCGACCTATCGATAGTTCATTTCGCTGCCAAAATCCACTCTAAATAATAATTCGTTGACCCTAATCGTAATATTACGAGAATTCAAAAGGATGTCAAGTTACATTCGACCGGAAATAAATATGAAATTTCCCACTCATTTCCCTTCCATTTATTCGAAACGCCGTACTACTACGCGGCTATGTTTATTCCTGCCCTTTGTCTGGAGTTAATTAGCTAACGTCGGGAATTAGTATTGTCATACATCGCTTCCCATTGGCGTATTCCCCCGATGACGAAGCGTTCTATCGCGCGATCTTTGCTCGCTTCTCAAATGTCTCGTTGATTATCGTTCACGCGAGTTTTTTTTTCTCATTGACGTTTCTACCCCTATGTGCTTATACCTCGGTAACTTTAATCCTGGCAGTCGCGTCCGATTGTTACCGCAAAGATAACTCGGAATGCGCCAAATTTAATTAAAAAAATAAAATAAAATAAAAATAAATCGAAAATAAATCGAAAATCATATATCGATATGGGGTGTCATAGTTCAGTGCTCTCGTTCATCGGAACGAAAATGAACTCGAAATCGGTGGACCAAGTGATGTTACCTGTGATTATATGCGGTTGGATAGTCGGCATGGGAGTCATTGAATTTCCTATTGGAAATCGTTGGCCAGCCGCGAGTTTTTTTTACACTCTCGTGCTGATCGTTGGTTACGGAACTGTCGCCGGGATAACTATCGATAATATGGCAATACACGTCGATAAAAAAACGTCGGAAACATCAAAATTCATCTTCAAAGCACTGTTCTACGGTAACGTTTGGCTAAATATATGCGGCACTATACTCGGCTGGTTGCGCGACAAAGGAATCAAAAGAATAGTTCGACGCTTGGAATTGTCCGACGCGAAAATGGAGAAAATGGGTTTACCGCGGGAATACGGAAAACTATACGTTCAACAATTGCTCGGACTTATTATACAGTTCGTCGTCATATTCTTCTTCATGATTGCGGCATTAAAATGGAATCAAGTATCCGAAGCACCGTTGGCATACAGAATTGCAGGAGCAGTGGCTATTTATTATCCGGTTATTCTCACCGCAATCGGCGACTTATCTTTCGTTACTTTCGTACGGTAGGTAACTTTTTTTTTTTTTTTCGGAAATTCGTTTGACAATTTTGAATCTTTATAAAACTGTAATTCACGAAATGTGATATTATTTTTTTATTTGAACAAAATTTCGTGTTTTTTGGTTTTTTACAGTTTTATGGGCAAAAGATTCGATCAGTTGAACAAATGCTTGAAATCAATGCTTACAACGACGAATGATTCGCCGCAACACAAGAGAGTTTTGGAGTATACGAGACTAAAGACATTCAATGTCGAACATATATTCGAGAATCGAACGCGCGACGATCAATACGCGATGAGAGCAGCGAGAGAGTATCATCACGAATTAATACGCATTGCGAATATGATAAACGATACGTTTGGCGTTCAAGTGCTTCTCTCGATGACCGTTTCTTTCGTTCTGATAACCGGATTGCTGTACAATACTTGCAACATGATTTTGTGGACACCGGCCACCGAGGAAATGGTACAAGAAGAATTGATCACTGCCTGCTGTTGGCTCGCATTTTATGTTTATAGAATCGTTATAATCAATGCCAGCTGCGATATAACGAGTTCTGCGGTATGTGCGATTTTTTATCGAAAATTATCGTTATCGTAAATATCGATCAAAAATATTTATTGAATTTTTCGAATTTTCCATACCGATCGCCATTTTTAAAATTTTTTTAATTTGAATCTTCAGGCAAAGGAAACCGGAAATATTATCTGTCAACTGCACGAACCATCGACGAGAAAGGCATTCCGAGACGAGGCAAGAATTTCATAACTGTTCGATTTTTTTTTTTTTTTTTTTTTTTTTTTTTTAATATCGATTTTTTATTTTAATGAAAATTTCGCAGATTCGCGATTTCACGCTGCAATTGACACAACACTCGTTGACTTTTACCGCTTGCGGATTTTTTACGCTCAACTACGGCTTCATTCAAGGGGTTCGTATATTTGTGAATTTATCGACCATTTATGTTCGTCGCTATTGATGATTAATAATTTTCTTTTTTTTTCGCAGATGATCGGCTCGATAACGACGTACCTCGTTATTCTCATACAAATCGGCGACATTCCACCACCGGAGATTTTAGGGAATTCGACGGCTTTCAAAAACGGGTCGGAATCGTGGAACATTTTAGCGGATAGCATGATGTAAAGATTGCCAATATTTTTTGTAAAACGCGTAAAGGTTTCGCGATATTTTCATCATCGTCTTCTAAAAAAATGTGCCCAACGAGAATTTTCATTCGCGATTCATTCGTATTCGGAGAAAATAAAAAAAAAATTTCCACAATTTCTAACGCTTTAATTTACGAACGAAAAATTTTTTCCATAATTATCGAGTAAATGAGACTAATTTCGAATTTTCATCGTATATTTTTCCAACATTTTTTCGAGTGATGTTCAGTTAAACGATTATAAAATTCCAATTTTATAATCCAAAAAATAAAAAATATAGACGGACATGAGACTTAAAAATAAAACGAAACAATGGAAAAGAAATTATCGGTTTCGTGTGTGTAATTGAGCCCCGAAACCCACAGTATAATCGAGCGTCTCGTCGAAAACTTTCGCTCCATCACCGAAAAACGATTTTCCGCCAATTAGAACTTCGAACCTTTTCATCAATTACGATCCCCGTCTCGTTGGAAAGGACGGTGAATCCTATGTCCGCAGATGTAACGCGTCAGTCCGTAAAATTCGGCAATTGTGTCTCCGATCCCTCTATAATCCACTCGGAACCCTTGAACTTTCCGTTACTATCTTACGATCGACCGAAGGTCCGCATAGGTGCAAACATTTTTTTTACGCGATCGTAAACATCGCATTTACGTTCAGAATTTTTCAAATTTTTTATTTATACGTTTTTTGTATTAAAAAAAAAAAAAAAGATTCTACCGGTAAGGATGAGAAGGAGAATTCACGTAGTATAACGGGGGTATGGCATTAATTGAGAATTAGAGGCGCGAGCGGTGGTAGGCGTTCATGCCACCTGCTACTACGGTTCTCGGGATCCGAGGGGATTGATTTATTGTACCCGAGGGGGAAGCTGGAACGTCCCTTTGTATTCCGTCGGGATATAGCGCCGGGCGTACCCTCTATTCCGTCGAATTGTCCTGTCCGCGGGACTTCTCTCTCCACTACCGACACATCGTCTTTGTCAATTCGACCAAAATAATTCTTGTTTTCTTTTTTTTTTTTTACGTTCATCAACGCTGATCTGCAAAATCGAACTTTACGATAAAAAAAAAAAATCGAGGATCGAAAATACGTATATATATATCGCGTTTATGACCCGTTCCCCGAATTCACCCCAACGAAGAAGGCGGTAATAGAAATCTGCTGGTCGGGATTTCCGATGGGGCGGTACCGGCGAAATATCTCTCACTGCATAATATACAGTAGGGTTGCGCGCTAACCATACGGGACGACTTAGAAACGGATCGGATTGTAGAAAAGTAAACCGAAACTCTTGCCGAGTACCGTTCCTAATAATCCGCAAACATCATTTATCATTTTCAAGTATATCCCCTCGTATTCCCGCGACGAGACGCCCACGGTAAACGCTTTCGATATCTCGAATCCGTCTAACGGGCTATTCGTTATTTTTCCCGATAGTTTTATACTTTTGGCAATTTAACGGTCGGATTAACCGGTCCATCGGTCAGCTTCGTACAACTGTTACCTTTCGAAATGACGCAAACTATTACGATGTTTCGTCTCGATACGAATCCATTTCGGTAACAATGGAAATAAAAAAGAAATTGAAAAAAAAAAAAATAACATCGAAGCCGAAACGGAAGGCCGCTTTGACAAGGAGACGGAATGCGGGACCATTAGGATTGGAACCTCCATCGTTAATTTTCATATATATGCAACAATTCATTTATTTATGAAACAAGATATACCGTCTTTTAGTATTCTATATATTAGATAATTGGTCCTATTTTTGCTTACCGTATTTCAATGAGTTTTTAAACTTCTTAGGGTTGAGACCGTAAGCCTTGAGTCGTTCGGAACTCAACGACGCCACCTGATCGGTGTCCTTCTTGGAAATTTTCTTATTCATCTGCTTATTTTTCTTGTGCAATTTTTTGCCATTAATCGCGTTCGTGTTTTCACTATCGTCGCGGCTATTCGCGGCCTCTTTTCGGGCAAATTGCTTTTCTTTATTCTTAGATTTTTTCAACTCCTTTCGCGATACTTCTTGACCTTCCGTGTCGCGAGAGAGCGAAGTGACATCGGTTTTAGATTTTTTCGTCGATGATTTTTCCTTCTTCGATTTTTTTACCTGCGGCTCTTCAGCTTCTTGTCGACTGGATTGCGGCGTTGCTATAGTTGTTTTATCAGCTTTACGCTTTTTAGTCTTCTCATTAATGGACTTCGAAACTTCATTTGTTGGTTCTTCCGTCTTGATATCCACCAAAAGTGTGTTATCCGTTGTAATTTTCGCCTTTTTCTTTTTTTTCTCTTTTGAAACTTCTGTTTTGTTATCTACGGGTTTCTCATTTTTAACCATTAGACCATTCGTGGCCTCTTCTGAGGATTTTGCTTCCTCTGTTTTGGAAGCTGCGGCAACCTCGGTACTTCGCTTTTTCTTTTTTGGCTTTCGTTTCTTTTTCGTTGGCTCGTCGCTGTGCTGATTTAACGGTGTTATCGCGGTTTCTGGATCTTGTGTCTCTTCCTCGGGTCTAAAATGAAAATCAACAATTTAATATAATCGTCATAACGTCTCAACGGTGGATAAATGGTTCATTATTTATTTAACTCACGTATACAAACTCTTGAGAATTTTTTTCTTGTAATTTTCGTTACCGGCTTTTTGCTTGTAACTCAGAACTTCTCTCATCTCTGCCTCTTCGGGTTTGTGTTCAAGAGCTCTTTTCAGCGAACACCATTTATTCAGTTCCCTATCGTCAGCCATGAGAATCTGTGAGAAAAAAAATCCGAAACATGTAGTGGAAATCTCGAAAGCGAGAAGAATCGATCGCAATAAAAAAAACGAAGGAATCACCTCTTCCACACTGAGACCGTAGTCATTCGGAACGACTTTGCGATACTTGAAACGGCAGGGCAAATCATCGATCATATCCTCGTAGTCGAGCGCGTAATATTGTTCGATGTAGTCGCGATAAGACGAATGTACGTTGGGATCGAATTTTGGTTTTTCCTTAGCGATCACCTCGGCGAATTTACTGCGTCGTCGTTTCTTCTTCTTTCTCGAGGCGTCTATGAGCTCCGATTGCAGAGATTTCGTGGGATCGTAGTCGGCGTCCATCTGAAATACAACGAACCTATTATTAGATTTATGATAATTGATAACAACGAAATAATAGTGTTGCGGTTTCTCCACTAAAACATTTCGTATCTCAATACCGTTCGCGAAATACTGGTGGTTCTCGTATTAATAATAAGACAATTGAATGATTGTATCTTACGTTGAATTCGGGATCTTCGCAGTCAGGACCACCGGCGCGAGTTTCCTCGGCATCGGGAACGAAAACATCGTTGCTGGGATCGTAGTCGTCCCAATTTTTATCAATACCCAATTCCTCGTCGATTTCCGGAAATTCCGGTTTCAAATCTTCACCTTCGGCGTAATACTCCTCATTGAAGAGTTCCTGCATTCTTTTATCGTGTTCCGCCGGATCGAAATCAGCGTCAAGATCGATACTATCGAATCGTATGTCGTCGTTGCCCGTTATCTCTTTTAGCTTCTCGATCTTCTCCTCGATCTCTTTCCGTTTCATAGCTTTGAGCTGTTTAAGCTCTTCCCGCTTGCGAGTCTTGTCGTCCTCCTTTCGCTGCTTAACTTCGGCTCTCTTCTGCGATCTTCTCGTATCTTTTTTCCTCAGTGACTCTTGAAGCGTTCTCGGATATCTCTTTATGAATTCCTGATCCGGTTCCTCGAAACGAAAATTATACTTGTGTTCAAATTCCTCTTGTTTCTCGATGTTTCTCTCGTCTTCCGACAAATTCTCGTCGCTGTCGTGCGCAATCTCATCGTATTCGAGATAATCCGCCGAGTCGTTATTGCCGAGAAATTTTTTGTTCAGCACATAGTCCCGTAAAAACCTTTCTTTGGGATCGAGATTCGGATCTGTCCAGAAGTCTCTCAGGGGTTTCAATGCCTCCTTCTCGCTGCTGTCTATTTCTAAATTTTGACCCTTAAGCCATTCCTTGTAAGTCTCTTCTTCCTTCAATTTTTCTTCCGCAGTCTTAGCTTTTGGCCTCAACAAACCCGTTTCCTCATCGTCTTCTACGTCGTCATCCAGAGCCTTACTGATGCTCTCCTTCAACTCTCTCTGCTCCTCGACATAAGTCGGCTTGCGACTTTCATTCTTTTTTCTCCAAAATGTATCCTCGTCTTCGCTGTCGCTAAATTTTCCGTCGCGTTCCATGACTATTTGACGCTCGTAGTCACGGAGAAACAATTTTTTCTCTTTTTTCGACTTTTTGCTCGTTCCGGATGATGCCTCCGCATTATCGTCATTTTTCGTCTGACCATCGAAGAACTTGACGTTATAGTCATAAATTTTGGGATCTTTGTTCTTTAAACAAGCGAGCGTCTTGTAAAAATCTTTTTCCACTTGTTCCGTCAATTCCTGTGGCAAAATTTCAGAAATTTCATTATTCGTGTTCTATTTTTTTTCTACGCACGATGTTTCATCAAAAATTCAACTTACCGCTGCTTCCTCATCATCGTCGGACGTAGTTTCGGAATCATCACCAGAGTCCTTAATATGCTCACCATATCTCGTTTTAACTGTAATTCGTTAAAAAAGAAACACAATAACGTATAAACATCTACACGAGTATTGAAAATTGTGTGAAAACGCGGATCGAAAGAAAAACAAGTTGTCTCACGTTTACTGAATTCTTCTTTCTGTCGCCAACTGTTGTAACTGTTCGCGAAACCCTTATTTATTTTCAATTTCCCCTCGTCGTCGGAATTCTCTTCATTAAACAACGATGACATTTTTATTATATTACAATTAACAACAAATTTAAAACTTTTAGTTCGAGCGATTGACAGGCGAACACATGGCGCGCGTTGACATAACCTCTGTTATCGCAACGAATGGGTATCCACTCTTTTCAACACAACTCAGTAACACGCAATGCTACACACTCCTCTTACAACACGTAGTGATTCTCCACGCTACTTTTCCAACACTGTCCTATACTATGTTACCGCGACTTGGTGAGGCTGTTTCTCAAATTCTCGCATGCGACGGTGGGTAAGTTGGTTTTCGCGTTTACCGACCGATGAGGTTTTGGCCCGCAACTCATAACATAGAAAATCTACGGGTTCCCTAACATTTATTCCCAACAATTATTGTTTCGAAATAGTTTCCAAAATGGAAATATCAGTAAATACTAAACTTTCTAAAATAAAAGTCGACTTTGAACGGGAAATTATTTAAAACGTCGTAAGACAATACAAAGAGTGTAATATTTTTGAAAAATATAAACAGTGCATTCGCATATTCGTATTTGCGCTATTTTGGGCAAACGACGTGCGAAATTTTGTGTACATATGATTTTCCGACGTTTTGGAACATTCTGAACACATTTTTTTACTAAAATGTCGATGTAAAAAAGTCATCGAGTAAATTAAAGACCATTTTTCAAATAAAAAAAAAGACATAAGGTGAAGTGTATTTGGATTTGATATGGCAGTTCATTTCTTGTTGCTTTTATACAAATTCTTTTTACAAAACTTATAATTCAACAATATCAGTCACACATGAATTTTTACGTACAAAAAAATAAATAACTCGGAAGTTGTACGAGAATGTTGAAATTATCATTTCAACCGTCTATCACCCAAAGAACGTTGACGCCGGACATTCCGAGATTAACTCGACCGAGCATACCATGATCTCGTGTCTTAACAATGTACAGGAATAGTAGAAGTGTATGGAACATGTTATTTCGACCCTAAAATGTATTAAAAAAAATTTTAAATAAAAAAAAAATTCAATTATTTTCCAATATTATCGAAAAAGACGGCTTCTCACCCTTGGAATCTCTTCGTAGTCAGTCGGCAACGAGTCACCGGTTAACGCGAGACAATAATGCGGCGGATTAGCCGCTTGACAAACTATAATGGGTCCTTTATTTCTCGGCAATTCGTGTCCTATTTTCGCCATGTACCGAGACGTGAAAGTTCGAGCATCGGGTTGATCGAGCGGTGCTTCGAGTTGCGTATCCATATAAGACGATACGAGATGCATTATAATCTGAAAAAAAAAAAGAGAAAAGTTTTTTCTCTTGTCGCCGAAACAATTCTGAAAGTCAACAGAACTCGAGGTAACGATGAAAGAAATTTTTTTTACCGCTGTGTCCGTCGGCAAAGTGCTGTCCCAAGCTTTTCCGTTGTGCGATCCACCGCTGTTCCACTTAAATTCGCTCATCGATCCACCTTTCGCGAGTACCTTTATCCGCTTAACCAAGTAGTCCTGATTGTTCGACAGTTCGAGAAACGGCACGAGTGTCGGTAGTGTTGGAACGCCGGGTACGAGAGACGGTGATTGCGCAAGTTTTCGTAGTCTTTCCAAACCCACGAGACCCGGTTGTGAATCGCTTAATCCATGACGAGTCAACGCCGCGCAAACGTTGTCAATTTCTGTCGCAACTCTTTCTACAACTGTTTTACTAATCCACTAAAAAAAAAAAAAAATGCATCGTTTTAATTATTGATCAATCCCAATTTTACCGAAGAATTTATGCGGCGCGCTTGGTGTGTGTTTTTCTTTTAATTTTACCATACGAAGATTCGCCGTCCATTGATTAATTTTGTGAGAATCAATTCGATATTTCCGCCAAACATCGGGAGAGCCGTAATATCCTCTCGGAGAATTTCCCTCCTCGGCTCCCGGACTCGCTGACTTTGTTTTATCTTTAATTAAATTAAATTTAAACAAATTAATGAATTCAAAGAGTTCCTCGCGGCAAAACGGAGGCTAACGTGTCGAGAATATCTTACCAACGGTCGGCGCAAGCTGATAAGCGCATCGCCTCAGCATCGGAGAAACTTCACCGGGATTTCTCGTAGCCGGATGCGACCAGAAGGAACTTAAGAGATTCGAGGGCTGATCGATATTCGTAGAGTGAGTCGATTTCCGTTCGCGATCGACGATCTCTTTGAGATAATTCTGTAGCTCCACCTCATCCTGTATCAGTCCCTCTCCTGTGAGACTGCCGTTCATCGAGGAATTCAGCGAACGATTGTTGAACGGGTTGTTTGGACTCAACGTCAGGTTTCGCGGGGACGGCGAATCGCCGTATTTGCAGAAAGGGCTCGAACCCGTGTAGATTTCTTTGAATAATAATAATTCTTTTAAAAAATGTATTGAAAAAAAAAAAAAAAATTTATTAAAATTTTTTTTTTTTTTTAATTATTTTTTCGATTTAAAAAAATTGCCTACTGCTTTCATTAATTCCCGGTGAGCCGAGAGTATTGGATCGCCTGCTGAGATTCATGGAAGCCAAAGTTATAGGTGTCGTAGAATCGGCGGGTTTTGGCGGAGACGGAGTTCCCGTTTGAAAGAGAGGATCGTCTTCCGTTACTCCCAGCAAACGTCTCTGTCTTGGACTCAGTACTATCGGCTGCAGGCTCAGCGTTGCCATGGAGTATCTTGCTATGTGATACAAAGCGTTGAGAGCGAATATTAACGCCAAACACCACTCAACCCAAAAGAAGGGTTTGTAAGCTACGCCTCCGTACAATCTGAAAATAGATAGAAAAGCTTATAAAAAGAAAAAAAAAAAGAAAAAAATACGAAAAAAAATTCGAATGCTGAGTGAAACAAAAGATCGATGGTTTTCCTTACATATCGAAAACAATGACACTGAGCAGCGTGCCGTTGATGAAAAACCATGTAATACTGCTCCTCGCCTTAGTTTGAGTTTGTCTGAGATCGAGGGTTTGTTGAACTTGCGGTTTTGGCGTGAGGATCCTAAGATTAAGTTATAAATTATATTTTTGTTACATATTTATTGTTATACGATAAAAATGACGACTAACCTCGCGTTCGGAGAAATACAACGCATTGGCGAATGAAAGTCACCCATTTTGTTCGAACCAAAACAAAGGAATAATGTTCGATTAATTGTTATCAGGGAGGGAAAGCTCACACAGTGGAAGTTAGGTTCAAGTTATGCCAGTCCCGTCTCCTTGGAGCGCTGCTGGGCTCGCTCTGTCTCTCTCGCACACTGTTACTGTTTCACTCTAATCTAACCCCTCTTTCGACAAGCAAGCGAGTGTACACAGCTTAAGTGCGACTAATGGTTTGCGCCCAGATCGAAACCTCAAAATGGCCTAGCGGTAAAACGTCTAGTTAGATAGCCTCGAGTTCGAGGGTTCGAGCCCTCGATATTATTATTTTTTTTCTATGAAGTCTTAAAATACACTGAATAAACGTAACAAATATTAGAGATTATAGTTTTTATTACGTAAATGAATCGATACTTAGATACATACACGTATATAAAATACATAAAATAAGCACATGAAATATTAGTAAATGTCATTTTTATTACGTAAATAAATTAATACTCATATACACATACATATATACATTATATACAAGAAACGTGCAAGTTACGACTCTACATGTTTAGAGTTTAACAGAGCGGCGGCATGTCCTGTTTTTTAATAGCTTATGGGCCTGCAGCATGAGAGTGTCTTTGAGTTCCGAATCTGGCTTCTCACTTCCCGACAGAATTCTCGACGCTCTCTTTAAATATTGGACGATCGTGCTAGCAACGTATTTTATCAAAATTTGACTCGACAATTCTTTTGCGTGGTCGCAATATTCGAACGCGAAATAATCTTTTTTTGTCAGATCATCAACGATAACTTTACTGAATCCTTCGATGTGGATAAAACGTGATATATAATATGGCATTATACCCGCTATTCTAATCAACCCGTCTTCGAATCGACTGTGACCACTGGCTGTATTATCGGCACCAAATACGTTCTCCCGACAAGTTTGACATACTTTAATAAGTCGATAGACACTTTCTTTGAATTCTTTCAAGTCAATCTGGAAATCGGTGTAGGGGATGATTGATAAACGTGTAGAAGGTGGCGGCAATACAAACTCTTTTTCTACAGCTGGAGCTGTTAGTAAATTTTCCAAGTCCACTAGAAAAGTGGATGATTCGTCTATTTCGCAGTTAAATCGCGAGTTATTTTGAGAGAAACTTTGTAATAACAACGTTTTGTAGTGAGCGTGGAAGCTTGAACAATTCGGTTTAGTGTCTCGCATTCCGTGTTGCTTGATCTGACCAAAAAAGTTTTCCAGTGCATCTTGATTGAATACTCTTGTATAAAACTCTGTAAAGCCCAGTTCTTTTAGATATACTTTCAAGTATTTGAAACCCTGTAAAGTGTGAATCCAGTTTTTTAAGACAATCGGTTTCTCAACGTCTCCGGGTTTCGACTTAACATACGACATAGTTCTCAAGACACTCATGTAGGAATTCCAATCATCGTCCGATGCTGTCGTAGAAGTCATTGCTTTATGTGTCGCGCTGCCATTGACCGAATCGAATAAGTTATTCATGAAATCGAGAAAATGTGCAGTGTCTTGCCCAGCAGCTGGCATTGACAGTTCGCCATTCGCACTCTTAGCACCGCTTCGACTCATAAGATTGATAACCGAAGCCACGTTGTTGCTGAAGACTTGAGTGCAAAGCTTGACTTTCATTTTTTTTACTTTGTCTTTATCAATATGAAATTCGGTCAACTTTTTCATCGTTCGTAGTGAACTGCTGATATCGATTTTATAAGCAGTCTCCAGATGCGACCACTTTGCCATGCGTTGCACTCCGTCGCTCAATGTAAATCTAACATCCTTTGTCAATAAATTGTTTCGCACGCATTTGAGCAAATGAGGAGGATCAAAGAGGGGAACGATTTTTTGACCATCGATGACTATAATATCATTGCGCAGAGTTTCACCTTGACTAAAAGAATCGCGCTTGCTACCTTCTATTAGATTTCTCATAGCTCTGACGTTAGTCGCGCCTTGATCGCAAATCGACGAAATAATTTTAAGCTCGAATTTCGCAGCTTCTCTTACCACAGCTTTGTACGTACGTACGATTTCCTCCCACTTTATAGTTGAGTGGCAAAAGGAGTATAGGATCGGTTGCTTCCAATTGCCGTGAACTCCTTTTAGCATCCAAACCGTCGCGTGGTTGGCTATCTGCGGGTGCCTCTCGTCTCCATTGTCAACCAAGCCATCGATTGATCCTGTCGTTGGATTGTACTGCAGCGTAGGATCGAGAGATGTTTCGTCGAAAAGTAAAACGCAGTAGTGGGAATTATTAGCTTCTAATCTTTTCACTTTATCGCTAATCGCTTGAAACAAAAATCGGCAAAAACCGGGTCGTATTGGAATCGACTTTATGAGTTTGCGCAAAGTTGGCACACTCGGTAAACAAAATATTCCTTGCATGAAGCTATAAGCCCTGGGACTCCGCTTATATAAAGCTAACGCAAAAACTTTATCCCGCATGCTGTATTGTCGATTATATTTGTCGCGCTTCATGTTCCTGAAGTAGGACATGAGAAAGTTCTGGCTTGTTTCGGGCATTTCTTCCAGCAGCTTAGTAGATCCGTGGCGCAATAGTTTCTCCGCCCGTTTCAACTTCTCAGTCACAGAAACCTTCGCCTTTTGGGCATCTCTCGCTGTTTTCCTCAGACGCGAAATCGCGTTGTACAGCTCATTATCCGTTGGTGAGAGATTGGCTTTCCTCGACAGATCAAAGTAGGAAAGCAGCGAAACTGTGGAAATATCCATAATAGAATTAAAACAGGAAACAACAAATTGAAGGTATATTTAAAATTCATAATCGGAGTAGCAGAAATGCGTTATCACTGTAAATTGTGCATCGGAGACAAGTAAAGTTGAATTATAAAAATACAAAGAAAGCCCCTTTGAAAACAAGCGAAAAAAACTCAATTTTTCCGAAACAAATTATCAATTTTTTTCGAAAAAAATACACCGATATCTCACTTCTGCTCCATGAAAATAAAAGAAACTTTACATGACCTTAAAATAATTTGTTACATACAACTACATGACGCGATTAAGAAATCGCTGTAATTGTTGCAACTGATGCGCTTGTTCTTAAGAACAGTGCGTTTTCTTTCTTCAGGTACAGCTGAATTCTTCGTCGTTGCAATTCTTCGTCATTGCAATTCTTCATCGTTGCAAATTCTTCGCTGTAGTAATTCTTCGTCGTTGCAATTACATCGTACGATTACACAATCGCCGTAATTGTTTCGGCAAGCAAGCTTGCTCGTAGGAGGTTTGCATTATTGTTCGGATCCTCTTCACTTTCCGTATGTACTGCCAGCGCTTAAACGCATTACGCTTTGACGACCCAATGTGTGTATTACACACAGCAGTAATCAGACGAATCAAATATTTGCAGTAACAGAATTCCCCATTTTTACCATTTTTTCCTTCTACCCGCCGCTTAATTTGCCGACTGCGTTTCGGAGAAGCACTCGTAGCATCATTGTCTATCTCTCTTTTACGCTTGAAATCGGCACCTGCAAACAAATAATAAACAAGAAAATTTAATATCATGGAGAAACTTTTGACATCTATTAGAGTTTAGACCATTTACATGGCGTGATGATATACAGTGAAAGTAGTGCAATGCTTACTATTGCTTGATGGCCTTTCTGAGCTCTCCAATTTACTTTTCATTGTATCGATGAGATTGGTGTTATTTTCATCTTGGACGAATGGGAGTTGTTCGATGGGTGAGTCTGCTATTAAATTATAAAAATTCTATTATGAAGTCCATCGTCCTAGCTTTCTTATATGCAACTAATGATAATAAGATAACTTTGACGACTTACAGATTGGATCGAACGTGTTCTCTGTTGTCTCTTTTTGTGGGTTGTCCGACGTATTGAGCGAGATACTTTGAAGGACTTGTTGTTTGCTGCTTTCATTATTATTGTCAGTATATTCTTTTTGCGAGTCATTCTCTTTAAAGTTGTCAATCTCATATTGAGAGACATCAATTTTTCCTAAGAATCAGCAAAGTATTAATATTTAATATGTAAAGTTTATTAAGTAAACTTTAACCAGGTAACTTTTCGACTACGACTGTGACTGTGACTGCTGCGTAGATGGTACTACGCTCCGCAGCAGTTGCACTCGTAGCAGTCGCAGTCACTCGCAGTCGAAGTTGTCGAACTCATATTGAGAGACAGCAATTTTCCTAAGAATGCGTAGAGTATTAATGTTTAAAAATGAAAAATTTACCTGGTAAACACAGCGTAGGTATTGCGGCAGAGCTGAGTTTCTTCGACAGGATGTACTTCGGTTCGAAATGGTGAATACATAGTGTCCGATTCCTGAGGTTGTGTGGAGGTACATTCAGCAGAGTACTATTTCCGCACGCAGCTAGCCACGTTAAAAATCGTGTTCTATCTATACTTGCTTGAGGAAACTTGAATGACTGAGTTACCCCCGACGTGCATCCCTGCACATAACACTTTTTCGGCATGGTAATGCTAAAACAAATGAACTAACATTACATTTTATGCTTCATCACTTGTTTGTAATTACGTATAATGTAAAAAACGCCAATTTTAATAGAAAATCTAGAGAAATATAAACCATAACATAACCTCTGTGGAATATTATTTTTAAAAATGAAGATTTATGTACTCACATTTGTTTTGCACTCCTACATAACAATATAGAGATGTAGATAAGTCAATACACAATTGTCCTTAACACCCTCTACTTTTTACAACTGCACTTTAATGTTTATTTGGAAATCGGAAAACTGTAAATACAAATAACACTCAATACACAAGAACACTTCGGAGAAAATGGCGGAGTCGGGCAAAGTCGGGCCCCGAGCAATCCCGAGAGCGATGCTAAAGAGAGACGGGAAATACTGTGCGAGCGAGATAGAGCGAGCACAGCAGCGCTCCAAGGAGACGGGACTGGCGTAACTCAAACCCGACGAGACCCGTCTACGCTTTTCCCCCCTGATTGTTATTCGTTCGCCGCTTCTAATTGTTTTTGTCGTTCATTCGTTCGCGCGAAATAATTAACGAAGAACAATAAAAAAAACGGCGACAAGTTATCTCAGAGCCGGTTCGACATAACCTAAATGATCCTCACGCGGCAACGGGCACCAGCCTCCTGCTCTCGAATTCTCGAAGCAAACGCACCCTTCCCGCTGCTTCCCAATTTCCCTTGTACTTTGTCTTTTCTTTATATACCCATGTTACCGATCCGCGAAAGAGCTCGAGCTGCTAAACGCACCCCTTTCAGTTTCGCCTTTCGTTTTCGTTTTTTATTATCACACACCGTCGACAGAATTTTTTTTGCAACAAATCAACGATTATTGACGATATAAGTAAATACCTGTGTAATCAATAATCGCTCTCTATAAATAATAACAGTGTTACGTTAAAGAATCAAAATGTCGCAAACCAGTACCTAAAAGCCGAAAGTTCGATAAATGGATCAACGAAAGTGATAGTTTTTGAAGATTATATTAGATTGTGAAAAGACATAAATTTGATTTTCTAATTGTTTGTCGTCAGTTTATAGCGGCATTTCATTGAAATTTTTTTTAAGTATGCACCGGTCACATATCGAAACATTTAATTTTCGAGTTTCAATTTTTCTGTCGAAATGCTACTCATAGTTGAAGTCGAGTATCTTACGGATCGTCTTTGTCATATCTTGCGAAAAGAATATCGAGAAATTCGTGGAACCTTCGGTAATAAGAGTCATTCGCGAGATACATTCGCGAAAAACAATGTACGAATAATAACGGAAAACGCGGCGTCGAAGGTAGGGCGACGGTAGATCGACCATTGGTGCTTTTTTGCCCCCCTACAGGCACGCGACGAGCGTGCGCAGTACGCGCGATTTCGGAGTTGATCTGTCAATCGCAGACGAGATTTTATAAAATCATTGTTTTTTTTATTACAAGTTTGTTAATTAAGAAATTCATTTATAGTTTTTACCGGTTCTGAGTTTTTCGTTTTAACTAAAAAGCCTCCAAGATGCACGACGCTTACGACGCATCGCCGATCTTGAATTTGACGGTGCAGATAGAGTCGATGACAGCTTACGGTACAGTGTTTATTATAACCTCCCCCTATGGCATTTATTCGATCTTCTCAGATTGTACCAATTAATCGTAACAAATTCTATCGTCTTCACATTCAATTATTTCGTTTGATATTTTTGCAGACGACAATTTGCTCATCGGGACTCGCGAAGGTCGTTTGTTGATGTACAATGTGCCGCCAAAAACAGATGAACATCACAAACTTGAATTGTTGCGTTACAGCAAGAGTTTCAGCAAGAAAAGAATTGTACAGGTTGACGTTGTGCCCGACTATAATTTGCTTATCCTCTTGACGGGTAAATAAAATCCGCTTAAAAATATTAAAATTCCTCTAAATCCTCCGATAACATTATATTCTTCTTTTTCTTCCAGACGACATAATATGTGTTCACGATTTGAATTCTCTGAACATTCAGCAAATTAGTCAATTACCAAAGACGCGGGGCGCAACGTTATTCGCGTTAAATATACAGCAAGCTGAAAGTTTGACGGGGGTACGGTTATGCGTTGTCGTCAAGAGAAAATTACAACTTTACTACTGGAAGAAAAATCAGTTCATGGATTTGGGCCTCGAGCCGAGAAATGAGCTTTCAGTACCTGAAGTACCGCGGGAATTAGCCTGGTAAATTAAAAAAAAAACAAAATAAATAAAATTGAGATTAAAAATACAACGAAATAAAATTTAATGAAAAAAAAAAAAAAAAATTTTCATTCGAATTTTTTTTTTAATAAATATATATAATAAAATGCATAATTTATTTGTAGGTGCGGCGAGTCGCTGATAGTAGGCTTTCACGGTTTGTCTTACACTATACTGTATTTGGATGGTAAAACGAAAGAGTTATTTCCAACGGGAAAGCCACCAAAGCCGAGTATAACGAAACTATCGGAAAATTCGTTTGCTCTTGGAAAAGATTCGCAGTCTATCATAATGAACACGTCGGGCGAATTGATACAACACAATCCTGTTAAATGGACAGATTCTCCAAGCGCCACAGGTAAAATCGGCGTTTCCTTTCCGGTCGTCAACGATTCTTCTTGTATCGAAGGTTCGCCTGATGGGTTATTTTTGCGCAGCTTGGGATGATCCGTATCTTCTGGGAATCGTTCACGACACATTGGAAGTTTACACATTGGAAGGTTGTCTGCACATTCAGACGCTAACAGAGCTAAACAAAGCGCGTCTGATCTGCCGAAGTAAACAGGGAAAAGTTTATGTAGCTTCGATGAGCCAAGTTTGGTGCATCAGCGCGGTTGACGTTGGCCAACAGATTAGGACGCTACTGGAACAAAATCAATTTCAACTCGCGTTAAAATTGACGGTGAATATTCGCCGATTAAATTTGTTTCACAAATTTATGACGAATAATAGCGATAATAATGTTTTGTTTCATTTTTGTTTTTTTTTTTTCGCAGAGTCTATCGGACGCTACGGAAGAAGAGAAGGCAAAGAAGACCTGTAAAATTCAAACGCTGTACGCGCACTATCTCTTCGCGAACAAAAAATTTCAGGAAGCCATGAAACAGTTTCAAACTTTGGGTACCGATCCGTATGAGGTGATAAGACTCTTTCCCGATTTAGTGTCGCAGCCGACAAACGCCAACGAGATTAACGAACCCGTAACCGCATCGCCGAAGCTTCAAGATCGCGACCTCGAAAATGGTCTTCTCGCGCTTATAGCTTTTCTTACGGAAGTTCGGCACAATTTGATGGGAAGTGGCGACTCCAAAGATAAAGACAAAAACGACAAGTCGAAAGATAAAGATAGAACGAAAAATATGACGGCTGTTGCTACCGAACAACTTTTAAAGATAATCGACACGACTCTCCTGAAATGTTATCTGCAGGTACGATGGAGAAAAAAGATCATTGATTTTCCTCGATATTTCGTGGGCAATTTTTCTCTATTCGATATTTAATTATCCCCGAGTAACATTACAATGTTCATCTGAAACTTTGTAAGTCAGAATAATTGAATGGATTTGTACAGAAATACATTTTCAGACGAACGACGCATTGGTTGCTCCGCTTCTACGTCTGAATCACTGTCACCTGGCGGAGGCTGAAAAAACTTTGATGATGCATCAGAAGTATCCTGAGCTAATAATTCTGTATCAAACAAAAGGACAGCACAAGAAGGCGCTGGAATTGTTGGAAAAACAGTCTAAGAAGAGCGACTCCAGTCTAAAAGGAACGGAGCGAACAATTCAGTATCTACAGCATCTTGGAAAGGATCACATGGATTTAATACTTAAATTCTCCGGATGGGTACTGGAACAGGATCCTGATAGGGGTTTGAGAATATTTATGGAAGATATTCAGGCAAGTGGAACGCGATCGTCTTTCATTCGAATAATTCGAAACGATTCAACAAATTTAACGCTTAATTCTTTTTTTTAATTTATCTATTCAGGAAGTGGAGCAATTACCGCGACCCAAAGTTCTGGACTATCTTCTCCGTTGTCACAAAGATTTAGTGATAACGTATTTGGAATACGTTGTCCGCGTTTGGGCGGATGAGAATCCGTTGTTTCACAACGTTCTCGTTCATCAGTACAAAGAAAAGTGCTTAGCATCGATGAGCCCAACGGCGACACCAGCGGAAAAACAAAACGCCGAACACATAAGACAAAAGTTGCAACAGTTCTTGGAAAAATCTGTGCACTATACACCGGAAACGGTTTTGGTACAATTTCCATCGGACTGCTTGTTCGAGGAACGTGCGATTATTCTCGGACGATTGGGTCGCCACCATCAGGCGATATCGATTTACGTTAATCTGCTCAACGACGTCCCCAGAGCTATACACTACTGCAAAAATGTTTACTCGAGATTTCAGAAGAATACCGACGCTGGACGTAGTCAAGACGGTTCCGACGAGGTTTACGTAACTCTCATTCAACAGTTGCTGAAACCCGAAATCGTGTTGATGGCCGGTTAGACAAAAATTCGATTATTTTTCATTCGATTCATTTCATTCATTTCAACATAACGGTATATTATTTTTCTCTACTTTTTTTCTTTCAGGTTGCAATCCGGAAGTGCAAAAAACTGCTCAACCGGATCTGGAAACGGCACTTGAACTTCTCGAGGAATACGCCTTCGATATAAATCCTATAAAAGCTCTGGAAGTTTTACCGGACAGTGTGCCGATCGGTCGGATCAGACATTTTCTCGAGGCGAGTTTACAGAATCAATTGAACGAGAGACGCCGAACTCAGGTGCTGAAGGGTTTGCTGCACGCCGAACATCTTCAGATCCAAGAGCAGAGAATGCATTACGAGTCACAGAGCGTTCTTATGACAGAATTTAACATATGTCCGGTTTGCAAAAAGCGGTTTGGCAATCAAAGGTAATTAACAATCGTATCATATACTGTCGATACTCGATATTTGATTCATGAAATCGATTAATACTTTTCCCGTTTTTTTTTTCTTAACTTTTTCTTGTGTTTTTCGCAGCGCATTCGCGAGATATCCAAGTGGTGACATCGTGCATTACTCGTGTCAGGAGCGTAAAAGTTAGACGATCAACGAACTGAACTCGACGTGCAATTTTTACCAAAAACATATATATTTTTCAATCGTTCATATACGGCAATATCTCTAATTATCATTAAATGAATATTCTCAATTTGTTCGCCGAGTAGATTTTTTAGTAATGAAATTTTTTAGTTCCGATTATAATTTTTTTTTACGATTAATCGGATAACGAGATTTTGCCGAATTTTGATTTCGATCGTAAAGGCCGATATGCAGTATGAATTAAAATAAAAATACGCTATAAATATTGTAATGACCTAATGTAACATTAGCTCCTATATGGATATCATGTATATATGAGAGTTAATAATAATTATTATTACAAGAGGCAATTTTTAAGCTGATTTAACAAAAAAATGTATCGTTTTTGAATTTTCGAACGTTAATATCGTCTAGACGAGGACGTCCAGCGTAAGACAACGAATAACAAACTGTGCTGAAGGATGGGGCGTGCCCGGTCCAGAAAACGTGTAAACGGGGTTGATGATGTCATAGTCGAACTTGTATTACTACGCCCCGGTGGTATGTACACACGAAAACTTCAGGAACGGACAACGTCGGTCGCGCCCCCTGCGCGTTGATTTCTTCGCAGTCAAACGCGTGTCTCGTCTCGTCGTCTTAATAAATATTAGTAAACAATAGTGTTACAGATGACACGTATTACTCATCGACTTATCGGAAAGTTGGAAAACAAAAAAAAACCTGTCGGGGATTCCGCATTATTCTAATGTCAGGGTGAAAATCGTGCGGCTTTGCAGCATCCGGTCGCTCTGTAACGACTGATAAAAGTTGACTGAGGTCAGAATTGCGGTCATTATCTTTCGAGATAAATGCTCTATCACCCCATCGTAATCATCGATAACATTATAGGTTTCTGCATATTCATCGAAAAAGAGCATTTCTTCGGGGAGGTGACTCGTCGTCGTTTATTTATAGATAAAAATATAAAAAAAATTGTAGCCAATGAAAAATACGCATGAAATAGATATTACCATCGATTCTTTCACTCGATTTCTTTCAAAACTATTAAAAATAATACGTTTATTTAAACTAAGAAAAAGCGGGGCCTAAATCGGTCGCTGATTCGTTATTTTTATCTGCCGAACCTTTTTTTCACGAAAAAGAATAACGAATTTAAAAAGAATCCGTTAATACGCGTTAACGTTTGTTACAAAGTTTTTGGGAGAATTTAATGTTTGTGTGATTTTTTTTAAATGGCTGTTTACTAAAAATTCGTGACGAATACCTGGGAATGAGGCGCAAAGCGTCGTCGCGCCGCGCGCACACAAACCTTGGAAGGGTACTACTTTAATCGGGCGTAGTCGGACGCCGTGAGTCTCCGGTCAGTTGCGCGCCGGTCGAGTGTGTGGAAGGACTCAGTGTGGATCTTACGGTGAGAACGTTATTTCGTGGATTGCGTGAAAGTTTATATGCGAGTTAATTGGTGAATACGGTGAATACGGGGTGTTGTTACGTTTCGGTAAGTGGCACCGATTGTCAAACATTCATTTGATCAAATATGTTTATCGAGTTTATCACATCGTTCGCTCGCGAGTATCAGCCTTAGGTGAGAGACGATCCGCCGATGTTAAAAATGGCGTTGCGACTCCCTTGTATCGCGTATATTTTCTCGTTTTCGAAAAAGCTTCGGCGCAAGTTGTTATTCCATTGGTTGTTTTAACGGCGCCGAAAAGCGATTACGCGTTAGTTAGAGTGAAGTTTTCTCGACGAAGAACGAGGCAAAAGGTTGTCATGCATTTATAATAACGTAAATCGACGACGCTCGAGACGTCGACTGTCCGACGAGACGTTACAGCCCCGCAAGCTTCTCGGCAGCTTTAGTATTTTATCGTTCGTTTCGCTGGGGCGTAGCTACGACGCTTTGACGATGACTCTCGTTGTCTCGACGATACGTTGTCGGAGACGCGAAGAATCGCACCGTTTATCCGATAGTGCCACTTGTTTCCCCGACGAAAAAGAACAAATGTGTTTCGTGACAATGAGATGAAGTAATTTCCGTTGGACCGATAGAGTCCCCTGACGTTCAATTCTATCGGGCTGTCAAGACAACCTGTCCGCCGGTGACCTAATTCCAACTCCCCTCCTATTCAAGTTTTACCATTGTCCTAATCCATAACAATGTAGAGAGAAAAAAAATAAAACTCGTTTTATCGCATCGATTTATCGCACGGAACGATTCTCGGCTGCACTGACTTACGCTAACGGTAAATGTGTGTCATGAGATATAATTATCAATGATCGCGCGAGTAGAAATATTTTCGATTGGGATATACATATATGTACGACAGTTGCCGAATGTGTGTTCTCGGTACTCGTTCGCGATGATTTTTCACCTGTGATTCGATCGATCTTTTTTGTGCATCAATGCTCACGGGATATAAGTGACGACCTACGAACCTATAGCCGGCTATACCTGCTATTAATATACCTTTCATACATAAAGAAAAAACTCGGCTGGATCTGAGCCAAGGTGAAGCTGGACGATTGACAATGTACTATCAGAGAGAAATCTACTATTACGCGAACGCAAAAAAATGTCGATGTTTGTCAAAGGAATTAAAAAACCACCGTCCACGGAATTTATTTTCAAATGTTGTGACAGATAACGGCGAGATTATGCACTACCGCCGTACTACGCTATGGCGAAAGGATTATCAAACACAGCCATCTTTTTTTTTGCTCTCAAGGCGTATACTGTTTACTGTTACGTCAGTCAGCGCACTTAATACGGTGTGGGATTTGCGCGCGCGCGCGCGCGATTAGAATTCATTAATAAATTATCGGATATATCGAGACTGGGCGTCTTCCGGTTGCAAGTATCAACATTTTTCGCATTCCTCTCACGATCGAAATTTGCACTTTTTTCCAAATTGAAAAATAATTTTTTTCTTCGCTCCAACCTCAGGTTGTATTTTGATATCGCGAAATTTTCAATAATTATATATTATTCCATAAAAAAATCGTATATAAAAATAATGATAATTTTTTTTTTAATTACGATTTGCTTACGATCGATTGAAAATTTTTACGATGGCTCAATCGTAATACCAGTGTTTATCCTTCGTAATAATCAGCAATGTCTTGAAAAAAAAAAAAAAAAAAAAAAACAGAATCGACGCAACAATACGCGGTTTCGTATGACACGAGGATTATTTCCGAGCGTTGCTTCTCGAGTTACGGGTTTTTAAATGTGGGTCGCATTTGAACGCGTAAATATCAGTGCCGGTGTGCATTGACGTTGACGCGTTCGAAGCGCGACACTCATCCGCATCTACTCTCGCTTCGGCTTCGGAATATATATATACATCGATATATATATATATACATATTTCCGTGTTTCTGCTGGTAAAGTCGTTAAGCTTTGCAGTCCTTCGACTCTAATTTTCATTTTATTATCCACGCAATTACGTTAACGACTACCGAGAAAATACGGGTAGTAGTATCTCGTATTACCGATGAGTATCGTCAGAATTTTCTGTCGAGATGAGTTTCAACAGTGATGGCCTTTAACTGTTGGCCGGCATACAGACTTTCCATTATCGTCGGCGCTCTTACCACCGGCACTGTCTCATAGACACAACGCGATGTATACCTTCGTCGCTGTGTCTGTATGAAATCGTCCGCCGCGCGATAGAGAGATACCGCATCGAGATACGAATAAAGTGAGAACTCTCATTCGAGAGACCGAACGCCGTACCGATAACTCGAAACGCGCCCATCGACTACACAATGTAATCTTTGATTTAACATTGAGCGGAGCTCTCGCGAGGCCTCTCTGCTTAATGCTATTGGCTATTGGCGATGCAGTTACTTCACGGAGGTTCTTCTTTCTCCTACGAACGTCTATAAATTCTGATAATTCTTTTTGTTTCTTTCCATTCATACGAAAAAAAAAATTCTTATCGGCTTCAACAATCTTTGACCGCAATAAATTTTGCGCTTTATGACACGAGTTTATGACAAAAGATTACATCTGAAAATGAAATATATCGAATATAACTCGCGCGGCAATTCGATGCGTCACAGAAATTTATTGCAATTTTTATTATTATTATTATTAAAATAATGGCAAAAAAAATCCGATGAAAATAAATTTATTTATTTCAATGAAAATTGAGTTAAAAGGTTTTCAACATATATGCGAAATAAATCCATTAGTTTGTCTTCATTTTCGCGAATTAGTTGAATAAAAAGATTTTTCAATAAATATTTTTTTTTTTAATTTTCGTTATTAAATTTATTCGATGTAATGAGATAAAAATTATAATTCACCGATTTCGCCGCCATTATGGGTGTTAAACATAAATATGTAAAAAAAATGTTGCGCATCGATGTTTCTTCGTTAAAAAAAAAAAAAAAATTGCAAATGAACTCGTAGTACACGAGTTACGAGGCACGAAACACTCGATTGTAGTGCGCGATGCTGAGAAGAGAGTTTGCATAGCCGTAGGGGCCTACGTACGCTTCCAAGAATATCCCGTTCTATCATGGAAGAGGGAAGTCGCGAACGGTAATTTATATTTAGAAACTTACCACTTGAAGTTTTGGAACGGAGGGTGATGATGAATGTATGCGTATAGATGTGCGCCGGCCGCTGAGTATCTCGGATTGTACCCTCCAAAAATTTCGTCAACATTTCTTAACTTTTTTCTTTTCCCTCATCGAGGCGATTTTTGCCTCTTTGTCATACGAAATATCGCGTTGTTATGCTTCGGAAGAAATTTTCTAAAATTTCTAATTTTTTTTCTTTTTTTTTTTTTTTTTTTCACGCACATCCGCGTACGTACCGGTTTTCACGGTACGGTTGCGGAGAAGCGGACGCACCTTCCGCGATAACGTACATCATCATCGTAGCACGCATCGCCACGCACCCTTTTTTTGCGCTGTCCCACATTCGACGCTCATCGCTCCCTCACGCACACCGGTATCTCGATATATCTCTCTACCTCTCTACCTCTCCGTCTCCTCTGCACCGGCAGCCAACTTCAATCAGGGAGTTTCCGCCCCGTCTCTCCGAGCTGCCGATCGCGTATAAGTTCTCTCTGCCGAGTCTCGGTGCCCTCTCTGCAAGCCGAACGAGATTAGCAGAGAGAATACCGAGCAAATCATAATTTTCCACATTTTCCAGACGTACGGCATTCATTTTATTAATAGAATTTTTTTTTTTTTCCAACTTTTTCGAAATATCGAAATTTATTACGAAACAAAAAAATCGGATATATATATATACATTTTTTAATTTTTTTTAAATTTTTTTCGAGTTTAGAGAAATAAATTGATTTTGGAGTAAAACACAGATGATTTCGGCAATTGAGATAATTTTTTTTTTCTGGGAGGCAAATGACGAATTCGTTGCGATATCCGCGCCGTTGATCGTCGCTGTAGATTAACGTAAATGCGGACGTGACGTATTCGCCGTCAAAGTCGCGTACGCGTAAAGGACTAACGACGAAACTACGGCGATTAACTCGCAGCAGACTTTTCGACCGGCCGATTTTTTTTTTGCTTCTCTCTGTCTCTCTCTCTCTCGATAGCTCGTTCGTCGTTCGTCGCTTCTTCTCGTTTGATTGTACATCAGTAGGTGGTCTTCATCAGTTTCACGTTCTCGAGAGAGAAATTGATTCGGAAATTGTCGAAGCGTTGATTCGCGAAGATTAGTAGAGGTTTTTTTTTTTTTTTTTTTTAGTCCGTTCCAACGTTTTTGTTTCAACTTGACATCGATTATTGCTGCAAAATGAACAATCAAAAGGCACCAAATAAGTCGAAATATAATTAACAATCGTAATTCGCAATTGATAGACTTCGCGGACTCGAGAATTCGTGTTTTTTATTTTCGAAAAGCGCGAAAGAAAACAATGATTCGCTGCGGAGGCGTTGATCGAGAGGAGACTAAAAAAAAAGGCCATCATCGCTACGGTGACGCTAATTTACGAGGCCAACATGGCTGACGGCTTTTACGAAGTTCCGTGAAAGAAGGTCACGACACGACACGAAGAATTGACCTCTAGCCGCTGTGCGACCTGAAACTCAGGGAGACGCGTATCCGGCGGTGTTTGTCGAGCGCTTTTTTTTCGTTTTTTTTTTCACCTTCTTCCGTTACATCGCTTCTCCTCTTTCAACGATATTGACGCCTCTGTAGGGGTGTGACGACCCGACTGCTTTCGGCAGTTCTTCTTCCAGTTCGTTATTCTTTCGATCGATTCTCATCGTCGAAGCCTTTTACCCTCACGGAGACAGACGATTCGTCAAAATTGCGAGGGCGGATATAAAACCCGAAAAATATTCGTGGAAACGAAACTCTTTTTTTCGTAACTTTATCGTAAAAAACGGTTTTTTTTTTAATTCTACAATTGTTTTCAATTTTCGGTTTTTTTATCTTGAAATTTTGGTCACTTTTTCGTTTTTTTTTTATACTCATTGTACTAAAATATAGAGATCGATTTTCGAAAATTATAAATATAAATATCCATTTTAAAAATTTGGTTATTATATTAATTTTTCGAATTTTATTGAATATTTTAATTTATAGTCAATGGTCTAAATTTGTCCGAATATTCCGAATAGTTAGTTTTGATTTTTTTAATAACTAACGTCAGATTTTTAGTATAAACGATTGCGCATCGAAAATTGTAAAAAAAAAGAGAGAGAGAGGGTTCCGTCGCGGTAAAGCGGATTCAAACTTCAAACAATGAGTTTCGTCTCGTAGTTCCGTCGCCTCGCTGCTCGGCTTGTTGTAGCCACTGGACTTGTTTCTCGGCGAACACAAGCGTTCGTACTTAGTAGTGGTGTAGGCGTCGGTGAGGTGGACGCGCGCCACCTCCTCGTGGCTATGAAACCGGCGCCGCGTTGACTGCATCGGAAAATCAATAGTTGTCCTGTGTGCGTGAAAGAGTCTCACGCTCTTCTTACCTTTGCCACAACACGCTTACACTTTTCCACCGATCAACCCCGATATTACCCGGAGGTTTCTATTAGTTTGCCCACGTAACAGAAATTTACAAAGTACCTAATCTCTTGGTAAATCATTTTTTTTTTTTTTTTTTTTCGTATTTAAAACATCGCGTAAAGATATTTTTGCTACGATTCCTATCATTCCAATTTTCAGACACCGTAATTTTTTTTTTTTTTTCGTCGAAAATTATTGATCAATAGTTCGCGATTTTTTTTCGCCGCCCTTCGCCGGCACATCGAACTTTGCCATTTTTAGCTTTCGTTACTTGCCGCCTGAGTGCTTTCGCAGCAGAAAGGGCAAAGAAAGGGTCGCGTTAATTAAAAATGCGTACGTGTTATCAGTTCCGACATAAAGTTTTCTAGATAAAAGCTTTGTTTGCTATTCATTCCACTTGGGCCGACAAAGGGTCATTGTTTTCCCACGTTCGCGATGAGAAAAAGTTGCTCTGTCCCCTCTGCGTCTATCGTCTTCTGGGTTTCACTTTGCTCTCTGAAAGGTTGCCTTGTCACCAGCCGGACACTTGCATTTCGTAAGTATTACTATGGCTCTCCCGGGCGTATAACTAACAGCGAACGGTTTCTCCGTACCGCACTTTGCGGTCGGTGAATAAACCCGTAGATACCGCCGTCAGGCGTGACGTTATCGTTGAGAAGAATAATGCTACTCGTAGCCGAGCGTTTGGGTTCTATTTGGTTTTTGTCGAGTAGGGATCTCGTGTTACTCCGTCGTATCGATCATTTGATTGGCTCGGTACGATTTCCATTCGTTCCTTTATCAATGCGATAGTTTGTCACGAAACCGCGGGATCCTTGACGATCCCCGGTGACTACGAGTAGCTTCTCGGGTTCTTCGACAGATCGACGAAACTGAGACGGCGGTTGCTCGGTAAACTTGAACCTTCCGCGATTACGGATGGTCATTCACATCGTGATTCATATTCCGCTAACAACGCCCCTCCCTTCTTCTTCGGCTTCTTTTTCTTCGTTGCGACCGCGCCTCGCCGCCTCGTAGGCCACTGCTCGACGACGACGATGCTTCAATGTCCAATTCCCCTTTCCCCTCGTTCTCGTAGCATTAAGTATATGACGCCACTTGCGTAATTGCTCCAAATTCAACGTAAGTGCTCGCCAGACTCTCGGGAATGTTCATTCATTCCAACTTCGTGTTGTACACATCGGCAACTTTTTTTTTTCCTTTTTTTACAATTTTAATACATTTCGCGAAATTTTCGACGATTTTAATCGAACGAGCGAAAACCGGAAACGAAATTCTTTACTTTGACGCTTTTCCGGGAAAACTCGTTAGATATATATTTTTTTTTCACTCGTATCTCAATAAAATTGGAATGCCGATGAGAGTAATACTTCGTAAATTAATTCAACGGATATTCATCTATTTATTAATTATTTAACTCAAAAACTGCGAGTATATCTTAAACTTGTGCAAAATATTAAAAATTACGCAATTATTGCAAAAAATTAAATTATTAATATTAATTATATGGAAGCCTCGAATTTCATCGATTTTTTGCGATATATGTAAATTATATATTTCTAATATGTTATTTTACGATTTTATTAAAACGAATGAGATATCATCTTCTGCAGCAAAACCGATAAGTAGTTTTGCATAATCTTTCCGCCGCTCCGATAAATCAAATATCAAACGAACTCTGATATTTCTTGCGTTGCAGAGGTACTAAAATAGAATGTTAACTATCCCGACGCAATGTTTGATCTGCGAGCATCAAAAGATGTGACATCGATGCCCGATTGTTGATAGAGTCGATTAGCGAGTTAACGAGCCTTCGTGGGTGTGGGATTCACTCCGCGCGCGTAACCCGCATGTGTTTTTTTTTTCTCCTTTGCCCATCGGTGAGTCGAACGAAGGCGTTGACGACCGGCAAATACCGACGATTTTATAGAATCGCACGGGTTTCGCCTTCATTTATCGTCAATCTCTCGACGACTCTTTTTTTTTTTTTTTCGATCTTTTTTTTTACATTTTTTCTAACTTTCCTTTCCATAACTCCGTCGATCGCTGATAAGGAAGCGGCGCGTTTATTTCGAGATCGGCGATTCGCCGGATCACGATAACGCGCAAAGTCGATTCTCTAATCGACCAGAGTCTCAGCTACCATAGCTGTTCGCATTAGGAGTTGAAAACGTTTCTCTCCATTTTCGTTTAGTGAAATGCTTCGCTCGTTAGGCCAACGTTTGCCGTCTTGTCTCGAGTACTGCATCGGGTTTGCGTGTGTCTGTCGTTTTCCTTGAAACTCTGTACCGTTTTTTTTTTTTTTTTTTTCTTTTTTAATGCCCCGCGATGCATCACGACACGTTCTCGGGGAGCGACGTTTTTACTTCTCTTCTTCACACTGCGGAACAAGTGGGCGGAGGTCGACGAGTTTCACTGCCTCATCTTTGAGCTCCCGGAGTAGTCGCGTACATTAGTCCAAAGTATCGGAATATCGGATTAAAAAGAAAAATACTCCGAGGAAGACTTAAAAAATATTCGTCATTTGTTTTTTTTTTTTTTTTTTTTCAATTCAAATAATCGAAGAAATACTAAAGTTCAAGCTTTAGGTATATTCGATCATTTCGTACTTATAACATCGAATAGCAAGCGAGTGGCTCGGCGCATAATTTAAAAGGCTGAATTGACGCGTCGATCGGCATGAGTCTGTATATATTTTTCGTTCGTGATATCATACGAGTGACGTAAGCCGCACAAGGCGATGATGCTCTTCGGGTGGCGGAGCCCACGTACATTCTCGCGACTACCGGCACTCGCAGTGTAGTATACACTTAGGTAATCGGCTCGTAAAATAATTCCCTTTCGTTTAAAGTAACACAGGCACAGCGGGAGAAGCGTTTATTAAAACGGCGTTTCGTCATCAACAATTGCCGAAAGCAATTTTTTTTTTTTTTTCTTCCGCTACATTTTCTATTTGCGTGATAGCAACTCTATAAATATACCGTGCGTGGCACGTTCACTGATACGCGGACTCATTGAATAATGCAAGTAGGAAATAAATAATGCGTTGGCTGATGCTGTTGCGTAACGATGGAGGAGGTGTTTCCACGTTTACCTGTGGCAACGCCTCTTCGGTTCACGAGTTTACAACGATTATTTGAGAATTTCGAGATATCTATGTCCGATCTTTTTTTTTTATTTCGCATCTTAATTTCGAAAAAAAAAAAAATTACTTTGACGAATTTTGTCTATAAAAATTTATTATTAATTTATCTATTTATTTACGAAATTAGTTCTTTTACATTTAATTAATTTTATTATTAATTTAAAAAAAAGTATAATGCAATGTGCAAAAAAAAAAAGAAAAAAAGCGAAGAAAAATCATTTTATATCATAGATATTATTGGTATAAAAGTTTTAATAAATTTTGATAAAATATGATTGCATCGCAATCGGTTCTAATCGATGTATTTTCATCTCTGTTGCAGGAGCGCCCTTTACAAGGGTAAAGAAATTGTGAGCTGTTGGTTCGTTTGGTAAAATGACGACCGACATCTCAGTGGTGCGCTCGGGTTGGGACCCGACGCTACAACAAGAGATTGTCGACGAGTACGAATACGATGGAGGAAATTCGAGTTCCAGATTATTCGAACGATCGCGCATAAAGGCTTTAGCCGGTAAGTGGCCGCAGGAAAACGCAATTATAAGCCTAAAATGGCAACTATTTCCTCCGAGAAAATTGAAAAAGCGGAAGAAAAAAAATTATAGACTTTTACCGAGTTTACTACGATAGAGGAGAGGAAACTCGTGACCGCATCCTTCGATAGCCTTATCTCTCGGCAGTCGAGAGCTATCAGTGAATAGTCGCTGTTTAACACTCTTCAGAATTTCGATTACCAGTCGCGAATATCGCACGAGAGCGCGCAGCACATGCTCCGTCGATTTTTTTCGTCAAATTTATCGGTTAGTTTGGTAAAAAAAAAATAAAAAAGGAAAAGAGAAGAATAAACGAATAAATCAACGGGTGCATCGGCGCGCGAGCCAAATTCGCCGATTCGGCTCGAGTACATTTAGTTCTTCCGTGCGAAACGGAGCGTCAGCAATTTGGCACGTTGTATCGCGATATTCCAAGAATCTTCAAAGCACAGTGTTCTCAATCGGTTTCTAATATTAATAAATAGCGTACGAGTGTATATTTATTTTTTCTTTTAACGAATTCGTACGAATAAATAGAAATAATGACTAAGAGAATTTCGATACACGATTCCTTGGAGGATTATTACGATAAGGTCGTCTTGGACCTTCGAGGTGAACCTCCAACGAAACTTTTCTGTTCCTTTGCATCAATTCATTAATCCGAAGCTTATATTTATTTGATTTTTTTCTTTTTTTTTACAAAGGTGAGAGAGAATCCGTGCAAAAGAAGACTTTCCAAAAATGGGTGAATTCTCATCTGGTACGTTGCTCCTGTCGCATCGGAGATCTCTACGTCGATCTTCGGGACGGCAAGATGCTTATAAAGCTGTTGGAGATACTGTCGGGTGAGCGTTTGCCGCGTCCGACGAAGGGAAAGATGCGTATACATTGTCTCGAGAACGTCGACAAGGCGTTACAATTTTTGCGCGAGCAGCGCGTCCATCTGGAAAACATGGGATCGCACGACATCGTTGACGGTAATCCGCGCCTGAGTCTCGGATTGATATGGACGATTATTCTACGTTTCCAAATTCAAGACATTACTATCGAAGAGACGGACAATCAAGAGACTAAATCGGCAAAGGACGCCCTATTGCTGTGGTGTCAGATGAAAACGGCCGGTTATCACAACGTGAATGTGAGAAATTTCACGACTTCGTGGCGCGACGGTCTCGCGTTCAACGCTATAATCCACAAGCATCGTCCGGATTTGATACATTTCGACAGATTATCGAAATCAAATGCAATCTACAATCTCAACAATGCTTTCAACGTCGCTGAGGATAAACTCGGTCTCACGAAGCTTCTCGACGCCGAGGATATTTTCGTCGATCATCCGGACGAAAAATCTATAATAACTTACGTAGTAACGTATTATCACTATTTCTCAAAGATGAAGCAGGAGACGGTTCACGGAAAGAGAATCGGCAAGGTGGTCGGTATAGCGATGGAAAACGACCGTATGATACACGAGTACGAGAGTCTGACGAGCGATCTGTTGCGGTGGATCGAGGGAACAATCGAGGCATTGGGAGATCGTCGTTTCGCCAATTCCCTCGTCGGCGTACAGTCGCAATTATCACAATTCTCAAACTATCGAACAATTGAGAAACCTCCGAAATTCGTAGAAAAAGGTAATCTCGAGGTATTGTTGTTCACGCTGCAGTCGAAGATGCGAGCGAACAATCAGAAGCCCTACACACCGAAGGAGGGAAAAATGATATCGGATATCAACAAAGCGTGGGAGAGATTAGAAAAAGCTGAGCACGAGAGAGAATTGGCGCTTCGGGAAGAATTGATACGTCAAGAAAAATTGGAACAACTCGCAGCGAGATTCAACAGAAAGGCGAGTATGCGAGAAACGTGGTTATCGGAGAATCAACGACTCGTATCGCAGGACAATTTCGGCTTCGATCTCGCGGCCGTTGAAGCTGCGGCAAAGAAACACGAGGCTATTGAAACCGATATTTTCGCGTACGAAGAGCGCGTACAGGCCGTTATGGCGGTATCGCAGGAGCTCGAGGCCGAGAGTTATCACGACATCGAGAGGATAAACGATCGCAAGGACAATGTTCTTCGCCTGTGGAATTATCTTCTCGAATTGTTGCGCGCCCGGCGTATGAGACTCGAACTTTCGCTTCAGCTTCAACAAAACTTCCAAGAGATGCTCTACATTCTCGACAGCATGGAGGAGATAAAGATGCGTCTGTTGACCGACGATTACGGCAAACATCTTATGGGGGTCGAAGATCTATTGCAGAAACATTCCCTCGTCGAGGCGGACATAAATGTTCTCGGGGAGCGTGTAAAGGCTGTCGTGCAACAGAGTCAAAAGTTCTTGGAACAAGGCGAAGGTTATCGTCCGTGCGATCCGACGATAATCGTCGAACGCGTCCAGCAACTCGAAGACGCGTATTCCGAACTCGTGCGCCTCGCCGTCGAAAGACGCGCTCGGCTCGAAGAGTCTCGGCAATTATGGCAATTCTACTGGGATATGACGGACGAGGAGAATTGGATAAAGGAGAAGGAGCAGATAGTATCGACGGGAGACATCGGTCACGACTTGACGACGATTAATTTGTTGCTGTCGAAGCACAAGGCTCTCGAGAACGAGATACAGTCTCACGAACCTCAGCTCATGTCCGTCGCCGCCGTTGGCGACGAACTCGTCCGACAGCAACATTTCGGCTCCGACAGAATACAAGAGAGACTACAAGAGATTCTCGGCATGTGGAATCATCTTCTCGATCTCGCCGCGTTCCGTCGCAAGCGTCTCGAGGAAGCTGTGGATTATCATCAATTGTTCGCCGATGCGGACGACATCGATATATGGATGTTGGACACCGTGCGTCTCGTATCCTCGGAGGACGTTGGACGCGACGAGGCAAACGTTCAGTCTCTCCTCAAGAAGCACAAAGACGTCACGGATGAGCTAAAGAATTACGCGGCAACGATCGAGCAGTTGCATCAACAGGCCGGCCTTCTCGGCGAACAAGACGCCAAGTCCGCCGAAGTATTGGAACGATTGGCTTCCATTGATTCGCGTTACAAGGAACTCCTCGAACTCGCGAAATTGCGCAAACAGCGCCTTCTCGATGCTCTATCGTTGTACAAACTCTTCAGCGAGTCAGACGGCGTCGAGCAATGGATAGGCGAGAAGAATCGTATGCTCGACACGATGGTACCGGCGAAGGATATCGAGGACGTCGAGATAATGAAGCACCGTTACGATGGTTTCGAAAAAGAAATGAACGCCAACGCGTCACGCGTCGCCGTCGTCAATCAGCTGGCGCGTCAACTTCTTCATGTCGAACATCCGAACTCCGAAGAAATCGTTTCACGACAAAACGAACTCAATCAGAAGTGGGCAGAGCTCCGCGAGAAAGCCGAAGGCAAACGCGAGGCTCTTAATTCGGCTCACGGCGTTCAGACGTTCCACATCGAGTGTCGCGAAACCGTTTCGTGGATCGAGGATAAGAAACGTATTCTCCAACAGACCGATAGCCTCGAGATGGATCTCACCGGCGTAATGACGCTGCAACGACGATTGAGCGGCATGGAGAGAGATTTGGCTGCTATACAAGCGAAACTCGACGCTCTCGAGAAAGAAGCGCAGATGATCGAACAAGAACATCCTGAAGAAGCGGCTTTGATACGCGAGAGAATAACTCAGATACAAACAATTTGGGAACAATTGACGCACATGCTGAAGGAACGCGATGCCAAACTCGAGGAAGCCGGTGATCTGCACAGATTCTTACGGGATCTCGATCACTTCCAGGCGTGGCTAACGAAGACCCAAACCGATGTCGCCAGTGAGGACACACCGACAAGTCTCGCGGATGCTGAAAAATTATTGACTCAGCATCAAAATATTAAGGAGGAAATCGACAATTACACGGACGACTATCAGAAGATGATGGAGTACGGTGAGCGTTTGACCAGCGAAGCAGGCGACGGCGACACGCAATACATGTTCCTCCGCGAGAGATTGAACGCCTTGAAAATGGGATGGGAGGAGTTGCATCAAATGTGGGCGAACAGGCAAAATTTACTATCGAATTCGTTGAATCTTCAAGTATTCGATCGCGACGCTCGTCAAGCCGAAGTTCTTTTGTCGCAACAAGAACACATTCTCGCGAAGGACGAGACACCGGCGAACTTCGAACAGGCGGAAAATTTGATAAAGCGTCACGAGGCATTCATGACGACGATGGATGCGAACGACGAGAAGATAAATTCGACGGTTCAATTTGCCGGAAGACTCGTCGACGAGGGACACTTTGCCGCCGATAAAGTAAAGAAGAAAGCCGAAAATATAAGCGAACGCAGAAACATTAATCGCGAAAAGGCGAATCAATTGATGGAAAAATTGAAGGATCAATTGCAGCTGCAAATGTTTTTGCAAGATTGCGAGGAACTCGGCGAATGGGTACAGGAGAAACATATCACCGCGCAGGACGAGACTTATAGAAGCGCGAAAACGGTGCACAGCAAGTGGACGAGACATCAAGCATTTGAAGCTGAAATAGCGAGCAACAAAGATCGCCTTCAACAGTTGCAACAAGCCGCCGACGAGCTGATACAGCAAAAACCCGAATTGACGGAAATCATAACGCCAAAGGTGTTGGAATTGGCCGATCAATTTGAAGAATTGGAAACAACGACCCACGATAAGGGCGAACGTTTGTTCGACGCGAATCGCGAGGTTCTCATACACCAGACATGCGACGATATCGATTCCTGGATGAACGAACTCGAGAAACAGATCGAGAGCACCGACACCGGCTCCGATCTCGCGTCGGTGAATATTCTCATGCAGAAGCAACAAATGATTGAAACACAGATGGCGGTGAAGGCCCGTCAGGTAACCGAACTCGACAAACAAGCCGAACACTTGCAACGCACGACCCCCGACGACAAGATGGAAGAGATACAATTCAAGAAGGAAAAGGTCGCCCAGCGTTTCGCTCAGTTGAAAGAACCACTGGTCGATCGTCAGCGTCAATTGGAGAAGAAGAAGGAAGCATTTCAATTCCGTCGGGACGTCGAGGACGAGAAATTGTGGATAGCCGAGAAAATGCCACAGGCGACGAGCAACGAATACGGAAATTCTCTCTTCAACGTTCATATGCTTAAGAAGAAAAATCAATCGTTGCGCACGGAAATCGATAATCACGAGCCGCGTATCAATTCCGTTTGCAATAACGGACAAAAATTGATCGACGAAGGACACGAAGCGACTCCTGAATTTACGAGACTCATATCCGAGTTGACGGAAAAATGGCGCGAGCTGAAGGACGCGGTTGACGACAGAAACAAGCATTTGCTGCAGAACGAGAAGGCACAGCAGTACTTCTTCGATTCAACGGAAGCAGAGTCGTGGATGAGCGAACAGGAGCTCTACATGATGGTTGAGGATCGTGGAAAGGACGAGATATCCGCACAGAATTTGATGAAGAAACACGAATCCTTGGAGAATGCCGTCGAAGATTACGCCGATACGATACGCCAACTCGGTGAGACTTCGAGACAATTGATAAACGATCAACATCCGTTGGCCGATCAAATAGCCGTTAAACAGTCTCAAGTCGACAAACTGTACGCCGGATTGAAAGATCTCGCTGGTGAGAGACGCGCCAAGCTGGATGAGGCTTTGCAGCTTTTCATGCTGAATCGCGAAGTCGACGATTTGGAACAGTGGATCGCCGAAAGAGAATTGGTCGCCGGAAGTCAAGAACTCGGACAAGACTACGATCACGTTACTCTCTTATGGGAGAGATTCAAGGAATTCGCGAGAGATACAGAAACCATCGGCTCGGAGAGAGTCGCAGCTGTAAACGGAATTGCCGATTCGCTGATCGCTACTGGACACTCCGACGCCGCTACGATCGCCGAGTGGAAGGATGGCTTGAACGAAGTATGGCAGGATCTTCTCGAGCTCATCGAAACCCGCACGCAGATGCTCGCCGCCAGTCGCGAGTTACACAAATTTTTCCACGATTGCAAAGACGTTTTGGGAAGAATTTTGGAGAAACAGAACGCTATGTCCGACGAACTTGGACGCGATGCCGGGTCGGTATCGGCGTTACAGCGCAAACACGGCAACTTCATTCAAGATCTTTCGACGCTGCAGAATCAGGTTACGCAGATACAAGAAGAATCGGCGAAGCTTCAGGCGAGTTATGCGGGCGAAAAAGCCAGCGAGATAACCAATCGGGAGGCCGAAGTTGTCGCCGCTTGGAACAATCTTCAGGCTCTTTGCGAAGGAAGAAAAGCCAAACTCGAGGATACCGGAGATCTATTCAGATTCTTTAATATGGTTAGAACTCTGATGATCTGGATGGATGATGTCGTGCGGCAGATGAACACCTCGGAGAAACCGCGTGATGTTTCGGGTGTCGAGCTATTGATGAACAATCATCAGAGCTTAAAGGCCGAAATCGATACGAGAGAAGATAATCTATTGGCCTGTATAAATCTCGGAAAGGATCTCCTCTCGAGAAATCATTACGCGAGCTCGCAGATCAAAGAGAAATTGTCGGCGCTCACGGATCACAGAAACGCTCTTTTACATCGATGGGAGGAACGTTGGGAAAATTTGCAACTCAGTAAGTTTTTTTTTCCTTCTTTTTCTCTGTTTGTGAGATTGAAACGTAATTTCGAATTATTTAGCATTGATTTATAATGATTCTCGACAGTTCTGGAAGTCTATCAATTCGCCAGAGACGCGGCGGTCGCAGAGGCGTGGCTCATAGCCCAAGAACCATATCTTCTGAGTCAAGAACTTGGTGTAAGTTAAACATTTCGTCGAATAGATCGGTGAGAAAGATCGTCTTTTTAATATCATAATTATTCACAGCTCACTATCGACGAGGTCGAAAATTTGATCAAAAAACACGAAGCATTCGAAAAATCGGCAGCTGCACAAGAAGAGAGATTCAGTGCCTTGGAACGACTCACCACGGTAAGCCAACGAACTTACAAGGCTTTGGTACTGAGGAATAATCAATGTTTGCCTATTGTGTGACTAGTTTTGGGTTCTATTTTTTTCGTTGGGCAATGGTTTATTTTCATTTTTTTCCTGTTTAAGGAGATTCAGTTACATTAATGGTATGCAAAAAACATTCTGTTGTTATGAAGAAAAAGCCATTGGGCCGTTAATTGAATATCCAAAAATGTTCTCCTTAGCGATAATTTTCAACTAAATCTCCTTAAAGTAGTTACTGCCGTACAGACGAGTCAATCTATTTTTTCTTTTGTATATTTTTTAAAATATGCAGTAGAGAAATTGTAATTCAGTTGCACTTTACACGACTTACACGAGTTTATCGTTTAAAACTGCTGATACAACTTCTTTAAACTTTAACATCCAATTGACTTGACTTTAGCGCAAGAACTACGTTAATCTTTATGCTTAGCCGTTTGTAAATTGTATTGTATTAATTCTTTGTAATGTGTTGCATGCACCTGTCTCGACTTATACACGTTTGCGATCCTCGTAGTCTGAGAAGGCGCTTGGTAGTGACTTCACCTTGGGAATGCCGGTTCTGGAATTCGAAAAAAATATCTCATTCATTCCCGTATATCCTTCAAATTCCACAAACAAATTATCAATCACAATTCCGATAAAACACATCCGTCCTCAGGGAAGCGTAGTTCGTCACATTATTTTAGATTCCGATCGTTTTTACAAACCGCGAAGAAAATACCGACGCGACTATACTTCAACGGGAACGAAAATTCATTATAACGATTCGTCGCGCGAAGAGTCAACAAAGTCCAAACGCCACACGTCCTTTTTATGGAACTCCGATTGGAACACGAGAAGTTCTTGCGGATCGTGTACCGATCCGTCGAGTCCGACGCGAGAAAATCTTCTTGACGATGTACCGGTTTTCGACGAGGAATCGATTGGTCTCGACGACGTAAAAAATTTACGGCGAATAAACACGATAAGCGCGCGCAGCCGCTCCGAGGCACGTACACCCGAAAATCCGTTGTTCAAAACTTGCGAAAATTACGAACCTCACGAGGACAAAGACGACGACGATGACGAATTAAATTCTCACGACAGTTCGAAAATTCGCGAGACGAACGCCGACGTTTCGATGCTCCGGCGAAGCGAGGAATACGGCAATAGCGAAAAATATCGATGGATTAACGATTTTATAAAACACGAACATTCGCACGGGGGAAAGACTAATCGTAAGTCCGACGAGGCTGGTCTTATGTTTGATTCGAGAGGAAGTTTAAATTTGGAAAATTCAATTTTTAACATCAGGAGACTGAAAAATCAGATACAAGCGCTGACAGACGACCTGCCGAGTTCAGACGAATCGGATAGCGCTGGCGTTCCGGATTATACGGATTTAGCATTCCCGCGAACGCACGATCCGTCATCGTTCAGTCCTATCACATCCATTCCCACTTTAAAAAATCTTTCCGCGAGAGTTGGTGGTGGAAAGGTAAGTGCAGATGCACGTGTTTGTAACAACAAAACGCTTCGATGAGAGGGGAAGAGTGGCTTAGAAGCATTGGAAAGCATGCAATGTATATTTTATGAAAACAAAAAAGTTCGGTGAGAAGTTATTTACGAGGGCGCGATGAGAGTTCCTGAGTGAGAATACGAATTGTGTCGGTTGCAGTTCGAGTTGAAGGAGTTGAAGAGGCGAGAACAGGAACAAGAGGAAGAGGAGAGGCGTAAGAAGGAAGAAGCTGCGGCTGCCGAGGCAGCGAGACAGGCGAGAGCAACACCGGTCACCAGTCCCGACGAACCACCTAGCGAACGGTATAAAACAAAAAGCAAATCATATACAATAAACGAAAAAATAGAAATTACATAAATCAATACTGCAAATTGAACAAACAGATGAATCGGTAATGGTAAATTTTACAATTAATAGTTTTGTTGGTACAAATCAATATTAACGTTGCGTGTCTAACGATATAGGATTTTAAAGATGCAAAATTATAAATTTTGAAACAAAGATGTGTTTTAATTGCAAATATCGAACAAATTAAAATTCATTAGAATAAATAAAAATAAATAATTCAACGTATTGTTCTGTACTGCAGAGCCGAAGCCGACGGGGTAACGAGCGGAGATCGCGGAGAAGAAGATTCTCACGGTAAGAATTAAACTCAATTAAATCACTGAGCAATCAATACCTTGCGTGTCCGTGAAAACCTTTCAAAAGCACGTCAAAGAACGGCACAGTATATTAAAAAAAAAACCAAAATTACGTGAATCTAAATTAAAGTACATGGTAAATATTCTTCTTGATATTTGATTCGCGTTTAAATCGCTGAAATCTTAATCTTTCAAAATAATCAAAATTTGTTTGACTGAATTCATCTAATTGGTATTTATGATAAATTAGAAGTTTGACGAGAGCTTTTCTCATATTAAGAAACGTGGTTTCATGGTGAAGCATGACAATTGCTAACAGCACGTTTGTTTTTGCCACTCCCTACCGTTTTCCCTGAAACTCTTTTTCCCCTCCAAAAAATCAATCAAACTATTTTCCTCTCGATTCCGACAATGAAAAAAACATTCTCCCGTATATTTCCTCTCAAAAACGAAAAAAAAAATGCGGCACGGATTGCACAAATGGCAGTGGCACTGCGCAAGGCTTCTTCTACACGAACACCGCAATCCCAAGAAAAACCCAAGGAAGGTGAGTGTTCGGTAGAAATTTTACAATTTAAAATGAGAAAAAAATCGTAGAATTCTTTATTGACGGTTATTTCTTGTACCACCGGACACGCCATTCTCTTCTATTTATTTTATTTTTTTTAACATCACGATCGTTCTACTGTCGCACTATTCACGCAGGTTTCGCTCGCCCTTCGATCTGGTGCTGGATGACAAATTTTAATAACAATCGTATTAATAAATGTTATTTCTCATTTCTGTCGATTGTTTTTTCTTTTTTTTTTTTTTCATCTGTGAAATAACAAAACTTTCAGCGAATATATAACACCGGGCAACACAGTAGCAGAAATGTAAAGCCGCACATATCTATACCAACGCAGTGTTTTACGCTATTTCGCTTTTGTAAAACGTTTTTTCAGCAGGTGATGGCGCAGGGGTCTTTCTTGATTATATCATTTGTTAACCGTAAGAAAAAGAAAAATGAAAACAGAGAACGTTGTGAACAGATTACTTTCGCAGGTTTTCACGTGGGATCTCTGCCGTTCTTTGCAACTATGGGATTCTTAGTTTTTAGTCCACACGTAACGCTTAACTCTGTTATCTGAAAAATTACATTTTCTATGTCGCACATTTCGTAATCAGTCAAATACACACACTTCATCCGGAAGCAATCCCGTGTAGTGCACTCTTTCTCTCTGTAAATGAAGGTAAGCAGGTATTTCCATTTCGCTCCGCCGTACCTACACGGAGAGAAGCATCTTATACAATTCACGATATATATAGTAAAAAATATCTGAAATTTCTGGCAGTGCGAAGTCAATGACGCGACTCGTTAAAAGTTACGAGAACTATACGAATTTTTACCATAGAATATGATAAAAATCCCCATAAATGTTGTAAAAATTCTCATAATATTGAGTATTTTCGTCATAGGTGGCGCCACAATCGGATTTTACCGAATAACACAGCAATTTCTAGAAGATGCTTCTCTCCGTGTACTCAACGATAAAAAGACATAATATCTCTCAGTTATCTTACAGCGAAAGCAATAATCATTTTTCAAAATCACATCGGTAATTTTTAGAACGCAAGGAGAAAGATTACTTTCTGCTTATCGCGTATGTTACACTAATGTTATCATCGTTTTACGCTTTTCTATGCTACTTTTACTGCAATTGTATTTTTTCCTCATTCTTCATCCATTGTTCATTGCGCTCCGCAATTCGTCAATAAAATATCCCGAATTGAGCAATTTCTCGAGAGAAAAAAAAATTCTAATGTCTCGAACGAAAATACCATTTAAACTTATTGGTTAACTATTTCGTTTCAAGGAAACTTCAGCGATTTTACGATTTTACGAGTGACGTCATCATTTTAAAGTACCTATAGCGGCCCGTGGTGTTTTTTTCGCATACGTTCGAGAAAATTGAGAGGGAATTCTAAACACTTTTCAGTAGTATAAAAATCTGAAAAAATTCATACATATTGAAAGTACTAAAAAGATTCAATTTGCATAATAATAATTGCAAAATCTTATAAACAAATTGATGTATAAAAAATGTTCAACAAATTTTTGGTAACGCAACTTTTTTTTTATGGAAATGATTCGCTCATTTTTCTGAATACGTGTGCATTTTATCAGATTTTCATTTTTCCTTTGAATTTTGTCTTTTTTACCCATTTTTTCTGTAAAAAAAAAATTTCAAACCAAAAATAAAAATCTAAAAAAATTCATGCGTATGCGGAATAATGAACGAATCATTTTCATAAAAAAAAAGTTGAGTCACACCCCCCCCTTGAAGTTTTCTTAATAGTTACACATTTAATAAGACAGTATTTTCGTCGGGACTTTATTTTTCTTTTTCGTTACCAACGTAAGTTGAAATAAATGGAAAATGTATGATTTTGCATGATTTTGTAATTGGTGTGGCGTAGTGCATGTTCCGAAGCCCGCACGACTGTCCTCCCCTGGAGAAGCGACTCGACCTGTTACGCCGTCAACTCCGATATCTCGAGCCTCTGTCCCGTCAACTCCGACAAGTAAGTGAACGGGTTTGATCCAAAATATCGTTAAAAAAGTGACAAAAAAAAAAAAAATTACGAAATGAAGATATCTCACGTTTCGCCGAAAGACTCGTGTTTATTCAAGTTGAACTGAAGTATTCCTTAGATTTTCTATTATTCGAATCGATGCTTCGATCGTCTCGTTTCGGACCAACGGGACATATATTTCCGTACTTATCGACAAATCGGCAAACCTCGACAACTCGCAAAACTTCGTCGACCGATCGCGGTATTGCGATATCGTTTATCGTAACGTGTCGTAAAATTTTTTTATCATCGATAACGAACAAAGCGCGATACGAGATTCCCTCGTCTTCGTCGAGTACACCGTAATTTTTCGATATCTTGTGACTTTTGTCGGATAACATTGGTATACGCATCTCGCCGAGGCCTCCCTGTTTTCGTGGTGTCGTCGACCAAGCGAGATGAGTGTATTCGGAATCGGTAGATATCGTTATAATTTCGCAATCTATGAACGGTACAAAGTCATCGGATAATTCATTTGCTCAATGTGCATCGATACACATCGGAAAACTTTTTTTCGCAAATTTTACCGAGAGCATCGAACTCATCCAAACGATCGTTGAATTGCACAAGTTCGGTGGGACAAACGGTCGTAAAATCATAGGGATAGAATAAAAAAACGAGATATTTGCCGGTATAATCGTTCAACGAAATATTCACTATTTTCCCATCTTTTATCGCGACTCCGGACCAATGTGGCGCGGGTTGCATGGGTATGGGTACCTCCAACGACGAGACAATATTGTTTTTATTTGATTTTGTTTTTTGCTCGTATTCGCAACAAGCGCCATTATTTTTCGACATTATTAATCGTTTTCTATTTATAATTTTTTTTTCTTTTTTTATAACTTCGATTTATCGTTTCACTTCAAATTTGTAAAGAAAATGCCGAATCGCACCTAAAAGTGTCTCTAATAGAGACATTTAAAAAAAAAACAAAAAACCATCGGAATCATGCAGTATAACGCTAAATACAAAGCGCTCGCGAAACGGAATTTTGCGCGCGTAACTGCATTTTGCGCATTGTGTGCATTTAGCGTTGCATTTCTCGAGCGTTTTACATATTTTGTTGCTGCGCGATGGCGATGGTTTTTTTCGTCTTTTTTCGTGTCTCTATTAGGGGCACTTTTCGGTGCAAATCAAGTCGGCCATTTTTTTTTAATACGTCAGTCTGTGCAAACAAACGATCCGTGAAATATCTTCATTTTTTGTACTATAATTCCCGAAGTATTGCGTAGTTTAGATTTTTTTTAATGATCGGTTCGAGTCTTTTTGAGATCTTATTAGTAGTTTCCTGCGTAGATTTCTCGCATGCGCATGTTGAAGATTCTTACGAAGCATATTTATTTATTGTGCATAATACGCGGTAGCGAAAACACTTCTGGGATTTCCGGTGGAGAAACCTATAGGCGATTAAAATGAATATCTTCACCGTTGTAAGTAGAATTTAGTTTAATTGACAAAGAAAATATGTGTGTGTTGTGTGTACGATGATAAGCTCCAAAAGGCGGCAGTGGCTCCGAGTCCGGTACGTTAAGACGTAAGGAACGCAGTCGCAGCAAATCGCCATTCCGGAGCTTCCGTTGGAAAAAATCAGCCAAATCACCGAGTTTAGATCGTAGCGGTGTGAGCGATGATGAACATAGCTTCAGTGGTAAGTCGTTGAATCTAAGAAATTGCTGAATCGCTTTACGGTAATTCTAGAAAAATAATATTCGCGCGAATTCATAATACAATTCTCGTAAACGACATGAAAATATTAAACATTCGATACGAGTTTTGCCGACGATGAAAGTATCTTGTTTTGCAATTGTTATATTTTCAGATAAGGACATCCGAGGCGAATAATCGCAATGCGAAGAAACAATATCCCGGAGCACTTTTTTTCCATTTACACAAATTGCCTATAGATAGTGAATAACCGGAGCAGCATGTTGATATATTGATTTTTTTAAATTCATTGACTAACATTAACAGGAAACAGGCAGCACGAATCATTTGATCGCAGTGTAGCGATATAGAACTGTAGCGTAATGAAAAATTAGAATACATACATCGTTATCGGAAATTTTCATTTTTAATTAATTCATTCGCAGAGCAAAGAAGTCCGAGTGACGATGAATTCGAAGGCACTTTGGTGCGAAAACACGAATGGGAAAGTACGACCAAGAAGGCGTCGAACAGATCTTGGGATAAGATTTACATGGTTGTCCGCGGACAAAATTTGGTCGCATACAAGGATCAGAAGTCCTACAAAGCAGCGCCCGATCAACCATACAAAGGAGAAGCGTCTCTTGATTTGAGAGGCGCCACTATCATCGTTGCGAGCGATTACACTAAGAAGAAACACGTCTTCCGAGTCAAGTAAGTTGAAGAATCATATCCATCGCTTTTAAAAGCAGAGCATTTGATAAATAGAGAAAAATTGAGAAGTTGAAACTCGCCGCTGTGTCGAGTCGAAAGATACACGTCAATGTAAGTACTTTTCTTATTCTTCTTCATCAACAACTTTGGACTATTTCATTGGTCCGATATAAGTTTTGCGACTGTTAAAAAAAATCACTCATCGTGATTTCAACATTTTTATTTTTTATATACATAAAAATTCGCGGGAAGGCAGGGAATGAAAATAATTTAAAAAATGGGAACCTTCTTATATACGATAAAAAAATTTGATAATAAATCATTCTTCCAATGCAAAATTAGTGTAAAGTCTATCAGAAACTATAATTGATACTGTACTTTTAATAATTTCGCATAAGTTCGAGAAAAATCGGAATAAAATTCATGCTTACTTAAGGTCCCCAAAATATTAATATTCCATATTTAAATTTTATGTAAATTTTAATAAGCATTTTTTCGCTCGTCTTTCGAAGGTCGCAAGGCGGAGCGGACTTCTTGTTTCAGGCTAAAGACGACGCAGAGATGCAAGAATGGGTTACGGCGTTGAATCAAGCGGCGCAAGGAACATCGGGAGCGGGTTCATCGAGGGCGCACACCCTTCCCGCACCGACGCAAGCCGAAACAAAACGACGCAGTTTCTTCACCCTCAAGAAAAAGTGAGTAACATATCCGTTCTCTAAGACTTACAAATTAATCGAATATTCGATAATGAAAAAAATATCGTGCGAGACGTTCTCGTGGATGATAATACGTTTGACTTCGAACCCCGTGATTTTTCATCCCCATCATTTGCATTGCCATTGCAACTAATCCATCGTCGAGATATATATATATGTAATCATAATAATAATACCTTCACGAGTGTTTTTATCAGTGTTGTAACGTTGCACCGATTAATCCATTTTTCTCTCATATTCGAACCATATGCGTCATTTATAAAAATCACGAGCGATTGTAGATATCATTGACGATGAGCGATCGATGCGAAACCTTTGCGATATTCGTTGAATAAAAGCCTTGGAAAAAAAAATCAAGTATACAGGTCACGTGTTCGTTAATACATTTTTCCGTCGATAATAAATAAAATATTGACGAATCAATGAGGTCTCGACACCGTCGCGCATTTTTCTCTTAAACCATATTAGAGCCAAAAAAAAAACAAAACCGCCAAAGCACCCGCATTCGATCATATTGCATTTATAATATTTTTAGAAAAGCCAAAAAGTAGAAAGCGAAAGCCAATCGAACGTAAGAAAAAATCAGTACACAATTGGAACAACATTTAGATGCGGTGAGTCGCAGACCTATCTAACTCGTTACCGTCGTACTAATGCACGATAATCAACGATAATACAAACCCACTTTTATCGTCCTTTTTTTTATATTATTTACTTCAGTTATTACGTTGTTCTTTTATTATTTTTATTCGTCACTATAATTTTTATACAAATTTATTGTGAATCTTAGTTTATATTGAGGATACGAGAGGAATGTTTTTCCAATTGTGAATGCGGAATGATGTAAAAAAAAAAGAAAAAAAAAAAAAAAGAAAATTATTCTCCGAGTACTGGGAGAATTGAAATGGACACGGCGTCTACTGGCATTAACGTTTTCTTTTTTTACACTACGATTTTCCTATCGAGAAGAAAAAGAAAACAATTTTTATAATGCGTACTTAATATATATATATTTTTTTCATCTCCATATTTTGTTTCTCTCCATTCGACGTCATGCAGCAGCGATGCAGCAGAGCCGTTTGTCGCGATCGCCCGAAAGTGTTTGTTAGGTGCTTGGATTTTTTTTTCCACTATGACGTTTCCGTTTACAATGTCGCTATAGAAACGTTATGTTCAGTTTCATCGTTCGTATTTGTTATGTAGTTTGATCGAAGAAGTATTGTGTATCGTTGTTTAGTTTACACCACCGCCTATATACATACATATATACATATATATATGTATGTAACATCTCTCTGTGTCACCGCTTATTCGATCCGTTATTTCCTTTTTAGTCCATCGTCATTATTTATTCACGTCATGCTTATCGCTTCGTATATCCAAAAGTTATCCCCCAAATATTCGCATGAATACAGAAAAGAAAAAAAAAAGAAAAATTGTTTACGATATTGTTAGAGAAAACTATAATGTCCCTTCGACACATATTGTCATTAAGATAGTTATGTCGCTTCACGCTCATTTCGCATAAGTTGGAGAAAATTGCAAATACTTCTCCATAGTATAAAAATCGGAAAAAATCCATTCATATTAATAATAATTCCAAAATGTTATTAACAAATTGACGAAAAAAATTCATTTATCAACAAATTTCCCGGGAACTCAGTTTTTTTTTTAATGAAAATAATTCGTTTTTTTTTCCTGAATACGTATGGATTTTTTTTTAATTTTTCAGTTTACTTTGAATTTTGTGTTTTTTCACAAATTTTTTGTCCACAAAAAAAAATGCAAAGTAAATCGGAAAATCTAAAAAATTTCATACGTATTCAGAAAAGTGAACGAATTATTTTCATAAAAAAAAAAAGTTGGTTTCCTCAGAAATTTGTCAACCAATTCATTTTTTCATCAATTTGTTGACAAAATTTTAAAATTATTATACAGAATAAATATTTTCAGTAAATTTAATATTTATTCCTTTTTTTCCGATTTTTATACCATCGAACAGTATTTGCAATTTTCTCTAATTTTTCTCGAACTCGTGGGAAATGAACGCGAAGCGACATAACTACCTTAATTACTATTTTTAATATAAACAATTTATATTATAGACAAAAGTTTGTGGTAAAATTATAGGAAGGATCCACTAGATGGATTCTCACTCATCACATTTCTTCTCGAACACGATATTTATCACTTAGTTTGCCACTGAACAGTTTATTTCCTTAGAGAACAAAACGTATTATATACCGAATCGATATTATATACTCATTCTAGAAAAAAAGAAAGAAAGAAATATATAACATACACACGTTAAAGTTTGGTACTTGAAAACAGCGAATTCGCAATTATTGATACATTGAGTAATCGGGACACGTGTTCTCCTGTCTTTTCTCATTTTTCAGCTAAACTGGAGCTGTGAAGTTACGACGTCGATACGCTGGCCAGCGTGACAGGACAATTTTCAGAGAGAAAAACATAAAGATTACAGAATAAAGAGAAAAAAAAAGGAAGAAAGGAAAAGAAGAATGCGTTTATTTCGTCGCTCTACAAGGTTAAAGCAACGCTAATAATAAAAAATTAGAGGATCAGGCCGTAGAGTCTCGAAGTGAGTCGAAAGCCAGATTGATCCGAGACTTTCGGGCCCTCGAGTGCGGTGATGAGAGGATCGATTTACGTGACCAAGCTGTGTGATCGACGCGCAACGATATAACACGAGAGAGAGAATAAACGAAATATGAAAGAAAGAACGAAAAAACAAAAAAAGAGAATAATAATAAAGAAACAAACAACCAACCGACGGGAGTAGCCTTCCGAAATTCCGATCGAATTTGGCTTTTCGCCGAGTTTCAGGACAGTCTGAAATAATCGCTAAGACTAGAAGAGATTGTAACATTCAACCGTCCCAGGTTAGCGCGACCATCGTTTACTTTCGAAATATCTCTCTCTGTCGAAAAAAAATTCTTCGTATATCTATATATCTATCGGAATTGTTGACCCGAAAAAAGAAAAAAGAAAAAACAAAAAGCAACAAGAAAATAATCGCCAGTCTTGGAAACGAACAAACAAAAAGCAAACAAGAGTTCTAAGGTATATGCAATTATAATCGAACCAGGAAAATGCATGTGCAATGGCATCGTGCGTGATAAAACGATATATGTAGGCTTTTCATGTAAAGTATTATGTTTCGATAATCCTATTACTGCGAGCCATACAGTTTCTTGTTTTTTTGTTTTTTTTTTCATTGAATTTTCACGACTCGCTTGAAAAAATTATGTATAGTCGATAGGGTTGTTTTTTATAGATATCCTAATTATGTTTCGTTTTCTTCTTTTTATTCCTTCGTTTTTGTTTTTTTTAACATTCTCAATCAAGAAACATTCTTCTTAATTCAAGGCAACGCACAATTCGAAATGAAAAGAAAACAAAAAAAAAACAAATGTTACGAGCCGACGAAATGCGAGATATATGTTGATTCTGTAATTTCACCCTTTCGTTACATATTCTTTTTTATCATTTTTTTCTTTTGTCACCCGTTCTTTGCTCGTAAGCAAACAGACCCGTTTGCGTTTCAATGACTGCCATATATTTTAAGGAAGGCGCTCACCTGGGATGACTTATTATATTGAATAGCTTTTAAAGAATGTTATAGATGCAAAAAATGCCCTAAGGGAAAAAAAAGTCATATTGAAACAAAACAAAAAAAAACACCACACATATTGAAATGCTGTAATAACGACTAAAAAAGAAAAAAAAACCAAGAGTTTCCTCCTATACAATTCCAAGTATATAAAAAAAAGAAAAAAAATGTACGAAACGATAAGCGATTTACTATTTAATTATTTCGACATACGTGAGATCGCGACGATTCCGCCGTCATAAGCTTGACGCTGAATTTTTTTTTTTTTTTCGTCACCTCACGTGGCATACGAAGCTATCTCTCGATTGTTATTTTTTATCGATATATTTATCAAGCGCAATCCTGTTGTCCGTAGGATATAAGAGACAAATTTTAATATTCGCAATTAAGGCGCAAACGAGATTCGGCGAAAACGTTCGAAACTATTTCAAGCTTTATTTTGACTATCATTATTTTTTTGTTTCACGAAACGCTGCCGCTTCTAAATATTCCCCTCAATTTTAATCTGTATAATTAATTTCTTTTTTTTTTCGAGCGAACGCGACTTATCCACGAGTTATTAGTTCGGAAGGGAAGAACCAAAGGGGGAAATGAGTAGTATGACATCGAAGAGTTGTCGTTATCGACGAAAAAAAAAAAAAAAAGAAGCCCCGTTTCCCCCGTTCCGGAAGAATTCAAGTCGCAAGAAATTAAATCACAATTTTACGTGTCATCGCTCTGTGTTTTTTTTATATATATATAAAAAAAAATAAAAAAAAGAAGAAAGAAGTAAGAAAGGAAGAATAAAGAGGATATAAGTTATAAGAGACGAGAAAACAAAAAAATTATTATAGATAATATATAATTGTAAAACTAATAGCTCGCGTCTTTTCGTTTTGAAACGGCCTTCCCGAACACAATCCACCCGCTCCGCATAAAAAAAAAAAAAAAAAAAAAAAACGAATTCTTTAATCAGATATTAACGTGCAACTTTGCGAAAGAACGTATGTGCGTATGAATGATACAATGAATACGATGGAAGAATATTCGGCGTAAAACGATTTTTTCTCGTATCGAAAACTCCCTTTTTTTTATCATTCTCTTTTCCACTGAACGATTATATCATCGGCGAGCTTTGAATGTAGCTATTTTAAACGTTTCTATCTCTCTATACCGTGAAGCAAATTTCGAGATTGGCGAATACTCGTTGTAATGTTTTATAGCTTTACAGAAACCAACAGCTCGCTTCGTTGATGTGTCCGAAAGAAAAAAAAAAAAAAAAAAACGAACCGAAAATTCGAATTCTTGCTGTCGCTCGATATCCTATTGACGAACGTTCGAAGGTAATGTTATGATTGTCAAACTATTAATTGACCGAAAAAAAAAAAGAAAAAAAAAATAAACGAAAAATGGAAATACTCTCAGAGTTGTATACGTTGTGAAATTGGATTTCGTCGATGCAAGTTATTCAATGAAACGACTGCTTGGAAAACGATTATTAAAGTAAAACTTTATCAAGTATATATATATAGATAAGCAAAACATCACAGTGGCTATAGCCGAAGAAAGAAAAAAAAAAACAAAAAATATATATATAAAAATAATATCTTTAAGTTTGACAATTATTCCAATCTATTAGAACCGAACTGTAGCGAATATAATTCTGCTTGCAAAACAATGCATCATTGTACCAACGTACACCAACGTCATTAAAAGATTTCGTGGCCCGATAAAAAAAAATTTCTACTGCGTTGTTGTTGAAAAAAAAAAAAAAATACAATCAAATGATTGAAAAAAAAATACGATAGTCGGGCGAAGCTTCGGAGCGCTGATGCAGCATCAGATTTGTATCAGTGCGCGTGTGAGAAGCCACTATAGCATCATTCGACCGGAGAGCTAAGTTTAAATGGTTCTGATGAGGGTGAGCAGAGGGGCCGCTCCGACCATCAGGAAATGGAACCCATTATCTAATATACTTTTATTATTATATCTAGGGGTCCTCATTAAAAGCGGTTAGTCACTCCTCCGGGGTAACGTCGTACCGCCTTTTGCCATTATTTCGGTAGTTCCCATCTGCAACGGGATTTATCAGCGGCTGTACATCGAATCAACGATAAGTACAGTTAACATTTTATTTCGTAATTAATAAATAAAAAAGAGAGTTGAAAACATTGTTTCATTTGTATCTATATTAACTTTTCTAAGTATAACGAGTGGAAAAAATAGTTAAAACTAATGTGTAGGAAAAAAATACATCAAGAACGATAATATTAATCACGGAAAACGTATACCGGCACCGTTCGCTGAGAGATATAAGATATACCGAACCCGATACGCGGGCAGACTACTGTTTCGACCAGAGAATAAACCGGCTAGTTAGAAAACCGGAATATTGATATACAAAGAGTTTACATTGTTTTTTTATCTCGAATCGGACTCTTTCGTTCGTGGAATTGACGAGTGGAGTGCACACAGTCGGTGCATCGTCATGGTGTAAGAAGAGCGTTGATTGGCGGATTTTCGCCGCACTGGAATAGTCGTAGACGTAGAAACGACCAATGCGACGTACCGTCGAGTGCGTTGCATGGTTGGTGTTTGCCGTTTATTCAACGAAAGTAGGGAAAAAAGAAAAAAAAACAACACTCGATACGATTACGGTAGCCAATATAGAACTCTCTCCGAGGCGCGCGAGATACGTCGATCATGCGCAATGGATGAGTGTCGCGACAGCAACAGAACATTTTTCGGTGTGCGTCTCACTTCGCCTGTCGTCTCCCGTAAGCGGCGTAATATAGTTGCGAGCATTGCGAGTTTGTTCCACATCGAGTGTAGTACGTCGCGCAAATAGATGCTGAACTGACCATTGGTGTGTCGGTGGTGTGTTTCTGGAGTCTAGACAAGATGGCCGCGCGGGTGACATCGGCCTTCTATCACTTGATGCTTATTTTTATTATATTACAATGTATAAGTCACAATAACGGTGAAAGATTCGGCCATAAGTCGAGAACATTGCATATCGCCGAAGATCGGATTAAAACGCAAGGTGGAAGAAGCTTCGTTATCGATAGCAACGAAAACTTCGGTGGCGACGATGACGAAACGTCATTTTCTCGAAAACGAAGAGATGCAACAACAGAATTCAAGGATAATAATCCAAACATTACCACGAAGGTGAGTCGATTTAATTTCAAAATTCATATCGTTATCTCGTCTACGGAAAAGTTCTCGAACATAGACGCGACGGACTTCTAGAAATTACCATTGTCTCGTACGTACGACGCTACTGCGTTTCACCGCCCCCACGAAAAAAAAAAGAAAAAAAAGTTTGCCCACGAAAACCTCGCTATTATTATTTTCCAAGCACGTACTTTGCCACGCAACGAGGAAATGAATTCGTGACGTTTGTATGATATATATTCTAATCACGTACAACGTACAACGGTCTTAATTAATATGTACTTCGCAATCGTTGAAGCGCGCTTCCGGCTTATTTTTGTACGTACTGCGTATCAAGGGATTTCTCTTTCGGGGGTTTGTTATTGACGGCTCGTGCTCGGTAAACTCGTCACCCCCTCCTTGCGTTTTTTACCCTATTTTTACAAATGTCTCGATGTATTATTCTTGTCGAGTTCTCGTGTTTTTCGCGATTTTTTTTTCTCTCATTATTATGAAAACAATAAATTGCGCCCGTGACCGATGAGTAATCTTCGCGAGTTCGTCTTTGTTATTTATCTCGTATTAATTGCATGTTATCAGGGAGTTAACTCGCTTTTTTTTTTTTTTTGTTTTCTCAGCATAAATTATACTTCAAGTCGATAACGTTGTGGGGGCCTTAAATTTTTGGATAACGCAGAGCAAAAACTCATTGACATCTGTACATTGGAGAAATTAGAGGGGCTAATTGTAGAGTAACAGTCAAACTCATTACGCGCTGATAACAAGACCTTTGACGTCAATCAGTTTTGGCCAATCAGCCGTTACGTGATATGAATTTTGCATACATTTGGAAACTTTAAAGTCGCTTCCCATTCTGGTAATTCTGTAAAACGGAGGTATTTCCATTATCTGCGTCACACTCTTTGCTTTACAATCGCATGGGATTTCTCCAGCTGTGTTTTGAGACGCTGCGTCACATTACGTTTCTGGTTATCAGGGCATCTGGGAAAATTTTACTCGATACATTACAACAATAGTATTTGCTTAACGCAACATTTAAAATAGTTTCAACTATTACGTTTCAATAGTTCTGAATTTCACAGATGTTCAATTTTTCACGATTACTCAGCGTGACCTTGAAAATCACTTATCATTAACGTTGCGCAACGACTCATATTTTTTTGAAACGTTACGTTCTTTGAATTTTGCCAATGCGTTACGGATCATTGTTCGCATCATTTCAATTTTTATATGAATGTTCTTTTTATTTATCGATCGATGAAATTTTTTGCTTCCAAAAAAATTTCATTTGAAAAAATTAAATTTTATTCGTAATTATTTTAAAATAAAAAAAAAATTTCGAAGAAAAATATCACAATTAAAATATAAATAAAATTTTTAAAAAGTTTTTCTAACTCGTCTTCTCCTCTGAAACACGACAATCCGCTTGTATACGCTGCGCGCAGAGTCCCTATTATTTTCTGCGTACCTTTATAGCCTCTTCTCGGTCCCTCGATGTTTTGTAGGCCTGAAGAATTATCAATAGTAATTGCTACATAATAGCGCGGGAAGTTCGTGACACTTGGATAAATTTTCGAGCGGCTTTCAGCAGTGTTGATTGTCAATTTTGAATGGCGTTTTCTGTGCGGCAGTGTGTCGAGTGAAAGAACATTCATTCAGTATCAACAGCTGTCTTCCTATCTGACAAACTACCGAACTAACGAAGTTTAAACGTCCGCCGATAAAACATCGAAACGTAAAAAGTTAAAAAAAAAGCAAAGAAATGTTCTTATCTGTTGTTAATGCCGAATCTTTCGTGACTAAGCCATCCAGACGATTGAAGGCCGGACGCGAGGCGATCGACTCAATGGATCAATTGTTTCAATTGTCTCTCTCTATCTGTTTCCTCGCTTTTATCCATTGTATTCCCTTCTTTTTTATATTCTTCACCACACTGTGCAGCGCTCGTTGTTGGTATCATTTACATTTTTTCTCTTTTTTTTTCTACCGCGTTGGACAATGTTGCGTAATAATATCAGAAGCGATTAGATTCGCTTCGACTGATGAGTCGCGCGTTCGGTTATTAGTCATTGAAAAAACACGTGTCGCGCTCTTTGGCCGCGTAAAGTAATGCATAAGAAATCTTTTTTTTTTCTTTTTTATTTCGCTAATCTAACGATTGAAACACAACAAAGGAAAGCGCGATGCGTCTATCGTGTCATGACAAATTATCGCGTCTCGTCTGGCAACGTCTCATTCTACCTTTGTCGCTAAAAATAAATGTACTTTGTTGCACGACGTCAGAGATCCGATACGCAAAAGAGCCGCGTCAAGCGTACTAATTCGACCGATAGACACAGCTTTCTTTTTTTTTCTCACCTTCGCCTCATTTACTTTTCTCAAAAACGCAATTTTCATTAAAAAAAAAAAAAAATTATTTTCCTCGTATTTATGCGAACTTTACGCGGCGGAATTTATTTGTTTTTTAAACAATTAATATAGAGGTCATAGAAGGAATTAAATCGCCGATTATACATATTCTGCGTTACTAAGAAAGTCTCTTTAAGTCGATTGCTCGGACGACCCACACAGCTGGAATCGACGATAGATGATTCATTATTGCCGAGTAACAGACCCAGTCATCCGGCGATAATGTACTTTCAGCTATTGTGTAATATGAATAATCGCGTTACGCACACGAGACTGCAAACCGCAAAGTTGTCGATGAAAGCAAAGCCTCTCTGTCTCTGTTCTCTCTATAAAGTACATATCTTCGTGTGCGTGTAAAGTATCGTCAGATTGATCGTTTTGACGCGGGGTTCGCTCCGCACTCTCGAACATTCGCAGGTCAACGTTCTGAACGACACGCATCAACAGTTGATGGTCCACTGGGTCGGCGAGAAATCCAACGTAATAATATGCTTAGCGAGGGACAGTACAGTCCGCGTTCAAGATTTGCGATTTACTCGGAAAGTCAATCCCAGTACCGTATATATAAGTTACGATTACGGCGATACGTTTGAGAATAAAAATGAACAATTCAAACTCGACGATCCGACAGCCGAGAATCCAACACCGGAATACGCGCAACTCGACAAATTCTACAATCATCCGAAATTCAACACTTACGTACGTATTATTATTATTATTATTATTGAGTCATAATAATTCCGAACTATTGTAGCGTTAGCAGCGATGTTTCTCACGAATGTGTATATAACACACTTCGATGCGACACGTTGGTGTTTCGCCAATCCTGCGGAAGTAATTTATTGGTAATTGCCTTTTGCAGTGCGTGTTCGCCGACAGTACACACAAAGTTATATTCATCACAAGCGACAATGGAAAAACCATCACGAGGCAAAAGCTCAATTTTCATCCGAGCGAAATATCCTTTCACGAGGATAATCCTATGCATTTTTTGGCTTTCGACAAAATCGATCCCAAAGGACAGGTTTGTTATATTTTTAAAATTATTATTCTTTTTTTTTTATGAAAAAGAACGAAGAAACTAAAAAAATACGACATTTTTGTTTTTTTTTTTTTTTTTTCAATGAACAAATACGAAAATTACGAAATAATGGTGTATAATAATGGGACTTTTGGTTTCTGTTCGGTAGCTATGGATGACCCGAGATCTTGGAAAGACGTGGACCGTTATTCACGAATACGTTAAAGCGTTTTTCTGGTCGAATTCGCAACCAAAGACCCTTCTCGTCGAACGCGCCGAACCATCGGGAAAAAATACAGTTCTTGAATTGAATGTGACGAGTAGCGAGAGGGAACGGGAAGTCAAAATGATCATTGAGAATGTCGAAGATTTTCAGATTCGCGGAGGAGATTGGATGTTCGCGACGATGAAACGCGATCCGGTAAGATATCGTTCAAGTTTTTCGATAAAAAACAAAAAAAAATGCTTACGAAAGCGTTGTAATAAATCGATTGAACTTTGGAATCTTTTTTTTTTTTAGAATTCCAACAGCACGACTCCGAATTTGGATCTCTACGTATCGTACAAAAATCGAAGCTTCGTCAAAGCGGAATTCAACACGGACTTGGATCGTCGAGATTATCATATCGTTGATGTAGCGAATAATCGAGTATTCGTCGCTGTCGCGCACAGCGATACTAAAGTGAATCTTTACGTTTTGGAAGGAATCAATCCGACAACCGTTCGATTTACATTGTCTCTTGAAGGAATTCTCACCTTCTTTCCGAATACGACGTGGAAGGACAGTTGGTTAAAGTGCGTTATCTCGATAACAATCTGTTTTTTTTTTACATACAGTTATTTGGTCAAAGGCTCCGAGCCATCGATACAAATCCATAAACACGAAGAAAAAAAAGAAAAAAACTCGAACACACGATTAATCCATTTTGTTTTTTTTTTTTTACAGTGACGTTGCAGACGAGGCGTTCACCGATCTCTATAAAGTCGAAGGAATGCGAGGAATCTACATAGCTTCTCAAGTGAAATTTGTTCCGAAAGCGGGATCCATCGGTCCGGAGCATCTGGGATCTTTGATAACTTACGATCACGGAGTGACTTGGAACAAAATAAAAGCGCCGTCGGTTAATCACGATGGTTTCTGGGTTCACTGCACGGACAATTGTTCGTTGCATCTGTGCCAGAAATTCAGTCAGCTATATCCCGTGACGAGATCGGTATCGATAATGAGTTCCGATTCGGCGCCCGGTATTATAATGGCGACCGGAGTAATAGGTCAGAGTTTCAAGTCGCATCCGGCTTTGTTCGTTTCTCGGGACGCCGGTCTCACGTGGAAAATGGTACTGAAAGATTTTTACTTTTTCAACATGGGCGATCACGGTGGAGTTCTCGTGGCTGTTAAGTACTTCAAGTCGCGCGGTGAGACCCAAGAATTAACTTACTCCACGGACGAGGGAAAAACATGGAAAACTTACAAATTTCACGACGAAATGTTGCGCGTTTACGGTTTAATGACCGAACCCGGTGAAAATACAACGGTATTCACGATGTTCGGTTCAATGCCGAGACAGCATCGATGGCTCATAATAAAGGTCGACATGCGAAAAGTCTTCGATCGCGACTGTACCCCCGACGATTTCAAGATGTGGTCGCCGACGAGTACAGAACAACCGGTAATGGCGTGCGTCTTGGGACGCAAGGAAACCTATCAGAGAAGAGCCGCGACGACAAACTGTTACACGGGTGTCAATTACAACAGGTCGGTGGAACTTGAGACCTGCGTATGCGACATCAACGATTATCAATGCGACTTTGGATTCGTTCGCACGGGAACACCGTATCATTGCATACGCGACAAGAATCTAATGAAATACGATCCGTACGCCATTCCCGAGATTTGCCCTCCCGGAACATTTTATAACAGAACTAAAGGATACCGCAAGATAGCCGATGACGAGTGCGAAGGAGGATTTTCCAAGAAATTCGAACCCGATGAGGTACGCGTACTACAAAATTGATTAGCGTAACTTTAATTAATTTATAATGACAATATTTATGTTTATTTCTTCTTGTTAAATTATTTTTATTCTCGGGTTCTTTAGTTTGCTTTCATCACAAAGAATAATTTTAAAAAACTATTCGCAATTAAAGAATATACTGTGAAATAACGATGAAAATTTTTACTTTTGGCAGATACCTTGTCCGATGGACGGTTTCTCGGAGTTTCTTCTCGTGGCTCAGCGCGAACACATATCCCGTATCGATCTTCGCGACCAGAAGCTCGAGCGTCTGCCGGTTCACGGATTGAAGAATGTTATAGCGATCGAATTCGATCTGGCGAACCGATGTCTCTACTGGGCGGATATCGTCAACGACACAATAGGTCGTCAGTGTTTCGGCGACGGTCACAGCTTTCCGGAAATTCTCGTTGAAACGGATTTATCCTCAATCGAGGGTATGGCTTACGACTGGGTCTCCAAGATCCTCTATTTCGTCGACGGCGTAAAGATGCGCATTCAGATAATTCGCACTGATTTGACGACCGGCGGAAGAATGAGAAGAACAATTCTCGGTCCGAATAATCTGCAAAAACCTCGCGGTATTGCGGTGCATCCGATGTTCGGTTACATGTTTTGGACTGATTGGGCGCCGGGTAACGCATCGGTATCTCGTGCAAATTTGGACGGCAGCGACGTCAGGCGTCTCTTCACTAAAGGTACCGTCGAGTGGCCGAACGGCATAACTATCGATCACATAGCCGAGAGAATCTATTGGGTCGACGCGCGGGAGGATTACATCGGATCCTCGGATTTCGACGGGAAGCGTTTCAAGAAGATAATCAGTCAAGATGAGCGCGTCTCGCATCCGTTTGCCGTCGCTGTATTCAAGGATAACATGTATTGGGACGATTGGAAGCAATCAATGATATTCGTAGCGGACAAGGATCACGGAGTTGGAATAACAACGGCACTCGGCCAACTCTCCGGTCTCATGGATCTCAAAGTTTTCGCTCACAGCGTTCAATCGGGAACAAATGCATGCGCGAATTCGACGTGTACTCATATATGTCTCGGTGCGCCGAATCAAACCCACGTATGCCTCTGTCCGGACGGCATGGAAATGACCGATGGTAAATGCATGTGTCCCGGAAACGTAAAACCCTTCGAAAACTCAACGTGTCCAAGAGTCGCGACGACATGCGCGGCCAATCAATTTGCATGCCAAAACAACATTTGCATACCAGAATTTTGGAAATGCGACGGTGACAACGATTGTGGTGACAATTCCGACGAGTTACACTGTCATCGCGCCACATGCAGTCCCAACAACTTTGAATGTGACGACGGCAAATGTATACCGAAATATTGGCTCTGCGATCTCGATCGCGATTGCCGGGACGGCCGCGACGAGCTAAATTGCACGTATTCCAATTGCACCGATTCGCAATTCAAATGCGCAAACGGTCGTTGCATCTCGCATCGTTGGCACTGCGACGGTGAGGACGATTGTCGCGATGGTTCGGACGAGAAGAATTGCTCGTCAAACGTTCAGCCGGGTACTTGTAAATCCGATGAGGTTGCGTGCGTTCGCGATCACATGTGTATACCGAGAACATGGAGATGCGACGGTGAACAGGACTGCGAAGACGAGAGCGACGAGAAAGATTGCAACGCCGCGGTTTGCGAAGACTTCCTCTTCGCTTGCGGCTCGAAGGATCGTTGCATCTACAGATCTTGGGTTTGCGACGGCGACGCCGATTGCAGAGATGAATCCGACGAGGCAAATTGCACAATGACGACCCTACCGCCACCTTTGCCACCGATGCTCCCGACGAATTCCTGCAACGACTGGATGTTCATGTGTAACAACAAGAAATGCGTTCCTTATTGGTGGAAATGCGACAGCGTCGATGACTGCGGGGATGTATCGGACGAAATGGGTTGCGGACACGCGGACGGTTCCTCGGAACCACCGAATACCACGGAAATGGAGCGCTTCTGTCGCTCGCATCAGTTCCAATGTTACGACGGTAAATGCGTCGACAATTCTTGGGTATGCGACGGCGCGGAGGACTGCACCATGGGAGAGGATGAGGTGCACTGCGAGAAAAAACACGGCGGCTGTCGGGAGGATCAATTCATGTGCCGAATGGATGGCTCCTGCATGCCGTTGACAAATATTTGCAACGGCGTCGAGGATTGTCCAGACAGAAGCGACGAACTCGGTTGTCACAACGATCAACATCCCAGTCCCGCAGCGACGCCCTCTTGTTACGTTGGATTTTTCCCGTGTGACGAAACCCGTTGTTTGGCTTTGTCTTCGTACTGCGATGGTAAACAGGATTGTTTCGACGGCTTCGACGAGAGCAATTGCGAGAAAAATAATTCACGCGTTTATCAAGTTATGGTAATGGGAATGGACGAGAGATCGACAAACGCGACGAGCCTTTTCCTCTTCTGGTGGATGCCGATACCTACCAATATAACATTCGAATTTTTACCGTCTATCGCACTCGCGGAACCTGGCGCCAAGTGGACGAACGCCACAGATTGGATCGAGGATACGGAATATCAGTTCAACGGTCTGCAACCTTATACCGCTTACAATTTCACGGTATACGTTAAATTGAAGGGACAAAGCACCGTATTCCCACCGTTCAAATCTTGGATCGTCAAGACCGGGGAGGGTGTGCCATCGGAACCTTGGAATGTTACCGCCGTGCAGAAGAATGGAACGAGAGTCGAAGTTTCTTGGAGACCACCGTTGAAACCCAATGGTGCTATAACCGGATACGAGGCTTTCGTCACACCGCCGATACCGCCGATGCAGATTACGTTGCAAAAAACAACGATGCTCGTCCATATACCGTTCGAAGCGGGAAAAAATTATTCGTTTTGGGTTATAGCGAAGAATCGGGAACACAAATCGCAGTCCTCGAACGTCGCTACTTTGACTTTCGATGGCTCGGCGAACATCGACTATATCGAAGGTCTTCGAGTTGTAGAAACGACCAACCATTCGGTGAAACTTACGTGGCAGAAATTGAAGGACGTCGATGGTTATCACATATGGCCGAGAGGCCCGCATTATCCGGAAGCTTATCCGATGTTGAAAACGGAGTCGACTCTCGACAACACATACGAAGTCAAAGGTTTGGCTCCCGGTACGGAGTACACTTTCGACGTTAACGCTGTAAAGAAAACTTACATAGGCAAAGTTGTAAGAGTCACCGGAACTACAAAGGGACAACCGTTGCCTGAGGTATCGAATTTGACCGGTAAATCGGTCAAATTTCCCGGTACCACCGTTAAACTCAACTGGGATCCGCCGAAGAATACGAGAAAAATAAAATGGCAGTACGCCGTTTACTACGCTCTCAACTTCCAGGATCTTCTCAAAGAACCGAAACTCTCCACGTCCAATTTGTCTATTACCGTTAAGGATTTGGAAGCGTGCGAAACTTACCTCTTTACCGTTGGCGTTCGAGGACCTTACGGCGCTGGACCCATCACCAGACCAGTCTCCGTTGCTACTTATTACGACAAAAGAGCGCCGCCCAAGAGATTGAGAGTCACACCTTCCGACAAACCTGATACGATTATCGTTTCGTGGAGCGCCAGTTGTCCGATGATCGAGGAACCGGTCAATTACACGGTAAGCGCACACCGGACAATTTATTCCCTAACATTATTTTTCCACGCGAAATTTACAAAATTGCCATCTTTCGGAGAAAGGAAAAATCTTTTAAAAAATTTTTGCTTATTTTCTCCACAAAATACCCTGCGGAATTCTTAGATTACTCACATTTCCATGATAATACATTTTCAGATATCGGTAACCGAATTGACGCTGAACAAGGAATCGGCCGTAACGCTATCACCGACTAATGAAACGATAATAAAACACACCTTCCAAGGTGTGGCATATGGTGGAAAGTATCGTATAACGATTGCTACCGATGTTGAAGACGCGATACGAAGTCAACCGGTGATTTACATCGCTCCGCCGATACTACCGCCTCATCAACTCTCCGTGATACACGACGAAAACAGTTACGTACTGTATTGGCAGGAACGCGGCTTGCCTGACAGTATATCGAGAAGCACTAAATATCATTACGAGGTTCTGATCAACGAGGGCGATCGCACCATTAACGAATCAAGTGCCAAAATATTCAAATGTGATCAACCGCCGTACATTTATAAGGATCTCAAGCCGAGCGTCATATACTCGTTCGCCGTGCGTCTCGTTACTGATGAGGGATACCAGAGTTTGCGCAGCGAAACCGTCAGCATTCAAAGTCCTACCAGTAAGTTATCCAACAGTTAGCTTCCCCATAGAGGAACGTTAACTTTAATAAACAATCGAAAATTGATAACGAATAATTGATTTATAATCAATAGAAAAAAATACACCGACGTAACTTTGAAATTTTCATTTTCTTTTTAATTTCGTTTAAAAATCGTTTATGAGAAATTTTAAATTTGTTACGTGACTTTTTCATATAGAAGCTTTGTAAACGATATTGAAACTAAAATGACAAAGTGCATCGATCGATGTGGAAATTAAATTTGCGTAATTCGCTTTTTATTTTTTCAAATTTCTTTCATAAGCAATGAAACAAAGTGTTCCGTTTAATCTTTATGATTGAGACGATGTCGAGAAACATTACAAAAACATAAATATATCGAGTGGATTTTAATCTTTTAATGTTTTTGAAGGTGCAGCGTGGCCAGTCGTAATAGATACATCCAACATAGTGTCGCTTGCGATACCGATATGTCTGCTGATCATAACTCTCGGCGCCGGTCTCGGGTACTTCGTCGTGAGGCATAGAAGATTGTCGAATAGTTTTACGCAATTCGCAAACAGTCACTACGATACGAGACGAGGCCAAGCAACATTCCCGGGCACTACGGACGGTCTCGGTAAGTTTCGTCGCATTATCGACGCAACTTTGTTTTTTTTTTTTTTTCGTAGTCGACTCGTTATTCTTAATCGTAAATATGAAAATTGAATGTTCGCAGCAGACGAGGAAGACAGCCCTGTGATTCGCGGTTTCTCGGACGACGAGCCATTGGTAATAGCGTAAATATGTTATTATCCGTATACAGAACAACAACAACAGCAAAAACACAAAAAAGAAATACAAAACAACAACACATGATATATAACGCATTAAGGAAAAGACACTACTATTACTGATAATTTTTACTATAGATAGAATTTTATCGTGCAATGGAGAAATGATGAGAGCTTTCGTATCAACGAGGCGATACTCGTGTCGAGCGCGTAACTTTTGTCGTTGAAATCCGGTCACTTTATTTTCGATTTTTTTTTCTTTTTTTTTTTTTTTTTCAAATGCGCGCTTGTAGTATAAATGTTCAGACGAAAGGACCAAACAACGGAGTCGCTTGCGCCACGCAATGACCCTCGTATTACGGAAATATTTACCGATCGACACTTCCGCATTTCTTTACTTTTTATCTTATTATTAATATAATATTATTATTGTTTTCTCTTTTTTTTTCGTCCTTTTTATCGTCGGCGTTTGCGGGTGCGAACCATGAGAATCGATTGTACATATTTCAAGTTTCTGCTCATCGCAGACTTTGCCTCTTTTCATTGTAATCCTATGACTTCATTACTTTTTTCTGTTTCTTTATTTTTTTACTCGATTCTCGAATGCCATATAATGCGAGGCGATTGGAAATTTTGTCTTTACTCGTCTTTGTCTCGAAGGTGAGAGAAGATTTTCATAGTGAGCGGTAATAATAATTTTGCGTGTCGCGACAGAGCAGAAATTTCGTTGATCTTCTGAACGTAAATAGACATTTCTTTATTCTTTCTTTGAAATTTAATTCATTCTTTCGCCTTTTTATAATTCGTAGCATTTGTTTTTTTTTACTAAATTCGACGCATTGCCGAGTGCAAGAAATGTTTTGTCTAATATAAAAAATATAAAAAAAAAATATAAACGATGAAAGATTAACACCGGTGCACTCTGCTCTGCCGCTCTCTACTTCTCTCCCGTCGGAGCCCCAAATTGCTCAGTTTCTTCTGTCGTGTGCCAATTTAACGTACGAAATTTTTCGGGTTTTTTTTTTTTTTTTCATCAATACCGTTTCAGCTAAGAAACTCCGAGTACCCGGTACCATTCTACTCGGATAAAATGAAAACGATTTTTTTTTAAATCACCTCAAGCGATCCTGTGCGCGAGAATTCGGCTTCAAGAAACGAAACAAACAAAAAAAACAGTCAACGCTTTTCGTCTGTTTACCGAATTCACTTATCCGCTCGCATCCTCTTATTATTATTATTATTATTATTATTATTATTATTTAAATCTGCGTCGCAGTTTTTGTAATACCTCTCTATGCTCCTGTCTTACTATTGATTTTTTTTGTTATTGTTTTAATACAATCGATTTTTACAAGAGACATACCCTTTGTTGCTTTCGTGAAGAATCAGCACTCGACTCAGGCGTTCGTCGCATAAAAGTATAATATAAATATGTATCTACGCATATATACCGATTACATTGTTTTTACAATGAGACTATAAAAGCTATAAAAACAAACGAATATTTCACAAAGAGGCTAAATAATTGCGAATGCCGTTTCGAGTACAGATCATTTTTCTACGGATACATTTATCTGCGCGCGTTGATTCAAAGATTTTGAAGACGGGACGACGTGCAACGTCGAATTTCGATCGAAGAAAAATTTCATTTTTTTTTTTTTTACTAAAAACGAATAAAGAAAAAAACATATGTATCATTCGTCAAAGCGAATTACGCGCAGTATTAGCCGAAGAAAAAGAAAATGAATCATTTAAAAAGCCGGAGTTTCTTGCCAAAGTGAAGAGCGCCGTCGCCGGTCAAATAAATCGATATTTGACAAACGAGCTTCGTATTACGCAATCGCGATGACTGCGGATTAACAATTGTGTCGTATGCTTGCGACGTTTTCGTTGCCCGAACTTTTTTTTTTTAATTAATATTAATTAAGGTTTATATATCTTATCTACAAAAAAAAAACGAACAACACAGTGAAGCTGAAAAAAATTGAAAACTTTACTGAAGCAGCGTCACGGAATGATTTATTCGAGGATTGTTGAATTTTTCGCGCAAACAACGCGAAACACGACGATTCTCGCATGTGTGTTCGAACGATTAGTTATGTTCGAGAGAGGCAAAGATTGTAGTCGTTACGTGTAAATCTTGAGGGGTATATAAACGATAACAGTGATATAATATATTTGCGTGTAAATAAATCAAGTTAAGGCAAATTTTCATGAAATTTTGTTATTTTTTTACCCGATCTATTGAGCAATATGGCGGCTCTCGCGTCCATGTTGCTCGTGTACCTCTTCCCGTTTCCTTACGAAAAAAAAAAACACAAATAAAACAAACAACTCAGCATGCGTATCCGAACGAAATCTTCACTTATCCGCGGCATGTTCGGGTGCGTCGAACACGCCGCGTTTAGGAGGTTCGTTTAATATTCATGAACCAACTTAGTGCGCCATTACGTATGAAAGCAGAACACGCCGAGGAGTGTGAAAGAAACACAATCACGACAAAGGGGCATCGACAGCGTAAAAGCAATTAACGGTCGAGCGGCGCCGGATACGTCGGTCTGCTCGAAAAACGACAAAGTAGAGCACAAAAAAAAAAATTGCTACAACGAGTGAAGGATCAGCCGCGAAACGCGTATTCACGAAATTCTGACGGGCCGAGGAGTTTAACAATGGATTTCCTGAATTCCTCGTACGGTTTGTCGACGGTTGTCGGTTCGCGAAAAAGCGGGTTCCGTGTAATAAGATCTTCGTCGTGTGGGTTTGCCTCTCATTAACGTCATCCTTTGGCCGATAATTTAATGTAGAATCGCGGGAAGTTGAAACAAATACCGTAAGCATCGTTGAATCTTATCGGACGCAAGTCTCAAGACGTATAAACAATAATAATGCGCGGAAAATGAAAATGGCGCGTGGCACTCTTCGGACGAAGATAATGAAGGTTAGTAAATGAGAAGTTTGATAAACTATAAAAATTAACGAAAAAAAATGCCATTAATTAACTTTCTAAAAGAAGAAGGAGTAGAGCCATTTTCTCGCTTTCTTCTAATTAAATTATAACCTTACTTTTCGTTTTTGAAATACTTTCATTCATAACGCATTACATTTCATTATCTGATATATAATTGCGATCGAGAACGATCGATCGATTGTGGAATCCGAGAGTGTTAAAAAAAAACGTAAGAAACATTTATTTCACGGCGTTTCACATCGCGATCTTTACATTCGTTTTCCGAAAGGAACAGTCCGTGATTATAACAATTCGGTTGCGAAAAAACGAAAATCGAAACGTTTATCAATATTTTTTTCTCAAGTCCATAATTGCCGACAACATTGATAAAGCACGTGGGCGCCTGGCATTGAAATTTATGTAACTCGATCGGCAGCCGGCAAACCGGATCGTAAATTCAAGTTTACTCGTACTCCGAGGACCATTAACTTTCCTCGGACTTTATCAAAGCGCGAAATCGCTGCAACATCTGCTACCGGTTTAGCGGGGCGACTGGTAAGTAGGTACTCTTGCGCAACAGTTGCGCGCTTCCTCGTTCGTTTATCGCCAATTGTCGATCGCCTGTATTCATTTTTTAGTCTCCGGTGTTATCACCGGAGACTAAAAAATCTCCGGAAATCCGAGAAATTTTATTTGGTCTCTTCTTTTATTTTATTTTTTTACCGTTTTTCTCTATACTCTCGCGTTTGACTTGTCGGGGACGAATAATTACGATAGGCACTATTGTGCGAGTTTCGCGCTTCGGTCTTCGTGTCCCGCGCGTCGTCCTCTCGGCAGTAGGCCGTTGAGCTCTCCCTTCAGGCGCTTGAAGATCGGGCACGCTTTTGCTCACGTGCAAATTTACCGTAACACTAATTGTTACGTCTAATTATTACGCCACGCGGGACCCACTGTTCTTTACTATTGTATACGCCAACTATGTATGGAAGATGCTATGCAGTCCTATATACAGTACATACGCGGAACGTACATTCGCAGCCATCGCGCTGCGTACGTTTCGCTCGTGATGGGCTCACCTCGTAATCTTTTTACGCGTATAAGTCGAGCGCGCGTTCGACTGTGACACGATGCGTTGCGTGTTATGTACAATTTTCTCGTATTTTCCGTAACGCGTCGATTGCTTCGAATTCGAATATTCCGATTAAAAAACATTGTATCAACATCAAAATCATCATCTAAGAAACTTTATGAACATTAAGATATACGGTAGTGCAAACAGAGTTGTTTCATTAATACTTAATAGGGTTATGTTTGCGTATTTATTCATCAACGACTACTGCGTCTATATAATCTTTAGCGTTCTCCCAACAACTCGATCGTTAAGGGGATTCCCGCGGCGAAGTAAAACCTTTTTTTATTTCTTTACAACTCCGCGCAGTTTTTTCGTCACTGAGTAAACGAAAGAACATTATTTTCGATGTTTTGGAAAAAAAGCAATTATTTAGGTTTTAAAATCTCGCGAAAAAAAAAAAACGAAAACGGCACAGTAAAAGTCATTAAAAAATCATCTACGTAGCTTGGGGGAATTTCCTTTAATATTTAAATAGTTAAAAATAATAGTAAGTTTTATGTCCTCGAAAAAAAAAAATTAATCGAAAATTAAATTACCTTAACCTGTATATTGATACATTTTTTTTTAAATAAACAAAGAAATTATATAAAAATTACCACATTTTTTTTATCGCCAAAAAATTATTCAATATTTAAACACCCATTTTTTTCAAATTTATTACGCACTTCATGCATAATATTCTTCCGACGTTCCATTAACGACGTTTAATTACGCGAATTGTGCGCACAAGCGACAGCTTAATATCACCTGAGCGCTCACAGCAGTATTGAGCAATTGTAACACGAAAAGATTTTACTTACTTTCCTATGTGAAAAACTCGTTACAATGAAGAATTGATTTAGCGAGCATCTATTTTTCCGTGAATAACGACTCTTAAAACTAAACCGTACCGCGGGAATCTCTTAAAAACGAAGGTAGGTATACAGGTCTCCGTATGACATATAATCGTCGCACAATAAAATCATTTGTAATCGTAAAATCTCACGATTTCCATTTTGCGACTTTTGTACAAACGATCTTTTGTTTCGTATTTTTTTCCGCCATTTTAACTGGAGCGCACCGCGAGAATATTGTTTCTATTTTTTTTTTTTTTTTTTCGGATCCGAAGCTATAATCATCATCGCGTATCCCTACAATTTGCAATTTTTATGCTCATTTAATTTTTGTTGCGTTATCTCACGAGTTGCCACGCGAATGAGTTGGGCGGAGGAAAATGGGGAAACAAACCGCGCTTGACTCGGTCGTCTTATTACTATTCTTTTTCTTCATCGTTCTCCTCATACCTACTCTTCCATTTCTTCTTGCGGTATAATGAAATTTCGAGGTGACACGGGTTTCCACTTTGCGCTCTGGTTCAACAGTCTTAACTCCCGGGGACGCGGACGTTGGCGAAACTCGCGAACCCGAACAAGTCCTCCGTGTATCTCTGCGCGTATATATATATACACCTTTCGCGGTGTTTATGCGGGTAGATAAATAGATAGAGTTATACATAAAGCGTACTAGAAATACGCTCGTGGGAAAACGGTTTCACGGACACCCGCGGTTAAATGGTAGGGGAGAAAGAAGCCGCCGTCTCGAGCGCGCAATGCCAAGGACACGGTTAGTAGTGTATATGGTAACAGTGCGAAAGAAGGGATTAAACCCCCACTATTAAATCGCTACGAGCACGAGATGAGACGAGGCATGGGAAAGCTTACCTCTCGAGACTACATCGGGGGCGTTCTTCGCTATGCAGCCTCAGTACAATTCTAACATCTGCACGTTCAGACCCCATCGAAAACTTACACCACTTTACGACCTTCCCGAGCGCCATTGACATAAAAGACATCGCGATCTCTTACACGGGGTACGACACTTCCTCGTTGACTTTGACGAGGGAAACATCTACGAAAAATACCGCAACAGAGACATCTTCCGATGTACTTCAGCGTAATACTCGCAAAACTACGCGGATTTAAAGTGCTTTCGTAATTTAATTATATTTGAAAAATCTTATTTACGAACTGAAGAAATTATTTTATCGAGAGATCGATGAAAAGATAAAAAGGTTCGTGGGCGACGGAGTCATTGATCGATCGTAACGGTGCAACGCATTTAATCCTCGGAGACGCGACTAATCCGACGAAAAAAGGGCTCCGAATGGAATCGAACGAGACGAAGCGATACATTCAGCGATTGGGCTGAGTGGAGGCGTAAAACATTTCGAGTCTTCGACTGTGAAGAAATCTTTGTCACGGATTTTTCTTCGGCCGCGGAGATTAACGAGTGGAACTCATTTTTCGAAGTTTCGAAGATCTCGAAGATTCTTGGATGCAGTTGGACAAACTTCGTGCGGCACTCGAATAACGAAAAAAAAAAAAAAAAAAACACGTAGAAATCTCGGAATAGGTAAAGTAATGGCATACATTTTATCGAAGAAATCGTCTCAAGATTTTTTTTTTTTTTTTCGTTTTGTGAAAAACGCAGATTCGGTGGATGAATCGATCCCAATGGATTACCTTATCTGGTTGAGGAAGAAGAATCCGAGGGTAGCAGAGGAGATCCCGCCATCGTTTCAGGGATCGTTGAGCCGCGAATAAACGTGTTCGCCGTGGTCATCGGTCCGTCACAGATGCGAAACACCGGTGAGTCCGATCGGAATTTTGCAATGCAAGCGTAGTATCCCATCGATCGCGGCGATGTCAGTTTTCCCAGATTTTTAATTCCGCATTTTTCTTTGATTTTACAATATTTAACAAGTTGACATTCCCACTAAAAAAAAAAAAAATGTCCGTAATGAATAAAATTTTTAATGAAAAAAAAAAAAAAAAAAATTGTTTTCTCAAAGATGTTAATTTTCTTCTCGCAATCGAAAATATTTAATAATTCAAAAAAAAAATACAATTTTTCATTACTTCTTCATTTCCAAAAAAGTGCATTTTTTTTTTTTTCGTAATTTCGTAAGAAAAATAATTGACGTTGAAATCGTAAAATTTGAAGGGCCGTAAGTTTTCGAAGTTTTCGCGTCGATGTTTACAAACAGAGAATGCAATTTCTCCGCATTATCGCGAGTCAACAAGAGAGAGAGAGAGAGAGAACTCTACCGCTACCGCGTGTCAGCAATTTTGCGATGAGGATGATGCTGCGACTTTTCAACGCATTCGCCTCGTGCCGGTAGAGAATAGTAGTGACAGCGCAGTTTAACATCATTCGCGAATGTCAAAGCCACTGTTACGCGCACGCGATCCATACCGCGGTTTCTGAGACATGCTAGAAAATTTCTTTCACGCCTCATCAAACGGTGTCCAACACTCGCTAGTTTATCATTCTCTATACAATTTCGTAAAAGTCATCTTCGCAAATGTTCCGTATAAAAAAAAAAAAAATCGTATACAATCGAAGACGATACATTATAATCTCGAAAGTTCCATTTCCCCATCGATTTTTACGATTCGCGAAAGATTTCTTTATTTCTCCATGAAGACCGGAAGTTCCCGCGTTTTTTCTCCGAAACTCTTCGATTACAGTCGCGATAACCCATTAGAATTTTTTTTACGGTAAGCGCGCTTCTTACGTTCCGAGACGCCGCGCTAATCTATTACGTTTTTTATTTGGCTCCGCGAAAAAAAAAAAAAAATCTTCCCAAGAAAAAAATATATAATAACACGATATTATCCTATGTGGAGCGACGTTTGGGCTTCGCTGCTCCGATATGAACGTTTGAAGAGGCGCGGATGTGTTCGGATCACGAGTTCGGAGACCATAACAAGTATTCGCGGACATAACAACTGCCGGCATGCAAAAGCTATTTTGCAGTTGTCCGTAGCGGGATTCGCCTCGTGCTGACTTATTCATAAAGCTCGTTCGATTGAACGGCCGACGATGACCATAGGCGCGGGTTCTGCCTTTTGCTACTGCTCGATGTATAATCACGAAAAACATAGTTTGTAGCCAATATCTTCCTTTCGCTTCGAACGCTTTGCTCCAAAGATCGTAATAACCTATCATAAACCGTAATAATCTTCACGCCGATAAATTTCAACGATTTATCATCGCGTAAAGGGTTAAATGATAATTTGACAAATCCAAAACGCCAATTAAGGTATTTACGCCGCTCCGCGTTAATTTCGCATAAATTCGAGTAAAATGAAAAAAAAAATTGCAAATACTTCGCGATAGTATAAAAATCTGAAAAAATTCATACGCATTAAAAAAAATGAACGAATCATTTTCATAAAAAAAGAAATTCGAAAAATTTATTGACCGATTAATTTTTTCATAAATTTGTTAATAACTTTTTGGAATTATTATTTTTATTTTTATACGATCGCGAAGTATTTGGGATATTCTCTCATTTTTAAGATTTACACTTTTGTCTAACGTAAAAATAATGATGATAAAGCGACAAAATTGTAAACTCTACTGAGGCACCGGTAGTCGAAAAAGTCGAATATTATGTTTCCGGTTAGCTGCGAACTTAATATTACTATATGTCTGCCGCGTACTCTATAATTACTATACGTATCGAATGAGTGTTGTGGAGAATCGGATGTCTGACCGTCTCTCGTGTATGAGAGGACGTTACATCGTTGTCTTTTCAACGGGAATATTTCCTGCGGCACGCAAACACCGTTACCGTGACGACGAAAACGCGATTAGACTTCGACAGTACGCGACACTGCGTGTGTCTAAGCGTTTGAAACAAAAAACGAAGCGGAAACGGCGGAAGCTTCGCGTAGCCTTTTGTTAAAAAACAAAATCACTCGAACGCGTTTACTCGCAATTACTCATTTCGTCGCCGAAACTTTTCTTTCTTTTGCTTCGGAAGGAGGATTTGGAGGAACATAAAAAAAAAAAATTATTCTGCTTCTTAGCATAAATTATTCTTAACTCAGTTTAACTTTGTATTCGTCGACTTCGCATAACGCAAACCTTCTCGTTAGTCTTTGGAATCACGCGGTGTCATTAAATATTTCGCATAATTGTCGAGCAACGGGTCTCCTCGCGACTAACGGATGAGAAGAATGAAAAGAAAGAAAGGAAAAAAAAAAAAAAGAAAAAAAAATGAGGCTGATAATTAGCCAAGGATTCAGGACGTTTCTGGATATAATAGTTTGATAAAATCTACCGAGTCATCCAGACATTTGGTGTGCAAGCGATTGTTCTTTTTTTTTTTTTTTTTTTTTTTTTTTTAGAGTTCGTTCGTCGCTTCACGGCTAAGGTATGCATCGCGATATAAATTGCCAGCTGCCATACGCACACTTTTGCGCGTAAACCGCACATAAATTCTTGTGATTTATCGCGAAGTATTTTGTCGTCGATGTATTATAAAAAAAAATGGCTGCGCCTCGTTCCGCGTAAATTTTATCGACTTTCAGTCTGCGTTCGAATTTTAGGAGATTTGCAAAAGTCGGACGGATGAACGAAACTTTGAAATTCTTCGTTGAATCGATAGACCGCGCGTTGCGCGGAAGAAACTTTAATGCGGGAGCTTTGGATACTCGCGACGTTATGAAAAAATTGAAACGGTTTTTCGCATCGGTGATTTGCTTTACACACCACTTTTACTCGAACTCATTATCGCAAAGTATAGACAACATTTCGCTCAAGTTGTATTATTTTGCGTGTCTCGAAGCGATGCTAAAACACCCCGTAATGACTACGAAGAAAAGACGTTTCGACACGCGTCTTTACGTATTTCTGATGTGCAATGATTTGCCGGTAAACTCTTCTGCTTTCGGTCGAAATTATTCTTCATATCCCTCAGTACCATTGCAAGCATTTTGCCCCAAGTTATGTGTATCTATCTGCATCACAGGAATAATCTTACGGAGTCTTATAGACGCGGAGGAGGAGGAGGAGGAGAGTAGGAGGCAAAAGTGCGCCTACAGCTTAGCGTAATAGTTACTGTTTATCCTTTGCAAGTACTTCTCGATGACAATCCTTCAACGGACAAAAGAACCGCAAACTTTATTAAAATATCGTAAAAATCATCGCAAATACGTATATTACAATTAAATTAGTAGGAAAATTAGTTTACGGTAACCAAGTAGACGAACGGTAAAGTCGGCAAAAATCAATTTTTTTGTTTCCTCTTTTTTTATGTATTTGTTTTTTTTTTTTAAAAGACTTGAGTAAAAAAAAATTCTACGGGGCGCAATTGAAAAAGTATGCAATAACATCGTATCAAAATTAAAAAGCAATCGGTTGATCCATTTTCGAGATATTTTAACAGAGGAAATTATTATAAGCGTTTTTTCGATTTAATGGTGTTAAACGTTTGATGAACTTTTGGAGCCCAAAATCATTTAATTTCGTAAATTTTACGAGTTCAAAAATTGAATTTGTACACAATATTCTAAATAAAAAAAAAATTTGAAATTTTTTTTTTAAATTTTTTTCGATATATTTTTACACATTACAGTTCGAGAATACGAAAAAAAAAATTGGCAAAACAAAAAAGATTCGTTACTTCAAACTTCGAAACGATTTTAAACACATCGATTACACATAAAAAAAAAATAGGTATCAAAAAAATCCTTAATTAAGGTGACATAACGAAGGTACGTGTGGTGATCGCGAAGGCCTTAAAATGAACGAAAAAATATGGTACGACTCCGGGACTCAGTGTCCCTTATTGGTCCTCGGCGAACGATGGGTCGTCTTGTTGTGTCACCAGTAGGTAACCAGTGAAGGTATAATGCGTCATGTATAACGTAAGAGCTTCAGACCAAAGCAGAGTACAGGAAGTTCCGCTATGTCCCACATAACACGAGCGCACGATTCTGAGACGATGGGAGGAAGCCGAGGAGGACGTAAAGAAAAATAAAAAGAAGGAATACTCCTGTATACACATTTATGTTATATATACGTTGTCTGACGGTCTGGTTGCACTCCTCCTCCTCCTCCGCCTCCTCCGGCAGACCTATTATGCGGTGTAGTCAGTGGACGGAGATTTTTTCTATTTCGGGTATAGTATGACGCTCGGCTAACCAGATTCTCCTTACCGTGAAAAAAAAAAAAAAAAAAAAGTAACTTATTACCCGACGTCCGGCGAGTGCCCATCCCTGCGATATTCCCGGGATAAATCGACGCGCGTCTCGAGCGCTCCGCTTACACTTCTGCAAATATATCGCGATCTACAGAATCATTTGGCGATCTAACAGTAACGGGAAGAACAGAGAGTGATTCCAAAGCAAGTGGAATTCTGGAGCATAGTTTACGCGGAAATTCATTCTGTTGATTTACGGAGAATCGATTGGCGCACTCACGCTATTGTGCGCTCGAGGTGCTGCGGCGCAGGAAATACGAGGGTTTTACGGGTCACGTAAAACTTCGAATACCCTTTATTTTTTTTTATAAAAAAATTTTTTTTATGAATTGAATAATAAGATTATTAATAAATTCATACATCGAATTAGTCACTCGATCGGTAAAGAGCTTTTTTTTTTATTTTTGAGGCGTAGCAGCGATAAGGATATTTATTGAATTCGTTATTATATCTTTTTTAAAATTTCGGAGGGAACATCGCATATAAATTTTTTAATGATTCATTGAGATTTTTCTATAAATATACCTAACGTAAAAAAAAAATCTTTGCATTTCCATACCGATTATAATTTCGAGAAAAATCTGTCGGTGGTGTCGTTTTCGTATTTTACGGGATATGAGTAATTCGTTGAGAAAATCCTTTCTCTGGAGCGCAATATTCACTGACCCGCGTTACCCCATTCTTTCGAAATTACTAAAGCAAAACAACGTTAACGGCAGATCTCGGGGTACCGGCAATTTACCTTGAAAAATCTGGGAAACGATCGCAAAGTACCACCGTTGCACGCAAACGAATACTCGGGCTTCGGTTTCCCATGCATCGGATCTCTTAACGATTTTCTGGAAAGTTCATAAGTTTCAAGTTCATTCAATAATATATAAAAGAAAATAAGAAAAAATTGATCATCGCGAAACCACAGATCGACCCGCGAACTATTGTGGGAAATTTTGCACGTGTTTAACCGGAAGTAATTCGTCAAAAATCCATCAGCATAATACGAGAAAGTTGTTAATTTGATATATTCGTTTGTGATTTTTTACCCGCGAGCGTTTCGTTCGTATTAAGGTTATTGTTATTGACTTTCTTTATGGAATGTTACGAGCGTCCGAATCGTTACCGATCGCGCGAGAGATACGAGCCGCAGGTGCGCAATGTCCGAACGGCTGTGAAGCTAACAGGAAAATCTCCGTACATAACTAAGTCGATTTTCATAGAATTCTATCGCATCTGCGTGCTCCTCGGATGAATCGGGACGATACATCACAGACTTTGCATCCCTCGCTTACGGCTTACGGCCGAAGATCCCCATCGCCCGATCGTTAATGTCCAGCGAGGTATAAAACGAGCCGAGTTCCTCCTAACGGTACGTCCCTCTCGATCTTTGCCTATGGTGATAATGCTGCTGATGCCGATACTCCGGTGTCCACCTTCGCTCCCTCTGCTACATTCTCGTCGCGTTCTCCAACACGCGTTCTATCCGATCTTCAAACTCTGCAGCTTTGCTTCGCTGCATTAATCGTATTCAACTCTTCCCTTACGCTTAACGGCTTAAAATCGCGGGCAATTTTTTTTTTTTTTTTCGATGAAAAAAAAAATTATTCTGGTCGGCTTATTTTTTCGAAATTTTTTTTACAATTTTTTTTTTCATGAATTATTTACGCGGTAAAAAAAAATTTGATGAATTGGTAAAATACATCGGAATAGAGTTATTCTTGAAAAAATAGGTCGCACGATACCGAGAAAAATGTAAATTTTTCGGAGTACGCAAATCATAATAAATTCGTCATCAGACCGAATCGACATGGTAGCGTATAGGTATGCTTGCTGCTTGGAATGATGATCCTACGACAACATCTCGAACAGTGGTTCAAGGACCCAACTCGGTCTTCGGAAAGTCTTTTAACTCGTTGTGGTCCTTTTTTTTTTTTTTTTTACACCTCTCTCGTTCCCGATGAAGTAACGCGCGATCTCTTCGTCTTCGTCGATCTTTCACCCACTTCTCGAGTCCGAAGACTCCGAAGCCGGTCTCGCGGACAAGGCAAAGGCCCACAGGCACAGGTATAGATACAACTGCCACTTAGCATACGCTATACGGACGGAGGTTATTCAACCCGTTCCTCGTAGGAGCGTTCGAGCGCCGGCACCACGCAAGTAACAGCCCATCGTCATCGGGTTGGACTGTTGGAGTGGCCGGGCATCGCCTGTTGCTTCTCGCGGCAAGTAACGGGGTTCGGAAACTCGGACCTCGTGGAGTGGTGCGTACAAAGCTATAGGAGGGCCCGAAGCACAGTCAAGGCATTCAGTCAGCCGTGCAGTCGAAAGATCGTCCTCTTCTGCTTTACCTCGAAGCTTCGGGTTTCGTCTAAACTTTACATACAGTCGGTTTACACACGCGATACACGGGCACTTCGCTATTGTCTCCGCGCGGTCGCGCACACTCGGTCTACACGCTTTTAGAATTTCTCTCGTATTTCGCACGAATATCTTGAACAATTAAATTACGAACTCATCGTTGTTATTATTTTTTTGTTTTTACTTATCTCGCGGCGATTTAATTTTTTTTTTTTTTATTGTTCGTCTGGTTAGCTTCCGGTAATTTTTTTACTGTTTTTTTTTTATACAAAGAGTGTTAGTTTTGTGAGTGGATGACGCGATAAGGGGAAAACTGGAGCGATTATTTTAAGTGGTAAGTCACGAAAATGAGAATTTTACGATCGAATTATTGAGGACATTTTTTTTTTTTTTTTCGTCTATTTGCAAAGATTCATTTATTTATCTCGGAAGGCAAGAAAATGGAGCGAAATTAACTTACATTGTAATAAAATGCCGCAAATGAAATGATTTTGATCGTTGAATAAGTCGTCAGTTTGTGTGTATAAGGAATAAATTTATAAATTCCCGGTGATTTCAATGCCGGGTACCGCGCGTCTACGCCGACATTATAAACGCGCGTATCGCTACAGTTTATAATGTAATATGTATAGATACGTAGGCGGTGAATGTTGTATTAGCAATTCAAGAATTTATGATCCTTGAAGCATCTATTCCGCCTGAGATCGGCGTTCCGGAAACGCCCTGTGAAAATCGCGATTTATTGCCCGCGGAGTATTTCCGATAGAACTGTTTTCATTATCTGCCGTTTTCTTATTTTTTATTATTTATCGTTTAACGAATTATTGTTCGCAATAATTTCCGTAAAAACTGTGGAAATTCTTCTCAAATGCTCGATAGTGAATTATAGAATTTTTTAGAACAATTTTTCGTTACGACTCGCGTTCTTCGTACAAAGAAATGTATACGGAAGGTCGACGACAATATTCGAGAAGCTGTTTTTTTTATTACGACGTTCCCATATACACAGAGTTTATGCGACTCGTGAAATGAATAATAATTCAGACAAAAGTAACGAGCTGAAAAAAAAAATAACATTGAGAATGCGCGATCGTTATCGGTATAAGATTTTTTACGTCTGAATTTATCTTGTCGGAGGATCTTGGATCTATTTAGATCGAAAGATCCTGTTACGGTAACTTGCGCGATGTTCGTAGATAATACTCGTACTTTTTACAATCTCAAGAGTTATCTGCATTCCAGTTACACCCACTAGTTGATGAGTTTTAATGACATATGCCAAAACGAAGGCGCGAGAAAGAAAAAAAATATATATATACATATATACATATATACGCACGAGACGAAGAGGTGTAACGAGAGATACCCGCGGTACCGTTATCGGCGCCGGGGGACTCTCTTGAAAGTGAACAGGAAAATCCCGCGCAACGGTAAAAAAAATAGTTACTCTCGGAATTCGTGACGCCCCTACGCTTCGATTATTTCGTAAAAAATATTAAAAAAATAATAAATATATTGACAAATAATCGATCGAAGCGATCAATTGAAATTTTGAAAAGAACAAGTAGGCCACAGCGACCAGCATTTTTCATTCGTATTCGGAAAGCAAATAAACGATCGAAACGGTCACCTCGAGAATCGATCGAGTCGAGTGCGACAATCGAATACGAACGATGCTCTTCATCGTCACCACCGAGCCTTGGTCCGTTAAAACGGCGATAAAGGATTCGTATCGTGTTGCTGCTTTTGGCTCTACTGCGTCGATCCCAAGAATTGCGTCATTTCGGTATATCTATACTTTTCTATATATAGAAAAGTGCGAATGAAAATTAATTGTTTGACTGCCACTGCTATCGAAAATATTTCGGCAAATATTCGATATATATTAGAAAAAAATGAAAAAAAAAAAAAAATCATTCCAGAAATTTTTTTTGAGGAGCGATAAAAATATGCAGTCGTTCGAAAATTAATGTTATTTCCGAGTAAAAATCGCGAAATATAGCATTTTATTCCCAGGTCCACCCACGAGGAGGTGGCGCTCGGGAGATATAAAAAAAAATTTATTTAAAACATCGAAAATAATTTATATGATTTTACACGGTTCCGGTGAAAACCTCGAGGTACCGAGTTGCCTGTTAACGTCGATCAGCGATAAGGTGCAATCGTTTTTGCTTTCTCGTTACATTTGATTGAAGTCCACTTTCAATGACAATATTATTCTTCTCGAAACGTTTTCATGCGTAACTTTTTCAATATCGCGAACTTACGTAAAGATCGTCAACTTTCGTAACTTTATGGTTATACGAGGACCGAAACTCACGTATTATCGTCCGTAACCAGCCGAAAACTTTAGCCTCGTTTTCATAATGGTTTCATTTAAGAACAAAGCCTTGAAGATCCATGAACCCGATTTTTATTTACTCGTTCAGTGAGTTTGCGTCGGATTGTCGCGACACCATTAGATTAAAGAATACAATCACGAGCTGCGGCAGTAACGCGAAATCTGTTGACCCGTATTTGAATAATTCGCTTACGAGTTCATAAATTTAATGGGTTTCTCGTCCGCAAACATCGCGTAATTTCGCGCAAAACCTTGAAAAAAGGAATGTTCTTCATTTTTTCTCACCAATTTGTTTTGTTTTTCGTATGTTTTAGCGTAAAAATGCGGTTCAAGTTGTTTTCGTTATTCGCGGTTCTGCTGCTAGGAGGATCGACCGACGGCAGACCCTCGAAAATCGGTAAGTTTAAAGCGCTAAAAAACACGAAAAATTCGTAATGACTATCAGTTAAGAAGATATTAAAAAAAAAAAAAATCGCGTAGCCTCTCCTATGACTTTAGAAATCGGCAAAGAAAAGAAAAGCGTTTGATTAAAAGCGTAAAAAATGTCAGTGTAAAACAAGAAACGTTCGAATCTAAATGCTATCCGTTGTATTTCAATCCCGAGAATTAATGATGTAGCGAAAGAGAACAGTGGGTTTCCATCGCTTGAAAGTAACATCCTGATGGCCGGTTGTCCTGTCGCAAGTATCATCGCAAACCGAGAATCCAAGAGCTCCTGTTCGGCAACCCATTTACCAAAGTTTCTCCCCCACGTGAAAGTTTCTTGTGGAATAAATAATAACCCGCTACGTATCAGTGGCTCCGAGTGCTTCAACCTTGCGACATGCCCCACATCGATTCTCTACAATTTTCCATTACGCTGATAATAACACGATCGCGATAATAAATTTTTCCATAAAATAGGATTGTATTGTAAGTGAGAATAACAGCAATCAATTTCTCGTTGCAGCGAGTCCGGAAGTGGCGCTCGAAGAAGCGTCGATCGGTGGCAAGGATGACGATACGTCGTGGCGGCCGATAGAGCGGAGAAGCTCGTCGCTCGTTCAAAGCGATAGCAGGTACAGAGGCCGGACGGAGAATAATAGAAAATTAAACGATTTATATTACCGCGCAAGTTTTACGCCGGGAATAATGAATAGTTTCAAAACCGACGTGGATTTTGGTCTCTCGAGCGATTGGCATGTTTTGGAAGCCTCGAGAATAATTGAATCAAAATTAAGATCGGATACTAACGATTCCGCAGTTACCGATCAGTCAAAGTCTAAAATACTTTTGAATTCGCGACGAAGTCAAAACGATCGATTTTCAAAATTATATTCATCATCGATAAAAGAATATCGCACGGTTTCCGAAACCGATTCGAATAAACCGGAAGTACGGTCTGACGATCACGATTCTGCCGATCTATCGATCGTTGTGCCCAAAGATTCATCTCGAAGTTCGATAAAGGCGAAGAATCGCGTAGTCATTAAAACAGGAAACGTACCGATTAGTTACGAGACTCCTATGCAGCCATTGGGTTTGCCGAGTACAACCGATCGAAATAATACTAAAAACGTGTTGAAAAATTGGCCAAATGATCCGATAAGTGACGATCACGATTTATTCAATTACGACAAGTATACCGCGAGTATACAGGGTACGGATCCGGCCGCGTTAAATTATGGTGACGCACCGATTTACGACGGTTCGATAAAGAAAAAGCCGATTAACGATTTGATCGATTCAGTAACGAATAATCATCAAAATTATCATAACGGATTGTTGAATCATCAGGCAATGCCAACGACGGAGTCTCTCGCGTTAAGTCCTCTTTACGACAGAGATCCATTAGCGCAATCGAATGTTCAGGAGATTATTCAGTGGCTTCAGATACCGCCATTAGTTTCAGGAAACAACAACAGCCTTTTGACTCACAATGTTGCGCCCGAAGAACCGGTTGGTAACGGCTACGATACTAATTATCCTTACAATCCTAACCGACCAGTCACTCCTTTGGGAAGCTATTACGAGTCACAAAGTACAAACAGACCTTCGGAAGATCCTAATGACTATCTTTCCCTTGGAAATCCACCTGAGAATCACAGACCCAACGACAACCCTAATCAATATCTGCCATTGGTAAATTATCAAGAGCCTCAAAGTACTTTTCCGCCGCATAATAAGAGACCGTCTCAGAGTCCCATTTACTATCGGCCGTTGGATAACTATTACGATCCTCAAAGTCAGTATCCGGTCGTAACTCAGAGTCACAGACCATCACAAACATCGCAAAAGCCCTACGAGCACTTGAATCATCATTATCAGCAGCAGGATAATCAAAATCAGCGTCCAGATAACTTGTATCTGCCTACAGATATCGACAATCCCAACCCTCCTACCGATAGCGCTGAAAATTATTACGTCCCCATTCACTTAACTAAACCGTATTCACCGGCCAATGAAGCCGCTCGTCCCGCAGAGACGATTACTTTACCAACTTCCGTCGTAACTTTGCTTGCCGATCTCGCGAACAAAAAACCGACTCCTCAGCGAAGACCAACCATTTTCAGGCCATCTTCCGAAATTTCACAAAACACAGTCGTTCACATTTTGAATTCAGGATCAAAAAAGCCAAATGTTACCGTCAGCGAGATGAAAGTTCCCCAATCAGGAAAACCCACCGGTTCTTCCGATACTAATTCCTCGGCAACCGGTACTCCTCCGAACGTTCATATAATGTTTATGAACGAAGAAATGCCGAACTCTTCGGAAAAACCGGCGGTTAACAAAAGACCGGTATCTCCTTTTCAGGACAAGAATTGTCCAACGATTATGATAAATTCTATAACCCGTGTAAACAACACTATTGAGAGCAAAGAGGGCTGTACGGATCTGAACATCGTCATAAATTCTCAAGTACTCAGTACAAATGTCTTCAAACCCGGAGGATCATCAGAGATCGATGATAGCCTTCAGGACAAAAACGTTAATGCAGCTTCTCCCGAAGTTCCTCCTGGAAATTCGTACGAAGATTACAATCCCATTAATACCCAAAATCCTTACACCGATAACACATCCGGAAGTGATTACACTTCGGAAAGTGGAGAGGTTGACAGTGATCCGGATAGAGACGTTCTGATGGATAATCAAGCGGTTGAGAATGAAGACGATACCTTCATTGCCACTTCGGAAGTTTTTCAAGAGTCGGAGATTTACGTCAGTACCGGTGATCCTCAGGAGAGCGCTTTTGATGCCGTGGAAAATGAAATTTCCGATGCAGCCGAAGTTCTGCCAGGTGTAGGGGATCCCGTAGCTGCGGGTGAGAATACGCCGCAAGCGGCTCAAGTTTTGGCAGTCGATTCCGCACCTTCCGTGGGTCAAGCCATTGGAGGATCTGCCGTAGAATCTCCGCCTATTGCTCAACTTCCGGGGCTTTCAAGTGGTCCGGCTGCTGGTGCAGGAGGCACAGGCGGAAGTGCAACCGGTGGCTCTGGAACCACCGCTCTCGCTACTGTCAATGACGACGATGACGACGATGATGATTTCGATCTCAGTCCTTCCGGTCTCATGGAATCGATGGGCAATGTCTTCACTTACTTCAGCTTTCTGAATCCACTGAATTACGGTCTCTTCAGCCTCGCGGCTGCGCCATTCGCCGCAATGGCTGCCGGCGTCGTTGGTATCGCGGCTGTTCTCTTTCCATGGGCACTTCCCGGTGTACTTGATTTTGGTAGAGCGGCGGACAAAGTTACGATCAAATTTACGCCGAGTTTAGACGATGTGGTGAACCATTCGATTGGCTGGAGAAATTGGCACGAGTGGAAGAGCAAACGGAAGAAGAGAAAGAGATGAGTTATTAGAGGAGAAAGGAAACGATAGTAAATAAAAAAAATTTCAAGCCATCGTACAAATTCGTGTGCGAGACACGGAGCTAAAATTTGTAGTTAACATTGCTATTTTTATATCTTCTTCGGGAGTAGAGGATCCCATGTCGTAACTTGTCGCGAAAGATTAATGATCGTCAGGCCGTACATCCAATCCATAAAATTTTCAGATAACGCCAAAACAGAGCTTTTTATTTAATAGTTAAATAAACAAATTATACCTAAGATTCCCGATGCAATCCCGAATCAGTATGAATTTTACTAAGATTAGCGCGTAAGCTTATTTATTTTTTTGTATTTACAGAAGCGATGAATTAAAAAAAAAAAAAAAGACATCGTAGACGAAGCTTCGACTGTAGAAATGATTTAGCAATTAGATAATGAAACTTTTTTTTTCTTTTTTTTTGTTCATATTAATCCCATGAATTTCGACATTTCAGGGCATTAGTAAGCTTAAACGCTGACATTCTCATTGTAACGATAATAAATTGTTAGAAACGACAAGTCTTTTCATTTATTAGATTTAGTAGCGTTGTTATCACTGTACTTTAATGCGAATCAATCGAAATGTAAAACCCAAATGTATAAGAATTTGAGAGAAATTTGTTACCAATTTCGGTGAGTATCCATTTCAATTAGTTCTGACTGCGTACAAAAGAAAATGTGTGTTTCACACAAATTTTGATGGTAATTGGCGAAGAAGTAAACGAATTATCCTGATAAAAGTGTCTCTGATTGCAGGAACGAACCTCCCAGCCCTCAGCGGAAGCTGAAAGATCTCCAATACATGGATCAATCGCTGAGGACGGTAGCGACCCAATTGCTCAACGTTTCGACTCCCGAAGAATCGATCGACGAAAAGGACAACCGAAAAATCGTCAATGGCGAACTTGCGCCCAGCGTTTTACTGATACGAAAACAAAATAACAATGTCAAACCTTCGACGAGCGTTAATCAAGAAAATGTTAACGTTGATACGAAAAGCGACATGGAATTGGTGAAAGAAATAAATTCTGAAATAAGTTCCCTCGAGTCCATGGGGATGGGGATGGGTTTCGGTAGGCCTTCCAATTCGAAATTCGGTTATTTCGAATCGAGTCATCCGGGTCAAGCTATGGCAATGACGGAGGAAGAATTGGAGAGAGAATTGGCGACGAGCACAACGAGGTTAATAGCCGCTCACAAAAATCGTCCGACTACAACGGGTGGCATTTCTACTTGGATTCTTCTGAACCCTCCAAGTACCACTAGCAAACCCGCGAAACAAGATAGCAGCGTCGATAAAGACGACAAAGAGCTTAACGTTCAAGTTCGATTGGAAACTCGAGTCACAATGCCCGAGCAAAGTGTCGAGACCACCGTGAAGACTGAAGTGCAAACCTCTCCGGAAAAGACTCTCCCGAAGTCCACCACTCCTATGGAGAGAATCACGACGTTGACGAAAGTTACGCCTCCGATTGTGAAGAAAACAACCCTTACGGTGCGTCAGCCGACTACGGAAAAGCCGGCCAAATCTACGCAAACGGTTATGAAGACCGAAAAAATTAAGACAACTCAGACGCCATCGATAACGCCGTCTAAGAACAAAGATACGGCAACAACTCCAAAGTCAGTCTCCGTGACGAAAAAATCTGTAGCCTCGAGTCGTCCGACTCAAAAATTGAAGATCACAACTCCAAGATCTACGAACGTAACTTTGAAGCCAATGCCGACGAAAATCTCGCGACCGAATCAGTCGGCAAAGCCGAAACCGACACCGACGAGAAAAACTACGCCGAAGCCAGTTGCGGAAACGAAGAAAAACGCTAATACCCCGAAAATCGAAAAGGTCACTTTCCGACCGGTTCAGATGATAACGACACCGAAGAGTCTGATAGAAAGCGTTGATAGGCCGATGTTCGTCACAAAAGTCAAAACTTCGTTGGCTACCGATTCGAACTCGAAGGCAACGTCTACTCAATCAACGGAAGCATCGATGCCGAAGAGCGAAGAGACAAAAACGAAAGATGATACTTCCAAAGACGATTTGGTCGAAGATTCCATTAAATCGAAGCCCCAAGCATCTTCGGTTACGAAGACGAACAACGTCCTCAAAGTTCAGTTGAAAAAACCCGCGAAACCTCTGAAGGTCGAGATACAATCTATCGAAGTCAACGAGCCGGTTTTGCGTATCGAAAAGATCGAAGAAAGTAACACAGTTACTCAGCAGGAAACGATCAAACCTGCCGATTTGGAAATACTGAATAATTCGAAAATCGATCTGAAATTCGACTTTAATCCCGAATTGACGAAAATCGATGTGGTGACCACCGAAGCGGCTTCAAGATCCTCGACGACGAAGAGGCCTCACAAGAGGAAAAAGAACAAAGTTCGTAGGCGTAAAACCACAACCGCCGCTCCAACATCCGCCGCTACGGCCGCAACAACTTCCGCAACTACGGCAGTCGAAACTTCGGGAGAAACATCGGCAGAGGCTTTGGAAATGACGACTTTGGCCCCAACGACACTTTCCACTCCCATGGAAATCGAGGAAAATTTGACGGAATTAGGGATCGCCGACAACTCGATTCAGGAATCAAAAATCGTTCCGGAGTCAAAAGTTAGCCCCGGAAAGACGAAAAACATTAAGAAGAAGCAACAGCTTCAAAAACCTATTGGTACACAGATTTACAATTTTCTGAGTCGCGAAGTAATGCCGAGTTTCGGTATGATGTCCCTCGTTGGGTTGGGTTTGGGTCTCGCGTCTTATTTCCTCTATCCGTTCGGCGGTGTCGCTGCCCGACGGAATTACGTCGTCGAGCCGAATTACAAATACAATCTCGACGAGTACGGCGGCAATTACGGGCAAAACGAGGAAGAAGTGTTCTCGAAAGTTCTGCAAGGCATGACGAACAACGACGGCAAATACGGTGGTATCAAAGACTACGAGAGCAATTTCTACAGATATCAACACTACGACGGCGCATATACGGATTCGACGAGCACAACGCGAAAGGGAGATCCGCGATATCCAACATCGTCGTCGACGAATTATAGGCCTCTGGTCACTACGGATTACGACACGAAGTACAGAAATACGGAGTTCAAGTATCCGGATATAACGACCACACCGAATTATTACGAGAGACAGAAGCAAACAGGTTATTTGGCCAAAAATCCTGGCATCGGCGACAGCAGATTCGTCGTTGGCAACGTGCCGAAGGAATACGGATACGACACGAAAAGCACAATTCCAACGACAATAACAGGTCAGACAAGTTACGATAGAGAATTAGCGCAACTGGACAAATTCGGGAAAAATTCGGTCAACAATTCTCCGTCGTACGTTCAAGCGGAGGCCACGAAGGCGAACGAGGATTACGAAGAGATTGTTATTACGCCGGCTGCGGTTGCGGTGGAACACGGTCCAAGATCGTTGAAGAACGATTCGCCGAGATCGCGAAAGAAGAGAGAATCAGTGATCCAAATGATACCTTCGCGAACGGAGATCAAGAAGGAAGAGGAAGAAATCGAGAAGGAAGAACCGCTTAGCAATGAAATTCTTGATATAATAGACTCTGTTATTCCCGGCGGTGCTGCCGATGGCAAAGATGCTGGAAAGATGCATCCGGAGAAAGATGAAGAGAATAAGAAGCACGAAACAGATGGGAAGGCCGCCGAGAGCGATAAGAAGAATGTAACTGCGGAAGGTACTACAAAGTCCGCAGTTGATGATACCACGAAGACAGCAGATATGTCATCAACTTCCACCTCGACGACCGCAGCTTCGACCTCCTCAACATCAACGGTTAAGAGTCTCACGATTGACGAGATTCTCGGCACGACGACGTTCTCCAAAGATCCCGAAGACTCGAGCGCCGAATGGTTTGATCACATGACCACCCAATCACCACCGGAAGAACAACACGGTTTGTTCCATTTTGTTAAAAAAATTGCCGAAGTAAAGCTTAAACTCGGATTGGCAATTCTTAAACACGCGACTGAAGGGTTCGCGAGGTATCTCGGTCACGTGCAGAAACGCGTCAACGGCGAAGAATGATATTGAAAGAAATGTAATTCACGATCATACGCACCAATTATTGCCAATTCAATGATAATGATGATGATGACGTATTATTTTCGTATCTCGTACACCACAACCCCTGTTTTCTTAACCCGACGGAACCGGACACGTTCGCTATTCTGCATCTTCTCTACAGTCCCTTCTCTCGATTAGTTGCTGCCGCGTGACTTTGCGCTTTGCAAATTCAGCGCTTGCAATGAGGTCAACGGACTATAGGGAAAATTCAGTCAAAGGAAATCGTTGCCATACGGTCTTCAAACGATTTCCAACACGCTGGCTGTTGAGTTAAGAGCGAAGTTAAGAAAACAGAGGTCCCACTGTACGCAGCTTCCCAAATGCATCCGAACATTCTTCGATAATCGTACCAATGCTCGTATGGATTCCGCATGGGAATTATTTTTCAAAATCTTTGAGAATACCGAAAAATTCGTCCCGAAGATAGATTTTGAAAGATTCGATACTCGGCGCTCTCTATAGATGTAATACGTATATTTAAGGAATTTTTACTCATTCGTACTCAATGATTACTCTAAAGGGGTTAAAATTAATTTTGCAAATGGGTTTTCGAATAATCTGCGACGAGTTTAGAAACTCATATCATCGATGTTTGCACTCTTGAAACGTGATGTATGTTTTGTTTTTTTTTTCCCCCAATCGGGTTGACGTGATGATCAATTTATCGTATAATTTATTGTAAAGCGTATAAGTTACGAATAAATTAGTAAATATATATCTAAACATTTTCAATACTGTAACGTGTATTATGTAAATAAATCTTTGAAACGATAGACAAAAAATGATGCTTCTTTTTTGTTTTTCTTTCGCTAAACAATTAAATGGCATCCTCCTTTCGTTTCGTTTCGTACTTATAGCTAAAATTGATTTTTTTTTTTTTTTTTCGACGGGTGGACAATCAGTCTGACACGTTTCGGCTCCTTAAAACTATGAGCAGCAGGTCTTACGAGTGGGCGCGTTCGTAAAATTAAACAATAAATAAATTCACGTATCGATAAATAAACAAAAAAAAATTACAAATAAATAAATACAATTCACAGGATAGCGATAGCGAATAGCTAAAAAAAAGGTATAGAAGGTAAAACGACCGTCAAAATAACCGGAAGTAGGATCGCTTCTGACCTGACTGACGGAGATAAGACAATCGAGACGCTGTGCGGATGAATCCCATGTTAACTCAACTCTACGGAAGACATGTGCGAAATTTTTGGGGATTTTCGGAAGTCCCGTTTATTCCCCGTCTCGTCGTTCCTGCAGAGTCAATATTTTTCTCCGTCTCTGCGAGTCGAGATAAAAGTTCCATGTATCCTCGTCGAACTCGTACGGCGGTTTTGGAAAATTAGCCGAACGTCTCTTCCTGCCGAGCATCATGGGAATCATCATTGCCATTGTTGCCGGTAGCATACCGGCGCTGACGGCGGCAAGAACAGCCGAATTCGACGGCCTTCCGGCAAGTGTATTCCTGATGGGTCTCCTCTTCAGGGTAGTCGTAGGTTTAGCGGAAACCTTGTTGGCTTCGTACTCCTGTTGGCTTTGCTCGACGGTTTGGAAGGTTCGCTCGACTTCAAGCAATCCGCCGTGCGAAGTCGTAGTGTTAGTTCCGTTAACGGACGGTAGAACGGTCAAACGTACCTGGACGAGCAGATTTAATTCAAGAACGTTGCCGACAAAGAAGCTTCAACGATCGAAGAAGTATTCAAGTAGAGTCAAGTAGTAGAAGAGGGGAAGTCGGGGTGTGTGCGTAGCCTCGCAAAAGAAGATACAAAACAGCTCGCCTCGCGCCTCGCGCCCCCCGGAAAGAGCGTAGAAATTCCGCGTCGTCTTCCGGTTTTCTTTTTTTTATTATTTTTTTTTTTTTCGCGAAGTTTCGGCTTTTTTTTTGTGTTTCTTTATTTGTTTTGTTAATTCAGTGGACCAACCTGGCGTTTCGAGGTCATCACGGCAACCGTCCCATCGTCGTCGTCCTTCGTCGATCCTTGCTTCGGTCTTGACATATCAATCTTTGCACGAATTCTCGTTGTACCGTTAACGGCATCGAGCTTTATCGATCTTTGACGAGATTTCGAATAACCCCGATTCGTCGATAATAGGACCCACTGACCCTCGCCGCTCGATGGATGACTCTGCGGATGTTCCAAACTGTATGGATAGTGCGATTGATGATGCGGTCGATTCGGGTGATCCTGACCTATGTCGTCGCCACCAACGGGTCTAATACCGAAACTTGGAAACTTGTCTTTCGACGGATAACTGTTTTTATTATCGTGCCAGTCGTGGGGCTCGTCTTGCTGATTATACTTGTTCACGTTGTAATTATTGCTTTGACTGTTTCCATTGCTCGTAAATCTGTCCCTATTGTTGTCGTAGTGCCCGTACGTTGGCTTGTTGTTGCTATTCGAGTTCTGTGAGTATTTGTTCCATGTATTAGGAAAATTTGATGGTCGGTCGTCCGTTATGATGTCGACGTTCGGTCTGTAGACGTCCGAAGATGGGAATTTATCCCACGATGATGAAGGCCTCTCGGGAGGCCATTTTTCCGCTTGATTTGGATTGTTATCGAAACGATCGGCAAAGTACGACGGTCGAGTCGATGCCGACGGTCTCGTCGACACCGAGGGCCTCAAATGCGGCCGGTCCGATAGATAATCCGGTCTGTTCGATTGGTAGTCCGGTTTGTTCCTGAAAAATTGTCATCGGTAATCGATAGATCGATATATGAAACTAACTATGCATTAAGGCAGTTGTGTCGCTTCGCGATCTGAACAGTCTGAACAAAATTCATCCATAAAAAAATGCACTCAAAAGATTAATTTTGAATAATAATTATTCCAAAATGTTATTAAGAAATTGATAAAAAAATTAATTCGTCAAAAAATTTCCCGGAAAACCAACTTTTTCGTTTTTTTTTTCTCAAAAAAAATTCAAAGTAAATTGAAAAATCTGAACAAATTCCTACATATCCTACATATTAAAAAGAAACAAATGATTTTCACAAAAAAAAAAATGTATGAATCTTTGCCGAAATTTCTAGAATCGAATTTTTTTTTCGGTTTTTTCTGGAATCGATAAGTATTGGAATTTTTTCTAATTTTTGTCGAAATTTTGCGAAATGACCGCGAAGCGACATAACTATTTTAAGGAGCTACGATATTCACCAGGGTTCGTTATTAACGTAGGCGGGCCGCGACGGATATTCCGGGTCCCACGGTTTTTCACCGTTTGGTTTGTTCCATAATTTCATTTCGGGCCACGGACGCTGGGAACTCGAACTCGCTTGCCACTTTGAGATTTTACTCTTCGACCAGGGAATCGCGTCGAGAGTTATCCAGCCGTTTCGCTCGTCATTCGCATTTGATCCGAAGTATTTGTTTCTTTTAAGAGTGTCGTTTAGCTCCTGAGCGGTCATCTGAAGAAAATAATTCGATAAATTCACTTGGAAATTCGATAAAAACTCTTCAGAAATATTGAAGCGATCAATAATTTTCATTCGTAAAATTGATAAATTTGTCACTTGGCGGAAAATAAACTTACGGCTGTTGATTCCAGAGTCGAGTTTAGAGCATTTTCCGTTCCGTTGCTCGCCTCGCGATCGTTTTCGGTACTGGAAATCACGTCGCCGCGCGTAGTGCTTTCGTTGTTGAATTCTTGTGGTTTTTTAGCGCGAAATGGATTATCATCCGACTGGTCAGCGTTGCTCTTCAATTTATTTGCGTATTCGTCGAGAAATTTGTTCAAAACATCGGGATCGAAGGTCGAACTTTCGACGAATGAATTTCGACGATCCTCATTCGCTTTTAGGCTTTCGCGGATCATCGTCTCGTCGTCCACGCGGAAGTTTAATCGAGTTTTTCCGACTTGTGTTACGGCCCGTGCAACGCTCGTACTACGCGTTTCTTCCTTATCGTCCTGACGAAGCGCTCTCAATCCTCCTGTTATCTTAAACGGATCCGTAGAATTTGTCCTCATCTTCACATAGTATTTCGTGTCCGCTGTGGATTCTTCGATAATCAAAATGAACAGCAGAAGAAGAATTACAGCTCCTCGTGACGACTCCATCATCTGGAAAAATAGCGAAAAACAACCGTAAAATTTTGCAGCGCGATGTTCTTTTAATTCGTTCGTGAAAATGCCTGTTTCTTACATGTGTACTGCAAATTTAGCAAATATAGTACGCAAAAAAATCCCAAAAAAATTTGCCGATTGAATAAATAAATAAAAAAATGAATTGTAAAAAGTTATTAATTTCATATTTGACGAATAATGATTGAATAATTTTATTTTACGGGTTTTTACAAAAAATAAAAGAAAAAATGGGTAATAAATAGTATATTACGATACAAGTGCGAAAAAAAAAATTTCGAAAAATTTTTTCGCACGAGAATCGTACAAAATTTTAATTCACGAGGTGTGAAATAAAATATTTTTCGACTCCACTCGAATAATTTGCACATAATTACGAATCACACACAATAAAAAAAATAATCACTAACCGTCCGCCTGATTTTTGACTGTCGGTTTTTCGATTTTTTTCGTATTTATCACATAAACAAAAACTTTTGATTGGACCGGACAAATCGTGAAGAATTTATAATTGGATCGCGAGGGATCCGCGATTTCGCGACCAACACCACCGGGGTATTGCTCGCAAATGTATATCTTCCGTGCAGAGTAACAATGACCTTAACTCGTCAAGGTTCGAGATAGTTCTGGTACTCGGTCTATGGCCTCGTTTGCTTTTAATCCACGTCCCCACTTCGTTGCCAAAGTGGTCCACATTTTCCGTCCCGCTTGCTACCAGCGACTAGGCGTTTGTCTGTTACCACTGGCGGTTCTACCGATGCTTATTCCACCGTCTTGGCTAAGAGAACGTACACCTACTCTCTTTCACTACTCGCTTGTTGCGAACACGAGGAAGAAGACGAGGCATATAAACTCGCGGGACGACTCACTCTCTCGATCCTATCTGCCTTCCAGCCATTCACCGATACCCCTTTTTTTAAATTATTTTTAATCATATCGAAGAGAAGCTCGTGCCTCGCGATGCAATAAAATTTTATTTATCTTCATCTGTGCTCCAAATAAATCGGAGAAATACCCGATGATCATTGTGAAAAGGTCATCGTATGACGGCCGTTCGATCTTTTGCTTCTCGAATTTTATCACTGTGCGCTCCGAAATTTTTTTATTGACGAAATATAAATCGATCAATGAGAAGAATTTTTTTTTTATTAATACACTATATTAATAATTTTTTTTGATAAATTAATTAACGATTTATCTATAAATCACTCGATTGATTAGGGTCAATTAATCGAATAAAAGAGTTGACCAACCGCGACGGAAAAAAAAATGGAGCATCACCTTTGCCCGAAGAGATGCCCAGAATCTCGATAGTTCGACTTCTCAGAAGCGAAGAAATGGTTTTTTTTTATTTGTTTACCGAAGACGAATCTGAGTCGCACTTCGTCACGGTCTAATTATCGCACGATATCTCTGCGACGGTCATCGGGACAATCTCACACCTTTGAATCCCCCCGTCGAGAAGAAGAAATTTATTTTCTATCTATCGCAACCGGCGAGAGGGAGTACGCGAGAAAGGTATCCACCCCCTCGTTAACATCTCTCTATATATCTGTGTGAATATTACCGAGAAGCGAAGTATAAAATGGCTCCACCGGCGGGCAACAGGGTATATTATCTTTTATCAAAATCCTACTTTCACCGTTTAACGACAGCTCGACCTGAAACTGGTTTGCTTCGTTAAGATATATAAAGATGAAAAGAAAAATGAAAAAAAAAAAAAAAAAAAAAAAAAAATAGGCAAATCTCGTCGTTGCGGCCGGCGCCGTCGTGACCACTTGCAATTGATAGCGAGATCTCCCCTTTAAGGTAGGTCATCGTGTGGCGTCATGATAATACCGGAGTAAAAAGTAGCTTCACCGAGTCCAGTGTACATTCATCTTACAACGAGGTAATCGCGAGCAACGAGCTGCTCACCGGTCACGACAACTTTCTTTATAAAGCACATCGTTATATCGAAAAGATCGACGAAGACGAGAACCGAGAAACTCAATTATACCTTCCTCGTCGGTGTTTGTTCGCCGTGGCAACGCCGTTTTCCCTATCATTTTAACTTTTCTTTTTCCTAATTTCTTTCATCATAATTATTCGGCTTTCGAGTCCGTCGGCTCCTCGTCTCTACATTACCGATGGGACAATGGGTCAAACCGGCGGAAAGTGAAATTTATTTAAAGACCCGGAAATACTTTCGGTACGCGACTCATTTTTTCGGGTTCTCCATTCTTTTGTTGTTATTAATATACGCAGTTGTCGTCTCTGCTTCGAGAGTTTCGAAAAGTTACCAAGGGACAGAAAACAATCGGTGTTTACGGAAGAGCCTTATTTTCTACTTCCTGCCGCGAGTTTCGCGAAAAGTACTAACTTTCGTACGGCGTAAACGAAAATATAGATCGCGGAGTTTAAAGTTAACGACTTCTCATTGAGAACACGGTGAATATACGAGACTCATAGATATCGGTCTCGTAAATTTTTGCTTCTTTCCCTACTGGCCGAGAAACCATTTTTCCATTATTCCCCTCGTGCTTATTCGTCGTTTTTCTTCTTACGATATTCCGCGGGTTTCTTACCGTTCTTTAGCGCTTGAGATCGCGAACGGCACTGTGTCATCGTTCGTTGTTGATGTTAATTTTTTCATTCCTCTTTCGCGCTCGATTTTTTGTACTTCGAAGAGAAACGCGTGAGGCACAGTTTCCGCGAGTCTTTGAGATTCGACGCGGAATAACAGTTCTATTTTTACAAAAGTTACGCGGCGAACGAGTCGCGGGAAGTGAAAATATGTTTTACGAGTATTATGCTTCGCGAATGAGACTCCGGAGGCAACTGAAGAGTACAATTTAGCGAAGTTCTTTTCTTGACTCATTTTCTCGACGATCCTTTCGGCTTCGAGGCGATACCAAGCACAATGTTGTGCTGCGCTCGTGCATCGATGCATCAATCCCCTCGTTGCGTTTACTTGGCCTACTCGAACCGAGAATCGGGTCAGTCGCGGTGTGATTACCGCAAAAAATGCTTCGCGCACTCCGCGAATGCTACTTTCATTGTTCGACAATCTACTTTGGGACTCGCGAGGGATCTTACGACGAATTATCTCGCAACCAATGGCGGCGGCCATCTTTGAAAAATGCATTTTTTTCCTACAGAAAATTAGTCGAAAAAAAAAATTTCAAAAAAAAAAAAAAAATTCTTGAAATTCATAATTTGTCTCCGAAGTACCGACTCTTCGTCATCCGAGGAAAACAACGAGTAAGAGATCCCAATCTGCCGATTATATACGGGCCATGTCCGAGACGGAAAAACTTTCTAGCGAAATTTAGCGGCTCTTTCCTTTCTACCGTAGCGGTATACAGCTCGCGAGTTTATAACTCCGATGTAGAAATAAGCATATACAGCAAGAGAGGTATAGAGCCATAGAGATGACCCGGTTTCCGGTTGCGCGCCTCCTTTCTTGTCGCTTCATCGAATGACGTTCACGATTCCTATCCTATATTTTTCCTATTCATCATCGCGCAAATGTCCTCTATGACTTTACGTTTATTCCAAACTCAATGAGAAACATATTTTTCTTGCGCAAAGAGTCCACTTCTGGGATCGTTTATCGTAATAATGGTTGACACAAAGTTGGACAGTAGATCGCGAATCGCGTTAAGTACGCGCGGCCCCCCCGTATTGTTGGTTGGAACACCTCTTCTGCTGCCCGAACTAAATGCCTGTGGAAAGGTGCGTGCCTATTTCTTCGGGGTTCTCCTCGTGGGCTTTCTTTAATGGCCGAACAACTGGAGCTGAGCGAAACGATTAAAAGATTAGTCAGAGTAGGGCTCGCGATCCCCACGACCATCAAATAGGTTGACAATGACGAGGAGGATGTCGACTGAGAAGAAGAAAAGAAGAAAAAACGACTACGAATTTTCACGCTTTTTAAAAATAATTTCAATTCACAAATAACCGGCTCTTTGTGTAAAGGGGAATAAAGATGCGATACCCCCAAAGCTCCGGTTTAGTTGACGAGTTCATGCAACGCTGACAACGTCGTACACGAGACTTACTCTCATTTTTTTTTCTTCTTGAATTTAACATTATTTGCCTCTGGAACGTCAGTGTTCCATTATATTCATATGGCTGTCGATCTCTCGTGGTTATTGACCGATCATCTATAATGTTAGCTGCCGATTTATCGTTCATTAGACTCCTGTTGTGTCTGGTTATTGCTAGAAACTTCGCGTTTTGTTCGGAAAACTCGACGAGTACGAAATCGGTGAAGAAACCGGAAGTGGCGAAGGTATCGGAGGCAACAGTGGTACCGGAAGTATCGCAAAAGATTGAGACGTCCTTGGCGCCGATAAAACCGAGAATAATCCAGAGAACGACTGTTCTTAAACGCGCGAATCGTAATAATAATCAAGAAAATTCAACGAAGCTTCAAAATCACAATGAGGATGAAACGACGCCGACGATTCGTTATCCAGGACCGGTATCGTTCGTTTCCACGACACCGAAAACTTTGGAATTCAGACCGAGTATACATCTCGGTGAGATCGACAGCTACGAGACGCGAAAATCTTCGACTAATCCGTTCAACAAATTGCAACACGTGATGTTTGAAAATTCCGTGAGAATCGGTAGTTCCGATACCGATGGAGCGCGTACGTCGACAACTTCCTCGGCTTTTCACGAGGCCGAGCAAACCGCGACGATCGAGGGAAGAAAGAAAAATAATCGCGTCAAGTTCTTCGATACCGACAGTAGGTACGGCATTGTGATACCGGCGGAGGTCCCGCGGCGGTATCATGAATACTTCGCGGCACAGCAACAGAACGAACATCTCGAAAGTAATAATAATAATAATGATAATGATAACGGCAATGGTTATAATTATCCGTTGAAAATACCGGTGGGTCACGAAGCTCTCGTGTCCTTCGTTTATCCGCATTCGCAATACGCAGAGGTAACTGCGAGACCGATGATGACCTTCGGAAGACCCGTATATCCATCGACGCTTCACGAACATATGCATGTGCAGCAATACGAACCGCAAATGGATAATGTCCAAACGATTTTCGTTAAACCCTCAAAATTTCACAGTGAGGTCGGGATCGTGACATCGGCACCGATGCCAGCGCCCGTACAGATACAACATTACGATTATGTTACGCCCGCGAGCGGCGAAGCTATCGATAAACCCGATCATCTTGTTCATCATCAGGAAAGCTTTCAGGTCGTACCGCAGGATACGGATATTGATAACATGAGAAAACCGGAAACTGTTTTGTATCTTACATCACATCGAGAAACCGCTTACACGAAGACGAGACACTTCCCTTATCAATTTTATCATCCCGGTTCGGGAAATCAAGACAATGAGTTTCATTTCGTTCAAGAAGGACCTCAGACTCATCCGAACAAAGCGAGGAGGTAATATGTCGAAGAAAATGACTTTTTTTTGGATTTTGCAAAAAAATTGGACCTTTCGGGATTATTTTGGTGATTTTCAAGAAACGGTTTCGAATTTTGGCACAACATTGTTCGCGCAATTCTTTATTTTGCTATGGAAGCTTTTTTTTTATTTTCATATTTTTTCTAACGAAAAACCGTTAAAAAAAATTTGCAAGACACTTTCAACCGCCCGAAAATATTTTGTAAAAAAAAAAATAAAAATAAAGGTTTTAGAATTTATTTTTCGTCCTTCACGAGTGCTTTGATTTGACATGAAAAAGGAGATTGATTAGCATATTTTATTCGCGAAAAAAAAATTATTAAAATGAGCAATTTTTTTAGCCCGTCACTCTAAAATGATCCCTTAACGGTAACATTATTTTTTTATATTCTCTTATTTTATTTTTTAAATATTTTTTTTCGTTATTGAATTTTTTCATTTATTATCATTATTATTATTCGAGAGAAATTGGTAACGATGTTTTTTTTGGTTTTTTTTTTTTCGGAATTATTCAGAATATCGCCTTGGAAAAAAATTCTTCATCTTATCGGTACGTTTCTTCCTCTCGGTTTGCTTCTCGCAACTCTAACGCCGAACGTCGTTAAGATCGGAAACAACGCGACGTGAGTAAACTAATCACAGGCGATTTACTACCGTGTAATATCGATTTTCTTATATGGCGATGATCGATACGTGGTTCATATTTCTGACTCATGCAGACAACCGAACAACATCGTTCTCTCGAAGCTGAGGGTCGTCGACCTGCCGGTCGAACATAAACGCGGCAAACTCGTCGACGAGACGTATAATCAGCAGCAAGATACGTGCGAAGACAGATCGATCTGCGAATTGATCGTCAGTGGAAGTGAGCCGCGATCTAATTTACTACAACACATCCTCTGGAATCTCACAACGAAGTAAAATAAAAATCGAAAAAAAAAAAACAAAAAAAATTTTTAAAATCGTTTTTGAAAAATCAAAAATTAAAATAAACTTTTCTATTGACAATTTCATTTTTTAGATCGAGCGACGATGAAGCCAAGAAGCACGGACTCCACGAGATCTTCGCAGCAGTGAAACGAAAAGACTGTTCCACCATTGATTGTTAAAAAAATGGTTAATAATAAAAAAAAATAACTTGTCTCCTATAAATTTGTATTTTTCGTGACTAATCGTGAGAGAGCGGAGCGGCGCGGTCCTCGTGAGAAAGTGAAGTCAAAAAAAGCGAAATTCTTCGTTTTATTTTAAATGAATACGTTATTGAGTAGACGCCGAGTCTCGCGCGTAATCTCTTCAATATGCTCTGCAGCTTCGTTTCTTTCTCATATCTTCCTTATTTCTGTCTCTGTGTCATCGATTCGTCGTCGGTACGTCGGCTCACACACGGAGTAAGTGAAAGTACAAGGAAGTGGGTCAGAGGTGGGTCGGGGCCTCTTTAGAGATGCCGCAGGGAATTCCTTCTCGCTACGGTCACTCTCTCGCTCGCCTCATCTCCTTTAACTCTTCTTCTCATTTTTCTAACCGGGCGAATCACGTATTATCGTACCGGAAATCGACCAATTTCAGTCAGACATTCTTTTATCAAAGACTTCGCAAATCGCTGCGTTATTGCATAAGAAAATTTTTTTTATTTATTTTTTATAATAATAACAATAATAGTAATAAAAATCACAGTAATAATGGAAGAATTTTCTCTCCACAAAATTTTTGCCGAACCATAAATGAAATTCAAGCGAATTATGAGTCACAAAGCAATGATTACGTTAATAATAATGATAATAAAAAATGATAGTAACTCGCGTATTAAAATGGTTTCAATTATATAGTACTTTATGCGATTGTTATATCACGAAACCGTTTCTAATTTAAGAATTTTCGAATGACAATGATTTTCGTTAATTTATAATATTAGTAGAAGATCGTTGTCGCGAAATTCCCGATGTCTCGACCTATATTTTCTATAAAGTTTCCCTAACGCGAAACTGTTGTTGTTTCGCTGGCTATCGAGACGACGAGCACGCGAATGCACGGGTATAATACTACGAGGCCGTTCAGCGCGATCGCGACAAGCTTCGCGAGAGTGCCTCACCGACCGACAACACGAAACACGACTGGTCACTCGAGATATCGCGACATGCGAGAAGTTCCACGCGAAGGTGGAGATTCTTACGCGCGCATGTTCCGTTCCTCGGTACCTAAACAACGACGACACGCGAAACTACGAGATACACGTTGGAAAGTTTTAGGTGGAAAAGTATTCAAGTTCTACTTGGATGGGGCAAAAAAATTTTAGCTGACACTTATATCGGCGCGATGGCAGTTTTACTGAGTCCGATACACGCCGTTTTTACAACTAGCGGCCGGCTCTCCTACTAGCGGCTTAACCGGTTGGACGCGGTGATTCTCATAAAGAAAACTCCGCTATACATTACCCTTTTTCCCGTCGATATGATGCATCGGTTTCTCTTACACACTTCGATCTCACGTGTAAACAGCCGTAACTGGTGCATTTAACATTATTTACATATCAAAACGGAAAGTTTTCACGATATTTGCAGCACTAAGGTTCACTCCGCCATTGTTATTTTTTTGACATCTCGAAATTTTGAGGTTCGCGTCGCGATGACTCGCTGTTCGAGTCACTTAATTGCGCATAACTTTTTATCGAGACGACGTTCGTCTCGAAATACGATTTGACCGGAAACGATTAATAACATTTTTTATTAATTGAGATCACGTTTTCGGCAAACAATTTCGGCCGTTCCAGTCAGTCAAGCGAAAGTTCGTATTGGTTTAAGAACCCGTCGAATGTTTAATAGGTTATTTATAGTTTTTTTTCATTTGCGAATTCTTCGGCCAAAAATCCCCCCAATTCGGAATTCGGATTCCAAGACCCCGCAAATAAAGAACTTAAATATTTTTTACAATATTTTCGGGTGAAGTGCTTCCCAAGAGGGGGGATAAAGTATACATATATTGATTCCGTCTCTCGGAAATCGCTCTTTCCATCTGAATTTTGGGGTTATTAACATTCCTAATAAATGTTAACTGCGGCGGCGATGAGAAAATTTTAGAATGAATGCAGAAGAAATACGAACGTGCGAGACTTACGAACCCTTAGTAATAACAGTAAAATACTAATTTTTTTATGAATTATCACCGAGAATAATTCTTTTTCTTAGTCGTATCGTTTATTAATCATTATTTATAGCTTTTCGATTGTAATTTTATTTTTATTGGTTTTCCTCGAATAAACGAATTTCAAACTCTCTTCGTCTGCACGAAGTGCGCTTATCCTTTTTGTCTTATTTATTAGACATCGAATTCCGTATGCATGACCCGCATAACTTTCACACATTTTATCTAATTAGTGACTGAGTTCGAAGGTCAATAAAAAAGATACGCGTTAGCATATAGAATCTGCCTGAAGCTATTGGGTTTCTAAACAGTATTATGACTATTTAGGAGATAATTATAGGTTCGTAGATTAGGGCGGTGCGCGATAATATCCCTGACGGATTGACACGGGTTATTCCGCGTTTAATGCAATTAAAAAATGATTTATGCTACGAAATTTCGGATTTATGGGTTTTGAGTCGTAACTATCAAAATCGTTCGATTCGCATAGAAATTCATTTAGAAATTGAATTATTTCGGATTTTTTTATCGAAGCAGCAGATAAGCGTGTAATTATCATTCTATAAACAGCAATAATAATAATAATAATAGAATTATTTTTTTTTTATATTAAGGCCCCCCGAACAATTAGCAAATTAGCAAAAACCGTGACGAAAAAAACATGGCGGACGATTTGAATAGTTCGTGAATTGAAATTTCGGGCTTTTTTCTCGATTAACGATACACCGAAGTTTTTTTGTTGTTTTTTTCTCTCCGGCAGTGTTTTCTCTTCAGGAATGTAAAGCGAGAGATCAGTCGGTTAGGTCGCGGGGATTACGAGTTTCCGACATAGCGGGTTAATCGACACTCGAATGTATATATATTACCGCGGCTTCGTAAAACTCATAATCTTTTCCGGTACATCGATTTGCCAATCGCTCTCCGCCGCGTTTCCGAACGATTTCGTCGTATACCATCTCGAGTTTTTATCGATTGTTATTTTTTTTCGTCATTTATTATTTTCTTGACCGTGAGACTTCACACGCAGCGAGTATGGAAGGCGCGAGTCGTCAAAGTCATTCCGCGCGGACGAATAAATAGTTTTCTTATCGTTACCGATTCTCGGGAAGGTTGAACGAGAGGCACCTGGAGGCGTCGCGGGATCACCGGTCGAACGAGGCTCTTGCGAGTACCATTGACACCAATTTTCCAGTTTCTAATCCGAGAACCTGAAATATATTGGTAGGCGAACAATCCCGCGATGTTTGCTCTCTTTACGACGTTAAACGAATAGCATGAAAAAAAAAAAAAAAAAAACGAAAAAAAATTGAAGTCTTTTTTTCGAAGTATTTTTTTATCGTTTCGCGCAGTATCGCCTGTGTTTTGATAGCTTCGTTGCTTATTCGATTCGACGCTATGGCGACAGGGATCGGACGCGTAGGTTCGACAATCACATCACCTTCTCTTCTCTTCATTCACGATATGTCAAGGAAAACAACTATTTAGTAGTACGAGTACCGTAGGTACGTTTGCGCGATAACTCGCGATGCACGATGAACGACATCGCGGAGGCGAGTGTATTGGTTATAAAGAGTCCTTGAGGAACGTCGAGACAAAGCCGATGGCACGTACGTGGGTTTTCTTCTGTCGTCTCTCTTCGTACGGAGAGCATTTCACCATACGAAGCAAATAATTCACTGCGTGTAGTTGTTAAAATGTAAGCCATGAAATTTAATACAATATTTTAAAATAATAACACGCGCAACGAAACAATAAGACAATCGGTGAGTCGAGAGAAAGAGGAAAAAGAGAGAGAGAGAGCAATGAAGAAAATCGTCGGTTTCTTTCTCGAATATCATTCTCGACCTCAAAAAAGTATATATAGAGTGAAAAGTACATTGAAAAAAAGTACTTGGAACTCAATAATTCACTTAAATGTCGCTGTTAAAGTACATATATTTTAAAAACTTCGGAGTACCGGAACATTAAATTTCCAATTTTTTTTTTAATGTATTTACACAAAGTGAAACGAGCCGTGGAATGGAAACTTTATAAGTTTATTTAACGAACAAAATGATATATCAGCTGCGCTGATTGTCCCCCGAAAGTTTCGGAATTTGCGAGAAAAGAAAATGGCGCAATCGCGAAATCTTGAAAAAATTAGATGAGTAATTATCGCGTTCTCATAATTCCACCCATTGATCTAAATCAACGAGTTTTTTTTTTTTTTTTTTTTCATCACCAAAAAAAGAAAACGCTCGTTATTATTGTCCGCTCGAGAATGTCCATTATTTCACACGATCGTCGTGCGCGCCGTGTGTACAATAATCATAAAGCGATTTGCGCGAATCACGAAAGCCCATCGAGTTCGATGCCAATATGAGAGCAAAACGAAACGGTGCAGCGAATCGGCATGTCGTTTTCGAAAAGTCTCTTACGAGTTTACGAGATATAACAGAGGAGCGGAGTAATTTCGCGTCGCGAGGTATTCAGTCTCCGGCATCGTCTCGATAACACGTAATACGTGTCGTCGGGGTGTGTCGCGAATATAGCAAAAGCATATAGCAGGTTCTTCGGGAATATGCTACCTGCTTCTGTACCCGTCGTCGTCGTCGTCGTCGACGTCGTCGACACTTTTCTTTCTGACTTTCTTTTTCTATTCAACGGGCGTGAAACTTAGCGAGAAACCAACTCGCGCAGCTGTTGCTGAGCCTTGTAGACATTTTTTTTTCTTTTACTGAGAATCGTTCGTATATACGCCGCGATATGACGAGGTCGAGCACGTGCTCGGCGGTTCATCGTCGCAAGCATCACAATTTTTACGACACGCTTGACACGTACGCACACGCGAGGAGACGCGGGCAATACGGATCATTGGATAATACAAATCGCTATATACACGAATTTTAACGATGTCTTTTGTCGGTCCGAATCATTAAAATTTTCGTAATATTTATCCAACTAATGAAAAAAAATCAAATAGAATCACATAAAAAAATTTAAATACCAAAATCAATTCGACAATTAATTATTAATAACTAATCATTGCTGTTATTAATTGAGAATTTATTTCCGATATTTTTCTTGATTTATAACTAAAAATAATTTATAAATGAATATTAATATTTTTTTACGATCTATGAATATTTAAATATACGACGGATACGCAAAGTATTAAATTAAAAAAATTAATTGTATTTAATAAATAACCAAAAAAAATTATCTCGTTTGTCTTAATTTTTTTTTATTAAAAAATTATTATTATTTGTATGACTAATGCAACTGGAGACTCGTGAAATGAATAGTGATGCATAAGCATACAGATGACCCATATTCACTTTCTCGTTCTATAATTCCGCTTTATGGCTACGAGCCGCCGTTGCCTTGTATCTGCGGTATGCATCAGAAGGAAGAGGATGTCGAGGTTACGGATGCGCGCATTGCGGGTTACTACTCGCCACTGGACTTTCACTATGAAGGTCTCTGAACCCTGAGCCGTGTGTCCTGTCGTCGGGCCGGTCTCTCGCGTCTCCCCCTTCTCGGCGACGACGACCGGGAACCGCGGTCAGCGGGTCTCCGTATCGATCACGAGACACCCTTGAAACTCGGCGCACGTTCGTGAACTTGAAAAACGAAAAGACCGTAAAATTCAAAGATCCTTGACGATACGCGTCGTATAATCGCGTAAACGCACAAAATCGTGAAAAAAAAAAAAAAAAAAAAATCTGTAGAGACGAACGTGTCTCCTCGACAATTCTCGATCTCGATTTGGAAGAACGAGATCTCAGCGAAGAATTAGGATCGGCAAAAGGCACGCCGACCACTTTCCATCGTGAACCAGATCGTTGCGGCGAGAGAGTTCTCGCGTCTCCCTACTTCACGTATTTTATCGCAATTTCAGAAAATGATTTGCAGCACAATGCGTTATATAGATATACACACTTACGAAGAAAAAAGAATACGAAAAAAAAAAAATATACGAAAAATTGCGCAGTTCCCAAGTGTGTGAAGATTTCAGACGAAAGAATACGCGATTTTCCCGTATTCTTCGCGTCAAACATTTCCGTCTTTCCGTCTTTCTCCGTTCGCTATGGGAGATTTCTTCTCGTCTCACAGCCGCTGATTCTTCATCAACCCGAAGTTAGCCTTATCCCACAACGCTTTCTCTCCTCTTCGCCATCTCTCACTTTCTTCTTGCTCTCCTTTTCCGGCAAAATTTTGTCAGACACATCGGCTCCAAAGGGGCCGATGACTTGTGGTACGCAGAGCCCAAGCAAGCGATTCAAAGAAGAAACGACGCGCTACCAATGAATGATTATTATCGAAGCAATCAGAGCTCATATACACACTTTAACGACTGTTATTAAACAGTCATTATTCGATGCAAGTACAACGTGAAAATAATCGTCAGTTTAGTTACGCGATATTCAGAGAATTATCTGACTGTTCGAATTTTTCGCGACATCAAAGTCTCATTAGAAAATAATCGATTCGTATTTCTCCGATAATTTTTTTTTATTTTTTTTTTCGATCTTTTCTTTTCTGTCTTTCGAGAGAACGAAGCAAAATCGATGATTAACACTCAATAAAGCCGTTGGCAAAGTGAGACTCGTAATTATTAGTCTTAATTAAGAGAATGAAGCGGCTGTTTGGTCGATTGATTCGCGCGCGAGAGAGTAAACGGCCAGTTGAATTGTTCATTCACACGAACGAGAAGAAGAAAGGACTTTGTATGGGTAGACATGGGTGGCGGGAAGATATACGTGGAATACCAAAAGCCTCGAGCCGTGAATATAGCGTCGACTATGGCTTATGGGTGTATATGTCCATCGGTAAGCACGCCGGCAGAAGGCAGAGAGAAGAAGTGGGTCAGTGAGAAGTCTGCAGCGACATGAGGAGTCGCCGGTGAACCGCCGTCAGTCTCGTGAAGATATTCCGGGAGTCAACAGGTGCTGAAGCAAACCGAACGTATAACCAGACGCCGAGTACTTCTCGATCGGCGATCATTTCAACGGTTTCCAACCGTTTTGTAGTTATATAGTTTCAAATTATTATACAAATTGATACGCGAAAGTACGGAACGTGCAATGGTTCCTTGAGAAGCGAAACCTCGAATTATAAAAGCGGAAAAACGACGAAGAAGAAGAAGAGATCGGCCCATCGGGCTGCAAACACCGGCCTATAATTATCGAATCATCGTTCGAAGCAATCGCGCCTCGTTGTCGTTACACCGAAAATCGACGATTCGATAAATCGGCATCATGACAAAGCTCCAGGTAAGAATATACTTATCTCGCGTTTTTTATCAACAATTTAATGGATTAGGGAAATTTCAATTATAAATTTTTTCGATCAGTTTTTTCGTGTATCTTTTTTATTTTAATAATTTTACCGAATTTTTCAGCGGTTTGTATATATAAAAAATGTTATCGGTAGATATCGTTTTAATTGGAATCGGAAATAAACATCGTAAAATAGTGTTTTACGTTATTAAAAAAAAAAAAATCAAATTTTTATCGATTAATAGATTTTATCGTAATTTTCAACGGAAAACGGTGAAAATTGGATCAGGACGAAAATTATGTGCCCTTATTTGGTGTTTTGTTTTCACTGGTATTTTAATTAGGCTTCGGTAGTTACGTAGCAAACGCCTCGGCGTTTTATATTTTTTCTACTCGATTAAAGCTGATGAATGCGGGATTAGCTTTATTCCACTTCCCACGACGTTTCGGACGATAGAGTTCGATATAATAATGTTTCAGCAATAGTATAGTATAATAGAAAAAAGTAGATCGGCTTAATTGCCGGGCAATTAATGTCTGCGCGTTGCATTATGTAGAGCGGAAATTCCGTGTGTGTGACACGGTTCAGGGGCATACCGTACGTATCGCACGTAATGCCCGATATTTCCGTAGACACGATGGTACACATAAAATCTATGCTATTATTCTCGCCGTGGATTATCCTTTCGCGTGTTTCCGATGCATACGGAAAACGGTATTTTTTTTCACGCGTCTCTTATCTCTTCCTCTTCCTCGTCAATTTTCCGACGGATTTGATTTAAAAAATGAATAAAATTATTATATATCGTCGAATATGCGAGGCAGGAACTCGCCGGTGAAAGTTGCTGCGGGCAGAGAAGATTTAACACGGCGCATGCCGGCGCGGCAACACATCGTTTGCGAAGCCGTGGGGAACTCGCGCGAGCGATCGAGAAACGACGTAGAAAGTGAAATTGCCGGAGGATGCGAGTTGCGGCGGCTATGAGACTAAACTAAAACGAATTAAGAATTAGAACGGCCGATAAGATCGATTTTTTTTGTCTTCTAGTGATCGTTTTCTGTTTCACACGTTAGCGCTATCGATCGGCGAATAAGAGAAGAGTCAGAAAAAATGACGTTACTGTGTTACCGCGTTTAGCGTTTAAGGAGACTGCCGTCGGTGCTGTTGCTATGAATCGCGGGTATTCCTAACCGATAATAGAAAGTAAACCGACAGCAGCTGGTGCTGTCGGCCCGGAGAGTCAACCGCAAAAACCATTTTCTCTAATGCCTCAACTAAGAATGCCGAGAAACTGTACAGCTTTAGAACTCTCCGAGAGTCGCAATTTTGCACTGAACGATTAAATTTCTCTAGTCGAATATAACGTTTAGACGACGGAATGAGATTGCATCTTTCGTTGTATATCGGCAACGCAGAAACTCGCTATTCCGAACAACTGTCGGATGAGTCAACCGTATATTTTACCCCCTGTGGTGCATTTCGATGTGAACGACGACGTAACGACTACCGCAATAATCATACGAGATTCAGCGATTGCCGGCAATCCATTCTGTATGACCGATAGCGAACGGTGGTTTAAATTTGCGGAGAAATCAGGATACGATCATTAAAATGGCGGATAAATATCGACGGTTCTGTTGCTTTTATCAGCTTTTCTTCTTCCGCGCATATCGAAGTATAAGACGCGTCAACGACGACAAAGACGACAGCGACGACATTTAATTCTGTCACCAACAATATCTGTATTAATATTCCCGATTTCTTTGAATTATTAAATTTTTCAAATGGTTTTTTCAAAAGATCGAAAAATTACTGTATTTGTACGAAATTCTTAGAGGCATTATATCAAATTTGTACCATTAACTGTTGTACGCTGCTCTGTTAAAAAAAATAATTAACGATAATAGATCGCTCAGGGTGCTTTCGAAAACGTATCGATTTTCGATACCCTCATTACTAATTTCTCACAAGGCTTCTTCCGCTGCTAATTCGTTGCGAAGGGGTCTATGGCGGGCGACTTCTTCAAGTAGAAAATGCAGGCAGTGGTCAGACGGGAGCGCATCGTGTGCATAACTATTTACGAACGTCTCGCTATGTACACAGATACACAGGGATATGCAAACACACGAAGTTAGCGGCGTTTACGGCGGTTGTATGTACTTATAAATATGTATAAGGTTCTCGAATGAAAGTATGCAGATTGATTAACCGTCCACGTTTGCGACTAATTATCATAAAACTCGTCGATCACCTTCGCGCGGTTTCCCCGTCGTTACGAAGAATATAAATAAAGAAGAATCGCGGGGAATATTGTTTTACACGCCGATGTTGAAACGTTTTTTTAATTTTTATTAATATCTCTTTTCAGATAGTCCTCGGGATGATTATTATTGCCGGAAGTTACTTGGCGTCATCGGCAGAAATTCCGAAGCCGAGTTACGCGAGGACTATGCTAAAAGTCGCGCGTAGTCTTCCCGGCGAAACGGAAGAGTTAAAAGTTCGCACGAGTGAAGGTAACGTGGCGACTCTTATAGTTAAGCGTCGCGAGAAGAGTGAGAATTCATTGGATCAACAGGCTGCTCAGGCTACGAAAGAAATCAACGAAAGTGCCGCATTCCTCAATAAAAATGAGAACTCATCGTCCCCGTTAGCGAAAACACCGGAAGTTCAATCCCAAGAGCGAACCGACGAAATTCGAAGATCCGAAACTTCGCAGGTCGAAGAAATTCGCACGAGAGTTTCGGATGCCAATCGAAACGCGAATCCCGTAGAACCGGAAGTAGCGAGAAATACGAAAAATCCAAGTGACGGCGAGGTGCGTATGCTAAAATCTGAGAAACAAGTGTCGAACAACGAGAGAAAGATCGATTACGGCAACTGGACGCCCCTCAGCAAAGATGGCAGAGCTCTCGAGATAATCGAAGCGACGACCGAGAAATACTTGAATTGGAAGCCACTTCCGGCGGACGCGAATGCGAACACCGACGACCGAACGAATTATCCCGGATATTCGAATTCCCAAAATCACCGCGAGGGTTTGCTTGTCGCGAGAAAATTTCAAGATCGCGAAGTGCGACATTACGAGAACGAAGAAGACGAGGGATTGGTTCGCGCGAGAATCGTCGGCAATCAGCCGATACAGTACGCGTTTATACCTCATCAAGCGCGACCACTAACGCGAACGAACATCGGTGCTAATCTGTCGAAAAATCGCGGTGGAAAAAATGTGCCACCGGAAGTGACCGTGCGATCCGAGATAAACGTAAAATCGTTGCCGAAGAGAACGCCAATGGCGATGGACGCTGATGGCACTCCGATTATTCATGGTATCCGCGTCCCCGACGAGCCAATGGACAAAATTCAAACTTGGAGAAACGCCAGAGTTATTAATAACAAATTGATTCCCGACGGTGCGACAACTGTTACTCTCGAGCCATCGACCACCTTTTACTCATCCGACAATACAGCGGAGAGACAGAGATTCGAGAGATTCTTCAAGGACGTCAATCGCCGGTACTTAAATTTTCAAAATACTTTTTTTTATTCTTTCAATTATTTTAAACAACTAAGCGATCGATTGAATCGAAATAAAAAACGAATTCTTGAAATTTAGCTTAAAATTTTGAAAAAAAAAAAAAAAAATTTAACGCTTTGATTTTCAGATACGGAAGAAACTTCAACGACGATCGAAACATTTTTTTCGAATGGGACGCCAAGAACCATCAAAATTCAGCATTGAATGCCGAAGTCTATGAGACCCGAAACGAGAATTATCGTTCGAACGTACAGAAACGAATGCTTCACCCCGACGCGACACAGTTGTATCCGAATTCTCAGATGTACACACCGGAGAGTCAGAAGATCGCGCCTTTGGCTTTGAAGCCGGGAGCGCGAGCTCCTGTTCTTCAGTACGCGCATCCGGAATTGGGCGTTCAGCCGGCGAAAATAATAAAAAATGAAAAAAGACGACCGGACAATTTTCCCGATAATCAGAACTCATTTACCGAGCAGAGGCATAAGAAGAAATACGTATTGAACGATAAAAACGTCGTTGATTCTTATACCCTTAAGAATTACTATCCCAATCAGCATTTCTACGGTCTGAAGCAACCGATCGATCAGCCATTTTGGGTGAAGATATCCGAAAATCTGAGAAATCAATTTTCAACCGGCGTCGAGAGAGTTTCGCAGCTAACGAGACCGGTTTTCGACCCTCTGGTGGAGGCGACGCAAAAGATATCGCAGAATCTCGGTCTCACGAAAGGTAAGGAGGCCCAGGATAAGATTGGTACCGTTGCTACGGGCTCGTCGATCCTCATACCTGCTCTCGGCTTAGTGGCTTCCGGTGCGGCGCTTGGAATCGGTGCTGTTGCTGTTGGTCGTTATCTGGACGTTGATGTGCTGAAACGATCGATGGACAGCAGCGACAACGACGCCGAGGAGGAACAACTGGAGAATCGGCGAGCCCTTGGCGCACTCTATCCTTCCACCTTCGAGCGCCAACCGGACGGAAGTTGGAAAGAAGAGACATCATCCCCACCGCAAGCGCGATCTTTCGAAGTGAGTCCAACCAACTTGTATCAATCGGAAGAAAGTTCGGTAGACGGTACGATCAACGACGGCGCCGTCGCGAGAGACGAAAACGGCGTTTTTATGGTTTTGGAAGAAGTAAACGATTCCCAAAGAATCGAAAATCGGCAGACCAAACCTGTCGTCGATGAAACCCATTTCGTCGAAAGGCGAACAAGACGGAGGAGGGCTCTCGATTTTTTGGATATCTTCAAAGCGGAAGACATGCGTAATCTCGTGAGAAGCAAACGCCTTCGAAGAACCGGTGCCGATTCTTTGGCGGAGATTGTCGAAATCGACATACCAGCGAAGGGGAAACTCGATATCACGGAATTTTTACTGCCGACGAGAAACACTCAGAAAAACAACGACGACGTTGTTCTCGTCATTGAAGACAATTTGCATTCAAATTCCGTGTCGGAGAACAACGTCGATCCCGACGAAGTTTCGAGCGATGAGGATCTCCTACAAGTAGAAACTATCGATCGACAAATCTCGAGACTTCCCGAAGTATCGAGAACGAGAAATCGTCGAAGTACCGACAGCGATCAAGAGTTGGACGACGCTTTGCAGAATCTTGAAAATGTCGAAATTGCGGAAGCTGCACACATCGCCAGCGATTGGACAAACACTCCGTGCGCCAAGAGGATATTCTGCGACGCTATGATACGGAGGGGACAAGACGCTTCGATAGTTATGGAGAAAAAAATGCAGGCGCTCCTCGGACTGTAAGTAATACCTCGTGAATTCATATTTTTCAAGTCTCTCAATCTTTCTATAAACCCGAAAATCCTTCAATGGGAATACGAAAAAAGCTCAAATATTTTTTTCGGAGTTCATTTTTCTTTTACTCTTCAAAGCTATTAGAAGGGACGCTTCTGGCAGTTGTTTCATTTTTTTCGCGCCGATCAGCTCTATTTTTTTTTTTTTTTTTCGAACTTTTTTTTTATTTCTTTTTACACATTGCAAAGATCAAAGAACGCATAGAATTCCACTGTAGTGTAGTATGCGCGTTATCCATCTGTACTTAGAGAGGTCTATTATATTGGCCGCTGCAACGGGAAGCGCGCGTTCACGCGGTGGCCAAGCGGAACCGTGCAACACACGGATAACTTTCTTCTCCCTGCTTTCGCCCGCACGCATTAACGTCCCACTGACTGATTCAACTTTTACCTCTTAGCACAGTTTCACTCGCCCAGCGTCCGCCGTCGGTGATACACTGTCGGCGTCTCTTTCACATAATCCTCCGATTTCTACACTGTCGTTCTGTACGCGTGTAAGCAAATGAAAAAAACGTGCAATAAAGACGCAAACTCTTGAATGAAATTAAGATACCACAGAGAGCGCAGTGTTGACGCCGTATTACTCAGTGATAAAGCATCGACTGTACGAATGCCGAGAATTTTCTTTACCAATGGTGTCTGTTCATTCATCGCTTTATCTACTGGCGAAGAAATTCAAGAGTATTAGATTTCCCTCCGGGCAATTAGCCTCCTTAAGAAAACTTCTTGATGACCTACTCGTTGCGCACGCGCCAGCGGTTGATAGCGCTTATGATTCTCTCGGTAAAAGGGGTAAATTAAAAAAATAGAGATATCGTTTTTTTTTTTTTTTTTTTAAATGTTACGTAATATTGGTATCATATCGATAATTGAACAATGAATTTATAAAAAAATGGCACGAAATAAATTTTTTTTTTATTGAAGATTTAGGTGTTTTGCCGACCGGTAGAACTTTTGAATCTCGAAAACTCTTTCGCACGCGCAAAATTGAGAATTTCCCCTCCGCTGTCGTATTCTCGCGGCACCCTTTCAACGCTTTCTAAACTCACTAAGATCGCTCAATCGCTGCTCGACCACCGTGATTGTGACGATATTGTGGTTACTTTTTCTTCTGTTATCTTACAGAATACAGCCTGAAGCGGCATTGCAGGTGTCCAGTCACTTCGAGGAGGTCATGGAGGCCGTGAGGAGACACGATTGTTCGAGTTTCTTGTGCCCTCAGGCGCGGCCCGGCAACGTCTTCTTCTGAGTTATACTACAATCCCAGTAAGAGAGAACCCCCGACTCGTGAGATACACAAGCGGTTGTGATAAATCGACGCACCGCACAGTCACAGCCACTAAACGAGATATGCGAAGATGAAAAAAAAAAAAAAAAACCATTCCATTGAAATATATTTCTCTCGTGGCAACCCAGATACGGGACTCTCGTACAGAGACTCAACGATCGTCTATTACATTTTTAATAGTACGAAAAAAAAAACACATTTTAATACGCGCATTTTAAGGATTTTAGATGCGTCACCGGTAAATTTCTCTCACCGTTGAGACTCTGCACGACGTAGCGTATCAAGTAACGCCAAACTGTAAATATCGATCATTATAATAATCGTTCACGAAAAAAAAAAAAAAAAATAATTTAAATTTTATTAGATTTATATATCGTAGACAGCATATTGCACGCGCGCAATATCACATTATTATTAATGTTTACTATTACAAATATTTATTTCATTTACAGTATTCAAACGTTAATCTCGAGAAAATTTTGGACGATCGAATACTGTGTGTCGACGACTTGATTTGAGAGTATATAACGTTGTAATGTATAATATCGAGCGATTTTTGAGGAGACCATTTTTACGTACGAATAATAAGAAATAAAATGACCAACTCGTTTTTTTTTTCTTTTACGATTTCGTCGAAATAGTGTACTTTTTTTAAATCCTGCATGCAGTTTTAATTGTTTTAATAGGATAATTGATAACATTATCGTAGCGTGTGTCCGGAGTTCATCTTATACCTGCACTTTTTTTTTTCATTCAACGACCCTACCATTCGTCCATCCGAGAAATTATGCATATTTTTTAATATAAGAAAGAGCATTCATTCGAGAAGTAGAAATACAGCGACAGGAGCTTATAGTCTCGAAGGGACACGAACGACGAGAAACGAGAGATTATTCCGCGAGTTTCTTTCGTAACGATGTTGAGTTCACTTTTGGGTGGAATCATCTCAATCTTCGATTGATCGATCTGTCGCCCGAGAAGACTCGTCAAATCAGTATACTATAACGAGATACAAATCTATGATATAAAGTTTATGCAAAATTGTGCAAAGGAACGTGAATTTTACGCGCTTAAGCTCTTGGATGGTGTCTTTCGCGAAAAATCTCGGCGGAAGATCGAGAATTGATGACGAAAAAATGCAGACTCAGCAGAAAAGTATAACATATATATCTGTGAGATTTAGCATTCTCGTGTATTGTTTTGTGTTATCCTACATTGTTCTTATGCTTCTATATTATATCGTGCATTCTGCGTGGGATTTACATTGGACAGCGTTAGATCCATCGGAATGCGTGTCGTAAGGAATGTAAGGCTTCGTCATTCGTCGCCGATCTTATTATAAGCGACACCCCTCACCCGCCAGACGGAATCGCCTCCTCCAATAAGCGCCTCGTAATAGAAATGTTAGTAAGAAGAATGAAGAAAGAACGATAAGAGCGCGCAACTGTGTTTCTAACCAAATCTGAACACAATTTTTGTCAATTTCCACAGAACAGACGACTTCTTAAAAAAATAATATATATATCGCTTATCGTGAAACCGGTGTGTTTGCAGCTTTTCATTGACAAAAAAAATCGGGTGTCAAACGATGAAGTGTAAATTTCAAGAGGGTTAGCATCGTAATTCGATCGCAACGTATTCGTTTGTTTTTTTTTTTGCGAAAGTTAACCTTCGTCGTTGACGTAAATATTGTTTTTTCAATTTTTTTTTTTCAGGGGAAAAAGTACTCTGTTTTCACGGTCCACTTATTTACGAAGCAAAGTGTTTGAAATCTACTACTACGAAGGAAAAACAGATAAAATATCTCATTCATTATGCTGGATGGAACAAAAAGTGAGTGAGAAACTAACCTGTATAAACAACACGAACATAACCTCAATATTTATCTCGTAAGCTCCTCGAACGTCGATTCTGAATTTTTTCGTAGATTTATGTTTTTAATCGTTAGTTTCACGTAACATACATTTTTTCTGGTTTTTTATACGAATTTTTAATAAACGCAAACATCATTGGCGCACAGTTGGGACGAATGGGTGCCGGAGAGTCGCGTACTCAAGTACAACGAGTCTAATGTTCAGAAGCAAAAAGAGGTACAGAGAGCTCATGCTGCGCAACAATCGACGCAGAAGGGGAAAAAAGGAACGACTATAGTTAAGGGAACTTTGGGGCGAAAGAGCGAAAACAGCAAAGAAAAAGAAAGCGATAGCAGATCAAGTACTCCGATTCCAAGTGGCGACAAAGTTGGCGGTAGCAGTAATAAAAATGGCTCCGTTACACCGTCTTCAATGCACGATTCTTCGTCGGATGCGCCACGAAAAAAGCGCAGGTAAATTTTTGCACGTTCATCGGTTTTCATCTATTGCAATGGACAACCGCAATTCGTCACGTAGTTCCCAAATACAGATGTAAATCACCCAAAAAATAAGTGTCGTAGCGGCTATTTTCATGAGAAACATCCATTAGAAAAACCGATGGTAGTTTAGCCGTATTAATTTATGAAACGGTCACAAAAGCGAACATCCCAAATGGTTTGAAACGTCGTTTTGACGCCGCGTTTTGTAAAAAAAAAAAAATTTTCGATTTTTTCACTGATTTCAACCGGTTTTTTTCGCTGTTGATCTGTAAGCTGTGAACCCGACAATCGACGAAATTGAAAATAAAAAAATAATAATATAGAAAAAATGTCGTTTTTCAGCCGACTGGACCCTTCCGTCGAGACGGAGGAACAATTTTTAACAAAAGTCGAAGTGAAGGTCAAGTTACCGGACGAGTTGAAACCGTGGCTCGTCGACGATTGGGATGCGATCAGTAGACAGCGAAAATTAGTTATTCTACCGGCAAGACACACCGTCGATCGTATCTTGGAGGACTACGTAAAATTCAAGACGTCCAGCAAAACCAATAATCCTAACAAGTATTATTCGTCTCCTATTCTTTTTTAAAATTTTTTTCACAATTGATTTTTTTGGTGTATTGTGAGAAATATATATTATTAACATAACTTTAATGACGAAAAACCTGTGAAAATTTTAACAAGAGCCGTTCTGTGTCCGCAGAGAAAGCGCAGTATTGGAAGTGACAAAGGGACTCCGTGAGTACTTCAATGTTATGCTTGGAACGCAACTTCTTTACAGATGGGAGAGACAACAGTACGGCGAAATAATGGCAGAGAATCCAAATTCAAGTCCGAGTCAAATATACGGAGCCACCCACCTGCTTAGATTATTCGGTTGGTATCCACACGATGCTTTTAATTGTTTTTGCTTTTCGTTGCTCACTTCGTCGTTATTTTCAACTTGCAGTGAAACTCGGCAGTATGTTGTCTTACACGCCGCTCGATGAGAGAAGCATTCAACTCCTTCTCGCGCACATTCACGACTTTTTAAGGTATTTGCACAAAAATAGCAGCGATCTTTTCAGCCTTCAAGATTACGGCCCGGCATCGCCGGAATACCATCGAAAATGCGGATGAATGCACGAAAATGGACTACGATCTTGTAAAACTATTTTTTTTGTACGTCAAGCGGCGTTCGATTTAGCCTCACTGCGCGTTACTTCGATCGAATCTTTTTAGAGTAATTATCTCACAACGTTGGAAATGAATAATCCCTCGTAAGTATAAGCGATGCAGTTAATTCGATGTTGCAAAAAATTCGACTGATTTATTACGCGCTCTTCCATCATTGTTTTTTACGCGTATTCCTTCCTCGAGCTTTCGTTCGTAAAAGTCTATCCGTTATATTACAATATGTCTTAACGCTAAAATAGTATATTACGATACGAGTGCGAAGAAACTTTTTCTGACGAGTGTGACGCATGCGCATATGACGCGCAGGTGACTTACGCGCACGAACTGTGCTCAAAACTGTCTTTTTCGCACCGAGTGAAGTAAAAAAAAGATATAATCAAGTTTGTTTATTGAAATGCGGAAAACGCGGCGGATCGTAAACTCGTTTATGTAACTTTCGAGACGAGTAATACCGATTGTACGATACTTTACGATTGAAACGTACCGATGTTATCTGCAATAAGAATGGTGAAACAACGTTGTATGACATTGATTAATATACAATATTACCGAAAAACGTTTTTTTAATTAAGTTTTATCCCCCGCTATGAACCGTCTCCCCGGATTTTCTGTTTCTTCACACGTTTTTTCCATATAAAAAAAGAAAAAATTCATACGTATTCAGAAAAACGAACGAATCATTTTCAATAAAAATCAGGTGGTTTCCCATTGAATTTTTTGACCAATTAATGTTTTCATCAATTTGTTAATAACATTTTGGAATTATTATAATGCAAATTTAATCTTTTCAGTATCTTTAAGATGCATGGATTTTTTTTTCAGATTTTTATACCATCGATAAGTATTTGGAATATTCTCTCATTTTTCTCGAACTTAAGAGCGAAATGAATGCGAAGCTACATAACTTCCTTAATAACCATATTTTTGATTTTTATGAGGGATTCGAGGTCTTTATGTAGGGAATTTATTTGGCAAAAAAATAAATCGAATGAAACAGCCGATAAATCAATTCCTTCGGTATTTTTTTAATATCACCTATGTGTAGAACATACGAACAATGAAAAAAATTAAGTTACAGTACAAAATATCGGAGTAATAGTTACGGAAACATGACCATTTCTTTTTTTTTCCGTTGTATTCTAGTCGCGATCGAACCAAGAAACGGAGAAATTCTTTCGATGACGAGACACGTCTGCATCTTTTTACAACAATGTTCTCCAATCCCAATCCCTCTTTCACTTTTAATCGTTCAAAGAACTTCACTTTATTCGGTTGTCGCCATCACTCTTGAGTATCGGTCGTTCGGAGTCCAAGAGAATAATAAAATTAGATGTGACTTTTTATGTTACGATCAACGATGTTTCCTCGTTCCACAGTGGTTTTTTTTTTTTTTTTTTAATTCCGAGGATCACTTAAAAAATATTTTTTGTACCTGTAAAATGTTAATTTCACTGTTGAAAATTGATTAAAAGAAATACATTAAATATGATAATTACACAGGTGTCCTCGCAATATTCAGTGGGTGCGTTTACAAATTATTAATATCGCTTATGAATGTTCTCTGGCGGATTATCCCGAATGAAAAAAGAGTGGGGAATAGAGTGCAATGTGCTGGCAGGATATTGTTGAGCTCCACTCGCCATATTTCCCTATCTAAATACCCTTTCGATTCTTTCTTTCATACGTGCGGATTTTTTTTTTTTTTTTTTTTGAGATTTTTTATTTGTACTGTAATGCGCACACTTTTCGATGGTGCCGTAACGTAGTTGTCCCATCAGTCATAAACAATATCGGTCAATTTTAAATTTTCAAAAAAATGATTAGTTAATCGATCAGTTAGTTAATTGGCAACTGACTTCTGCCGATTTTCCTGTTAACTTTGCGACTTCGGCGTTTTTTGCCGATCGAAAGAACGGAATTGCTGTTACGTATTTTACCGGTTTCTAAACATGCCGAAGCTTTTTAATCGGGAAAATCAATAAATTTGTCATGCGACACACGTCGCGAAAGGTGCACTTTAGGTATAATTCAACGATCGTTATACTCAAAATCAATTGCGTGACTTTGACTGAAAATTCCTTCGAGGTGCAATTTACCTCAAACAAAAGTTTAAATATGTGGAAAAATCGGAACGATATTTGAAAGATAAAAAATGACAAACATGACTGACACTGTGTCTACGTCCGGGACAAATATTTTACCCCTTACGCTATTCGCAATCGTCATTATATCAATTATAGTGTATAATATCTTCGTAACATGAAATACATTTATAAATACACAGAATTCGTTTGTTTCTTTTTTTTTTTTCGTGGAATATGTTCAATATGCGATCCGCAAAGTTAAACACCGATACGCTTAATCCACAACGAAAGACTTGGGTATACTGAGTTTAAAATTTGCAACAAAATCGTAATTTTTTCAACCCTTGACGATCGAATTGGGGTATTTTGCGTTCTGTTGCCTCTTCATTATCTTATGGACTAAATATTTATTAAAAAAAAAAAATTAAATATAAATATTAATCGATGACCATAGTGTCGGTTCATCGAAAAGATCATCAATATATTCTATACAATTGTTCGACATTTAAAAACTACGAAATAATACGAAATAAAAGTCGTAGGCGCAAATGACTTCAGAGTGACCGATTTTACCGAAAATACCGAATTTATAAATGTCACTGTCTATAGAGTAAAATGGCATGGAAATTTCTTAAATTCTGAAAAAGTTGAATTTTTTTCTGTTTTACGTTGAAAGAAAAACGATCGAAACGATCAAACCGATCGGCCGGTCAAACTGATCGATCGGAGCGATCGGTCGGTTCGTTGAAACGATGTTTTTTATCGAATGAACTTGGGTATCGTTACCGATGGCCCCATATGGTAACATAGGCTGTGTACACGCATGTGCTATAGGCCCTTCCGGTGTTAGAATCATCGATGGAGAATAAAAATTGAAAATTTCTTGGATATCAAAACCGCGGCGAAGTTGACAAACCAAATGTGAAAAAGTGTCTGTATAACGAGGACCGAGAAAATGGTCACAGCGCCGTTTAGAGGATAGAGGGGCCTTTTCCTGTACAATATCGAAAGAAGCGCTAAAATCGCGTATTCGTTAAAATTTGATATCCTTCGTCTATTTTTTTATGAATTCGTCTGTTAAATTTTGAATTATATGCTCGAATTTAATTGAATTACGAAAGAAAATAAAATAAAATAATATCTGGCACATCGTATCAATTGACGCTTTGGATTCGTGACTCTGGAGCCGCGTCACCGGAGTTACGCAGAACGAAAGCCGATTGGCTACGAACTGCCGAACGGCACAAAGTCCCGAACCGAAAACTTCAAGTGAGTCTTCGATGGAACAACGGGAAAGAGTTCGGATCAGTTTTGATACGTATCTCATTTTTTTTTTTTTTTTTTCAATTTAATAAAATGATCTATTGTATCTCGAGAGTCCGATGGATTAAGACGAAGCTTCCTTGGCTTTCATGAAGTAAGTCAGCATGTCGATGGGCAATGGAAAGACGATGGTGGAGTTCTTCTCCGCCGAAATGGTATTCAGTGTCTGCAATTTTTAGATTTTTTTTTTACCCATCATTATGTCTCCAAAGTGTTTTTTTTTTTATAATTCAGTTCTTTTTTTTTTTTTTACGTAATTACCTGCAAGTAACGAAGTTGAAGCGCTGCTGGCGAGTCTCCGATTACTTCGGACGCCTCCCTCAACGCTCTGCTCGCTTTTTGTTCGCCCTCCGCCGCGATAACCTGACAGATTGCGCAACACGCGTTAAGAACCGCAAATCGAATGAGAGGTAAAAAAAATTGAGTAAACGATAAGAAACGAAAGGCGCAATTACCTTGGCACGTGCTTCGCGCGCAGCTTCTGCTTCGGCAGCCATAGCGCGCTGCAATTGTACGGGCAATCGTACATCTTTGCTGTAATTCCATATTTTCCATTATTTAAGTCGAATTTCTTAATCAAACAAATTTTGTTCATTGATCGACGATTCATACTCACATCTCGACTCGTTCTACTTTGATTCCCCACGAATCAGTAGCTTCGTCCAGAGACATCTAAATGTTAGAAAAACATTTCGAAACGGAGTTTTATTTAACTCGTTAATATTTTATTTTACTGCTATTATCGAAAGAAATTTTTCGTGAGTCTCTGGACATTTGTGTGTCTCACTGAATTTTTTTTTTTTTTTGCAGTTTGATAATTGTAAGGAAAAAAATGGGTTAATATTTTTTTTATTGGTGAAAAAAATAGCATTTCACCAATGAAAAACAACAGAATATTCAATCGCGTGGAATTTCTGATAAGATTTTTACCGATTGAAAAAAATCAAAATTAATCGCTGACGAAGTTTTCAAAGCTTTTGAGTTCATTTTTAAATAGTATTCGGTACTTTTGATTTTTTTTTTGCTTAATTTTGAGATCGATACTATCGCTAGGACATTGCGTAGCTATAGTCAACGAAAGGTTAACTAAATTAGAAAAGTATTAAGGGATTAGTCTATTGTTGAAAAAAAAAAAATTGAAATTTACCTGCATATTTCCAGAAAGAGTTTCACGCTCACTGAGTATTTCATGAAGCGGTCGAGTTCCCATGGTATTTCGTAGAGTCGTCTGAGCCAATAGTCGCGTACTGTGATGAGCATTTTCCACGTTTGCTATTGAGATCGTCGCGTTATTGACACGGTAATAAACGACTGCGTCTACCGACACTGTAACGCTGTCTTTCGTCAAAACCTATTTAAAAAACGTTGGCAGTTAATTAAATTTTCCAAACTTTTTATTCGTACGAAAAAAAAAGTTATAGAATAATAATAAATTACGATAAAAGTTGCAATCGCACGAATTAAAAAAACAGTTTTTCGCACGAGAATCGTCCAAAATTTGAATTCACAAGGTGTAGAAATAGGAGTTATAAACGCCAGAAACGTGCGGAAAAGGGCCTTTTTTCGCACTCAGTGAAATAAAGAACTATGTATCTCACCTCTTGCGGTGGCACGTCGTAAGTTCGCGTACGCAGATCGACTCTCGCGTAGCAATCGACACACGGCAAGATGAAGAAGATACCTAAGTGAATCAGTTACGAGAAATAAGAAATAAGAAACAAAAGTTTCCCTCGAATTAATCGCGACTTACCGGGACCCTTGGCGCCCCCGGAAAGAAGTCGTCCGAGTCGAAATATGACGGCGCGTTCGTATTCTTGCACCACCTATAATATCGAAAAGTGATAATCGATAAAATTTTAATAAAACTGACGATCGATCTCGTCGTCTTTCTCAATTTTCTCAACTTCAATATTTTACCTTGAAGCAGACGAAGAGAGAGAAAGGCATCGTCAGAATGACAATGACCCATGATAACCCTATTATAATGTTCCCACATTTGGTCGAATCCGGTTCTCTCTCGTCCGCTGCAAGTAGAACAAAATATACGAATAACTTTCGTTCAGCAACTCGATGTACAAACTTTGCAACGAAAATGGCAACTCGAAATGACCATTTTTATAAATTTTACCTACGGAAGTTTATTCTTCAGCGTCACGAATTTACTGTCTCTCTCTCTTTCTCTCTCTCTCTCTCTCCAAGAGAGAAAAATACGTGTTATCGACGAATAAACCGAAAGCCGGTAAGAACCAATTTGTGTCTCTTTTCGAAGTTAAATTATTAAATGATTACTGGAAATTATTGTCATACTCGGGCGATGTGATGGCCAATAAAAAATGTCCCATCTGAGATCGAGGATCGTACTAAATTTTGTATGAATAAATAATTATGTTCTTCCTTATTCAAGAGTTAATTACGAGTACCGTCTCATTCCTTCAAATATTTAGCTGCGCGATCTTCGTTAATAATCAAAGGGGGGTCTACGTAGGGAAATTTCGCTTTTAAAGCGGCGATGTACGAAGCTTTCGATCGACAAACCGTTTTGCGTATACAAATACAGTTCTTTCATTTTTTTTTTTTTTTGTTCGATGTAAAATTACTCGTCATTTACAACTATTTATGTCGACTGTGCTCCTCCTCCGCCTCGAGCCATTACCGAGAAATGTTGCGTCATCAATCGATAGCAACAAATCAATTATTCTCCGATTAAGATAATCGTATTCCCCACAAACAAAGTTTTTTTTCTGTCGGGAATAATTGATTCCACAATTATAACATCGTTTATTAATATTTAGCTCATCTTTTTTTTTTTTTTTTTTTTTTTTAACGCTCCAAATTTTGTATATTTTTTACGTCATCTTAACAATATTCGAATAGAATAAATAAAACACTTGCAGTCAACAACTAACGAACATATTAATATTATCGTATCTGACAGAATTTTAGATCGAATTAGAATCATTTTTATAAAAAAAAAAAATTAAATGGCTAATAATACTTCCAGTCGGTGTTGTAGAAAGCGAACGCAATTCATTATGTACGAAGTTCGTCTGATGCGACAGTCGTTGGATTCTGTTCTCTTGTATGCATACAAGTAGATTTGACACTTGTTGAAGCGATGCAATGTGATGCTTTCATTTTTTCACTTCATATTAATTTTTTTTTAACTTTTTTTAAATATTTACGAAATTGCCAATTAAACGACCAAATTGACTTTCATCAATTTTTTTTTAATTTGATTAATCATCACTCCATTAATTTTAAAATGAATTTAAAATGAATGGATGCGTTGTAATGAATTCCGTAAAAACCAATAATCGCACAATAATTGCAAATAAAAATTGAGTTGAACCTATTGACGAAAAATAAATGCCAATACAGGAAAAAAAAATGACGAAAACACATATGTCACGTGAACAGCTGACTTACCCTCCGGCATTTTTGTTTTTCGTTCTTCAATAACGAAATTTATTTATATATCTTTTCACCGATACAATACGTCTCGATGTAATTCCAGACTGAGTTATTTTTAACGAAAAAACTACGGGAATCGGCTTAATAGGCGTGGGATAAAAATTTAGCCGGTTCGACGAAGGCGATCCGCAGGGGCGGCGAGAGGATTGGTAAAATAGTCACGAGGATTGCGACGCTTTGCTTACTACTATCAGCGGGATTCTCTACATCCCCACGACTCTTCGAAGCTACGTTGACCCCCCGCGCACCCCCTACCCACTTCTAATAGAGAAACGTAGCCTCGTCGAGGTCGTCGTCGTCGTCCGCGTCCTGGCATGCGCATCATTTCCACCCTCACGGTCCACCTCCCCTGCTGTGTTTGACCGGCCGGTGAGTTTCCCCGGGACTACCACTCTATTCTCGGTTTTCTCAGTGAACAACTCATCACGGTTAACTCGCATTGAAATACAGCGAAAAAGCCTCGAGAATAAAAATATTGAAACGTGAACTCTGTCCGCTATAATTTTTTTCACCCCCCGGCATTTCACGAAACGAACTCTTTTTCAAATGTCAAACGTCGTCCAAACGGCGTAAATCGTGACGGCGGTAAAAAAAAAATCGAACCAATCGATCCGGTTCAGCGACGTCTTTGTATTTTGATAAATGTAGAAAAAAAAATGAAGAATTGGGTTGCCTTTGTGGGATCAACAAGATTTTTTTTCATCCCCGACATTTCGCAGAAAACCTTTACGAAACCTTTCGATGTTTAAAAGTATACGAATGACGTTAATTCGAAAGATCGAAAAATTGGAAAAATGGAAAAACGTCTTTTCTATTCTGAAAAAGATTAAAAAAAAAAAATTGGGGCATTTTGGTGCCGTATTAAAATTGAAATATATTTTTTTTTCTATATTCGACACTCCTCTTTATCAGGAAAAAATGAAAGAAATAGTAGAAATGATTGTTCGAGTTCACGAATGACGCGCGAAGTAATGAGCTCGATAACGAATAATCATAAATCGATTACAAAGGATATCGAGCACCAGAAGGCTTTCATTTACGCAGACAGCCGCGAAAGGGCGCGGGAAACGGGCATAAGAACGATCAATAGACTCACGCAGGTACATCGGTACGCGCGAGTATGCATCATTACGGAAATACTATAATACACTGCACGATATGTCACGTCAATCACTATTGACTACACGCGCTCTTCTATATGTATACACATCACATGCATTATTCATTTTTTACGTTGTTATCACTATTATTATCCTTCGCAAACATCGGAAGCTTACTACTCGGTTACCATTCATCGCTCTTTAACAACGTCCGCTTTAAAAATTCCACGAACCTGTAAAACAACATTAAAGCCAACGGAGGAGCCTTTTAAACATGAATTAACGTCGGATATAATGGAGCATCTAAAGACAGACAGGTAAGGAGTCCTGCAGTTGATTTTAAAGGACGCCAACCGCAGGCTAACGACTTATCTAATTTTCTAATTCGTCCAATTATTTTCGCGAACTCCATTATTGAATAAATAGACGGAGTTAAACAGCTCGTGTCTATTAATCGATATTTCGTAATCAAGAAAAAAAAAGATCGATGGGATCACAAATGGGTTACTTATTTTATTTTATAATTATTATATATATTATAATTAATTATTAATCCCTCTTATTATAATTAATTCCGTTCGCGACGCTGACCTGACGCGAGTTAAAGCTCAATGATCGCTAATTGATCTATTTAACATAATGCATATAGTGGAAATCAACCGATCTGCTGGACAACGGAAAATAATCGAATCAATCGGTTCTACTCGCCGGCGTCCCACCCACCGTTCCCGGAACTCGTGTCTACGATTACTGCGAAGTAGCGAGTCCGCTACTCCCAATCTTCCGCGCTTCATTAATCCCATAATGAACACTGTATCACGTTTGCCAAGTTGCCAAAACGGTTATAAAAATTCGTTTTCCAAAAAAAATTATCGATGTATTGACAAATAATAATGTATTAAAAAAAAAGTGTAGTAACAGAAATATCGAAGATCGAAATACCGATCATCGATCGTTTGTTTCCTTTAGATAAGCGTTTGAAAATTTTTTTTTTTTAAAGATTAACAAATTTTGAGATTTTTATTTTTTTTACTTTATTTTCTTTGTTTTTCTCGATTTTCGATTTCCGTTTTCGCGATTTCCATTCCCATCAATTCGAGTACATTGCGCTCTTAGTTTCCAGCGAAAGCCGCAAGCAGATAACTCGCGCTGGCATATCGTTGTTCCGTAAATTCAATTTTCTCTGAAGACATATTGTCGCGACCGTTCGCGATAAACCGAAGAATCGAATCTCATTTCCGAGATTAATTCTATTATTCACGTGTTGATAGTGCGGAAAGCGTTATATACATCAATTATTCAGGACGCGGAAAAACCGCGGATTGTCGGTCGCACGACATACCGTTGCATGGCAACCGGAGTTACGCTTCGAACATTAGTCCTGATAATACGAATACATCATGACTGAGTATAGATGCATCTCGTGCCGATACTGTACCCAAGAGAAATACAAAGTTGATACAAAAAAATAAACAATACTATACAACATACAGCGCCACAGACAAACGTACCGTACGCGGGTGCTTAATGTACATACAACTGCGTCGCGATCGTAAACCACTGATCTGCACTTTGTATACTGCATCGCAATTCATTCGCCGATTCTCATCTTCGAATAACTACTTTTGAAATGTGTAAATCTTTATGCGCGAAAGTACTTATCACCAATTTCGGTTGATGCGAAACCGGCGCTATTAGGGATCGTAGTCGATAGATATACCGCAACCGATCGTAATACGCGAATACGAATTCGCGAAATAAATATTTATCAACCAATTAGGTACTCGGAAATTACAAGCTTTTCCCCATAATCTACGAAACTCTTTCCCCTGTCGAATCCGCAAATTTCAATGATACATCGCGACTAATTTCACATTTAAGAGTATCCGCTTGAAGTGACGTTGACACAGTAGTGTTTAACGATTTTTTAGCACATGACTTTGCACTAGTATTGGATGTGCTTGTGGTTAGACACATTGACCTTCCTAACGCAGGATTAATAATTTAAGAGTCGAGTTATAGATACAAGTTCGAATAAAGGGCATTGTAATGTTGGGGAGTATAGGCGTTTAGCGCATATATCGGGCTTTAGCCGATAGATATTAAGCCATAGCTGGTAGGTGGACGCGGAGTTGGAATTATTGGATCGAAGTTACGGTAGTCGTCGAGACGCTTGCCAACCAGGATGGATGAACCATATCCATATCACCACCGCGCGTTTTATGAAACTTTCGCAATTGTACTAACCAACCACCCACCATCCATATTCCCTGCATCGACGTATTATTTACACAATACTTCGTTGATGGAAGTATTCATCGCAGAAATAGCGCAACAGTTTATTTGCAAGCGGAAACTTACCTGTAGAAACCCCCCCCCCCCCCCCCTTTATTTTTTTAGTCGTTTTAAAAATCAAAAAACTTCGCGCCTCTACTTTTTGGGGTTAGAAAATATAATCAAATCTTAAAATTCCCCGAAAATTAAAAAAAAAATTATATATGTTACTTGTCAAAAATCGCAACCCGTAATGTCTGTAATTTGCTTTTGAATATATAGCAGTCTTAGTCTTTTATCTAAATTTTTGTATTTCTTTTTTAGGATTAACATATCGAAAAAAAATGAGTTATTATGCCTTTTTAAAACAATACAATATTGATCCATTTATCTTTTTAGAATGTTTCACTGATGTAATATCGTATTTTTCGAAACTTTTTTTTCGGAACAAATCGTATTTTTTTGTTCATCAAAAGAATCAATTTTTTCATGTTATTGACAATTTTTCACTAGAATTGGTAAAAAGCGGAGCTAATCTCTAATTTCGAAAAAACGACAAATGCGATATAATTATCTTTTTTAATGTGTTTCCATGACCGCCTTAAGGACTATAAATATGCAATTAATAGTTCGAATGGTATATACAGTGTTGATAATACGGTGGGACCGGCATACAAAAACAACGATAATTAGCGTAATACCGGATGATATGACTAATACTAATCGCACGGGTCAACACTAACGATTGTCGCTGGCATTTTACGAAAAACTAATGGACGATTGTTCGTACATAATATACGAATAATACCGGCCATATACGCTGGAATTACGCTATTTACATCGTATTTACTTATTGCCCAACGGAACTATTATTTATACATGTCCTTCGAACTTTCGAAAATTCAAAAAACAATGCCGATATTACGTCACTAAAATGTATAATATTCTTTAAATTCCTTGAACAAAAATTATAATCAACTAAATCGTCGTCGTTTCCGCGAAACGACAATTCCTCTAAACAAGTTTTACGAGTATTTCACGTTTTAAGTCATTTTATGTAAATAACGTCTACGCGGCCCCCAAAAATCGAATTTCAAGAAAAATACGTTGAAATTTTGACCATTCGTTCCGTCATTTAAACGACCTGTTGAAATCATTTTTTAAATAATATTTTTATTCAATTCATTTTTTTTTGTATTTCGGTTTTTTTTTTTATCTCTACAGGGGATTTCTATAAAGTACTATGCAATACTTTAGCGAAACATGCAATTTTCATGGAATTTTTTTGTTTTTCGAAAGAATTATCGATCAGTTGTAGAATTTCAAAAATCCATTTTTTTTAGTGTTACGAAAAATCTACGCGAACTCGTCGATAACAACTTACCGACATAAATATAAAACGCAAATTCAAAAGACAATCCCAACATTGTTCGACATTAATAGTGCCTCTGCCCATAACAGGTAGATAAACAGGTAAACACATGCAGCTTTCCCTTTCTCGGGGTAGTTATGGAAATATACAACTGCGAGACGAAAATAGCTGTTCAGCCGGAACCATAGACAACACGCCATGGTATCCTAATGCGTTTGTCCACATATCGATGTCGGTTACTCAAACAATTTAATTCTCGAATTATTCTCCTTGAAATTTGTCAGTTTGGTTAATTCCGCGACATGTTTATTGTACAATCAGACTTTTCAACTTCGATTAATTATTAGTCTGCGGGTTCGTGTGTAATGACGACGAGGAAAATTAAAGTTTATTAGTATCGAGCTATGCGTTCGAGTTTGCGATTCTATGAATAATTGCCCTTCATAAAATATTAATTTCGCTTCCGCATAGAAGAGGAAACTTTATATTTAAAACGGAAATCGTTTTTTATACTTATGAAGATAGTCACATGCCACAGATAACTGCGATATATAAATTGTGATGATCTCGGAATCACGATGCGTAAGCCGCGCGGTACGCCGAGCCGAGTCTCGGATCGCAACAGATGTACGTTCAGTAAAGAGGTCACGACGGAATATAGTTTCACAGAAATTATTACGAATTGCATACCCATCCGTTAGAAAGACTGAGAGGAGATTTGGTACGAGAAAAAAAATTTGCCGACGTTTAGAAAACCGAACTCCAGAATCCATGTAACGATCTATTTGACTGATAGGCAGCCGAAAAATACGAAAGAAACTAAACATTTCGCCAACAAAAAAAAAAGTTATTTTTGAATGATTTTTCCGAAATTTTATGGGTCAATTCGCTACATCGACGTTCGAATGCCAATGTGTTTATCGACGCCAAACCGGAGACCCGTGAATTTTTTCAAAATTTTAAAACGTCACTTTAAAGTAAATGTTATTCTAGCAGCAAGTCTCCCCTTAAGTAAATACGAATTTCTAAAAAAATACGATAAAATAATGCGTGTGATTATAAATTGCAACGTACCTCCGATAATGCGTTTTCGTATATCGTCCGGTCGGGTGTTTATTGCGACGGCGTTGCTATTGCCATTGCCGATCGTCTGCATCGGGAGAGACATGTCAGAAGAATTGACTTGAACTCCAATTCTAGCCACCTGTTTATTCAACATTTGTATTTTTCTTATTGCAATTATTTTATTAACGCCACTATAAAAAAAAAAAAAAAAAAAAAAAAAAAAAAAAAACCCTAATACTTATTTTTTATTGAAAATTATCGAACATTACGACTATACGCAGAATAATGTTTCATTGGCCGAGAGTGTTACATTTTTCTAACGTACCGTACGATCGATAGAGAGAATAACGTTGTAATTGCTTTTGCATGCTTTCTACGCCTCGTGCGGCAAGCTAACTCGCTATTCAAAAATAGACGTTCACGTCAAGTTCATGCATTATATCGATGAATTCCGGTACATAATACGCAAATTGTTACTATTGCCTGCCACCCGGAAATAGTCACAATTAAAAAAAAATACTTCGAAGGAGCGATTTTTATCTTTCATCTATTTATAAGATCGAAATTTTTGCATGTGAAAAAAATTTAATTACGAAACATTTTTTACGAAAATTTTTCCTCGAAGTTTTGTTCCCCGAAGCCGACGAAAATAATAAATTATTAACGATTCGTCTGGCTATTGGCTTAAAAGTGCGAGCCACGTGTAACTAGCGACAAGATGGTCGAGTGGAGTGGGTCATGATTGTGCAATATTGTGACCCTACACCACTTGCGCGACGAAGTGGTCTAATGTCATGTAACGATACTCTTGCAAAGTATATACATAGCGATATATAAGTGCTCAGTTCAAGCGGAGTTTAAATCGCATTCACTCGAATCGTTATAAATGTCTAAATAAAAGTCCAGAAACAAACTTTGCGAAATGTAGTCGAAGGGTTTTCAAATGGCAAACCACATTTTTCAAACTCGAAGCGTCTCAGTTAAATTACGAAAAAAATTAAATTGCCGACGAGGGTTCGGAATGTTTGTTACTTTTAGAAAAGTTGCAACAAATAATGAATTAAACATTTTTTTAATCGGATTTCAAGGTATTTTCCATTCCGGTGAAACGCGATGTGTTGTTTATATTTCTATCCGCATATTCGGTAACGCGATTAAAGTGAAACGTTGCACACCCGGATGTTTACGAATTCGGTAAACACTGAAGATAATATTATAGTCTTCCGAAACGTTCTCACCGTAAAACAAAAAAGTTTGAAAACCTCTATCCGTGTAAATTGAAAAATAATCTTTCGAAATATCGTAAAAAAATGATATTTTTAAAGGGCGACTATAGTTACATATATTCTATATGAGCGCATTGGCCCGCAAATTGATATTTCGGTAAACAATCAAAATTTATATTTCGCGTATCTTTCCTCAGATTTTTTGGTAATTTTTTAAAAGATTCGCCATATGTTTTTCAGATAATGATTCACGAAATTTGGTAAAATTCGTATCATTTCTATAAAAAAAAGTACACTGTTTGTGTTAACGGTTTACGAAACTCGACGCTGTAATTTATTTTATTTTCGACTTCTTCCACTATTAATTTCGAATACCATGCAACCCGATAGTGCGGAACGTTTTATTGGTAAAAATAATGAAAATTGTGTCGGAAGGATTCTGTTTTGTTTCGAAGATTTGTGTTACGTACGATAACGAAGATCGGAAGGGTAGTTTGAGTTGCGAAAGGTAAAGAGCGGGCGCCTACCTTGACTGGCCGTGTGCTGTCGGTAGCCCGATCGCGCACGAATGAAAGTGTTCGGTGTTCGGTGTTCGTAGTGTCAAGCGCGATGCGTCACCACGACGACGAAACGTCGACGGTTTATTCGCGCGGCGCTTCGACCGCACCCATACAGGCGCCGGGGATCGTCCTTACTTACTATCTTTACGTCCGATGTACCGTCCCGCTGGGAAAAATTTAATTTCGAATAATACTTGCTGCGGTCCTCGTGTCAATTTTTACTTCGCGATGTAGAGGGCCATTGCGATGGAATGCAATAATTCGAAATCCGAGGATTGTTTACTTCGGAGCGGTCCGAAAGATTCAAAGAGTCAAAGATTCAAAAATTCTAAGAATCAAATGCACGTAAACTCCGTGGTAAATTGGTAGCGCGTCAAAATAACACATAACGAAATTACGACGCGATGTCCTGCTGCCCAGTTTTCGGTGAATCCTTTTTCGGTTGCATTCTCAACAGTCGTTATACAAAATGTCTGATAAAAAATCGCATTATCAATTCATATGATATACTAATGAATCGCCGGCAAATTTTGACATCGCATATTGTCTTAATAATGTTTCGAAGGAAATGCTACAAAAGCGTTAATCATTTTCTTCGTAAATACGAATTTATCGTTTGTTAACGACAAATTCGTTATTGCAGTTTTTCTTCAAAAGTTTCGGCGCGAAAACAGTTGTAAAAAGCGTTGCCTCAGTTTTCTCATATATGCCGATACTCAGCAACGGCAGCCCGGTGATAACAAAAAAAATGGAAAACGTCGAAGGATTTTTTTTTTTTTTTTAGGGATTGTGGAAATAAATGTATAATTAAAAAAATATATTCAAATTTAGTGTGAAATTTTTTTATCGAGTTTTTAATTAGTTTTTAATAATGTATTTACAACTTGTACACATAGTAGTTAGACATTATTCACATCCATCGTCGGGTCATGCATACCGAAAAAAAATTTTTCATTCCCCAATAATTTTGATATTCGTAATTTTTTTAAAATTTTTTCTCTTCATGCGAATATCCTCTATCGTTCTCATGAGGTTTTTATGACTCTCGTCGCTCGCGCGTAATGAGTGACTTTGACTCCCCCCCCCCCACCGTCTTCTTCATCGCGTTTCCCGAATTCGTTGAGTCCAATTCCATTTACTAAGAAAAATAGAAAAATGCAACTAGAAAGCGGCTCCTGAGAGTCGGAAATGCATTGCAATTTTTTGTTACCTTCGCACTAACTTTATATTTATTATTTACGTACATTTACGTATAATAAACTTGTTTTGGCAACGGTGGAGCACCAGCTCTCGTGACTCACGACTTTTCAGTTTTTTTTTTTTCGTTTTTTTTTTTTTTTTCTTCTCGATTGTTCGAAGCCCCACACCCTTCCTGTCCCCTTCCGCGATTTCCGTTCGATCGATCCATATCGAAGAAATTAACCCTTTGCCGGTCGTACCGCCCAAAAGTGTAACGGAACGCGAGCTTAAGGGTCAAAAGTGTACGGGGCGAAGGGTCGCTGGACAGCAGAGTGGGGATAATCGTTCAACCGGCATAGGGTTAAGTACTTGTGGCATTGATATGGCATTAAAAAAATCGGCAGCATCAGCTCCGACTGCTGGCTGCTGTAACTCTCTGCCTTCTCGCGCAAATTATCCACAACAAACATCCTTTTTTTTCGGCTTTTATGGACTTTACACGCACATTTAACATACCGTCTATTATTTATACTGTAATATTATTCGCCCCGTAGCCAAATTTTGTTATTTCACATTATGCACACATAAAGGACCACACATTGAGTTTCCGATTGCTGCTCATTTCTGTTCGCATTCGCATTCTTTTTTTTTTTTTTTTTACAACATTATTATCAAGAAAGCGTTCAAGTCGAATAAAAAGAAATTTCATCCAACGTGATTTTTGATAGATTGCCATTGTTAATCTAAATTACTCGAATTGTAAATTCGAAAACATATATATGTATTATTATTAATGTGATGTTTTTTTATTCAATGACAATGTCGAAAAAAGTCGATTAAGGATAATCGCCGATGAGCCGAAAACTTGAGATCGACGTATCGTTTATCGCAACGAATTTTATTTAATTAATTTTTTTTGGCAATTAATTGTTTTACTACCGGAGGATTTTTGCGTCAACATATTTTTCGACGATAAATTATTTCGTTTATAACGTCAAGTTGAATCGATCAAAAGAATTGGCAATAGAAAAATAGGACAGCCATCTTGGAAACTTCAATTAATAATGAATAAGACGGACACATCCTCTCCTCCGCTCTTTTTCCTAATCGTAAAACTAATTTTTAAAGCTATTGTTAATAATTACATCACGTAAAAATAATTAGGAAAGACCCGCCCCGTGTTCGCACACAATCGATGGCACTAGTCGCGTCGTTAAACTGCTCAATAAAAAAAATAAAGTATTAATTTTCGTTTTTCGCCTTTTTTTTTCATTAAAATTAATTCATTGAACAGTTGCGAAATTGGATGAAAAAAAAAAAATAAAAATGTTAATATCGCAACACTCGGAACAACGGTTTCCTCGAAAGCGGAGTGGAATGTCTCTTATCGTTATTACACGCGCGAGATTCTGCACTTTTGTTCCAGGCGTTGCGTCGCGAGTGTTTTGCTTAAAGAATATTTTTTTTTTTTCGTATTCACAATAAATCAGGTAATCATAGTCTTGTGCGTTCTCTATCCGAGTGCTTCTGTTTTTCCCATTTACTAACTAAAAAGTATGTGCGTTCTTTCCATATTATGCAAATGAATACTAAATCATTCCCTATTTTTCGTAAATCTTTCGACAATCACTCTCTTTTACGTTCCGGTGGCTATTATACTCTTCTCCCCCTTTCCCGCTTTATACAATATATAGTATTACAAAAATTGGTGACTTTAGGCGAGTTACAAATATTATCTATCGGGGAATTATACGAATCTGTGTGATTTTTGTGATCGCTGCTAATTATTTGACCGAAGGGGTTTGGTTTCGATTTGACTTGCCACTTCGTTGACGATCTCACGCATTATGCAGTTTACACATCGAAAACGAACTCGAAAAGACCGTTCGATGATTTCGGACAAAAAAGATCGATCTTTCATTTTTTATCGATAAAAAAAGTATCGCTGATCCCATGCGATTGATCGTTGCCAATGGTCTTTTCATCTTGTAGAAAAAAAATCGTATCATCGTACATCGACAATTGTAGCGTACTGTTTTTTTTTTTGGTAAAAAGTTTTAAAAAAATATTGAAAAAAATGAAAATCTTTAATTAATAAGATATTTTTTTTACGATAAAAAAAGAAGATTTGTTTTGCCTGAAATCGCCGAACTCCTCAATGACATCGATAACAAGTGGTACATAAATATGAATACCAAATGCAATTACATCTAAAATTAGAAACGGTATAGAACGTGTTTCTTCACGTATGAGATCCTGGAGCGCTCGTTACCAGCGCCCGCGGCAGTTCGGAAAAACTTAAAAAAATTTTCGTTCAACAACGAAGTGTTATCGAGGAACAACGAAAAAAATTTCGCAGGGTTATTTTACAGTATTATTTCTTGAATTATGCTCACGATAAAAAATCATTATAAACGCATTTGTATTGATGTTAAACGCCAAAAAAGACGACAATTTTCCGCAATTAAAGCGTTATATAGAAGTGGCCGCGACGCTCGCCATTCTCTATTGGAAAGAAAACATTTTGCAGCGTTTTTCGAACAATTTACACGCAGAGGATGACTTTTCGAAGTTTTCTTTAAAATATGCAGAAAGACGATTTCCGAAAAATCGGCCTATTCAACGAACGGTACCGAAATAATTTGGCTCTATTTCTTTTTTTTTTTCATTTGTCGACTGTGTTAGATTTTTTTTTCTTCTCCATGACAAAATTTTGTCGTACGGCTCTTTACTTGAAGTCAGCTTTAGGATGTTGTCGGAAATACTCGTCAAATTTGTTTGCTTAAACACCAAAATCGTCTTCATATTTTTGGTCTATTCGACGCTAAGTTTAGTCAAATGACCGAACAGTGGAAATTCAATATCCATGCGACACCCGTGTTTTTACTATTTTTTTTCTCCCTTTGCACCACAAACTTCATCACGAACGCGAATTTCGGGTTTTTTCCTTTTTTTCGACAGTTCCACATTTTTAAGTAAAATTTTTTTTTATCTATAACTTGACATCAAATTCTCCTTTAAAAAATGAATATATTTACATGCATTATAAAAAATTCCTCCAAATTTAATGGACCTGTAAATGTTCTATTTACCAACATACTACGCTAAACGAAGAATACAGGTATCGTAAACGACATTTTTTAAAAACTTTTGTAAAATGAAATAAAGAAATTGCATTGAAATAACAATTTTTATGCGCGAAGACTCCCAAAATCGGTATGTCAAATTTCATTTAGATATTTTTTACAGTACAATTTTTCTATATTGAAAAAATACGAAAAAATATGAAAAAAAATCGCGTTGGAGACAAATGACACCAAAGCGAACGATTCTGTATGACGCGCATTACTTTACAGACTCGTTATTCTTATTTTGATCTTTCCAATGCTCGCAATATCCTCAAGCTGACTTTAATCCCCGAGCCGCAGGCTGAGTTTTATACCCTTTCTTTTTTAAACTTTTTTTCGTTTGTTTTTTCTTCACGGCGGACATTTGAGATCCGCGATACAACACAAGTAGTACAAGTAGACACTTATCGTAGACACTTAAACGTACGCGTAAATTTAGGCCTCGGACCCTGTGTTTAATACTTAAGTCGCACCGGAAACAATGAGATTGTGCAAAGCCTTGATGTTGTTCTCGGTGAGATCGGGAGGTCCGAATAGAAATTCTTTTCGTGTATTTGGATTATCCAACAATTGGTGCATACTGTCGCCCGTGAGTATCAGGGAATGCAACGACGCGTGGGTCAAGTTTACTTTGCGCGCGAGCGTACCGGTTATGTGTACGTCGTCAATCCAGAAATACGGCTCTCTCTGGGCCTCGCGATACAGAAGAAAAACGCTATCGGGCGAATAGAGAATCGCCCAACCGGCGCAATAAGCCGGATACTGTTTGCCTGGATACTCAAGTGGCGATACCCTCCATTTCGAGCGCCAAGATCTTTTCACCATTGCCGTCGATATGGGATCGCATAGAATCAATCGTCTCGCGCCCCACGGCGACAATCCACGCTTAAGGAAGTCTAGCATTGCCGGAATGTGGACGAATACATCGTCGTCTAGCTTTAATATATACTTGGCACCTGTAAAAAAAGAAAAATCATTTTTTTTAATAACAACCAAAACCATCCAACAATCTATTCGCGATACGATTAGATATATTGACCCCAACGTACTATACTTTGATTCGATACCATTTTTGGGTAAAAAGCATTTTTTTTATTAAAAAAATCGTTTACAACGTGGAAAGTCTGTCCATTTAGAATGAACGCAAATTGTTGAGAAATATGATGTATTTTTTTATCACTTTCGAAAAACATGAATTTATTTGAAATATCGGTGTATCGATAATTGGAGTTCTCTAGACGTGGAAGTGCCCCGCGGTAGAACATTAATGGGTTGAGTAAAAAAAGAAGCAAAGAAAGGCAACTGTCGCCATGATCCTTCGTTAATTGACACTTCATCGTGGAGCAGGTGCGGAGAATTCCATTGGCGATGGAAGTTCAGAAACAATGGGGTCATTAGGCTCTCTCGGGCCAATTTTTCATTCTATGTGTCTCCGCTTTTACGCTGCCACTTGTCTTCTTACAGCATTACACAACTTTAGACGGTTGAAACTTTTTGCTAAAGAATACCCGACGGTGTTTCTACAGGAATAACCCTTCGCGGCTCGACGTTCGTACCATCGTCGGATTCTGTTACTTAAACGAATATTACGACATTACAAGTCGTTCCCATTGTTATAACAAAATTATCGGATAAATTTCGACTAAAGGAAAAATTATATTACCGGGTAATTCGTCAAAAAATCGTTTCTTTTACCAATTTTTTTATAACTTTTTGGAATTATTATTATGAAAAATTCTGTATGGTTGATTTTTTTTTTCAATATTTTTATTCCTTTAGAAAATTGTCAAACTTCTCTCTGAATTTCTCGTGAATTTCTTCTCTACGACGATACATCCTCCTTAAGCATACAATGTTAACAAGTATAATGGATGTAAAATATTTTTATAAACTTATTGATTTTACAGGATATTACGCGACGGATACCGAAAATTATACGAAAGAATTCGCGTTAATTCGAAAGAGCAAAGAGCAAAGAGTCAAAGGGGTAAAGAAGTAAAAAATGAAATACTCACTTGAACAGTGATATGTGGCCCACTTCAACGCCATCACGTGCTTGTAGGTCATGTTCCTGTAGGCGTCCAGGAAATTGCCTTGAATAATGTCCATATACTTTCTATCCTCTTCGATAAGTTGACTCTTATAACGATCGGAGCGTCCGACGAAAAATAATACTACAATGTCGGGACTTTGTCGGCCCCATGTTTCTCTAACTACATTGCGCTTCGGAAAATTTCCCGGTGCCGAGTGTATCAGCATCAGCAACAGCGGCTGACTCTTGTTGCACGGATTGTGATTAATGGTAAAACGAAAATTATGCATATCGATTAGTGTCGTTTCGTCGTTGGACGGCAGTTCTTTTATTGTGTACGATTGCTGCGTCTGCTGCTGTTGGCCGTACAGATGACCCCACGGTCCGGACGTGTTCTCCGGTAGAAGGAGAATGTAACTCGGTGCCGATACCTCCTCTGCCAGCGGCAGAGAGGGCGACGGCGATGCGCTTAATAGCCAGAATGAAAAGCAACCGGTAAGGATCAGAGCGACGACGAGTAAGAGGGTGCATGGCGGCGACCCGGGGGCATGGAGCCGCCGCTTATCCAGCATGCTAGCGACACCTTTTCATCCTAATCTTTCCACTCCTCCTGCAACAGCAACAAAAAAAAATATATAAATAACAAACATTTTTCCGCAAACGACATAATTTTTTTGGGTACTCGAGAGCTTCAGATAGGAACCCGAATCCGGCGATCACTGCTTCTTTATTTTTTTTTTCTCTTTTTTCTCAATATTGAAGTTATTTTCCACAAGTTATCCAACCGTTAAATAAATTCTTTCACTTCTCGGTAGATGACACACATTTTTACTCTCCATCGGGCGAATCGAACGAATTATTTATAAGAGAGAATGCGCGGCGATAAGTTTGTTAAGAGTGGATAAAGATACGTTGTCGCTATGATATCGTATTAAATAGTAACCATTGACACGTCTGTACCGTTCAATGTCACGATCGAGACTGCTGATAAATTCTATGATTAACTTCGATCGCCTCATCGTCGATCAAAAATCCACGTCTCGCAATTGGACGGATAAGATTATTCGTTCGAAATACATCAATCGATAAAACAGTTACTTCTTAGGTACTCATGGTAGCTTTTGTACGATTAATTGCAATGATTTTAAGATAATACATCGAGTCTATTGAAAAAATTTACATTTTTGACAAATTACGTGAAGAAAAAAGAATCTTAGATTCACGTAAAGTATTCTAAAATGCTAATTACCGATTTTTTTTTGTGGAAAAACCCGTGAAATTTTTACAGATTTAATTATTTCAACATAATTTCCGAAATTGTAAGAAATTTCTATTATTAATACAAAATATGAAGATATGCGCTTGCAATTGTGTTTTTTAGCGGTGGCGAACTCTTCGCCAAATGCTGACAAATACCGACGGCGCCCAATGAGCGAATTGGATTTAACAGATACTTTTCAAAAGTTAAAAGCGTACCGAAGGTCACTCAGGATGGATATCTTCGTTTTCCCGCGGAAAGTAAGTCTAATCGCCTTTCTCGTGTCGTAACCTTGGAAATTCTTTAAAAAGCTCTATTCCACTGGCTTCGTCGCTATACAGAAATCTTCGGACTCTCGAATGTACTTCCGTCGGTTTTTTTTTTCGCACGTGTGAAGACTTCAAAGGTCTTCGATCGAATGACGAACAACGGTACTCGACGCGACGATCGATGCGATTGACGGGTAATAATTTACGATCGTTCGTTACAATACGAAATGAACGACAAAAATGATACGTCTCCACGAGTTAAAACCGATTAGAAGCGATAAGGACCGCTTAGTTTATATTGAGATAACGTTTTTTTTTATCTAACTTTCATGGACTTTTACCAATCTTCGCACCTTTTGATATTGTCGCGGGAAATGCTGTACTTTGAACATTTTAACATTATCGATATTCTCGCTTCACACTTCTCTCGAAGCGATTGCGTAACGTCATCTACGAGATATATCGCAACACTTAAGGATTCTGACCGCTATATTTAGTGGGGATAGACGGGAAATCACGTATGGCAGATGGTACCTACTATGCAACATTGTTAGTTGTTAGGCCGACGATCTTCGGCTCGTATAACGCATTTTTTCTCTTCAAGTCGAATTTCTCAAAAGGTATAATACATGCGAATATTTTGAAAAATCGGTACGCTATTTTTGAGAGAACGATTTTTTGATCGGTAGAGACTTGTAAAGACACAGACGCAATTTCCTTCATTTGCTTTTTAGATTTTAAAATTCATTATTTTACTCCAAGTCGCATTCTACGTACGGAATTCTTTTTTTTTTTCACAACAGCAATAATACCATTTGATTTTATCCTTATTGATTGCCAGCTAAACTAACTGCGCAATTAACAATCGCCAACGTCAAACCTGATTCACGTATTTTACTTTCCTTAAGGATACTTAATAGACGTTCAATCCATTTTTTTTATCACTCCGGTAACGTGATTTGTATTTACCATTTTCATTGCTATTCAACGCCGTTTTCCGTATTTATTATTGAAAGATCGTTAATTCTGTGAACGAAATCAAATTCATTTTTCCTTTCTGGTACTCGTATTGTCATAGCGTAAAACCGATGGAATAGCGAGAAGAAAAAATTCTTAATGCCCCGTGGAGACAATCGTTTTGCGATCAATGCGAACATTAAAACCGATCCGCTCGATGTATCGTATCGCCTTGAAAAAAAAAAAAAAAAATCGCGAATAGATCTTCGGATGAATTGATAATCAGTTCCTCTGTCTTGACTACTCCTTGGAAAAAATAATTTATGCCGTATAATGACGAATGATAAAAGTTGTTGAAAATATTAATTTCAAACGTTCGCTTATCGGATCATTTTAATTATAAATACTGCCATTGATTTTTTTTACTACCGATTTTTATCTGTTCCAACACAGTAGTGATATCTATTTACGTCAATTTCCATGAACAATCAAACACTCGCCGAGCCGGTGAGTAAATATGCAACAGGCATGAGATGTACAAATAGAGGAAAACATAGATAAGGATAAAATATGTACGAAGATAGCCGTTACGTCTTTATCATTATCGGTAACCTGAATTCTTGGATGCATTGTAGTACTAAATAATCGAAATACAAACGCCGTTTTCCCGCCGCGCGGCAATGAAGGAATTTCGAAATAAGTACATCAGAACTAAGATTACCTTCATTATCAGTAACTCATTCTTGGAATGGACGTTACTCCGAAGAACTGTGAAGATTTTTTGCTCCGGTAGTTGCAAATTCTCGATGATTGCGCGGTAAGAATATTAATCCACAACTGTGACTAATGTTGCGTTAGCGATTGGCTATGTTTTTCTTTGAAGAAGCAACAGACTTCGGCGCCAATGAGTTTCCTATGATCCATTCATCCGGAGCTCCGCAATGCGTTTTCTGTAAAGCGAAACAATGAGCGATAAACAAAGACAAATGGGTTGACGTTACAAAAAATTATAATGAACAGATAAATACCTACGACTCGTTATAATTAAATATTTACGAATTCCATCTTTAGATTAAAAAAAAAATCTATCGAACGCTAAGAAATGTTGATAGCGCAACGTGTAATCGACACGTTTCAGATTAACATGGAAAATTACAATTTTTTGCTACGAACGGCTCTTCCGACGTATCAAAGTAAAAAACAAAGGATTTGCCAAATTGTGACGACTCCATTAGCGAAACTCACAATAATAAGCGACAGAAACGAATATTAATTTGACTTAAAAAAAAAATTTCATGTACGATAAAACTGTGGGAAAAAAAAAATTGTTTCCTGCCTTTGGAGATAAATAGTTCTGACGCTTATACATCATACATGACACCAGTCACTTGTATTTTTTTGCTCATAATTACGGCTCATCGCTATCTAAACTGTTTGTTTTCGGAACGTCGGTTACAAACCTTTGACAAAATTTTATAGCGTCATGCCGCTTCAAAAACGCGCAAATAAAAAGTCCGTGACGTCATCGAAATTTTAATGCAAATACGAAAAAAAATTGTTACATTTTTTTACAGATTTTTTGAAAAAAAAAAAATAAAAATAAGTTGAAAGAAAAAACGAAAAGTGTGATAAAAAACGAGAGAACGCCTTGTAAAACGTGATTAAACTGTTTATTTATCTTTCGCGAATGCTTAAAAAAATATATAGTATCTGAAATATTTGTTAGAACGTAAAATGAAAATTCGATTGGATCGAAGTTTTGACCTTAGGAACATTAAGATATACCTTGGCTGTCAATGATAATTCGAATATGAATTGGGCGGATGCGACAAATCGATGAGCCTTTGATTTTTTGCCAAATAATTATGATTGAGATTTGTCCGTAGCCCGTGTAGGCGTGGGAAGGGGTGTCGGGGAGCGTAGTGGCCAAAAATGGTTGAGTAAATGAAAGGTTATAGTTACCCTGCCGGGTGGAGCGAACTTGAGTTGTTTTTTCTTTTTTTACCGAACGCACATAATGACGCCGTTTTTCGAGTCACGCGGGTGATAGACACGAAAAACGAGTAACAATAATTTCAAGCAAAGAGGACGCACGAGGAGACTGTCACGCTATTTCCGCGGTAAGTGTCGCGCTTGCATTGCCGCTCGGACTACCTCTACTTGTCACGGGCACTTCTGTGTACATAACTAAGTGTATGTATGTATATATATATATGAGAACGATCGTCGCGCCAAACGAGATATAACATAGTAAAGAAGATAACGCGAAAACCTCGAGTCCTTAGATCATCCCTCTTGCAAAATTATCTCGAAAATTATCTGCAACGGTTTATCTACAACAATGTACTTTCACCTACCCCACCCCTTTCTAGAATTTACCGTTATAACGGAACTTTTTTTTATCCGGAAACGGGAGAATTTTAGTAATTAAAAAATGTATCTGCACAATTGATAAATGTTGGGGATTACGATGGCTTTCGATTGCACGAAAGTTTCTTTTTCTAATATAAGAAATGAGATTCGCAATTCGACGGAGCTTTGAGTTACAATGCCAATGAGAAAATAAAATTGACATCTTTGTCTTGAGTATATAATAACTAATTGACATTGCAATTCGGTCAATTGCACAACGACAAATAAATCACATAATTTTTCGTCTGATACAGGCCGATCTATTGTTATCTGTAGTAGATAAAAATATGTAACATTTAGGTACACAATACTTAAAGGTTATACATATCATCGTGTGTAGAGTCGACAGAGAGCCGGCCTCAGCCCCGAGTGGATTTATTCGATTCATTTTGTATTTACAGTTTGTATACATTTACGAAAAGTTTTCCGCGCTTTGGTCACACATCGTTGGTTATACATTCGTTGCATAATGTATGCGTCTGGGACTTATATGTTATAATTAATATAAATAAACTCCGCGGCGAAAACACGAGAAATTTTAGGTTAGTTTACTTTCGTAAAATTATTCCATGAAATTATCGCAGTTACAAAAGTTTCGATATAATTTTTACTTCCCCGTTGAAAAACCTTTGTTTTCATGAAACACACTTTTTTTTTCGATATTGTCAATTTTCGAAAAAGTTGCAATCGGAAAAAAACACGTAAGACAGTTTAAAGCGGCTGCATGTGTGCGTGTGAGTATTGTATCATATGATTCGTGTTGAGTGGCAGCCGTATTCAGACCTGAAAAATTTAAATGCCAATAATTCGAAAATTTCTCGCTCCATCGAAAGAAAATTCTTCAGCCATGCTGACGTAAAAGTAAACACCGACCGGTAAATATTTTGAAAATAACAAAACTTTAGCTATTAAACTAAAATTTTTAACGGCGTCATTAAATTTAATGCGATCGAAATTAATTAAAGTAATAGACACGGGGCTAAAATTTTTATCATATTTTGATATTATCGAAAAATAGTATTTAGTAACTTTTTTGTTTGTTTGTTTATCATTCAATTCCACTTTTAAAATGTACCAATAATCGGCGCGTTTCCTCTCACGTTTTTTCATCCCTCACAAAAGTTTCCCCTATCGTGAAAATAAAAAATAATCATCACACTCCTCACCAACAGATGAAGGGTTGTTACACGAGAATAATGTAATTTGCACCCTTTTATTTCCGCAAATTTCAAGCGAAAAAATCTTGTACAGGATTTCCTTTATTTTAAATAAAATTTAATTTTTTTTTCTTCCATTTAAAAGATGTGCATTTTGCAGAGTAACGGGAAAAATTGTCTTACTGTTTTATGTAAAATCAATTGTTTACACAACTTATTATTGTTTCGCTAACATTTGAAATGCAATGTATCGAGTAGAACGACGATTGCTCGGCAGAGAGGGAAGGGGGAGGACGCAAATGTGTATAATTAGCTCGATCTGTTTCGAAACAGGAGTATTGCGTCGCGAACTATATGGAGCCTTTATCATGTTTGCTATTACATATATATTAATCACGAATATGAATATTTTTCGAAATACAATAATTTTCTTCCTTCTACACGTATCCGTTAAAAAGAAAAACAAAAAGTGTTGGCATTTCGTCACAAAAATAGTAACGGATATTTCGCGCCTAATTAAATTAAATTAGTTAATTGATAAGTCTTAATCGTGTTTTTCCCGTACATTACTTTATTTCAATTTTTTTTTTTTAATTATAGACTCGTATATACGCACAGAAAATACGACCTTCCGACTTTGGTCACGCGATACATATGCAACGATAATCTACAGGTGTCGAACGAAGCGTTCGCAAATAACTTGTTTTTTTGTTTTTTTTTTTTTCCAGTATATCGATGCGACCATAAACGATGGATTATTACAAGAGCAAAATATTACAGTGCATGAATACAAAATTATTCAAGTACGGTATCCCTTTTCTTGGACTCGTGATCGGTGGATCTTTCGGACTTCGAGAATTTACGGACCTGCGGTACGGTATATTTGAACTATTGATTTTTTTTTCCAACAATAATTCAACAACAGTTTACCATTGAAGATAAATGAAAAATATGCATTTTGTTGAAAATCGATTGGTAAATTCAAAGTTCAAACACGAAAACATTGTTATGGTCGATAATGTGGAAATCTCGTGTACCCAATGCAAAAATTGATATTCATTTATCTTCGCATTATTTTGTCGCGTGCATTAGTTCAATAAAAAGAAAGATACAGTAGGCATCGTCAATGGAGTGCCGGCGTATCGCTCGGCCAGTAGTTTCCCTCTCCCGGTCGCCCATCCAAAGCATTAGCCAATAAGAAGCGCTCTCGCGAAATACGAGGTCGTCAAATACGAGAGATTCTACTGTATCGTCATATTGGCGTGAAAGTATAAACGCTCTGACAATAACGTTTGCTCATGAATTACTTGTAACACTATTATTGATTTGCCGTTCAAGTGTTATTATTTAGCTCGCCCCCGTTATAGCTATCACTGTAGCGAAAAATATCGCATGACTTTTCCCACAGCGAATGTTTATAAAGACACTTTTCGCTTTCGCCTAATGTTCGTCCCTCCAAAGCTTCAAAGCTATTATTAAAATTATCTTAATCGTTCGTTCAATTTTCAGAACATTTAACGGCAATTCGAGAAAATAAAGTTAATTTATTCGTTAAGGGATGGAGTAAAAAATTGTCGAGTAAAAATGAAAAAAAAAAAACGACTGCTTAATTGTATTAAATTTACATATATTTCGTATAAGAAAAACTAAAAATTGTCAACAACGAATGTATCGACGGGATCAATGTACGCGGTGGTTCGATGAATTTGTTGAGAATTTTTGACAATATTAAAAAAAAAAAAAAAATTTTATGAATGAAAAATCGCGAGTTTTTGAAAATTAAAGAAAATCATATAAATAAATTTCTGCGCTGTCGAAAAGGTTAGGTTACCGGGTAATTTTTTAATCAATGATTTTTTTATTTGTTAATATCTTTTTGAATTATTATTATGAAAAATTAATCTTCTTTTAGCGCCTTCTGTATGGTTTACTTTTTCAGATTGTAATTAAATTGGAAAGTATTCGAAAATTGGACGGAATTTCACGTGAATTTCACTCTTTGATAATACGTAGCGCCGCTACACCCTCCGAAAAATTTCCGATTAATGTTCGATGGTCGACGACTATCGTTTTTTTTATATCCGAATACACTAAACCTGCCATTATTTTTACCGTCTATATTAAGAAGCAATACTCATTACTTCGTTTTAATTTCAGTGATACGTATGCACTCTTTCACAATCAGATCGATAATAGCACTTCGGGAAATGAGAAGAAAAGAAAAACCTCTTGTGGCCTCATAACGGTTCTATTATTCGGCTGTAAAGTATATTATGATAATTTTTTTTCTTTTTTTTGTCAACAGATACAAATACAGTCCGGTGAAAACACTTGAGCGCGAAGAGTTAGCTGCACTGGGAATTGAAATGAGGAAACCCGAAGATACAACCCTCGAAGCGCAATACCAAAAAGTCATCGAGGTATAGAAAAAAAAAAGTATAAAGAATTAAAAAAGAACCGATTACTATCGTCGCGTGCTGCAAAACAACGCGAAAAATGTGCTTTAATGCATAAAGAAGGAAGAAACCTTGAAGAAAGATTGAAAAATTCGTCAATCCAATGATACTGTGGTTGTTGTCCCGCGACTCGGGAGCCGTAGTTGGTTATTGCGTAGTAGTGCGCGAGCAGCGAGGAAAAACAGATGCACGTCCGTCAGCTGCGACAGTTAACAAAGAACTTAAGCTCACGTGGGTTCAACCCGCGTTCACCTCCAACTTTGCATATCGCTCGTAGTACATGTAGAGCTGCCCGTAGATTAATCGCTCAAAGAGCCTTTGCTATGCTCCCTATTTTCCATTCAAGGGGAACATCTGTTCGAATCCGCGAAAAAAAAAGAAAATTATAAGACGAAACCACATTATTTCTCGCGAAAATCAGCTTCGCGAAACGGATTCTCGAAACCGTTATCTTGAGTTCCGGTAGACCTGCGAATGTCGCAGAGATTGCTTCGTCGTTAGCTTTGAATTTATTTTCATTTTTTTTTAATATGCAACCAAATCGATGAAACATGTAGAAAAAATTATGCACCTATTATAGGCTTCAAATTTTAAACGTTTAAAGGTAATGATAAACATCTGTTTGCTTCGTCGCAGCGGAAGCTTTGCGTGAAAGATAAGAATTTTTCCAAAAGAAAGAAAGAAAAAAAGAAAGAAAGAGACTGAAATATGAAAACACAAGAATACTTATTGTATAGTGTAAATGACTTTTCAAATGCTATGGCAACTCGATGTTCCGCATTAATAAGTCCGCTGAAAGGTTCGTTCCACACTTCTTTTAAGGGAGTTTAGTGTCGCGGCGAATTTACATTGTCAAAGTAGTCATATAAGGAATTACCATTGCATTGGCGCTAATGCCGTAATCGGTCAAAAGCCAACGATGGTCAGTACCGTCGGTCATGAACAGCTCTAGCTACCCTATACGCCCTCGATAAAGGTCTGAATAATTTAGACGAGGCTTCTCGCTCGTGCGGTTTTATTATAAAACCGTCCGACATGTACAGCCATTTATACGGCTATAATGTGTCACCCTGAACATAATTCTACCGCTATCCATGACCCGTTAACGTTTCCAATCGTTTATTCCCTTCGAGTCCAATTTCCAAAAGCTCGATAATCGGTTCAATATTAACTCTGGAAACTCACGACCGCGTATGCCGAACTTGAAAACCTGAAAAAAGTAACATTTACCTGATATTTTTTTTATTTTTTCACCTTTAAGTGAACTTTACACTAAATTTGTTGACATTTAATGAAATTCAATTTATAAAAAACCATTGTCTGCGATATTGAGAGATTCAAAAATTCAGGTATCATTAAGGTCGAGCAAAGCGGATGAGGTGAATGTTCATCCCAATCTCGCGGTAGAAAATTTAAAAAATAATTCATGATTTCCGGGATTAAGAAGGAAGCGAATTCATATGTTTTTCAAATCCAAGTTGTTATGTGAATTCAAGTCGAACTGTTTTTGGTTTTTTTTTTTTTTTTTTTAACAAATGAACGAACAGTACTGTTACGTCTGGCGAATTTTAAAATTTTATTCGCCGACTTAATTTCAAAATAGCCAAATTTTACAACATTTATAACCGTTTTTGAGAGAAAACAGAATAGACAATAAGGTGTAGAGCGAAGGATAGTTCGAAACACACGCATTACATGTGATTTCATTATCGTCTCTGAGTATAGAAAAAATCGATAATTGGACAATAACTAACGTCTGTTAATTGGTAAAAGCCAAATATTCAATCATTGGCATAGTACTGGTCGCATACTTGGACACGACTTGGTGACTATTCGAATTACCGAAAGGGGTGGTATCGCCACCGGAAATACCTATTCGCATTGCTTAAACCAGACTACCTGGGCAATACGAATCTTTTTCTTTCACGTGATCATCGAACGCTTGCTTATCGCTCTAACACTAGTAGCGATGCAGCTCACGCATTGATACAAGCGTGTAGCCAGAGAATCGGTGTGGCTGTCTCGAAGGAGACGATTCGAGAAAATACCGTTGTCACTATTGAGTGCAGCACTTCTCGAACAATAAATTAATAATCAATTGTTAACTAAAAACGTTATAATCAACAATTAAGTCAATCATTAACATTTCATCGATCAATAATATAAAAATAATTTCAACATTTCATTAATAACTAAAAGGTCTCTGAATTTTGTTAATAATATTAAAATCGAGCATGAAATAGAATATTTGGGTCACATCGTTATTAACTAAACATATAAAAATATAATTAAATCAATTTTATAAGTTCTTCGTCGTTAAATTGTTATCTTTATTTGTATTTATCGCAGAACTTTCATTTAAATTCGACAATTATTATTTTTAATTAAGGGGAATATTTTTAGCAATATTTAGGTATAAACATTATTGTCTATAACAGAAATTGTCATATCATAAAATTTAATACTTCTCACCAACCGACCGATCGATAATTACTTGAGGTGGGAGTAGACGCTTCAATGAGGAGAAGTATGGGCCAGGAGACCCCCCGAGACAGTTGATAAATACAAGACCCAAAGCAACCAACGGTCAGTTAAGTTAAAAAGTTGTCAACGATATTTAACAGTCGAAAGAGTTAATTACGAGGACAGTAACAGTTATTGAGGATAGTTAAGGCAATAGTTGAGAATTGGCTGAAAAGAGTACATTAACATTTAAATAATAATCTAAATCAACGATATTTCATCAAATAACATTCTGACGTTTAATTAATTCTACAACAATCTAAAAACAATATAAAAATGTGAATTGACTATTACGAATATTAACACTGTCCGAATCGGGAAGTTAACAGAACTTTAAACAACATTTACGACTTTTTTCGAGATTTTAAAAATATAATGGGGACTAAACTGTAAAACGCGATAAACCAAATTATCGAGAGTGAACTTAAAAGTATATTGGTGTTCGTAAACATTTTAAATAAATTTTAACATTTAATTTACAATCAACGCGAAGTGTTAAATAATTTATTCCGAATTAAATAATTTCGGTTGTTAATTTCAATCTCATCGTTAATTTCATCATCTTCAAATATTTTACACAACCAACCGGAAAACCTTGAAGGAAGGAAGGAAGGAGAAAATCCAAATTTTCGATCATCTTCAACTACATTCATCAAATTCAACATTAGACATTTAAATCAACATTTAAATTTTATTTTAATTCATCAATCACCAACGTAAGTTTTTCCCACCATAACATTTATTTTAAATCTTAACTCAACAATTAAACCGATTTTAATCATCATCATAAAATAAATATCGAAGGGTATACCTTCTTTAAATTAAAGGCGAATTAATAAGTGATCTCTTCAACCTCTAGTAAGGAGTACTAAGGTAGTGCGTCGAGCGTTGGTCAGTGACAACGTACGGATCGAATTACACTACGAGACGCACCAAGCGTACGGCGTCTTATCAGAGAATTTTGTAGTAAACACTTCCGTCATATGATTACTACGCCTTTACTATATGCGTACCACGAGGCAGTGACTCTTTTCACGTGCGATTTTTATTCCTTTGGTTCGGGTATTGAAATCATTAATACGGCGCACTCTGTACCCTATCCCGAGTAACTCTCCGAAAGGTCAGACTCGAAAAGGGAATAAGTCAAATAAAGCGCCTCAATGGTACAAAACGTGTAAAAAGGGATTATATTCCTTGACCGTAATTACCGAGGAAATGCTGATTTGGACGTAACAAAAATTGGGGGCTCGTCCGGGATCCTAACACAGAGTTGCCGCCAAATATATTATAAAATTATTTTCTCGGATTTCAACACAGAGTTGCCGTCAAATATATTATAAATTATTTTCTTGGATATCACCACAGAGTTTGCCGCTAAAAATATTATAAATTATTTTCTCGGATTTCAACACAGAATTTGCGCAAAATATATTATAAATTATTTTCTTTGATTTCAAAACAGAGTGTGTGTAAATTTAAATAAATAAATAAACAATTAACTTCATTAATTTAAATTGAGACTTCAATCAAATAATCTGATCTTCTACGACCGTTTATTTTCATTGTCACATATAAAAAAAAAAAAAATTGATAGGATAATTTGGTAATTTAAATAAAATAATTAGGTTGCTTATGAAAACTGTAATATTTTAAATGGCTTTTAAATGGCAATTAGATCAAGTCAAGCCAAAAATCAATAAATATCGTGTTAAATAGAGTCGTTAAAAATCTTTTTTTGGTAAAATGGGACCAGTAAATAGAAATATGGGTAAATCGAGTAAAATACGCTATAGAGACAATGGAAGGAAACAAGACGACGAGAGTAATGATAGCAATGATAGTAGAGATGAAGGTACTCCTTATCGTCAGTCAAGTCCGTTCGGTAGATCGAGAAGATCTTTTTCAGGGATTACAAAGGAGACAATGGAAATCATGCGTGACGCAATAAAGTTAATACCGGATTTCGATGGAAACAGACATTCTTTGAGTAAATATATGAACGGTTTAGAAACTGCTTTGAGTATGGTCGGGGATGACTTTCAATTTCAGCTATTGCAATTAGCAAAAACCAAATTAAGTGGGGCGGTATTTGACAAAGTGGTTAAAAATGATTTCAAGGATATATACGATTATATGGATTATCTTAAGGTGACATATGATCCACCACGGGATATTTTTCAATTACAGGGAGAATTGGGAAGTAGTGCTCAGTTAGATGGTGATACAATTGATCAATACGCATATAGAATTCAATCATTAGTTGTAAAAATGAGAGAAGCTCAACAGTATAACACAGGATTTTTAAGTGAATTTGATAGAGAGTCAATTGATAATATGGCAGTTATTTGTTTCAAAAGAGGATTAAAACCAGAAATCTATGATAAAATAACAGAAAAAACATATACTCTTACTGAAATAATAAATATAGCTAAAAACATCGAACGAGATCTTATTGAGCGCCGCGTATTGAGAGAAAACGCAATGTTAAAACAAAATATAATTCCAAATTCTGTTAAACCATACAAGGAAAACATTTTTACAATACCAATTAGTGAAAAAAAAATTCCTATTTGTCAATATTGCAATAAACAAGGACATCTTGCAAATCAATGTCCCATAATTATCAACAGTCAACAAAATTCGGAAAATTGTCAATACAATAATAATCAATATTGTGGTATAGAAAAAGTTACTGAACAAAATTGTAATAAACCTTTCTACAATCAAGTGAGTCAAGATTTATCCGATCCAAATTCAAATTTTAATTGCGAAAATAATGCTCCGTATTCCAACCGTCATTATAACAATAATCAAATTTATAATCAAAATAATGGTTACAGTAATTTTTCGAGCCAATACGATTATCAAAGTCAGAATTATGACCACGAAACGGGATCTTTTGCAGATGATCTATTCCAAAATTCAGTTAACAATCAGGAGTCAGAAACAGAAAAGGAAAACATTTTTATTGCACAAGTCAGAGATAGCTCATACTTTGCAGTTGACAACGAAATGTCGTCAATATACAATATGGATCAACGGGAGCCAACGAGGATTTTGTGTTTAACAGATTCAGTGATTGAAAATAAATCAAATAAGGAGAAAGTTGCAGAATTTAAAACAGGATTTGAGAAGGCAAAAGTAATAATTGCGAACGATAATGAAAATGTTGTGGAATTAAACAGTGAAACTACTGGTGCACCAATGATTTTTGAGATAGAAGGTGAAATTAAACATCAAAGTACCAATAAAGGGAGATTTTCGTTTAACGATTGTGTTCAGGTGAAACCAAAAATTTTGCAATCTGAGGAACATTTGGATTCAGTAACAAGTTGTATTGCGGTGAATGAAGAAAACAGGCTTGAAATAGAATCAATATCGAAATTGGGTGAAATTACGGAAATAAATAAACAAATCAAAGTTGTGTCCGAAGAAAAAGTAGATCAGCCAGGAGATTATTGTGAATCACTAGATTATGGGGTAACAACTCAAAAAGACGACAGTTTTGGAAATTTTGAACACTGTTTTAACAACGACGGCTTGCCAAATGTTGTAAACATTTCCTCAATGACCGATAAAAATATTGCGAATATAATTGACAACGAAGATAACGAACAAAAGTCAGATTGTACAGGGTGTGAGTTAGAAATTTCAATTGCAAATGCCAATGATAATATAACACATAAGGACATAGGGAATGACAGTCGAAGTGCAGGCATAGTGAGTTTATACAATCAGGACGTTGATAATAACAAAAGATTAAAAACTGAATTGCAAAACGGAAAACCAAAAGTAAAAATAAATGCTCGATTGCGTAAATTATTAAATAATTTTATGTTAAATAAAAATCTTATGGAATCGACATATTTGAGCATCAAAGTCCGATTGGAAACCAAAACAGAATTTTTGACAAAATTAAAATTCATACAATTCGCAAACTTAAATAATACGGGAACAAATGTTGTACAAAAAGTCGTTAAAAAGGGAGCGAATCATTTCTCAAGACCAAACGAACAGTTAAACGGAACAAAAATCGAATATATTGAACACATTGTAAGTACAAATCGACTGAAAACCGAACGAAAAAAAATTGAAACAGTAAAATATAATTCAGATCAAATTTATCCGAGGAAAAAGATCAAGGAATACAACAAAACAAAATATGTGAAAAATTGTGAGAAAAATAATATAACGGATAATACACGAAAATCAGAACTCTTGTTTATATTCAATGATGTGAAAAGTCTATATGAGAATTTCGGAACAAAAAGTTTGCTAAGTTTTATTTGGTTGGTTCAGGGCATCTTCTGTTTTCTGTTGCATATACTAAGTATAAATTTGGCAAGGGCAACATTTGGAAAGGTTAACGCTAGTTTCGAGTTAATTAGGGATAAAACGGTACTAGGGCATGTAAAAGGTGAATATCAATTTGAAAGTGTGAACAAAAAGGGTGATGAAGAAAAAATTAAATGTAAAAATAAATCGGAACGAGAAAAATCTACTAAATATACACCAATAAATAAAGTTATCACAGGGAAGAAACCTAAGAAAATACGATATTTAAATAAAAATGAGATCTCTCTGCTTAAAACGAAAACGAAAGTTAATAGCATATTAAATTCAAACAAAAATGTAAGTAACTTTTCGAACAAAAATCTATCAAACATGGATAATCATAATAATATAGACAAGATAAAGGATGAAAATGCATTAATATTACCAAAATGGATCAAAGTTATAAGTTGTTTCTAGTAATTTCATAAAACAATAATAAAACAAATAAATAATAAAAATAAGTAAATAAGTTGCTAAAATTATTTGTTTAAATGATTAAAATTATAGGCTAAGAGAGCTTTATTTTGTTAACTCTGGAAATATTGTATGGGGGATTCATACTTAAAATAACGTTAAAAAAAAAAAAAAAAAAAAAAAAGGATACATAGGAGTAATTTTCATTATAAACAAAAAAAAATTACTAATAATAATAATAATAATATTACTGAAACAAATAAATAAATCTGGAAAAATTTCTATATATAAAATGTCAATAAACCAATATTTTAATTGATTTTCCATTTATAGATGACAAATGGGACTTATTGCGTGTAATATCAGTAAGGACACTGAGTATATCGACAGTGAAACATGAGTACAGTGTTTCATATACGGGGTCGGACAACAGTAATCACTCGGGGAAATGATTCAATCTCAATTAAAATTAAATTAAAAAATAAACGGATAAATACTTGGTTATTAATATAATAAAATAATCTTTGTTATTGCTTTAATAAATTTAAAATTGAACAATTTTTTTTGGGGCATTTAAATAGTTTCAAATCATTTTTCTTAGAATTTCAAATTTGACATAGTTGGGATAAAATATTTCATTACGATCTTTAAGATTATTTTAAACAATTAGTACATTTTTCAATACGTTGTATCAATCGAAATTTAATATTGACTATTAAATAATTGCAATTATTTATGCTTTAAAATAGAATTAATTTTTGGGGAAGTAACTTCGTAAATTCATCTATGTTTTTGTGTTCGTGTTGTTTTGTTTTGTGAACCATATGGTTCTTTTATCCAAATCTATTTACCTTAAATTCCCAGTTTGTCAACGTGACTTATAAAAAAAAAAAAAAAAAAAAAAAAAAAAAAACATTTAAGGTTGATCATTGTCATATTTGAGATATCACAGAATCATAAAAAAAAAAAAAATTGTTTTTTTTTAAAAGTACTTGACATCGAGACGTTTTTGCGTGTCTAATACACTTATATATAGGAAAAAAAAAAAAAAAAAAAAAAAAAAAAAAAAAAGGATAATTAACGATTTTGAGTGAGTGTAGAACTCGTATGAAGAATGGAGACAGAATAAGAGAACGAGAGAGTGAGAGAGTGACATAGAGCGAGATAGAAAATAACGCGCGGTCGTGCGTAATACTTCGAATTATAATATGGGATGATTATCGATGGTCGTAATTTGAGAAAATTGGAAGTCTTAAAGACGATAAAAAAAAAAAATAATAATAATTAAAATAACTATTAATAATGATTATAACTTTAGACAGCTAAAATAATAATAATTATAAAAAAAAAAAAATGTAAAATTCTTTAATCATTTGTCATTGCATAAAATCTAAATTGCCTTCGTTTGAAACTTCGACTTCATAAAATAATTTTTTTTTGTTGTTTTAATTCTATTCTATCAATTTATAATAAAAAAAAAAAACATATATTATAACAATAATAACATTAATGATAAATACTTTCAAACGGAAAATATTAAAAAAAAAAAAAGGAAGTTTATTTTAGAATTAAAATAGAAATAGGATAATAACACTAACAATAAAAGAATTAATCAACTTAAATGGAAAACTAAAAAAAAAAAAAAAAAAAAAAAAAAAAAAATTAGCAATATTATAGATATAATAACAATTACTTACTGTATGGTTGTATGTTGAATGGGTTCAAAATTATGGTGTGAGGCATGAGAGTATAAAAACGTAAACTTTTTCGTGTTGCAAGACATCACTTACGTTTGGATGCATGTTTATAAATTCCATTATGGTGATAGCCACTCGTACACATCACAATTTTATAATTACACGTGTCAAACGAAATTCGGTGACCGTTGATAAAATAAGTAGATATAGGCGTCGTATGTAATATTTTTTTTTTTAACATTTAAAATTTTATATATCAATAATATCCTTGAAAATTTGAGTAGGGTTGAAAATGGTATCTGATAGTATTTTAGGGCATATTTCGATAAATTATAGTTTAATTTATTCTTGGTTTATGTAAAAACAGTTTGATAGCGAGTTGACCCAAGTGAATTTTTTTTTTATTTTATTATCTCTACCGAGATCGAGTGCCGTTCTTTGCACTCACTTCCTTCGTACGCTCGTACTTCGAAGCGGCACTCGTTTGGGGAGGGAGGTGTTACGTCTGGCGAATTTTAAAATTTTATTCGCCGACTTAATTTCAAAATAGCCAAATTTTACAACATTTATAACCGTTTTTGAGAGAAAACAGAATAGACAATAAGGTGTAGAGCGAAGGATAGTTCGAAACACACGCATTACATGTGATTTCATTATCGTCTCTGAGTATAGAAAAAATCGATAATTGGACAATAACTAACGTCTGTTAATTGGTAAAAGCCAAATATTCAATCATTGGCATAGTACTGGTCGCATACTTGGACACGACTTGGTGACTATTCGAATTACCGAAAGGGGTGGTATCGCCACCGGAAATACCTATTCGCATTGCTTAAACCAGACTACCTGGGCAATACGAATCTTTTTCTTTCACGTGATCATCGAACGCTTGCTTATCGCTCTAACACTAGTAGCGATGCAGCTCACGCATTGATACAAGCGTGTAGCCAGAGAATCGGTGTGGCTGTCTCGAAGGAGACGATTCGAGAAAATACCGTTGTCACTATTGAGTGCAGCACTTCTCGAACAATAAATTAATAATCAATTGTTAACTAAAAACGTTATAATCAACAATTAAGTCAATCATTAACATTTCATCGATCAATAATATAAAAATAATTTCAACATTTCATTAATAACTAAAAGGTCTCTGAATTTTGTTAATAATATTAAAATCGAGCATGAAATAGAATATTTGGGTCACATCGTTATTAACTAAACATATAAAAATATAATTAAATCAATTTTATAAGTTCTTCGTCGTTAAATTGTTATCTTTATTTGTATTTATCGCAGAACTTTCATTTAAATTCGACAATTATTATTTTTAATTAAGGGGAATATTTTTAGCAATATTTAGGTATAAACATTATTGTCTATAACAGAAATTGTCATATCATAAAATTTAATACTTCTCACCAACCGACCGATCGATAATTACTTGAGGTGGGAGTAGACGCTTCAATGAGGAGAAGTATGGGCCAGGAGACCCCCCGAGACAGTTGATAAATACAAGACCCAAAGCAACCAACGGTCAGTTAAGTTAAAAAGTTGTCAACGATATTTAACAGTCGAAAGAGTTAATTACGAGGACAGTAACAGTTATTGAGGATAGTTAAGGCAATAGTTGAGAATTGGCTGAAAAGAGTACATTAACATTTAAATAATAATCTAAATCAACGATATTTCATCAAATAACATTCTGACGTTTAATTAATTCTACAACAATCTAAAAACAATATAAAAATGTGAATTGACTATTACGAATATTAACACTGTCCGAATCGGGAAGTTAACAGAACTTTAAACAACATTTACGACTTTTTTCGAGATTTTAAAAATATAATGGGGACTAAACTGTAAAACGCGATAAACCAAATTATCGAGAGTGAACTTAAAAGTATATTGGTGTTCGTAAACATTTTAAATAAATTTTAACATTTAATTTACAATCAACGCGAAGTGTTAAATAATTTATTCCGAATTAAATAATTTCGGTTGTTAATTTCAATCTCATCGTTAATTTCATCATCTTCAAATATTTTACACAACCAACCGGAAAACCTTGAAGGAAGGAAGGAAGGAGAAAATCCAAATTTTCGATCATCTTCAACTACATTCATCAAATTCAACATTAGACATTTAAATCAACATTTAAATTTTATTTTAATTCATCAATCACCAACGTAAGTTTTTCCCACCATAACATTTATTTTAAATCTTAACTCAACAATTAAACCGATTTTAATCATCATCATAAAATAAATATCGAAGGGTATACCTTCTTTAAATTAAAGGCGAATTAATAAGTGATCTCTTCAACCTCTAGTAAGGAGTACTAAGGTAGTGCGTCGAGCGTTGGTCAGTGACAACGTACGGATCGAATTACACTACGAGACGCACCAAGCGTACGGCGTCTTATCAGAGAATTTTGTAGTAAACACTTCCGTCATATGATTACTACGCCTTTACTATATGCGTACCACGAGGCAGTGACTCTTTTCACGTGCGATTTTTATTCCTTTGGTTCGGGTATTGAAATCATTAATACGGCGCACTCTGTACCCTATCCCGAGTAACTCTCCGAAAGGTCAGACTCGAAAAGGGAATAAGTCAAATAAAGCGCCTCAATGGTACAAAACGTGTAAAAAGGGATTATATTCCTTGACCGTAATTACCGAGGAAATGCTGATTTGGACGTAACAGTACGAATATGAGATCGAAGCTTAAGCCGTAACGTCGCGTTAATGATTTATTTTTATTTTTAGCTGGACATAGACCACTGGGAAAACGTTAGGATTCCAAGACCTTGGGAAAAAGACGGCAAAGAAATATAAATGACGAACAACGCTCGAAGGACGGATCGGCTTTGTATATAGCAAAAAGATGTTCCCAGGTGAGCCGAAGACTTTTCTTCGCTGGCCGACGCGATCTATAGGATTAAATTGTTTTCAATAAAAGTTAATATCGAATTAGACGCATTGTTAAATTTGGTTTTTCTTTCCGAATTTTTTTCAGTGTGCGGATGGAAAAGGTATTAAATAACAATACACACGAACGAGTTACTAAAAACAAATAGTATAATTATTAATTAAAGTTCTGAGTGTCGCATTAAAAAAATCTACTAATAGCATAAGTTATTTGGGCCGAAATATCCACAATTGCGAAGAATACTGTTGAGATCGTTGGCAGATGTCGACGATAGAATGTTGTCTATCATCTCAATTTTGCGGTACACGGCTGCTGCACGTAATTGAGACAAAAACCTCTGTTTCCTATGTCATTGGGAGCCTCGATGCCGTCCGTGTGGAAAATTAGGCGGAATGGCTTGACGCTACCTGAAAGACGCATTTTTTTTTTACGTTACGGCAGATGAATTATCGCAACTCGTCTCTTTATCGTTGACATCGCGACTTCTTTACTTTTTTCTCGTGAAGTTTTTTAAAATTTTTTAGTGATAAACTTACTGACGACCGATGATGAGTTTAAACTTTGTCCATCGGCGTTAAAAGTACCGCCGCATATTCGATCGACGCACTGAATTCCACCAGCGGCGACGATTTTTCCGAGATTCACGGAACACGGTATCATTAGCCAATCGGTTTGACACGAAGTTCCCGTCATCGATGCTATTTGAGTTCCTTGTGTATTTCCCGTCAATGTGAAAGCGTTGCTTCTCGGCGGTCCTTGTTGCTGACGCTGTATGGTGCCTTGCAAAAGTTGTTCTTAAATGAAAGACATCATTTTCTCAGTATTTTTTTCTCGAATCTCTCGTATCGCGTTAAATTAGACGACTCTCTCTTTTTATGTGTTTTTAATACACGAATTTTATAAATCAAATTAAAAAAAAATGAAAAGCTCTTGAAAAATATTTCCGCGTAAAACAAAAATTTGGCAAAATTCGTCAATAAATCAAATCAAGAAAAAATGAAAAGCTCTTGAAAAATATTTTCGCGTAAAAAAAAATTTGTCAAAATTCGTCAATTTACCTTCTTCGAGACACGGCATGTATTGAATACTGCAAAAGTTTCTTTCCATTCTCATGCATATACTGTAATCCTGATTAGAGAGTTGTAAGCCGGTGTTTGGGTTGTAATTGAATGATTTTATCTGCCCGGAGACGCCGGTGAAGAATTGTAGGCAACCCTCTTCAGCTCGATATATCGTACTGCACGGTATTTGCGAAACTCGAATTTTCCAATTTCGAGCGAACGACGAACCGCTCGTAACAACTGTGAGAGTTATCGGATTTGTTTGGCCGACACCCGCGTCGATGTACACTTCGATAGAAACAAACGATAAATCCTAAATTTCTATAATTTAATTAACTGTGTAAAACAGTGAGGATACTTACTGTGATTTCCATCGTTGTTGCCGCAAATCGGAGGCACAGGACTCGCTCCGGAAACCATAAACTGATCGTACGTACACACGTGATTCATTGTCTCCGGTCCACGGATGTTAAATTGTACGAAATCTAATCTGCGAAAGCGTAATACACATATTTTCAAAAAATTGTGATATTTAATCTATAAAAAAAAATCAAAATTTTTTTTTTTTTCGATAATCAGAAAAAATTCTCAAAAAATTCATAAATATTCTAAAAAATGATCGAATATATTTCGGCAACAGGAAAAGTTAGATTACTCAACAATTTGTTAAACAATTCTCCATTTTAATAATTCGTTAATAATTTTTTGAAATTCTTGTTACGGAAAATTAATCTTTTTTGCATCTTCTACTATATGATTGATTTTTTTTCAGACTTTTATTTCACTAAAAAGTTGTCGAAATTTTTTTTGAATTTCATGCGATTCGCACTCTTTCGTAATACGCAACGATACACCCTCCTTAATGCGGAAGAAATGTGAAAATGTCTAAATGTGTTACATGCCCTCAGCAAATTACGAACGGATGCTGAAAATATTTGATACTCATTTTTTTTTTATTTTACCTGAATTGGCAGACATCGGGATGCGCCTTTAAAAGTGTTAATTGACAAGATTCGGTTCCGTCAAATGACGAAGGGTAGTTGGTGTTTACGAAATACGTATTATTGTCGCTCGTTGATTGGCCACAGGTTGCGGTAACTATGAGAAAACGACTGTTTTGTATCGCAACTCAATCTACTCTATCAAATTTTAAGTTATCAGTTTTTTTTTTTATTTATTTTTTTCACTTACCGGTGCAACAAACACCGTAACCATTGGCGCATATCCCATTGGCTATCCCCCGTTTTTGGGCGCATTGCGCCGGCGAAAGACACGTTCCGTTCTCTCCGGCGGCGTCAGAACAGAGATTATTGTCGAATTTAACGACGGTGAATATAGAAAATACTATAAAACAGGAAAATATCGATATAGCAAGAAATCAATCCAAACAATCCTCGGAAAAAAATTTAAAAAAATAAAATGTATCGCGAGCTTACATCGCTTGTCTCGAGGACTGTGCTGAACTGATTTTTGACTGTTTTGCAAAAGCCCGCGATGCCGATCGCCCGTAAAATTTCGACTGCTTTGAAACGGCTGTCCCAACTGTCGCTCGCCGAAAAAATTCCAATGCCGCGATTGTCTTTCCAGCGATCTCAGATCCCAATTTCTTCGATTCGTCTCGCGATCATTGTTCTCATCCGAATATCCGACGGCAACGGAAGAGATTAAACCAATAATAATAGAAATTTGTTTCCGCATTGTACTTCTCTCGAAATCTCGAAAAATTGCACTTATTTGCGCAATTTAGGAATAAAAAAAAGCAAACAAAGAAAAGAGTGACTAAACGGATAAATAACTCGAATACGTAATTGAAACTTTATTTACTTTTATCACTGCAATAATAAAAATAAAAAATAAAAAGTAGGGCAACGAAACGCACGTGTCGTGAGTTTTTTCTTTACTAATCCACGAGTCCCTGAAACTTCGGAAATATATAGTTTCGGTTGGCGTAGACCATTCGGGGGAAGAAGAAAAAAAGTGAGTTTGCGAAAATCGTGGGAGCGTTAAAAAAATAAAGACCCTCGTTGAATGCATTTGTTCGGCGATGTAAACGCGAAGTGACATCGACAAAACTGTGAAATTTAATTGAGAACTCAAAGCGCGACCATTCTTCATTGTCCCTGTTTTTTCGAGCACAGCGCGAAAAAATCTCTTCACTTTCTACACGTAAACGAGAGTCGGTTAACTCGCGACAGCGCCATTTACCCCGCTAAATTTGGCGTGACGACGTTCTATAAACACAAAAAGTAAACACACCTGCGAGATAGAAATTTGTTTTAAAATTCGAATTACCGCGAAACTCGATTATAATAAAGTTGCGTATCGCTTCTTTTTTTTTTTTTTTCGGTGTACAATTATCCCGAATAATCGATCTTTTGCCAATCGCGATTCAGCGCCGTGAGGTTCGGGAAAAAGATAGCCAGGTGGGGTCTCGAAAATGGTTAGTAACTTTTTTACCCGCGTATAAATCCGCGTCTCTTGTATAGCTTTGTCGATTACACAGATTTGAAAATATATTTTAAACTATATTTTACATTTTCGACTATGAGCAAATTATTTCTCGTAATTATTTCTCGCGCCTCAAGAGCGATACATTGTTTCCTCCCACTTTTTCTTCTACTGTAACCTTCAATTGTACACTGAAAGGGTTTATTCGATGAATAAAAAAAAAAAAATACCATAGACTACACGATTTTATACGTTCAATCAAATTTTTCTCGTTATTTACAACGAGACGGGCTATTTTTGCTTTCAGTGTACATTTTTGTACAGAGTCTTCTCGTATATTCTAAGCTTATCGACGATACGACGATACAAATGTCTCATTTACAAAAAATATCATTGACACGACTGACTATAGAATTTAGGAATCTAATTTATGCCCCGAATTTCAATGGGAATGAATGTCGATCGAGAGACGCTTCGAATGGTCGCAGAAACTCCTGTACACCCGTTTTCCATATCCCAATTAATCGATTAAATTTTTTTTTTTTTTTTTCAAATTGTTTCGCCGATATTTCCAATTCCGAAATTCATTCGGCGCGAGACGCCAATAATTCTTAAACCTTCTTGTAAGATCGACGCATTTATGTCGAATACAACAAAAAAATTAAATAAAGTAGCGATCTCTGCGAAAAATTGTGCTCGATAATTTTTTCTCGTTTTACGATCTTTTTACCGCGAATCAGCTTTATCCTCATTTTTTTTATATATCTTACATAAAAAGCCCCTTAGTAATTGTATTTACAGAATCTGCAGGATACATTTCTCTCGAACTCTTATTGCAATTGGGAACGCCGTACGAGACGCTGAACAGTCTACTTGTAGACGTTATCTTTATCACACCATTTTTTTCTTCTTAATTCCCGCGTTTTAATTTTCTCTCAAATGACAATACGACGTCTGCGAGTGGAGTACAGCGACTGTGCACTTTACGTCGCTATGAGACGCAACGAACTGCAATCTCAATCGATGAATCTCCGAAAACATTTTTTAATGTTTTCCGTTTTTCCGTTCATCGCAGATTTTTCCGTTAACGAAAAAAAAAACTTTTACACTCCTTGACATTTTGTTTTACCCATCGATTTGTGCAAAAAACGACAAAACCAATTGTAGTCAAGTTACGCGCCGAAAATTTCACATAGTTTATACCATAAGTAACGGAATGAATGCCGAAAGAAATTATTATAAAAAGAAGCTGCGAATCTTCTTCGGGCCGACAAAGCATCTCGAGAACCAACAGAAGTTCAAACCCGAGTATGTATCCTTAATTTTTTTTTTGTTTTTTTTTTGTCGTATTTGTAGAAATTTAGAAATTCTAATACACCGATAATGTATATCCAGAAAATTCGGGTCGAGCGAATCATGTATATCATTGGGATTGTTGCGGAACTGATCTATTGCCTATTTTCCGCTCACTAATCTTCCCGTCACAGCGGTAACTAAGCATACAGTTCAACGACGGTGCTTGTGTCAGGTGGATCAGGCGGAAGTACGTGCACTAGTAATTAGTGCCGCAAATTAGTTTGTAAAAAAAAAAAATAGAAAAAAAGTGCTTCAACTTCGCGTCCGTTAACTTTTTTTTTTTTTATTCCTATCTCTCTTTCTCTCTCATCGTGGACCCAATGTGAAATTTAATTTCTCATTATCGTAAATCATTATTAACGAGGGTACTTAGTAGTATGTATTTTTGTATCATTGGTACGCGTACCGCGGAAAGGGTCTTCACAGTAAACGAGACTCCTTATCAAGGTGAAAGTTTATAATAAAAAATAATAATAATAATCTGATAAGCATACTTACCAAGGAAACGCGCTATTACCTTAAGCATATACTTAATTAAAAAAAAAAAAAAAAAAAGATTTTTTTTTTTTTCGAAACGAAAAGAAGAACTTATCATACATAATATTTATGAACTAAATTACATGACCATAATTGTTCTCTTCAATTCGGAACTATATCAGTCGCGCGTGACATAAAATTTCGATTTTTTTCATTAATTTCGCCAATTTCTTCGATCTTCCGGCGGCGAGACAGTTACCCGTTTCAAGGAATACTCGTCGCGCTATTTACGATTGCATGGAAAATTGATTAAAAGAAAAACTGAATTCAGTATTAACAAATCTGCGATATTTCTACTGCAAATCGCGTCATTTCGCTCTCTACGCGATATGAAAAACGAAAAAATGTAAATATCAAGAAATCGTAGATATCTCTGATTGCCGATATTTTCTCTCTCCCCAATCTAAGATGATGTGCGAGAAAACGGCGTGTCACGGAAAAAAACCAAATTATTAGCGACTATGAAATTGTGAGACAAAGTCGCCAATAATTTGCATTTATCCCAAAACGTTTAAAATTCTTGAAAAAAATTAATTACTGTTTTTGTTACAAAGTGAACACCGCCACGGAAGTCTTGAGGATGGATCTGACCATTCGGAGTAAAATAACGCGTTTTATTTTTATGGATCGCAAAAAAAAATTATATTCCCAATGTCATGCGATTGTTTGTTCGTAATGATGTTCCGAATGTGTGAAAAAAATCTCTAGTGCCGATGATAGTGGAAAAAATGTATAGAACAAGCGTTATGCTTTTTAAATAGAAACGCAATATAAGTATATTGAATAAACTGTAATTCATGCCGTAACTTGCGTTTAGATTTTTGCGTTGTGCGATGATTAAAAAAAAAATATAATCAGAAGATCAGCACGAAGTTTCAATCGCCACGGAAATTTTTTTTTACCGATAAAATATTAAAAACACGCATTTTACCCGGAAACAGCAAAATTATTTACATTGTAATCCAAAAAGCCGAAAAAATACTTCGCTCGGGTAATGACAATTCGGTTCCCATCGTCAGTATCGTACAACTCTAAACAATTCGATTTCCAAATGGACAGATAACTGTTTTGCCATCGGAGAATCACCGCACTATCTTAAGATCGCTCGGAAATTGCGAAATGAGAGAAAAAAATCGCTCATCCTCGACTCGTGATTAAGCCACCGAAAGTTTGACAAACGATACGTTGCGATGGCTTTGCGAGAAAAAAAAAGAAAAGTATAACGAAGTTGTGTATCGGAGAAGTAAAAAGTTGACGTTAGAAAAACATTGTTCACGATTCCGTCATGTCCGCGCTGTCCTCGTCCCATTCGTCGGCCAAACCTCTGCCCTCCGTTTGCTCGACGCTGTTGGTCTGCTGTTGTTGTTGCATCGCCTCATCCTCGTCGACGTGTTCCTCCTCGATGATCATCATCGACTCCTGTTGTCGATTTTCACAAGCGCCGCTCTGTTGACTATTGCTATCGTCGTACTCGACGATTTCAGTCTCTTCCTCAACATACTGTATGACCTCTTCGATCTGTTGCTCGCCGTTCGAATTCTCGATTATCCGTTCTTCGTTCATCATAACCGTTTCATCCTCATTAACGTGATCCTCCTCGACTACTTCTTCTTCCACCTCTTCGACGACTTCTTCGACCTCTTCGACCTCTTCGACCTCCTCAACGATCTCCTCCCCGATCTCCTCGCTTTCCTGTCCACCGATCTCGACCGTCTGATAAGTCTCGAAAGTCTGACGATCCGTTTGACCGACTTCACCACCGTGAATGTAAACGATCATTCCCTCTTCGGTGCCCTGCATAACAATCTGCTGATCGCCGGAGATCTCCAACTGATGCGGCTGCGGCGCTTGATGGGGATCGAGCTGTTGATGCTGCACAACGTGAGCCGTTTGCAATTCGTGTTGCTGATAAGTTTCACCGTCGATAAGCATTATCATCTGTTGACCTTCGACCAATTCGTGACCATTGTAAGTCGCGTCCTGCACGATGTTGTTCAGATGAATGCCCGTTGTGCAAATGGGATACGAGTTCTCGTGCACTTCGTGAACGAGTTGCTGCTGCTCGGTAACGATAGCGTCGCCACCGACTCCAAGCGACGCCGCTATGCCGCTCGCCACGTGACTCAGCGCTTCGGCCTCCGACGACGGTTCGAGAACGATCGGTGCCGAATTTTGCACGGCCTCTCGATGATCGGCCTCGCGAATGTCCTTGTGGGCGCAGTCGAGATGCACCTGAAGATTCGTAACGCGCACGAATACTTTTCCGCAGTGGGGACAGCGATTGCCTTTGTCTTTGCCGTCCACGGAATTTCCGTGGCCTGTGTTAATCTCGTGGCTTGCCAGTTCGTTGACGTCTTTGAAAGTCTGCGAACAAGTCAGACATTGGACTTCTTCGCTCGTTGACGATTGCGCCCGCGACTGCGGTCGATGGTTGTGATTTATCTGATGCCGAACGAGAAGAGTCTCCGAAAGGGCGACGTAGCTGCACGCGTGACACTTTGGAAAACACATGCTTTTGGGCGGCGGAACGTTGTGCTTCGTGTACAAATGGTACATCAGTATGTTGCGCTTTGTCGCGCGATAACCGCAGTGCTCGCAGACACGAGGATCGAATTTCTCCTCGTGGACATCTTGCATGTGCCGCCTGAACATGTAATAGTTAGTGTACTCCTCCTCGAGATCGCATTTGTTGCACTTCCACGGCCCGGTTTCGCCACCGTCGATCGTTGGATTGCTTTTTGTCTCCTCGCCGCTCGTCATGCTGTTGCTCATCAGATGATCGGACTTCAGAACAACGTAAGATACCTTCGTCTTCGCCGGGGCACTCGGTTCCGACGATTTCGACTCTTTTTGCATTATCTTCAGACGAATGTTTTTGTTGTTCTTAACGAGATGCGGATATTTCTTTAGAACCTGAAAAGTCATTTCACTCATTAACATCATATCGTCGTATATATTGTTGGTAACGGAGATGTTATCATACTCATTACTCGATATGTTTTCTTCAAATGCATATTCTACAGTATTATACAGATTCTACTATCCCCTCACAATTTTTTTTTTTTTTTAAGAAAAAATGTTAAACTTAGTTGTGACCTTTTCTTAAATACTGTGAATAAATTACTCGAAAAATTTACGATTATGTTATAATACACGAAATCACCATTTTGACTGAAGGTTTGTTTAAGCATTTAAAATAAAGTTCGAAATTAGCATTCTACTTGGCCGACAAAAAGTCTCCCGTACGTGAGACGATAAAGTCGGTCATTGCCGAGAGAGAGAAAGTACTCTTCCCTTTTCTTTTTTAACAGTAACTCGTCGTAAATCATACCTCGCGGATTATCTTTGCGTGATTGTTTATCGCATCGTCGGAGCTCGACTCGTTTTTCACGGCTTTTTCAACGTTTTCTTTCTCCTCGAGTTCGAAGCGAACTCTCTTCGAAGCCGACGGTTGAACCTCGTGACTTCGTAATATGGGCTTCGGACCCGCCCATTCGTCGTCCGAATTTTCCCACTTGTCGTCGGAGCCGCGCGACTGCGCGTTGTCATGCTGCACCTGCGGCATGTCCTCATCCTCGTCTTCCGTCGTGTCGTTCTTTCCCGAACGCTCGGAATCCAGAGACGAACGATTGTATCCTGAATTTGTTCCACCCGCGTTGCCGTAGTGATCCGGCGCTTGAACAATCGGCTTCGTGTTGTACGTTATGTCATCGAAGGAGGAAAAGACTCCGAGAGCAAAATCGTCGACTTCGGGAAAATCGAATCTCGACGGTCCCGGAGTTGTTTCCGGTTGTCTCTGACTAACGCCGTGATACGCATTAACGTCGTAATTTGGTGTCGGATGAGACTCCAATTTTCGCTTCCAAATCGGCAACCTGCGCAATATTTTCCGTGCGTAATAATTAATCAATTCGAATTTCGGAGATTATTCTAACGATTGTTATCACCATTTTACAGACGATTTGCCAACTTGAAAAAGTATTTAAAACAAAATACAAAAAGCTTTTTAATTCCAGAGCCCAGTTTTTTTTTTACTTTTGAAGTAAAATCGTATACGATACTCGGCGGAAAAACATTTTCTCATATAATGTACTATTTTCTCCAGGCGATTAGAAACTTTTATAAATCTGTGTTACGACCGTACTTTCTGCCTGGTAATGGTTGCGCCGGAAGGGATCCCAATTGATTGCCGCTGGCAGTTTTTTTTGCCGGACTCGAAGGTTTCGGTGGGACAATTATCGGTTGCACGTTGGTTTTCGCTGGTGTCGTCGGACTCGTTTGTAGCGACGTTGTGTTGAATTGGGCATCCAATAATTTTGTTAATACAGTCATATTCATCTTTTGCGCTGTACGGTAAAGAGCATTCTGTTCGGAGGTCCAATACTCGAGTTGTCCCGTGTACATGAAACTTTACGGACGATTAAAAAGAAAAAATATTGATGATTTCTTTGCATATTCATAGCACAAAATTAACAATTCCAAAATTAAAAAATCGAAAAAAAAGAAAAAAAAATCGTAATATTAAATTCGTCGCATATCGAAAAAAAAATCGATACATACCTTATAATGGATTTAACACATTCGTAAGGCATATCCGGTGGCATTATGAGAACCCCATCGAAATTATCAAATTTTTCTTTCTGCTGTCGTTCCAGTTGCATAAAATAGTCTGTACACGTTGTGATTACCAGTCGGTGAGCCTATAAAAACGAAAAAAAAAAAAAAAAAAACACAAATTTGGTATCACAATGTGTACTCTTTGAAAATAAAGAAATTAAAATTGTTAGTATAACAACCTGAACTGTAATATCGCTGGTAGGAAATTTGATGGTGAGATCAAGTAGTTCCTCTTCAAAGTATAGCTGCTGAAGTCGCTGAAGAAAAAATGTTCCCCAATTGTCAACTTTCACTTGTTTCAGCCCCCGAGAGGGAGGCTGCTGTTTGCTTTGACTCGTCGACGACTGCATCGTTCCTCGCGAATCTGCAAGCGATTTATAAAAATGTTTGCATTGCGTTCATTCAAAAAATGTACAATGGAAATGAAATTACGCAATAGATACAGAAAACTGATAAACCGTTGAAAAACAAAAAATAGGTTTTTTTTTTTTTTTATTATACGTCAATAAACAGCACACATTGTATAAGCATAGCGCCGATGTCGATCGCTTCGCTATCTCTTTGAGTTTCAAACATAAAAATTATCTTTAGTCAGTGAGAAACAGTATTGAGGAACAGTAAAAATAGTGTTTTAGTCATTATGTTGTCGCATTGAAATCGAAGAAAGCGAGAAGTTATATCGATGAACGAAAGAAAATTATAGGTGGTTCCGTCTGTACTGCATATTGTTTATCCACTTACTTGCCGTATTTTATACAAAGTTCGAAAACGAAAAAGTCGCGATCTTATTTTCTTTTTTGTATCCGTTACAAGTTTGTTAAGCGATACAGCCGCCGGGGGAGTTATGTACGGACCGCGGGGGGGCAAAGCACCTGAGAGGTTATCATTACACAAAAAGAAGAGCAGACATCAAAAAGTTACCGAAATTTGTGCAATTAACATCCATAATCCAATTCGAGAGGTCACTTTGTCTTAAAAAGCACGTAAAGTGTGACAAAAATTGCCCAATGATTGAAAAATTATAGCGTTAAAAACTATTAGCGCGGGGGCGCGCGCGCGCGCGCGCAACGTTCGGGAGGGGCGGGGAACGGGGGATCGAGATGCGGCGATAAAACTGTTGGATAAACGCGAGAATAATAGTGGCTTATGCGATTAAACATTGGTGATTTTGAAAGTATCACATACTTTTAATGTGGGGGCAATGAGATTAAAGAGTTGTAAATACAAACTTGAACGAACGATCGAGCGTTTCGAGCGATAGGCAGGCAACGGAGAGCCGGAGACATGCGACAAGTCGCTGAGTACTTTATAACGACGGGCTACCGCGCCATCGCCATTTACTTTTTCCTCGGAGCACCGACGATGCGGCTCCTCACAGGCTTCGTCCGGAAAATTTTCGATTTTCCATCGGATCACAGTCTCGAAGGGATTAGCGTACGCGATACATATTTTTTTTCGAATTCACGTTTAAACCTCTCACTCGGCTAACACATACCTTTTAAGAATCTTGAACTATTCTCCGCTCAGCTCCATCTCTCACAAATTCGTTCAGTAGCCGAAGGATATCGAGCTTCGGCAGCGTATCGCGTCACTCACAGATGGAGCTGACTTTGCGATTTTGCCCCCACTTGACCCCCTTTTTCGGGCAACGATGTTAAATAGCCCATCGCGAACGAGGGCAATGGAAAGTCGAAAGACTATTGGTTAATTCACGAGAAACGATTTTTATTCGCTGACGTTCGAATGATACAGGCGCGGGAATTTTTAATCCGGATGCTTGCAATAAATTCTTCTTCTTCGATTGTTTTTTCCTATACTCTTTCAGGGTACGTTCCGAATCATTTTCTTTCATTGAAATTCACGAATGAATGTTTCATTCGTGGTGACGAAGAAATAAAAATCGCCCGGCGCTCATTCGGAACATACCCCAGAGGTTGCTTTTGTAGATTTTTGTTACTTTGCGGCGGAGGAGATTGTTTCGATGTATTGTTTTATTTTTTTAAGATTTTAGTATCAACAAATTTGATATTTTTGTATCGAAGTCGTTTACCAGATTCAATGAAAAATGTAAGTAAACTGCCGAAGATGCGCTTCGAACGGTCGAATGACACCGGTGCGAGAAACATCGATTGAACGTATAGATCGCAGAGACGTAGAAGGGCGTATCGTAGATAATTTAATCGAAATTATCTTTATATATTTATATAGTAATAAACTTGAACTTAAGTTTTATAATTTTAACCGATAATTTTAATTACGTCATTAATTAATTATAATATATTCAATATTAATAATATCACATTTCAATGATAATTCTATTGCCACTCGTAGTTTTATTGACCTTGAGTTTTCATATTAATTCGATCGTAAGAATATAAATACAATCAAGTGCGACCTCGTAACATTGTCGTTAAGCATTTATCATCTCGATCATTGGGAAAGGTACAACGATTTCGTGATAAAATCGAATTGTCGCAACACCACGATAATTATAGCTAATCTTTGAATTGTTGGAATCTTTCGATTATCAAAACAGATTGAAGCGAACGAGGAACCTTTGATATCAAAGATGACCGTATTGTACACGGCGAACGGTGTATTAATGCTTATCGCGGTAGCGCTATTGTCACACTTTCCGTCGAACGCTCGTTACCAAATATCACTCGCATCGCGTTCGGAAATCGGATGAATTGAAAAATGTGGCTAAAAACTCGAATTGTCTTGATCGTTCTCGGTATTGCACTTTGCGTAATCGCACTTGTTTTGGGACTATATGTTGTACCGCAAAAGATTAGCGAACAAATCATAGATGTGAGTAATTTAAATCTTACGGGTGGTAATTTATTACTAATTATACGAAACGCGAAAACGAAATCATATGGCGAAAAGAAATTTAACGATCTACCGAAAATTTCTCAGGAAATTAAAGTTCCTGAATTAAATCCGTTACATTTTTATTTTAGACCGTCAAATTGACGAATGGATCAGACGCGTTTAAACGGTGGGAGGAATTGCCGATTCCTATAAAGTACAAAATATATTTTTTTAATGTAAGCAATCCAGAGGAAGTGCACCAAGGAATGAAGCCCCGAGTTCAAGAAATTGGTCCATACATTTACAAGTGAGTGCTGTTCCCAATTTTCCGAAGCGAAAGTAATAAAAAAAAATTATGTGCATAAAAATGTGACGCATAACGTTGAAAGGGAGGAGTATAATGCGTAGCGGAAATCGGAACATATTGGAGCACCGGGCATTTTGAAATTTGCGCAGTAAAAAAAAAAACAAAAATCCAAAACAGCGATTATGGCAACTCTACGGAATTAAAGTGTAAATAAATTAATTGTAATTAATTCCTTAGTGTGCCATACTCGCGATTTGAAACCACAGATTTTTTTCAACAACGTATATTTCGATTAATCTTCGTTTTCAAATACACACTAATGTTAGTGATTCGAGATAATTTCGTATCGTATCGGATGGTAAACATATATCCTCAGATTACGAAGATTGGATTAATTGATTAAATTTTGATTATGAGGCATTGATCGATTAAAAAAACATATATTTGCGATATGAATAACAATTCGAAACTTGTCAACAGAAACGGTTAATACCGCAACTTTATATGAATTTTTTCGCACAGCAGTATAGCGGCAATTTTATGTTAATGAACCCAAAATACAGGAGGTACGATGCAATGTTATTTCGGTTATTCGCGACTCAATAAGTAAATTTATTTTAGTCAAGAACGTTGGAAAACAAACATCACGAAGGATGGTGACGAATTGTACTACTTGCAAAATCTTGAATTTTCTTTCGATGGAAAGTCATCCTATCCACTGACGGAAACGGACGAAATAACTGTAGCAAATTTGCCTCTTATGGTACGTGTGAAAAAATATATATTTTATTTCATTTTATAAAATCGCATAAAATCCGATCCATTTGTCCGTCAAGTATCAAAATCGCGCAAAATCCATGTTTCATCATATTATATTATATCTATAAGACATATTTCACACTTTCCGCAATCGGTGGGCCAATCTTCGTTCGAAATTGGACACTTGTAAAAAAAAAAAAAAATGGTTTCATTTTGATTTCATTTTTTTGGTGATTTTTGGTTACTCCAAAAATGACCACAGCACTTGTGAATTGAATGTAATTACGTCGAGTTAATCATTCCAAAAGCGTATTAAATTTTGATGAATTATTAGAAGAAATTTAAAATATCGCAGATTTTTCGATTGTTTTAGGCAATTGTTACAATGGCGGAAAATATGTGGCCTCATCTATTATCCCACTTAAACTTAGCGATCCCTAAAATTTTCGGAAATCCCACGGACATGTTTCTGCGAACGACACCGAAAGATTTTTTGTTTGACGGAGTATTTCTCGCGTGCGATGGTGGGGGTATAATAGTTCCGATAGTGTGTAAGTTTATCGAGAAATATGCGCCGCCAACGCTCGTGCGACTGGAGGATAAACGTTTCAAATTTTCTCTTCTTAGTCATGTAAGTTCGTAATTCTGACGTTCTAATGCACAATGCGGAAAGGCAGAAACTTTTTAATGTATTCCTGTAACATCGATAGAAAAATAAAACGGGCGGCGAAGGAGACTTTATCATTAACAGCGGAACGGAAGATATTGAAAAATTGGGTCAAATCAGTTCATGGCAAGGATCTCCGACGCTAAATAATTGGGTCGAAAATAGTACGTGCAATGACATCGTTGGCTCTGATACTACGATTTATCCGCCTTTTCGAACTCCGAAATCCACGATCAACGTCTTCTCCGTAGATATTTGCAGGTGTGTGGAGATGCGTGACTTTTGCGTACGAGAATGTTAATCATCGTCATCGGTACAAATTTCTTTTTAGATCCGTGAATTTGGAGTACTCGAAGGACATTACGTACTCCGGAATTTTCGGTCATAGATTTGTCGTCGGGAGGAATATGCTAGCGTCACCGTCAACTCGTTCAAGCAACGAGTGCTATTGTTTAAAACAAACCGAAGGGATTCGCGGAAATGATGATTGTTTGCTGGATGGAGCGATGGAGCTTTGGACGTGTCAAAGTAAAATTTTAAAATATGTTCAATATTCTCGCGAAGTCGGATACCCGATGATTTAATGATTGACATTGATTGATGATGATGGACATTTTTCAGAGGCACCGATTGTCATGACGCTGCCGCACTTTTATACCGCCGATAGTGTCTATGGAGAGGGTATCGACGGACTCACTCCCGATGTTAATTTGCACGAGATGTTTGTCGATTTGGAACCTGTGAGTGTAATTTTGCAATTTGCAATTGGGGACCAAAAAAAAAAAAATTCTTGTTGCAAAAATCGATTAATTGCACACTTTTTTGCTACAATTACGGTTAATATTCGTATTGTCGCATTTATATCTTATTTATTTAATTTTTCATACAGAACACTGGCTATCCATTGCGAGGTCATAAAAAAGCGCAATTCAACATTTTCTACCGAGAAATCGCAAACATAACGCTAACGGAAAACTTGAATACTACACTTATGCCGGTTGTATGGCTCGATGAAGTAAGTCAATGTTTAGATACATTTTAGAGACGATAAAAAGGGGCAATGATTGGTAGAAACCTTATTACCTTTTGCATTTGATGTCAGGAGACATCGAAGACATCATTATTTGAGATTTAATAAGGTTACAAGTCTCTGGTAGCAAATAATAATTGTTTGCATCTGTTTTCTAGGGAGTCGATTTACCCGACGATCTTATAGACGAACTTTATGAACAACTGTTCGACGTCTTGGAAAAAGTGGCTATTCTTTTTTGGACCCTTCTGGGCATCGGACTTTTCATCATTGTCGTCGTTATCGGATGGTCTATCGCGATATGCTACAAAAAAAAACGTGATGTCGTTTGACAACGAAGCCAGAGCTTTGAGTTTTTAGACTTTTAATTTAATAAAATGGATATTCTAATGTTTATTTTACCATTTACATTTACCGGTAGTTTTTTTTTTTTTTTTTTCAAAGTGTTGAGCCGCAAAAAACTGAATTCATAGTTTCTACTATCGACGCAGTCGTATGTACGCCTAAGTATCCGACGGAGTGTATGCGATACATACTTAATTGGAACTGCTGTAGCTGATTGACCCTTTACACAGGTCACCGGAGATATCCCGCTGCAACTACGGACAGACTGCGAATAATTTCTATGTCAGTTTTGAATGCAAAAATGATTTCGTAATGAAAAAAAAATCCCACGGGAGCAGTTCTTCGTCTGCTTTTTAGAAATTATAGCATAAAAAATAATTGTTAGTTAGGATTACGAATTATCACTTATGTGTTGCGGAGAAACGTTTTTTCCAAAATAATTTTTTAAATTTCCATCATTATTATTAATTTTTTTGTAAAAGTTTGGAAATCTGCTACATAAATAACATTTTAGTCATTCTTTCGAATAATAGTATATGCCATTAATTACGTGCGCATATATGCTTTGTTCATTTTTTTTCGTAAAATTTCTCAAACAAAAACAACAAAATATTCGTTTCGCATTGTCAGAAAGTGGTCTTTGAAGTTTTTATCCTAAAACGGTGTACTTCATTCCACGTTGATTCAAATAATGCGCGGCGCGAGTACAGCGCCATCTGGCGCTGTTCCCGCGAGATTCTCCTTCTCTTGTAACACTCATACGTTGCGATACACCCCAATACACCCAATGCATCCAGGCCTGTTTGACAGTCCTTATCGTATTTTTATCATATGTGATCGACGTGCGCGCGTAGTAGTGAACCTACCCGCCTGCCTCCTGCTGCCATATACACCACACCACGCCATTCGGTACCGCTGTGAATGCAGAAGATAATGCGGTGTATCGAGAGACGACGACTGCTCTCAATGCAAACGAATCGATTTTTTTCCAAATAATTTATTTTTTTGTAACCAAACGCGGAACAAACATTTACTTAACAAAGAAAAAAGCCGTCATGATGGTGTTTCACGTTACGGGTACAGTTTTCGCAGTAAAATGCGAAACTTGATTCGTCACTGGAGAATAACGAAAAAAAAACTCATAATTAATCAAAACGATCGGTTTCGCTCGTACATATACGTAATTCAGCAACGTGTGTTATTGTGAGCATCGACGAGATTCGTCGAGTTTCCCCGCGATTGGCAGACGACATAGGAATCATCGCACAAGTTATTTGCGTGTCAGTAATGAAAGTGTTGTATCCAATGTGAGGTTGATTTTGTGATGATTGAGAACAAGTTCGAGGATATTCTCCGGTTATTTAGTTATGAATTGCAATGGAAAAACACTCGGTGGGGGTAAGACGGATACACCGATGGAGAACAAGTCCATTGTCACCTGTGAGTGTAACTGTTATTTATTTTTTTCTTTATAACCACGATTCTTCGATTGAACTCTAATGTCATCGCTCGTAAGGTCATTGTCATTGACGCCCCTGACGGATGTCAATCTCTATCGTCGTAGCTTTTTCTATTTTTTTCAATCGTTGTTTTTTTACGATCGCGACAATTCGGGACGCGGGGACACCGTATGGCGCACAAAAATTGTATTTTCACCAATTTTTAAAATAAAACAAAAACAAATAAATTTTTTTTTTCTCATTTATGCGACACATGAAATACGGAAAAAATCACAATATTTCCACACATACGTTAAATTCATATTGTACATTGTTTTCTTGTTTATTTAATGAATCCGTTGCAAACAAACAGATTTTTTGGTTTCCAAGTTGGAAAAATAACAGTCATAATTTATTCGTGTGCCAAAAATTGAATACTATTTGCAGACGGAGGCGATGAGAAACTCTTTGCAACGATAGAGAAAAATTTGGTACAAGCCATTCCGGCCGAATCGGTAGAATGGCAAAGATCGTTCGGCCGGCCGATGAAGCAGGTGAAACTCACCGCTACGTTCATTCCATTTTCCAACGACGTTTTACCGACGGGCAAAGATTGGCGCTTCTTGCGTCAGCCGATACTCCACATCTATTGGAGCGAATGCTCCGTAAGTTTAACTTGAAAATTGGTGTCTAACATAAAATCTCTTTGGTTTATGGAGATTGTATCATTGCATATTACCAAAGAGTGCAATTTTCCGTGATTTTTAATCTATAAAAAAAATTCAAATTTTTTTTTTTTTTTTTTTTCGAAAATTAGAAAAGTTAGATTACCCGATAATTCGTTGAACAATGATTTTTCTTACTAATTTATTAATAACTTTTTAAATTATTACGAAAAATTATTTCGTAAATTTTTATTAAATTCGGAAGTTTTCGAAATTCGTCTTGAATTTCACGTGAATCTCATTCTTTGGTAATACGCAGTGACACACCTTCCTTAATTGAAAAAAAAAAAAAAAATTGTTTTTCCATAGGACGTCGACGTGTACAAAGCGTCGGTGAGAGACGACATAGATAGTTGGCTGAAAACATTGGCACAACGCAATATTCAAGACTGGATGATAGTTTTGGTGGAAACTTATGATATTAAAAAGAGCAACAAACTTCTACCGAGAACGACAGTGTTGGATAAGGTTCGCAGCGATTTTGCGTCGAAACACGGAGACCGGTAATTTGATAACGATATCGGCTGATAAACGCCGCTCCACGTAGGCGACTCGTCTCTTCTTGACTCTTGAACCCCAATTGAAAACCCGTTATGGTTGTATTTTTGTCGATCACAAACATATTTCTCTAAATAAGCAAATTGCATTGCATTAACGCCGATATAACGGCCTTTTTGTTATTAATAAAAGACTGCATTGCAATGTTTTCGACATTAACAATCGTTGAAACGTAATAGTGGAATATTTTGAAACTTCGCGAAGACGTCAGATCGCTTCCAAATGTCGCAAAAAAAGGTTGAAACAGTTTTTTTATCGGGACGAATGGAGTCCGTTTAGAATTTTTGCAGCTTCAATCGTCTTACCTTGAAAGATAACCGACCTTTATTAATATTCATGTCCGCATAGATTATCCATTATTGTAATTTGGACTATCGGTTATGTCACTGTATAATAAAGAATCGTAACACTCGGTACAATCCTTCCGGGGACAATATTTCCACGAACGTTAACCGGAAATGTGATAAAAATCGTGATCCCGTCATGTTTATTGCACGCTTCGTAACATGTTATTATAATTTTTTTGTCTCAATGTACGTTTTTGCGTTGCAATAGCTTTGATAAAATAAAAAGTCACGAGAGAAGTCTTGCGATTGATTTTTTGTTGGTCAACATATTTGCGATATTTATAATCTAAAAAAACGTTTAACATGTGAAAAGATAAAAAGAATTCGCAACATATCGTTTGTCGACCGATCGAAATTATAATCGGGCAAAATAACGATTGGTAGTAGTAATTTTCTTTGACAATCAATGTTATCTAACAAATGTGCTTTTTGGCTATTCGCTTAGGTGTCTTTCGGTTATAAATCCCATTAAATCGGAATCTCGCTCGGCTGAATCATGGAGGGGTTTAATAAATCGTATACGGCACTTAATGCTCACTGCCTACGACAAATCACTTTCACGCTTCGAGGTGATAATAAGGGAACAGAGGGAGAGGCGGAATCAGCTCGACTGGAATTTCTGCCGATATTTTCTACTGCAGGTACGAAAAAAACCGAAAAAATATCTAATTAACAATGTCTAATGAAAAAAAAAAATCAATTATTCATCTTCGCGTATTCGTTGACGATTTTCCGTTCGAGATATATGTTTTTTTTTTTCTATTACTTTGATAGGAAGAACTTGCGTTTGCTTTGGAAATGTTGGGCGTTTACGACGAGGCGTTGGTACAGTACGACGAATTGGATGCTCTCTTTACGCAGTTCGTTCTCAATTCCAATGTCGGAGGTTCGTCGTTGAAATGTTTTATCGAGTTTTTCCCGGCGATTATAGTCTTACGCTTGTACTTAGGCAACTTGCATATTTTTGTTATCGAATTTGAATAATTGATAAATTAAAGAATATTTTCCATCCAGAAACTCCGGCGTGGTTGGCGCTGTTTCAAAGTCCTCTCAATAACTGGGCGGGTGTAAATCTGAACAACAAAGTCGATCAGCGCTTGAGAGGACTTTTGGGTGACTGCAAAGCGTCCCTCTTAGATCTGAGGAGCTATTTGTTTGGTAGACAATGCGCTATGTTGCTACTGCTGAACACACCGTGGGAGGTAAAGGAATTATCGAATACCGTCATTGTTCGAAAATTTTTGTCTATTTCAATGTTCACCGTATTTTTTCGTGCTGAATACGAATCTGATGATAGATTTTGTCTCGAGAGGAGGGAAAACCTTGTATGACGCAAAAACTGCGTTTTTTTCTCCTTTACCGATCGAATTCGACGTTTTGAGTCCTTTTTTTTCGAGATAATGGAAAATCGGTGGAAAATTCTGTCCACCAGAATTTTCATTTATTTCCAAACATTTCAACGATCGTTCGACACAATTAATGCAATATTTTCAATGCAGGTTGCCCAACGATGTTTATCGTTTGTATATAATACTCTGAGCGAATTGCGAATACTCGAAGTTCAACGACCGGAGGGTTCGGTTGAATGTTGGGCGTTTTTGTGCGCATTGGAAGTACTTCAGGCTTGTCAACTGTCGACGGAAAATACGAACAACGGACAACAGGAACAACTTGATCTGTGCTCGTTGCACACAGCTGGATTGTGGGCTCTCGCAACGGATAAAGTAAAATCCGTTTGTCGGGCAATAACCGATCAGTGATTACGCATTTTAAGCTCCAAGAGATGTACGATATATTGACAAAAACACTTTTTGCAGTTAGGTGAATTGGGAAGATTGTGCGGTTTGATGCCGGGAAGCGAACCGACGAGTGAGCAGTTGCATACGGTCGTTTATCTCATAGCGGGAATGGGAGATTCGGAGGTTCAGATGCAAGGAAAAATGACGCCCACCGACAAATTGAAGGGTGCCTTGTCGTCGAAGGATATGTTTAAGCGGCAGTACCTCGAACATGCGGAATTAGCAATGGGTACTTACAAACATGTCGGTCGTCTGAGGTCGGCGCGTTACATCGGCAAAGAATTAGCGCGATTTTACGGCGATCTCGGCGAGAATCAGAAAGCTGTTGCGTTTCTCTCGGACGCTCTAAAGACTTACACGGACGAGGGATGGAGGGATTTGGCGGCGCAAACGCGCCTCGAACTCGCACAGTGTTACAAGAGGATGGATGACGTCGAGAGATACACGAAGATATGTTGCGCTCTCGCGAGTTCCGACGTTCTTCACGTTACCGTGCGCAGCACATATTACGAGGAAATGTTAGCTTACGTGAAAATGCTTACTGTACAACAGCCGTTACTTACGACCCTTCGGCACAGCTTCACGATATTAAGTCTCCAAGTGAACGTTATGGATAAAGTTATACAGGACTGCGTCGTCAGTATAGACGTGACGCTGGAATGCTTGCTGCCGAGGAGCGTAAAGTGCACCAAAGCTTCGATATCGACCGAGGAAATACAACGGCCCGTACAAGGCAATCGACGCAAAGGTTCGAAAGTTCCACCCGAACCGCAGATCCAATTGTAAGCTTTGATTTGCTATATGTAGAAATAGATTTAACACTTTTGAAAGTCCATCGATTCCACTTTCCAGGTCTATCAATCCTCACAAAACACATATCCAACTTTTTTTTTTTTTTTTTCAAAATCAAAAAATTCTATTGAAGAGTTAAGACTTCCCTTGAACTTGCAGATTGACTTTAAAATTAGTCACCTCAATAACTAACTCTTTTACTAGATACTCGTAACTCAAAGATAGCGTTTTTTTGCCGAACATTGAACTTCTTTTTTGTCTGTTACTTACAGATTATCGAGGTGTACAATCGACGATATGAAACCGGTCGATCAAAGTTTAATGCAACTGCCAGCTTATTCGTATCTCGTATACAACGAGGACAAGAGTCTCGATTCTGCGGGCACAATTTTCAAGAATCCAAAGCCAATAATCAAGCGTTCGGATAGCGCGAAACATAGAAAATCGTCGATATTCACCGAAGGCGACTTCAGCAAAGCACTCACCTGCGATTCCTTTCCGCTGAATCCGGGTGTGAATAACTTCACGGTAACGAGACAAGTGAATCATCCCGGATTATACAAGATAAGCCAAATATCGTTGATCATCGAGGATAAACTTGAATTTTTGTCGGGCGTACTGAATCCAAGATTGTGTTACGAAGTCGCAAAAACTCAGCCGTCGATAGCAGTTAATAGTCGAGATCTCTTGGCGGGACTAATACAGGATGTTGAATTGGTCATTTCGAGTGGCAGTGTTAAAATTACCGACGACGCGAAGGTTCGATTGTCGGCGTCGAGAGGTTTGGCTTTTCACTCGGGCGACAACGCCAAGGGAATCGTCAATGAGTTGGATATGAAATTATCGGCTTGTGAACCGTTTCAAGTTACGAAACTCCACTTCAAGGTTTTAGCCGATTTGCCACCAAAGAAAGAACCTTCGTCTATGGAACATAAGGTATGTTTTGCGAATTTAACGAAGCCGATACAATTGTCGCGGTGAAGTAAAATACGTTAAATATTCATTCACTCATTGGAAAGAAATATAAAAATAAAAAATACGTATTCGGTTGCGTTGCCGATCGGAGGCACGTAAATTAAGGCAAAGAGGATTCGCTTTGCTCCAACGATTGTTCAAAGATTCATTGGGAATAATGTAAAAATTGTTATTTTTCAACAGCTGAACATTCTGTGTCCGTGGGGCGTTGAGGAAAGTTTGTCCCTACATTTCGGACCACCGCTGATGTCGGCAATGCATCTACACACGGCGAAGCGAAGAAAATTTCTTCAAGTGATCGTCACCGGCCTGACGTCGCAGCTTCTTCAGTTGACGGAACCCGAATTAACGACGAACACGTCGGTCGACGTTCATTTCAAGAGTCTCAATCCAAAGTCCGGACAAAAGCTCGTTATCGGGAATGGCATCAAAGTCTCTTTCATGTGGGAACTCGAGATCGGCAAAGACGAGAAATCATCTTTGCCAATAAAAACGGATTTCCGTGTAAAATATTGTCCCATCGACAACGCCGAAGATTTGGATGTACTTGACGCGAATGACGATCCTCTTCACATAGGAAAACTTCAGAGGCTCGAAAATATGAGTCATCTTTATCGTTGCAATTTCGACGTTAACGATTACGTGGTAAATTCTTCAATTTTTTCCTAATCGTATTATCAATTTGATTAATTGAGAAATGCCGATTACAATTTAGCGATTCATTGACGTAACGATCAAATAACAAATTAATGAAATTGCTAATTAAACGATCCTTTCAGTTCATTTACCAACTTCGTTCACTCGTTAATGTATTAACTTATTATAATTTAATCAATTCACTCATTTTATTTACTAACAATTAACATTTTCATTTCGCACTCTTCTCCCGCGGATTCTGTTCAAATCTCAAATTAACGCGAAGGGTTAACTTCTTGAAATGAACGTATCATTTCATCCGCTAAATTTTGTTTCATTTTTTTTTGTTTAAATTCTTGAATTCTTAATAAGCGCTGAGAGGTGAAACTAATGAATTTTGTTTCCTGTTGGTTAAATTAGAGTTTATTTTTTTTTGTTTTTTTTTTTTCCTTGTAAATGATGTTTTGTTATAACGGCATATTGCAGACAATGTTCACGGTGTCGTCGAAGGTAGAAGCGAGCGGCGCGGGCGGTGAATTTTGTCGCGCCGGTAGCATGTGTCACTTGTGTCTAACCGTGACTCGGATGTTACCGAATCCCAATTCGAGTTTACCGCCCCAACTCATGTACGAAGTACTCGCCGATCAGTCTATGTGGGCTGTGTGCGGCAGAACCGCAGGTATTATATCTCTGGATACTCTCGAGAAACAGAGCGTTACCTTGGATGTCATGCCGCTAACGAGCGGTTACTTGCCACTCCCCGTTGTTAGATTGTCTCGATACATACCCGCTGTGGAAACCAAATCCGGTGAGTTTTTTTTTTTTATTTTTGGATGAAAAAATCAGTAAGATTTTTCGTATACGTATATATATATTTTTTTCTTCACCACTAATTCGCAATCGTACTAACAATGCTAAAAACTATCCAATAAATGTTTTAAATTGTACGATTAGAATTACGGAAATTTAAAGAGTAATCGAATACTTTGGTTGTTATCGTATTTCTCGATTATTGAAAAATAAAAAAAAATTAACTCGATTTTTTTTTTTTACGAATTGTTACAGACGTTTATCGCAAGAATGACGTAGCTTCCGGCCCGAGGCTCGAGCCCTTCAGTCCGGGACAGGTTTACAATGCGAGCAAAGCTCAACAGGTCCACGTCCTTCCAGCCGCACCGACGGAATCCAATTAGACAATTTCGTTATTGGCCTCCTGATACCTGAATTTTTTTTTGTTTTGTTTCATCGACCACGCAAGTGTGCCATTGGTTATTGGTGTTTCGTTCGTTTATTTATTCAATCGGTAAGGCTCGATGCGCGGACGAATAATATTTCCTATAGACAATTTTTAGGCGTTGAAATTTGTGGATGAAACGACGCTATAGATAGAAGTAATTGCGGGGGCCGATAGAAGAACATTTTTCAACTTCCTCGCGGGTCCCCGGGCCTCGAAAATCTTTGGTTGAAATTCTTAAGTTCGATGTTGCGTTTGATTGTGAACAGTACGACTCTAAAGTCGAGTGAATTATAAATTCATTAATTTCGAATGGATCTTGGAGGCCGAATTAAAGTTTGACTCCGGTTCAGAGTGACCGAAGACTCGATGTATTAAATTTACTGGTAGGCAATACTTCGCAACCGAAAAAAAAAAAAAAAAAAAAAACAAAAAACAGTCGTCCCGATATTTCCATATAGCTGTATTTCATTACACGAACTTCTCACCGCCTTCTCTTTTGCCTCAAACGTGTAAATAGCACCCAACGCCGAAATACTCGTTAGATGTTTATATTAACGGAATAATGATTCGTATAAAATCGGTATCGATTTGAATGTATAGAAAACAAAAGAAAAGAGGAAAAAAAAGAAAAAATTAATTGAAATATCTCAAATAGCTCGTTCTCTCCAACATGTACTCAAAGAGATTATTACATAAAATCTAATCGTAATCTTTACGAAACGCGTTAAATTGTGTAGAAAAAAAAATGTGCCGTGTAAATTCGATATTTCGAAGATACATTATATTTTTTTTTTCACGCTTGTGTATATCTGTTGAAATGCTTCGAAAATGAAAAAAAAAAAAAATGGAAAAAATTGTAATGCGAAAGAGAAAAAAATAATGTTGTACGATATGTGAAAAAATTAGTTTTATTTTTTATACATACAGGAATATGCGGCAATGTAAGTAAACTGCATAAAAAGGAACGTGTGGATCTGTTTTTGATTTAATTAATTTCCTTCGCCATCCATTCCTGCGCCATTCCTGAGATATTTTATTTTCATGCAGTTTTGCCGCTCGTTTGATAAGCGATAAGTGAAATTTACAGCGGAATCGATATAATCTTAATAGGTGGGCATCGGTTGTTGCGTCAGCAAAAGACCAAAACGTCGCTTCAGCGTTATGCGTTCTCTGGAATATTTGTCTTCCGGTGAAAAACGAGCTGAAAAACATAATCACGTAACGCTAGAAATCGTTCAAACAAAGAGGTTATAAATATTTTGTTTTGTAGTTTAATTAATTTTCGATTACCAGGGTGCGCGGACAGCGTCGGTTTTCCATTAGGATCGACTTTCTGAAAGCAAAGAAAAAAAAAAAACATTTTTTCGATTAAATGTTCTCATGTATCGGAATTCGAAGGATTTTCCATCATTGATGCAACACGTGTAAACAAGGCACGATCGAAAAACGATAAATGCACATTATTGAGAGACAGATATATATATATACTTAGCTACTCACTTTCAATGTGTAGACGCGCTCGCCGTTCGCGTCCAAGTAGTACTGCAGATACATATTTGTGTTATTTGCTATAAAGCGTTTTATCGTTTAACGAAAAATAACGTGTTTTTTAACCTCGAAAAATGACTAACAGAGCACTGTGGCACGAAATTCTGCTTCCTCGGTGAGTCCGAGACACTTCGGAGTTACGGATTCGAGATTTGCGCAGGCGCTGGTCGCACGGTATGAATCCATGCGCCAACGGTTCAGGGACAATGTAATAAAGATTATTTCTATAATTATGGCCGAAACCCTTTGGCAACTATGTTTTACTTGTTTATTCGCCGATATTAAGAGTAGCCGTACTACCCTTTTTCATTCGTATGCCGGGTAGTTCACTAGAACTGAATGGAAGGCGAATAACGAATCGATTTTAAGGTCGTCGAGAACGCTGATGGGTACTTCGAAATCTCGATTTTGCATCGAGTATACAAAACTACTTTTTGAAACGAACTCTCGTGCCTCTTCGTTATGATATTTTATTTTTTATTATTTATGTTTTCCGAAAAATGAAATATTTACAAAAGTCCGTGATGATCTTTTCCAACGCACTGTTGTTGCATGCTGATTAATAATAATTTTAACCAGCAATCGTGAAAACTCCATAGCATTCCTTTTGTTTTTATTTTTGTTTGTCGAATAATTTCGTACTGTAATTATCGCACCGAAACTTTATCTTATAAATGTAGTGGTTCACGACCCGCGATACTGTCGTATACCCACTCCACGTGGGTGTCGAGTGTGTAGTAATGACCGGCATTTAATGACCACACAAAGCTGGGCGATAGAGCTCTCGCTAATGTGCGGAAACTACGTTCACCCTATGACATCAAAATACGCCGACGCGGCTGAAACATCTCGATTCTCTTCTGTATGTTATAAAATGTTTCAATATACATACACTACACACATCGGAGTTCTCGTAGGCGTCTCAATCTACGATAACTTTACGCCGTTGCGGAAACTTTCGACAATTCGCATCAATCGCAGACGAGAAAGAGTCTCGCCGCGATGAGATAGTAATAAACAGAGAGTTCGTATCACTTCCGTTGACAAGCATATCATTGTCAGTACGACGCGAAGTGTTGACCGTAACGGCGGCGCGTTCCCGCGAGTGCGAGCAGAACCCTTCGCTTAACGTCGAATCGGGAGTGTGAAAGGAACGGAATCGCAGTCATACGAACACCGTAATAGCGTGCAATGTCGATATACGGCGGCTTTGTTGTTAAATTCGTCGGATCGCGCGTCGGAAATACGATATTTAACCAAATAAATGTTTTCAACAACAAAGCGATCGGGGCACGAAAAGCCTCGTCGGCATTGTCGAGTTCGCGGGAGTTTTTGTTTACAGTGACAAAACGTATATGATTGTGCCGCGTCGTTTCGATGGAACATATACACTCGATACAAGTGCAAAATCAATAAAAATCGTAACAGTGGTACTCTGATTATCGATGAATATATATTTTACCAAAATCGACGATCGTCACGCGTGTTTAACGGGCTACTTACCAGTTCGATAGTACAATCGCAACCAGATAACTAGTTTTACAAATCGCGATAAGAAAACGCCGGTTACCGGCGTGCTGTCGGATTAATATATATTATATTCAAAAGACAGTTGGAATATACGATTTCTATGATGCACCGAAAAACGATAACATGGATAGTCGAGATACCCGAAGAACCAGCGATAGTGCGCGAAACGGTGGATCAACAAATCACCATTACGAAAGGTAAGAATTTATATGATTGATCGCGATAGTAGTTTTGCAATGGATTGAGAGAAACGCGTTGGCTCCGTCGGTGTAAGCGCCCCGAGCATATTGTACGATGTGCATAAGCATAACATAGATGCTCGTGTCTCGATTGTGCGTGGGCATTCGTAGGTATTTTATAACGCAGTTTTTATTAATAGAGGTGACCGTCGGCAATACACATGTGACGTTGAACCTTCACCTTCCTTTTGCGTAACTATAACTATATGCCGCACGCTACGGAGATTATTAGCGATAGAACCGCTATGTAGCGTTTATATACTTAGTATATATACAAGTGGACGTCCATATGCAACGACAGATGGCTGGAACGAGATTCTTACGCGAATGCGCACCGTCGATCGGACTGTTGTTACATTATTATTGATGACGTTACGTAGATAATTGACAGCTGAAATTGCGGTTAGTCGCAAAACGGGACGAAAACAAATGACTTTAAAAAATCGAAGATTTCACGCAGTGAGAAAATGGCATTCAAAGAAATCACGAAAACGTAAAAAAAAAACACTTTGGTTGGTTACGCGAAATTTTGCGGTCGTACCGCTGTCATCTTTCAAACTATCGAAACACCGAGGTACGAAACACCGTTGCATAGAAACATATAGATATTCGAGAGAATTTCGCGGTTCGGCGCGTCGGCGCGCGGTCGCACGATGCTTTACCGGGGGACACACTGGCAGTATTGCCGGAAACGGCGTAGCGCCGGGTCGAGTTTTGATTCAGGAGCCGAGAAGGTCGCGCGGGTGTACCTTACGCGTGAGTGAAACTGACGAATTAAAAAAAAATGTGGTATTGTTGAAAATAAAAAATTGATAAATTTAAAATATCGGCTTCGCTAAAAACAACCGAATGAACTGGTTGATCGATTATTTAAAAACGATATCTATCATTTTCTAACGAAAAAATTGTTGATTGTGTTTTTAACATTTGTCAATGAGATTTTGATTAACGAACAGTTTTTTTTCCAAATGTTTACTAATGAGATATATAGATCGTAACATCCGGTTGCTTCGATCGTAACAATGCGCGGACATATGTTACCGATGCTCGGTCGATCGTAACGAGATGCATTAATGAAAGATACACAACAAGATCTCAACTACGGTAAAAAAAAATTACATGAAAGTCTAATATACATCGTAACGAAAGTATTAAAAATATCGCGTTTTATTTTAAAAAAAATTTCACGCGCTAATAATTTTTTTAACTGTCCGATCAAAGATTTTTATTGATGAAATCGTCGTTCACACAAATCGCTCGCGTGTAACGCATGTAATAAAATTTTTGAAAATTACGCGCAACGAAAAAAAAACATCCAGAAAAATTACGCTTCAGGATCGGACGATGGATGATGATTTTTGTGAGTATTCAAATTTCGTAAACGATTTTACAAAATTATCGTAAAAAAAATACTTTTAATTTTTATTTCGGATCCATGCATTTAGCGAATAGTAACGCATGGATTTTAACTTCCTTATCTTAAGTGAAAATAAATTGAAAAATAAAAAAAATTCCCACCGCCGCACCGTTAGTGTTAAAGTTCTAACGACGCTAATTAGGAACAGCGCCCTCTTCACTTTCCTTTTTTCTTTTTAAGTACATAACGATCGTTAACCCGATGTTAATATTGCAACGCATTGTTCCATTTGAGTGCTCAGATAAAAAAAAATATTTTTCACCACGATGTTCCGACGTCGGCGGGTTGTGGAATAAACGTAATACAGGGAGTTCCAAAAATTCAGTCATATAAATTGCAGTGAAGTTCACGATAAAAAACGAACGGTAATTCTGCTGATGCAAAAAATTCCTTAGTTTTTCATCGTAAATATGGACTTCACTATTCCGTTGTTGGATCAATTTTTTTTTTTTTTTTTGGCGGCTTCGTATTTACGAAAAGCCAATCAACTCAGTTATACACATCAATCTCAGTTTCTCTTTAAGCGGCGTTATCGCGCTGCAGAGTTCGTCGGTCACAATCTCAGGGACGCTTACCGATATGTATGATTTTTTTTTAAGCGACAAGTAATCGTGATATACATATAGTACATCGATCTCTAAGAAGCAAAAGATCGTAACTAACGTTTTTTTATATTGTCAAATACTTCGCGATCGGCCCTTATGTTTCTGAGAATTGACTTGTTCAGTGATAAAACGTTACTTTTGAGCGTAAAACGGGTGACGCAAAGGGATATAGACACGCGAATTACTAATCTCAGTCTTGTCGAAGCCGTCGTGTTGAACGAATCGTTAAATGGCGTTAGTTTTGAAAAATTTTAAAAAGCAAAAAAACATCGAGAAGAATTTGAAAAATGGAGCATAGACGTGAATCATCGTACAGTTTCGAGTGTTTTATTCGCGATTTGACGAAATATTGGAAATGTAAGGGCCAATGAATAATTAAGTTAAGTTTCGTATGCGGGGGGAGGAGGGGTGATAGACGTCGATCCATGACCTGCACTCGAGTGCAATACCCTCTTCGGCAATTCGTATTAAGCTCAATTAGGCCAATACGTCGAGAAGCGCTATGATGATATCACTGTAGCTACACATACAGCGTCGTGTTTTTTACTACGGGGAAGTGTATTTTTTGTCCTCATTAAGGAGGGTGTACCGCTGCGTATTACCAAATAGTGAAATTCTCGTGAAATTCAGAGCGAATTTCGAATACTTTCGAATTTTATAAAAATCTGAAAAAACCAATCATAGAGAAGGTCTTAAATAAATTAATTTTCATAATAATAATTCAAAAGTTACTAACAAATTAGTAAAAAAAAATCATTGTTTAACAGATTACCCGGTAACCTAACTTTTTCTTTTCCCGAAATTTATTTGCTGTTTTTTTTTTATTTTCGAAAATTCGTGATTGTTCGTTGATAAAAAAAAATCAAAAAATGTTTTTCTTCGAAAATTATACTAAATCCTAAAAAAATGCATAACTATTAAAAAAAATTATCGAATTACGGGTAAAGAAATTTGGTTTAGTTTTTAACTGAAAATAACACGTTTGTCCATCTCATAACTTTTGGATTTTTTTCAATTTTTTTTTTGGTAAGTTTGCAAATTTTGAAAATTCGCTGATTTAAAAAAATAGGTATGAAAATAGTTGTGAAAATAATAAATAAAAATAATTAGATGCGTTAGCGTCGGAGCTGCTTAAATGGAGAAAAGAGACACAGAGTCTTCGCCAACGGTACGCATGAGAGTATCCGGGTACTGCAGGTAACACTTAATGTATACGCGGGCCGTAAGGCCTGAGTACCTGTCGAAGGAGGATCAAGAATACCTCTTCTCATTCCTATGTTATCCTGTTCGCCAATAGCCACATGGGCCTTGCCACTCACTCGGCAGATTCTTTTCCGCGGAGTGGGGCCCATTTCACGGGGACTGTTATGCGACACCGCGCGTGCACTACGGTGCGCGCTGCTCTTTCAATTCGTCGGACCCCGCGGTAATTTTTATAACGAAACCAGCGTCCAAATGGACAAAACATCTTTGCAACGTTTTATTTTTATTTGATTCAACTCCAAAATCTTACAAACATACGTGTTTTTTCATTTAATACAAATATCGATATATATCGATATATGCATATTAGCGAAGTATCGTAAAATATACCGCCTTTATAGTTTTCGGGATCTATTGATTATTCGTTTAATGTTCAGACTCAATTATTGAATTCTAGTGTCGATTTATACGATAGCGTCTCGACTTTCTGAAATTTTTTTTTTTTAATTACTTCATTTTAACTACTACGCGATCAACTTTTTAAACGCATGGTATCAAAATTGAGCGTCGTCTAAGAATAACGAAAAAATGGCAGTTAAATATAACGTTCGACTCCCATACGTGACCTCGAACGCAATGTCATTCATAAATCCGTAGTCATAATTCTTTATTTTATCTCCCGCGGCCCAATTGAGCATTGAAAATCGCACGAAAGGGAAAGTGTCGGCTCGCAATTTATAAGTTCGATGGAGAGAGATAAACGTCGCGTCCTCGAGATTTCGCGGGTTTAGATCGTATTGAGTACGGAGGGCCCCGTGGTTGTTCGCGGTTCGCATCTCGCTGGGGTCCCCATGTGCCGGAGAGCCCCCGCGGGAGCACCAACGTGGTGAGGAGAGGGAAAACTGGGGCCTCAGTAGCGCTCGGGTCGGCGAGGTTGCCACATCTTTAACTCCCGGGATAGTGTTGCACTCCGCTCGGCGAGACAGGCCAGTCGAGTTTCCAGCGTGTACGTCGCCCGTAGTCGTACGACGTTCGCTCTAACGTCGAGACTCGTTCGGGATATATATTTCTTTTTCTTCCTCTCGCATCCTCCGCGTTCGCGTTTCGCGTGTTTATTACTTCGTTGGCATTGCCGTCCCGTCACCGACCGCCTCGAAATATTTATCTTCGCGAACTTTTTCACGTATTACAATCCGGAATCCGAAATTACCGTCGCTACTTCGCCCTTAATCGGCGATCGCGTTGAACGGTCTGCCCCCCCGGGACCACTGGCCAACGATGCGACGAGAAAAACGATCGCGTAAAATTTGTCGGTGAAAAAATACCGAAAACAAATAAATTCCATATCTCGAAAAACATGATTATCCAAAGTTTATGGGTTATGTCGAGTGATGATTGAGAAAAAAGTAATAAATAAAGAAAATATAAGAAGCATATAGGGCTCGTGTCTGTGGGTCAGTGAGCGCGAGTGCGTTCTTGACAGTGTGAATCAACAAGTGCCTCGGGAGTCGAATGTCCGCGCGCGTGCGTGTGAATGTTGTGTGTCCTCGCGGAATAACAGTGGGCTATTCGTTGAGATCGCAAACGTCGCGGGAGGAATTTTATTTTAATGTCTTGCCGGTGCCGCTTTTAATACTCGACAATTTTATCGAAAATATAGTGCGTCATTAAAAATATATTAGTTTACATTGGTTTTATCGTATCGATATGTGACAAGTGAGTGCAACGGTTTTTTTTTTCGTTGCGTCTTAGCGTCGAGATTCCGCGGCGGTGATTTTCGCGTTCCGCGACGATTGGATGAAGTCTCATCGTTTTAGTGTCGCTTTGCGAGAAATAAACGAGAAAAGATATTTTGTGCTTCGCATTGGGTAAACTCTCGGATATCATCATCACTGCCGAGAATTAACGAAGTCAGCAGGGCGACGCTGGTGCGTCGCGACGCATCAAGATGGAAGTCATCTACATAGGTGTGTGCGCGTGTGTGTGTATTTGTTTGGAATGTATGCCTGTGTGAGCGCGCGTGCGTGTATACAGCCTGTTCAAGAGGTTGGACGGCGTATCGATATTGTCATTTCGATTTTCTCATTTACAAACGAATAATTACTTCGCGGTATATGAAAAGATTATCGAACTCACCGTTTCTTACTATCGAGTAATTTCCTCTAATATGACATTGAAACTCAATTAAAATCCGGAAATTCGATATCGTTTATCGGCCAATAAAGATCCTTGGTACACGAAAAAAAAAAAGAAAAAAACCGGAAAATCAAGCAGATAATCGATTTACATCGAAACTTAAAAAATCATTGTAAGTGAACGGGAAAAAAGTAAAAAAAAAAAAAAAATTCATTCACATCGCGCGTTAAATTCGCGTATTCCGGCGTTTTACATACATCGTTTTTGGAATGAATATTAAGCATACCGGCTGTCAAGTCCGTCCATCCGTGACGTAGAGGTTCGCCGGTTAGCGCTTACGCGTATTACTTAACCGGCGAGACAGCGGATAGGGAGCGATGACAATTAACAACACAGCGACGTTCGCAATGGGGTTATCTGCCTCTGAATTTCCTCTTATCTTATCTCTGACGTGAATAAGCGTACTAACGGAATATATAGTACAGGAGAGTAGTGACAAGGAATGGGGATCGTCGTCGTAAAACGGCGCAACTCCAATAGTGCGCGTAAGAGAAATTCGTTCGAAGGATACGCCGGTATCGCCGGTATCTCCGCGCGCGGAGACAGTCGGAAATCCGTAGAAACGGTGATAAAAGAAAGAAGTGATGTACGGCGATATTACAATCGTGAAAAAAAATATATATACATGAATCTAGGGAGCAGGTGAAGTTTCGTCGGAACACGACATCCGGGACGTCGAAAATACTATTACGATTATTTAGTAGGGCATTGTAAGCACGAAGGGTGGTCTATCGCATGCCCCGCGCGAATTCACTATCGATTGTCAGCGAAGCGATTTATCGTTATTGCGAAACATAAACATCAGTTAGTAAGATAAAATGTTTCGGGGGGACGAAAAATCGTTAAATTATTTGCGCATCAATTGTTTTTCGTCGGTGAAATATTTGAAGTTTACTAATAAATAAATAATTTTTCCTCGAAAAAAAAAAAAAAAAAAAAAAAAAACTGTCGCGAGTGCTCGACATTTTCGACTAAAAATAATCTACTGTCGCGACGGCCATATAAATATTTCACAAAAAATTTTTTGCCAATTTTTTTTTTTGCACGGGAAATACGAAGTGCTCTTCTCGTACGTCCAAATCGCACGTGTCATGTATTTTGAAGAACTTTGTTGCGTGTAGTACACAACAGTGTCTGCGCCGAGGGTTTCGCAGCTGAAACTTCTCCTCGAGAACCCGAGACACGAGCTTCCACTTGGAAACTTTTTTCTCTCTCACAAGGAAGCGATGTCTCGTTCACCGAAAGAGAGCTATAGGCGCGTTGCGTATAGTGGGGGCGTAACATGTCGCGATCGATGATTGAAACGATCGGATCGTGACGTTACGCCGGCGAGCCGAGGGGTTCACTAAAACCGAAAGGGCTATCGAATACCTACGGAGCCTATAGATTATGCAGACTCTCTTTATATCGCGCGCTGTGCGGGTGCGGGTGCGGGTGTCCGTTGCGCGAGCGTCTTCAACGAAGACAATGCGCTCGTTACGCGTCAACGAGTAAAAAAAAAAAGAAAAAAGGAACAAAAAAGGCGATGAGTCACAGAATCGTTTCGTCTCATTCCCCTCGATCTCCTTTACCACGTCCCGAACGCTCATCTATTCGATAATCCGAATTTAAGCGCGAAGCCAATTTCTCGTATCTCGCGCATCGTATTTTGGTCCGCGAAAGAAATTATTCGAAAAAAAAAAAAAAAAAAATCCGAGAATTCGAGAAAAATCCATATCGGATCTCCGTTTTTCGCATCGTTCCCGTTTGATCCGCGACGCGCCTCTCGAACAATTTAGACGATGCCTACTGCGCAAACACACGCCGGTTACCGTATGTACAACGCGACGCTACTGTAATTTTGTACGTGTGGCCGACGACAATTGTTCAAACGGGAACGCGACGTCGCGTCTCCTCTGACACGACGCACATAGACGATACTGCACGCATTTCCATTTGAAGCTTTCATTGCCACACTGGCGCCGTGTCATTGGCCCCTCGTTCTTCGTTTATTCGCTCATTTAAGAGCGCAGCGCGGGAGAAGGGGAATTATACGTCTATCTATGAATTAAACGAACGGGGAGAGAAAACGAGAAAAATGAAAAAAAAAAAAAAAAAACGGACAAAGGGGCCGCTTGCGTATACTAATAGGCATGCGGCGAGACCTAATAGAGCTTAATACACTTGAATAAATCATACCAATTGACTCCGCGATGTAAGCGCTCCTGGTGATTAATAACACAACGAGAAATACAAATGAAATTATTGATTATTTATAAAGTAATTATTAATTGTTTCTTTGCTTCTCAGACGATTCTGAAATGATCGATTAATTAGTTTAATTCAAATTTCAATTTTTTTTTTAATACCTACAAAATATTTAGCAGCATTTTTTCGCTTTTAGCGTTTGGCATCATCGGGCGAGTAAAACATCGATGATCGATTATTGATTATCGATGATTTTGGTATTTCGGTACATTTTGAGACATCGAAGTTTTATTTTTCGCACAGTTGACGAACGAACCGATAATTTTTTAAAGATCGAGGATCGAGAGACGGAACATCCCTTCCACCGATCTTCTCGGCGTTCTGCAAAAATTATTGATTTTCCCTGATTTCCGATTCGATTTTTCCGAATTCTTTTTCGGAATTTTTTCCCGACAATTTCAAGCTCTTTGGAGGTTTCGGTGACGGAATTCCCAAGGGGAATTTGCAATTGGAAAAGTCTAATTGAAATTCTAGACGGTTAATCATTTGGATAGGATGAGGAGGGAGGAGGGGGCTGAAGATCAGTAATACAGGCATATTGCTGCAGTCGCCGGGATTTATAGTTCTTAAGACTCGAGTCGGCGAGCCATAAAAACTGCTAGTCGATTGCAAATTATAAACAACCGTTGCCCCTCGTAACTGTGAATGTTGAATTGCCTTTGGTTTTGTTGTTTTTTCATCGTCTTCGCGAACGCGCGGAGGAATATTAATCGACGATATATTAAAAGGGGTACTTTGGCACTTACTACATAGCGGTGGATGACGCGCGTTCAATTTATTTTTTACGAGAGGCCGTTTGTTTGATTCGCGCGTGCTGCTGAACGTGCCATTGCTTCTTTACGCGGATTATAGTCTTTCCGCCGCCGCCGGCGTTTAATCTATCGATTGCTGCGCAACTCCAAAATCTCTTCTCTATTCTATATATATATGAAAAAAATTCATGGATTTTCATCAATTTTTTTCTCGCACACGTAAAAATCCCTCGGACTCTTTAGAGATTTACACGTGCAGAACTCGACGAACTATTTAGACCCTTCGTAGCTTTCTGTCGCGAGTCGGATTCTCAGATTTCAGATTTAAATGCAAAAACGTTATTTTTTTTTTTTTTACGTAAATGTTACGTTAAGCACTTAAATTTTTCTTGGTTTTCTGAAAAAAAAAAAAAAAAAAATTATAAGAAAATGCTAAATAAACATGCAATGTGCAATGATTTTCATTACATGTGCAACTCGGACCAAAATTGGTAATTACGACTCGCGTGATTACAGCCCTCGTTTCGCTCGGACGCAAACCTCACACTTGTCGGAATTGCCAACTTTCGCGGCCGTTGTTGCGCAATAAATTTTTTTTTTCAATTTTTCGAATTTTATTTACGTTCCGTCTTAGAACTGCTTATTATTGATGACATTTTGTTTTTATATACGATATTTAACGGTGTTAATAGCACACCTGAGGTCCGTCGCACGCTCCGCTGATCTCGGTCGGCCACAACGCGCAATTGTATAAATCGCAGGCTCGATCGAGCCGCATTATGGCTTAATGCTGTTTTTTCGTTGATCACGAGATCCGAAGCGAACAATTGAAGGCTTCAATCGATCAAAATTGATTTTGATCGACAAATCGGCGTTGTCGATGAAAAAGGATTAAAGTCGCGCAATGGATCAAAGTATATCAATGCAAAGGACCTTCTGCGATCGTACTGTTATCTCGATTGTTCGATATTACGGACTCGTGTCTCAACGCAATTCTGCCTTTATTATCGAATTTTAATTAAAAAAAATCGGTAAAGACAATTTTTTACCGATCTTTTTGTTTTTTGCGCGAGACAGGTCCGTTTTTTATATACATCGCGGTGAGAGAAATGCGCAATTCAAAAAGATCGGTAAAGGCAATTTTTTACCGATCTTTTTGTTTCTTGCGCGAAGCTGGTCCGATTTTTACGCCTGCGCGTCGCCATGACCACTAAGATAGTTCGCGTTCATCTATAACTTCTTTCTCCTATGATAAAAAGCGAATTACATCCGCGAAATCCGATCCGAAATTTCTGAACTAAATCGATCGAAACTCTACCAACACATCGTGCAGTGACCGCATAGCTGAGTCCCTCGAGTAATTAACAACGACGAGTTTTGTCGACGAATCGGATGTGAACTGACACGTACAATCGAAGCTCAGTCGTGTGGTCACGGTAATTGGCTTCCCGAAGCATCGGGAGTCAATGGAGAGTAGCATACTCTCGTCCTACGTGTGTACCGCGTTACTTGCGGGAGGACGAGTTCACTTAACGACTCCGAGAAGCGATGGAGTTGAATGAACTTCACCGTTTACTGCTATGTACTTATATATCATCAAGACGTATGCGTATTGTGTACTCTTATGTACACGCATTTGTACGTGCAACAGATAATTTGTTCACCAGGCACGTCCGCAAAGCGCTCTGATATCCGCGTATCCGATGCCGATTTGTCTCGCATTCAACGAGAATAACGTCGCTTCCCAACGATTTCTCATTTCCGCTCCGTTAATGATAATTCGACAATGCGGGGGAGTAATTGCGATTTCGGCATCGAGAATGATCAGTTTTTTCCAAGTCGAAGTCTAGACGCTGCGAGGAGAGAAAAATCGGTAACGTCGGCGCGGGTGCAGCTAGAAATGTCGTACCGAAAAAGAAAGCTCGTTCGCGCCATATACGTTGAAGCCTCGTAATCCCGTTTGCGAACTATTCGCACAGATGTTATCATCGATTCTCGCTCATCGATGATGACGAACCGGAAACCGGTCATCGTTGTAGGCATTTTTTTTAAATTCGCGCTTACGGCTCCTTCAACCAGAATCAATAATCGATTGCCGATAATCTATTGCAACCGATAATGAACGAGTCGATTATCGATCGATGCGACGTGAAGGGAGTCGAAAGAAAACAGATCCACAGATTCTCCTCCAAACTAAGTAATCGATTAAAAAAACATCCGGTTCGCTAGAATACTTTTCTCTTCGCGTGCATTCGTTGAGACTTTCACGAATGCCCGCAATAGGCAGAAAAAAATGAGTCTTCGGCTTCGAATTCTGATGTCCCCGCGATCTTTATCGTTGTAAGGTTTCGCGATCGATGACGGAGATTTTAAATTCATTATGAATAAATGCACCGAATTTCGTTCTTAAACATGAATCATGCGCACGCGAAGACGAGAGGCAATCATTAAATAAAGATCGATCGTGTTAGAGAAATTGTCGACAAATTGGAAGGGAAATATTGGAGAATTCGCTGGTGGCATTATTATTATGTTGTCATTAATATAATAATAATAAACTAATTACTACTGTAACTCATTTACTTAACGAAAGCTAAATAAATGTATAGTACTTTTGTAAAAAATCGTCAAATTATTCTGATCGGTGAAACGACTCGGCAAATGAATCAACAAATCTGTACGATGTGCTCGGAGAGTCGTATCGCCTGATCAATAATTTTTATTTGCTTCAGATGAGCGGGAAGACGTGCAGAAGAAAACATTCGCCAAATGGATAAACTCGCAGCTTCTTAAGGTGATATTAAAAATAAAAATTAACAATTTATTCGTCGCTATTTACGATCTTTTTTTTTCTTTTTAATTTAATATAAATCGATTTTAATTTAAAATAAATTGAGAAATACCTCTTGGAGCAAAAGTTGGATGGATCTGCCCACTCATTGGATGCAATTTTTTTCGTGTATCAAATTATGCAGAACTTTGCCAATTTAATTATCGAACGAGCGCGTCTGGCCGTTTCTATTTATTTCGCAGAATCATCACGAGTCCGTCTCGGATCTCTTCGTTGACCTTCGAGATGGAAATCGTCTTCTGTCATTGCTGGAAGTTCTCACATCCAAAGCATACGTAAGCATATAATACTGAAACATTGCATCTTTATCGAACGTTGCGGCATTTTTGAAATTATAACGATGACGACGCAGAGTCACGAGATCCCCGCGATGGTTGAGATGCATTTTTTTTTGTTTTCTTCGATAATAATGACGCAATACGGAGATATTTTTAGGATAGAAGTAGGAACTTCGTATTTTCTTATTATATTTTCCTCGGTATCGATATGGCAGGTGCGTCGAACACAATTTGCATAGATCGCTCGGAGACTCGCGAGTGCATGGAAAGTCATCGCGGCGTAGGCGCACAGGAATGTATCGTATAGCTTCGGAAGCATAAAAAAGATGCGCCTCACGTTCTACGTCGTCGTCGGTCGATACTATTTCTCGACTTCCTTGGACGATTTACCCTTTTTTTTTTCTTTTACTCATTCAGTGCGTAGCGAACATCATTGCTCTACTCTATAATTGAGTCTTAAGGACGGCGAAACAGTGATATTCGCGACTAATTCACAGCGAATTTTGAATATTTTCCGTTTTAATAAAAATCTGAAAAAAAAAAAAATCGACCATACGGAAGGTGCTAAGAAGATTAATTTTCCATAATAATAATTCAAAAACTTAATAACAAATTATGTAGTCAAAAAAATCGTTTTTCAACAAATTACCCGGTAACCCATATTTTTCTTCAACCGAAATTGAGTTTGTTTTTTTTTTTTATAATTTTCGAAAATTCGTGATTTTTCATCCATAAAAAAAAAACAATTTTTTTTTCGGAGATTAGAAAAAATTCTAAAAAAAATTCATGAGCATTAAAAGGTTTAACATATTTCAGAAAAGAGAAAGAGGGCGGATGAGAGTTCATCACCTGAACAATGTGAACAAAGCGCTGCAAATCTTGGAACAGAACAACGTAAGTTTGAACGTATTTTTGAGAATACAACAATCGAAGGTTTTTCAAAACTCGATCCGCAAATAGCATTAAAAAATTCAATAATAATCGATCTCTCTTTCAGGTGAAATTGGTCAATATAAGTAGCAACGATATCGTAGATGGCAATCCGAAACTTACTCTCGGATTGGTATGGAGTATAATTCTACATTGGCAGGTAAAACTTCAGTCAAAGTAATCCGATACCTCTCTTCAGGCGCATCAATCTTCGTCGACTGAAATATCTCACGAAATTATCCACAAAACTGAACGCTGAACTGTCCTTCCGACACAAACAAACTTTCGCATCCAATCGACTAATTTCATCGTCTAATCGTCCGCGAGAAATCTATTATCGACCGTACCGTTGGCACCCCTCCGTTTCTAAGTCCGAATCTCCAATACTATTGAAGATTTCTTGCGCGTAAAGAAGAAGAAAATTAAATACGTTCCGAAATACTGTAAAAAAAAAATAAAAGTACGAAAATATTTTCATCGGGTATCGAATAATGGAATCCGGACTTCTGCATGTTGCGTTCTCTCGACATTACACAAGTGAAATGCGATCCGAAAATCTCGTCTTACGTGTTTGCATTGGATATATCGGTGAAAAAACGCCTCCCTACGATTACGAATGCCGTCGAACTGAGAATTTTTTTCTTCTCGGCAGGTGCACTATCATCTCAAAGATCTGATGACGGAATTGCAGCAAACGAATTTGGAGAAAACTCTGTTGGCTTGGTGCCGACAAAATTCTCAGGTAATAATCTCAGCGAAGAAATGCTTGCGGCTGTGCGGCTTTTAATGCCGATAAACTAATGAATTTTTTTTTAATTGCAGAATTATCCGGGTGTCGATATAAAAAATTTTACCACATCGTGGTCGGACGGTTTGGCTTTCAATGCGATACTCCATAGATGGAGGCCGCAGCTGTTCGATTTCAATAATATCGCGAGAAAGCATCCGAATGCGAGACTCGATCATGCCTTCCGACTTGCGCAGGATCACTTGAATATCGAACGATTGCTCGATCCGGAGGGTAAATTGATTATCATTTTCGAACTAATAATCAACCGCGGAGCGAATTATCCGAAATAGAGAGACGAAGCAAAATAAACATTTTTTTTTCTCTTGCAGATGTTAATACATCCGTTCCGGACAAAAAGTCGATAATGATGTATGTCATGTGTTTGTTTCAATCGTTACCTCACACGGGAGACGACGTGGGAGACATTGATGTTTCGGTTGCGAGTGATTCCAGTCCGGTAACAACACCGGGTACAGAGGTAATAAACAAAACTAAACAAATGTTAAACTAAACATTTTTACTACAAACATCGTGTCGGACGGAATTTATTTATTTTTAACTAAACGAAAAAAAAACTTCTTTCCGTCGCACGATATAAAGTTAAGTTTGTTTACAGAGTGCTCTCTCGATGGCGAGTTTCGGTATGCCAGCATCGCGGCCGATGAGTTTAGCAACGAATGTTTCGGTTGAACTTGGTGGCTATCAAGTGGCTCTGGAGGACGTGTTGACTTGGCTTCTGGAGGCCGAAGACAAACTCAACAATTCGCCGGACACAGGATCGACATTGGATATATTAAAACAACAATTTCACGAGCATGAGACGTTCTTGATGGAGCTATCGGGACATCAGGACGGGGTGAGCGCAGTCATGGAAGAGGGAGCGAGACTTCTCGCGGACGGTGGACTTCAGAAAGACGAAGAGCACGAAGTCCGCGTACAAATGTCTCTGCTGAATGCTCGCTGGGAGGGCTTGAGATTGCGGGCGATGGATCGTCAAACGCAGATTCATGAGGTAATGAAAAATAGGGTATTATGCTACGAGAAAGAGAAGCGGGTGATTCAACAATAGAGCAGCAAGTTTGCCAGCGAAATATTGGACGTCAATTTGTCGTTCATAAACTTACATTCCGTTTTATACCTGACAACTAGGCGCTGATGGACATGCAGAAGGGACAATTGGACGCGCTGCGGCAATGGTTAACGAAAACTGAAGATCGAATTTCTCACATGGCCGTTAACGAGCCGAGCCACGCGTCTCTGAACGAACAAATGAGACAATTGGATGATCTCGAGAAGGACATACGTGAACAGCAGGTCTCGGTCGACGCTCTGAGAAATATGGTCGTCGTTGTCGACGAAGAAAATTCCGAAGCTGTCTACTCCCAGATGGAGGATCTACTGTCGGCCCTCAGCGAGCGTTGGAGTCACATATGCAAGTGGAAAGACGAGAGGTCCGAAAAGCTCAGATCTTTCACGAGCCATTGGAAGCTTCTGAATGACGATTATAAGAAGCTCGTCGGTTGGCTCAACGAGGTAGAAATAACGTTGAAACAAATGGAAGCGGTCCCCGTCTCGGAGATCGGACAAGTTTTGGAGAGAGTGAAAAAACTTCAAAATCTGAGAATCGAGATGAGCGCGAATGACAAACGGCTCGTGGAGTTGCAAAAATCCGTACAGGATTTAGACGTCGATGGGGGTTCCGTGGAATGCAACGACCTCTTGGAAAAGATCGAGAATTTGCAGGATCAATTGGAAGCAGTGGGACAAATAATGGAAGTTCAGAGTCAGAGGGTAAATATATATAATAAATAATCGTCTATACTAAGATTTGTTACCGCTTTCATTATTTCATCCTTTCGTCATATATGATCTGATCTAAGGAATTTGTCCCTCGGACAACCCTCCATTCGGGAAAAAATAATTTTTTTACTTGTTTCCAATGAAGATATCGAGCTCCGGTTTCGAATTCGACACGAAATACGATACCGAAACGACCGTTGTTGCCGGAAACGAATGGATGACGGAGACCGTAACGAGTATCGCATACAAGAAAGAACTTTCCGACAAGGTATGTTTTTTCTAATCGAAAGAACTTCGATGCTTTACTTAATAATTTCTTCGTATGAAAACGATTTGATGTGTCATCTTTTTTTTGCCTTCCTCCGTCAGTCGGATCAACACAGCGATTCGAAGAAAAGGCGCATGGCCAGCACTGCGAGGCAAACGTTCGAAACGTCTCTGTGCAATTTGTACAAATGGTTGGATTACGTGGACTTGGAGATTGGACGGTCCGAGGGGGTCTTTGACGAGTTAAGCGTTGAAGAAAAAAGAGTCGTCTACGAGGATACGGTGGCGGATTTGGAGTCTCACAAGAGCGAATACGAGAGAGTACTCGAGGCGGGTAAGCGTCTCTTCGAGGAGCTCGAAAGCGCGAACGAACCGTTCGACGAGGAAAAATCGAAGATCAACGACGTGCAAAATTGTTGGCAAGCAACGAACAATCGTTTGCAAGAGATCAAAGAGCGAATCGATTTCTTGACGGAAGTCAAACAGTTCAGATCCGAATTGTCAAGTTTGAATATGATGCTCGATGGTTATACGAAGTGGTTCGAGGCTAATCGAGGAAACAATCAAATTGAACCTCTCAGGGTCAGTCGAGTCTCTACTTTTTGCTTAATTCGTTCAATAACATTCAATATTTTTTTTCTTTTATTTTTATACATTTTGTAACGCAGGTAAAAATAAAATCGATGAAATCCCACGAGGAGCGCATTAAGAAGCTCGTCGCGAAAGCCAAGCATTTGGCGGAAACTCAAGCCGCGGGAAAGGACGCGGCTGATATAGACAAAGAGACGACATTTTTTACATCGGCTTGGGACAGTTTATTCAAAAAGTACGCACCATCTTTACTCCTTTTTTCTCATAATCGGCGATGGGATTACGCAAATAAATTGAACACATTGTTTCTTTTTTTTAGATTATCCGATCGACTCTCGGAGCTCAGCACCGTCGCCGTGAACACACCTCCGAAAAAGTACAGCGACACCGTTGTCGAACTTCTTTCATTCCTAAACAATGCGGAGAGCGTTTTATTGTCCGAACACGCGGTCGTTTCCGATCGCCAGTCAATGGAAAAGCAGCGTTGCAGATTCGAGGAGTTGCAGAAAACGCTGAAAGAATACGAGACGAAATTCGTGTACGTCAATGCCACCGGTCAGGATTTCATTGAAAAGATAAGCGAGGAATCACTGGCACAGAGATTTAGGGACGAGCTGCAGGATCTTAATACCAAATGGAGCGATATTCCAGTGATTTTGGAAGAAAGACAGCAAAAACTTTCCAAAGGTAAACGAATCACTCCGATGCCATACGTGACTAACTAAAATTTTCAGGAAATTATTTGTGACTTTACTATAAAAGGGTTGAGAAATCCCATTTACGTACAGCGATGATGGTGTTAAAGTACAACAAAATAATGTCTTTTTCAGATATCGAGTCTCTGAAAGAATTCGAAAAGGAATTGTGCCGATTGGAGGACTGGTTAGAAAAATCGTCGAAATACCTCGACGAAGTATCGGAAGATGCGCAAGTGAAAGATGTCAAGACAACAGAGTTGAAACTCGAACAAATACGCTCGCTCGCCGAAGAGATCGAGAGTACGAAGCCGGCGATCGAGAATCTTCAAACATCGACTAATTTGCTTCTCGAAAATTCGGAACCCAAGTTCGCCGGCGTATTGAACAGCCGATTGGAGGCTGTGTCGCAAAAGTGGAACGCCATTGTCGACGGCGCGAAGCTTCACGGCGACAAGTTTGAAAGTGCATTGAGAAAAAATGACGAGGCGAGTATTGGAATTTGCGTGACACGTTGAAAGTCTAGACGTGCGATATGTACAAAAATATATTCATTTTTGCGCTTTGCAGATTATAAACGGTATCGAGGACTTTACGAATTGGTTGTCGAGTCTCGAGAAAGCAATACCCGTAGAAACAAAGATTACACTGTCTATCGAACTTTTCCAAAATCGCGGACGTTATCAGAGCCTCAAAGAGAAGCTGGATAAGCGCGTCGAGGAGTTTCGCAACTTGAACGAAATGGGGAACGACAAGCTTCTCAGTTCGGAGGGCTCTTCGGTTCAGGAGCTCGGAAGGCGCTTCACTTTCTTAAACGCTCGATGGACCGATGTTACCGATCGGATATACGAGCGCTACAGACAATTGCAGAACGCGAGTCACGAGTATGGAGAATTTCGGGCCCTCGTTGCCCAAGAAAGCGATTGGCTCGATAAACTCGATAGGAGATTAAAAAAATCGACGAAAAGCGCCGCTGATGCCGAAGAAATTTCGGAGGAACTCGACGTGAGTAATCGTTCCGACGGATTGCAATTTTAATTCATCAAAATTTAATTTCACAACAGCGCGGCTTCAATTTCGTAATAATAATGTCATTCTATTTTTTTTTTTTTCGTATTCTAGGATTTGGAAAATTACATACGCAATCGTCCTGTGGCGCGTTTTGAGAAGATTCAAGAAATTGGAAAACAGCTTATCGAACACGATATAATGACTCAATCGATTCGGAACGACGTTGACGGATTGACGAGTCGTTGGGAGAGTCTGAATAAACAGGTGAGTTTGTAACAGTTCTTTAGTTTTGTAGCGACGCGCGTGGATGGACTTTACATCGGTCTTCAACACGATTTGATTTTTGTGAACTTTAGCAAAATTTTTGTCACATACGCAAGCAGAGATTATCCTTATAATTTCCCGAAAGGAAAGGCAATCCAACATGCAGCTCCATTTGCATTTATCTTCGAGAAAAGAGTGATCTTTCAACTTAAAGATACACGAAAATTTCTGCGCTCCGATTGTAATTCAATTGATGTACAATTTCGATTGAGATTTATTTTTCCCAGTGGTTCTAACATAAAATAGAATAATCGATAAATCCTCTTGTCCCGACATTACGCTTGGGTTGGGCTTTTCACCTAATACGAAATTTGCATACATTCGCAAATGAACCGGTATAATATGTGACTTTGAGTCCGTTGGATCAATCGTTGGAATTTTTTTACAACAAACAATTGCCATTCTAAACTTTGTCTCAATTGACTCTTCTAGTTCGTGACCTCATCGCCATTGAGATAAAAATATTTTTTCTCGACCGCTCGACGGTTTTCTGTTCAAAGTTCTCGAAAAAAATTTCACTCATAAAAACCAATTTAAACATTTTTATTTTTTTTTACATTTTTTTGATCGACAAGCATTATTATTTATTCAATATATCCAGCATATTTATAGGTGAAATTGCGAAAGATGGTTAAAAAAAAATAAATTAAAAAACAATACAATTTTTTAAAAGTCTGATAGACGTGTGACTGCGTTGTGAAGAGAGTTATATTGTGTATGAGTAGGCGGGGGAACGGGCCAAGCTGTTGGAAGGGTCGGTGAAGCAGGCGCAACAATCCGAGGGACGAATACTAGCACTTCAGAACTCCCTAACGCAAGTAGACTCCGTACTAACAGCACGGCTTGACTGCGACCTCACTGCCGATGATTTGCCTCATGACTACCAGGTCTGTCTAAACTAATTGTTATAATCGAAAAATGTGCTAAAAAAATGTTAACTTTCATCTATTTTGTCCTAAAAAAAAAAAAACCACAACAAGCATTACTATTCAAATATCAGACTAAACAATATATTCTTTTTAATTTCTCGATTCAGAAATTAATCGGCGAAATGGAGGGTCAACAGGCGACCCTCGATGAGATGATGTCGCAGATCGAGGAGTACAAAGCCTCTGGAAAACACGAAGCGGCTAGTAGACTTCAGGAGCAAATGGCGCTTATTGAACAAAAGTTCACGGAAGTTCAAAAGAAGTTTGATCGCTTCCGTTCCCCGACAAATTTGGAGCCGAGGCTTTCCAGAGCATTAAGAGAACTTCGCGGTATCGAGGAGGCTACCTGCCTGCTGGAACTATCTTCCGAAGATCCGGAAGCTATTGAAGGACAATTGAAACATTGCCTCGTAAGTTTTAAAATCACTTCCCGATCATTTGATCGTTTGATTCTGCAGCTCTGTGAAGCTAATTTATTAATTTATTTTTATTGCAGCGTTTCTATCAAACTCTCAGCGAAATAAAGAGTGAAATCGAAAGCATTATTTTCACCGGACGCGAATTGGTGGAGGAGAAAAGCGTGGCGGAGCCGGAAAAATTTTCTAAACGGATCGACACGTTAAAAAAATTGTACAACAAACTTGGATTGCAGATAACCGAATCAAAAGCGACCTTGGAAGCTGCACTGGAATTATCACGAGACATGTATAAGCATATGACATACATAAATATGTCCGTTGAGAGCATCAATAAGGAATTGGATAACCAGAAAAATATGCCGGCTTTGTCGGTCAACGCGATCTACGTAAAGGTACAGCTATACTTTTCATCGTCTTATTTTTCCAATCTCCTCGATAGGCGATTTTTAATTCATTTTCTTACTTCAGGAAACCCTGACGGAGGTGATACCGAGATTAAACATCGTCCGAGATAAGCTCTTCAACAGTCAGGAAGAATTTACGAAAGTTTGCGATCGCATGTACTTGGAACAGCTGAAAGACAAAATATCGGACGTTGTTGGGCGCTTAGCGAGTACGGAAAGACGATTGCGCCTATGCAGCGGCATCGAGGTAAGTCCCGCAATGTTTTCGGTGTAAATTACGCGCAATACAGTCAGCGAGTTCGCTTGACCGAAAATTCACTCACTTTACATTGTTTATAAGAAAGTTGTATCAAAATTCGAAAATCTTTAAAAGTTGATCGGATATTGACAAATCCTCTATTTACTGCTCCAATGTTGCAGGATGAGCCAAACGTCGATGAGATCAATGCGTGGCTGTTGGAAATAGAGGAGAAGCTCGACAATTTGGATACCATGCCAATAGAGCAGCTGAACGAGCAACACTTTGACAAATGCAAGGTGAGTTACAAAAAAAAAAGAAAAGAAAAAAAAAGGAAATGAAAAATAGGGTTTTGCAAGTTCGCGGATAGAGAACCGCTTCCTTATATATTATTCTTCTTTTAAAGGCCATACAATGCGAGATGATAGAAGCGAAGCCAAAAGTTTTGCAGCTGCAACGCTCCGCTTTCTACCCGAAAGTGGCAGCCGTTTGCGCGAAATGGGAGGAAATAGCCGGAAGAATTCAGGTACGTTAAATCTATGGCTTACAGTATTATTATCAGCGCTTCAACGAAACACCGTTATATGACGGAGTCTTGAATTTTTACCGCGTAAAAATAAGCTTTTATAGAATAATTTTTCAACCGCTCCATTGCTTATATCACTTACGGCTTGTAATCGCTTTACACGGTTAACATTTTCATCTATGCAAGGGCTATGCAACGGATAAGCAACGAATTTCGTGACTCGCTAATCAACGAAGTCGCGAACAATTGATATGGTAAACCGGCGATTCGATAAATACTTAACATCGGTTTTCTTTCACTTATTGTAGATTAACGCAGTAAAATAAATATATTTTTTCGTATTCAGAGCTTATAAATGGACAACATTTTTTACGATGTATAATTTTCGAACGGCAAGCGGTTTTCAGCCAATACAATCGCTTCATCGGATGGTGCGCAATTCACCAGTGCGATCATTGGCTGAAATCTTCATGGGCTCTCGTAATTGTTAAATTAGGCACCGGAGAAAAAAAAGAAAAACTCGAAATGAAAGGTTTGCCGAGTTTTGAACCGTGAATACGATCCCAAACGTCTTTTTCTCGATTGCTAATTTGTTTAACAACATGTAACATATGGTTGGATGTCCGTTACTAATTTTCGATGCAATTGGCGGTCCTAAAAATTGCGAAACGTAAAATACCGTATCGAAATTTCGTAGAGATGACTCGACGAAGGCATAACTCCATTAATTCGCTTATTAATAATTACGCCGAGGAATAGAAATCTTTATTTCGCACCTAATGTACAGATAAAAAAAAATATATATATATCGATAGTTCAAACTTATAATTCCGAGTCGTGATAGGTATTCGCGTAAATGTTTCTATCGCGAGTGTCTACCGAAAGTGAACAACGGAACAAAGTGTTTAATAATATACAACCAAAAAAATAAAAATAAAAAAACAAAAATAAAACGAATATCGGCATTGAAAATAAGAGGTTTTACGGTGGTGCTCTGTCCAAGAGGTGTCTTCTGCTTCTCAACGGTACCGGGTAAACGATACGTTACACATATTCCACATGTATATAAATATGAATATAATAAACATAAAATGGAGACAAATGGAACAGTCGGCAGATGTGAATTTTGGTGATAGAAAATAACTTTATAAATAGATCACCTATTGTTTTTTTTTATTTTTGGCACCCGAGTCTCTCCCCTTGAACGATCACTCTTATATTTTCGCACACGCATTGAAAAAAAAAAAGAAAAGTATTCGGAAAATTATATTGTAGGTCTTAGCGGATATATCACCACCGCGGTGAACAGACTTCTCCGTACTGGTGATGGCTATGGAAAAAAAAAACCGAAAAATTTGGCTTTACTTGCACAACCGAAGCGCATGGTTTTTATTCATTTGGCCGGCTTCTTCCGTTCATCAACCGTACATCATCAGCCCAATAACATCCTTTCACTTTTATCGTACCTAACTTTCGTTCGTACTGTTTACACTCGTAAAAAAAATTCAATCGGAAATCGCAAATATCATTGGAAAGTGAGATATTGGCAGCCATTAACTGCCGAGTGTTATAGTTTCGCGTGTATTGTGAGAAACGATGAAACTCTGTTGGCTCCAATTTACGTAGTCTTGCGATAAAGTTCGGCACAATATAATCGATCGTCTACGAGGATTTTTTAAAGTAATTTTTCCAAAGTCGAATTTCGGATGGTAATTCGATTTTAACGAGCGATAAGGTATTTTCAGGGTTTAAATAGTCTCTTTGAATAACATTATTTCTTTATTTTAACTATCGAGTAACGCTCTTTTTTTATAAACAATATAAGAAACCTTAAGAAACAACATAAGAAAAAAAAAAAAAAGGAACCGCCGCTCGACGAAATTGAATTGAAATTACAAATTTGACTTCGTAAAAATCACGTAATAAATTTTATACTTTTGTTTTATTAAGTCGGAAATTTACAATTTTCAAAATTTTTGTATTCGATCGAATCGATTGTACCGCAACGATTATCTTACTTTATTGGCAGTTAATGTTCATAGCCAATGGATTTTTCAACGATGTGCGATTTTCCCGATACAATTTTTTACGCGAGTGTATCGGAAATGCATAGAAAAAAAAAGAAAAAAAAAAATTAGTTAAGAATCATGTGTTTCGCAGGGATGGATTCTGAAGATCACTGATGATTGGTCGATAAAGAACAAACCGGTTGATGTTAATAAGGGGAGAGACAATATTGGCCAGTCGCGTTCGCACAAGCGACAAGACGTTGCTACACCCGGTACCCCTAAATTCACAGACAAAAGAACGAATAAAATAGCCGAGAGAGATGATGAAATGTACGGAATAGGGTATCTGAATCCGGCATTCGACGATAAACAATGCGCTAGTGTAACGACACCAAAGAGTACGCCGATCGGCGTGCCGATGCGTAGCAAAAAATCGTCGACGAAATTGGAAAAAGTAAAGAGCGGTAGTGCTGCCGAAATCGGTAGAGCGGCCAGACGAAGATTGGACATGAGTTCGATACCCGATGTCGTTAAGACATCGCAGCCGCAAATCGTCCAACGGGACGATTCGTCGGCATCGCAATCGCCCGAGAGAGTCGATGCCCCTGCGCTCGACGAGGACGACGAAGAATTTTTTTTATCGAAAAACAGCAAACTCTTCTCTCAAGTATCCACCAATAGTCTTGTTCTACCGCCGGAAACTTCGCGATTCAAGACAACGAATTCGAATCCATTTCACGTGGTCGCAATTCGCGAAATGGAAATTGTAAAGTCGATCGCGTCGCCGAATAATCACGTAGTTTTGCCGTCGGCAAACGTGAGCGTCGAGCAGATGCCACAGGTCGTCGAGAGAGTCGAAATTCTCGAGGACACAGAAACCGAACCGGAATCGATCGACGGCGATTCCGAGGACACCGGCAAGAAGAGTCAACCGAAACAGCTTATGCCGATTCTAAAAAGAAAATCTTTCAACGTCGTGCCTGGAAAGAGTCCAAAGAAAATAACTCTCCGTTTGGCGAACGATCTTTCGACGAAGGAACATTTTCTTTCGCCAACGCCGTTTCACGGTCGTAGAAGAAGTCCTTTAGGATCGATCGACAAATCGCCCTTATCGCCAACAGCAAAGAACGATCACGGAAATGTCGGCGTTCGTTCGACGAGCGTCAATAGCGCCTTCGAAATAACTACTGTAGCTACTTGGAAGGATTCCGAGAGTATCGCCGAGTACTTGATACTTGACGACAAAAAGCCCCGACCATCGTCGTCATCGTCTCCGGGAATACCGAGCGTTTACAACGGGGCGAGAAAAAGAGTTGCGGAAAAATCGACGGTTACACCAAAGCGCGAGATCGAAGCGTCGAAAAGTCACGTGACAATCGGTAACACAAGAGTAAGCGATGGGAGAAACAACGGAAATTCGGGAACTTCGAGAAAAAACAGAGTTTCCACGATGGATGATGATACGGTAGAGGATTGCGAGAGTTTTTACGGTAGCGACAAAGAGACCGATGACGCGTTGATATTCTCCGACGATACCGAAATCGATGTGTGTAGCTCCTCGAGTTCCGAGGATGAAACGGCCCAAAGAAAGCACGGCGAACACCTCTTGGACAAGGTAACACCGAAAGTGAAAGATTTCCGGTTTTTTCATAACGGTACTGCCTATTTTTTCCGATCCGATCCGATCCGATCGCTATAATCGGCAATGATTCGCGTTGCTCGTGTAACAAATTAACTCGCTTGGCAATTCGTCGTTGTTGAGATTTTGGGAGCCGCGATAAATGAACTTCGTTTTGTTCGCAGAAACAGATGGAAAAACGCGCCGTGCCAAAGAACGCTGAAGAGTCTCGGAACGCGGAGACCAGAGTTACGAGAAGTGCGGTTGGTTCGTCGAGAACCGGATTTGAAAGGAACATCATAGAGTTTGAACAAGCGGCGCAACTGATGCTGCGACGAATGGACGTTATGTTGATGACGATTGGCGGCGTTGCGAACGAAAAGGATCCGACGAAGAGACTCGAGGTTTCCCATCCATTTGCCGTTTCATTATATTACATTTGAAAATTTTATGACTATGATATCGTTACTCCGATATCCGACATGATGATAAAATAGTAAAGTTTAAACTATTCATCTATTTTTTCGACAATTCGTCAATCAAATTTTTGTTTCAAGGTACTGAAAGGCGAAGTGAGTTGCTTGGCTCCCGACGCTGCGGCTCTGATAAGCAAAGGTGACGGATTAGTGATGACCGTTCATATGAAAGATCCGGCGCGCGCGGAGAAGATAAACAACGATCATCAGGACAAATTGCGCAGCAAGTGGCATCAAGTGATGACAGAAGTCGAGGCAAGACGTCTACAAGCGCAAAGCGCCGAGGAGATGCTGAAGCTTTACAACAAACTGATAGCTGATTTCGAGGAATGGTTCCGTGATGTGCCGGCGAAATTAGAACAGGCAAACAACTACGAGGGTCAATTGGAAACCTTCACCGAAGAATTCGACGTGAAGCACGAAGAAGTACAGAAGTTGAATAACTTGTGCGCGGAACTCAAGAAACTCAATGTCGGATATCCCGAGACCGTTCGCTACAGTATCAACACGAGATGGCAGGAAATTAGCTCGCAGTTCAAGCGATACAGTGGCGGAAAAGATAAGGATAAACATGTAACCGACAAAAAAGTTCAATTGGTAAGTGAAATACAGAAAAACGTATACAAGTAGTAAACTTTCACAGTATGAAGCTTCGGAATGCGTTCTGTAGCCGTAGCGAAGGAGAGGAAAAAAAAATCGTAAGCAATGTTTGTATGCGAAGCATCGGAATTTATTTTTAATTTTTTCTTCAAAAATGTGAGCGCGCAGAAGCGACAATAACATGCTAATTCTTTTAATAATGTCTACTTGGTTTTTTTCGTTGTTCAGGATATGGGAGGGGTGAGTGTACAAGATTTTTCCACACGTTCGAATAAACTGAGAGAAGCAATATCAACGATATCGAGATCGCTGAACTCGACGCCCCTGAATGGCAAGGATTACGAACTTTTTTCGAGTCAAGAGGAGTGTCTGAAAAAAATGAGCAACGCACTGAATATACTGAAACCGAGCGTCGAAGAGATGGGTTATTTGTGCGAAAGTTCGGCGAGATCCTTGAAGAAGGAACAAGCGGAACAAATAAAGCGTTTGACGGAAAAATTGCGCGACGACTGGATGAGCGTAAATCGGCAGTACAGCGAGAGGCACTCTCGTTGGGCAAAGTGTTATGAAAACTGGAAGAATCTTCACAACGCCTGCTGGAACGTCTTTCAGCGACTCGACAAGCTGCAAGAAACACTGTCGCAGTTTAATGCAAATCCGAACGTCAAAGAGACGCTCTTGATAATTCCGAAAATCGAACAGGAAATCAATAAGATACAAACGGCAATGAACAGCATCGGTGCCTCGAATACTGAAATCTTAAGTAAATCATCACCCGAGGATGTCACGGAATTACAGAATACCGTCGAAAATGTGACTCGCCGCTGGCAACATTTGCTCGCCGATTTTAATGCTCAAAAAGAAAAGTAAGTCAGAGAAGTTTTATAGATGAATTCATTGAATCTGACGGACGGTAGATCGACAATAAATGTGGAGGGAAGTGGAGGGTTAATAATTTTTTTTTAAACGATTTTTTTATTAAACACTCAATGGAAAACTTCTTCAGGGGTGGCGGTGGGGTATCTTTCAAATTTTTACCCTCAAAATGCTACGAGCAACGGATGGCATCGCGCCAATTTCAAATATATATCACTCTTTTTTCCGAGTCGACTAATAATGAAAAAAAGTAATTCAACGAGCAGCGTTAACCGGGTCTGTTATTCTATTAAACATACCTTCGTTCTCATTTCGCGGCAATGTTGTTTTCTTGAAATACGAACAACGTGCCCGCATGGCCTATCCGTGAAGATAGAACTGCACGCGGAGGCTATTTCAGTTGCCGCCGGCCTCGCGTCTCGTGAACGTCGCGTTACATTTACGTAGAAATTAACTTTTCCCACCGGCTTGTCAGCTCGTTCGCAACGTGATCAACGATATTGATTTTATTCTTTATTTTTTTTTCATTCTTAACACGCGTCAATATTTTGTTAGAGCTCTCGCGATGGAGAAGAACAAACGGGACAACAGGGATGCGATTGTCGAAACGGCGCGCAACGTCGTGGATCAGGTGAACGCGCTGTTGGTCTCGAGCGCCAATCCGTCTGACAATACATCGTTGTCAATCAGACTATCCATGATAAAGGTGATGATCGATATTTTCTTTACTCAACAACGTCAATACGCTTGTGAATTTTTTTAAAAATCGTTTCTTTTTTTTTTTGGTTCGACTGCCGAAAATTACATTACATTTTCTGTCTCACTAAGAGTATCGTAACATTTCCTGGTTTGTGAGAAGCAAGTCTGCCAGGACGCAAATAGAACGAAAGCGCGCATTTATTCTGGTTTAGGTTTTGGACGCTTTGAAAAAAATAGAATACGCCGCCATCACTTTGACGTAATATCGGAATCTCTTGTATTCCTAAACTCGTAATGTTTCTTAGGAAATGAATAAACGAGTATATTACGGTGTGATACAACTTGCTGGAAATAGACTTTCATCCTACAGAGAGTTTTTATGGTGTAGCAGCGTTTTATAAATAGATTCATCGCGCTTCGGAGTATATTTATGCCGGGAAATTCGATTACCAAAGTATTAAACTTTTGTCGGTAGGCACGCGAGTCGGAACTTTGCGCGCAAAAGAAAATTATCACGGGTCTCAAGAGTCGGTGCACAGCGTCGGAAGCCGAAGCGGAACTGAGTAGAATATTCACCGATATCGAGAAGGTAATTTGTCGTAACAATGGGAATCTATGAACAAGAAAAAAACTGAAATTGCTTTGAACAATTAACATTTAATTACCTAATTTTTTTTGCAGGCGCACGCGAGTCTGTCGTCTCATCGCGATTACGTGGAGAATAAACTCGTTTCATTGAAAAAATATATGCTCAGCCTCGATGGTATCATGGCGTGGGTTATGGAAACGCGAACGAGAATAAACATATCGCTGGAATTGCCGCAGCAGGAGAACATCAAAGTTATCGACAACATAATGGTTAGCAAATTGGAAACCACGATAATCAGGCGAATCACTCTTTTTTCTCACTAATGGTAACAAATTAAAAACAAACATTTCTAAAGGTTGCTGTCAAAGATCGCGAGATGGAAGTTAAGGATGTGCTGGAAAATTATACAAATTTGGAGAAGGAGTGCGAATCCGCGCGGCAACCAATGTCAGTGGAACTGCAAGTAAGTAAAAATAATAATTATTCGTTGACTGGTTATTATCGATGTGAAAGTGAAGCTAATCTGAATATTACTACTTATCCGATGGTATCGCCGATTATCATTGACCTCTCGAGCAACCGAATTGCCTAGAAGTCTATAGCGAGTCACCCCACGCGTCGTTGCCGTCCGACAAACTAATCAGTCGGTAATACTTTAGGTTCTACATTACCGACGAACGGTCAGATATTTAGGGAGGGGTTTTTTTTAATTTTTTTTTTTATACCAGATAAAAAAGCGGTGACCTTTTTTTGGTTGAACTTTACGATTAAAAAATTCTAGAAGGGTAATATAAAAAAATAATAATAATAAAACTACAGCTTGGATTTATTTTTAAACCGATAACGTCGTAAAAAATGCGTTTTCAATCCTGAAATAGTCGAAGCCCCACTTCAATTGCTAAAAACTATGTTTTATTCGGTACTCGGAAGGGATATAAATATTTGAAAAAAATGATTTATTATTTTCAGGAAAAGTTGAAGAAATTGCGCGAGGATTGGCACTTCGTGAAGCAACGCGGTCAGATAGCGAGTTCCGCGGATGCAACGGCAACAACGGAAGTTACATCGTTGCGTCAAACAGGTAAGAATTTTTGTATTAGCTTTTGAGTGCTGAGTTTAGTAAAAAAAAAAAATATATTTTCGTCGGTTTCGCATCACCAGAAAATTTTTGGCATCGCCATAAGTTCATTTTCAACTCGAATTACGTCAATGATTTTTTTATCGGATGCTAAGGGTGACGTCGAAATTGACGAGATTCGACCAAATTTGATACAACGCAGTATGGAACAGAGGAAAATCTTATTCCCCGCGGGTATTGGGTCTCAACAAGTGTTTGTCGAGTCTGCGACAGACCCGGGGTTCGCGTGTCTAGGAGTTGTATAAGAAAGGGAAACAAGAGCTACAGGAGGTACAATAGAAAGAGGGAGTGAGGAGGAGGGTGTGGGCGGGGGGGAGATGGGGATGGAAAGGCCAAAGGGTATATACGATCGGAAGACGGAAGGATAGAGGGCGTCGAAGCGGAGTCCCTGGGCACACGGGATAACTATGGTTTTCCCAAAATCCAATCTGTTCTCTTAACTCAATTTCACACTGAGTTACCGAAGAGAGTTCTCATCCAGCGTACCTACACGCCTACACTGTTATTTAATCTTTTCGCGCGAACAGATTGAAAGGACAAATAACGAAATTACAACGAAACGGGAGATACCTATGCAATAAGCTTCTTTTTTTTTCGGCATAAATGCTAACGAAGAAAATTTCCGATACTACTCGTTTATCGATGATCCGTCGAAAAAAAAAACAAAAAAGGTAAATTTGATTAATAGCAACTGTTCGCAAATCGATTTTTTATCCTAAATTGTCTGCAAATTATGTCAAAATTAATTTGTATTCAAAGTTTCAGTAAAAAAAGAAAAAAATCGCGAGGCACGACGAAACGAGAGGGAGCGCGACGCGTATCACGTCCGAAGGGTAGCGTTTGTGAGTAATATGCACGCAGAAGCGTAGCGTACCGGAATACCGGAGTTGCCTCGCCTCTCCCAAGGAACAATGCTAAAGATTAATGTTGGAGCGGTCGGTCCGTGAGTCTCTCTCCCGAAATACCTCCGAAACTTTCGTGTACTAAGCCGCGTTCTGACGGGCCGCCCTCTCGTCTACGCTGTTCCCTATTCGTGATGTTCAACCTTTAAACATTTAGCATCCAAGCTATGTTTGTATTCTCTCAGTGAAACCCTCGAGTTTTCCTCATTTTCCGTCAGCGAGAAATGCCGGGGGAAATCTTCGGGTACAACGACAACGATACCGTTAACCGCAAACAGATTGTGCATTTCGTATAATAGTCCAAAGAAAAAAAAAAGTACTTTCTCTTAAAAGCCGCGGGGGTCCCATCGATACCAGAGACCGCATTTTATTCTTTTTTTTCTCGATAAAAAACATTGGAACGCGTTGGAAAATTCTCAGATCCGAATACAATAAATTGTAAGAGAGACTTCGTTCTTTTAATTTTTTTTCATAAAAAAAAAAAAAAAACAAAAAATAAACGGATATCTCACAACCTTTTACATTGAGACCGAAGCTTTTTACTTCCTTACGAAACAATTAATCGCGGCAATCTTTTAATAAGATTTTTCGATTAATAAAAAAAAGCCATTATTAGCCGGAAATCGATAAAAGCGTCTCGTAACGTAAAAAAGTATTGGGATCGTTGAAAAAAGTTTTTCCGCATTGATCGATCGAAGCCTCTGGGATTAACGGCTCGAAACACTGATAAAAAAAAATGGGAATGCATAAAGATTTACGCTCGTCCAGTATTAATTCGCGAGACATTCGTAGCGCGTAACTATAGGCCGATGGCATAGTTCGGCGACGGCATCAATGCCCTCGAGGGACGGGACGGGACGGGAAGGGAAAAATCTGTATTCCGCCCGCACGGTGGCGAATATAATGCGCGGACTTTTACTACTCGGGATCTTCGACGTTCCACGGGAGGCCCGACGGAATACTATTAAATTGAATAACGCTACGTCGTAAATCGACGACGAAACGCGCCCGTAAGCACGGAAATATCCCCTCGGTCCGTTCCGTAGGCGTGGCGCGGCTTTCCGGTACATGACAACATTTTCTCGCATTTGACGCCGTTTTCGTCAAAATTCGACAGACGTCATGTATCGCTTCTCAGATACATGAATCACAAAATTTTCTCACTTTCCGAAGCAAGAAGTCGAGAATTTCTTTCAATCGCATCTATTTTATTTTCGTTTTTGATGACTGAATTTTATCGGACTTCCTGTCGCGTCGTGTGTCGCGATTGCCTCAAACCGGAAGGACAAAATGAAAAAACCGCGAAAGATTAAAATTGTAACATTGCACCGTCACCCGCTTCTCTTGCGTATTCGAAAAGCTCTTTTTACAAAATATTGCAAGCGTCATTTCCCGAAATTTCCGACTACGAGTCACCATTACGTGCGAATTCTCTCGTATACCGTGAATGCCATTTTCAACATTGTCATGCGGTATTCGGTATAATAGATCGCGAAAATGCCAGCGCAGTGGGGAAGTGCGATGGAGAATTTGAAATGAAAAAAAAAAAAAAAAAAATCGGAAAGGCGGATATCGAACTGAAATTGACTATCAAGTCTACCGAAGGCGGAAGCATTTCACGTACCTATTAAAAAACCCCCCGTAGGGTTTCTCCCGTTCGTACGCGGAGAACCAATTATCGTGAGAATCTCCGGTCGTTAATTATACTTCGGGTTCAAGAGAACAATTCGGTATTTATGAGCATTTCGTGGCATATTTGATTCACCAAGTCGTGAATAGGGTGCGAGCTAAGGGTGTTTTGTATTTCGCTAATTACGGAGACCGATATTGCTAATTGTATTATTACGATTACGATTACGAGACGACGACGACGACGATTACGATTATTTACGATTTCGAGAAATTCGTTAAAAAAATAAAACGCCCGCGGTAAAGAATTAAAATTTTATTGAGTCAAATAATGCCGAAGGGATTTTCATAATTTGCACCATTAACTTTTGCCAAATACGGGTTAATGATTGATAAGGGAGGTTTAGCCTCCGACGATGAATGTTTTTGCCGTTAATTCGTGTGGGCGAAACAAAATTCGCTTCGTGTTTATACTTGAAATTGAATCTCTGTTTGCGTTAACTCTGTATAAGCAAATAAGTTGAAAGACATCTCTCCATTAGATCTTCCGAACAGCACACGCGCCCCTCCGGCGTTTTCGCCAACGGGAACTTTGTAAGAGTCTTTCGAATTAACTTTCTCGTCTCGCAAGTGAAATCCGAGGTTAGAGGCTTATGAAATATTTCATAGCCGGTTGCACCCCTAAGGAAGGGATGGGGTACAGTTTATTTCGCGATGAAAAACGAGAGCTCTTTTGACAAAAGTTTCCACGGTCCAAGCGATAGCGGCAAAAAAGCGGTTTGTTTGTCTCAAATAAAAATGTTTTTCGTAAGTTCATCGCGTTAATTTCACACCGCGATCTTTTCGTTCTCTTTTTTTTAAACCTTTTTTTCGATTTTTTTTCATTCACTCCCCCGGTGCACAATCGGCCGATTTTTTACTATAGAGAAATCGGCATATCGCACACGAAATTCTTGCATTTGGGGACTTTTTTTAGTGCATCGATGGGGAAGTTACGAAGGGATAATTTACTCCGGCGGAAACCAAACCGCTCGCGTGAAAAGTGTAACATCGATAGAAACCATCGGAGGGGAGGGAGAGAATCGACCAGCTGAAACTAAGACCATAAAACGCGATTCCGCTTACCACTGAATTTCGGGTACTATCGCTTAATCGAATCGCTAACCCCCCCGAACTTCCCGTTTATTTTCCAACGATTCGAGAAAAAAAAAAAAAAAATCAAGTTTGTTCGACCGTATAAAAAGTTTTTCCAACCGTTGGCTGAATTATTCAGAACAGTATTCGTCTCCGAATTGTATGAAAATTTTATCGAAGAATTTTTTTTTTTTTTTTTTCATCTCTCTTGTATTAAAATCTGCGAAAGTCCGAAACGGGAACGTTCACTAGGATCTTACTGTCCGAGGGTATTCCGCCGACCCCGTTTCTACTCGGAGGAGAAACTCTCAGCGCTCTCGTTGGCCGAGCAATTTAACCGTCAGACAAAAGGAGTCCGAGTTCGCTGTGAGTTTAAGGCTCTGTGTGCGACGGCGACGTTTACGACTCGAGGATGACTAACCCCGAGTTTTTCAACCATTTGTCTCATTCATTTTTTCAATTTGAACCTTTTGCATTCGTAAAATTATTTTCTGGTCCGCGTGTGACGCGGCAAAAAAAAAAAAAAAATTAGAATCAACTGTTGCTGACGTTTCTTTGTTCTTTCAATAAACTTTATCGTACCGTTAAATCTTTACAGCGGACACGAAAAAATAATGAAAATTAGTGTACACTATCGCTACCTCTTTTTAAGGTATAGGAGCAAAAAAAAAAAAAAATTTCGTGGTTTTTAAAAATGAATTAAAAAAAAAAATCGAACGTTGAAAAAAACGCCGAAATGTTGATAGATGGGCCAAACGAACGATTACAATTACGATATTGGTCGTTGACTAAAAATTTCTCATTTATATCGATCGATCCCATGGGCCTAAATGTAGAATCGTAAAATATCAATATTCATTGCGTCGCACCTACTCGGAAATCACAGATATGCATCGTACGATTTTCCTCCGCCCGGTGTGACGTATTGCGCACTGTTCGGATTGTGCAGTGTGTGAAATATGATTTCTCATATATGGGGGAAAAACCATTACGGTCATTCTTCATGCTCGCGAGTAAAACGAGATATCGATCGATCGCTCGATCGATCGAACGATATATCTATATGTCGAAAGGTCCTTTACACAGGGGTACAATTCACGCATATATAACTCTGTATATGTATACATAATACAGCAGCGTCCACGGCATCGATAGTAGGAAGAGAGCATCGACTCTTCGCGGTTTGCCGTAACGCGAAACGGATCGAGGAACATTACCCACGAATTTGCATGGTCATTGCGCCGATTTCAACGGGAACCGGGCGCCCCGTTTCCGTTGAAATCGTTCCCTTCCTCTCGTTTCCTTAATTTTTAGATCGGTGCTTCTCGCTTTCTCCCCAAAATGGTTACATTTAGAGGCAATATACAGCCGACAATTTGTCATCGGCGAACGCTTTCGGCATATTTCTCTTTCCGATAAAATATCGGTGACCCAATGATAAACTTTTATTTGGATTATTCAATATCTCTCGAATGATCGTTGACCCCGTTAAGCTTTGCGCTACCCGAGGCATTAAGGCTTTACGATCGATCTGCAATGTTTTTCCCTTCTGCTGGACGAAGCTTTGCTTTTGATGAAAATACAACTTTTTGCAAAAATATATGCATTCTGCCGATTTTTTTTTATTTTCGTCAAAATATTTTCGTTTTGGCAAAAATTTCGGACAAAATTCGTGCGATAACAATGTTTTGAATTTTTTGGGTCCTATTGGTCATTCGGAATCTCGTAATACGCGCCCGCGGCGACTCTGTCAATTGTATCGAACGATATGCAGATAGACGCGATATAAAATAATTTTAAATCACATTTTACGTTCGAAGGTTTGAAACAACGAAATCGAATATTTTTAAAATTATTATTCCATTTATGCGTTTCCCTATCATTATTCGTATTCATATTGTTTTACACGATTTAAAATGTAAACGGATTCAATCGGAAATCAATCGGTGTCCTTTTTTTTTCGATTGAAATTCCCATCTACGATTTCATAATTACCGACGAAACGAGAGTGCCAATCGCGAATTGATTGAAACCAATTCCATCGACGATAGTTAATTTTTTTTTGTCAATTCTATCATCGTATATGCATTCGTCGAGCAGACGAAATTACATCCTTTCCGAACAAACGACAATCTGTCACGGCTTCGTTATCGATTGGATGAAATTTAATAGTCCGCGCGTCAAACACATCGTGCGGCTGACGCGATAAAAAAAAATATATATTGTATGTAAAAATTGATTTTTTCATGTGAACAAAAATTGCTTTAAACGCTTTTTCATTCGTACATTGATAAAAAAAAAAAATTGAACGAGAAAAAAAGTTATTACGGGTTTCTTAGCTGAAAAAATAGTTGTAAAATTTTTTCGCTATCCTTCGAGACGACAACTGCCGCGACTAGAAGTTTTCCGTATTAAGACGAATAGCAAAGTTTGTCATTGATATTTGAAAGAAAAAGGACACATCCCTTTTTCCAAGAAGGAAAACTTCGCGGCTTCGGATATAGAACGATTTTTTTTCTGCGCACTGTGGAGAGCCCATTGGGTCGATAAGGTGAGAAAAGAGCACACGAAGAAAGATAAATGCCGCGAAAAGATCTTATGTATATTTCGATTTTACTCCGGAGGGTTTCAATGAATTCTAATGTCTTTTTTTTCTTTTTTTTTTTGCCCTATTCTTGTTCACTGAACCCGTTCTCTGGCGTTCACTCTCCGTTACAGTACAGATATAAAATCACGATCCTTCTTTGGTCTCATTCTGGCGAACATTAATCACGACCCACTATTACGGCTGCTCTTTGAAGCGGATATTTTAATCAGTGAAGCTTTTTCTCATCCGGTAGTTTGTACTTCGTGCAGAAGCGCGGTGGAAGCTATTCGGAAAAAAAAAAAAAAAAAGGTCTTCGCAGAGATAGTCGCGGATGAATGCCATAGAAAATTTATAGTCAAAGTAACTAACGTAAAGACGAGGGAAACCGAGTGTTGGACATTAAAGGGGGTAACTAACGTGTGGACACTAAAATGGTACCAAAAGGGACCGTAGAAAATTTAAATTAGAAAAAAAAGATAAAACAAAGAAATGCACCCGTATTTGCTGTTGAAAACTGAGCAAATTTTCGTTTTTGAAGCTTTTGATTTCTCGCTTAACCTTCGAGTTTCAAACGGCTAACGGTTTCAGCGGTTAATGAGGATTTCGGCGTCCGTGACGCGACCTAAATGGTTAAAATGTTCACTACTTCTGAAACACTGAATTAAAAAAAAGTGCCGAAGAGAAAGGCAAAGAGACCTTAAGGCGCAATACGATATATCGAATAGGGAACGTTGATTACCAAATCGTTGCATCGGTCGCACCGTATGTAGCGTACGGTTCGAAAACGAAGTAATCGCACCGGAAGTCGTTTTTTTTTTTTTTTTTTTTTTACTCGAACGCAAACCCTTCGAATTCAAACTTAAGATATTTCTGTGGCGATATCCATTGGCTAAAACTTTAACTTTTCCAAATTCGAAAAAATTGGAAATCGGATTAAAAATTTACATCGGGAAGATTCTTTCGGTTTTTCTATTGTTAGAATTTAACGATAAATTTAACATTAAAATAAAAATATAGACACGAATATTTTCAAAAAATCGTAAAATCGGATTTTTTTTTCGACGTTGGAGAAACAGACGCGCGTATCCCCAGTATCGTCTGTAAAATGCAAAACGATGCTATCCGTTCATCCGCTTCTCAGCAGTCGATTTATTTCGCCATGAATTCCCTAATTCACGGGCTCCCTAACGAGGCAGACGTATTACAGTCTCGAATAACTAGAAGCTAAAAAAAAAAAAAAAAAAGTTGAAAACCTTCTTATCATAAGAGAAACGTTAATGAGGAGCGGCCTCCTCATTGTACGTATTACGCAGTCGCGCTGAGCTTCTCTCGACGCTTTTCTCAACCGTTGAATAATACACACGGGGAGCATCGCGAACGACGTACACATAAACGCATTTATAACGCGAACTCGTTACGTATCACAATACAGCTCAGTGTATATAAATGCGAAACATACCGAGCGGCGCGGAAAGGGGGCGGGAGAGGGATGGGATGCGACACGAGAAGAAATGCGCGCGTTCACACACCGCACACACACGCAGCAGTGCGCAGTAGTTCGCACTTGAGTCCAAACTACTACTCTTTTTTCGTCTCGTCTCACTGAAAAAACGAAACTCGCGCACGCCGCTCGCAACTGAAAAGAGACTATTTTAATGCCGGCGCGACGCGGAACGAAACAAAAATCGTTACTGAAAAATATTGAAATCTGCGAATCCATTTATTTCGATGCAACAAGACGAGAAGCTCGTGCAATATTTTCAGTGGGGAAATATTGAACATTTTTTTTTTTTTTTTGAAATTTTTGAAAATTTTGAAAATATCTGGGAATTACGTTAATTAATCGTTGCAGCGACAATTACACATCGATCTACTGAATTATGGCCGACGGTGACGATAAGGAAGAATATTCAAGCTTTGACGGTGTATTTTGGCTGTACGTTATTTACGGCATACTACACTTCGTCGCTTTTCTCTTTGATTATTTTTTATGGACGAGTAAATCATCGCTTGTCCCGTTTCGTCAAATTAATTTATTGTATAAAATCGATTTTTGAGGTATCGTACTATGTAAGACTGTGAATAAAGTCTTTGTGGAAAAATTTATTGTTCACGGAGATTAATGATAAAAAATATCGTTTTTACGTTCCCGAGTATCGTAGCATAGATTCGCACGTATAATTTTCTGTTTCGAACGAACATCTCTTTCGGGACATTGTAATAAGCAGTTTATTAATCGAAAAATTCGATTTTCGAATTAAATTCGAAAAATATGAAATTTTGGAAATATAAAAAAGTATAGTCGGAAAAGTCAGAAAGGAAGTAAAAATTATATGAAAATTAGCTAAAAGTAATTAAATAATGCAATGAGCAATTTTTTTCAAATTTTTTTTTAGGTTTTTTTTTTTTTTTTTAATACTGATGTCGTAATTACGGTTCAGGTGTTCCGTTGACACTCCTTTTTTCAAAAATTTTTTTATAGCTGTTTTTAGCAATATTCTCCGCGACGGTTAATGTTCCGCGCGATCGGGTTTATCTTCAAAAATACGTATAAGTTCGGAAAAGCTTTTATCCTGCTCGACGGAGCGTCTCGCCGCGACCGCTTGCGACCGCGGAATGTCTCTGGCGAACGACGAAACTCGATGCGATGCGAAAAATGCCATTTCTGCCGCAACATTTTTGTCATACGCTATACATAAATATATATATATATATATATACATATACACTAAAGATGTGTACACTTAAGTGACGTGTATTATGCAAAAGCGCATCTCGAGTTTCCGCGAATATCAGAAGAGCTTTGCCACGGCGCTCGCGGCGGGTGAAGACCGACTGTACACCTCTCAAGTCTACACGAAGGCAGCTCTGCACCAAATGTGTGCACCGGTTGCACACGCGCGCAATTCTTTCGTAACTTCTCACTGAAATGTATATACCGCATGCAGACCGACGGTCTGTACAAAAATTATGCACCGATCGACTGTAGCCGCGAAAAAGTTCGAAGTATTTTTTCCGCGTCCCCCACAAAACGGAAGTACCTTTGTGAATTATTCGGATTTTTTTAGCACATTAAAATTTTTTTTTTTTTTTTTTCGAACTTTTCGAAGATTGCGGATAGTCAATCTTTTCTGACTCCATATGGGACATTAACCTTGTAGCCGAAGGGTTAACCCCTCATATATGTTACAACGCACTTTGAAAAGTTGAATATTATAGTTATTGCCAGAAAAGAAAGTCCGGCTGGCTTTTGCCTTCCGGAAAATATAGTGCTACGGCAGCTTTTAGGGGGGCCGCTGGTATAATACGGAGCTTAAGCCTACATCCACCCTTGGCAAATGGGCGAAAGGGACGACGACGACACATTCCCGTGAACGTCCGTCTTCCCCGTCTCCCAACGGTAAACCCGGACGGAGGAGAATGGGCTTCGTGTATAAAGTGGTATATACACGTATATATATAGGCTGTGTACCGGCCCTCCGTCAATCCACGCAAAAGTCCACCCTCCTTTCACCCTTTCTTACATCCCTTGCGCGAATACGTGGCGCATAACATTGTACGACGGACCGCGGTAGTTTTTATCCTTCATCAATAGACCTCGCCGCAATGGTGTCCGTTTCGCAAACACCCGCGCGGTGGTTTCATTCTCGAAACTCGAAGTATCATAGAACGAAAGGTCAAAGTTCAAAGGAAAAAAAAAATTGTCATTGTTATTAAATAAAAAAAATTGAAATAACAAATCTTATATTTTTTCAATTTGTCGGTATTTTCCGAAAAAAAAAAAAAAAAAAAAGTATTCTCGGCAAAAAATTATTAAAAAAAAAAAACATACATATATATCTATAATAATAACGAAATAATAATTGATACAACATAAGTTTAACATGAAATACGAATAAAATAATGCGAATTTGAAACAGAAAAAAAATAATCGCGAAAAGTTTTTTTTTCTACTCAGAATTTTTGCTCAATTTTTTTTTGTTCGGAGAGTTTAGAGAAAACAAAAAATTGTACCGTTCTGAATCGTCAACCGATCCGAAGGTCCCTTACAGATTCAGCGAAAGTACATGTCGGAGAAGAGAATCAGCCTCTCCAGGTTCGCAGAACACTCAAACACAATGGTACCCGTCCCGCGGTTGAATAATGGAACTCTCTGGACAATAATAACGGAGGTCAGCTCCGTGCGGGGCGGTTGTCATCACCACGCGAATCATAAAAAGCCCGCCCTCTCCTCGCCCCACAGTGAATCGCGCGACGACATAATTCACGCGTGTTCCAACCGTTAAAACATGTGCCCTCCAACTATTCCGTCGGAAGGGACACGTCCTTTAACACGTGAATTCAACATGCCACTTCAGCATCGCTGTTCATCCCTTAACATCGTAAAGAAAAAAAAAAAAAAAAAATTTCGAACCGCGAAAAATTGAACGCAATCATTTTTTTTCACGATTCACTTGTCTTCTGTGACTATAAAGTCGCGGAAGCATTAAAAAAAAAAAAAAAAAAAATTCAATTTTTAAATTTAATATGCATCAATTTTGACGAGCGAAATGTTGAGTTTACCCCTAATATTTGATATATCCGCAATATTATTGCGATTACGATCATCGATCGGTTTGTTCCGGTACCCTACAACACAGTTGGAAATTCGTTAATAAAGCATCCGCTGCGATTTACAGTTGCTTCGCAATATATAATGGAAGCAGCCGACCACATCTGGTAACCGTTAAATGAAATCCCAAAGCGATCCAACCGAATGGACGTATAATAGGCGTCGAGGAGTATTAATTACTCAAAGTTAGATTCGAGCTCCCGGTATGTAATCGAGGGACTCGCGCGGGAATGAACGATATCCTATTAGCCGCTTGGGAGGGGAGTGCGGGGGATGTACGCGCGAGAGTTGGCGCGTTTCGGGAGTAGACGTTCGGGCCGCAAACCCGGGCAGTTTCAACTGCCCTCCCCCAACCGATCTATCCATGCCACTGCACATGAAGTAAGTAAACGTTCGGTAACCGACGGTCAATATCCAAACGGCCTCCACTGCCACTCCTGCGATCTATGATTCCATCCGCGTAACAAATTAATATCATTCCATTTCCGAGAATAAAACACATCTTCGATTAGCCACGTGCGATCGGCGTGAATAATGGAACAGCTAAAAGGTTTTATCGTGTTGATTAGAAACCGTTTCGATAGCTTTTATAATTAGAAAAAAATTGCGCTGATTGAGAAACAAAAAAAAAAAAAGATGAATGACAAAAAGTCAAAACAATACTATCGATAGGTTTACGGGATAATTCTCAATTTGATTATAATCGTTGCGCGAATAAAAAATTAGTTGAATAGCAAGAAAAAAATAGAAAAATAAAAAAAGTTTTTTCCGAATCTCTATAATCGGAAAAAAAATTACGAAAATTGGCGGATTCCTGAGTTCGTTCGGAAGTCAATGAGTACCGCGGATATTGTATTTTTACTAATTTACTTTTTTAAACATTTTTTTTTCTTTATATCTTTCGAAAAAAATACTTTTTACGTATATTCACCGTGTTATCCGAAACGAGAAGCTTGCAAAAAAAAAAAGAAATTATTTCTATTATTGCGTCACAAATATTAATTTTCCATTGTCAGAAAGTGACGTGATCATCGAACTCAAAACGTTTTTTGACTTCAGTGTATCACAAAAAATTAACTTTTGCTTGATTTTCAAGATATTCTAGAAATTCAGTCGGAATTTATCTCGAAACTCGCAAAGTATCGATTTTTGGACTTATTTCGTCGAAGCTTTTGAACGGTGTGACTTATAGGGAGATTAATAGATTTTTTCCTTTTACTATAATGCATACGGTCTGATGCCCTTCTTCCCCCTCAGGGTATGCAGTCAATTGATGATACCAAGTACTGTACTATCTCTCTCGTCCCCCGGTATTTGCGCGTTCGGGAGCGGTGTCCAAAAGGACTAATGTTCGTTTAAACTGAGGGAAAACATCACAGTGAGGGTGGATTTTGTAGGGGTTCTCGTCGGCGCATACTGTTTCGAATGACCGGCGAGCCTACCGCGTAGCAGCAACCGCGCTCTCTTCTAGTGGTTAGTAGATTCCGTGTGAATACGCCGGGATGAAGGGGGGTTGTCGCGACATCGGGCGAAGGAGCGGGAGAACAAGAGATAAAGGGATGGAAGGGCGACGGAGATGACCAAGAGGGAGGGAGGGAGGGAATGAGTACAGTGTCATTCTCGCGAGGTAGTTAGGGATACCAGTGACATTGACCGCGGACCACGCTCGCGGGGTCTATTCCCGTTGTGGAGAGATCGCGACGGGGGGGATGACGATGTCGAGGATGGGACAGGGAGGTTGTTCGTTTCGTTCGGTAAGCTAGAAAGGGCTCCACGGATAACTGTAGTGGTGATATCTGGTATACGTTTATATTTTCGTGGTATATGGGGACCAACAGTGAGACGCGTGCTGGTGTAAGAGCAGCGCATGCGCATTGCGTAGGCGGCTGTACTTGCGCCCCGTGGTACCGGGCCGGGTTGTCCAAGGGGCTCTGGCAGCAAGGGGATGATGCTAGGCTTGTAGTGCACCCCCAGACGAGCACGGGGTATGTTTCGCGGCTACCGACAGCCTTGTTATTAACATTTCGAGGGAAAAACAGGCGAACGCATGCAAAATTTTTTTTTTTTTTTACAATTTATCTGTGTGCGCGAATGTGTGTGTCCGCGTGTGCGTGAGTGTCGGTAGAAAAAAAATTGACATTTAATTATTTAGCGGCAGAGGTAAATATTCAGATCAAATCTGCCGCGTGGACCACGATATATATCGATATGTATAAATCGTAATTACGCATATTTCGGAGTCTTAAACGGTTAAGTATTTACTGGGTTGTCACTGTTTTATACAGCTTTTTTTTTTCGGAGCATAAGAATTCGTTCAACTTGCGGCTCGAATCTGGAGCATCGTTCGGCTTTGAATAAACACGTTATCCTGGCGGTCGTGACACACAGAGAGTGAAAGTTTACGTAGTTATATTCGTGGGACCACCCGCACGAATGGATTCGTTTGTTGAGATTGACCTCCAAAATAATAGTGGTAGTGAGTTCGGAGAATCGCGATAGTGCAACGATCGTCGGGAAATTTTTGGAGTACATGTTATCGTCATGCTTCAGTACATGTGAGTTTATTTTTCGGCGTTTTTAAATGGTATTTCATTAATTCAGAATTACATTACAAAATTTACGTTTTTTTTTTTTTTTTTTTTTTTTTTTTTTTTTTTTTTTTTTTTTTTCGGGGGTGTAAAACGAAAAATGAATGAAAATTTTTTCGATCGCGTAAATTAAAAAAAATGTCCATCACAGAAATTCTATCGATATAACACGTAGTTGAACTTGAAGTTCGACGGATTCAATTTCTGTTGATCTACAAGAACGAAGAAAATAAAACCTGTTGACGCTTCTATTTTATTCAAATGTATATCAATACGCGGAAAGATTTACAGACCGTATGAAATTGCTGAGCAACTCACGTGCCTTTTTCGGCTTCCGAACTCTGACCTCCATAAAGTTCGTCTCGTACTTTGCTTACTCTTCGCTTTATTTTTTTTCCCCGTCCGATGTCAGTGAACTTCGGAGTCCAACAGTATGTTTCTCCCATATATTTTAATTCAAATCAGATCCCCGGAAACTCCCTTCTCCGGGAGCATACGATCGAAAGTTACTTCGCCGAGTTGCCAGAAGACTTTTTCCAATAATAAGATGAATTCAAGTTCACCGCAAAGTTTCATGCAAAGTTCTTACTTAAGTTTTTACGCAAATTTCATGTTAAAGTTTACTGCAAAATGAATGCCACGTTAATGTTAAGATTACCGCGAAATCCATACTTAAGATTAATGTAAAGTTCGCAGATGAGTTTCATGAGAAATTCCGACCAATTTCCATGCAAAGTTAATACCCAAAATTCACTTAAAGTTCTTATTTACGTGTCATGCCGCACTTCAGACTTTCAAGTTGCATGTATCGTCGACATTTAAGATCCGCGTAAAGTTTGTACTTAAGTTTCACGCAAAGTTCATATATCAGAATTACGCAAAGCGCCCATTTCCGGTCTCTCGAGAAATGCCGAGTTACTCGTTGATATTGTGATTATAATAGTCAGCCACCAGAATGGAACACATCGTGTTCATTGTCTCGTCGTATTACGCAATGTAATAGCGCGTTGACGCGCCGCAAACTGCATCGGCGCGATACGACACACGGAGCAGAATGTTATACACCCCTTGTATTACGAGATACACATACGTAGATAGATATACACACGGGAGTCACTTACTCACCGTTCAATCACTCCGACACTTGGTGTCCTTCGCGAGTTCATTACATCCCGTGCGCGAGGTACATAATTAGCGATTAGAACGATAAGCCGCAGCAATTAGCGGGTAACGTTGACACAGTCTCCTTTCTGGTCATTTCATTCCGGAAGTTCCGCTGATCCACTTTTCTACGACACTACTTTTTCAACAGCGAGAGAGAGAGAGAGAGAGAGAGAGAGAGAGAGAGAGAGAGAGAGAGAGAGAGAGAGAGAGAGAGAGAGAAGGAATATAATAATAATTTTTTAGAGGATAAAAAAAATTTTTCAACAACCAACGAAATCTCCGAAACCTCCGATGCGAATAACTCCCACCACCCTCCGGCCCACCCGCCCACCTTCGCACTCTCGTACTCAACCGGTAGGCAGGAAGTTATTTCAGCTTTGTGAACTCTTGGGATTATCTCCAGTACAGTTTTTTTCTCCTTCGGTTAATAATAACAAAAATATTGAGTCTCTCTAACTCTTTCGAATTTCATTTTTATTTCGCTTCGGAAAAATATGTTTTTTCTGATACATTATTTTCATTATTATTGCGGTTGGGTTTAGAGTTTCATGACGATAAAAAAAAAAAAAAAAAAAAAAATTCGCCGCGAAAAGTGGACGATAGACCACGCAACCGACCGTCGTATGGATAATCAAATCAACCGTAAAAACTCGATACACGCGTGTCTGGGAGATAGGAATTTTTTTTTTTTTTTTTTTTTAGTGTGTATACGATAGCGTTTCTCGCCGCGGAAAGATACGACTTATAAGAGTTTTTCGAGAGTATTTTATCGAAGGGACGCGAACGGGGAAGTTGCTTTCAAGGGTCGATAGGACGTGCACGTGGCGCGTCGCTATTACTATACGCCAGACGGCCGCGCGCTTGCAACCCTCTTATTCAGCTTGTTCCTAACGTTGCGTTGCGGCGACAGCGCAGAAGAGATTTGTAGTGTTGCAGACGGCGTGCGTAAAAAAAAAAAAAAAAAAAAAAAAAAAAGTTCTGTTCAATTCGACTTTATTTCTACTTTCGATGCGAGAATAGTCAACCGGTGCGATAATTTAGTAGTAACGTCTTGTCGCGATTCGCACACAAGACAATACAATAAAAACGCATTGAAATAACGTTGCGAAAAATGGATACCTCGACGGTATCAAGAGTAGAAGATTCTTTTTGCTTTTATATACAAACAAATCGTGGATCGGTGAACGAACTTCAAAGCTCTCTGGAGAATTGAAGCGAACGTTGAACCTCGCATAGCTATCGCCGCTCGTGCGATAAATCAGCGTTATTCGCGAGAAGTTCCGACTGGAATCTGAAAAAAAAAAAAAAAAAAAAAAAAAAAAAAAATTCCTTTGATTCCTTTTCCATTCTTTGCGGAAAACAACTGCCCACAGTTCTCTAAACACTGTTAAGACAAGAATATGCTCGGTGTTCATCAAAGACGAGTATTTGTTGCTGAAACGGTAATAGTCAGTAATTCCTTATATACTTGTTAATCATTGCCACAGTTATTTATTCTCCCCTTCCATTTATTTTACAAATATGCGATCTTTCGTTAAAAAAATCGAATAATCTTCCACATCGCTTAATCCATTATTTTTTACTTCCCACGAAGTGTCCTCTCTGAGAAATCCAAAATTAATCATTATATTTTCTTATACATGGAGCATTGCGAAGGGTGGAAAATAATGCGCATCCACTTAGGAATCTTTTCGAAGAATCGGTAATCATCACGAAACGCATCAATTATAAATTATTTCCAGTACTTGAAAATATCATCAATTTTTCTCCCCTACGTTTTTCCGTTGCTTCCCGCTATGCTGACATAATTCGCCGTCCCTCTCGATCCCGATAGTTGTCGATTTAGAATAAGTGCCCTGAAACGCCCCTCGGACTTTGCTGACGAAAATTGTCGCTCCCCGAAAGTAAGCGTCTCACTCGGGGATATATGAAACAATCGAGTTATATACAGGAAGAAATAAGCTTATGTAGGTCCTTGTAGGCCAGCAGTTGCACTCGCGCCGTTAGTTCCGTAAGAAAAAGAGGGGAAGCTGTGGGGGCGGAGGGGTAGAAGACAAATCCGTTCGGATGGTGTCGGCGCGTATTCTCACCAATACAAAAACAGCGTTCAACATACACAAAGAGGGGAGAAACAATGCTTCGGGGTGGAAATGCACCCATCAGAATCATTCGTGCGGAACACACATTGCGCAAGGGGAAGAGAGACGCCGTGTTTGACACAGCGAAAGAGGCGGAGAGATGCGGCGATACTCGGTTATTATACGAGACATTCGATTCCGTCTGTATACGAGTGCAGGTTTCGAGTCTGCGCCGCGATCCCTGCAGCGGATGAAATTTCGCGCTTGGAATTTCGTTCTCGCACGTGGGGTAAAACCTCCACCAACCCTATGGCTCTCTGTACGTGCAGTTAGGTACGATTTGGATATCCATCCATTATTTCGTAGGTTCTGCGAATCGTGATGCCGCATATATGCATTCGCGTTAATCATGTCAGAAACCCACACATTAGAATGATAATTAAATATCGTGGCTTCGGTGGCTATTTATGAACTTCGCTTTTAATGAATTCGAAAAAAAAAAAAAAAAAAAAAAAAATGTTGCGAGCGCCAAAAAAATTTTTTGGAGAATTCACGACTTGCAAAACGCCAAATGATAAGCGACTTTTTAATCAAACGAAGAATCGGTTTTTTCTGAATAGCGCTGAGGCATTTAAAGTTTCACGGATATGCGAAGGGACACTTCCGTTAATAGGGAGGCCTATGTTTACCCTTCGTAAACCGACCTGAAAACTTTCGTCGCGTCTCGTTGAGACGAAAAATGAGATTGCTCTATCGCACACACGCACCCTTCCTGCCCTTCCGAAGTTTCCTTCGCCCGTACGTCCCAACTAGTATCGTGTTGTCGTAGCCCAACGCACATAAGTGGGTATATGTATATTCGCGTAAACTTTCGCAGCCGTCAATTCTCTTGCTGCTCCGATCCCTCGGGCGTTTACGCAAGTCTGTTTACGGCGACACTTCCACCCCCTCGATTTCGGACGGATGACGTGATTTTCTAATTTCGCTCGTCAAACTCAGGTACTCGTCTGACTCGACAAATTTCAATGTCGGAAACAAGAACTTTGACTCGCCGAAAATCCGCGAAGTTACATCGCGAAGTGACGTCTAATGCTAATAGAATAAACATCAATCGGTCACGCTGCATTGCGCATGCGTAATTGCCTCGTGTAAACCAATTGCCGTTGTCTTTTATACTCCGTAGCGAAGTTCGATGCGAAACGAAAAAAATTGGAAATTTTGTTTCTATGCAAAATTCAATCGCACGAGCCTACGCTCTGACTCATCCACGGCACAGTTTCTTTCGTCGCTGCAGAAAAAAAAGGTACTTCGAATCGATATCGCGCCTTGGCTCCCTTACCCCCATTGGGGCTCCCCGCCGCGCAATAAATTCGAAGCTTTTCCCGAAGCATCCGCGTTGTCGTCACAGGGGGCGTCAAAGTTCTTTAAATTATTTTCATCGAGGTTTCGGCACACCTCGGGCGCGAGGTACATTGCCCCGAGTAAAAAAATGTCGTCGCGCAAAAACATCGTACTTTTTTTTTTTTCGTATCGAGTCGAAAGATTATTTTTTTTATTTAAAAAATGTTATATCGAACGCCGAATATCCTAAAGGATATCAAGAATCGCACGTTCTCGTAAATATAAAAGATCGAGAATACTATAAATAGTCGTCTCAAAAGGATAGCATACAGTTCCATTTCGCGTTTGAAAGTACATCGGAATCGAGCGCGCGATGGGAGCATCGCGTGGCTGCCTCGCAAATCTGTCTCTATATACGAATATATGGAGACGCTGAGCATGACTGAGCAACGCATTTTGTTACGGAGCAAGAAAAAGAAAATGAAAAATGAAACGGCTCTTGAGTGAAATGGTATAAAGTAGAAAGATCGCGTAGCAAAAGCGGAAGTGTGAGAAACTCAGCGATATTTGTATCGAGAATCGCGATCTAATTTTTTTTTTATAAATTTTTTTTCCAAATGAAAAATTTCTTAATTTTTGAATCTTATATACGGTCCCAAAATTTTCGGGATTAATTTTTTCGACATATTTCACGAATACCTCGAATGGTCGATAGGAAGCTTTTTTTTTTATGTAAAAATAAGAAATTTGCGTAAATATCGCTATATGCACATCGCGATAGAAAGCCGTAGACGTCGTTGCCGAATTTTGTTCGGCAACATCGTGGAATTCGTTCGGAACGTAATATCAAAACCGCCGGGGATTGGACTGGACATCGAAAAAATGTATCTCCGATTCTTGGTTTGGGGAGAGGGGTGGTTTTCCACTTGTGTAGAAGGGAAACAAGTAACCGTTGTATTACTTTGGGAGCCGAGGGACCCAGAAACTCTTTCCGAGCCGTTTTTTTGCCCCGGTGGGAATTGGACGTACGCCTGGGCGAAAAAGAAAACCCAAAGCTCCCGACGTCAGGTTCTTTCCTTTTCAATATTCGGAACTCGCCGTACACACCGCTTGGACTCCGAGTTGAAATGTTTTGTTCACCATCCGCCACTATTTTCCGCATCGTTTTGTTTCCGTACTCATTTCCGTATTATAATACACGTATGACGACGGTTACATCCGACCGTTTCTCTTTTCGCTCCAGTTTCTCCCTTTTAGTTGATGAATCACCGCTTTCATTCCAACTATTTTCTTTGTTTGCGAACGACACACATCCCAAAGCGGTATTCGATCGAAGTTCCTCGCAGCGCGCAATCTTCAAAAGCATTTCATTCTTTAAAGGATCGTTAAAAAATCATTCATTTTAAACTTTCATAAAACATTCTTTCAGAACTTTGGAACTTTTTTATTTCGTAAATTATTTCTGTTTTTCATTTTTTTTTTTTTTTTTTTTTTTTTTTTTTTTTTTTTTTTTTTAGTTAAATTTCCTATTTATTCTTTTTCTACATATTATCAGTCAGGACTCTTTTTTTTTTTTTTTTTATACTTATTTAACATACTATTTGAAATTATTTCGAAGACTAAAGGCGGCGCTGGCAAATCGATTTGTCGATGCGATATTGTACGCTGAGACATATTTTAACTTTTCAATAAGGTGCAATGGTTATAATTTAATAACTTGCGTAATTTACAAAGCTCGCAGCTCGACGTCTCTCGTTAATGCCGAACATCGTTACTCGGTCGCTCTTTCGTTATTATACGATGTCTGAAGTGAATGAAAATCAAAACAGCCCCTCCCCCTCCTCCCTCCCTCCCTCCCCCTCCCACCGTCATTTTCCGTGGAAGTTTGCACAGTAGAGATGCGGAACGATGCAACGCCGGTAGAAACGGTCGAGAAAGTTGGTCGTTGCAATGGAAAGCAAAGTTTTGCAAACGCGCTGCTGCTGCTGCTGCAACCTCGTCTTCGCGGCCGCGTTATGATGCATTTATGTCTACCGGGCTGAGCCTTGTATACGCGCGAAAAGCAACGAGACTATGCCGGGCGAAACGAAGTGCAAACTACTTCAAAGTAACGCCCTTTTGTCAAGTATTGTCATTTGCAGCGTGCAGTTCGCCTTTTGACCGAAACGGATTTACGGCGAGTTCAACGTTCTTCATTTAAATTGTAACGCGAACTTTCCGATTTTTTTTTCCCGACTTTGCGATTTTATCCAAAGAAAAGACTCGTTGATATTTTTATGAACTGACCACGGAGTGATTTTTATACATATACCCTGAAAAAAAAAAAAAAAAAAAAAAAAAAAATGTCGAAAAAAAAAAGACTTTTGTCTCTTCCGATATATTGTCAGGAAACAAAAAAGTTCGGTCCACGGAGGCCTGCAGATCGATATCCGGAGGTTAAAGGTTTCGCGAAGTCTTCGTTCCGGAAGTACTTAGAAGAGGCGTTATATATAGAAGATATTATATGGGTGGTTGTGCAGAGGCGCCTGTGATTTGATATATGTTACGACGCGTTCGAAAGGATATTAATGGGGCCGCTCTTGGCATCCGACATCCGGGGCCAAAGTGTATTATTCCAAAGAGTCGAGTAAAACCGACCGATGGTAAATCCCACGGAGTTCGATAAACATTAAACTAAACAAATAAAAAATATCGATGAAATTACGAAGTGTAATTTCGATATATCGATTTTCGTTCCGTTCGAATTGAACGCGTATTGTTGTTCTTCGCGAATTACGAATTTTATCGAACGCCCCAAGTAAAGAGAGACTTTTTATACGAAAGGTCTAGAAAAAAAAAAAAAAATTGCGTCGACAAGCGCATCGTTTTAACGGAAGTCCTCGCGATGTATTTCACGTACGTTAACATTACGAGGCCTTTCGAGACCTTTTGATTCTTAATCGCCAGTCATTTTGATATCGAAGTGTCTCGGGATCTGATGACGTCAATACTATTGCCGATATCCATATGTTCAATGCCTTTAATGGTTCCGGATGTATCAGCTAATGTTGATTGAAGCGACTAACATGGCTGCGCTAAGACCGAGTCACGATAATGTGGTCTCCCTACGGCGTATCGGCGATTTATGGGAGACATCCTGATCCCCTCATTCCAGTTTGGACACTGCTGCGAACTATTGCTGCTCTCAGCCAAGCTTTACGGCTTGATGACTAATAGTTCCATGAAATCCGCGTTGCGTTAACGCTGCCAATCGCCGAATCTGTAGATTCACCATGATGCGGATTGCAACGTATCCGTGCGTTGAAATACCTCATGGGTTGTATTATAGGATTGGGTATTACTCGATGCGATGCGGTTTGCGATGTTCCGGTGTGCAAATCGCATGGATATCCCGAGACATCCGCGAGCGATAGGAGCATCGCGAAAGCTCGTTAACCAGTAGAGTCGACTAACCGCCCGTATAGTTTCCGTTCAGACATAGGGAGAGTTGAGAGAGAGAGAGAGAGGGAGAGAGGGAGAGAGAGAGAGTACGCCGTTAACAACCGGTAACACCGCGACCGTCAGCAGCTTTTCGCAGTTTGAATAACGCAGTAGTTTAGAAAAGGGGGGATGCGCGCTTGGCTGGCGATAAGAAAAGGATTGTGTGGCTGTGTCTAGGGGTCGCGGTGATGTGGAGCTTAATTACCCCCTCCCCCTCTCCCTCTCCCTGGAAGCTTTGTACATTCGCGAACAATAGTTTGGCCGGTGAGTCGAAGCGGTATAGCAGTAATGTAAAATAACACTTCTGTGGGCGGAAATGTGGGGTCGAAGAATATACGATAGTTGGCCGGCCGAAGATTATTGCGCCCTCGTATGGTGGCTCTCATTATCTGTTTCGCCACGAATTTCGAGATTATTCCTGAATTATATCGAATTTTGTACGGAAATCGCGTTGTTAGGGGATGAACCGGAAATGGCACCAAATTTTGCAGATTTTTTTTTCGAGATCGAAGCATAGAGCTATAACTCCGAATCGTGTCATCTGACGGGTGATCGGAAAAACCAATTCAGGTGTAGAGCACGAAGTTAATTTTTACCGGAAATTTGAATTCGACTTTTAACTTGAAGTCGACTGATAATAGACTTGATAATCGACTGAATAATTCTTCAGTGAGATTTAAGTCTCAAACTCGACACATCGCAACGCGATTCGAACGCCAACAATGCGAATCTTGAAATATCAATGATTCCGCGATATTTCAAGCTAACAAACTCTTTAGGGGAGGAAATACGAGAGCTGATGTCTTAACTAAGCTTAAAAGTTAACACTCACGTTTGACTGAGTTGTTCGTGCGTCGCATTAGTACCTTCGTTTGTACAATACGAAACAGGATGTTACGGCTACGTGCGCTCGTGTCATCTGTGTCTACGCTGGTCGTGCTGTACTCGGGGACTTGAGGGCGACGCCTCGCGACGGTGAAAGGGATTTTTTTTTTTTTTTTTTTTTTTTACCACTTCCCTTCATAGTCCGCATCGTCGGGGATTCGCGGACGAGCGTGAAGACGCGTGTGAAAAGCGTATACTCGCGATATTACTATAGGTTATGGGGTACATATAGCGAAAGGGCTTCGTTGCAACGCTCGCGAGTACTTGAAGAGGGCGTATACGAGGGCCTCGTCAAGTAGATCTTACCCGACGTTCGTTCATGTACCGTATGCGAAAGAGACCACCCCCCCGCCCTTCTGGAATCGCAAAATTCTCTCAAGTTCGACCCCGCGCGCTCCGAGTAGCGAGTGTGCACATCTACCTGCAGTCAGCGGTCGGGTCGATGGGCTACTTCATCCCTATATTGAACGAAGTAATCCACTCCTCTTGCCGCTGCCCGCATCCGATTTCTAGTACTGTACATCCGTTGCTATTATACATACGCTTTCTTCTTGCCTTCGTTTCTGTGGCTGTATACGCTTCGCACAGATGAGTATAAATCGCAACTGCGAATTTCATTCCTACGAAGTTTGCGTACGAAATATTGAGCCAAAAAAAAAGACGATTTTTTTTTTTTTTTTTCGGGTTGTAAAACGGATTTTCTTCTTCAAATATTCGAAATTCAAAACTGAGATAACTTTATTTTTGGGAAATTGCTATTAACTCGGACTGAATCTTCACGCGGTCCGATTTTACGAGCGGATTGGGTTCGACGTCCTCGCAGTAACGGGATTCGATTTCTGAATCTCCAAGGTGTAGGGGACGAGTGGTTAATGCCGACGCAACCCTCGCGATACGACTTTCTCCGGATTATTTTACGAATCCACTGCCACCGCAATATGCGAGAATGGAGAAAGACACCGGCCGTTCTGCGGCCCCTGAACAAACCCCAAGTTTCGAGTTCTCCCTTTTTGAAGGGTACCGAGGAATCCTCAAGGGCTGCCGCGGTTGCATTCCGTACCGGTCGTCCTGTCTTTAAATAATAGTGTGTTACGTTGTTAAAGGAGAACAAATCGGTCAATCCGCGGTCTTTTCGAACGAAAAAAAAAAAAAAAGGAAACACAAACCACATATTTTTCATTCGTCTTTCTTTTGCTCTAAATGCACGGAAAATACGCGCATCTTTGTAGATACATATCACAGTTGTCTCAAATACGAGACTTTTTCACTCCCTTTTTTAATATAGCGCGCGACCTTTTTCATTCGTATCCAAGTCGTGAGGACTTGGAAGAGGGCGTCTGGGTACATCTGAAGTGATCGATCGATGGTTTCTTCTATACACACGTAAAGGAAATCCACCTTTTCGGTATATATGTACATAAGATATCATACATACCACGTACATTTAGAGTCTACGCATTCGTATTTCTGGGATTTTTCATCGCTCCCACTGAGTTCAGTTCTTTCTAACCCTTCATTTCGCGATTCATCTTGGAGTTGCGATTTTCATTGCCCGTTTCCCATTTTTTCACGTTTTTTCGATCCGATTTTTTGTCTGTTGAATTCGTAATAGAAAACATTTCATTCACCAAAAAGAATGTTTTGTTACGTTTTCAATAAATTATAAACCAATCAAATTTATTTAAATAAATGAAAAAAAAAAAAAAAAAAAAAAATGGCAGTGCATTTTAAGGTCCGGTCGATGATGACATAGAAATCGGCTACCAGATGCGCGAAAACAGAGGTGTATCATACCATCTAATATACAAAAATTGTGCCATTTCTCTTTTTGTTTAACATCGGTTGATATATGGAACCCCCAATTGCGATGTTGCTTTCGGCTATCAGAAGCGTTGAGCTCCCATTTCGCGAGTGTGCAAAGCACGGAGTTTCGCGATACGGTCATCACCGCCGTTGCCCAGCATTCTATTCTAGCCGTCCATGCGACCGCGTTCTCGCAAACACCCGCACAATAAGGCTGAATAGAGTTCGGACTGGTTACGTCTCGTTCTGAACAAGGACGGCGATTTTGAATTGTCAAAGAGCTCTCGGCGGCTACTTCCGTCACCGTTTCTGGAAAACTGGGTCTTGCGCTCGATTATTGTTCGCGGACATTTGCAAATGTATTTGTAAACTCGTTCTACCAGAAATTGCAGTACGACGATATATAGACGATGCCAGAAATTGTGTACTTATATACAGCGAAAGCACCTGAAAATTCCGCTCGCAGCATCATCGCCGTTGCCACGCCGAAGCGCAGCCAACTCTACACGCTCGACGTGTAAACATGCAGTACGCGTAACCGCGAAATCGATATTTGCTCAGCTCACGCGGTCTCTCGTTGGCTTCGAATTCTACCCTCAATCCTTTCGCTCTTATTTCACTGTGTCTGTTGTTATACCAGTTGTTTTGGTGTGCGGATACCCTCTGCGTACCGCATGAAAGGCGCATTCGCGAATCGTCTATTCTTCGAATATACGGAGTTCCACATTTTTACGGTAAAAATAGTGTAACCGCGTTTGGTAAAATTCGTATCTCAAAAAAAAAGAAAAAAAAATCAACTCCATTGAAAATGTGAAAGAAAAACTACACATTTTTTTTTATCGCTCGACAGCCGTATTGCGCGGATGAAACAACTTTGGTGTGCGGATACCCTCTGCGTACCGCATAAAAGGCGCATTCGCGAATCGTCTATTCTTCGAATATACGGTGTTCCACATTTTTACGGTAAAATTAGTGTAACCGAATTTGGTAAAATCCGCATCTCAAAAAAAAAAAAAAAAAAAAATTCAACTCCATCGAAAATGGGAAAGAAAAACTACATATTTTTTTTATCTTTCGACAGCCGTATTGCGTGAATGAAACAACTTTGAAACATACGTAATTTCCAAACTCTGTGTGAGTTGCACCACCGGAAGTGCCGCAAAAAACGAAGTTTGGACATTTTTTTTATATCTCCCGAAATTATACGTCAACCATGCAGAGTTTTCAGACATCCCGCATCATTGTTATGTGTTTCGGTATTTTATTCCGTTTGGTTATGCATCGTTCGTGTAGACGTACTGTTTGGTCTGCGGAAGTGAAATAGACGATGAGATAGGATATTCGTTGAGCTCAATCTCCACGTACGCGAGAAGGGAGGAGAAAATAAAATGGTAACGAGAGTCGTAAACCAAGGGGCGCCAGCTGTTCTCTCTCGCGCGCACTCCTAGCTTTTGCTCTTCTCTATACATCACACATTGAAGAACCCCCTCCCCCGTCTCTGGCCATGAGCCACTGGAATTATGGGAAGCGCTCGCACTGTGCAGACTCTCTCCTTCGTGTGCCCGAAGAACGACCGTCGGTGCTTTCTCTGCGCTGCAGTCGATCAATATTATATCGTCGTTCTTCCTTTCGGTTGGTAGTCATCATCGAGCACTACGGCGTATAAGATTTCTTTGCCGTTCGTGTATATGTTCAAAGGCAATGAATAGACCCGACTTCGGCAGAAATTGAAGCTATTATGAGAGTCCGAGAGTCAAGTGGCGAGAGATTGTAGTGTCGAAGTAAATTTCAAGTTGGAATTGCATTAGGCGTTTGCAACAGGCATTTCTCATTTGCTGACAAATTCCATAATTATCTGAAGAGTCTGAAAAGCCATTTCTGATTTCTTTCAACGAACCGCGGCGCTGTTGAACAATTCCAACCTCCTCGAGACATTACTTTTATTTTCTGCCGGTCGTTCGCGAACATATCGCCGGTATGCGCTCCCTCATCGGTAACTACATATCGAACAATACCGCCATAGAAAATAATGATGCATTGTACGGAATATAAGGGACATCGATAAATCTGAGTTCTGAGAAATCTGAGAATGCGCCCGAGTAGGATTTTTATTCATTTTTATCCGCTGTTTTCGCACAGGCGAAACACGAGTACCAATTATATTAATTTTTGTCGAGGTATTCTTTGTAAATAAAATCGCTTCAATTCACCTCATACATAGAATGTAATATGGTCTGATGTACCTTTATATTCAAAATCATAAGGGTGATGAACATAAAGAAAATTAACTTGTCGACACTGTCGTAATTAATAAATTTCACTGAACACTACGCTTATTATTGAACGTGAAAGACGCAGATATTATCATGCGCAACGAGTGGATTCCTAAGGTTTCATTTGACGAGGTGAACGACCGAGCGTCATACTTCTCGGTGTTGATTTTATATGAAGAAGTGCATAGATGCGATTTTTTTCCGAGGGCTTTTTATAAATGAAATCGGCGGATTCGCAAATCGTACTGAATAGATATAAGCGATCGGTAAACAGTAGAAAATTATTAGGGTTTGTTTGGACTTTAAACGCTGAATATCCGAAAAAAATAACAACAATCGACAATTTTATTCATTTTTAGGACATTCTCGACCATTTTTTTGAACCTACATAATCGTTCCGTACTTCCAAAGAAAACAGTAGTTTTCTGTCGACGTACCGTATCGCATGTATGTCTCATTCGGTCAGTAGGATAATTTTATGCCATTTTGGGACATTCTGGACCATTTTTTTTAACCTACGTAATCATTCGGTACTTCCATAGAAAAGTATGTGTACTGTTTTCAGTCGACGTACCGTATAGCATGTATGTCTCATTCGGTCAATAGGATAATTTTATGCCATTTTGGGACATTTTGGACCATTTTTTTCGAACCTACATAATCATTCAGTACTTCCAAAGAAAAGTATATGTACTGTTTTCAGTCGACGTACTGTATCGCATGTATGTCTCATTCGGTCAATAGGATAATTTTATGCCATTTTGGGACATTCTGGACCATTTTTTTTGAACCTACATAATCATTCGGTACTTCCAAAGAAAAGTATGTGTACTGTTTTCAGTCGACGTACTGTATTGCATGTATGTCTCATTCGGTCAATACGATAATTTTATGCCATTTTGGGACATTCTGGACCATTTTTTTTGAACCTACATAATCATTCGGTACTTCCAAAGAAAAGTATGTGTACTGTTTTCAGTCGACGTACTGTATCGCATGTATGTCTCATTCGGTCAATAGGATATATCTCCATTTCTCATTCCTCTTGTTGTGAACCCTACAGTGCACGTTTCCTCCATCCCTCGCTCTATCGGAGGTTGCATAGCGCCCCTGAATAATGCATACGTGGTGTCTACCGAGAAGACCACCGAGCAGCGTATATTTGTACTACTATACTATAGTTGTACAGCGACGGTACCTATTTCCACGTCTAGAGTAACATCCGAAACACCGATCCTCCCGAAGCGTTAGCAATGCGTCATCTTGGATTGAAAATATATGTGCAGCAATGGATGTACACACGAGTGGTACATCCATTTCCTCCCCCACAGGGGGGAGGATTTCGTTTGTTCGATAGAACTGTTTTTTTACCAATCAAAAAATTAAACAAGTTTCATCGTTTGGAACGCCAAATTGCCTTACATCGTGGTGACCTAAAATGGTTGGCATTGCGTTCGGGAAGATAGTGTCTTTGTGTACAATTAAGCGTCCACTATCCACTGGCAATTAATATACAGTCGCTATAGCAGCGAAATCAGTCAGTGATGACATTGAATACCGAACAGACATCGAGCAATTGAAGCGACATACATATTCGTGCTTCGTGCTCATTCACGACGAATGAAGCTTTGACGGGTTTTCTCTCGTAACGTTAATGCAATTACTTGTCGTTAGGCCAACGTTTAGCACGCGGCATATTATCTGTTATCGTGGACTGAACACAGATGAATTGGTTATGAGCTTTCATCTCGCATACGACATACCAAATGCGGTTGCTCGGCGTTCAATAATGACGCATTATCACCTGCTCTGCATTCCTGCATTCCGAATTTGATTATAAGTTACGCAGAATGTGAACATTGTTTCTGCTTTTTCGTCGCTAAATTCTCGATGTATTGATCCATCCCTCTTTACCATCTACAAAGCAGAATCTGCTCATTGACACATGTGTCCGGGTGTAAGACTCAGGGAGTGTTCAGTCGCTGATAAACGGTTATTCTTGTTCAACGAGACGATAATAAAACCAATCCTAATATGATAGAGGTTAATGGAGTTGCTCGTCGCTTCGCCACCGAAGCCCCCTATTCTATTTCTGCGCATCCTCGTTCGCACACGGTTCTTCCTTCTATAGCCGAGTTCCCTTCGACAACCGCGGTTTCTACGTTGTTGCTATCATCTACCGTAATGCAAGTACGAGGGTTATGTACCTCTCTGCGAACGCCTCGCTGACAGTGCCTTAGTGTGACCACAGCCTTAATACAACAACGTGGCAAGTTGGTAAGGGTTTGGAGGCGGCGGGTACATCTTGTTAGCCGTTCGAAGACGAAGATTGTTATACCATGTGGCATTACCAACCATAATGGCGTTCTACACAGTCTCTGCCAGTTAAATAATTCCTCTTTTGCCGCTATGGTAACCCGCAGGCTCGTTGGTACCATTTTCGATCTAACAGCTTTACCTAAACGAAGCTTACCATCTTTCACTATTACGGAAGGGTTTTGAAATTGTTTATGATAGGTTCCAACTACGTAGACGTTCCGTTAGTGGCCACTGTACCATTTATGGCCATTTTTATTATTATACTGATCGAATCATTTTTTTTAATTCAAAACCGCATATAAATTCACTGAATGATCTATTCGAAGTTTTTTCTTATTCGATTATATTTTGTTTTATTACTTCGAATGTGATGGCCACAAACGGACCTAAAATGGCCAAAAACGGCACCTCTACCCAAGATGCTCTCCCAAATCGCTGAAGTCTCGAACTCCTATTCGAATTGGCAATTACAATTTTTTGGGGTTTTTTTCCGCCTTAACCAACGGAAGTGCTAAAATCTTCATGCAACTTGGTCACAATTGATGCCAAAGAGAGTCGCGTCAGGTAGGATCATCTCGTTCTCTCTTGCTCTTGCTATTTTATCTTCCCACTGCTTCTTCATGGCTGTGGCATCTCGTTTTGCGACTACTTCTACATAGGACTACGTAAATATGCATATCTACATGTATGCGCGATGAGTGTGGGTCGTGATAATAATTTGGCGAACTCCGGGAGGAGACTTCCCCATCCAAGTGTCGCGCACTTCGGCTCTTCCATCAGAGTCCTCCGTCCCCTGACGCACACACTCGTTTCTTCGTGCAACTGCGCCTGAATTACTTAGACTCTTATTAAACTGCTCCTTAACCGCTCGTAAATTTTCCAAACTGCGGTCATTAAAGTTCCACGAGCGACGGTAGTCACGTGGCCTTTCGTTCGTTGCTTGTTCACACTCGCCGCTTGTAAGACTTGTCCCATCTGGACACGTCGTTCAGATGGGATACGCATTATTAAGGTGCTTCTTAGGTTCACATGTAATTTTGGTCATATTGGAAGCAACGTGCTTGCAGGAGATAAGCAATGAGCGACGAGAGAAAGGAGTGAATTTGAAGTCCAAACTAAAAGTCTTTTTGGACATTTAGACTTGAAATGTATTAACCCAATTTTTGATTTGGTATTGTCGAAATGACCTCTGATCACGAAACTCCGGAAGTGGTATCAGAACTGCTCGAAGTAGCGCTTTATTGGTTCAAACGAGGAACGATTACGACGAATTTCGGGACATGGTCGGCGATGAATTGTGTCAGCGGATGATAGAACGTAATCTATCATTCTCATTTCTAGCCGCGTATAGATTGTAACACCAGCAGAAGGACCACTACCACCCCTCTTCGCTATTGCCTACCAACCCTCAGCCTACCAAAACCCCGAGCGCGTTTCTCTCTTCCGCAGCTATTCGCTTCGTCTGTCACATCACTTATCCGTGGCAGACGTACGAAACGGATGAACGCGGAGCGACCGATGGACGGACACTCGAATCAACCCCCTCGAATCCACTGTTTCCGCTCTATTTTTCATCGAGTCGAATAATACCTGTCGCTTCACACTCGTTTCTCCTTCGTTGCTCTGATAAAATCGCGCATCCACACTCTTTTTTTTTTTAACCAACTTTTTTCTTACGATTTTTTGCGAAATCTCGGAAAATGCAATATTACTCCGAATCAACCAAAAATTACATGTGTTACATAAAAAATTTCGACATTAGGATTTTTCAAATTTTGAACATCGAACTACGAAACTTGGAAAATCTCTATTCACAGTCTACAATCGACTATTTCGATCGCTCGGAAATTTGTTTTTCGTAATTTAGCTGTATATTCAACTGTTAACGGCAAAGAAAAAAACACTCACGACGGATTTGCTTGGTCTTCAAAGCATCAATACGAATGTCTTTATGAACAATAAAGGGAATTTATTCGTCCGTTTATGCAGCCATAGAAGTTTATCCCGTTTTCGTTTTATGCATATTATTACCACTACGTTTCATGGATCAGCTCTAGCGTCTCTCATTCCGTTTCAAAGCTATTTCCACCTTAATCGCGCACGAGTGCGCGGGAGGCTTCTCCTATATTCACACTCCGGGGAACGAGATGCCCGACTTGTATTCCATGTACTTGAAATTTCATTCCACCTCTCGCTAATATACGGAGTAATTTCCGGTAGTCTGACGTGAGCGGCATTTGCTCCTTTTGCTCGTATAGCTCGCTTACCTCGTCGTATACAAGGCGGGTACTATCAGCCTGCAGTATACCGGAGTACTTCGGGGTACGCAGACACATCCTTGCAGCATCGTATATCTGTAGGATTATAGGAACCTCCGGGCGATTTCCGGCCTGTTTTCGCTTCTCTTGGTTCAAACCGCTGTGCCCTCGCCGGCGAATCGGTGTGAACCTCTTCGTTCGTGTTATAGAGGGCGCAACTCCAAGGTGTACACAAAGATACGTGCGCCACATTATAGAGGTTACATCTCCGACCGGAGATTCATCGTGATCGCGGGCCAAGATGCGCGAGAAATACCGGTTTGGACTATTGCAACCGGACGTGTGTACCTTTGAGAACGTGATTGCAATCCCGTACCGACCCTTAAAATATCCTCGGGGCATCCGTGCTGCTGCTTCCACCGCTAATTCAAAGATTTCATAATTATGTCGCGAATATCGCTTTCTCCGACTGGTAGTTTTCTCTATTACGTAGTTCCCGGGTATCGTAAAATAATTATCCAAAGATGCGCAGTTTGCGTCGAGCTTTTGTGCGGTGCAAGCAAAGGGTTCGCCGGAAGCGCGGGACGTCCGCGCGACCGTAGCAACATCGCGCAAAGACATTCGCAGACCGGATTGTCGAATGGCAAACTTTTGCCTCGAAGTAATTTCAACAATACGAAAGAGCGACCGGTGGTTTTATTACGCATTTAACTTTATCGCCGACCATGCGATGAGAACTTTTGAAGAGGGAATTAATACCGAGAAATAACAATGTTCTCGTGTATACAGAGAAGTAAGACATTTTCATATTTCGGCCTGTGAGTTGTTCAGAAGAACTTCGGAAGAAGAAGGAAGCGGAAGTTCTCCTGCGCTCCCTTTGCGGTTGGTATAGATGGCGTGTTTGTTTGCTCATCGGTCCGCTATTATACCGTCCGGAGACCACCGACGACTGCTCGCTCTCGGTGGGAAATTCATACAATGTATACATGTGTGAGGACCACCCAACCGTTAAAGAGTGTCGTCGCTCGGAACCGCACTCGCTATTTTTTTCTCTTTTTTTTTTGTTAGCCCAACGATCAATAAACCTTCTCATATCATTATTTATGATGGTACGTCTTCACTTGCCACACCCTCCCATGAAATAGTTACTTTTATTTCTTTATTCCGAAGCGGAGTTTGTTTTTCTCATCGCTAAACAAATTTGCTTCTGTTTCGAAGTGTTTTTGAGTAAACTGAGAATTTTTTTTTTTTTTTTTATTTGCACGCGAGTTTCTCATTTTGATCTTAGCGTCGTTTATAATTACGATAGAACTTCACCTACAAGGAAATTCGTTTAATCGTACAATTAAAATAGACGTACCGTTAGTGGCCATTTTACCATTTATGGCCATTTTTATCATTATATTCATCGAATAATTTTTTATTCAAAACCGCTTATTGATTCTTCAAAAGATCGCATATAAATTCACCGAATGATCTATTAAATTTTTTTTTTTCTTATTCGATTAACGTGGACAAAAATGGTACCTCTACCCTATATAGTTGAATAAAAAAAAATGCATTGAATTGCTGTATACGGTCTTTATAAGGAATTACGTATATCTGGACCCTTCGCGTATTAATTTTCGAGGGCAAACTGAATTGGAGTGTACGTGATATATTCGATTATCGAGTGTTGTGACATCGACCGAGAAGCAGCGGGAAATAGAAAAGCACAGACAAGCTTGTCACACGATATTAAATGATGTTTTTGGTTGCTGTTGTTTCAGAAGTGGAGAAGAGTGTCGTCGGCGAAGCGCCGTCGAGGGTGGCTGTAGTAGCGGGGGGTCCTCGGGTTCTGGTGGCCTCTCCCGCTTCCTCAGTGCCCTCGACTACCCCGGAATCTAGCCTTTTGGCCTCCAGCCCCGCTACTTCTTCGACCTCGTCGCCATCACTGTCGTCTGCTGCTCACGTCACGGGCTTCGAAAAAACCGTCGTTCAAGTAAGTTTTTTTTTCTTTGCTTTTTTTTTTTTTCTATTAGCAATTTTTTCAATGTACAATGCGATAAACCTGTAAAAGTTTGTGTGTCTCGATGTTTTATCTCGAAATTATCGAATTACCAAAATGGCCGCTTTTTTAATCGAAATCCACTGTTTTCACTTTACTTTTTTATTCGTATCGCGATTGGTCGGCTGCGATGATGCGCACGGCAACGCATGCGCAATTCTTCATGAAAATTAAATCAGAAACGCCGACATCAACAATCGCGCAAATCGCACGAATCGAAAGTTATATCGATCGATTTATGATTCATTAATGGTGTTACGTTCGATTCCTCTGTACATGTCGCCCATTGTAATAGTGTTCAATTGGTCGACAATGCGGTAACCGCACGCGTACTACTGACGTTAACCAATGCGTTAAGACCCTCTGCTGTACAGAAAGGGGATTCCCCTAACTCGATTACCGATGTCTCGCGCAGATTAGTTTCCCATTGGACATTTCGGTGAGTCCTCTGCCACTTTCTGCTTTCGCACACGCGGCAGTCGGAAACTTTCCCGAGGCGTGTTACATTACGCAACTCTATCTGCATATACGTGACTCCAATTAGTTATCAGTTTTCGTCCCTCTGTTTCCGTTTCCGTTCGAAAACTTACGATATTTCAATGAAGAGACGCAATATCGAAAATGTGTCGTTATATTCAACCGGTAGGAATAATCGTCGCGATATTTCAGGACAAACAAATTTACCCCTAACTTTGTCGTCGCGGAGTTTCTAAAAGGGTTTCAAATCGAATTAAACAGAGTGGATAAAAAGATTACGCCGCAGAACCGCTGCTATCATTTCTCCGTAAAGTAATAAAGTTTTCGGATGGTTTGACCCGAAAATCGATCCTTTGACAGTCGACTATCATCGCTTTTTAGAACAACCGAATCGGACACCAAAGCAACGTTTTCGCGTAAAATAAATTTTTTCAAAATAAATTTCAAAATAAAATTTTTTAATTTAAATTTTTAAATAAAATGAATTCTATAATAAAATATATAAAATTTGCACGAATAAACTTTCTCATAATGCGAATCTTTGTTAACATACATAATATACCTGTATTTTAGTCGATGGAATTTAATTCGTCGGGTGATAGTAATTCTAAAAGAATTTTTTTTATTGGAATTGCGGAGAAGGCTGCGAAAACGCGAACTATCGCTGAGGCGTTGTACTATCGGAACTTTTGCGCAACCGGTCGGGAACTTTTGCGCAAGAAGCTGGACGATCCTTTATTTGGATGATTCACAGCCTCCTTCAATGTCGAAGACGCAAACTCTCCAGAAAGTTTATTCAGAGCTCAGAAAGTCCCTCCTTTCCTTCCCTGTTGTCTATCTTGCCGGCGGAGGAATTCGCCAATTTGCGAGTCTGAGGAGAGTTTCACTGGGGTTGCCGCGATATTAGGTTCTCGATTTGCCAAACATCCCTCAGAAACACCAAAGCCGCAGTGGGCATAGGAAAAGGACAGGAAATCAGCCGATCTTCGACTTGTTCGACATCTCGAGGCGCTTCAACTATTTGCGGGGTGTCCTACTGCTGCCGACAGACCGCGCGGCCGGTGGTAACTTCGGGTGTTTCTATAATCAGAATCTTTTTTCAACGTTGGCTCTTTGATGATCATCTCAATTTTCAAGTACTTTTCAAATTAAAAAAAAAAAAAAATTTACCGCCATTTTTAATTTTACGTTAATTTCCAATTTTTTTTTTTTTTTCTATTTTTCTACTATTACAGGCGCGGAAAATTGTCGCACCTTCGTTTTTTATTCCCTGTCGGGATTCTCTATTTACTTTATCCTCGTCTCCGTACTTTTTCGAGAACCGTAAATGTAAACTTACACGCGCACACACGGGGCATACAAAAAGCTTGAAATATTCGGATGGCCGAACCCTCGCTCTCCCGGATCTTTGCTTTCTAGCAGTGAGATAAAATTCAAAGAGTCACCTTTATTAAGCTCAGTAAAGTAATAGTTCGCGGTTTTATAAGAGGCGGCCATACCGCGAAGTAGTAGAGTACGATACTGGGGCTGAGCTGCTTTATGCGGCTCTCCCTCAATGATGGTTTGTAAGCTTTCGCTCTAAGCTCCGACGTTCGTAAAAGCTTCCACCTATTCTATATTTCTTATTTTCCCTTCTATTCTCTATCCTTTTCTAAAGTTTTTGTACGACTGTACGATAATTTGATGAAAAAATCAATTATAAAAAAATTTCCTGGGAACCAAAGTTTTTTTTTTTTTTTTTTTCAACGAAAATAATTCGTTCATTTTTCTGAATATGCATTTTTCCAGATTTTTCAATTTAATTAAAATGTTTTTTTTTTAATACGAAAAAAATGTCGAAAAAACATAAAATTCAAAGTAAATCGAAAAATCTGAACAAATGCATACGTATTCAGAAAAAAGAACGAATCATTTCCATGAAGAAAAAGTTGGGTCCCGGAAATTCTGTTGACCAATGAATTTTCTCATCAATATGTTAATAACATTTTGGAATTATTATTATGCAAAATTAATCTGTTCCGTACCTTCAACATGCATGAATTTTTTTCCGATTTTTATACCATCGCGAAGTACTTGCAATTTTTTCTCATTTTTCTCGAATTTATGCGAAATGAACGCGAAGCGACATGAATACCTTAAAACGAACAAATTTAATGTCAATAGCGTTAACGGATGTCCACTGTTGATAATTTGAAAAAGTTATTTTTTTTTTTTTCAACAAATATAGATCGCGACTTTAATCTTCCAATCCTTAGAGCAATTGACGTTCATTCGTTTTGATTTTTCTCTTTTTTTATTCGCGAAAGTAATTTAGTTTGCCCTTCCGGAGCGATAGAAAACACAGTGTATAGCGATTGGGGATCATGATTATCATGGATGAACGGAAACTCGCCTTAACCCGGCGTTAGCCGTTGTGAGAGGTTTTGCCCAAAGCGATACGTTGTGTGTGTGTCGCGTCTGGCGAGATAATACCGCAATGGGGGGGTAGAGAGCCCTAATTGCCGAGGCCGGTGTGGCTGCGATGAAAAGTTTGCGAACCAGCGGTTGCACCGAGCACACCTGACGTTAATGGCTTTTCTAATCGAAAAAAAGGGAAAAGGTTGAATGATTAACCCCCACGGCGATGGACTAATAATAAGAGCATGACGTCGATGCCCGCGTTTCGGTTTTTTTTTTAATTTCTTATAATAAATTAACGAGGAGACGAAGAGACTTCCTTCATCGACGAGATTAAGCCCAATATCTTTTATCGGGCATCAGCGCGTCGTCACCTGCGAAAAGCTAAAAACGGAAACTGAGTAATCGATTAGCCTTGGCTGTGTTTAACTCCTCATCGATTTATTAAAAAAAAAAAAAAACTCGTCTGTTCCAATCGGTAAAAGAGCATCGGCATCAGCTTAAAGAGCATAAACCAGTTTGAGTTTTAGAGACATTCGGGTGCATACGTTCTGTCGAATGACTGCCCAAGTTCACTCGGAAAAGTGCACTGTGGGCAGCGAGTATTCTTACAGATACAAATGGCAATTCGGTATGCCAAACTTTATGAAAAGGGAACCGTTCGGTGGTACTTCTCCATGTGCTTTTCGATAAATTCTCGTCAGATAAGTCGACGTAACGCCACCAAAATTAAGGAGTGGCTCCTTCTCTCATGATACGGATGAGTTCCTTCGCGGATTTTCTATTCGCTCGCTTAATGCCTTCACCCCTCCTCGTTCCATCCTCGTATAAGGGTTGGTTCACGACGTCGAACGAAGCTTCTCCGTCCGTGTTGGACGCTGAAAGACCTTGATTAAATAGGTCTTACCTAAGAATGATTGCGCTTTACCAGCAGAGATCTCGAGCCGTTGAGGAACCTATACGAGCCTTTGGGGGCATCCAAGAAACGACTTTTACGACTCTAGTAATCCTCTGAGAGTCTCCTATACCCGACTATAGTAGTTAGAGAGGTGAAATAAAAAGTTTACACGATATTTCCAAAGAGCGAACTTAAACCTTCGGAGCGAACTTGAGCTTTCGTAAAAAAATGAGAAAAATTACGAAATATTAAAAAAGTACGAAAAAATAAGTAAAAAAAAATTGGTAAATATTATTCATATTTTAAATGGTTCGATAAACTTCCATGGGAACGGAACCTGATAGACTCCAAAAATTGTATCGCAGGTGTGTCTCGCCGTCTGCGTTGGAAATTGAACAATCGAAGAATCGGGAATTTTGATGTATAAATGATTTTAAACGAATTCATCGTTTAAATATCCCGTCAAAGTAATTGTTTCTACTCAACACAGGAGAAGGATCATTGGTGTTCGTTTATGAGAGACAGCAGAAGCATTATGGAATCGTTGCTGATTCAATGAAGCTACTCTTCTGCCTAAACGTGCGTTAACAGTTTAACCCATTTTCGCCCAAACCCCGTAATTTTCGCCTCGACATTCAATTACCCCAAGCGGTCGGCGAGCCGCGCTCCGAAATGGGAAATAATTGGCGAGATTGCTCTACTACTGTGTGAGGTATGCATAAAGCGTCGCGAATCGTACCGTGAAAAGTGATCCCACAATTGAATGCACTTCTCACGCCATTGGAAGGCATTTCAGTCATGATATCCCACAGATTATAGTTCGTGTTGTTTATACACCATTATACAAAATTTTTGGCGCATACATCAATTCAACAAAATCCTGCAGATAGATCGCAGTATTTCGTTTTTTTTTTACCCGGAAATTGGCCTCGAGGAATAAGCGTGATAGACCTCTTTTTTTTAACCTCACCGCGTGCGATTTCGTATTCGTTAGTGTCTCCAAGAGGAAGAGGGTAGAAGAGGGAGAGAGAGAGAAAGAGAGAGAGCTCATCTGCGTTGGGTGTCACTGATTCGAAACCAGCCAACATACGAGCGGACACTCCTATCCAATTTCCGGTCTCAAACAGCCCGATGCTCGCTGTCTGATTCTCTCTTTCTGCCCACTTTAGTCTCCTCTTTATACTCTTCCTCTTTCTTATTGCTTGTTCATGCTGCGATTTCACGTTGGCCAATGTGTTCCCGACGTTTTTCAAGCTATACGTCTAAAATCCGACGAAATTCACGGATATGCAGTACTTTTCCGTCGAATTCATGGTGGTATCGTAAAAAATTATAATTAATTAAATATGGAGAGGTTTATGTCTGCCTAACCTATCTAGTAGATGGGTGCTCCGCCCACCTCATCCTCTCTTCTCGCTTCATTTCTGAACGAGTCGCGTTCAAAAGGGTTGCCGTGAATCCGGTCGGTTCCTTTGAACTCCCGTGCTATTTGCTATATTATACTACACAGCAGCCGCCGTTCATTCAATTTCGACGGAGATAGATCAACTCAATTCCCGTCGCGGCCTTTCATTTTTCCGAATAGAATTTGCATTTTTTTCTTCTTTTACTCGTAGATACGCGATTGGCTCACCGTCGAGGACGAGATGTTGCGACAACAGGCCGTCGTTGTCGGCGACGTCGACGAGATTCTTCAGTTACTCGACAAGCAGAGGGTAAGTTTTAGTTCAATTAATTTTGTAATATAAATATCTCACCATATGTGCCGACGATCTTATCATGCGATCGGTTATGGAGCCCTCTGGCGGGAGGTGAACGAAATAGTGTATATATTGTGCGCAATTGACAATTGCCAATTACGACCCGAATTGCACGCAATATTTTTTGTAACGAGTGCAGGGAAAATCGGTGCATTTCATGGCATTTTTGCGAGACGGACAGTGAAAAGTGAGGTTATAATAATTTTTCGACTCAAGGGACGAAAGTGAAACAATCGCTAACAGCGCATGCGCGAACCTATCTTTTCAATACTGTCAAACAATCCGACACTTTCGTCCGGCAAACATCTTTTTATGACATTTTGGGTCATTTTGCAAAACATCGGATACCATGAAAACTCGTGGCGCCACTTTCGCGGTAAAAGGCATAAGTTCCGTATTTGGCCGGTCGGGCAATCGGGACTCAAAATTAGTCCCAATTCTTTCGTTTTTCGTAAGGAACAGGATAAACCATATCGTATCTTCGTATTATCGCTCAATCCTTTAAAATCCTAATGGCCGGTATTACCCACTGGTCGTTATTCGCCGACTCTCTCATAGGTCGGTAAATCAACTTTCGCACTGTCCGACCATAGCGTCGACTCGTATTGGTTGCCGCCGTTGTTTCTTGAAACTCGCGGGTAAGTTTCCGACATTGAGCTCATGATAACAGCAAGTGGTTCTGTAGATCACGGTGAAGGATGTCCTTTGTTGTTTTTTGTTACCCACACCGACGAGATTAGCAGCGCCATCAGTATACTCTTCGGTTGTTGCGCCAACGCAGGGATCAGTTGCCGGAAGCATCCTGACATTGACATTGGAATTAAGAGGTCAACAACCTTTGCCACGCCTTTTTATTATCGTCCACGTTGTGTGTACGTTAGGGAAGGTAAACAGTAGAACTCCAACGGACGATGTCATTGACGTACAATATCTTCCGTGCGGATTACAATAACACAGGAAATGTATCGTCCTAAAGCGACGCATGTCGTAACATGCTGATCCTTCGTGTATATATATTTAGGGACATAATTTACGGCCCATCGCGCCATCTTCAGTGATGGAATTAATGACGACGTTAAATTGAAAAATAATGTTAAACTTCTCGAACTTCAATTGAAAGTTTGCCTCGATCTTCAGATTAAAAAAAAAATGGCAACCGCTTGCACCCGATGCTTGTTATCGGTAATTTCGGCAATTGACCGCTTTATCAGGAATTCTACTAAATAACATAATGATGCAGAGCTTTTCCTCGTATTTTTCAATTCTTTTGTCGTCAATGCTGCGACATATCTGATCGCAATAACAATTCGCTGTATACCGCGCATCCTGTACGAGATGATGCATCTTAAAGAGTGATACGGCGCGTGAAGCAATACTTTCGCGAATGACACTCTGGCGCTATGCTGTCCCAGGAGTTCAGTCACGTTTTCTCGACTTACTCGATATTCCTGTGCCAAGTGTAGGGACTCGAGGCATCTTCAACAGATTTGGTTCACTGTGTGCCGCATACCTCGTACTTTTACTGCCGCATAAGCCGAAGAACGCGCGCGTCAGTAACGCAATGCTGCGACAACGTACTTCCTGCTTTATGTATACTTTATGCATAGACAAGTTAATCGCGAATGTCGTGGGAACAACGAAGATTTTTCGCAGTTTCTACGACACTCTCAGGAATTTCTTACGATCGTACGAATTCTATTTTCATAGAATACCGTAAAAGGATATTCAAAGCAACTCGAGAAATAGCAAATGCGTATCGCCTCGTAAGGCCATCAAGACACCTCCACCATTCCTCTTCCGCGAAGGTTATAGCACGCTATTCGAGAAGTGAGAATAGAGACGAGGTATATCATGCTTGCCGTGTTCTCAACTACACAACAACGCGCTGCGTCTATTGCAAATCGAAAATCAATAGCTCTACACCTGGGCGTCGCAGTTTATCGCTACTCTTCGACACTCTCATTAATTCGTGTCTTTTTTTTAAATTTTACTTCTTTTTACATACCGATCGCGTTTCGATGGAATAACTGACTTGTATTTGGGACCTTCAAAACTTCGATCGCGTAATTTATTTTGGCCGAAGCGCTCCAAAAAATAAAAAAAAATAAAAAAAAAAACTTCACTCCCCCTGAATAAAAATGTTCTGCCGGTAATACAGATGCTATTAATGGATAAATTGTTTCGGCAATTTTATGAATCGCTGATTTTTTTTTTTTTTTTTTTTAATCATTTTTATCAATTTGCGACGGAACGTTTTAAAAATCTTCGCGCGTATTTGGATAGCGCTGACTCGCGCGTAAGGCTGTGATGGTTTTGAATCGTGTTGTCTATATTTATGAAGGGAAAATCGCGATGCAAATATCGTGCTGTAAATACGTTAGCGCAGCTTCGAATTTTCCGTATTCTCGTTTATAGTTTATACCGAGAGCTCAAAAACCCTCCCAGAATTCTACCCCGACAAATACAGGAGCTACGAACCGCGCCGTATTCAAATCGTTTCATGGCTGCGAAAGTACGGCGAAAGCATAACGAGGTCGGAGCACGCGAGCGAATCATTCCATATGCGTGTAGAATTCTCCTCCTCGTTTTGCCCCTCATGTATACTAACGGCACGACGAATAAACGTAAGCCGCGCGAGTACTAATAACGTAACTTTAATTGTTCCTACTGCCACGCATACGGCATAATGCGACTCATACACATTTTACGGTTCGTAAAACAAAAAAAAACAAAAAAAAAGTGCAGTCAAAGGGCTTGTCGCAGCGTAAAGGCCAATTTTCGGTTTATTTATATATATATATATGTATATATATAGATAGTTTTTTTTTCATCCCCTTCCGCTCGCAGGATAAAAAGACGGGAATTTATTCCGCCTAAATGAGATTATCGGAATGAAATCTTTTCTCTCCATTTCGTTGAGTCGTTTCGAAGAAAAATAAATAAAAGCTTTGGGTTACGCGCGTGGCGCGTGCGAAGCCGCACTTTATTGCGTCAATGGGGTATATGGTACTACGAACAGCATGTGCGCAGTCTCAAGCATTTCGTCTATCGCAAGTAGAAAGCTGATTCTCGAGCTTTGACCTCCGGCCATCATTAAATTAGGGGCTCCTTAAGAAAGAAAAACGCTATCGATCTTAAATTTATGCGTCTGACGCTTTCTCGTCGATCGATCACTAATTAATAAGATTCTTCGATGAATGCGACAGTATAAAAAAAAATCGATTTTTCGTTAACTTTGTTACCCAACAGTATTTTGGTATTTTGAGGTTAAATAATGAAATCAGTTGATGTGACGAAACATTACCAATCGGTGACTCACGATCTTTTTTGACATTTTTCCGTCTTCGCGCGCGCCGCAAGTACGAAAGTGTATTATTCGAAAGATCACTCGAAAATCCGCCAGACCGTGGAGAATTGAGAAGTTTTCGCACTCGTTGTACTGTTCCGCTTAGTTCGGCGTCGGCCGACACCCTTCGTTTCCGCCATTCGAATTTTGCGCAACCCCCATAGCTTTTCTACCCCACCATGGTATACACGCGTAAGGAACAGAGACGGAGAGAGGAGAGAGGGCGGGTTCGCGGGGGAGAGCGAGAGATGCTCCCGGCAGCTTTTCTCCCTAACCTTCAGAACCGATTTCCGCCTGTTCCCGGCTACCAGTTTCACAACGTGCCTCAGTCGAAATGCACGCGTCCTAAAATCAACGCGCTCGCGCCCGGCCGTCATTCGTGGTATTTCGCAGTCGTTCACTCGTATTTTTTTTTTTCCTTTTCTTTACGCCGATTTTTACGATTGATCCGTTATGTCACTGTCGATCGGTAAAATCTTACTGGGAATAAATCACAAAAGTAATGCCGGATTGTGCGAGAATTTCTCGTTAGACCGCCGAATCACGCGTCGGAAGCTTCGCGTTTCTTCTGCCACGTGCTGCTCCGTACTTTCGCGAGAAACTCGAATTTTCTAATACCGAATATTCAAATATATATATGAAGAAAGGAAACGAATATGAGAAAAAAAACCAATAAATGAGTCTTTAAATTATAGTGAAACTTCATTAAACAAAAAATTAAGCTTTTTCATTTTTTGTCGTTAGCGAATTCACGAATAATTAAAAAATCGTAAAAAAAAATTTAATCAGCGCACTCGTCTCTCATCATTTTCAAAAATCATCAAATTTTGACTTCTATTCGAAAATAATGGGAAAATGCGGGTGAAGAATTAGAAATTTGCCGACTTATTTTACTTCCTTATAATTCACAGTACGTTTTAAGTGAAAACGCAAAAAAAAAAAAAAAAACAATAACAAAAAAATAGAAAATATTTCTAATGTTTAATTTTCTTTGAAATTTTTATAACGAAAGGCTAATCCTGACGGGTGACCTGTAAAGCCTCATTTTTCACAAATTCAAAGCGCCGTCCATAAAGATGTAAAATTGGCACAATGCGATGAAAATTCCTTCGTGTGGTTTATGGAAATTCGATGTTATCATGGAGGCGTTATTTTTATAAAAAAACATGTGTAGGTCTACGCGATGACGAAAAAAAAATTACAGAAATTTTTTTTACGGATTTTTAATGAATAATTTAATTTCTGATCGGTTTCGATATCGCACTTCTTAGTGTGTCAGTAATTGCGTCGATGGTGATACAACGTTCAGAAACAGGAAGACGCTTTAGACGTAAACGTGTTTAGTTGGCGCGGGTTCACGCGTCACCCGAAATCGAGACGCTACTATATAACACTGTACAGTATCCACTGGTAGTATAGCTACTATAGTATATGCCAACGGTAGACGCGGAATACCGTAGAGAGGAAAGGAAAATCGATAACCAGCGACCGCGACAGCGGCGTGCAATAGTACGACACTTGTAGTACTCATCGAAGGATTCCAACGAATCCACGCGGCGCACGAGACTATTGGAGACTCCCGGATAGACCCAGAAATTATTGTGTTGTTATTTCCTTCATTTCCAACTGTCCGGTTGGGCCTCCGGAAGGCGTTTTTCCTTTCAATCAAATATTGAGGAATTCAAAATATAAATAAATAGAAGAACGCGAACTCTGCCCGAAGCGCAGATAAAGTTATTTCGGTCGGCAGACCACTTTATTCTGATCGTTAAATTAATATTGTCGATACTGATGACAGTTTTAATTCGGAGTTCAACCGTTTGAGGAAAAATAACGAAAAGTTAACTTCCCTTAACGCTATTTCGGCTGACGCTATTCCTATACTAGCGTCCTATGTGTGTCCCCCGCTCTCCTTTTTTAAGTCCCTATAAATCCGCTTCGATACACTTTCGGACGTCTCGATAACGGGCCAAGCAGTTAAATTCCGGTATAGTCGTTGATCACATTATAGTCGGTGCGCTTCGAAAACTGTACGATGAATTGCAAAACTGGCAAAAAAAAAAAAAGGTTTGGTAGTGTATCCGAAGGTTGAGATCATTTCAAGGATCAGTCACTAACGTGACGTGATGGATAGCGTCAAGTTAGCTCGACCCTTCGCATTGGTTAAAAACTTTACCTTCCCGTAATTAAAAAATTATGATATTTAGCGTTTTATGAAAAAAAAAAAAAAAAAAAAATTATTTATGATCGCTGCATTTGGAAATATTTTTTTTTTTAAATATATACTTTTATGCGGTATATTTGAAAGTTGAATAATTTCCCAGTGCGATAGTTTGCTCGACAGTGACACGTGACTCGATGTGCATTCGTTGTGATAGTCGACGATTTTTTTAGCGATTCGTATCGTAAAGTAGACTGATTTCGTGGCGAGATGGAACCGAAGAAAGAGCAGAGAGCGGGAGGCTCTTCGACACCGACACCGCAGTATACCGGAACTTTGCAGCTACGGTTCGACGTAAGTGGACGAAAAAGGCTGTCGGTAGCATCCTTTGAGGTTTTTGTAGGCGACGAGTCTACAAAACCTCGAAGACCCCTCGATGTACTCTCCGGATAGGGCACCGTACGTCTTTCATGAAGATGGTTTCTAGTTTTCAGTATAGGAAAAAGTTGAAGATTCGTCGTTTCAAGCCGAACGAGTGATCGATATAGATTAGTTTTGTCACTTTGTTTCGTCTGTTCTTCGAAACTCTCGTCAGAACAACAATAGCACTTCTTTTTATTACTTTCCTACAATTCTTTACAATTCTTCTTTTTAACTTGGCGTACGATTTTTTTTTTTTTTCATAAACACATAAGGACACTAAAGACCCGCGCGATCGCATTTAAAAAGCTATAAATATCCGAAATGTAATGTAGGAAATATTAATTTCCCTTTTCCTCGACTGTACGTCGGGATCATATGAGAAATACGCGCCTACTGAGTTACCATCACTCCGCGCAAGCGCGCCATATCGGCAATTGTTCCCCCACCACGCAGTACCGTTTCTCCAGTAGGAGACGCAGCTCCATGGCTAGTGGGGGGGGGGGGGGGGGGGGGGGGCTATCTGCGGCAACAGCTCGAGGAGAAGTAGCTACGCGCGCACTTAGCGAGAGGCTACTGTACAAACTTAAAATCGATATTATGTCCTAAAATTCGGGCCTTAGAAGACTTTCGGTGCCCCATTTAACCCCAACTTCGAATTCGATTGCCCAAATTCGTGTTTAAATGTGCGTTCATCCGAACAACTCTTTTTCAACGCACAATTTTTATTCTTCCAGTAAAAAATGAATTTAGTAGAAGGTGTTATTTTTTTACGACGAGACACGAACGAATCTTAGTATAAAAAAATAACCAATAACCCGAGAAGCCCGTATGTTTTGAGCGATAGCACAGCTTCCATGCTGCTGCTCCATCTTCGTCATAAATTATTACATTTTCCAAAAAAAAAAAAAATGAAAATAATAATATGAAATCGGCTGGTAGAATGTGCAAAAATAGATGCGATGTGACCGAAGGTAGGGACAGATAGGACGATATCCCACCCCTCCCTCTCTCTTCCCTTCCATGGTAACGTTACGCTCATCATTGAATAATACATGAGTGCGATCGGGTATACGACTTCGGGCTTTTTCTTTCTTTTTTTCTTGGTTCAGTATCCAAGAATTTCTGCTCTTTTTTTCTGTCTTCACGCGCTTGCGAAATCCCGGCTCATCCTCTTCCGCGACATCCTGATGGATAATGAGCGATATTACTCGACGGTAAGACGTATCACATGCCTTACTTTATGAAAGGAAATTTTCTAGTTAGAAAAGTTACCCCAGACCGACATACGGGAATTCGCCTCTTGACGATTTATCATGAAAGTAGCCGCCCGCGTTAGTTTTCCTTCCTCGTTCATTCGCTTCACCCTCCCACCCCTCCGACTCAAACCATTCCGCGTCTTCTTGTTTTATTTTCCAATTACTCGAGCGTTTTTAATTAGATCGAAAACATGCTGCAAGTCGAGAGGTCTTACGGTGCTTATTCGCGTATAAACAAAAATACGAGAAAAACGACGTCCAGCTGCCGCTTCGGATTCAGACTCGGAGTTTATAACCTTTTTTTTACTTGTTTGTTTTTTTCCCCTTCGATTGACAAAACGAATGTTTCGAGTCTGGAAACTCGACGTTTCAACATTAATGCACAATTATAGTATGGAAATTTTAAATTGGATTGAAATACGATAATAAACAAGCATGTAAATGAGACGAGAGAGAGAGGGGGAGAGAGAGAGAAATTGAGAGAGGATTCAAATCGCTTGAAATGCTATTTGATCGGCGTCGTCAGCCGCAGTGAGTAAAATTGAATTTGTCTGATTAATGCGACGCCTCAAATATCGCTGTACCAGTTGTTGTTTAATATGAATTTGTTTAATGGACCAAAATAATTTATTTGCCTATACTGGAATATTTATAGCCTCCGTTGGCAACTGTAATTCCGATGAAGTGAACACGCATGAAACTTAACGATGAATGTTTCGGCGCTTTCATCGACGCTTTGTAGAATTTACGTTATTTGCCGAATGCTCGCAGACGCTGGAAAACGACCGCGTCTACTCACGTTGCGGGCATTTTTTTTTTTTTTTTTTTTCGAAAAACTTTTGAGAGTCGCATAATTGTAATCGTTCGAAGAAACATAAGACTCCGCTGAGAAAGCTTTGGAACGAGTCAACAAAAGCCAGCGAAGTTTCAGCCCGACGAGCCATCGGGGAACGATAAGCTCGACGTTGGTTAATCCTCATTCGCGAAAGTTCGGCACGGGAATGTAGCAGATGTTACGGGTATTATACTAGTGACTGTCTCGACGAGGAATTATACCGTGTGGATAATGAGCCGCTGGTGTCATGATACAATTGACAAATTCATAAATTTGTTGCTAGAATTCACTCGATGTTCAACCCCCTCATATACGGTGAGGTGATTTTTGTCGGTCAAGTAGAACGCTAATTTCGTTTGTTTGTAACAACAATACGCAATGGCGTAAAAAAAATTTTTTGAAACATCGAAAAAACAACAGTTGAACGTTATTTTATTTTTTTTTTTTGCGTTACGTGATTACGGATTAATATTTTTTCGCTCATCAGTGGTGAAACCGATACGTCAAGGTGAAAGGAATTTGTCTGTTGAGATTCAATGTCGATGGAATTAATAGTAGTAACAGTCCAAGCTCCGTATTCTTAACCCCTTTTAACTTAACCGCTCTCTTATTTTAACTCGTTACCATGGAAACGCTTTCCCCTGAGTGCGTTTTCCCCACTGTAAGCGGTATCTGCGGACGCGTATACCCCTCATTACCCCTATTCGCAGCATCTGATCGGAAGTAGGGACGATAGGAGAAATACAGAAACGGGAGCGTTTCCGGTCCCGTCGAGTTAAGAATACGGAGCTTCTACTGTACAAGTATTATCTGCCCTTAAAGTTAAATACTCCATCCCCGATATGTACGTTCTTTACGCGCTCTATGCGCGCGTTGTTGCGTTTTTTGCATTTTTCACCCCAATTAACCATCGAACGAACTTTTTATCAATGTTGCAGAATGTTTTGCGCGAATTGGAGCAAAAGAAACCACAATTGGATGAACTCGTCCACACTGCCGAGAATCTGAAGGCCGACACTAATCGACAGCAACTGCACGGCAAAGGTTAGTCAATAAATATTAATTTTCATAATGAATTAATGGCGTGTCGATGCGCGCGAAACATGAAGAGATGCGGCAGCGTCTCGACGCCAAATACTTCGATTTTTTTTTTTTTTGAATGTTCATAAACAGAATTTTTAAGTACTTAGCGTACATTTTTTTTTGTTTTTGCAAAAATTCGTTGGGAAATTGTGTATACGCTATACCCATATTAAAAACGAAAATTCTTCGGTAATGCAAACAATTTTAACGATCTCGCCGCCTGTTGTATTTTTAACAGCAACGAGATATGGATATAACTGCGGTAGCGTTATTTTCATTGTACGATGATGCAAAATAAAAATCCAATTACCAAGAATTGGACAGCTAATTGGTCCGGCCGAATTTTTCCATTGTTGTCAATCAAAAATACGATAATGGCCGTAGGGATTTTTTTTGTTTTGTTTTTTTTTTTTTTTTTTTTTTTCAATTGATTAATTATAAAAATTCTCGATTTCCAAGAGCCCCATTCCGATACTTACTGAGAACCTCCGGTTGGGTTTTTTGTAAACGCGAAAGATTCTAATGAAAATAAAAAAAAAACCATTGTGAGACATTGTAATCATCGGAAATATGAGAGAAAATGTCTCTACCATGAGGGTAGATGAGCATTTACCAATGTCCCCTCCGGGAATCTTAGGATCGATAGAGGCCCACCGACGACGACGGATTATCCTTGAATTCTCGTCGCATCTCTCATTCGTATTGTTGCGATGCGCACACTATACGGGAAGCAGTTTTATATATAACAAAAAAAAAAAAACAGCAAAATATATTTTTTACATTTTTTATCTGAAATATAGTCGGAGGATATATTTAAACGACAGGGAAAAAGCGGAGCAGCCATCGAAACACAAACAGTTTCAACGCTTTAGTACCACAAATACCGTGAATAATACTTCCAGCGACAAATGTTACCGCGAAATCATAATTTTATATCGGTATAACCGAACGCTTTTAATAATCAATTATCAAGCGCAATATTTTGCACCGTTTGTACTCGAGATATCGTCGAATTATCTGCAACGTTGTACTTCGAATGACATATTTTTGACCAAAAAAAGGTACATTCGAAGAGAAAGGTTCGATCTATTAGAAAAATCGACATTGAAGAACTTTAACCTTTTTTCCTTAAACATGAACGGCGTATGAATTTGTATTCATAGTGTCCTTAGAATTGTTGGATAATTGCATTCCGCACACCTTTTCGATCGCATTTACGATATTTAATAAATCGGTATCCCATTTTGGGGCTCAGAAACAAATCCTGTACCCATGGGCTTTGAGTACAAATTCAGATTTATTTCTATGCGACGTCACTGACCGTCTCCTAAAAAAAAAAAAAAAAATAACGAGACAAAAAGAGTGGCTTCTCCTCGCTATTTTCTAAATATTCGCAGGATCAGCATTTTCCGCTGGGCTCGCACTCGCGTGCTCCATCGATTTTTCTCGAGTACCCAAGAGCTTGGCGCTCTCTCTTGCAATAGGTTCGTCCCCGTAATACTCTACTATCTCACAGAGTTCGAGAGGCTCTGACCTGTCCTTCCGTCTAAAACTGCAAGCACCAAAGATTTTCCGGACACTTTTGCAAAATTTATATTCCCCAATTTCGCAAATCAGCAGATTGATTTTGATTTGTCGCTTTAGTCTTTTTAAATTCTTTTGTCTTCAAATTCCAATTTGTCGGATCGCGCAATCCTTTTCTAACTGCTTTTCTAACTTCAATAGTATACTTAGTTGCATCTGGTGCAGCAGCTTTGTATCGCACAAGGTTGTTGAGACGGCAAAACGTATACGAGGGGTTAGTCGTGTGCCATGAGCACAGCTTTATAATTGCTGGGTCAAGACCGTGGGGGTCTAGTTGCGAGAGAAAGAGAGAGAGAGAGAGAGTAGGAAACACGAGCTGAGACTCGTACACCCGTACGGTCGAAAGAGCATTTCCTTACCACGACCGAGACTTACAGCCTTACGTACGACACAAACCGCCTCGGACTTGTTTCCGAACTTAAGCCCTTTCCGCTCCAACCCACCGGCCCCTTTCCCTGAGTTCTAATTCGTCGTTGGATCTGAAAATTGCCAACACACTTGAGACTTCGTACTACTGAGCGACTCGGGTTGTACTATTCATGGGCATTATGTATGTATGTATGTATGTATGTTGCACACCAGGTGGTTATACGTTGGGTATCAGGAGTTTCGTTTAGAATCTCCCTTGTCCCTCGTTGCTTTGATAGTCACGAAATCGCACGGCTTTGCCACTGCGTCCTCGTCAAGGAACGTTTGACGCGATTTATCCGCGGCGTTAACTTAACCGGAGCTTTGATGTCGCCCTGCGCACCAACCCAGTTGGTGGGCGCTGCACTCTTCGAAGAGTTTACGGGGGCGCCGACGCGCAGTCACGTTGGAATTTAAAGAGAGACAAGAAAATCTTAGCACAAAGAGTTCCAAGATAATCGCAGGTTGAGTTAATGAATCTTTCGCTCAACAAAGGCGTCCGAAAGGTGGGATAACATCGTGCAATCCCCACTCCAATTTTCATAGCCGACTTCCTGGACGCTTGCGAACGGTTTGTTTAAATAAGCATCATGAACTACCCGTGAATCTCTCCGGATTCTGAGTCGAATGAGTCATTATTGATCATGTATATCTATTGATCCGGAAAACCTACAACTGCGTCGGTATCAGCCAATGGGACATTGCCGAATATCTACAGGAAAGCTTCTTGAATGTTCCGCAGTCTCACGGAAGACCGATTCAATTCACAATTCAATGATACTCCGGGGAATATGAACCGAAACGTTCTGTATCTTCCATGGTAAATGCATTAGTATTCCACTATTCCATCGAGATGCGAAAGATAGCCATGGCGACACACGCGCAGCCACACAACTACTCGCAAAAGGCCAACAAGAGAAACTCGATAACGTTCTGATCTTTAACGAGATATCGAAGTCATCCTTTATATTCTATCGACGCTCCCTGTACGGAGTAGCGTTAGATTTCCTCCTCCTCCTCGCCTCGAACCCAAATAGCGAAGCGAAACTCTCACAACGCTCGATTAATTAGCTATCTCAATTCCCTTTGATCTCCTAACCCTTTTGTTCGTAATTTTCCCCATTTTCACGACACAACGACTTCGAACAAGTTTTCATCCGTCATCAATTGTGTTCACCGACCATGGAACAAACTCATTCGATCACACAAGTTCGCGAGTTTTTCCTCAATTCGTTTATCCCTACGAGTTTCGTTGCATATTATGCAAGGAGTGTAAACAACCCGAATGCGGCCTTAAAAACGCGAATCTTGATTTCGTGTTGAAAATCAGACTTTTTCAAACCCTTTCTGACCCTTTTTTATCGACAGAGGCGACGTTTAGAGTCCGAAACAGAGCCAATTTTCGTTTTGAAACGTTTTTGTAGGATCTTAAATTTTTCAGTTTTGCAATAGCGCAGCGCTATTTATCGCGATCGCCGTTTCGGCGTCTATCTGACGGTCATCCGTCAAAAACGGCGCAACATAAATAAATGTTTATTTTTGAAGCGTTATTGCGATCGTATTGTTTATGGGATATTCTGTACGATTACATACATTTATCGATTGATCATAAAAAGTATGTGTATAAAGATATAAAAGTACATGGGGAGTAAATAAAAATGAGAAAAAATGTGGAATATCACAACTACCCGCAATGTCCATAGAGCGTCGACCCTCGAGCGTCACAGCTTCTTGTCCATGTTTCCGTCGCTTATTTCTTTTTGTTTACCTGCTGCTCTGCCGATATAGAAACACAGCTATTCTCTGAACTCCGTTGCATTCCAGACTTTTCTGTATGTATTGCAATAAAAGTACCTGTATAGGTTAAATCTCCGCGGGATTATTTCCACGAAGAACTCGAATGCCCGAGTATAGTTGATCAATTTCTCCGTAGATACGTACCTGCTGCATCAAGATTTCTTGATTGTCAGCCACACGAACGAAGTGATGACAAAATCCCCAGAATATGTATATATAGGTACAGAAAAAAAATCTTCATAGGGTGCATAAAAGAACAGAAGCTTACGTATTAAAGTTGTTTCTACAGTCCAAACTCCGTATTCTTAACTCCTCTTAACTTAACTGCTCCCTTATTTTAACTCGTTACCAAGGCAACGATTTCCCTTAAGAGGATGATGTACAGACTCAGTCGGTAACAAATCGCCTTCCCTATTTTCTCGGAATTTGTTGTTTTGACGACCACAACAAATGAGGTTTTTGAAGTCGTTAGATAGATGTATCAAAACCCAATTCGCTGTTGGACGTCAGAGCAACCGTTTTGGAGGAAATATGGAAGACGAATTGTTACCATCGGAGCATCTCTCATTCCTGTGCCAGATTGCCTTAACTGTATTTCCCCTGAGTCGGTTCTCCCACTCCAAGCCGTATCTACGGACGCGTATACCCCTTATTACCTCTTTTCGTAGCAATTGACCGGAAGTAGGATCAATAAGGGAAATGCAGAAACGGAAGCGTGTCCGGTGCCGTCGAGTTAAAAATACAGAGCTTCTACTGTAGTTATAACAGTCCCCTATAAAATTTGAGACAATACACCAAAATCAACAAAGAAGTCAATGATTCAATATTGATTGGAATCATAATCATTAGAAGTACAGTTAGAATTGCCAACATAGCATATTGATCCGATCTTTATAACAGTTATAGCGTGAAGTAGATAAACTCTGTTTCTTGCTTGTCGACAAGGAGAAACATCCTTAATCCACAACCCGTTGCTAATCGCAGCTAAACTCGTTTTACTTCAATACGCTGCAAAAACTGAAACTCCTTTTTGACTCTTCCTCGTCCGCCCCGAGAGCTCTTCCTCTCTGTTCGAGAGTAATAGTTGTCGCTGCAACTAGCTTTGCGACTAGCTTTCAGGTGAGACTATGCCGAAAGTTTGTTCAGTTCGTGTGCGCGTCTCACGACGACAACAACTCTGACTTTCTCACGTTATTCCGCAGATGAAAATAAACGCTCAGGTAGAATTTGAAGTAGACAAACAGACGAAACCCGTTGCATCCTTCCACTGTCTACTCTCTGGCATAACATACCCATGTATTTCGAGCAGAGGCGCGCCTCTTGAACGGACAAAACTTTCTCAGTCAGTTTATATACCTAAAGGAGGTATATACGAGAGAACCAGCGGAAGGGTACTTCGTAATTACGGTGAATCTATGGCCGGGAGTAAGACGAGCGAATGAGGTTCGTCTGCGTTGACTATCCAGACTTTGTACAGCATATCATCGAAATAGTGCGTACTTATCGCACAAGTTGGACAGCAGAAGCACCGGAACTCGGATGCACCCTCTGCTCGAACGATACATCAAGTCAGCGGACGTAATTGCTTATTTTGTATAACGTAATGGGACTTGCGGCAAGAATGGAAGTGTTGTTGGTGAGAGGTTTTAGGACGAAGTATCCTGCACGCTATCTTTGTAGGCATACAAAAGCCAGTCGTAAATACGACGACCAGTGCACCCGCTGGAACCGAAGAGTTCAATGGACGGTAAGGTAAACCGTATTGCTGTTTCGTCTATTCGTTTCCGCGATCTCCAAGATTACACTTTTATGAAGATTCTCGGGCTTCGATTTTCCTCGCATCATTTATCCCATTCGTAAAATGGACTTATGCCAAAAGTGACTCTATTCTGATTTTTTATGCCTGTTACTTCCGTTTTCAACATTGCCGTAGATGAATGTTTCCCCAAACTGAAAATTTTTCAGCGGATTTCCAGGTTTACGGTGTTTTGCAAAAACTATCGAACGATAGAGATTTCATTTATCTTTAGCTATTGAATACGAAATGTTCGTGCAACTGGGCATCTCACGATAGCGCAGGTAGTTTTCGATACAACAGTTTATAGAATCGAAAATCTATCTGCCATTCAGCGATGCAGTGTGTATCGAAGACCCGTATGGGTGCAAGCGGAAGTGGAGAGCGGGCAACGAGAATGAAACGTCGAGGGAAGAGGTGAAGGAGGGGGGGGGGGGTGGAGGGGTGGGCTTTGCAAATTCGCTCTGGAAATAGCCGAAGCATTTGGAGTGTTGCATTGAGTATACCGCGCGCGCGTCCACCACAGAAACGAGATCTACCGTTTCTGCACCGGTCAGTTCATTAATGAAAACGCGTTTCTCGAGTAGAAGCTCTTCCTGCACCATGCTGAACCCTTTAACACATTCGTGGCATTCGTAAAACAGCCTGAGGTTAATAACAATATGTTTGTTTTAAGGGTGTGTGCGCGTGTTTGCGTATGTCTTCGCGGTATTTGCTTAAAGAATTTCCGTAGAATGTTGAAGGGACATTTCCTGCATATCAATGACGAAGGACTATAAAATCTTTGTATTTTTTTAAACGGAAGTCTAAAAGACAAAATGGAGATTAAAGGTACCGATATACGACGAGAAAAAACTTTCGACAAAACCCCCAATCGATTTTGCGTACATAATCTGATTATCCATATAACCGCGCGATCTATTGACATCGTCATTGAAATTTCACGGTAATCTGCAGACTGCAGAATTCGGATGAAAGAACACAATGAACCACGTGATAATAATTCTCGAAGGTAATGTCATCAATCCGAAAATAGTTTTTAAAGCAGCGCCGCTTGTTCACCGAATTACAAAGTGTCAGCGACAGTAGCGAGTAATCGAGGCGAGGGAATAGGTGTATCCAACTACCTGGGTGCACCACCGGTGACTGAGAGAGGGGTTTGTAACCGAACGTATATACGGTGCGGCATACACGGGAATGTGATGGTGGAGCTTGCGGGAGGGTTGCTCAGCGTTATACAGCCCCAACGTTGTAGGGTTGGGCTATTGGTGTCTCAGGGTAGCGCGTTGGTGGTAGAGATAGTGGCCGAGGGTTGTGAACGGTGAGCGCCGCGGAGGGTGCGGCGGTGGTGGCGGCGGCACTACCGGCAACCCCCAGCGTCGGAGGTGCCGGCGTGAGTTCCAGTGTTCGCGCGGCCGCTCCCTGTCGCACAACGCGATTTCCAATACGGACTTCGCGATACAACTTCGTTTTCTACTTCGCACAACAACAGGCATAATCGCCATTTTCATAAATAACGATAATAATAATAATAAAAAAAAAAAAAAAAACAAAAATCAACAAACCGTAGAGTAGCAGATATCCGAAAAAATTTTAATATCAAATTTGTAATAAAAAAAATATTGCTGTGAAATCTTACATATCTTAATTAAGACTACGAATTAACTTATATAAAAATATACCGAATATACAATATAATATTTTTGTTCAAAGAGGAACGTTGTTAAAGCTTTTTTAACGGCAAGAAAAATCAACTTGGGGATCAAAAGTGTTCGGTGTTCTTTTTTAAAAGTGTCAGAAACGATGTTTTAACGTTCCGGTGCTCTCGAGCAACGATCCTAAAATTTTCAAGGCTGAGAAATTTTTAAACGTACGTTCATTAAGCGAGCGACTTGATTCGCCGCTATTAGCCGATCGGACCGACACGAGGGAACGCGTTCGCAATTACTGCTGCGAGATTCCGATGGACTGTACGTCTCAGTGCCTATGAAATATGAGTGCAAATCCGACGGTGTTGAATCAAAACTATCGCAAGCCGTCTGCGCAACCCGAACAGCGTTAGCACGTTCCGGTCATCCCCTTCTGTCCTGAGTTCACTGTACTCGTTCAAACCGCACACGTGCTTCTAACGTTTTATCGTCGATCCGCGCGTCGCCTTGATGACTCGAGACGTGGCGAACTTCTGTCGCTGAACAATAGCGCCGATCGCTAGAAATCGAAGAATCACCGGTGACGATTTTCCATAATCTTCAATGTCCCTCAAGAATCTCCTTCAGGATTCATGAATTTCTCAACGAACGTATTCACGATTTACCAGTATATAGATGGCACTTGCAATAATCTGATGATCAACGGTGTCTTGAGGTTCTTCGCAATATGGTTGCGTAGAGTTTAGAGATCCGGCAGATTACGAGGGAATTTGATACTCGAGTTTATGAGTATCACAAATTGTTGAGAATCGCGGCTTCCTGAAGCTTCCGTCCTGAAGCCTCCTCACTCGAGGGATTCCAAGGGTTTGTTAACACCGTACTTCGCGACGAAGCCGATGCTTTAAATTTAATGTCAATTATTTTGTTTGCAAAGTGGTGCACCAAGTATCTTAGCTGAATCATTCATTGGTGTATCCAAATTTCAAAAAAAGACATCGAAAATCGGATCGGATACGATATTGAATCCTAAAAATCTGAAAACGTGCAAAAAAATTCGGTGCTTGGCGAGTTCCGCCTTCAATAACATTCGGCAGATGGCGCAATTTAAACAGTCCTTGTCTTTGATTAATAATTAATTTAATTGAGAAGAAAGACTGGAAACCGGATTCAAATCTGAATGAAGGTTACGACCATCGTAGCATCAGCCAATGTATTCATCGGTCGATATATTTCCATGAATGAGATATCGAGCAGAATCGGCTGAATGTTGATAGTGTTATACAAACTCGTGCATTAGGTAGGCGTTCGGGTCATCATAAGTCAACAATCGAGAGTTTCAGGGTAAAAGATAATAGTGATAATCATCGATATATCGAATCGCGGCGAAGAGACATTCTCAATCGTAAAGACGTTTCGGTCGAAGGAGAACATCGGAATTTTGGAATAATGTCGCAGAGCCGACGCAGTTCGATTCACGGGGGTGGTAGTCCAACCCTTTCGGGTGGTCAACAGCATCAAGTCGTTGTCACGAGTACATCCATTGCATCTCACGACGGGCAAATACCGCGGGGTATTCCACTGCCAGGAATGGTTCCGCCGAGCCGTTCGATTCAGCACGCCAGTCCGAGTCACGGTTTCGTCAATCCTCTCGGTCCAACCGCTTTGGGACAAGTTGCTTCGAGTATTAGTAGTGGTAGCGGTGGCGGCGGCGGCGGCGGCAGCGGCTCACACGCCGGTTCACCGGGGTTGAATCGTTCGGCCCTCGCGACTACCGGAATGCCAATCCGTCCCGCGGCTCTACATCAAGGTACTGACTACGGCTACTTCTATACGCATACTATTGCTTTGACGTGAAATACACAACCAGCGGGTTGCGTATGTATACAAATAGGTATTCCATGGACCATATACTGCGCTACGCGCGCACCAACGTCCGAATGTTAAATGTTATTCGCACACGACGCAAATCGACAGACGTGATCGATAGGTGAAAGGGACTATGAAGAGAGAGAGAGAGAGAGAGAGAATGTGACGTATGGGGAATAGATGCACAACTTGAAGGCACAGGTATTGGGGCACACAATTCGAATGCAATATCGAAATTCCGAGTCGCCAACGTCTCCGGCGCTTATCATCATCCCCCCCCCCCTCCACCTACCCCCTCCATATTCACGGAATTTTCTCATTAAATTTCTGTATTTGACATACCCTCGACGGACGTTGATGGTGATAAATCAGATTGACCGACTTTTAGAAACAATAAATTGGTACTGCGAGCATAAAAGGGTTAATTATTATGAATGGGTCATAAATTCAATAATACGATAGTCTTAAAATTGGCCAAACTATTCCTTTGGCATACGTTTAATCGGTCAATTGTTATCGAGTTTCCAGCTGCTAAAGTTTATAACCAATCGGAGTTCCGGAGGAGGAGAATAGATGGCGCGGAAGTAGGTCGGTTTATTTATAACTTTGGTTAATTATAGCGCTTCATGTAAAATTGCCGTAATTTTTTATTTGCGTTAGTGACTCATCATTTAACGATCGCGTGAAGCCGTTTTAATTTGAAAAGAATATATTTTTATATACAATCTGATCGCCGCATTTTCGGAATTTATCGAATATTTAACAACCAATAATGTAACGTCATTTTTTCAATCCCACGTTTATCACCAATTTTGTCATAATAATAATTTTTTTGAGTGCATCATAAAATTTCGCCGTTTTTTTTTTTTTTTTTTTTCATTTTTCATTTTTATTTTCGAATATTTCACTACAATAATTGCGGTTAACAGGAATTGTGATTGTCAATTTTACTTTAATTTTCCTCCGTGTCTTCGATCGTTCTTACGCGACGCCACCAAAATGTATGGTATCTTTTATTCGGCATATACTAGTGAAGGTATACCATTTTCTTTTACGAGAAAAGTTTAACGAAACACGGAGAAAGTTGTTCGAGCTCTCGAGCTGTACAAGGGAGGCGCTCGCGCGCGTGTGTCTTCTTCATCGTTGGTTCGTCGCTAGCGAAGCACGACGATCCTCCACCTTTTATCTTTTGCAATATTATGCAGCTTAAGCGCGAAAGACGCCTCCGAAACACGGAGAAACTCGAGGTCGAGGTAATGGGCTCCGGGGTTGTTTCGCAAGGTTTTAGTATTTTACACTATGTATAGCACACCGAGTGCTATGACTATCTGTGTACAGTCTCGGAGGTTATAGGCGTTCTAGTTAAGAAGATAACGCGGCGCCCCTATCCACCCTTCCTTAGTCTGCAAACCGAAGTTAGTTACCTTTCCGGGAAGTATACTACCCGACATACAACGGTGTTTCTAAGTTCGTACGAAAGGGCTCGGTTTTCTACGGTAAAAGCTTCGTGACTGCACGATAGTGGCGGTCGTGCCACTCCAATCAACTACTGACATATATATATCGATCGCGAATAATCGGTAGACCGCGGTTTACGCTCACATCCCTACGAACTTCCGAATCTACTTGACGAGCGACCGTTGCGACAAATTGCAAATTCAATGCCACTGAAACTATAGAAAGGTGCCGTATTTTTAATGTCCCCATTCGAAAAAATAGTCATTTCCCGCGAAATGTTGATAGTTACGTCATCAAACTCTCGCTATTGACAAAACATCGTTATCTGTCGATTTGCGTCGTGAAAAAAAAAAAAAAAAAAAAAAAAAAAAAAATTGTGAAAAATCGTAAAAAAAAATTGTCGGCTTTAGTGGAGTTTAGTTTGAAATCCTCTCGTATATATATTGCACGCAAAGCTCCCGAGAGGATACTTCAAGATTCGCTCTACGGAGGTCGCGAAGCGTCGCTGAGGACCCCTCTTCGCATCGGTCAGGCGATGCAGCAAGATCCTTTATTGCATGCTGCGAGACTTCGAAGAGATGCCGATAACGGCTCGCCAATATTTGGCAATTTGTCTGGCAGACACAGCAATGCCGGTTCGCCAGTCTTGTCCGAGGCACGTTCGACCGATTCATCGGAACATCGCGGTCGACGTCGACTCGATCATGGTCCTCATCAGAGTACGTTTTTTTATAACAAAGTTCAGATTTTATGCACACCGGCAATATTGATGTCTTTACATCAAAAAGCCAATGTATCCCACGCACAAGATATATCTGCACGTAAGAAAAAAAAAAAAAAAAAAAAAATTTCCCATTAACATGTAGTAGAAAGTTGAAAAATTGCCAAGTAAATGGAAATGAGATAAAAATAAGAAAATGTTCTTTTTATGCACCAAATTTACGATAAAAAAACAAGCATAATGGCCCCTGCCATTTTTACGCGTCTTATGCGTATTCAAATAAACGGTAAACGTTATTATCAACGGCAAAGATAAATCTTTAATTTTCAGTACGTACTTGTGCGTTGCGCGTACTGTGTCGTAAATCGCATAGAGAGGGAAGTAGAAACTTTCTTTAAGCTTCGACGTTAAGTAGGATAAAAGTTGTTCCCCGAGGGTTCGTCGAAGTTTATGGGTAATACACCAAGAGACGCCTGACACGCTGGCGAAGTGACGCGGATTTATGGGGATCGGGAATTACTGATTTTTCGCAATCGAACGCCAATTAATGTTATGACCTGCGCATAGGCACAATACATCGCGAACCGTTTAGGAATTCGGAATAAATTACCCAACCAATCAATGCCTCGGGAAGCATTATTTCGGGCCTCGATGCGCATCTGGCAGAACTGAAAATTGCTCTCCTCGATGCACGTTGAACATCTAAGTGTGGATTGCGCTCATTCATACAATCGAATGCTTAATCGTCATTGCGATAATTGCGTTTTCGCAAAGTTTCATTCGCCGAGTAGCGGCGTCTACTTCTATTATTACTGCTGTTCGCGTGACGAGCCGAGAGAAAGAGAGAGAGAGGCTTCTGATGGCGAAGAGAGTCGTGTTTCCGATGCTTTTAGAATTTCAGTAGTCTTCGTCTGCGTGTGTGTCTTTTGAGGAGTTTCAGTCACATTTAGCAGATATATATCCATCAAATATCGGCGTTAAGATTTATAGTCATTTTAATTAGCAACGATCGATTGATTGTTTCTTCCGATGTTCCCGTAAAAAAAAAAAAAAAAACGTACGACTGTACCGCAAAACCCCGTACTCCCCGACCAATTTACGTTAAAATTGTTTTTCTCTCGATTGCGAGTACAGTGAAAGAAACGAAAGTCGAATCTTGTCAGAGAAAAATCCTTCGGTCTGTGCCCCCGACGCTTGCGTGTGTGTGCGCGCACGTCGACCGTGGATTTCGAAGTTTTCACGTCACGTACCGCGTACCTGTGCGGAGAAACAACGAGAAAATAAATAGAAGAAGAATTGTAAGGGGCCAAAGCAAAGGGTAGAAAGTCGGTGGGAAGAAGAAGAAAAGTTTTGGACGGAACGAACGGAACAGGGAACATCACGATTCCAACCGCGTTAACGGGCTTTTCAAAGGCGAAACGAGATCGATAGTGATTATAACAAGTCTGCTCGGGTCTTACTGCTTGTCTTCAATTTCATGATATTTTTTTTTTCTTCTTTTTTACTTTTCTTTCTTTCGAACGTTCAGAGTTTCGTGAAATAAATTTATCTGGTGAATAGCTTTTTTGATCCAATCGAATCCAATCTAATGGTTCCGCATGGTGGTTCTGGTGGTTCGAGAGGTCGAAGTTACTTAACAATTTCGCTTTCTGATATCGAGAAATTTTTTGCCAATAATCTTAAGGGGATTGAGTCACTTAAAAGACGTGAAAAAAAAAAAAATCTCGATTTTAATTGCTGTAAATGAAAAATCGATATCATTTTCATTATATATATACATAACGAACACTTCGTAACAAATTTGACGAGGATTGCCGCGTTAAATGTACCATTATTATTCTCATTCTCATAGATTACCATTCGCAAAGCGTTCGATTAAACCGCAAAAAATACCGATGCCATTGAGTAATTTGAATTCATCTGCGTCTCTGTATCTCGACACGCTACTCTGTGACTCGAAAGTCTAAAAGAATCGTGAAAAAAATCGCTTTTCCAATGGGGCAATTAATTGTCTCACAATTCGGTACAATAGCTCTGCAAAGCTAAAGAAAAAAAAAAAACGAATAAAAAAAAAAGAAAAAAACAACGGAGAGACGATCATTCGTCATGAATTATTCTACGTTTACTCTCAAGTAGACTGAATTTCCGCATTCATTCCGCGGCGTCTCATCTGAAATATCATGGAGAACCTTTCGTGATTCCAATACTCTTATTTTACTTCCTCGTCCTATCGACAGACGAGGATCGGCATCGAAGAAAAACGTTTTATTCAAGCCGACGGTATAACGGAATTGTATCCAGATGCTGCTAAGCCCTCACGTTTCGTAACTCTCGGTGGGTTATACCATAGAAAACAACAATCTGCCTTTGCGTCCGCTTTTCCCGTGTCTATCTCTTCGGGGAACAATAAATCAGCGACAATATTTTAACGCACGGGATATGTCGTAAACGCGATATGTATCAATACATTTTGATGGGTTGCGCATGCGCTCTATGACGTTCCGCGTGAGAACGGACTTCGTTTGCAAATGAATCGGTAAGATAAAAAAAATCGGTAATTCTTTACGAATAGGAGGAGGAATAGGAGTCAATAGCGGCATCCAATCAAAACGATGTCTTATTACGATGTCGATGAACTTTGGAGAACGTTTCCGGGAATCCTATGCCGTAACCGGTCACCCATTTCGTTAAGTGTTTATTGCGAGTTAACGCTCGGGACTGGCAGGACATAGCGATAACGGTTGGAGATCGCTGCGGTAAGGCCTCCCGAGAGTCTCATACTGTTTTCGAACCGGTGAGTCATACATTTGGACGTAATTGCAACCACGTTCGGGAACCCTCGGCCATAAGCTGGCAAAAGCAATCCTCCGGGCGGTCCTCCGTCCGCACCGGCAACTCCAGTCGCTACTTGCGACAGTCCTTGATCCGTTTGGGACGAAGGATTCCCTGAAGTTTCCGAATACTAAAGGTTGGAAAGGAACTTCCGCTTCTCATCGTATTCCTATAGGGCGCTTAAAAAACGGATAGATTTCGGTACCCTGAAACTATTTTTTTGTTCGTCATCCATGAAAATTACCGTTCTGCGTTTCGGTAATTCTGTCACTAGACATCGATGAAACTGTTTTTTGTAAATTTATGGGATTTTTTTTTTTTTTTTACAGCAGAGAATGTTCCGATGTTAGTTTCGATATGACGCGATATATATGTCACTGTAATTACTTTCATTTGTGCGCGAGCACGTTATGGGAACTCGGAAAAGGGAATCTCGCGGTAACTCGAAAAATTTCGTGTCGACACTTTTTTTTTTTTTCAACTTCAATGCAATCGGCGTTGATGAGCAACAAGCTTTCTTATCTTTCGGGAAATCAGTGTTAAATTTATTTTACCTGTTCTACACGTGATTATTCTAATAAATCCACACTTCGTTAGCTGAGCTAAAACAACGAAAAAGTTGCTTGAATTCTCTCTCTCTGAAACTTTTTTGCTCTTCTGCGAACCATTAATGAATATTCATGTGCTATAAAAATCGTGAAAAAAAAAAAGAAAAAAAAAAAAAACTTTCGATCCTCGTCCACGGAGAGTCCGCGGATTATTAAGCTCTCACTTGAAGTTCAGGGCGACCGTAAAAATCTTTGACGTGATACGGAAAAGTTGTCGATGAGAGTCGCTCGAGGCGGGGGGCGGCGCCACCGTAGAGAAACGGAAACCAGAAGAAAACCGCGGGCATTGCCGGATCGTACGAGCCTTCGGACGGCATACAAATTGCAATATCTGCCCAAGAGAGTCTCGAGTGTAGGAAAAGTTTCTCCCGCACGACTACGATTAAAAGGCTTCATCGGTTAAGAAGGAGAGGGATGCTACCAATTTTTTTCATTCAACCAATTTTTCAGGGATTTTTATCCAATTCCATATCGGAAGTCTGTCGTAACGTGGTTGCCGCGATTTCACGAGAGAGGGACGCAAGTCGCAAAGATTTAAATAAACAATAAATTAACGATAGAAAAAAACAAAAGTTGACGGTAAACCGTAATAAAAAAAAGTGAATCGTTTACAATGTTTTCGGGGTGTGCGACACATTCAAACAAGCGAGGGTAATACTCGGGAGCCGTATCCGATAATTTCTGATTTCCCAAAGGATTTTATGGTTCGTTGCCCGGGCGTCGTATACTATAGTCGCTGTGTAGATACATCTATGCTGGTTTTACCGAGCGCACCCTCCCGCCGCCCAAGGGATATTTTTAAATCGGGAGGTGTGGCGGATTTACGTTGCAATTTATGGAGAACCCCTCCCGACGGTATAAAAGGGCGTCGGGTGATCGAAGAAGGAAGGTAGGAAAAGAAAAGAAGGGAACCCGTGCAAGAGATGTCGGCTAGATGTAGGACTGTGCCGTTATTCCGGGTATCTCTACAAGGGTTAGTCATTTGTCGGGTTGAATTCATTGGAGGGGGATGAAAAAAAATGTTTGCTCAATGAAGGTTCCGGTGAACGACGTAATCCTATATCCATCTCGAGCGACTCGAGCACAATTAGCCCGCGTTTGCCAGACTCTTGAAAGTTCCTTGAGTTCACAGAAAACGGCAAGTGGATCTTTATAAAGCGAGGTGAAACGTCCGCACGGAATCCAGCAAAAGCCCACCTTGCGGGTGTTTAAACATTGTCTTCCGACGTGCGAGAGCCAAAAAATCTATTTACACGCAACTCGGGCGGTTTTTTTTAATTCCCTAGGGTCGAACTTTTTCGAAACCGCAATTCCCTAGGGACGAAACTGATGCGTTTGGGCATTGCGCATGCGCGGACGTAAAATTTCCTCCGCGTCAAAAATTGGTCACTTCACCCCCGCAAAATGCCCGTCAACCACCCGCCACGGAAAGTACCACTTTCTGCGCATGCGATGTAAAAAAAAAACACTTGAGGCTAATTACCGACAGATACGATTGTTCCTGTGATACCGACATTTCTGTGAAGTACAAATATCGTGTGTACACCCGTTCTATCTTGTTCTATCTTGATGCGTGATAATTGAACGATCAGTGTCATGTCCAATGAAGTCTCGACATGCATGCGCTGTGAAATGATAATAATAACCCGGAGGAATCGTATTAATGGTCAAATATTTGATTATCTCGATCGTAATGCAGAATGTAACGTATACCCGCGAGTTGTCAAACTTCCAAACCTGACGTTATTATCGATCGATGGACCTCGTTTTCCGCAGACTATTAAAAACTTGAAGAGTTTTGATATTTGTTTTCGAAGTCGATCATGACGCCGACGCTTTCGACGGAAATATTCGAGTCGATGAATTGTAATAAAGAATTCTTCAGTGCTCTTCGTAAAACGATAATTGTTCAGTACCAATTATTTTTCGAATCGGTTTAATGACATTTTTTTTACATTTTTTTATGATCATCAGAGGTTCGGACATCGAATTATCGATGAAATTGAAAACATTTTTTTTTTTTCTGCATCGATCTCAATTCTTTTTTCGTTCTAATTGAAAAATGAAGTGACATTTTTAAATTCAATCGCCGCCGTCATTTTTTTAGGAGTCGCGGAACTGATTGGTTTTTATGCTCAATTACAGTTCAGACTTTTCATCAAATTGGCTTTGTGCCGAAAGGATTCGGAAAAACGATTTCAAACAATTTTTTTGCATGATACGTTCGCAAGAGGATGCAAAAGGATTTTTGTATCGGACATAGAGAAAAAATTCGATTAGAAAAATTCGTACGTAGAGTTTACGATAGTAGCATTGAGCTAACAAGAGGGTCCCGCGAGCGATGTCAATCGAGTAATCCTCCCCGACTCCCGAGCAATTGCTCTGATGGACCTCTATCGTTCTCAATCAAATTCCGTTCGAGTGATCGTGCGATTGTGCACAAGAACACAGCGAATTCATCGGGGAGAATGCATCGTTCTCCAAAGCCTCTATAGAGTTTATATGTATCGGTTTCTGTTTATATAAAGAGCAAACGAACTCGAAGTACTGAAAACAAAACGGGTTTCGGCGCTATGCGATAAAAAGTATAGTCTCGATTGAGTTGTTTCTGCAAAGCGTTTTATAAAGTAAATGCAATTCGATGTGATATTTTTTTTCAACACTTTTTCCACATCGCAAACTATCTGTGCGGAGAAAAAAAGAGGAAACTTTTCCGTAGCTATGATGTTTTTTTTGGTACCATTTTTCAATTTTCCGCGGGAAAAAAAGTCGGAATTCCGAGATTTCTTGAAATTTGAAGGGTGAATGGGAAGCGATACTTTTTGCTCAGATCAGTGGTAATGTCGGACTGCGTGAGAATCCGCTTCCATGACACTTCCACATTCCCATCGGGTATCGAAAAATATATCGAGTGCCGCTCACGCTAACCGCATGAATTACCTTCTGCGTTGCAGTCACGAAGCTACGAGAGCATTGGGACGAAACGAACTCGAAGGTGATGCAGAGAAAGACACAGTTGGACGCGATGTTGGGTGACAGTCAGCGATATGAAGCAAAGAGGACTGAGGTCGAGATCTGGTTGGATCGAATGGAAACACGCTTGGGAAGAATGCGCTCGGTCGGCCATACCGCCGACGTACTCGAGGCGCAATTGCGAGAGCAGAAGGTACACACATCGATTTCTCGTCGTGTTATCAGCTTTTTTTTCTTTCCTTTCATTATTCAATTTACTATCTCGTTATTGGAAAATTTCAACGCAAACTCGTTTTCCTTCATGGATTTTAGTCCTTCCACGCCGAATTGCATCAGTACAAGCATCAAATCGAATTGTTCAATCAACTGACCCAGAAGCTTATAGCGGTCTATCAGCAGGACGATACAACTCGAGTCAAAAAGATGACCGAGATGATCAATCAGCGTTACAACAATCTCAACACAAGGTGAGTTTTTTTTTCATCCACTTCGGAAACATAAAAAAAAATTATTATACGGAGTACGGATAGATTGCAATCGAAAAAAAAAAAAAAATCCGAAAGAAGTTGAAAAAAAAAAAAGAAAATCCGCACAAGAAAAGCGAAATTTCATCCAAAATTCTTTTGATTAGAAATCCTCGTATTTCATTCGAATGTGATAGGACTTCCGGTATGTAAAAATGAAGGAATTGCCAAACCTTCGCGAAGTTACTTGTTAAACATTAATAATAATAATAAGATTATTCTATCATGTCGATTACAAGCCCTTCGTGAATTTGCTTCGATAACGTAACGCAATACTTCTCGCAGTATTATCAACCGCGGCAAGTTGTTGCACTCGGCGATGAACTCCCTCCACAATTTCGACCGTTCGTTGGACAAGTTCTTGGCGTGGTTGAGCGAAGCTGAATCCTCGATGGAGGGACTGGAAGCGGAAGCCGATAGACTCGGTGGACGACGCGACCAGGGAGCTCTCAGACGACCGCAGCATCAGCTAAAGGTAGGATTACCAACATTCACTAAATTCTCTCGTAGTGATGCAAATTTTCTTCGTTAATGTAAAGGATTTGTAAACTCTTGTCGTATCGTCGTTTACTAAGTCCGATGGCTAAAAGAAAAAAAAAAAAAAAAAATTGTTGGCGCATTTATGGGGGGAGAGAGAAATTTTATTGTTCGAATACTTTGTTCAGAAACTCGAAGCTCTCGCGGGAAAGAGTCCCAACGGTGTTTTGCGTCGTTTAATCGAGTATCCGATAAATCCACAATGACCTGCGGGTAAAGTACCTCTCGTGAAGTCGAGCGATTTCTACCAAGATGTATGTTTTCCCGACACTTGGTTAGCCGTTAAAATCACTGACGATCAGATTACGCCAGTCACGCCACGGCGACATCGAATACGTCCACTTTGCGTCTTGTTTTGTCACTTTCTTGTTACCCCTCATTGATAACGAGGCGCGTTTATGCATTTGACATCGCAGTGAAATGTCCGTTTTTTGTTCGGGTTCTCCGAGTGTCTAAATCATTGAAAATATTATACAATTTCCTACGGATAAAATGTTTGAAATTTCTCCCTGTGACCGGTCGTTTGTTGACTAATTTCCCAGTGTTTTCATAAAGTTACATTTTTTCGTCAAATGACGGAAAAATTTGGAAATTGTACAGAAAAAATACAAATAACCAATCAGGTTACCCATTTAGAATCTTATCTAAGGTCAGTTGCAGTCTGATATGTCATCGAAAATTGATATAATATTCGAATAATCTGATCGTCACGAAAATTCAAAAAAATTCGTGTCGAAAAAGGATAATAATTGGGATACAATAAAAAAGCAAAATAGCGATTTTGAAAAAAAAAAAAAAAAAAAAACAGACCGAAATGCACCCGACTAAATCTCGTTAATTCCAAGAACGACGGAAAGAATCTTACAACAATCTGAAAAAGTTTCCGATGCGCTTGAGAGACTTTATCGCTATATTTAAAAAAACTGTATTCTCCTTAAAACTTTTCATTGAACCATTTTTTTATTCAATTTCATTTTCGATTTAACTATCCGCGCGTTCATGAAGAAGCTGTTAGTTTGGATGCACGAGCATTTTTTTTTAATTAGCGGAAACAACTACCCGTTAACTTGAATTATTTACCCGCGAGAACCGGTTGATTTTTGTATTAACTACGAAAAAACAAAAAAAAAAAAAAAACGGATTCGTTATGAAGAGTAATATAAATTGGAAGCAACTATAATAAAGAATAACGATGCGTGAGAATATTTCCTGAAAATTTCATTCGCCGGTTGGTCAATGAGCCGCAAAACAGTTGGTTGTTCGGAGGTGTGTGTGGGAGGGGTGAGGGGTGTGTTTGGGGGGTATGATGTATACGCAGGAATGCGCTCGGCGAAACGAAGCCTCATTGTCTAGGGCACTTTTCCTTCATCCGAATCACTCGTTGCACCGACAATGCCTGAGACCAGAGCTTGTCTATTTTCTCTGCTACGTACACCAGAACAATAACGAATAGGAGGCCATTATTGTTGAAAAGCTCCAGTGGACTTTATTTGATTCTCCAAGTAGACAGCATGTTTCAGCGCTTGCTTTCAATGCTTACCAATCTGGTAGGATATACGTAATTAAAATGTGGTAATTAAGGCTTCGAACAAAAGCTCACCGGAGTCATTAAGAGTAATGAAGATTTGTGACGAATTCTGCTGGTGAAGGAAACCAATCAATGTACGGTGACTCATTCAATCTTAAAAATCGTTATGTAGGGTCCAAATAAGAATCGGCGCAAAGCTTCTACGCATCTAAGCGCTTCATCTGTTTTCCTGACCTCTGCTTTACATCGTCGTTAACGTGTGGAACATCATAATATAGATCGAGCCCTTGCGAGACTTTGGCAAACATGTCTGGTAACGATCGGTTAGTTGAGAAGATCGCTATTGGTTTGGTTAGGTCAACGCTACAACGCCGCGCTATCTGGATAGGGAGCCAACAGGCTTGGGCTTCAGTTGTGTTGATAGTTGTGGCGAGTAGAATGAACGGAAGGCAGAGCCATCGAGACCGGTAGAGCGAACGAACCAACGAAGTAGCCACCCGACCAGGCACTTTCCCTTTCTCGCTTCATCGCGCCAAACGCCGCGGTGGAGATCGATAAAACACTTTTCTCGAGACCCTCGTAGACCGGCACCGGGGGAGAACGCACGTAATATAACACCATAGCCCCACCGTAGTAATTGTGATTACTTCCCCGTTCGCTATGCCATTTCTACACGTGTTATAGTTGCAAGTCTTTGTCCGGAAGTCGTGCGAATGTATTCCAGAGAAAGACGTGCAAACCTTTTCTTTTCTCGATGGAAATACATCTTTGTTCAGAATTTACTTTTACCATTTATACGAAAAGTATTGGCTACTGGTCACTCGATGAATATTCCCATCGTGGATAGTGGAAAACCAACCTTTGGTGCCATAAAATGGACGTTTGATGGTGACGATATCTCAGTGTTTAGGGCACTGCGTTTACATTGTATCAAGAATCGATTCGCCAGCAAACTCACCTCTCTGATGTTTTTTTTTAATGGTGTCCAATTCAATTGGCGAATGTTTTATGTCCATCCGACACGCTTTGTCAACAACGGCTGCGTCAACAGAAACGTTTGAGATCCAATCACATTGTTCAGATGGGGAACATTTTATTCGTTTTTCTCTTTAAACGGGTAATTTTGTTTTTTAAACATCGATTTGCATTCATTTTTCCGGAGTCCTATCGATTTCCAGTGAGTATGCCATGCGGCACGCTCCACCCCCCCCCCCCCCCCCTCCCTCCCCCCTCAGATCGTTAGGCAGCTTACGCAGCGCTAATCTTCGTGACTGTTGCTGTTTCCCGAGACCGGCATCGCTTAATTACCTCGACTTTTACATCGAATCTTTATCTACGGACGTAAAATAGCAGGTGCGTGTAGTGCGCGTATGATTAATTCGGCCATTACGATTACATTGCAAAATCTGTTTTAAACTCAATTTTGCTAACTTTTAATTACTTGGATGGTAGAATTTTTCGGTGGAGGACGAAGAGTGGTTTGTTTCGAGGAAATGCACGTGGGGCGTTGGGGCTATCTAAGGCAACGTGTCTGTTCCGTCGGGTCGGAAAATAAAGAGCCGTAGCTAGCAAAGTTTATTGCACTTGGCGGGGAGTTGGAGGGGGAGGTTCGTCGTCTATAAATACACCGGAGCTTATAAGGGTCCACGTGACACTCCTTTGGAGTGTATCTACCCATTAGGGGTGAAATTGCGAGCACTAACTGTAGCATGGATGCACTTGCACACCTCAACCCCCCACCCCTTTTCCTAGCTGCATCAGTTTGACTGCAGAGTGAAGCCTTCGAATCTGTTCATCACGACGCCCCTCGGAGTGCCTCCAAAGCTTCTCCACTATGCCATAAGTTGTCTACGTTACGCTACTCCCAAGTAAACACGTTTTATCCCGGCCATACCTAGTTTCTCGCCGATATAGCAAGGTAGAATCTTCAAGAAGTGGCGAAACGTCGATACGGTTAGGCCGTTTTCGAGCGCTGAGTTACGCGCATGCGCACTCCGCCCATCCAGATGGCGTTGGAATTCGTGCGTTCCTTAGTCGGCATTGCTACGACGGCGTTGACATTCGGTATCACTGCTGTCCTCTTTACCGACAAGGGATGTTTTCTACCGAAAATGAAACGCTGGGCGCTGCTCGTGTATCGATAATACAGCAACCCCTGTGGAAATGGTTCACTTGATCCGAAACGGGGATTGATAAGGCAGAATCGTCTTTTCGGGATACCCAACGTATCAACGGAAGTTAGCACAGGAAAATCATGATTTTGCAGTATTATGCGGGCTATTCGAAGGTTCAGACTTCTGCGAAAACGACCTTTTCATCGGTCGTTTAATAGAAAAATCCTAAAACTGATAGACTCACACTGTTGAGATTCCGTAGGGGGTATGCAAAAAGACAGATTTGGGGGTTATATTTTTTGAAGCGATTACTGGAAAAGCCAACTTAGTTGACGAATAATCCTTATAGAGAGTTCTGCAAGAAGACTCAGAAATCCCAAGTAGCGTCTTGTAGAGTTGCCATACAGAGTCCATATGGTACATTTCCCATACGGTTATTACCGAATAATGGTAAAGGACTTACCATTATTATTATTCAATATTTCCACAGTCGGATGATCGGGAGGTTGATGGAAACTTTGGATGAGACGAATCAACTTTAAGAGTTAAGGAAAAGGTCGGGAGGGATTATAGAGTTCGCGGTTGTTCAACCAATAGCATTGGCGGAAGTGAGCTGCCGTCAACTTGGGGTGTTTGTTGGCGAGCTTCAAGTTGACTGTAGGTATTCCAAATGCGGTTGTCTGGTATTAGTTGAAAGTTGAGGGTAAACGTGTGTGGTTCCTGTTAGCCATGTCGGCAAAGTGGACAAGTTCGAAGCATTGCGCACCCCTCTCAAAGGATCTTCCGGTCAGACATGAATGCGCTTGCTCCCCGCTGCCTTTCAAAGTGTCTTCGATGTTTGGCATAGCGGAAATTCAAACTTTTCATGTTTGTCAGTGGGTCCAAGAAAATTGATTGTTAATCATTTGGCAAAAGCCGTTTGTTGGTATGATTTTCATTGCAGGAAACTGTAATTTTCAAACTTGCTAGTCAAATCCCTAATGATTTCGTCGCCTTCGCGTTCTCTAGACAACTTTGATCGAAAGATTTACCGGATGATGGAAAGAGATGATGAACGAATTTTTCCGGTAGTAATGTCGCAAATGGTACTGCAAATGGTAATAATAAGGTAACAAAATCGTACCTCAGTCCTATTTCGACTGCTCTTTTTGAATCAACAACACAATTTTCGGTGCCTCGATCTTTATGAAGATTCGGAAAAAAAATTGTTAAGTTAGAATTTTTATATCCGATACGCATAAAGTCCCAACAACTACAGCAGATTCTTTGTAAACTCCTTATTCCATTAACCTCTCGAGTAGTTAACAGTGTGCCATTTAGTAATTTAGGTGCTTCGAAAGCTATGCAAAAAGGAGCGTATGATCAGCCCTACCGTTCCTACCGTCATTCGCAAAGGAAATTTAACATCTTTAATCTCTGTTGTGTCAAGCGACACTGACGCGCAATTGTTTCTGCAAGGATGCATAAAGGAATGACGAGGTCTCTTGTATGCGGCGAGTTAACTCTCGTCGGTTCTCCGTCCTCTTCTTCACCAAATCCGATAGTTTGTAGTTTCAACCTCATGGCTTCAGTCGTGGGACGATGAAACTCTTCTCCACCCCCTCCCGTCAACTCCCCCCTTCCCCTCACTTGCAGAGGGGTGCAATGGCCACCAGAGCCAAAAGCTCTGATAACGTTGCGGGCAGATGTCGCCGCCTGGTGGCACAGGCAACGGGGGCCACGGCGAACTTTACAATACCGTATACATCCACTGTGCAATCGTACTCCGTACTGCACGCTCTTCCTCCATTCGAACTTATATACATATACATACCTATATGGTATATATATATCTATATGTATGTATAGTTTCGCATAGCGCAATGCCGGAGCTCCGCAGTTAGTATTAGCTCTCGAGTGTGTCTCGGACAGAGAAGCCCTTTATGCTCCGCACGTACTGAAGGTGGAGTACGTACATACGCGGTGCGCGTGGGTCGTCTGTTCCTGGAGGAGGATAAGTTACTATGCATTTTTCATATAATCCGGAATTTCGCGGATAGCGCACAGCCTCTCAACTTTTGCTGCCCTACAAAATCGTAATGAAATAAATCGGATTCATCTTTTTTTACCCTACAGCGTCATATGACTCGTTATTTGTCACCAAGAAAATTAGTTTTTCACATTTATGCGACCGATTGTGCCGCGAACTATCGAATTGCGAAAATTAAATTTTCTTGCGGCAGAAATCGCGGTATTTTTTTTTTTTTTTTTTTTTTTTTTTGTACACAAATTCATATATGCTTCTTCGTGAATTCTGAATCGAAATATATAAATTTGACCCCGTGATTTTGTCACCCAGTTCTGTGTTGTATTGATCCCTTGGGTAAAAAAAATTGATCTCAGCATCTCGGAAAACATGAACGCTACGGCGACGGCACAACCATGAACATTACGAATTCCCGTAGCGAGCACCAAGGACGTGGTAAAAAGAAGAAATTGTGGGGGAGGAGAAATCCCGGTGAACTCGTTCGAGGCTTTCGATACGCGAATACAGGGGTAGAGAGGAGGGTTGGAGTCTTGTTCCCACGAGAATCCGCGACCGGACTCGCAACGCTTTTACGACTTATCTACAAGAAAAATAGAGAGAGAGAGAGAGAGAGAGAGAGCGGGGCAACGGACGGAACCGCAAATCCCTCGTCCTTCACTATCTTTATTTTCGATTTTCCTTCGTTCGAATTCGTGACGTTCGGAACAAAATTACACGAGAGGCTGTGTAATAAACAACGAATATATACATATGTATTTCTCGATAAAAAAATTTTAATAATCGAAAAAAAAAAAGAAAAAAAAAAAATTACGAAAATCAAGAATTTTTATTTTCGTTACACTTAGATGATTTTTTAAACACGAAAGGCAGTTTTAACTTAAGCATAAGACGAGTCGTACTTAAGCAAGAAATGCATTTAAAATTTCTTTATTAATACGAACCATAAATAAATCTGTTGCTTCGCTTTTGGTTTTATTCGAAAAGCGGAAGATTATTGGTTGCAACAGCCGAGGTAGAGTGGAAAATTCGAGGCGAAGAGTTAGGACAGTAGTGTGTCTTCCTGTCAGGAACCGACTATACGTACTCGTCTCCCGTGCTCTCTTCGGTTCCGAGGACGCGGTGAGACTCGAGCTGCGGTGAATTAATATGCAAATACTCGGGAGCGCACTTGGTCTCGTCGTAGTCGTAGTCGTCGTCGTCGTCGTGTGTGAGCGACCGCGCGCGGCGACAGTGGCGAGTCGAGTGCAGTTGGGTGTACACGCGGCAGAGCCTCGGGAATGCCAACACCCCTTAGCTATTTCCCCAAAGCGAGCGTAGAGCCCGCCGCAGGAACTGTACGCGAGTGCTTGCACCCCGGCTATATAACCAAGCTTACCACCATCAGAGGAGCCAAACTCACGAAGCTTTATTTAAATTTCTCTGTGGAATTTTCGTATTAGAGAGACCCCATTGTCGAGTACAGAGGCTCCCGCTTCTCTCTCCGCAGCCAGATGTAGATTGACGGCGAACATCGCATCTTCTATGATTCAACTTACAGGTACACAGTCGAATGTTTCTCGGCTGTAATACTCGGTTATTTATCGATTGAATCGGTAAATGCGGTTACCGAAAAAAAAAAAAAAAAAAAAAAAAAAAAAAAAAAAAATCGATGTTCCGTACAGATTTTTAAAATTTTTCCACAACATTCTTGTATTCTTATAATTTCGATAAAAGTTCCTATTTTTCGTGGATTCTGCGAAATCTGTACACTACGCGCTCATTTTCAGTCCAATCTTTTTAAATTTCTTTTAATTCGATGTCCGCGATATTTCGGGTCAATTTGGCTGCCTGCGAAGATGAACTTTAATCGATTTTGATTAATGAAGAAGATGAGCAAAACATACGCATAATGACTGGCAGTATAGATTCTTTGGATGGGCAATTTTTATTTTTGACTCTCGTTGACTTCTTCCCTCGACGGTTGAACGAAAGTATACCGGAGTCGACATCTTCGACAAGCAGATAGAGTACTGCAAAAGGAGTCGCAAGGGATCTCGCTACCCGTGAAGAATAAACTCGATTATTTCCACATCAAAGCTACCATTTGTGAGCTCGTTCTTCGTCATTGTGCGCTACTTGTCGGCTCTTTTCCGCCGTCGTCGCAGTCGTCGACGTAGTCGTCACCAGTTTCTTTCTTTTTCTCTCTTTCTTACCCTCGTTTGGAATCGCATAAAGGGACAGTTCCGTTTTCTTCATTTCGCTTTTCTATTTCTCCTTCACTCCTCTCGTTCGCTCTTCTATTGCGTCTTTACGAATCGATAGGCGCACCTAACGCAAAAGTTGCAACTGTCTCGCTGATTCCGCGATTTACTCGATCGAAAAAATTCAACGTAAGAAAGAATTTGAAAATGTAAAAAAAAAAAAACAATGGACGACGTATTTTTTTCGTTTTTTTTTTTTTTTTACTTCCGATTTTTTTTTAATCTAAAATACATTTTTTCAGATATTCATGTGTCGTAGAGATTAAGATATACGGGTAACGATAAAAAGCCGTAGCGGTCGGTTAGCGTTGAAAATTTTTCCTATCGAGATCAATTTCAAAATCAATTTCCGCCGGCCGCCCCCCTCCGCGATGTGATGGTAGAAGGTGGCGTGTCAGGAACGATTTATTTTAAGGCCGGTTAACGACTCTTCCCGGTCTCTGGGCGTCCCGTATTTTCATCCCATCCGTTCCTCGTCTTCCTCGAGCATCTTTTCATCGGCCGTCGTATGGGTTCGGTAAAAGACGAACCATAGAGAACCACGCTGCGAGCATCGACCCCATCAATTTTCTTCATCCGTTTTACGTATAAACGCAATCTCGACTGACCAGTGTCGGGCAGGAGGTTGCGCTTCCTCTATATCCTACACCAGCCTTCCTGCTGAACAATAGAAAGGAGAAAAGAACCGCTTGGTACCGCTTGGCTCCTTCTGTACACCCTCCTCTTCGTTTCGTCCCCGTCACTCACACTGCACATCGGCCACTCTTCCCACTAGTCTTTCGGACGTACGTGGTGTTTTCTCGTGTGTGGTTGCATGCCGGGCCATCTACTTCCGGTCGGAAAAGTCTGAGGCGACCAGCAGTGGCCTTCCGCGTGATTGATCTTTCTCGGAAGTTCGCGACGCTCGACAAGTTCCCCCTTCCCCCGCAACGTATTTGACTTTGTTCGTAAATTTAAAAAAAAAGTGCAGATTTTCAAAAAAATCTATAATTGTCTTTTAGTCGGTTTTCATGCACTCGTTTTTTGTTAAAAACAAAAAAAAAAAAAAACCTAAAGTTCAGTCGAGTATATTATTCGTTGGAATTCTCGGTGTTCGGTATTTTCCAGTTTAATACATTCTCTTTTATCCGAAATAAGTATTTTTTGCTGGTATGTCTTTCCGGACCCAAGAGCCGTCCAGTAAACTGGATTTTCTCATATTTGCGTCTTGTAGAGGTAACATTTTTCTCAAGATATTCTTGAAAATATATATCGGGCGGAAAGTGGGGTGGAAGGTGGAGTAACGCTTGTCTCTCCTTGCGCGATATTCGCAAGGGTATCCGCTTGCCTTGAGATGTCTCCGAACTCGAGAGTGTTCTCGCAAATGCGAGTGTATCGAGAGAGTTCGATATTTTGTGTTGTTACACAGTATACCGAAAATAATAGGGGAAAAGGGGGCGGGAGACGGGTAATAGGGATTGAGTAGATATATGTACGATGCGAAACGGTTCAGTCGAAAGTTGATGAAAGAGGCGTTTCGAACAATTAATCAATTAAACGGACGTACAGTCGAAGCTCCGTATTCTTAACTCCTCTTAACTCTGTTTTTCTCCTGCGTCTGTTCTCCCCATTCCATCGGTGTCTACGGACGCGTTTACCCCTTATTACCCCCTCTCGCGGCATCGGACGGACGATAGGACGGTTCTCGGACTGAGGGACGATAGGGGAAATGCAGAAATGGGAGCGTTTCCGGTTCTGTTGAGTTAAGAATACGGAGATTGTACTGTACCTGTAAGTTCCGAACGATCACGCCGACCTACATAATTCCTAACCTTACGTCGGGTAAGTCATCCTTTGAGTGATTTCTTGCGCATACATCGAAGCGAAATGAAGAGTATAAAGAGAACCGTAAGTAAAACGAAAATATTTCGCAAGCAAAGGGTACATCTTGTTATTATTAATTCGCTGGATCGTGGGACAAAGTTTGGGTCGCGCGGACGAATATATGTTTTGATACGGACTTAAAATGGAAGGCCGAAATTCCGAGGCAGAACTTTGTCGTTGCACTACTGGTCGCGTAGATGTTGGCTAACTTCACGGCACACAGGAAAGAGGATGATGTTTTGAAAGGGAACGAAGTTGGGGAGCTTTTCACCCGTTTGTCAGAGAGTCTTACCGTCTCTCGCGGTTCTCGACGGCGAGGGGACGGGACAGGAATCCGCTCTCGGCGATTACATTACCGAGATTACATCAATGCCATTTTTGCGTTGAAAATATATGCTTGCCGTACAGAAGTCAGCAACTAAGAGTGAATTTTACTCCTATAGCTTTTTTTGCCGTTTTTTATTTAGCAAACATACATTTTTCGCATGTACACGCTATTTGGATAACAGAGAGACGAGCGCTTTCGGTTCCGCGGTTGCGCGGTTGCCGAGCGTTGGTATTCTCTACGCGTCACAAATCGCGGCGCTCGGAATTTTTCATTTCCTTCTTAGGGAGAGAGAAAAGAGAGCAATCGTGTAGCGGCACATACCTATACACGTTCGTATAGCGCAGTAAATATGTAGGGGTAGACGTTAGGGTTTAAACGAATATTCATATACGGAATAGTGATTTATGAAACGGATTATAAAAATATATTGCCACCGACTAAATTAAATTTGACAGCACCGAAAATCGTACCAAGAATGTTTTTAAAGTATTTTTCTAATACGGTATCGCCGTATAACCGTCTAAGTAAACTTAAAAAAAAAAAAAAAAAAATTTTTTTTTTTACGAAAATACGCTATTTTACTACTTAACAAGTCAAGAGACATCGGAATATGGACCACTATCTCGAATATTTTTTATCCTCGTCTCCCGCTTGTTCTTAATCTATTTTATGCTCGCGTTTTTCTATATTCTTGCAAAGTAACTCGAGACTTTTCGAAAGGCTCCGGAAGAGAAACTTTTGACGCGATCAAGGAAATGGCAATTATTCCACGGGTATTCCCATTCCTTTCAGTATCCATCGCTGAGCACCCGGTGAATTCACTTCAGAATGTTCTATATCCACTATTGCTCTTAAAATAATATGATTTCATTGGTAGACTTCGTAACCGGGCTGACGTTACCGTTTTTTTTTTTTTTTTTACTTTTTCTCAACAACGAAAGACTCATATACCTCACTGTTGACCCAAGTCGATTAAACGTGATTCTCGTGAGAGTACGACGGGAGCTCTATTATACGACGATTTAGCTCACTCTTGTTGAAAGCCTCCCGGATCGATATCGCGAAACAATGAGTATACATAGACCGTGCGGTACAACGTTAGAGATCGTTGCTCCGGTGTGTGGATGTCGTAATTAAAAGATCTTGACGAGTTTGCGCCGGATTTATCATTAAAAAGAGCTGCCCTCTCGCTGTAACTCGGGTAACCTGCATTTCACCTTATCGCTTTTCACAAAAAAACTTTCAGCAAGATCGAGGCAAGAAATGAATAACTCGCTGAAGCCATTAGCCGAATAAGGAGCACCAAAAATAACACCGGTTTCGTACCATGTGCACGATGTCGCATGCCAACTCGGACAGGGGGTGGGGGTGGGGGTGATTAAAATTTTTTTGACAATTTCCGGCTTTCATTCATCATTTTTTTAAATCATTAAAAATAAAAAAAATATTTGGTCCCGAAATAATTTTCATTTGTAAATATTTTTTTTTTTTAATTTTTACGATCGTTGAACATTTTTTAAGGATATCGTGTTGTGAATGATTCAATACGATATTTCGCCCATACAATCGTCAAGTTTACAATATATAGGGCTTTAACTACCTTTGCGTGTAAATATGTATCGCCGTATTTCTTTTGACTTGTGACACCTTCAATATCTATATACTTTATGCGTATATATCTGTATATATTTATGGCGAGTGGAATCTGTTCCGGCGAGTCTTCGGTTAGCACGCTTCGATGCTTCTGTGTGAATAACCCATTCTCTTAGACTTTCGTGGGTACGCAAGTTTCTGTACACCCGATTATACGAAAAAAAAAAAAAAAAAAAAAAAAAAATCGTGTAACTACAGCCGAGTGGAATAAATTAAAATCCCTTGCCGTGTATCACCGAAGATATAACGAACTCAAAATTCATATTCTCCCAACCGAAATATCTGCTGAATAATATCTTCGGTCGAGGGGGCTGACCCATTTGCCGGTCATTGACCGGTTATCGATTTTATCATCAAAAGAGACGGACTGATCAAGTCAATTACCATACTGCTTGACTTCTCAATACACATCGAGATCTCATCGATTTTAGGCATCGACCTCTGTGACTATATATTCTCGACAAAAGTCTTCAATTTTTTTTTTTTTTTTTTTTTTTTTTTTTTTTTTTTAACAAAAGTTTTATAAAAGTTTTTCATATCGAGTTATCTTTGGATCATAAAAAGTGTGCGTTTGAAGTAAATGTAAAATCAAAGTTGACTTTGATTCGATCGTAATACGATTTTTCTCGATCGCTATTTGTTCGCGCAACGACATTAAAAGATCTACGAAAGCACGAAGTTGTTTCTATGAAAGAAAACTAATTTAGGCGGATATTTTGACAATCTTCCGTGCGACTAAACTTGGCACTACTGGACCAAATGAATTGAATACAAGTAAACGGGATTGCGGTATTCTCCGGAGGTATGGGAGTTTGGGGATAGTAAAACCCGGCGGAAACTCGTAGGGTCTGGAAAGTTTCTCATCCCTTTAGCGCTTGAAGAGGGGTATATAGAGCAAGTCAGTCGCAAAACGCGTCCGTACTAACGCGGTAGCACCGGACAGGGTTGAGATCGTCTCCGAGTGATGCCCTTTCCTGTCTCTTCGGTGTTTCTCGTACCGCGCATCTACAGGCGCATAGGTGCGTAGTGTTGTCCGCCCTGAGCAACTATGCTGCTTTCCGTCTGACGCGGTTAGCCTCCCACCCATTAACGAACCCATTGTGGCAGACTCAGCCAACATTTGCCCCGCTAATCCGACAATGTTATTCGCAGCTTCGCCGGTTTCACCCATAACCCACCCCCACCCCCTCCCTCCCTTCCCATACCTTCCGGTTCTCTTTGTTTTGATACGAAGAACTCTTAGAACCGAATGGTACACTTTCGAATGGGTCACACAACACAGTCCCTTCGTTCTTCAGCGTTCAAATCGAGAAACCGAGCTTTACCCTCTAAGCGCATTTTCTCATGACGCCCATTACCTATTCATTTACATTAACCCATTTATCCATCGCTGCACGGCTAGTCGAGGCCAGAAAACAATTGTGCTTCCCCGCTACCTTGAACCTACCTTTGCCAAAGCTCAATAGAATTTGCATAACTCTCCGAGCGGTGAAAGTTTAAGCCACCGAACGGTTCGCGAATGGCGTAAAGCTTCGCTCTCGACATAAAAGCCCGCGGAGTTTCTCTCGTTTCGCAGAATAAGCCCGCGCCACCCATACCCCGCGAACGTGTCAAACGTAATTAGAAATTACTCAAACTATGTGTGCCCATTGCCTCTCTCGTTTCGCGGTAATCCTTAAGTTCAGCTAAACGCAACTTTCTCGCAGTACGTATGTTCGACGTTTATATAAGTTGTGCAGTTTTTTTTTTCACCCCTTAATTGGCCCGAGGAACGTTTCACTCGCAACCGCTTCGCTCCACAATGCGCGCTGCAAGAGAATCCAATTATTGCACGAGATAGAGAGAGAAACATGCGCAGGAATTGTTGCAACTGCGGCGGTAGTGTGGGATGAAACAGCGGGGAGATATCTCGTTAATCCTCCCCTTAACACCTCGCGATTAGTGTAGGATGAACATTACCGGAGAATTCCATTCGCGTGCTTCTCGCCTATTCATTTAATCCATTCACGATCCCCCGTTTTTTCTATTTGCACATCCTGTCACGTGATGCGAATGAAGTTGTAGTCAAAGATTGCGTATTAAGTTGAATTTAAATTCCGAATGATCGCTGATTGCAGCATACCGCGGAGATCAATGATCGATAATATCAATTCCTTCTTAACTTCGATATAAAATTAAGTTAAGAGAAGTTAAAAAAATGGGATGATCGTTGACTGAAAAAAAAATTATTATTATTGTGTAATTAATCTTTTGATTAATACAGTATACGCGCCGATGCAGTTCCGCAGCCGAACGGCTGATAGAACAAAAATAATAATAAAAAAAATATGAATAAAAAAAAAAAAAAGTTGAATGAATTTACAAGAATGTTTAGAATGCAGTAACAGATTCATAGTTCACTTTTTGCTCGCGTGACCGATTAAATTCAGCATCGCAATCGCGTGGCTTTGTTTTTTGTGCAACGCAGATGCACATTCCGCGTTTTAATCGATAGCGATTGTGCGGCTTGTTACGAGCAAAAAGAATTCATTCCGGGAAAATTCCACGGGGAAAAATTGCGTGTTCAATTAATTTATACAGTTCGAACGACCGGTTTGAAATGATACATTATTTTTTTTTTATGGTAATTTTTCATCGGGTTACGGAGTTTACAATGAAGGCGTGATATAGGGGATTTGTAAAATCGGACAAAAACATCGATGTAATATTGACTATTGACCCAAACTGGATAACGTGTGCATTGTTGGCTACTTGATAATCGAGCGATGCGTGTTTCGTTATTCGTGGTTGAACATCACTCAGCCGGCACCGTCATGGCTTTGAACCCTCTGCTCTCCCGCAGACAGGCTCCCGCGATCGCGCGTACACCATGCATGCATGCAAAGTGCTCTGGTTGCACCGCAGCAGCAGCGGCAGCAGCCGCACACGCCGCGCGAATATTTTTTGCTATGCGGGGGGGGGGGGGGGGGGGGGGGGGGGGGGGGGGGGGGGGAGGGGGATCCGCACTCGGCCCGTCGATCTCCCTTCCCCTCTCGTAACGTACAGCGAACTTTTCGTATGAATAAAATTCGCCGTTGGCCACGAGAGTTGGAATGATACCACGAGCCACATGCGTGCAATGTCCCGTAACATGTTTTTTTCTTTTTTTTTTTAATATTTATTGAAAACTTAGACTCGGACCAATAAAAAAAGGTACGAAGGCATCGTAAATAATTCAATAACAATATTGCATTTTATTTTTTTCTCAATGATTTTTCATGCCGCAGAATAAATTCCTTAAATTTGTTTTAAATTGACAAAATTAAATTTCGGCTCGAAGTTTTCGGTTCCATTTGTTTTGCGTCAATTCGCGATTCGTTTGCGCGCCGGCGTTTCATTCATACTTTGAGGAGGGAGAACGGGGGCGGTGGATCTGATTCTCCATTCGCGAAGAGCCATGCCGGCCGGCGAGTTGGATGATATCCGGAGACACGAGGCGGGGTGCTGCTGTTGCCGGCGGTGCATGGCGTTTATTCAAACACTCTCACCGTCCTGCGATAGTCGTGCGTCGACGCTCCTCGCCTATGGAACGTGGCTTCACGAGGCACGCTTTAATATACGCGTCTGCGAATAGTGGACTCAGCAAGTCCACCGCGAGCTCTGCACAGCCTCTCACTCCGTCGGGTATATCTATGTCGACCATAGGACCAGTAGTGAACGAGTTTCCTTGTTCTTCTTTCTCGGTGCGTCGGTGGAAAGTTCTGCCTGAACGCAGTATAGCAGCGGCCGTTTCGTGCAAAGAGTAGGGAAAGGGGGAGAAGGAGGCCGGAGGCCGGCGGCCGAAGACTCTGACTGCGCGGACCGCGAAAAGAGACGGAGAGGGACGGGAGGGGAGTGGAGAGAGTGCGTCGCGCAGCGGTAGTGGGAGCGTGTAGTAACGTCGGCGGCAAAACGGGACGCGAACGGTGGCGGTGTGCCGATGCCAGAGGGCTGCCGCTGGTGGTGCAGGGTGCAGGCAGGGAGAATGGTACCCGGCTGGCCCGGCGCGCAGGCGTGCACCCCCGCGTTATACTCAAGTACCGCCGCACCGGCAAAGAAGAGGAACGAGCGCGCGCGGCTAGCACTCCGCCCCCGGCACCCGCGCAGCCACGCGACACGAAACAGCCAGCCGGAGGAGAGCCGAAAATTCACGCGCGCGGGTTATCTCTATCCCTTGGTAGCTCACGTCCTGTGCTCTCGGATGTGCTGACTACCCCGAGCTCCACCGTGACCGGGGCTCTGTCCACGTTTTTTTCGTTGTGTTTTTTCTTTTTTTCCGTTCTCGATTATTGCTTTTCTTTAATTTATTTTTCGAAATGAAATACGAGTCTGACATGAAATTTCATCGAAGGCGAAATAATATTTGATATAAAAACAAATAAAGATAACCGGGAGAAAAATTTTGTTGTTTTCGTTAAAACGGAAGTCAGGATAACCCGAAACCCCCACAGAACTCGATACATGGGAATTGGCTCGCCGGGCATGTTCCGCGTTTCGCGAGCTTCGAATTCCTGACCGCGAGCCGGAACCATCGGCACGGAAAAGTCCCCAAAGTTCCGGAGGGCGATCCACGGCACCCGTCAGACTCGCGCGTTCAACCCTCGATCTTTCGCTAAAGAATAAAAAAAAAAATAAAAAAAAAAAAAATAAAAAAACCAGTGAATTCTTCGAAGTTTTAGGAATGTTGTTACGCTTTTTTGTATATACGCGATAAGGGGTGATAAGTGCGTTTGAACGGGTGCGCGTTAAAATTAAGTGGTAAAACAGCTCAGGTGTGATATTTCAACGTCGACCGGCCGTGACACGTGTGTGTAACGATATGACAAAGTCGCAACGAAAGTTCGACGAATGATAATCCATACTGACGCGAGTGTTAATAGCCGCCTCGTTAAGACAGTCTTCCTCGAGAGTTCGTTACTTGCAAAAAAGAAATAAAAGAATATACAAAAGAGGCGTTGAATATAATATTCGTTGAACTATATTTAATAATCTATTCCCGAATCTATAGTATAATTATTAAATACGAAAAAAAAAAAAATATATAGTGCAGAAAATTTTGCGAGTTTGTAGAAAAAAAATAAAAATAAATAAATAAAAATTATTCAAATAATAATTATATAAAATTGTTAGTCAAAACGGTTGATTATTATCATTGACGAAGTGTGACGATTGGGTATAATCACAAAGCACGGTAGCGGCAAAAGTGGCTACAGAGGTCACGTTGCACGTGCGAACGAGAATAGACGATAAAAATAAAAGTCTTATTAGCGGCGTATTGACGAACGCAGAGAAATAAATTGGGCAAAGTAAAAGTTCAAACTTCCATAACGATTGATAGAGCACTTTGGTGTCGAGAAAACGATCGTAAAGCATCGGAAGAAGGAGCCATCGAGCTTTTCGTTGAATTGAAACGATCCGAGAGGGATCTGGCGGCAGAAGCGTTGCACGTGTATTTTTATTTCTCGTTATCTTGGTGCTCAACGGAAGGCCTGGGTTCGCGCGAGAGACGAAGGAATTTTGGGTGGGACCGAGGAACGGAAACGACCAGTAGGTAGTAGTAGCGGCAGTAGTGGTAGCGGCATACACGAGCGGTGGAGAAGCGCATCGGCGCTGGCGGGAAGTCGGTCGAGGGTCGAGCGGCACGCGAGTGTACATCACGAGTGAGGAAGAGTACCGAGAAGACTCGAGAATAGAAGAGGAACGAGCCACGAGGCCACATCGAGTGAACGAGTCGAGGAGGTGAAGAACAAGAAAGGATCTTCGAGGGGCTTTGGAGAATGAAAGAAAAGCAAAAAAAAAAAGAAATACTGACGAGCGTGGCTGGTTGTTGCAATGACGTCGAAAACCATTTGTGATACACACGGTACCATTTCTATAGTATATTCCAGTGAGAATTTTCATCGATTATTAAATTAGAATTGAATTATTCCGAATCGTGGGATAAAGATAACAAAACCAAAAGTTGTTATTCCGAATCGTGGGATAAAGATAACAAAACCAAAAGTTGTTATCGGATCGAAACTTCAAAATCTCCGAATTTGGGATCAAACTACTTCGGAGATAATTTGCGGTAGAACTCGATTAGTAAACTTGGTCGTCTAGATTGGGAGAATCTACGACAATGCAGGCGTCGATGGATTAGATACCGTCGATTGTGTAGTAGTGAGGAGGTAAGGAAGGAACAACACAATGGTCGACGTTCCCGTCACCTAGAGAACTAAGAGGGCGATAACAAAACACGGTTGCAAATGGGCGAGCCTAAGCCTGCCCCGAGTCCGCAGTCCAACGGCGGTGTGAAGCAGAAACCAACTAGTCTGAACCTCGCCCCGGGGACCGCTTGTTTTTATCGAAACGTAAACGGACGCGTTAATCTGAATGATCGTCATCTACAGCATGCCGGTAATAACACCGGTTCTCTCGGCACCGGGACTAGCGGACGCGGCCTCATCGGTCTGTGGAATCACAACAACCATACGAACAACAACAACAACAACAGCAGCAGCAACAACGACAACAACAACGGGAACGGTGGGGTCCCAAACTCGATCTCATTATCGCCAAGTCCCGCTTTCAACGAATCCATCAGTGTATCACAACTACCAGCGTTATCTTCGGTACCTTCGCTATTATCAGGAATACCTGGCTGGAGTTTGTCAGCAGAACGAGAAAGTCTTTTGGAGTCAATGCCCCCGCCTCCCCCGGCCCCATCAAGCGGTCCAGCGGGTCACAGATCAAATATTGCCGAACAACAGCAACAACTCCATCATCAGCAGCAACAACAATTGCAACAGTCACAGTTACAGACAGCGCAACGAAACAATGTTCAATCTTCACCAATCTTATCCGGCTGCAGTCCAAGTCACAATGGGCACGGATCCAGCGGTACATCCGGTACCTTCTCATTGTACACTCCACCAGCTCCGATACCAGCATCCGGTGCAAATAAAATTCGTTCAACACCCAACGGTTTATCCCAACCACCAGCTATGCGACGTCCTCATAGTATTGCCGCACCACCCTACGGCCTCGGTCAATACACCCCAAGATCAAGCGTACCATCGGGTCCTTCATCGTGGGGAAATTGTGGGGAATCGAGTGCAACATCAGTTACCAGTACAAGTAGCAATGGACCGAGCAGTCCTGCCTATGGGATATCAAGGCGTGCACACTCCGTCGCCGGTACTCCAGTATCATCAGTATCGAGCAATATGCAACAGCAACAACTGCAGCAACACGAACAACTTCAATTGTCAAGCGGGAACGTGGTACCAGCAGCGACAAGAAGCGCCGTGCCACCTCAGTCATTGTGGAACGGTCAGTTACAGCAGCCGTTACCACGTCGGCCTCACAGTATCGCCTCAACACCAGTCAACTCCGTTGTTACTCCAACCTTGTCTGGGAGCGGGGGTTCCGCTTCCATCGGCTCGTGTTCATCCGCCGGGGGTGGTGGTGGCAGCAGCAGCGGCGGAAGGACTCCGTCCATCGAGCCAATACAGTGGGGTGCCTCGGGGATGGTCCTCCACCAACCCGTTCCCCGTCGTCCATATCCCACGACCCTTCCCCATCCCCAACCACCAACGCCAACGTCACAAGGGCCAGCTTTGAGCGTACTTACGAATCCTGGAAATTCCAATACGTGGACAGCCGGAGCGGCTCTTCGACACAGACCGCACAGCATCGCTACTACACCCCAAGGCTGTCCAACGATTATCGGTACTAATGGAAACGGCTCCAACGGCGGTTGTCTACCGATGCCACCTGCATCCCCATCGGACTCCGGATATCGCTCTTTGCCCTCGGCATCGAGTGACTATCAATTGCTCAAATCGCCGTCGCAATCTCAGCAGCTTCAAACGCCGAATAATCGCAGCGCTGTCCGACGCCTCTCGCTTCCATCGACGGCCCAAAATATATTGCGAGCAACGGGCCCCCGGCCAAGTCCGACGTTTCATGGTCTACCGTTTAGGCCCTTCAACTGCGGCGTGTCACCAAACGGAAATCCAATTTTCCTTGGATGCACTCATCTACATGGAAACGGAAGTGGTGTCAATGGAAATGGCAGTGTCGGCGGTGGCAATGGCAATGGAAACGGCACCACCAGAGTTTCTACACCGGTAACGAGCCCGGCACACGCCCTGACCACGTCCCAAGCCATACAGCAGCTTCTGGCACAACCGAGAAATGGATTCAAAATCGTCGATGACAAGGTATCGCTCTTCATCGAGATCCTCGACACCCAGGAGAGATTTGCCAAGGTCAGTCCGCCCATGGCGCTCAGTACGTGTAAACTCGCTCAATCTGACTCGGACAGATTGAGTTGATCAAGAAAAGAGAAAAAAAAAAATTAAAAGAATTTTAAAAATTAACGAACATACATATACTATTTTTTTGTAGTATGTGTCGTAAGACGATTTCAAGGTATTTCGATGGTTAAATAGTTACGTAACCATAAACAATTCTTATTATTCACGATTGTGATGCATCGTTGCTCAGCAATAAAGTTACCTTGCCTCGGAAAAGATTAATAATACACAATTTGACGAATGACACTGTCAAAAGAATTGGGCAATAAGAAATTGTCGATAATAGCGGAAATCACATCCCACTGACCTTTTTCTTTTTGCCCATTTTTCCATGCAATGTCGTTGTCGAATTATTCCGAAGAAAAAATTCTCATTGTGTATTTTTTCATCCGTTCCTCGTCAAGAAATTTTATTTTTCAATCGCAATGCCGTCGCAATCGTAAACAATGCGAATCGCTTGTGACAGATAACTATTTTGATCCTCGGAAAACTTTCGTGTCGCCTTTGACGGTGAATCGAAATAAAAACGAAAATGAAAACAGACGCGAATTAAAATCAAAAAAACAATTGTCACTGAGCATGTATGTTGCCAAGAGCCAAACACCGAAACGAGAGATATCATGAGAGGACTAAACTTCGCCCACAAAATTTTCACTACACACTATATACGTTTAAACGTGCATGTTATATATTTCTCATATAACGGAAAACAACCCATACGTATATATTTTATCCCCTCGTAAATATTACAATAAATCAATTTTCACCGAATATATTACTATCTCCACAATTTTATATGGTTAACACCGTTGTTATTGCAGTTTACCATCACGAGAGTTCCGTGATAAATGGCACTGATCGTGTCAAGTCTCTTGCGAGCCGTGTTCATAAAACATGACAAACGATTTGCCCGATGGCAAACGTAATTTGTAGTGAAAACGACTTTGCGCTTTTTGATTTTTTTTTTTTTCTTTATCGATAATCCCTCGGAAAAAAAAAAAAAAACATATCGTTGCCCGCGGCAAGTTTGTTCCGCCCTTCTTCTAGTTTCTACGCGGAATACCCTATACATAAATTAATCCGAATGTATTGAGAAATAAGAGTAAGACGACGGGGGTTGGCGGTTGACGAAGATCGATGAAGGGCTGCGCTTGCCTTCGCCGCTGCCTGAGCGTTACCTCGGGCGTAGATTGGAGCGAGAGCAACCAGGCTTTGCTCCTCAATCCCCTGTCTCTTCGCCGGTACAACTTTGCGATCTGACTTTGACGTCTGGCCATATTATTTATATGCAAACCTTGGAAAAACTCGTTCCACCCGACCGGATAGACGAAGTGTCACGACTCTGATTTGCTTCTCTCTTATTTCTTTCGATTTGAGAAATCGACGTATCCGTATATCCCAATGTCGATCTCGTGAACTACATTTCAGCGTTTTTCGTATGGCGCGTGTATTACCGAAATATAAATATCGTTTTTTCGTTCATGTGAACAAATTAAAAAAAAAAAAAAAAAAAAAAAAAAAAAACAACTATAATTTTTGTAGTTCGGACAATTCGATGATCTCAAAAAAAATCCTCCATTTTTCTCCTTTTCACTTCGAAATTTCGACTATAGGAGAGCCGATGTTACTCGGAGCCTTTCTATTTCACGAAGAGCATTATTAATTACTTGCCAATTAAGTGGTGATAGGAAAATCCGGAGGGAATCAAAGTCACGAAAGTGGAACGTACGGTAGTGAACAGTAAAAGAAGTTGTGCGAAGGGGGATTACTCATCTGACGACGCTTTGCCTTGTCAACGTTTGTACAAGTTTTGCTAATGTCTGGCTTTCCATGTCACGTATGGGTCGCAAAACGGGTACAGAGCGCCCGCTTCGTCTTTGCTTCCACTTTGGCCTCCTGGGTTCGCATGATAAAAGATGAAAGTTCGAAATGTGACCTGAAATTTGCTTGCGAGAACATTCGGAGTCGCGTATCCAGCTGTCGCGCTTCCTCTCTCTCTCTCTCTCTCGCCCTCTCTCTATGCCTATCAAGCTTTTCCAGCTTAATTGAGACCTTAATATGGCCGCTTCAAAGCGAACCACGCAAGCATTGGAGTACAGAAAGCTTGCGCTGCAGCAAGAACACAAATCGCAAAGCTCCGAGCTCTGGCAAGCACAGTGTAATCCCGTGGTATTCCCTCCCCTCCTCTCCCAACGAACCACTATAACTACTGCCGCGAATCCGCAGGATAGGGAGACTATATGGTCACCTAGAGGACCCACCGTACGACGTGCCTGTGGTCGCGGAATATAATTTGTACACCGTGTAAGTACCGCCACGCGTATTATACGGACGTCCCTGCAGTCTATCGAATGACCACAGAGGTCCAGTAGGCAAGTACGACTTGTGCGCTGCAGTGTCCTTCAACGACCAATGATACTCCGGAGCTCTTATAGCTCCGGTATAGCTAACGATCAGTCGAATATTGCAGCATTTATGACGTCATACAGATACATCGTCTCATTGGAGAGCCGTATTACGGTTGTCTTCTTCATGGTCACCGGAAATTTGCTTACGACAATAAAAATTTTCGGCCGTAAATTCTTTAATTGTGTTTCTCGATTTTCATAGGTACAACAATAATGATTAGTTATTCGCAATAATTAGAATAACAGTTAATTACCGTCTACGCGAATTAAAAAAATTATTGATTTTCAAATCTTTACGAATAGTCGCGTGAAAATCGACTCAACTTGAATTTCAATTCGAGTAAAAAATATTTCGTTGAAAATTTAAGAAATAAACAATATGTCATTTAAAGTTGCAATTAAATTTTTTTTAATACGAAATACGACCTGACCAATGCAAGGAATAAAGAAGAAAAAATAAGGTCCACTATTTTAAATATCGAATATTCAACGCATTGCAATTCGGCGTCGAGCCTCGAATTTCTCTCGATTGCATCTCGATGGCAGCGAACGCGTAGTTGTCGAAAAGAGCGAAATACATCACAGGAAAATGACGTAAAACGCGCGTGTTGCAGACACACAGTTCTATTTCGCGCGTTTACAGCTAAAATCGACGAATACAACTGCTGTGGATGCCGCGTCACTGCGTAACGACCTCCTTTACCTCCTGTGCTTTTTCACTTCGCTCTGATGGTTTATTACAAGCTGCCTAGCTATACGCTCTGTTCCACTGATTACAGGGAGGGGATCTAGTTAGCCAACTTTAATAAAGCGTTCGCTCGAGATAACTCGCGTAGATGTTGGGGTTGTGATGTTCTTCTTGTCCGTCTATCACTTAAATGCCACGGCGCGGCGTGAAGGATTCGTAATCGACAACTAAATCAAAATTTACGTTCGATAATTTTTTTCTAAACATTATTATTTTTTCGACACCACCCAAAAATTCGATTTTTCTCAATCGATTTTTTTCGATTTTTCTTGATTCGATCGATTTTTTTTTTTTTTTTTTTTCGTACGAATTTTTCGTTATACGCGTGAACATTTTTTGGCTTTATTCTGAGTGATTTGTTGAAAAAGCAAATGATAGAGGTCGCTGTAAGACTTGGTATATATTCTAACAGAGTAGCGTTCGATCTCACGTTACTGCCGTCTCCGAAAACCTTGAGAAACGAAAATCATGCCCTTGGGTATCGGAGCATTGGTTCGCATTACTCGTAGATTTTGAGACTCCCCTCCAGCGCGATATAACCGAGATGAAGCGTCGTTACGTCGAGAACAGTGTTCCGGTAAGATACGAGATTCGGGAGTATCTCGAGTAAATCTTACCGCCCGGGGGAGCGGTGGTCAAAATGGGCATATGAAGCGTTCGGAGGAGGAAAAATTGAAAAAAAAAAAAAAAAAAAAAAATTCCCATAAATTTATATATTTCGAATAAAATAACAACGAAATCGCAACTGCGATTTTTTTTAATATTATATTCTATCCATCAAATTTTGGAAGCCGACGACACTTTCATAGCAAACGACAAATAATTACGAAGCATAGAAAAAGTTGAAGTTTTTCTAAAATTTTATCGACATTGACGTACGAAAGATACAAGTATGCGAGGTGTACGGTAGCGCGGAACAACGCGTTTTACCCATTCGACCAGAGGCGCGGCGTGGTAGCCGCTTTTGTGGGGTGAACACCGACTGGACGATGTATTTCGGAAGAGTGAGAATTTGTAGCAAAAGGCGCTTTCTAACAAAAGCTTACGGCTCTCCACCCGTCGTAAGCACAATGAAATTCATTTGAGTAGATTCATGGTGTTGAGGGGTTTGGAGGGAAGCTGACGGGACAGGGTAGAGTCAGAGGGTAGCTGAAGGAAGACGAGACAAGCTCTTAAAGACCGCGCGTCTCACCGTTGCACCCTTCTCACCCTTCTTCGTCCCTCGCGACCGAACTTCGAACACATTTTACCTCGACGACCCATTAACGAAAACTTGGCGTTGTCTGCACGGAGCTTTATCATTATGAGGGAAAGCGAGGGAGCGCTATATAAATTGAAGGACTTGCGAGTCCGTATACTTTTTTTTTCAAACGGTTAATGTAAATTTGCGGTTACAAAAATTTTACGCTGAAAAAAAAAAAAATTTTAATACGATAAATCGATCGAAACGCCTGAGGAATAGAAAACCATTTCGAAAAGAGTAAAAGGGATTGCTCAGTATTTATTATCGAAGCGAAAGGCCTTCGGAAATTTTTCACATCTATGCCTCGATTCCATTTTAATCCGCGAAATAACAGATATACACTTTCGGTGAACGATATGATTATGTTAAGTGTACACCGTCTAGCGGTAAAATAATTCTTCTAATCCACTTGAAATGTCTCGAGTAACGGTTATAGCATCTGCTACATCTACCGGAAACAGGATCTCCCAATCCGCTGATGCTTCTTCATCTTCTTCCTCCCATCGGAGTATAAGTGAATTATCCTTCTGCTGCAACGAAATTTCACTCGAAGCGATAACGAAATTTCTCGACGGCGATGCGATGCCACACCTCGTTCTTTGATAGAATCAACGATTTACCGGGGCTCGCGAGAGTATAGAGGGGTGAGAAAAAAAGTGAAAAAATTAAGGGATGATCGAGCGCCAAGTCTCGTCAGTCTTTGCTCCAGCTGATCGCGATGCGTTTCTCTTTCTATTCTCGCGGCGGGTTCGAGCGAGAAGTCCATAACGAAAACGGTGTGAGCAACCGGAAGCGACTTCCAGATTTCGTCGGAACCCTCATAAAATGATTATGCAAAGGTGGAGGGATGAGGGACTGGAAGGGAGTCGCGCCGAGCCGCTCGCACTAGCAGCGAGCGCGCTCCGCGTTGCATGGTCTACAGAGATGCGAGCGCGCGCTTTAATTTGGCGGCATTGTCGACGGGGCTCGAGCGAAAATTAAAAGCTTATCTCTGTGGGTCCCGTACCAGTAGCTATAACCAAGCGGCGGCGGCAGTAAGGAGCGGCAAGTGCAACCACGCTTTGCTCTCATTGCCCCGGGGTATTGTCTACAAGAGGAATTAATATCAACAAGGCTCCGGGATTCTGAACTCTCGCTCACCCTCTCTCTATCTCCTTATCCTACAACTGAAGCTTAGCTACCCCCTCCCCTCCCCGCCCCTCGGAAGGTGGTAATTGTTCGCACGCTGATTCGCCTATTGTTTCGCTATATCGTCGTCAACGGGATTTTCTTCGTCACACCTTGGCAGCGCGTTTGCATCTACGGCATTCGAATTTTCACCCTACCAAATTGTTTACACGAACCCTTGTCACTCCTGTGTGGATAACTCTGCAACGATATTTATCCAAATTCGTCAGATAAAAAATTACGTCTCACACTTCCGATTTTATTTTATTTTTCTAATTCCTTATATAAGAACGCGGAAAAAAATTATCAGACGATCGGTAAATGAATGCTTTAGGGGTGAAAAATTGTATATTGTCCATCAGCGTAATTTTTAATATACTTTCATATAAAAGAGCACAACATGTAGACGGAACGCTATTCGACGTTAAAAAATGAACGATTAATTATAAAGGGTATGAAATATCTTACCATGGGGGTTAATATACATTATTGAAGATTTTTTTTTTTTTTTTTTACAAAACTTGTTTTTTACTCTAAATCGGTTTTAAAGTTAATTCTAGAAGTTCTAACGCCGTTGAGTCGAAAAGGAGGAAGAGGGCTGGGGGAGGGGGTGGAGGGGGGAAGGGTCGGTTTAATATGAATTGCGTATTAATAACGAACTAACTAGGCGTGAGACTTCGCGTCGCCAGTTATTATTATTTATCAGGGTGATTAATTCCACCCGCTGTTGTGGTATGCCACATGTGCGCTATGCATGTTTGGTGCAACACACTGGCAAATTGGTTCGCCTCGCTCTCTCGCGTTGCTTTTCAGTATAGCGTTGTTCGCTCGAGTTATCGTGCCCAAAGGCGCGTGCTACCCCACCGAAGGGATCGCCATTACACTGTAATGCTAACCCCTCACGACGATATCACGCTAAAAAATAATAGAAAAAAAAAAAAAAAACGAAAATCCAAACCCTCCTCGCCGATCGTTACTATAACGTCTGAAATAATTTTACGATTATTATTATTATAGAGATTATTAAATTTGCACCTCGATTATAGGTTGTGTAAAGCCCGAGGTACGAGATTGCAGAATTTATGTCTTTAGCGCCTGTAGAATCCGTTTTTTTTTTGGCTTTAATTATTATTTTTTTTAATTCGCGAATAACGAAAGAATTGTATGCTTGGAGCGGAGTTTATTGAATTAATCGAAACGATCGCGTTTATTCAATTATTTTTTTATTACTACACGGCTTGATTTTGAACAAAAAGATTTTTTTTAATTAATCGAACAATGATTATTGATTGCATTGAAGCAATTAAACGATAGAAAGTACGAATGGTCGATAGTACGTATTGGAGAGATTTGGAATTGGATCATTAAGAGTTTGCGTAATAACGAAACGAGAACTCGCAATCAACGTTCGTTGTTTCATTCTCTTAATTTATTTTTTTATTTTTTTATTTTTTTTTTATCATCGAATATTCGAGTTTCCGTTTGCGGAAATGAAATATGAAAATCTCCCCGAAAACGTGAGTGTACTCTTGCGAAAGCTGGAAACCGCGCACTGCTACACTCTCTCCTGCGGCTTCTTTCATAACTAATTTAGACATTCGTCGTAACGTTGCGAAATTTCGGGCGGTAAAAGGACCCGAGGGAAATCAGAAGGCGAGAGGTTTCTCTAACGCACGCAAAAATAAACCGCAGGCATGCATATGTACGTATTTCGAGGGGTTTACATCATTCAACGCGCTTCGGGTTTTCGCTCAGTCAAACGATGTGAGGAATGCAGCAGCGGTGAAACACGTGCTTGACATCATTTTTCTCGTTATTCCTGATCCTTTTTAATTCAACACGTTTTCATGCCGAAAATTATCAATCGGAAAGTCATTGACCGGTAAATTAATTAATCGACTTTCATATCGATTTAATTCGACATGGAAACGGAGTTAAATTTATCCGCTGAGTAGAGCTTTGGATTTTTAAAATTTATCCACAAATTTAGTTCTTTAATTTACTCCAAAAATCATTTGGAGAGAATTCCTGAGAGTACCATTTCCATGGAATCTGATTTTTCACAGCGAAGTTTTCAACTTATTTCGCGGTCCGATTAGCTTTTCTCGTATGCATTGTGCAATCTGAATACCGAAATTTCGAAAGCTTTAAAAATATGGTACTTGTTACACCGAGAAATTTGGTGCCATTTTTCTGTTCTTCGGTAGCCGGTGTTGCACAGCAATTTTGTGTAGCGGATGGCTATTTCTTTTTTTGCCCTTTGTATCTCGTAGCCGCGGAGAGGGTTTTTGGTATATGGCGCGAGTGGAGGGTATACGTGGTACCCGTTGGGAGAAGGCTCCAGGGTCCCGGTGCGGCAGCGGTCATAACTCTTACAAATCCCGGTTTCCCGGTTAAGTGACGGGATGCACCACTCGTGGCCTCTCGTCATGACGTGGACTGATGCGGGATCTCTAGCTGGCAGGCCATATAAGACCCCAATGCTATATAGTCGTATCCTCGATTTGCCACATGCGCGGCAGCCACGCGCTCTCTTTCTCTGCCCGGCAGAGGGTTACCTACCGCAAAGTCATTTCTTTCAGCGGAAATATGAGAGCGCGGAAACGTAGTTTACCAAAGAGACTCTCAGTCGCGTGTGGGTCACAGTCAATTTCTCTTGAGTTTTCGTAAGAGCTTTCAACTTGATTCGCAGCATGCGCAGTCTATTTAGAGGCGCATGCGCAAACGATTTTTTTCGAATCTTTCGAAATTTCGCGCACAACCTCGCGATTTAACCACGAAATACTAACTTTACCCTTTTCTCCACACCTTGGACCATTTATCGAAAAAAAAAAAAAAAAAAAAAAATTACGTTTTGTGTAGCGGAGTTCCTCGGGGTTAGTCGGAAGGCGAGAAAGGTGGGAAGAAACGCTGTAAAAGAATTGGGGATTTAAAGAAGAGTAAATATGGCACTCTAAAGAATTACCATACTGCGCCCTCTAATTCCATAGAAAGAGAGATAGAAACTGCGATTTTTTTACTACGTGTCTTCCATCTAACCTCAGTTTTCGCGACATGGTTTGCGTCTGTATCATTGCCGGAAGACGAAAGTCAGAAAAGACTTGGAAAGCACTTCGAATACTATCGCAAAGGGAAAAGAATGAGTTGAGAATAGTTGCGCGATGGGAAGATTAAGATGGTGTCAAAGAGTAACGCGCGTGTGGCACATTGACTAAGTAGAGCGTGTAGCGCAAGTCGAAAAATAAAGTCAAAAGAAAGCGAAGAGATGGAAAAGAAAGGTTTGAAATCTGTGTTAAGTCAGAAGCGCGCGGTGCGTCTTAGTTACTGAAACGTCGGGATACACGAGTATTAGTCGAAGACGCGGAGGGGTTGAGGTAAGGAATACAAGGAAAAGCTCGAGTGGTTCGAACTCCGTGGCCGGTAGAGTAGCGCGGACGAAACTCTAAGTACTTCTGACAGGATTTACTTCGACGGGAGGATGCACACGAGAAGCCCAGTGGCAGGAGCGAAGCTGGAGCATCTGCCTCGAGGTTGCCTCGAGAGAAGCACCAGTGCGGAGACGAGTAACCCGCCAGGGGGTAAGGTCTATCTTGCGCGAGAGATCGTTTCCCCGAACCGGAAAGCTCGTAAATCACTAATCAGAATTCCCTGTTGGGCGGCTACTCGAGCCATGTGCACGTTACTCGGCAGTACCTACTTATCCAACGTGGGAGATAGACATACACCCACATAAGCGTCACTTGCTCTATGGATAGACCGACGCACACTGTTACGCCTTGTGAACCGGGCGCTGTGGCAAACCAATTGATTACCGTCACGAACTTCCGTGTTCGTTCGTTTCCTTTAGGGTTTCTCTTCTCTTCTCTTCGTGTTTGTCGAGAGAGCGAGACAATTTCTCAAGGAAAACGGCGAAGACACGAACACACCGTCACATACGAGAAACTTTTGGCTTCGGCAATTGTGATGAAGAGTTCACAAAAGTTCAAAAGACTCCCTTAACGACGTTAACAGACATAAACGGAGACTTAGCATCGTCGCGTAAGACGGGCGCGTATCATTTTTATTGACGATAATCTCCGAAACAAGTAGGCATTGGATTTTTTTGGATCCTTCGGCAAAGTTTGTCAGTTTAATCCAAAGTTTGGAAGGCCCTGTATTATAAATTATAAACTTACGTCTATTTTTTTTTTTTTTTTTCTCTATATTGTCGGGAGTTAAGCCCCTTCGGTATTGTCATGGAATTATTTGTTACGCTGTAAGAGGAAAAAATAAAGCGGAAAGTCATTAATCCGGAGAACGAACTATAGTTCCTTCCCTTCAAGTTTATTTTTAACACTTTTTTTTTTTGTTACTTTTTACCTCGGGAGAAATGCCTGGCGCTTATGGATTACGAGAGTGCGCCGGGATAGGTATAGGTAAGCAGTTACGTAGCTTGGGAATGGAGAAGGTAAAATCGCGCGGCATGGAAAATCCAGCAGTATGAACTCGCGTGAGTACACGAATTAATGCGTCCCAGAGATAATGTCGCAGGGTTTTTCAGTCTCTCCCTTTTCTGTGGGCGACAACACCGGCAGCCGGGAGCTTCTTTCTTCTTATTTTTCTCTTCTTCTCCTCTTTCTTCCTTCCTCCGTCCTCTAATTTACGTATTTTTCACAATCCCCTCGTGCATATCTCGAACGCTCTAGTTTTCCCGTCTTCCGTTTTACTATAATGCAAAATATTATCAAAAGCTTTATTATATTCCATATAACATCTGTGGCTGTTCATTAACCGTACGAGAAATTGAAAAAAAAAAAAAAATAATAATAATAATCATAATTGCAAAGCTCATCGTAAAATTGGTTCGTTCAACGAAGCGATAAATGAGGTTGCATCGTTCGAACAAAAATTAATAGGTGCGATGAAAAAAAAAAAAAAAAAAAACAAATGTATCCTCGAGTTCGATCATCCGGCTGAAACTTTTTCGAAACATATTGTTCGCAGCGCGAAACTGAATCTGCAGCATCAAGAGAAAGTTTGCGGGCGATGATACAAACTAATTTGATACATTTTCAAGCGAAATTATTCGATTAATTATCCTACAGTAGCTTGTGGTAAAAACTAAAGTCGATTCGCGGAACATTAGAAAAACATTATTTGCGCATCGATTTTTAATCGTGTTATCTGAATTTGTCAACTGGGCGTATTATTGGTCATTATATTGTTATTTTATCGCAGTTGTGAACAATTTTCGATGAGTATCAATTCGCTGTGCAATGGTTTTTAATATACGGAACTATCGATTATCATTGGTCGATCTATCGACATTTTTTCCGCTGTCATTATTTCTTAATGTGCAGAATATTACGCAAATTGTTGAAGTCTTTTTGCCATTAAAACAAAACTGCCAGAGGAAAATATTGATAAATTTAATAAAGCCGCGCGAACAAGAATCCGAATGAAGCGGAGTTTTTTTTTTTTCACTTTGGCGCGAGAGTCCCTGTTCACGCAAATTTATAACCACGAGCCTGTTAATTGGATTACTCTTGAAAACGTCCCGTCTGCTCCGGCTAACACTGTTCGTTGAATAGTTTTTATTAATGCTCGCCAGTGAAATACATAAAAAAACTGCTACTTTTCTCGACTACCTCTGTATTGTGTTGGGATCATTTAGGCGCGAAGTTAAATTAGACAGAGAATGCATGCAATACTGTTGTTGTAGACTTTTCTTTTTACTGACTTTTCGTTCTTTATAATTATTCAAAAAAATTTTTTTTTTTTTTTCATTATTTTTTTATTGATATGAAGCCGAAAGCATGTTTTAGTTTCGTCTGAAAAAAAAAAAAAAAAAATTATTTTCGCATAATTATTCTTCAACGTTCGCGTTAATTTTCGATCATCGTCGATAATCATGGATCACCATATCGTATTTCTTGTATATCACGCCGCGATGAGGTTTTAACAAGCGCGATTTGAAAATTTATACGCTGACGTAAAGGAAAACTAAATACCATAGGAATTTTTCGGAGAAAATGGGGAGGAGTTTCGAGAGGGGAGGAAGGAGGGGGTAGGGGGTGTAAAAAAGTAAAAAAAAAAAAACCGTGGCGAGAAGAATGCGGAGAAGTCCCGACTTGCGAGATACCCGAGGGTAACGTGGCTTCGGAATGTATATATTCAACGAAAAGTGAGTTTTTAACCATTAGCTCCCCAACAGCTTTCGTTGGCAGCGGAGTCGGTCTAGTTTCTCAACAAATTGAATTGCGCCTCGAAATAATGAGCGGCGTTGGTAGGTGCCGGCTACGGCCAACTGTAGGTCCAACTGATTTCCTCTCGTGTTTCGAAAAAAAAAAAAAAAAAAAATTGCCGCCTACAAGCTTTCTGGCTTTCTGGCACATATCCAAGTCTACCCCCCCCCCCCCCTCCTCCCCTACGCCCGAAACGGGGGTTGCAAGGTTACACTCCTCACTCCTCGCGAGGAAGTGAGAGCCTTGGAGAGAACAGGAGGATACTCCACGGGACGATTTATGCCACCATTATTTGTCGGACGTGCGTACAGTCCAACGAGCAGAGGGCGTGCGCACATACAGTGGCGGTTTGATAACGGAATTACCAAGGCAAGCCAGCAAGCGTCGTCTATATACACACGTATATATAACGTACGTAACACGAGAGCGGAAAGCTTCTAGGACGACGAGGGACGAAACACGAGTTTATAGCTTTCTCATGTTTCGTCCAATTAAGCATTGAAATTTCGTAATAATCATTGCAAATGTCATCCTCGAGGTTATTAGAGCTTTGCGCGTCGAGCTATCGCGGTAAATATACATCGTATAACATATTTTTTTTAATTGCACCTCATACCATATTGAAACACCGATATATCATTTCGAGAAATATTTTTTAATTTTTCAATTATTTAGTCATCATGGCGCGTCAACTTGTCGACATTTAGATACACTTAACGATTTATGAAATTTCCTGATTTCAAGCGTCTAAATCTCGATTTATATCGATTTTTGAAATGGAATCATTTTCTGCGATTTTTATACACTCAATGATTAGCCTCGGTGTACCCAGGAGGCTGAGCTATTAATAGAATTAAACCAGAAATTCAACCCCTAAACGGTGTTTTTCTTTCCTCGAGACCAAGCGATTCTCATACCGATCCCTAATCGGCGGAAACACAATCTCGGATACGGAGGCCGAAACTATCGCAAAAGCTTTAACACCTGAACTGAGCGCGAATCTCGAAGTCAAAGGCGGGAGGGGGAGGGAGAGGGGGGAGGGGGGGTTAATTTACCAAGCGATATTTCAGTTTCCACGATCTTCTTCCGTAAGAAAGGCGGAAAACCGATCGATTCTCCGTTCCGCGAAGGAATTATTGTTCTATCGTCGACGGGGATAGTTACACAAGCTATAATCCCCGCCCCTACCCTCCTCCCCTCTTTACCGACCTGGTGCGATTCGCCGAGTTTCCGATTTAAAGTACCGCTGGCCCGGTCCGTCGTGCACTCTGTAAAGCCCCGGCGCATTCCCGGCTTAATTAACGGTAGATTAGCTCGCTCGGGTTCTCGCGGCGGTGGCGAGCATTCCTGTATACCATTACTATCCCCCTCCCCTCGCCTCCCTCCCACAAACTTGGACATCGGGCCGGCCAGTAAATCTGCATTTCCGTCTTCGGAAGTTGGGGAGAATCGTGACCTCGTATATATCTAACTAGTATACTCCGAGGCGCACAGTAGGTACGAATATATATATACCTACCACCCGGTTGCATTATATCATAGTACGATAACCCTACTTGTGTGTAGGGTATGCTATACCAGGATTTCGTCTACCGTCTTGTCGACTCGTCGTTGCATACGAGACGCGATATATCCGAACCTGTGATTGCGCGATTTGCAGAATTAGCAACCTTTCGTTTTTCACTTCGTAAAAATTTCAATAAAAAAAATTTAAAAAATAAAAAAAAAATAATAATAATAAATTATAAATATTCAAATTAGAGATTTGACGAACCGAATCGGACATTTTGATGATCTATAACCCGCATTTCTACTCGCACACTGACACTTCTCCGAGATATTGGAAAAACGTACTGTTATAAAAGAATAAAAAAATATTCTCTATAGTGGTGAAAAAAAAAAAAAAAATTCTCGTTCCCTCCGATTTTCGATAGAAAAGCCAGCGGACCGAGCGGTCACGCCGTTATTCATTTATTAATCGTACCGGGGCTGCCAGTTGGAAGCCACATATACTACGACGGTGAACATCGGGCCACTGCACGCTTGAAATTCTTCCACACCGGCCGAGGACCCGATTTTTTTTTTTTTTTTTTTCTACGTTTTAAGCCGTATGATTAACTTCCTTGTAGATACGTCGTTGCGGACCGGATGCGCACACATACACGAGGAAATCGAGACCGAGGGGACTAAATCGTTTCGCGCGTAAAAATCGCCATTTTATTATTTCTATATCGAACATCCCCAATAATTAATATTCTCGAAGCTCGCAAAATCGCCTCTCGCGCTGGACTGACAGTGAATGTTCTGATCGTATTACCATTAACCCGTACGCCATAGACGGCATTTCGATAGATTTATATTGGGTTTCCGATTTTTTTTTTTTTTTTTTTTTTTTTTAATTCCGATTACAAATCGATATCAAATCGGTGACAGGTCGATGGCGATATACGGGGATCAGCTGATGCGTATTTCATAGTCGCGAGATTGGTCTGACACTTCGCATGATAGATTGCGCTTTCGGTTTATTAGTCCAACCGGTGGATTGAAAGAAAAATTCGCCGAACAATGGAAGAACGTCGTTTTCGCGATCGAACGGACCAAAGCGCACGTCGGCGTCCGCCGCGTTTAAAATTATTCCGGACGCGAAAATGCCCACAGCATATATATTGACGATTCAGTCGTACATGCAAAATCGTTACGAATTCGAAAGACGACGAGAAGGCAATCAGCGGCCTGTCGAAACCTCCGGCTATAATCTTCCCTCGTTTATCGATCGCAGATTCGAGTTTTTGAGAAACGAAAAAATTAAATAAGAAAAAAAAAAAAAAAAAGTTTTCAAAATCGCACTCCTAAAAAGTTCGAGTGTCGCGATACTTTGTCTCGAAATAATCGAAATTCTGAGATTTTTAATCGTATTTCGGAATTTTAATTTTGATCGCGTAGTTTTCTTGTCTTTTCATAATTCCCAGGAGACGTCGCACGTACGTCCACATAAAAAAAGTGAGCGCCTCGATAGATTTATTCCATTTGTTAAATACCTTTCTGAGATTAAAAAAAAATGTCCGCAGCGATATAAAAAAAATGTGCGACTTATACTCAGAGTCGTAACAGTGAAATCGCGATACTTCGGGGGGTGCGTCACGTTTTCGCAATATAATACCAGAATACAGGGTCTACAGTTACTTATATCGCTCTTTACGATTGCGAAGTACTCACGGAGCGCCTTTAGAGGCGCCGACGCTATTGTATAGACGAGACTGAGAACTACTTCTTTCCGACTATAACGTACTATTGCAAAGATTGCAACGACTCGAGACGAGAGAGAAAAGCTTTTAAAACCAATTTTCTATTACCCCGCTGATCGTAATATAGTTTGTTGTAAAAAGGATTGTAACGAGATCTGAGTAATATCTCGGAGCTTTTGTGGATTGGGGCTTCGAGAAAATTGATTGTTAAGTCCAAAAAGGGAAAGAAATAAACAAAATATTGACCCTTTAATCTTCAAGACGAAAGTTTTTCTGAAAATGTGTACCGGAACTGACTTTTTGATAAATGAATGAAAATATTTTTTTTTTTCGATGTAATTTTTTTCCACTAAAAAAAAAAGTGTTTGAAAAAAAAAAAAAAAAAAAAAATGTGTAGATAAAAAATAGTTTTTCTGGTTCGAAAATAAAAAATGTCCGAAACGGTCATCCGTGGAATCGGCAAATTGTCGTAGTTAAGAAGCGAGATCGGTGGAACTGACTCCAACGAAACGCGAAGAAGTAGAGAATAACGACGCTATTTCTAGCGAGGCCCAACATTGATCGCCGTTGAATTATTTCAGCGCGTGACGTATCTATAAGCAACCCGAGCGAGGCGGGTGGCTGAGAAAACTGACCTACATCTCTCGCCTGCGAGGAGAGCTACTGCGACAAGACAAGCTATCCCTCTCCGCCTCGCGTATAGACGTACAACTAAGAAGGACGAGGAGTTTCTTAACCGAAACTGACAGAGATCCTCTTCCCTTGTACCCCGCGAGTTTTTCCCTCGAACGGCAATCCATAAACTTTTACGTTGTTATTAAACAGCAGTGCATGCGACTACGTACACTTTCGTAGTTAATGGTGAGAGAAAAAAACGGATAATTTCCTTTTAAATGAAAAATATTTAATCGAAAATTGTCAATAACTATAAATGACTAATTTTACAATAAAAATCGTCCATTAAGCAGATCGAACGTGACATTTTTTCGTAGCCATTTTTTCCGAGAAAATTATGTCGAAAAATAATAAAATCGGTAACAGTTTTTTTTTTCAAATTAGCGACTCGAAAAGCTTCGTATTATATAGTTATCGATGAAAAACTATTTATTATTCCTATCTCGTTGGGTTTCGGTGCGATAGTTGGGCAAACATCCAGAATCCACGGGTGTCTGTAAATCATATATTCTATCGGTCGCTTGGGTGGAGCGAAGGGGTGGAAGAGAGGTCGATCCGCGAGCCATTGCCCGTGATAAAGTACTCACAGCCAGCGAGTGGTTAGCAGCGGTTCTGGTAACCAAACGTGGAAAGGCACGGGAACGCGGCATGTGCAAACTCCACGGGGTATTCCAAAGGGAATCGGTGAACTCATTCGGCTTCGGCAACTGGTCCGTAAGTCGGTGGTCCATTTCGTACCCCAGCCGTGCGAACAGTTGTCACTTCCGCAGCTGAGAATCATATCCGACGGACACGCTTGGGGATCTATCCAATTTCACAGAGTGCCTACGTTTGTACGCACGTTCTGCATATACATCCCTATATCACCGTTGCGCAAGTTCCGGACCTTCCGATATCGCTCTGCATACATATATATATAGCTTTCTGGAAAGGAAGCACATTCGACGGGAGTTTCGTCCATCTGCGAGCGGAAATGGACGTTATATTGATTCGAGTCAAATTTTATCCAGACCCATGAGTTCAACGCCTCAGTCGCATTCGTCTGGACTATCTTGCCGAATTCGGCGAGTTATTTCCAAGAAACTTCCGATTGGCTGAGCAAGAATTGACACTTCAAGGAGTAGCGGACCGTTTACTACAGTTGCCAATCCGTTAGATTCATTACTTCTCTTATCCCTGTTCGCGACACTCGAAGTATTCTTGTACTTGGTATCGCTTCGATTCATCAGACGCACGAAATGGTTTCAAATGCAGCCGACAGGCGAAGTCTTGAATGAATCGGGCCGTCGCCCTGAACGATCTCTGAGCGAGAAATGGTCGCAATTTGGTTCTGATCGTGTAAACACAAACCCCGAAGACTAGCAAAACTAGCGAATACTCCCGAAGCTACCCGAAGCTCGTAAACGACGTTATCGCATAGGTGAGGGCGCCACTAGTTAGAACAGAAATCAAATTGAAATCCCGCCGTAAAAGATGCAGTATTCACGCAATGACTGCGGCACTCTAAGGAATTACTTACTGCAGTATGCACTCTAATTCCTTAGAGTGTTATACTCATTGCGTTAAATGTCCGCTTTTTTTAGACGCGACTGCAACGAAGTGTGTGCGCTTTGCCGCGACATTGCCGCGATGTTTTTTTGCGTCAGCGCTCTTCTATCGTCTAAATCGATGCACAGATCGTGTAATACTCGATCGATAGTCGAATTTGTCGACCATGTCTTGCGATGTCATGTCCGATTACAATGACCTGAACTACCGAGGGATACCGGATATTCGCGCATAGTAGCCATTAGCTTCGTCCCTCTGCGGCATTGATATTCGCGTTCAAACTTTGGACACCGAGAGAAAACTCTCTTGGACGTCGATAACATAATCGTTATCCAGCGAAACTTAGTCGCGTAACCAGCGTCGGTATCTGTTATACACAACTAAATGATGTGAAGTATTAAGTTTATCGGATAACGGCGCATGTAGTCGAACGATATAAGCTTCGAGAAGCTTCCGCTATTAGGAGTTTTATTCAACTCCGACATCTCCGATGTATCGCGCAACCATGCATGTCCCACATAGGGCTTTCGTGGATTCATAATCTTTGCATGTACCACCAGCTTACACGTTGAGGTACTGCTATAAAGTCGCAAAGTTATAGTCGCTGAATGTAACCCGATGCTGGAGAGAAGCCCCGAATATCCCTCTCGAAACAATCGAAAGCTTTCTTGTTATTAGAGGAGACCGCATCACGAGGCAATTCGGAAGTGCGCGGTAAAAAGAACGGAGGTTTCGCGCATTGAGTAACGGAGCTCTCTAAGGAATCACTCTAAGAAATTACTTGTCGTGCCGTAGGGTGGCGCTGCTTGGAATCAGCAATTTTTTTACGGCGCGTTTCCGGCTTGTCTTGTGTTCCGATTAGCTCCAGCATCCCATACGCTACGAGGCTATATTATTTCTATTAGTGGTCCAACTGAGTGAAGGTTTTAGCGAAGCTCCGGAAGTCTGATTCTGATTTGTCGGTTTTCAATCAAAGCTGCAAAATGCGGTATATAGTCGTCAATGTGTTCGTATCATTCGGTTCCGTCGCCTTGTTTCCTCCTTTTGGAGACCCCTTCTACCCCCCCCCCCCCCCCTCCCCCTCCCCCTTAGTACTTCCCTGCAGCATTTATCCCAACATGCAAGAGAAGGCAAGCGTGTCTGGAGGATAGTTTGTCCTGATAAGTTCCGCTTGGTAACAAAGTATCGATAACAGGACACTAATAGATCGCGCCGGCCAGCAGGCTTTGTGCATCAAGTCCAAAGGGAGGTCAGCCCTATCGAGATGTAGAGGCCCCAGTGTCGGCGAACGGAGCGCACGAAACAGCTCACAGAAAGGCAACATCGTTGTTGGCGTTCATGAAAGTTTTCGTACAGTAGGCGGAGTAGGAGGGACTCGAAGCGCGCATTATCAAGTTTGTCTCGGGTAATTCGCCACGTAGAGACGCTTTTAGCATCAATCGGAAGAAACGTCGGTACGTGCCATCCGGGGTCCTGGTAGCTTTCGCCCCCTCGCCGTACAACCCGTTTGTATATAGATATATGCGCGAAACCAGCGCTCGAAATATCGAGGAAAATTCGTCAGAAGTTAGTTTCTCTTTACGAATCATTCATCGGGAGAGTCGACGCTGATAACTCTTGAAGAAAACTCACTTTATTCCTCTCGCTCTCTCCGTGATTTCTTTGAAACATTTTATGGAGAAAAATCAGAGAAACGATTCTAGGCGATTTGCGTGAAACGTGATTTGAGCTTTGATAGTGAACGAGAAATGAGGACAAACGAGACGGGTGGCTGAGAAGGAGGAAAAAAAAAAAAGACAAAGACGACACCTCGTAAAATCCGGACAGAAGTGGATGAAACAGATAGAGAAGGAAGAACAGAGAAATGAGAAATGGACTGTAACACAGACATAGTAGGTGGGAATAGCGGCTTTGGGATAACTTTTGTGCGAGCGATCGCGAGTTCCGATATTAAGAAACTTTTCATCGGTTCTGCGAGTTCTCACTTCTGCTCGGTTGTTCTCTCTCCATTCTCTCTTGTTCTCTCCAACTCTCTATCTCTCCTTCTCGTAACGGTCGTAATGCCGGAAGGCAAAATGAAGCGAGCCGTATACCTCGAGATGAAGCCGTCGTTAGCGTGCCAACCAACCTCGCAGGACGGATGAAAGCAAAACAGTGAGCACTCGTTGCCGGAATACAGACGGAAATGTTTTACGTTCGTCGATGGGCGAAGCCCATCCCTCTATCCTCGTCTGGTTGAGAGGTGGAAAAGCAGTTTCAGTTGCAATGCTGGTAAAATATCGTGTTTGCTCTCTGCAGTTACCCGTTGGGATCTTGGATTCGAATGGCACTGGCGAGTGGTGCCACAGCAACCCCCGATCTTTGCAAAAATAAATGTTCGCAAAAAAAAACTCAAACCTCCCGGGCGAAGTTATTAATTGTTATGTGTTCATTTCATTTCGGATTTTCCGTACTCAGCAATGTGACGTCCACGAATTACGGTATTTATAAAAAAAAAAAAAACCGGACGATTCGTTAATGGAATTTTGAAAAAATTAAAAAATAGAAAAAAAATGGTTGAGGAGCATTCAGAATTTTGAACTCAGCATTTTCGTCTGAATTATTATTATTTTTCAAAATTATTCACGCGCGCGAGTTAAGAACGAGATAAATCAGATCGACCTATGATTGCGACATCTATTACGAGATTTGATTGGCTGAAAAATCCCCGTATCCGCAACTCAGTAGCACTCTAAAAAATTTTGCCAAAATAACAAAATTTTAGTAGTTCAATCTTGAATCCGAGATAAGATCCCTCACTTCTCTGTGCCAATTGACTATTTTATTATCGTACATTTTTATATCTTCGACTTTATGGTAGAGAAGTTTTCGTTGATATTCCGCCGTCGCAGAGTCTTGAGAATCGATATAGCAAATCTAGAAACTCGAGTTCAATTTCCTATATATATCGACAGCATATCGATTTCGAATTTTATATGAAAAATATATGGACGAAAAAAAAATTCTTTCACTATGAAACAACTTTGATCCTCTCGTTATCGTTATATCTAATTACTTTCTCCCGGTATGGCGCATAGAAGTTGAGCGATAAAACTTAACCAATTTATGTGGAGTCTGTAGGTAAGAAAAGTATATGAAAAAAAAAAAAAAAAAAAAAAAAAAAAAAAAAATACAATGAGTGAGAAGAGAAGAAATGAGGAAAGTTAAACAAGGTCTGCATGACCTGCAATTTTTGTACAGAGCGTTTCAGTCTTATGTGTGTAATGCCGTAAAATGCAAGTTAATTAAAATTTTTTGGCTAAATAAGGAAATGAAAAGCGCGCCGTGAAAAGACTGTAGAAAACTCGTAGCGTTCGGGAACGAAGGAAAAAGCTTCGTGGGTTTAAAGAATCGGGTGAACAACTTGTTTTCCGACGAATGAGAATGCAGGTTCAGTGTCGCGGAGCCCGGGTAGCTTGCGCGGGTTCCGTAGACCCGCGAGCCTCACTTGTGAACAATTGCCTTCCGTCGCAACTCGCGAGTGCGCGAATCGGTAAACTCAGAAACCCTGGCGTGCCCACTTCGCCGACCTAGCTGACGCCTTTATTCCGCATAGCCGTATAATAGGTACATACAAGTCAGGGGAGTTTAAGTAATCGTGAAACAGGCGCTAATTTAGCATTTCCCAGTGAGCCACCTTTGAAAAATATGAATAGCGCCCCCGGGAGGGGGGGGGGGGGGGATGAAGTCGACCTCGGAGAAACGAGTCGAGGGCGACTAAGACGAAAAACGACGAGACGTATTCTTTTGAAACACCGGAACTTAACCTCTCGTTCGAATCTTTAACTTTTTTTTTTTTTTTTCAAGATTATCCATAATCTCGGAAATACACGAGCAACCGTGAAATTGAAGCATTTGGACTGATCCATCGTTGTTATTGTTTGATTAATAGTCTAGCGGAAGGGGCTCCGGAAATGGTCCAAATTCTGCGTTATGAAACTGTGATAATGATTCGTTGAATATTGAATAGAAAAATTAGCCCTCAATAATAATAATTGATAATTCAATTAATCTCTCCAATGGGGAGGTTGCGTTTGAACTCAAGATTATGCTTGGTATCACCGAAGCGCGAGTTTAACTTGAGTGCTTAACTTCAATGCAGTTTTTAGGTGAATTTCATATCGAAATGTGCATCGAAGTATTTGGCGGCCATATTTTTTTTTATTAAAATTTTAACTAGCAGTGTGTAGATCAAGGGTCGGATGACATAAACCCACAGGGGGTAGAAAACAGTTTTTTTTTTTTTACGAAACGAATTTCTGGGGAAAATTGTGAAAATCTACTTTCAGCTGAAAACCTCTTCGGTATGGACATGGCGATCGTAGATAACCTTTGCCTGGTTAGGGATTTCGGTGGCGTGTAAACTCATCGTTCACGGAGGTTTTCGGGCTTCACGCACGTACCCGAGCACGATTGCGACCCTCAGTTACCGAGCACGTTTTCGATGATTGCACATTTTCAGAAAGAGAGAGAGAGAGAGAGAGAGAGAGAGGTCCCAATATACGTAGCCACAATGTGATATGACACGTATTACTCGTTCAGTTACGTTGCGCATTTGCACCCATCGTGACTCATGTTCATTAAAAGAACATTAGAGAAGATTAAAAAAGATTTAGTTATTAAGTTCGTTGATACCGACGAATTTCATCCCTGAATTTTTTTTTTCCAATGCCAACTATTAAACCTTTTCAGACCATAATTCAAAGGACATGTTAAAATCGACCAAATTCTGCAACTTAAAAAAAAAAAATAAAAAAAAAAAATCTATAAAAATTTTTTAACTTTCGGTTAAAAGACGAGTTTAATAAAGAAATTGTATAAAAAAAAATCGTATTAGAATTTTAAAAATCCGTTTTTGACTTAAATTCGGTAAATCCTTTTTCATTAAGTAATATTAAGTATAAATAATTTGAAAATAAAAAGTAAATAATAAAAAAATGTAACTTCAACTGTTGCATTGTACGAATCGCCGTTAATAGTTAAAACTTTGTCCGAATGCAGAAACAAGAACATACGTCCCACGACTTTATACTTTACGGTGTGGACCTACATACACCTCAGTAGAGTAAGAAGCACAACTTCTTCTCAGTGTATATCGTCGTAAAAACTTTGTGCATGATTATGGCCTCAATTTAATTGGGCAACGCATGAAACAGCGCCGTGCATACAGTCGTAGAGACTCGAGAATGTTGGTAAAACCACGACGATAGAAGCAGGATACGGGGACGGCAAGGGAGCTTGCTAAGGATAAACTTCGGTGAGTCAGTATAGCAACCGACTGCGTTCTCAAAAGCCGAGAGGCCGCACTATGTATCGTAGCTGCGGGACTACCTTAAGGAAAAGTTTTCTCAATGTTGGGCAAAAGAACTTTAGCGACCGGAGAACTCCTCCCTCCCTCCGCGCGCGCGCGCCCTCTAGATACGTTTCCTTCTAGCAGCCCGCGAAAGCAACAACAGAAAATCTTTGTTCCATTTTCCTTGCGGCGCACGCAACCTTTAACCGCACATCGAAGGCCTCTTCATGGCCCCTATTTGGTTTCGAAAAACTTTCAAATCGGTTGATGCCAATCGTTGTCCGCTTCGTCTTCGTCATTGTCGTCGATGTTATGGGTTTAGGCCGCGCAGCCAATGGGGACGATGGTGCAAAGATCTTTTTTCTTACCCGTTCTCCTTTTAAATTCTTTACGATGGAATGGTAGTATGTGTTTTAAGAGAACGTAAGTCACGTATCAGTCGTACGAGTTACACCAGAATGCCGGGTGTAAACGGCTGCGTGCGAGCGGATACGCTTGGGAAACGGGTGAGCGTCTTCCTCTTTCGTAGTATAGCAGTGGCATTAAGTGCTTCCTGTACCTGAAGACCGTCGAGGTAAACGTTGGATTCTGGCCAACGATGTTAGAACATGAAGAGTCGGGGTCGTTGCTCCGTTTATCATCGAATGTGCGTTACATTCGATGTCATTCTACAGGCAACTCGTGTATCTTACAGTTGGTAGCAAATCGAATTTCAAGTAAAAGTCGGGAAAATTTCATCGATTAATAGCTCCTAATCCGACGCCGGAAATACGATATCCCCGGCGTCGTCTTCCGGTGCAATAGCATCCTGAAGATCAAGTGCATCACACAAATCTAAACAGAATCAGTATGATATCGCGTCCTACTGTAGCCGCAGCAGTCATGAGCGAAGGGGGAGGGGGAGGGGGTGAGGGGGAAGGTTCACACGTCGGAAACGGGAGCTCGAGGGTGCCCGCCGAGTTTGGCGCTAATCAAGTTTGCCGTCACTCAAAAGACGAGCCGAATAGTAGGAGTTTCAATCTGAACGGATGAAGCGGGGGTGAGGGATGGAAGAGGGATACGTGCGCCCGATAGCGGTAGCGCCCCGAACTGCAATGGTTGCAGAACAGTAGGAGGAGAGTTCGAATAGGCGGAGGCGAATGAGAAACGCTAGGCGCTGGTTAAATTGTGTATTCATGCGGCGTATATCATCCGTTGTACCGTTGGGCGGAGGAGAGTATGGGTGGCCCGCTGTGCGCGAGAACATTCCGCAGATACACACCTGCGTGTTATATTTCCGAGACGTACGACGAGCAGGCGTTGGTGAGAGTCATTCGGGTTTCTGTTGTCACTGCCGCTGTTGTTGGTGCCGCTTCACCTATGCACGGCGTGATTCGTGACGTTCGCGAAGCAATTTTTAACGATACGGCGCTCGGCAACCCACCAGTCATCGGCAATTTTACAGTCAGTAACTCTATAAAGACGACATTGAATGGAAAGAGATGGAAGTTTTTCAATGACCAGTTATTGGTCGATGCCTGGATGCGCAATATCTGTACAGTTTTACTTCTATATACATATATATATAGTAGGAAACACGCTGCTCTTATAGCAGTCTGTGGTGACAAGGATGACGAACAAGCGGACGGGCTTGTGGGCTTGTTGTACCGCCCGCTTCCCCGCATCGATTCGCTCGTCGCCCGGCGATGAGGGAATGAGAAACGCCGTTGGCTTTGCCCGTCCACCGTCGACGGCGACAATCGAGCCTCGAAATGAGAAAGAGTGACGGGATGAGAAAAAAGAGACAGAGATCGAAAAAAGGAAGCGTAAAAAAAAACGACAATGAAACAGTTTGAGAGATTGAAGCGTAGAATAAAAATGGAAAATGTTATTATTATTTTTTTTACACCTCCGTTGACAGGTTTCTTTGAGGGGTGGGGGGTGAAATAAGAAATCAAATCTTGTTTTTTGATATTTCGAAGACATTGCGCATTGATGGGCAGCTTCAATTTTTAGCTTCAACGACTTTCGATTTTTTTTTTTTTTTTTTTTTTTTTTTCGAACGCGTTTTTGTATTGCGAAAGAAAGAAAAACACATGGAGGGAACGGTTTGAAGACAACGGGAAAGCCACCATCTGCAACAATAGTTTCGATTTATTCGCGTTGTAGTGTACTGCACTATGTGCTATATAGCTGTTTCGTACAGTAGACAATTTTCCCGGCCCGGCAGATGGAATAAAGATGAGTGTAAATGTGTATAGTTCGTAGATACCAATAGGAATATTCTCAATATTGTTCTTGAGACTCTCTCTCGTTCGAGGCGCTCTCCCTGGAGTAATATGAATTGTTTCGATTTTGTCGTTTGATTCTGAAGTGCGCTTCCGCTCCGTCGTGACCCAGTAGGACGACACAAAACGACGATTGAACAGATTGCATCCCAATACCACGAATCCTCTTGTCTCGTATCATCCTCTCTCTCGCCTCTCTTCATTCAACTGTGGTCGCCAAACTTCGACTCTCTCTCTCTCCCTCTTTTTCTCTCTGATTACCATTGCAGGACAATCCCACCGCTCTGATACTCAAAGCTCCGAACAATCGTAAAACAGTTAATCCTGTGTGCAAGAACCGCCCCTACTTCGTCAATGTTCGGAAGTTGCTTAAGCGCATACATTACGGCGAAGTCTTGCATTGCAATGAGTCAACGATGAGCCAACATTGCCATACAGTGTAACGCTGGAAATAAAGCGCTTTTTTGCACTTCGATACTTGCGACGAACCTATATTTGAGTTATTCTCTGACTTCCGGTTTCGTATTTTACTTATCCGTCGTATAACCGGAAGACATTGGTTACAGTTTCGATAAAAAAAAAAAAAAATTCTGTACGAAAGAAAAAATGAAGGTGTAGGGGATATCCGCGATAATTGTGCGCGAGTGGCGCTGAAAAACTACCCCTCTACTTAGTTCTACCGGTACCTGCCGCGGGAGTCTGATAGACGCGAAAGGGAGGGGGAGGGCGCACTTTAAAGACCGTCGAGTAGATACTAACGATTTCCCGCTCGACCCAGTTGCAACCCCCGTTGGTGGAACACCCGAGATTCACGGGGGGGTACATTCGCTCACCGCTGTGCCTATGTCCCGTTTTCATACATTCCCCAAACGCGTGTGTATGCGCGCTTCCCCTCACCTTTTTAATTATACATGGCGTGTGTGTTTGCACGCGCGCGTGTTGGGAGAAGCGCATCAGCGAGGTAGGACCTCCCGTCATGCATGTAATATGTGACCGCAGCCAACGGCACCACGACGCCGGAAGTCCGTTAACTGGATATTGTTTTTACCCATTCCACTGCACGCTCGACGCGGTTCTTTAATACACCGACACTGTATGTATTAATTTTCCTCGACAATTCGTCGACAGTTCAAACAAAACATCGAGAGTTACAGAGCGCTGCGAGAAAGAATAATTATAGAGTTGTTTTCGTGCATTCGAAACTTCGCGATCTTTTTTATCTTTGAACTTCGCGCCGCCGTTATGCCTGATTAGCGATATACCGAAAATTCGAAGAATCCAATCATTTTGAAAAATCGATCGTGTGCATTGTACGAAATTATTACAGCTGATTTTTTTTTTCGCTAATAACAAAAGTATTGTTACGATATAACTACCGAATCAAATATTACGAGATAACTGGAAAACCTAAAGGGGTTGAAACAATTTTTAATTGGGTAACAATTTTTTTTTTTTTTTTTTTTTTTTTTCGCAAAAAATCTTTGTCGCTTAGTAAAAGTCTTCTTGAGTCTACGCCACTCGTTGATGTTCCTCCAAACGTACTCTGCTCTTGTACTCTTCTGCTGTTGGTTCAACTTCACTTCCTCTACCGGTTCCCGTTGCTGCTGTTACCCGAGTTCCATAGCCTCGGGGAAAGCTATCTTCCTGTTCGTTTTAGTTTCCAACCGCGTTCTTCGACTCCCTCAATCAAATTTCTCGTCGGCGACTTTACGGAATGATGATGGATGAGAGCGTTCTTCGTTGCGAAAGTCGCACTTGCGCCCCTCTTCTCGCTTTTCTCCTTGTCGTTGATGGCGACTCCAATGCAGCCCTTTATTCCTGCAGACTCGGTACCTGTATATATCTTATTCTGTCCCAACATCCATTGGTTATGGTATTCGTATGTATAATGGTATACCTATAGTTTTGCTAGTCGATGAAGTACTCCAACGTTTTTACGATCTCTCTAACGCTGAAAGTGCGCCGCATATACACTCGAGACTTCTGTAGATGACATTTTATTACACGATCTGAAAGTGGTTTTCTCTGTATGCCGGGGTCCGGGTCCCGCGAATAGTAACGGTCATTCCCATTATTCATTATAGATATATATCTTAGCGCTGTATAATAATGATTTATGGTACAAATGTATGTGTCTCGTTAAACGAGTTTTCGGGGATCGTTAATCGATTTTAGGAACACTTGGAATACCATCCCGGAAAGTCCATCCCGTTTCCGTTATATTCAGTAAAATTCGCCATGGAAAGCCGATAGTAACGACGCGATAGTTAAAAAACCGGTATCGAGAAATTTCCAAAATAAACGGCCAAAACTCCCGACAATCGAAGATAAGGCTTTCCGTGTACTCGAATTACAATGGCAAAAGGGAGAAAATCCGTTTCTCATCCAATATTTTCGATACTTTCTTCTCCGAGATAGAAATTTGTGATAACCGTATTATCGAGTAACGATACGGAATTTTTTTTTTTATTTATCGATGAAACCGCATTGTTGGGAGAGTGAGAAAGACGCCGCAACGTTGGAATTGCCGCTGACGGAGTCTTCGGGAACTTTGTTCTTGTAGCGAAATTTTGTCGTCACGAGTCTATCGTGTTGATGGTGAAGCGCGCATATTGCGTTACACACGAAAACACCATTTTGACCAGACAACCGGCACATAGTTCCGGAAGTTGTATGTTACTGTTTCGGGGATGCGAACAATAATGAAATTGAAATTTGAATCGCTGCACATAGTGCGCAGGTTCGGGGACGCTACGCTGTGAAACAATCTCTGGACTTCGAGTACGAAAGCTCCACTACACCCCTCCCCCCCCCTCCCCCACCCTGTTAATCTCTCTTCCAGCGGCATGCGTGTTGCATCAGTTCGTAAGTTACGTTTGATATCTTTCCGTTTATCCGGACCACTTATACGAGTCGCCCTGTTTTTAGTCCCAAACGAGTTTCCGCTTAGCGAATTCAGATTTAGTAAAATGCGAGTGAAGTGGACATGTAATTCCAATGATGCGGTAGGAGGGGTCAGAAACACGTGCGGGAAATCTAAAAATTCTCCGAGATCAGAAATGCGACGTCTAATTGACAATCGTATTTCCGTCAATATTATACTTTTTAAATTTACCGTAATTACTGGATAAATGACTGCTTGAGGCAAACGTTTCAGTTTCTAATGCATAAACAAATTTCTAACGCAGTGCTAATAATTCTGTGAAAAAAATAGAAAAATGATTTTAAACTGAAAAGCGTCGAATTTGTTTGCAATGAAATATGAAATTACGCAGTTTTTAGTCAAAGGTAAAGGCAATCATAGGTGATCACTTTTTTATAAAAAAAAAAAAAAAAAAAATTTCGAAAATAAAAAAAATGTTGCTGCTGCTGTAAACCGCGGTTTTTTAGATACTAAATTTTAATATCGCTGAGTTGCAGTTACAGAAAAACCGAAAACGGTTACGTTATTTCTAAATGTTCGATTAAGCAGAAGTGAACATAACTACATTGATGAATGCGCATTCATGATCATTGCGCAATGAAAGTGTCGGTCTATCAGCGGCCATGCGTTAAACAGAATGCGGTGATACGCTCGCATGCGCATCATCAGTTTTTTTCCCGTCGCTATGTTCAAGTCATTGAGGCTTATTTTTTATTTCTCTGTTCCCTTTTTTTTTTTACAACCATCGTCGGTAGCTCCCGCGAGTGCGCCGCTTGAAGTGTATGTACAGAGTGTGCATTGAGAGCGAGAGGATGGCCGAGCATAGCAGCGCAGCATCAGAGACTGTAGCCGGTGCGTGACCTCGGCCTCCCGGGCTACCAGAGACAAAGAGTATATAGTAGGGTAGATATTCGTGCGCCCATGCGGCACACACGAGAGTGGGAACATATACGTTTGAGTGCCTCATGGATCGCTGCACATTTCGTCCCTCTTCCGCCGACTGTGCTCACTGTTCTTTATCTATCTTTTGATCGTCTCTATCTCTGCGTGCAGATTAAAGCCTCTAAAACGAGGCTATTTTCACGTTGTCAGAGTACGCGAAACGTGAATTTAGTTAACAACGATCGCAAGGTTCATCCACTGGAAGGTGTGAAGCATTGCGATTGCAGGCCTTTCCATCTTTGTCTGAACATGCGGCGGCAAGACGCCGACGTCGTAATCGCGGTGTTACTTTTTCGCGGAAAATAATATTGCCAGTTTCGGATTTAACTAATTTTAGGGGAAAGTTCATTTATTTAAAAAAATAATCGTCTTTTTTTTACGAAATTTGAAAAAATTTGCTATTTTTACTTATAAATCGTGAATACTCCCTTTATATATATATATATTTCGCTGCAAACCGAAATGTATCGCGCGTAAGTCTTTTCTTCGGAAAAGGTTCCTGACATATTTATATCGCGATTAGGCAAATGAATTATCTAATTAAACAGCATCCGTTTGTTTTTCTATGTTGCAGGTATGTACAGCGAAGATACCACCAACACGAACCCAATCGCCACTTTATATTACGATATAACAACCAATAGGTAAACCCCGTCGCAAATCATCCCGAACCCCGGCGTTTCTCCATCGCGTTCCAACCATAACGATTCCATTTTTTTTTTTTTTTCGCCGTTTCGAAGATAAGAGAAATTAGGGTTTCGGGTATTCGGATCATAAGAAATGAATCGATGAAGGGATGAAGAAGACTCTTCGGGAGTCTATTACTCCCGATTTTTTTTTCTTTTCATCGTTTTTTTTTCTTTACCCGAAAATACGCTTAGCTATAACTATTAGCGGAGACCTCGATCGCCAAAGCACACAACTCCGTGTCGTATCATCGAAGCTCTTGGGGGATGGTGCCGGGTCGATGATACTCGATGCTACCTCGCGATATCGCAGGGGGAACCCTTGGAACGACGGAGACCTTCCTGTAGGGAGAGTAAAGCCAAACGACGCGGTTCTACGTAACACGAGGAGCTTTCCATGCTTCTCGTTCCGCACCCTTCCGCACCCTTCCGCACTTTTTCCTCCCTATCCTACCGGAACACCTTGGCGCGGGCGAACTCGTGGACACTTGACGACAATGCCTCCCCCAACCCACCGCTCCGTAACACAGTCTCCGCATCCAACGGTAACGCAGCCGACTACCCTTGTCGGCTATATTGGTACGCGAGATCTTGTTGGACAGTTTCCTCCCTTTCGTCGTTTCTCGTCCTTTCCTTAACACCGCGCACTACGGTACTTAAACCGCGTACTATAGTGAACAATGCACGTCGAGAAGTCGAAGAACTAAATACCGCTGTACATCTATTAAACCGCCGCATTAGCTTTTTTTTACAACCCCTATAGCGCGAGAAATAATAGTTGAAAAATGAGTTTGTCATCGACGCAGTCAATTTGCCGAGTTACAAGACTCATACGTGCGGATTTGATTGATTTACGACGCGTCATCGAGTTAAATGAATTTATTGTTTGTCACTTCGGCAAAAAAAAGGACGTTGTTGACGAAGAACAAGGGTGCTTTTTGCAGGGGTGCCTTTTCAGGGTGCATTTTCCCTCTTAGCGCGAACACCGTTCGGAGACTATTTTCTCGTCCCTATTTTTTCGTATCTTCGATTAATTTTCCCACTCGGATAGATAGACGTTTATTGCTGGCGTCCCGTTCGTGTTGCCGGCGTTGTTGGCGTCTGCTTCACCAGGCCTCGGGTAGAAAATCGTCCGGAGAGTAGTAAAGTCTCGAAGAGTAAGGAGAATTCTGGCGAGATGCTGTTTGGGGGGCGGAGGGGGAGGGGGAGGGGGTAGGTAGAGGGATATAGAGACATCCGTCCAAGGAATGCCGAGCCATTATCGGTTCGAATCAGAGCGGAATGTGAACCCTGTACAGCAGACGTAGAGGACCAACAGCATCAGAGCCTCTGCGCTCCTCGTCTTGTCGTCTCTCGTTCGCTGCATCGTAGTCGATTTCGAAGTGGAAGAAGGCCGCGGCGCGACGGTGAAACGAGCAGACGGAATAGAGGATTGTCGGGGAGTCGAGGTGTTCGCCGAAGCAAGCAAAAGGAAAAGAAAAAAAAGAAAAAAAAGCTTGGAAATGGGAAAAGGGAAGATAAGAAGTGTAAAGAAAGAAGGCTCTCGTCAATAGGGAACCGCTGTTGTTGCCCGGGTCGATGTCAATTTCCCAAGCGATCGTACATGGCTAGAAAAGCTCCGGCTTTATGCGTCCAACATGTTCCCCGGTTACTGCTCCACAATACCAGGGTAACCCATTGTACGGGAGTGTAGCGCGGTGAATGGCAGTTTAAAGCGAATTCAATGCGCAAACATTTCCATCCTTTCCTATCATTCTTCAGTGCGTTTCCTTGAGACATGCGGAATATGGAATCATCGCTGAGTTGTTTATAACAACTATTTTCCAATGAAGAATCGCAGAAATCGCAACTTATCGATGTAATTCTCGAAAAAATGAAATTTAACCAATGAAACGAACGCCCTGAGACTTTGGAGAGTTGGTGAACACGGAACACTGGAGGTTTTTGTGTATTGCGCAATCGCGACTCTGACGAATGATCGAGCATACGGTAGCCCCGGGTTGATCAGGTGCTCATTAAGAGCGCTAATCATTGCACTATAGTTACCCATATCTTTCCGGCATTCGTATCGTTTGATTATCCGGCTTTTTTGATTCGTTGCCATCAATCGTTCCAATAAAAAGATGGCGGCCCTCAACGCTCGCGATTGTCGGACAGAAATCTTCCGAAGATCGCTGCCGCCATGTTACCGACTCGATTGGGTTATCGAATATTGCGAAAAAGTATAGTTGCCTACCAATGAGAGAATTTCTGCTTTCTTTACGAAAAACGGTAACGAAATGTCGGAAAAAAAAGAAAATGGTGGAAAAAGTTGAATAATCATCGGATCGAAAATAGGAGCGAACATGGCACATCGTCGGCAAATTGCGAACATGCTAACTCCGCCCGTGACGCAGCTTCGCGGTGATATCCGTTGATCGTCGCGCAAACGCAATACCGAGAATACGAGGCGTGTGCCAACGGTGAGAGGGACAATTATTCAATAGAGCGCAGAGCTCGTACGTGTCTCTTTCCCCGTTGTCACGGGGATCGGCCCCCACGTGCGCTGGATAAACGAAGTGCTCTGGTCAGAGAGTAGGCATTGGGGCGTATGTTGTACCTCCGCATAGGTAGCGACGACAAAAAGTCAAATCCCGAATACTCCGAAACGGCCAAAGGGTTTTTCGTCCAAAAGGCTGATTCAACGGCATGGACCGTTTTTTTTGTTCTCTACGCCCAGTTTCGTAACAAAACGATGCAAGATTGACCGCTGAAGCGTGTATTGTACATTTGCCGATTGGAAACGATGACTATTTGTCATTGTCGGAACTAATACCCGAACGGCATGACGTTTTGGAGAAAATCAATCGCTTCGTAATTAAGAATGCGCCCCGATTCGGCCTGAAAAAACCCTTTTGTTTTCGTATTGTACGGTACGACTCTCGCGGCCGAAGGGAACGATAAATCGTAAATCCATTCATCGCGCTGTGTTTTAGTTTGAAATTTTGATTCCGAGGGAAATTGCTGTGTATCAGAGACGGAAAAAAATACGATATAAACATCGAAGAATTAATGAACGCCGAACGGGATAAAAAATCTGGGGCAACGCTAGTGCACCCGCGGAACGATCTCATAAAGAAGTTCAAAGGCAACACGAAAATCCCACGCAAAGGGTTGTGTATTTCGCCTGTTATCCTTTGGGGTTCGGTCTACTTTTGCAGACGCTGACTGCTGCGCATCCATATCGAGTTTTCTTTTTTCCACGCGAAAACGTAAAAAATCCGATGTCCCTAAAAAAAAGTACCGAGCCTACGAAAAAATAGACGACGGATCACGAAAGATCCAAAGGTATTGATCACATTGCCAACCCACACGCGGCTTTTTCGTAACTACGAAAAAACCATCCTTTTGTTCGGGTGAAAACAATTCGCGCTGCGCTCGCGCGATAAACTTTTGCACATGACGCGACAAAGCTGATTGAAATAGATATTGTATCGGAACCTTTTGCAAAAAAAAAAAAAATAAAAATAACAGCGACCAAAAGACGAAGAATAAAAAGCGCAATGCTCCCGACAGAATTTTCTGCAGTATTTCCCAACGGTGTTACTGTCGATTCTTCCGTCGTACGTAACAGAAAGGATAAATCCTCATTTCAATATTCTCGCGGAGATAATTAATATCGGTGTTCGGAGGATGTTGCGAAATGGTATGCGCGAGAGATGGCTATGCGAGAGCTCCGTAGATATCCTATATTGAGTTACCCGACATGCCTCCCACATACTCCCGTACGTTAATTCCGCGTGTACTCGTTCGCTCATATTGTCGCACCCGCGGAAACGCACGGCAAGCCGTTCAGCCGCGGAACAGAGGTGGAAACGAGCGATCGGACGACCTAAGGGAGGGGAGGGGGTGGTCCACGAGGGACGCGAACGTGTTCTCGGTTTTACTCCAGCTGTCGGGACACCGAAATTGTATCACGAGTACGCCCTCCTCATACCCGACTCTGCCCGTTCGATCTCTGTCTCCGGCTACAGTCAACGAACCACCGATGGGTCACCCCACTGCCGTCGTTGCCCCCCTCACCGGCTTTCCCTCTCGCGACTTTCAATGCTGAATTGAAATTAATTTACCGACGTTTTTACAATACCATCGGTACGACGAGTATGATTTACGACCGATATATATCACGAGGTGAAAATCGTTAATACGAACGACGCATACGCATATTACGACATTTTCATGCTGCACGGTGGCAACTGTACAAAACAATATTTCCAAAGACTTTGACCCCGAAATTTCGGTAAATCATTTTTTTAAGACATTTTCTATAAATGAAGAGCGATATAGCGATGTATGTGCCATTTTGGTGATTTTTTTTTTTTTTTTTTTTTATTAATTAATAAAACATATTTCCGGCATATTTGCATCGTGGAAAACAAGAAAATAACGAGCGTAATTTAAAATTAGCATTTTTCTACTTTGCATTTTTTTATTTTTCTCCGTTTTGTTTTCCGCACACCGGAAGCATTGAAGCAGATTTGCGATAATCGGGAAAGTAATATGTTAGATATATACATCGAAATAATAAGACGAAGATTTTCCGCGAATTTTTATCGTTCAAATTTTTCATTGTTGATAGAAAAACAAACTGAGGATATTAAAAATTAAATGTTGCTGCGAAAAATTATCCGGATTTGTTTTCGTTTAGCTATTTTGTTCGAAAAATTTTGCTAGCGGCGCGCGCAACGAAAGGTGAATGCGCACACCAGAAGCAATTTCATTGTGTACACAATCAGCCGTTAAAAATTTTAGCCCGCGCCTACAACGTGCGAACGTCAAATAGATTCAATGCCTCGCTAACAGTGGATTTTATGAATCGAGAGCGCCACTCTATTACGTGATTACATGCCTCAGAACGTTTTCTATACGTAGATATACGGTATAGATAGCTATATATATATATATATGTATCCATTAAGCTCGATAAATTCAGTGGACGATGCAGTTTGTCGGATCTACAGAATAGCGGACGTAAAAACCCATTATCCCAATGACAAAAAACAAAAAAAAAAAAAACAATAAAACAAAATATCTGTTGTCATGCAAAATTTCACGCGCTTTCGTATTAATTCAACCGAATTGTGAGTGCAACGAATGTAATTGTGTCTCGTTTCTGATGAATTACTGCACTTTTTTATTCTCAAAAATTCGTTGCCGCCCTCAATTTTCCGTGAGAAGAGAGAAGGAGAGGGAAGAGAGCAATTGTGGGAAGAGCTTTCGTATCATCGAAAAAAGTTCGAACAGCTATTTGAATTTAGTTTTTTTTTTTTTTTTCAATGTCTTCGCACTGCATGACAATTATTGCAAAAAATCGATAGCCATATTTTTTTTTTCGATTTTCGAAAAGTGACAATGAAGAAAAAAAAATTGACCTATTAGTGAGTTTAAGAATTTTACGTTGAAACAACGAGACGTCGATCGCTCGAAGACTTTTCAATATTAGTTTTCGCATACCTCTGACTCTTTCGTAGTAAGGTCTTCGCGATGCCATCACTGGTAAAGCTATCCGAAAGTCCGGTGAAATTCTTCCTGAAAATTTATCGCGAGGGTGCGCGCCGTTCGTAAGGAGATTAGTTATCAGTTGTCGGGGGACTATGCGTATAAAGGATAGCGTCGCCGCGGGTCCTTATCGGCGTGACGGTTTTGCCCGTTGTAATTGAATTACGAGGTCGTTGAAATATTACGACTCATCGATATTATTCTCGCATAGAGTTCACGCCGCGAAGTCTCCCTAACGCAATATGATACTCGCCGAACGCGGAGATCTCGCGTCATATAAGAGTCGCGGCAGTTACGTTGGAGCCAAAGTGTCCTTCTACTTCTATTTCTACCTGCCTTAACTCTCGTAACTTGCCATTATTACCATCTCTATATATATATTCGTCTTTTACGATTGAGCCATTATTTTTTTTATCCGGTCATATCGTACGTTATATACCCTTTCCGGGACGTGAAAGATATAACAGCGGAAACCATGGAGCAATCAACTCCCCATGGTTGGGATGGTAAAAGTTCGGCGAATCTCTGTAATATGATAATAAAATATATTCGAGTTTTCTGCTACCGAAAAGAGTCTCATTCCGTCAAATTAATTTTTTTGCCGAATATAATTCGACTATTTCGCGATGTTGAAAAATTCGCTCCAAAATACTCGTAACGACGTTCGACGAAATCTCGAAAATCGTAAATTTTTTTTTTTTTTTTATAATTTTATGTCGAAGGCATTTCCACCAATTGGAAACCAAATAAAACGTCGATGAATGTAATTTCGCGTGAGATGCAACACACTGCCATTGGTTCGAGTTACGAGCTATTCGTAGTTATGAAGCTACGCGATGTTTACGATGTTTTTCCGGAATGTCAATGTTGGATTTTTTCATTGCTGCTCGAGTAAACTTACAAGAGTCGATAACTGTTATGTTTCAACGAGAATTTAGCGGCGTTAGATATAATCCGATTTATAACTAACTTTATCGAGAGATCGCGTTAGTTCCACTGTACCAGATTTTGACAGACTCCAACTACCGTGAAGCTCTTTGACGCGCGATCGATACTTCGACATTCGAAGATCAAGTGACTTTCGAGAAGCCTCGAAGGAACGAACCAATTCTATCTGCCTCGGTTTCATCGATCAAAGGCGACACCACTTGAACTCTGATTCCTTCATAGTCAGTAGAACCCTTCAGCACGATCTTCTATGCTACACGTGCCATCCTTCATCGCCCTCAGTTGCCATCCTTCAACACGCAGACATTATATATATATAGTCGTTCACCGTCAATTTCGCGCGCACTCTGTGTCTCCGGTATCAAGGGCTTCGATTGATGTGGGGAAACCTCCGTACCGCAAGTTCGAAACTTGCCGATGTATTTTTTAGTAAATAACTAGCAATGACAGTGGCGCCGCGCGTGCTGCGCGCGCACGCGCCGCAACCTCTTATTTGGACTCAGCCAATCGCGGCACGAATAAAATGGCAACAATAAAAATCTCAAACTTTTCGATAGCTAAAACTCGAAAATCGATATATATCGTGACACATCGATTTTTCATAGCTGCGATCTTCGTTATTCTCGATTCGAAGTTATTTTGTATTTGATATTTTTTTTTTTGGGCCTTTCGATGTATTTAATATTTTTTTTAACCGCAAAACACTGAATGCCTCCGGAAAACATAGTTTCGATCGTTTAGTTGCGTCTTTTGAAAAATGTGTGCGTGTTTTTTTTTTTTTTTTTTTATGCGTTTTTTTCTCCAAGCAGCACAATTATTTCGAGTAGAGACAATCGAATAAAAACTCTTGGTCCGAAATTCTACATATTTATGCGCTACGAATACTGAATATCTCCTAAGCTGCGCGGTAAATGTGGTTTTCTTTTATTTTTCATTTTTAAAAAGGAACTTTTTCTTACTTCTTCCTGCATATTTTTGCAGCGTGAACCTTTCCGTAATGGTTTTAGTTTCATTTTTTTTCTCCCTCTTTCTCAGTCGGTATATAAATGTATGATAAGATTCGTCGAGATAGTCACGGAATTATCGTCACTGTCGGCCGTCCTCTGTTCATTGCCGTGAGCTTTCAGTTTTATGTTTACAATACTTCTTTAAGAAACAACTTTAACGCCAATATTCGTGTTTTGAATAACTCTCCGTGTCTTTCGTTTTTTTTTTTTTTTTTTTCATAAACATCTGTTATTCGATCGTATGGTGACATTCTAATGGAAATCCACAATTCGACGATAGGAGATTGTTTATTGTTTTGAAAGCGTCCGTGCTATTCGCTCGCGTACCATAGTTACATTTGGTCGAATAGTGTGCATACGCGGTTGCGCAACCGTTGAAAATAGTTATGGTAACTGCGGCATCGTTACACTATATTTTCATGGTTATTGAAGCCCAATATACGCCCAGAGAACACATTCGCGACTCACGTCAACGATGACGATTCCGGTTTCAGCATTTCGATTCAATCCGCCAACCTTCCCGCAACAATTTTCGTCTCCGTTCACGATCGCGATTAACCCTTTCGTCGTTTAGAATTTCCTCATTCTCGTAAATACAGTTTTTTTTTTTTTTTTTTTTTTTTCGGAAATTGAAAGCGTACGAACCGTAACCACTGCCGAATTTGCCATCTGCAGCGTTAACACTTTCGTGGCGAAATCGCGATATTCTATTATTAGCGCGACGCGAAGTTATGGCGTAATGTCATATCGTATATTCCTTTGAAAACAGCAGCGCAACGGCATGTATAGTAATCCCATGGAACATGTTACTCCGTAATTCCGAAACTCATACGACAAATACTTACGAAACTTGTGAAAAAATAATTACAGTATCGCAACTAAATTTTTAACTTTCCGATTCTTTTGCCATAAAACATTTCCCTCTCTTTCCCCGAGAACCGGTTGAACTATCCAACGGTGCAGCGGGAAAAAAAAGGAATAATAATATTCCACGGGTATATATCTCGTAATTTGTCTTAATTAGGGTAAACCGGCGTTAACGAAGATTTTACTTCTGCGGCGAATTAATTAAGTAGATTCTGCCAAGTTTGCCGCGCATCACAGTGGTTTGAGGGACTGGTGCTGCTCCAGGTCCGTGGATGCTGCAGCCAGGCGAGGGTCTTCGGTATCCCTGCATTTCTCCGGTGTATAATGCAGCTTGAGAAGAGAAGTACAATAAAAAAAAAAAAAACGAAAAAAAAAAAAAAGACGAAGAAGAAGAGAGCGAAGAGCGGATGGAGGGAGAAACGAAAGAGAAGTGGCGCGGATACTCGCATCACTGAATATTCATATATTGTAATCAAGCCCCCCGGAGTGTCGGTGTGGTGCGGAAACTCACGGAACCCCTGGTCTCTCGTAGCCGGAGAAACGCCGAACCTCGAACCGGTATCGCGGATACTCTCACGCGCGAGGTGAAAATTTCCTTTTCGCAAGATATTCGACCACTTTGGATATATTTTGAACGGCAACACGTTCGATCGCAATGGTCAATGGTACAGACGAGAGAAGCACACACCCCCCTCCCCTCCCGTCCGCGCGTTCTCGTTCGTACCCCGATGTGCAAGCCACACTTCGTGCAGCCACAGCTGCGAACTCTAAGCGCTACGATGCGGAAGAACCGCCAGGAGTGAACGAGACACGAAACTACGCGGCCAGGGAGATCCCACAAACCCAGTGATGGGTATATATAACCCGTGCGCTACAGATTCCGGAATTTATTGATCGCTACTCACGGACCGGATGTGAAACGTTTCGCGTATATACTGTAACGTGACGTACCCCAGCCACGGGTACATTTCGGCAAATCGCCGTTAGGTGGCCGCGGACGGTGAGCTTTCGCGGAAGCAAAACTGCGCCGGGATGACCGCTTATACCCATTCCTACCCTTTCTATTCTCAGATCCTTTGATTCTGACAATAATTGACCACAAATCCCTTACATAAGGTATTCTAAGATGGAATTTTGGATAATTTGAATCCATATCTCGTGATACGGAACGCACGAGTGCGTAATGTGGATCCACAGCTTTCTATCGCACATCTCACCGAGTGCCGCCCCGTATCTCGAAGTATTGTAGGTTCACTTTTAGAGGGTAGTTTTTGGTTTTTGATGGTTGGGTAGATATGGTTACGGTCCCCAAATTGGAAAACCAGAAAATTCCGTAACTGATCCTCGTTGCCTTCCCCTTAAAAAGATCGTTTTAACGACCCGACGCCAAACGGATGTCGACAAGTAAAACCGGTTGAAGTCGTCACTAATTAATTATACAAGCAGCGTATCCGCGTGTAATGAAATATAAACGTTGCAGTGATTTACTCAAAAAGATTGGGAACGAAAAAATGATAACGAAAAAAAAAAAAAAAAAAAAAATTGCGACGGCGAGGATGGAGCTGCATAAAACTATAGAAAAGTAACGGATCGACGGAGTCGCGATACGTTGTGCTCGCGGTATAATAACGAGCGGATATCCAACGTCCCACTTGAATCTCAATTCCAAGCTCACGGTGCTCGAAGGAATCGTTGGTCCAGGATAAACCCGAGAGAACGGTCTCAGCCGGCTGCAAGTAGTATTCAAGTTCGTTTTTTCTTTTGCTCGAGCCGCCGGTGGTGTGTACTAATATATAGTGTATACAGCGAAATATAAAGCTGTAGATGAATGTGGTTAGGAAAAAAAAAAAAAAAAGAAATAAAATAGCAACGGGCCGGAGAGAAGCCCGAGAAACTGAAAATTATTTCTCTCTGTTAGGTAGGTTAAGTGCCCAACGTAACGAAGCTACCCACTTACGATTCTCAGCAGCGTGAGCCCCGTGATGGTCCTTCCATTTCGTTCCACGTTGAGGGCACAGAATTTTTTTTTTTTTTTTTTTTTTTTTTTTTTTACAAAGTTGTATGTACTCGCCGCACTCAGCGCTGCGTCGGTTACTTCTGCTTACGCTTTTGATTCAGAATGTAGCTTGCCACCCGCCATTCCACCCCTGTAATAGATATACGTACTTCGCGTATACGCCGAGGCGAACGTAGGCTTGAATTTCGTACGAAGGAAAGTGGGTAAACCCTTCTGTGTCAAAAGAGAAGAAGTATAGTAGTACGTAAGTAAATTCGCTATGAGGGAATCGCGAATTATAACATAGCCGCGCGTGTAGCTGCTACAGGAAACGAATAAATTTGTTGCCTGCGGGATATCTATCTGGAAACGATATCCTTCCCTCGCGGTACGAGAGTTCGAACATTGTGTACGTGTTCAAATTTTCCGAGTACGCCGAACTTATGCTCCCGTGTCAATCGAAATGAGGAAAAAAAAATAACGTTACGAATTTATCGGCAGTTTCCGATAGTTTGTAGCGGAGAAAGATCGGTGATTCATGTTGTAGGAGTCGAATTTACAGTGTTTTTTATGGGGTTAACTTTGATGTGAGTTTAAACTTGCAGTCGGTAGCCTTCGCTTGAATTCGCCTTTGAATTCCCACATACTGACGCAAATTTGTTCATTTTTTTTTTTTTTTTTTAATACATCGTAACACAATTTTGGCACACAATCAAAGTACCAAACCGAATTTTCGCTGAAGATCACGTTTCGCGCACGTGCGCGAAAAAATGGAAAAATGGGGGTTTCCCGTCTATGAAAATTGATGCGGGAGATTCAGGACAGAAAAAAATGAGACAGTAAAATATTATACTGAGACAATTCGTCTGAAAAAAATGAAAAGATCACAATTCACCAACGAGAGACAAGCTCTCCCGGTTCTTTGACGGATCGATAACACGTGACCTTTTCCATACGACTACCCATCCAACGACGCTTTTTTTTTTTTTTTAATCAGAGATTCTTCATCGTTGACCCAGTCTCGTGTTACCCGGGACCTCCTGCACCTCAAGTAAGCCGGAGCCACCTTTGCCCGCGTATTTTTTTTTCTTTCGCTGCTGTTGCAGGGGGCGAAACCACTTGTCCGCTCTTCCGTAAGGCTCTCGAGATTTTGTGCCCGGGCATTGTCTTGAAATATAACGACCAGCTATTATTATAACTCACAGCTTCACTCCTCGAGTCTTTGACTATACGTTGTACACGCGGAAATTACCGAAAAAAAAAATCGACAACCTACGAGAACCATTAACGGATCCATATACATTTTCATAAATGCTACGAGATTTTGCTTACGGCAAAATAATCTGTAAAGTGTATCGCCCGATCAAAAAAAAATTAATTAATTGAATTAATGCGTATTCCCGATTCGGATTCTTGAGAAAAAAAATAGTTTTTTCATCTGTTTCTTCAAAAATTGTCACCAGAAAGATTTTTTTTTTTTTTTTTTTTCAATCGGTAAAGGAGTTTGCAATTCTCTTTATTTTAAATTTCGGTCATAATATTTCCATAGTCAGGAAAGCATAAAAGATCGCAATGATGCCTCGAATGGTAAAAAATATTTTCATTAAACCGTCAACCGTATGATCGTTTATTTTTATTCGTGATTACATCTGCGAAAAACAAAATGGCGGTAATCGCGAGTGAACAGAAAGACGACACGGGGCATTACGGATTATCCTCAGTCATTACAGTGAATTGTCTCGCGATGAGGAGGGGAGGGCCACAGAAGAATTCAAATCGTCGGCAAATAAAAGAGAACGGGTTTCCTGGGAAGGAGGAGTCGATGGAAGGGAAATGGAAAGGAATAACAGATAAGTCGAGTCTCGTGGCGTTAGTGTGCGAAAGACAGAGAGGTTAATGTGGGGTAAAGGATAGAGTGACTGCGATAAGCGATCTTAAGGGGGTCGCCGTGTCACCTCAATTAGCCAGTAGCAGCGTTTCCTACCTTAGAATCGGGAAATCACCGAGCAACCCTCTGTATTCCTTTTTCTCTTCTTCCGGAGTCTCCTCTCGCCGTACAACCGGTGAGAGCTTTGCTCGGCGTATCGATCTGTTTCCTTTTTTTTTCGGCTTACCGTCGTGTGTTGCACTCAAGACTTTCTCTCGAGATAAGAGCAACAAAATTGCTATCCAACGGGGAAAGACATAGCCGCCGAAGAAAATAGTCAAAAAACACGGACGTTATTTTGCTCGAGAAAAGCACAAACAGACGGAAGGTAAATAACCAGACGCGAAGTTTTAACTTGGTTAAGGGACGCAACATTGAAATTCTCTCCTTCAGTTCCTTAAAATTAATTTACAACCCTTTAACGCAAATATTTTTTTTTCTCGATTTTCTTAGCGTTCGTTTCCGCCGATTTATCCGTCGTGCAAAATGAATTTCGAAAAAAAAACGCCATTGAGAAATGTTATTTTTTTTTTCAATTTATTAATAAAAAAATCGATGCTATAAAAAAATATAAAAAAGAATATGAAAAATCGCGAAGACCGTCAGATCTGAATGGCATAAACGCAGAATTGTTCCCCTCGCGTTCCGTCGAAAATATTCATAGATAAACGCCAAAAAAAACGTCATAGACACACGAAGCTACCGCGTAACTTTACAAATTTCTCTTACGAAAACTCAACAAATCGGATATTCAGTGGCGCTAACGATGCAAGGAAGTACGAAGATGAGAAAAGTTTTGCATCTTATTGTAAATCTAAACACTTTTCCTTCCCCACGAACCGGTAGAAGAGAGGGGAAGGAAGGAGGGGGGGCGCGAGGTAATCGTATTTTTATTCCGACCGAGCGGGCGGCGAAAAGTGCAGCTAAACTTTACTGCACGAAAATTTATCTCCCGTACATATTTTTTCCATTTTTGTACTTATTTTTTTCTTCACCTCATCTTCCCGAAAGTTTTAACAAATTTTTGTCACGTATTGCTCGTTGCGCGCGTAGTACGTGAAATATCTGAAATTCGCGGTTATATTTATTTGAAAATTCTATAACAAATCGAAAATGCCTCCCGTTCAGTCCGAAAATTATTTCATTCGACGTTATCGCGGGTATTTGGGATATATAAATGAAATTCAACGTTGCTTACGTACCCGACAAATAGATACCGCTTAACGAGCATTGAATAGAAATCCCGATAGTTGTATAACGCGATGATTACGTGCCTTTCATCCGTATTTCTCTTCCCCTTCTCCTCTGATGGCTCGAATGTTCAATTGACCCTATTCCATTGAACGATCAAATTAAACCAAAAGTTTGCGCGGCTCGCAGTGACCGTACCGCATGGTAAATATATACACATCGAATCGATCGAAAAAAAAAAAAAAAAAAAAAAAATGTATATTTTTGTTTCTTTGAATTCTGTTCGACGATCGATTGAATACATTATTTAGGCAGAGAATAGCCAGAAAATTCGTGTTTGACTAATATCGTTCGTATTCGAATGGCCATTTGTTTAAAAATAACTTCCGCTCCGACCGACAACGCGCCATTGAAAAATGAGTATTCTTGTGGATTCTTTCGCAACATATCGATCGCCGAAGGAAACAAAGGCGAAAATACATTCGCTAATCGTTGATGTTGCATCGCGTATTGTACGTAATGTTGGAGATTTTTTTTCTGCATCTGCGGAAACTTTGTACCGGTGACTGTAATAACGTAATGGCGATAGTTGCGCGCGATATATATTACGGTAAACGGTAAATGTATCCCATCGAATGGTCTGGTTAGCATAGCTTTTATAGACGATCGTAGAGAGGATAGCAACCGTTTGGACTCTTAGACACGAAAACGCGTGAAAACAACAACGCCGAGTGGCCATAAGCCGGAATGATAACGTTCGGCTTTTGCATTCCTAAGTGCAACAGTATCGGGGATCGTAGAGCTTTCGGAACTCTCCTTCCTCTGTTTCTTTTCACTGAGATTTTAACCAGAATTGAGACTTCTCTATAGTTAAGAAAAGGCGAAACATGCATGCCGGTCGTTTCAGTGCCAATCGGATCCCCAAGAAATCGCGCGAATTCGAGCGAAACGTTGTATGAAAAAAAAAAAAAAAAAAATGGATATTTAACGAAAATGTAGCTGACTATTCCTTATGACACACGATATTTGTAGTTTTGACAATAGTTAATCGAACGCGTCTTGTTAATAATTGGAGTGAGTCAGTGAAACGTCTAAAAAAAAAAAAAAAACGTCAACGAAAAAAAAAAAATAAAAAAATATCGCGTTACTCAGCTAGAAATTGTTGAGCTCCTCTATCCCGACAACATAACCAAATTAATAATTATTCCGACGAGTCGAAAAAAAAAAAAAAATGCGCTCCCTTTTATGAAGACAACGATCTTTGTATAACGTTACTAAAATAACAAGAAAAAACAGGATAGCGGTAACAGGAGATTCTAGAAAAGATAAGGGGAAGAGGGGAGGAGGAGGCGGGGGTGGGGGATAGTTCATTGTTCGAAAGAATCCTTTAGAGGTTCCCGACTGGTTTCTCGAGGATTTATTCGGGACCGGAACCGCGAAGCGCGCACAAAACACTCGCCTGCCGGCCGTCGCGTCCGATGCTTATGTCAGGGGACGGCCCTTTGTACCGAAGCGATTGTTATTATACTCGTCGTTATTCCTTGTGATTTTAATGGCAATTGTTCGCTTTTTCTTTAGTTTCCCTTTCCCCCAACTGTAGCCTTGCAATTAACGCACCGAGGATGAACGCACTCGAGCTCAACGCTTCGTTAGAATACAGAACTCGAAAAAAAAAAAAAAAAAAAAAAAAAACGTATAGAAAATATATGTATACCGTACAATGAGAGCGCCGAATACGAGAATCAATGGAAGTACGAAACTCGACGGGGGGAGGGGAGAGGCTCGTTGGAAACTTAGTTGCTTCTTATTTTGCCACTTCGTCAAGTTCCGGTTTTCATTTGCACGTGCCGTGAATACCAAAAGAGGGCTTCAATGCGCGATAGGAAGGGGCGGAAATAAAGGGGGGGGGGGGGGGGGGTGGGGGGCGATCTGTATTCGGTAGTACGGCGGGTTTTACGACTCTTCGTACTTCGATCACTGCGGAAGCGATAAAAGCTGCTCAGCAATCGGTGTCGCTTCGATAGATCGCGGTGATAAAGATGCCGAAGAATTTTTTTTTTTTTTTTTCAATTTTGCATGCATGCAAAAAAAATTTCAAAGTACATCATGTCGGTATATCAATCGCGAGGATAACCACACGCTTCGCTAATACGACCCACATCGTAGCGTCCATCGAGTAAATTCGATTATCTCTCTATCGATAATCAATATCGACCTTCGCGTCGCGTCTCGTATATATCCGCAAAACTCATATCTAGGGCGTCATTTGGGTCTCGTTTTTCGAAGCCGCTAATGATCGAATTCTCCGATACTTTTCTATAATCCGTTTACTAATTGCTAAATTTTATATTGCCAGATATCGAATTATTCTTTTTCTTTTTTCAATAATTGAATACGCAATGGAACGTGTGACGAAAACCATCGATTTGCGGTTTCAGTTATCGCATCCAAAGCAATGATTCCTAAAATCGTGTTGCACTGCGTTTCGTTCGGTCTTCTCTTCTATACTACTTCTTCCTCTCTTCGCTCTCGTTACTCGCCCCCACGGCGACGCAGCTCTTCCTCCTGTCAAACGCAACTACGCGAATATACAGGTTGCAACAAAACCAGCGGCGTACGGACTGATGCACATTTTCCGGTGCAATTTTTATGCATTCAAATTGCAACATTATTTATTTATAAAATTTCGATTTTTTTTTTTTTTTTTTTATAATAATTTTTCGTGTGTGAATTTTTTATTTTAATTTTATTTAAAAGACACGAATCTTCAATGAATTTTGATACGACCTGTACATCCACGTATATATATCACAGTTACACCGCCTCCGTCGAGTGTCTCACTTTTTCATCGGCCCACGCGCTCGGCACCATCTTACCCCATCCGATTTGCCTGTTCTTTTCATCTCGTTGTTCTCGTCCATTCCGCTTCCCTTTCGCTCTCTCTTTCTCTCTCTCTCTCTCAAAATGGTCGACGCAATCGTTCAACTCGTTGCTCCTTCTTCCTCCTTCTTTTTTCCCCCCTCACGATCCCGCGCTACAGTCTCGTATACACGCAAATGCGAACGAGAGTGAAACAGGTACGAGTGTGTTGGGCAAAAAAAGCCTCACTCGACCAATTCTTCTGGAATAAGGATGTGTCTTGTCGGTGTGTAGACATAGGATACGGCGAATCTCGCGTACGCGCCGAGAGACGCACACAAGGAATGCAGCGAAACGTGCCGCCCGTCCAGCAGACTCAAGGGCTGATGCAGAGTAGGTATAACCCCTCTCTCCGCGACAGCCAGACAGAGAGACTCGTGGCCACAAGCATCGAGCAGTCCCGCGTAAACATTACAGCGCTTCACATTCATCTTGCGCTTTCGCCTGCACCGTTTACACGTGTGTGCGTATCTAAGGAAGACGCCGGTCTTTTTGAGACACTTAACCTTCTCAATTGGTGTTATCAATGATCGGGGTGATCGAGTTGTTCATTTCGCGCATGTGAAAAAATCTCGTCAAAAATTCGAGATCATTTATCATTATCTTAGACGGGTGGAAATTGAAATAAATCGAAAGATCGAGTGGCAGAAAATTCCGAAAAGGAGGGGTGGGGGGTGCAGTCGGATTGGATTTATCAATTTTATCTTATTGACGAAGAATTTGATTGAAAAACGATCTGATTCTCTTACACGGGATTATTATTATACCTTTTTATTAATGCATACTGCAAATAACTAGCAATTAAAAATACGGCAACGATGTATTTTTAGCCAAATGCGGAAATTGCCGAAATATTTGTTTACGTAATGGAAATAGCTGCGAAACAAAGAAATTACCTTTTTTTATTGGCAAAAGACTGAATAAACGAAACGATTGAAAAAAATCTCTTTAATGCGCGATATTTTATGCTGCGGAACAGCTGCTGTGGTGTATACATATATATATATATCGCTGAAATAGTCCATAATAAACTATAGTTACCGTCGGACTATGAAACATCGAGATGAGCGCAGAATCTGTGTATATATGTCGCGCGTACTATTGAACACCTTGGAATCACGTGGTCGTAAATCAATTCGCGCGTTCTCCGTGCCGCGAATCAGTCTTCGCAGGTGTCGATTGGCAATAGACCGCGACAAGTGGTACGCGTGCGTCATTAATAATTTCGACGGTTGTCATCCAACGTAAATTAAAATGACCGCAATAACGACTAAAGTACGGATACTTAAATATTTTCCGGTGATTCTGTGGATGTTTAAACAAAAATAATAAAAAATAATAATAATAGTGCAGTGATGCTGTGAGTACGAAAAAAATTGTAAAAAAAAAATAATAATAATAACGCAAATAACGTCGGATAGAATATTTATTCAAAGTCGGAATTTCCATCAACTTGCTTTGTTTGGTTATTCTTTTAGTAGAGTCGAGTATAGTATTCATTAAGACGCTCCACTTGAATCGTTATACAGTACTTCATTTCTTGGATGCCTCTGGCCTCTCCGGGGCGGGAAAGCGGCGGTAAGGGATGATGGTGCGGAACAAGGGAAGAGGTTAAGGCGTTTCTTCAGTGTTCTTTAGCAAGCGGCCGGAGTAATTTCAAGGTGAACGAACACTGCGAAATTTGAGAAGCTCGGCGATGTGAATTTTGATCCACTTGCAGACAGCGAGATGTCGAAATTTCAAACGCGAGATTAACTCGAATTTCTGTACGACTAAAGGATTACGCGCACTCACACGTGCGGCCGGGTAATCGGCAAGCGCTGCTCCTTTAACTTTTTAGTTTTTGCCAAATTTCTCTGTCAAAATACATCGCGAATAAACGTCGTCTTCGTTGGTATGCAATTGAATTGCTGGCCAACCAACAGAGGGTGAAAAATTATTGCGACAAATATCGTCAATGTTCGTACGATGATAAAATAATCATTGCGTGTTTTACGAATTAAAGGTCTCAAAACTGTTGTTTTTGGTGGTTATACCATTTTAATGGATGCGCATCGACGCAACGATGTACGAGCAGACTAATGGCATTGCGGTTCAATGCAATATATATCATATTTACCGTAAAATAACAGAAGGGCGCAACTCTCGTCACTTTCGATATTAAACGATGTGGGGACGCCATTGAGCCATTACGTCATTATTCAACAGTGAAAAGACATATACGATGGAAAATTCATTCATGCGCGTTTTTCCATATCCAACTAATCGATTGATTAAAAAATATATATATAAATATATGTTTACGAAATTCTGCTATCGGTTTACAAAAAAAATTTTTTTTTTTTCATGCGAATACAATAGTATAACGCTTATTCGTCGTTTCACATAGTTAACTTACGGATCGATATGAAAAATAATCGATATAAAACGATTTTACGATCGTCATGAAACGTCACTCTTCGCGAATCATAAATCGTTCGTTGATTCATAAATAACATTCCTAACTTCCGACCATTTCCAATCGTCATAATCGCGCGTTCGTAAATCATATCGTTTTAGTGTTCGGGAGTTGAAACATTCAGTTCCGCTCCGACAATCGATGCGTATTCCCATATCTTCATTCATCGGGGATACCCTATTTATCGGCATCGAGGATCGAACCATTGGCTGTGCCTCTCGCTGCTCGATTTTATTTGTGGTTTCCCGTTAAACCTCGTCGACCGAAAGCGTAAATATACAGTGACCGGCGCGTCGAGCCTGAAATCTCATAGGTGGAATAATGACGCGTGTGTTTGTTCACCGCTAAGAAACAGAATGGCGTATTGCTCGTAGTTTTACATTGACAAATGGCGACAGATACGTCGGTCTTTTTCTTAGGCATCGAAACACAAACAAACTAACAGACGTGGATTGATGCTGAATCCGTTCGGCTTCGACAATGCGAACTTTTGCTACGTCACGGATGCGCAGACAGCACGGTAGATTCGCCGGAAGTGCGCGAACTCATTCTATCCATTCAATTTCTATCAGATATTTCAAGGAAGAACTCCCATCGGGGCCTCCAGACTATTCTCGACTGGTGTTTCACTCGCTATAATGAACGGTTGTAACATTTCTCATTACATTTCTACGGGACAGCGTCCATTATTATTATTATTAACATTATTGTTCCGTAATATGGTACGCCTGGTAACCCACTTGTTAAATATCTGGGTCGTTATTGGAAGTTATAACAATTAGTAATTCAGGCCGTGCGTCGAGTTGATTTACGAAACTTTTCAACAACATGAACTGTCGTTTGCAGGGATTCATGCCGCGCGTAGCTTCGGAAGGCGCTTCCATGATATTTGATATAAATTCAAACTCTTCTTTCCGAATCATAATGGATATGCTATGTTCTGAATTCTAATAACAAAGTTTTGTTAAAAATCAGTCAAAATAACTGTACAAAGCATACGATCAATTGCAGTGAGACAATCGACCGTACGGTCGTGAAAAGCGTACGCTCGCGTGTGAACCGATCGAACGCTTTTTACGATCGTACGATCGATAATTTTTACAGCGACAAGAGTAAATAAACGCCATATATCTTTGACTTGAGGCAATAATAGTTAGACGATTCATAAAGGGCTTCGTAAAGTAGGTGATTATTTGTTGAATGCTCCCCCTCCCCCCCTCCCCCCACCTCCTGATAACGGCGAGTGCACTAATGAGCAATTGTAGCCAAGTTTGTCCAAGCATCGAGCAAGGAACGTCTTAATTAAAGTCCGGTTCCAATCGATTGATCGTTCGGTTGGCGTCTGCACCGAACGACCGTGTAGTAATGAAGCGCGTTGCCCATGCAATCACCAGGCTTTCCCAATGGCCTACCGCCGGGCGAAACGTCGCCCATTGAGTGTCTATGCCAGACTGTGGCAATTCCAAACGCAGCATGTGCTATGCCCGGATGAGATGGAAATACGACCCCAAGACCCATATAACAGATCGCTCATATATCTGGACTTGGCTGGTCAATAAATGACGTCATCATCTCCTACGCCCAACCCAGCAAACGCATATCCATTGACCATGCATGATGCGCAGCGCAGTTTCGCTATTGAATTCGGTCATAGGGACAATTCAGAAAAGTAGGACAACATTGATTTTTATTCGTTGGGCAAATAATGAAGCCGTTTTGATTTATTCAATAATTTATTGAAGTATTGAGTCGATTAGTTGAAAAATTCTACGGAATTTCGATTTCAACGATTTTTCAAAGATATACTGTCGCGCAGTTTCTTTTAATACTCAATTCCCGACATAGTTGCGACTATATATGTCAGAGTCCTTCGGACCACATAACGGGACACCCGATCCTCAGGTCCATCCGCTCGAAATAGTAGAGCGTAATACTGTTGCCACGCTGTGGATAATGGATACACACTGAAGGATACGACAGCCTTGGCAAATGCTGATAACCGGACAAAATCGCGAATCTCATGCTCTTCTTGAAACTTCACGCACTATCCACTTTTGCAGCTGTCCCATACTTCAGGCGATCCTGTCCCATTCTATCTCAGGCCTTTCCCAGAACATCATGTCCGTCTACCCCTGTATTCCCACATATATACGAGCTGCTAAAACCGCGTGCTTCCAGTTTGTCGGACACTCGGCAGACCGTGCACGTTCAGCTACATCCCTCGGAGGTACCCTATCCGCAAGCTCGTAAAGTCTCGAGGGAACTGGATCGTTGCTTGTGGCGAAAGGAAGAATCTTGTCCGAGCCACTGCCGCAGTAGAAATCTCCGATATTTACTTTCATTCCTTCCGCCGGAGCTCTTTCCGCTTTTCTCGCTGCATCCCGACCGACAACTATCCATTCAACGTATTTTCTCCTTCCTATCCCATATATATCCCCCAAAGGCGTTGAAATCATTCCATGTATTGTTGGTAAAACAGTATACATGTTTTTTTTTTCTTCAAAATCCGATGGGGATTGACCAAGGGCCGGTGATGCGTTCGCTCACACTTCCTGCTAAGTATACCATAAGGGATTTTCTAGACGCTCGATAGATCTTGCGGTTTGCGGGTTCATCGATCTCGTGGTACGCAGAAATCATTTGGTTTGTTTCCACTTTCGGGTTATCGGTATTCGGTTATTTGCCAATCAGATTCGCCGAACATTATAGTTAATTCAGTTTAAAGTTTAAAGTTACTTCCACTCGTAGTTCAAAGTTACTTCAATACGAACTTTAATGCGACTTCGTTGCGTACATCAAATGCAACTTCGACTTGATGTTAAAAGTTGATATGCTTCAGGCTGATGAATTGATCATCAACATTGCCATACATTATTGTGAATGGTTTAAAGTTCATAGTTAACTCAGTTGAAAATGTAAATATACTTCGATCCAAACTGTAAGGGTGCTGCGTTTCGAACTTTAACGCGACTACGATTAAAAATTTAAAGTTCAGTCCGATCAAAGTATAGTTTCGACTAAAGTTGATCGTTAACTTCGATCAAAAATGCGATCTGTCGATTCTTGATTTGATTCTGAAAATCAGGGTTGCGAAATGATCACATCAACATCATCATACATTATTCGTAACTATTTCAATCTCCATAATTATACGGTACACCCCGATGTATAGCTATGAAAATCAATTTGCCAAACTAATAATCGTACTTAACATGCAGTCATTTAATCACTGCTCGGAAGATATAATCTTCCAGCCGTCGAGATGAGGCCCGTGTTATAATTGTTCGCGCATTCCATAATGTATGCTCATCCATAGTACTGTAACTGTTTATACTGCGGCTGGTCGACTGTTAGTTCGAGGGTGCGAAGAGCGACAGATTGTCGGAGAAACCTTTCACCCCCACCCCCACCCCCACCTCCCTTCTACCCTCTTTCCTCCTCGCCGTTGTTGCTGTTCTGGGCCGAGGGATTTCGGCCGGAGAGAGATCGGTAGCATCAGCATCAGGGAACGAGAGCATGAGCCACGGGCGCAATCAGCGGCCAACGGAGCGTGCCGGCTCTCGATGACGTATTAATGCCATTACCGAGCGATAATCAGCGGGCGCTATCGGTGAGACGTCCTCTCGTTATTATCCGGTCGCCGGACTCTGATTGACTAATTTGAGTGTCCCGTCATCGGAGGGGTCGAAAGAGGGGAGGCTACCCGAACTATCGTAACGTATCCCTAGATATCGGGGCTGATAAATCAATAAATTTCTACTCGAATTTATTGAGACGCATATGAGATTAATCGAAGATCGATAACATTATTATCGATATCGATAATATTATTGTTGGTCCGGTGAATGTATGCGTTTGTCAAATGCGCAGAAGCGCAGAATTTGCGCAGCGCAACAGATTTTTTGAATTCTTTTTTTTCCCGCCATTTTAATGGAAGTAATGCATCTGTTGAGACATGAAACCGATATTGTTATTGTTACAACAATTGTCGTCATCTTTGTGTAAAAAGTTCCTCGTTCGCGAGAAATTCTTTTACCGAATTACCCAACTCCGCGCGAACGCAACGCGATAATGATGCCTCGTTAGAGAAGCCAAACCCGAGCTTCGTTCTTTGATGTTGCTGGCGTAAGCGCGGCACATGCCTTCTATTCCCCCTTTCTCCGGGTGCGCGCACGCAACAGAGGATTCTTCCACGTAGTTACAATGATGCAACGTAGAATAGACGACGAGGCAAACGAAAATAAGGTACAGAGTCCGAGAATCGGCAAAAAAGACCTGTCGTCGCGGAGAAAAATGCACACGGTGACCGAAACAACGCGATCGATTTTTCACCGCTACCAACCAAATACATAGGGAATTCTGTATCGAATGGACCACCGATTCTTCAGCATTTCAAGTATCTATGGCGATTCTAAAGCTATTGGACAAAATAATCAGTTATTTCTACTGTACGTACGTAAAAGAGAATTCTACAGAGTTGTTGGCGAACGAAAAAAAGATTATATCTCTTATTTTATGAAACTATCGCAGCGGCAATGAACTTCTCTGTGCGGCAACGTGAAGAGTAGAATTATTGTTGGAATAGTGTTTTTTAAATGTCATAAAGGGATTCTTTACTGCCCCGTTGTCGAGACACGTTTCGTGTGAACTTACGCCGTCGTTTTGCATTTGTAAAACAAATCGCGCAAGAAGAATGGAGGTACGCAAAACGTGCGTTACAGTAGATAACTGCAACATCGTTGGGTTCGTCTGTTGTGTGAATCTGTGGTATGCTATCCTTCAGCTATGGAAACGAATCTCGTAAGAGAGAACACATCCAGAGACCGCCGGTCTCATCGCTTTTTCGTATAAATTATTCATCGCCGGATATTGATGTCGGTAGCGTGCGCGGTGCGTCTAGACGGCGTACCGGATCGGTAATGAACCGGTAGTTGCGGCATATATCGACGAGAAAAATTGATATAACATATACGAGATGTACAATAACTTTACGTCAAAATTAATGTAAAGCATCTTATTTCCGCACATTCGAAGTATAAATCATCATATCGTTTTTTTTTTTTTTTTTTAATTTTTGACTCATTACGAATTGTTGACCGAAGTTGTAAGTGCGAAAAACGCACGAAAGATTATTAACATTAAGTTAATTTCAACTTTATCGAAAAGTTCACAAACGTTTGTCGTGTCATGTCGATCGCACGTTGCCACTTGCCACAGAATACCACGGCGAACGATACCAACTACAGATTGTTCGAGTTTTCGAAGCGAAGATAAGCTTTCGGGTAGAGCGGTAACCGCTAAGCTTGAACTCTCTTGAGAAATCACACACCGGGCTTTTCTCTCTCGGCATATACTCAAATACAATATAGTGCCCGCAGAGGTACCTGGGCCTGCAGCCGCCGCAGTCTCGTTAACTCTCACTGCTTCTGTTCTCATGCGACTGCTGTTGTTCGTTCTCCCTCTCTCTCTCTCTCTCTTCCTCTCTGTTTCGCTCGCTGTGTGTGTTACTGGGTATATCGTCGCGTACACCCCCTTAACACGCCAGTTTCACTGAGATCAATAACCGTTGCCGAGAACCGTAACAGCCGTGTAATTATCGCGTTACGAGAACCTCCTGACAAATCGAGCATTCCAACCCTTATTTGTTATTTTCACTCGGCTCACCGCAGACTCATACTTAACGTCTTGCACTACTTTTTTTCTCGTCATTATCATTGCAACTCGAATGAAACTTGACAACACGCAATCCCCCCTCTGAGTGTTTCTCGGTCGGTCAAGTAGAGCATCGGATGCTGTTTTTCCCGAGAAAAAAAGAAAAAAAAATCGGTGCAATTACCCGGCATATAATAATTTGTCTCCCTGTTTTTTTTTTAATTCTACTCATACATGTTTTTTACAGTTTTGTTTCCTCGCATAGTCGTTGATACAAAAGTGACAAACTGCAAAAAAAAAAAAAGTTAAATTCGGCCGTTTATTTGATCGGATCGATGCTCCGCGTATAATCCGATCATTCAGATTTGTTAAGTGACTACAAATTCACCATTCGAGTATAATTCACCCCTTTATTTTCCATTTACAACGACGAACCTCGAAACCAAGCCACGCATAGACAATAGTGGTAGGAAAGAGAAAAAAAAAACGCTTTTGTACATCGACCGTGTGAATAGGGGCGCACACCATAGCCGCAGGGGGGAGGGGGCGCGTGGTGGTGGAATTGGCAAATGAGCGAACGACCGAGTCTCTCTTCCTCTCTCCGTCGTTATATAGCATACACTTCTAGATAAAATCCAACGAGAGTCGGTCTGACCGGACGATGGAGGATTCAACACACGCGTAGTTCATTGCAAACGCGTGCACATGCCGCGTGTCTAGTCTATATACATGTATGCGCGTCCGTCCCTTTGTGTACGGGAAACCGTGTGTAGGCTTCTCTTGGAATGCAGATGCTAATAAACCTGAGCAAATGAACGAGCAAGTGAACGAATGAACGAGTACCAAACTCTCCTTTCGAGTTCATATCGTATGACTCCTCTCCGGTCACTCGGCTGCTCATCTCTTTATATCGCATCTATTCTATATATATATATATATTTTTTTTTATATATATGTAGGTACAGAAATTCGCCGAGTGTATAGCTTACGGAGCTGATTACACCCTCAGCTCTTTAATTAACCTATCGCGGTTCCGCAGGACTCCACCCCCCCCCCCCCCATCCCGTCCCCTGCTGTTTCGACTTTCGTTCTCAACAACGATAAATTCGATTACTTCCCAAGTTCATTCGTGCTGCTCGATAAAATATAAAAATGGATGTTAATCATAATGTCAATCATAACTTTTCTTCGATTATTCTACATTGTACTCTTTTATTTATAAATTAGACGGAATTATCAATATTGAAAAACATCGGAGTCTAGTTGTCGATATTTCGAGATCGTTGCATTTCTGTTCAAATTTGTTTCGCTACTAAATTTTGTGAAATACTCATCGAGACTCTCGCGTGTTTGCGACGATAATATTTGCCAAAGCCTGGGAACGAATTTTCTTTTTGGGACAGGGAGGTCTTTGATCGCGGTGTACATGAACAGGGCAACACGACTATTCTGTCATGCCGCGTTGATCGAGGTCATGTCGTTGCGAACGAGATGTTGCGTGCAGAGCGCGCGAACGCTTTGGTCTCCGGCATGATACCGGATGCCGGGGATGTACACAGCCAGTGGGATCGGTACGAACTTGTACCGTTCGGGGCCAACATGAGCGACCGCAAGCACAGATACAGAGACACGGGTAAACATGCCCCAACGACGGGAGGGAAGTACATGGCCCGAGTACGCGTTCAGAAACGCGTTATCACAAGCCTAACCCCAGTGCTCTCCGGTTCCATTCGACAGTATGTACAGCATCCGCGTTGCTCTCCTCTTGTATTTATGAGAACCTCGGGGATGTTAAATAATAGTGAAAGAGGCGTTGATTACTGTCGAACGCTTGTTTGTACCATCCTTTATGTCAAAATATCAAAAATACGAAACACCGATGTTTAAGTTTCAGAGATTCTCTTTCTATGCATTTGACGCGTGAACCGATCGGTGCGCTTTTTTTAGTTGATAACCGTCCAAATTGCAGGAATATCAAGATTTCTTTACTACATTCCATTTCAAATCAATTTTGATCACATTCTTCGATAGTAAATATTTAGTGATGAGGTTTCTTCGTTAATACGAATGAAAACCAAGAGCCAATTTTACGGACGCGACGATACGACTTGGGGCATCGACACTGTGAGGAAAAGCTTATTATGAGAAAAGTTGGAGCTCCTCGACGTGGCGAAACGTTGGTGAACTGAATCTCCGCTATCCCACCACCAACCGTCATCATCGTCTGAACCTGAGACCTTTGCCTCGAAGAGCTCTGCCGAGTGAATGGACGAAAGTAGGCCACAAACAATAGACTGTATGAGGTGGGGGCTTGCGCTAGTCCACTATAAACGTTCCGTATACACATATGTATACTTGTATGCAACTTCCACGTACGTAGAGACATGCGGGCAGCAACAGCCACATCGGACGGGTGCCAAGAATGGAAGGCATCCTGGACCCGCAGGGCTTATTCACCGGCGCGTCTCAAAGCAAGTCCCGCCGCAGAACTGCTCGGGGTATCTTTTGTTTTGCGCATCGCAGGTTGCGCAGATTAATGAAAGATTAATTAATGTCTTCTTGGCCCACCAAACGATCATTTCATGTGCAATTGCGCTTAAGCCCATTGAGGTTTATTAATATTTACCTAAAATCGAAACATGGACTCTGAGCGGTGCAGGAATAGGAAAACGAAATGATGTTCCGAATCGATTTATTCAAAAAATTCGAAATTTCAATGCAAAAAAAGGAATTTTTTTATTCGGGCTGATTGACTGCTCAATTGATTGGCCCATCAATCCCCTTTATAAAAAAAAAGGTTTTTCATTTTTTGTCAAACGATTCGCAAAAAATTTTAACAAATTGTGATTTATTCGAAAAACATCGAGAGACGCGTAAGCGTCGCGACGCCGAATACTTAAAAAATAATTTTTTAAGGTGGTGCGATGAACTCGAATACAAATATGAGTGACGTTTCTGTCCAAGGGGGATTTCCTTGTAATACTGCTTACAGCAGAGACATATTACAGTGATTATCGTTGGATTGAGCGACAATGCTATGATGTATTATACTCTCGCGCTTATGGATCAGATTGTCTAAGGAGGTCTATAACAGAGTCTAACGGAATATCCTGTATCCGGTCGCGAGGTTAGTGTATACACACGGACATTATACATGCAGTGACATCCAACCGGATACATGCAATGTACTTCACTTCCGGTTCTGTGCGAAACGGTGAGAGAGAATTCAGTGTATGTGTACGTATAACAGATACAGACGACGCCAAATGTTGCTGTAAGACACGCGCAGGGATAGCAGAGTTCATCCCCTGTGTGTTGATGTGTTGCTCTATGCGCTTGGACACCCCGCTGAGAGCATGTCCAGTCTGGTAAGCGTAGAGACGCCTGTACACAACGTAACTCGATTAGTTAAACAACGGACAACGGAGCGAGAGAACTTGCCGACACTATTCAACAGTCTTCTGTAATGCCGGTTTACAAATGGAAGAGTTCCAGTCCAGTTGCTAATGAATGCATCGAACGAACAGTTCGGCAAACAACGTTTCGGACAGACGTCGGAAAATCGCAACACTTCCAAGTTACTTCACCGACGAAGAATCCAAAATTCTTTGTTTTCCTTCACCGTCTCGTAAACATTAATGACGTCACATCTACAATGCTTTCACAGAGATCAATTGCCGTCGTACAATAATTAGACACAACCCTCGGAATTCATGAAAAATGGAAATAATAAATAAATAAAAACCGGAAACGAAGAAAATGAAGAACAATCAATAACGAACCGCTTTCAAAGCTCCGTCGAGCCTCTTCGCAGCGTGCGCGAGTAAAAATAATAGAGAGAAAATTGTTACAGACGAACGGAAGTTGGAGTATGACCGGAACTATAACTGGCAATATCGAAACGATATATATAGAGTGTGGATGCAAACCTCCCCCGTTTGTCGGTTGGGAATTCGTTCAGCCACGAAATACCGGAGTGTCGATATCGATATTTCCATTGGTGAATTGAAATAAAAATTCGCTTCGACGAATGACAAAAGTCTCACGCCCCGATGTGATGCTTCGTTATCAGATTGTTAGTCGAGCGTTAACTGTTGAATAACGCTGCCGACTATTCGGGCGCTTCCTGGGCTTTCATTGTACGCTTCAAATCTTGTCTGATACGCTTTCAGTTTGTGAAAACAGAACAGAAACGCAATTCTAATTGATAATCCTTGTGATGCTGGGTTTTTGGATATCGGCAAAGGGGATGCGGACTTGTGGGCGATCTTGACGTATTTTTTATTGACTATTCTTCGACATCGGACAAAATTGACATCGGCCATTTTTTTATTCATTTATTTCGAACCATATAGCTGCTAAAGAAAAAATGGCGGAGTTCGAAAAATTGCGCGTGAGGGCGCCCCGAGGCATTTATAGAGTTGCGAAGCTTGTCGGGTGAAAGGGCGGAAGACGAAAATTGAAAACTACCAAATGATACCCTTCGTAGCGAGCTGTGTAAGGCGCGGGGTTGAGTTAACTTAAGTTGAAAAAGCGGATTTCGTTGTATGTCATTCAGACGAAGAAGTCTCACAAGTATGTCGCAGTTTTGGACCGCGAATGCACGCTTGGTACACGTATAAATAAATTATCCGATAAGTGCCATTCGTTGCTCGAGTAAAACGTATCCGATCGTATGCCACCTCGTTCGACCGACGATGTGTGATGCAGCTTCAGAATATAAGTAGAAACCCCTCTCTATACCTACTCTACCGACACCGAGTTTTGTACGCTCGTGGAATATTTATCGCGTTCGACAAACCCCGCGGAAATGTGATCGCAGCCCCTCTGACTGTTTCTCGCACTTCGATCTTTTTTTTTCTGTTTTTTTTTTTTTTTTTTTTTTTTTTACTCCACACATTTTTCTCCTTCTCGGCGGATGGATGCAGTCATATTTCTAGATTTTGCGATGCGAAGAATTTTCGCTCGAATCCAACCCCCCGCGCGCAGTGGCCAATGAATATTCACTTGAACGCCTCGCCGCTCGACTGATGTGCTTTCAGTCCGGCGTTTGGAGAATGCACCGCTTTTCCGGGGAGAATTCCGCCTCGGTATTTCCGGGAGGGATTTATGTACTGTACTTATGCGTGTGTATGCGGGGGGAATGGAAAAGAATTTGGGAATCTCGGGATAGGTTGCCTACCGCCGCGAGAGCTATTCGTCGAGAGAGGTAAATAAATTCGGTTCCGCGAACGCGATGGGGATTGAAAAGTGGGAAAATTGTATTATTTCATTTTTTTTAAAACTGTTTTCGTAACCAGGGATGCGTAAACTGTATAATTCGAGCCGTGCGTACCGCAAGCCGCTTGGAAATGTTGGAATACTTGCAAAATCGGTGTTGAAATTTTCGAATTCCAATTACTGAATGCTTCGATTGATCCTTCGGTACGCACAGCTTTATCTTTATTCGAGGACAGAGTTTCTAATAGAGAAAAAAATGTGGCAAACAAATTCGAAAAAAAAAAAAAAAAAAAAAAATCCACAGCGGAAGATTGAAGTACACTTTCGTCAATTGCACGGAATAATAATTAATCACCTATATCCGCGTCGTTGAAGTAGCTAAAAAATTTTTTCACAGCAAAAAAAAAAGCTGCCGGCGACGATACGGCATGAAACTCGAACTGTGAAATAAATCAATAGGTATATCATATTTCCATTGTAAAACGATTAATTAAACTATCGAAAAACGAAATAAAAATCCGCGAAAGAAGAGTTAAATTTGCTAAATATTAATCATCTGCCTAAGGGCTCTAATTCCTCCACTCGTTCAATTCGCCGTTCAGTCCGTGCAAAATAATACGTTCGAGTAAATTGTAATTTATGATTATCGATCATTTCAACGCCTGAGAGGGAGAGAAGCTTCGATGGGGAATGAAATCAAGTTTAACGCGGAGAAGCGAAGCGCGCGAGAGTTTAATTCATCGTCAAGTTAAAAAGTCGAAGTTAAAATGCAGACGGCGAGTACGAGAGTGTGCGCAACCCCGCGATCGACCCATAGACCCGCGCAAAAGTATGAGAAAGCGAGAGACAGTACTCATAGAATCGACATTTAGTTCCGAGTGTCGAGAGATATTACATTAACTCGAGACTTTCCAGCGTTCCGACGCTCTCGCGCACACATACCCGACGCAAGTCGATTCTCAGATGTGCCAAATTCAATTAGATTGTGCAGAGTACACCGGAGCCTTTATTTTTCTTATTCATTTGGCGCTTGAAAATATTATATTCCGCTGCTGAGACCATTGTAAAAAATTACGGCTGACAGTCGATCAATTGCTGAGATACGACTGTTCAACTCAGTAATTATTAATTATTTTTTAATTGTCTTCTTCATAATTTAATAAAATAAATACTATTTTTTACCTTATACACGAAACATTAAAATTTCATTAATTCGTGATAACACGATTGTCAAATAACACGGCAAGAAAATTGGGGAAACGTTCGTTGTCACCATATATTCACCCCAAGACTTCGGGGATGGAAAGCGTCGTATGGAAATCGTAAAAAAAAATTTTTTTTTCACGGAATTGTAATCGTAATAAACGAACATATCTTTTTGAGACAATATACTTGGGTCCAATAAAATAAATTCTATTTTATTCTACTCGAGTTAAACTTGCTGACGCGAGCGCCACTCATAGACGCGCGCAGGCGTGCAAGGCGCTACATTTTTTGCTCTCCCGTCCGCAATTTTACGAATTTCGTATTAAATTTCCCAGCATCATATTAATAAAGGTTCATACTATTGAAATATGCAAAAAAAATTCGATTTTCCCAAATTTCAAACCTCCCGATCTCCTTAATGAGATTCGCGAGGGTTCATATACGTACGAGGATTACGATGATATATATGATATTTCAGTGGTCGTGCGTACAGTGAAATTAGTTTATGGATCAAATATGCGTTTTTTTTGCGACAATAGGATTAAAACCTTATCTTAAACCGCCGTGTAGTATTCCACTTCGAATGGTTGCATGGACGCTGGTAGATATTCATACAGATTCATCTCGCGGCGGCTACAGCTCCGCAATGGGGAGCTCATTAATTATTTCGCGAACAGTAGAATCGTGCGAGCCGTCACTCGCGATATGAACTACTGCATTGTGGTATTATGTGACTCTGTACAACGACTATATATATATATATATATATATATATATCGGTTTCTCCATCCTACGTACAAGTTCACTACGTATCTAATACGTGTATGTACTCCGCAAGTACGGCGCGAGTTTGTAATACATTTGCGTATTACCGGACGGTACTGTCTACAACGAGGCATGTAAGGTTGCAATAATGGACGATATATATACATATATATACGCCGTTGTGTACGCGGGGTATCATAATCGAAATTGATTGCGTCTCGTGCATTGATGGAAATACCGGTTCTGCGTGCTTGTGGTCTGTCTATTGTATTCCCGGATCCTTTACCATACTAATACGTGCGGACAAACGGTCTCACGATTAATATTGTCCACGTGGAAAAAATCGAAGAAATTTCGCGATTTTCTTAAATAACATTCGGGAGTGAGAGAAAATAAGGAGCGGGAAATTTCGATTCAAATTTTGAAAAATCACGATTTTTGGCTATCGATTTATCGTCATCACTAGAACCATTTTTTTTTTTTTTTTTTTTTTTCGGAAGATGGAATCAGCGACGGAATTTTTTAGTCGAGAATTTTTGGAATTCCTAAGCTTTCCAAGTTGGTTGGCACTGGAACGCCGCGGTTATGCGAATGAATGACGAGGGTAAGATTAACGTCGGGTCGTTCAAGACGAATTAATTCGTCTCCGAGTTATTGTGTACTTAGTATGACGATCGAACGGGATGGGGATCGTCGTTGCGGACGATGTTACCACGCGCTTTCCATCTAATATAGCCTTCCCGGCGCACAGCGATGAAATATTGAATAGATTTCGGCTTAAACTTCGGCACAAGTAAGATGAACGGTTCCAATATGCTCTGCCGCGCATATACCTAATATCCGCCGTTCACCATCGGCCTATCTCCGCGAGCGTCCATCCGACCGGCTGAATTTAGTGACCGCGATAACCGATAACTCGATTCTTATTAACTCATCATTCCATCCTTCTGCAAAACTAGCGCTCTCGCCATATTGTCCCGTATTATTTTTCTTCGGGGCTTCGATAATGAAAAAAAAAAATCAAACTGAATTTGCATTTCCCCAATTTTTCGAATCAGTTTTTGCAAATATTTCCGAATGGTCCTACAATTATATTGTTTCTATTACCGTTATGACGATTTATCAAATAATTCACAGGCTTCGCAATTTTCGTCAAAGCAGAAACGATCTTATTCAATTTACGCTCAGCGTCATTTATTTCTATAATTAAATACCCTGAAATCAGTTTTCGCGTGAATACCGTGGGGTTTCGCTACGTGCGCAAAATTAATTTTTGTTCCGGTCGTCCTGCGCGTTGTAATTTCGTTCTACGAATAGATCATTAAATAGAAATGTAAATAGAATTTCTGCGCGGCAAGGGACTCTAGAAATTATTCATATGATTACGAAATTATTGATAATCGAGGGACGGGACATTCCTCGGGGAATCCCCGGTGGGTCGATAGCCACAAACTGTTGGTACCGTCGTCATTTCAAAACAATGGAAGAAACGTGGGCTTTCGGCTAATTACAATCTTCAATTTAAGAATGCCATAGAGTAGACGTGGCGTTAGTGGCCAATGTACCATTTGTGACCATTTTTATTATTATACTAATCGAATAATTTTTTTTTTTTTTTTCGAAATCGCATATTGTCGAAATTTGTCATATAAATTGACCGAATGATCGACTCGGATTTTTTTTTATTCGATTATATTTTGTTTTATTTCTTCGAATTTGACGGCCACAAATGGACCTAAAATGGCCAAAAACGGTACCTTTACCCTATGAACTTCAAGCTGCGCGTATAACAGCAAATCTAAACTTCGCTCCAAACATAACACAAGAACGAACTTCCATGTCGATCTTCGAAATAGCAGACAAATAATGAAAACCGATAATTGATGGATCTACCCCGGCGCACAACGTCGGTTAATTGCTTCCAATAAGTGTAATATTGTTTCGCCTTACAATATAGCTTCAGTTTCGTGAAGTTCAGTTTAGATTAATTCCCGGAATTCTCTCTCGTCGTTATTCCATCAACTTGATCTCTTCGCTGAAGTAAGAGGAATCAAATGATTGCTCGAGCGAAGCTTCATCCCCGATTATCGGTCTTTTCCCCGAAGGAACTTCCCGAAGGGATGAGGTTATGTTGGTGTTGTTCCACCGGTGCGTTCTACAGTAAAAAAAAAAGAAAAAAAAAAGAGAATGCATAGTAGAATCCAAGAGGGGCATAGAGGGCGTTTCGTCGACGGAATTCCAGTCACGAACTCGCAGACGTGTCCATCGACAATTCGATAAGACTCCGCTGCTGCCGTTCAATTTGACTGCGCAACGGTGCGAAAGAATCAGATTGAGTCAAGCAGCGGATAGTAGATAGACTTGGCAAAGGGCTCGTGGTATTACATGCACACTAGGAAAAGCAACAGTTTGCCGAGGATTTCGTCATCGGTGCACCGCATCCAATGGCCCATTCGATTCGTGGCGAAGTATCACGCGATTTACGAGTTGAATGTAAATACATGAGTTTGTTTGTTCATCGGTTTTTTTTTTTTTTTTTTTTTTTTTTTTTTTTCGTGTTTTGCGTCCACATACAAAATAACGTTCGAACTGATTTGTATGCGGAACAAGTGATACCTATCCACGAGTCGACGCCGCGCGCGGTTCAATCAAAACACGCGGCGCGGCGGGGTAAATAAAAAATGGAATAGTCAACGAGTCAATGGGGGCGGATACTGCTGATCAAACTGGAAACTCGAAACGTCATGGCTATCTAAATGAATTATCGATTTTGTTTCTATTTCGGCCGACGCGCATCGATTGTACCTCGGATCTCCTTTGTACTTCGATGTAATTGGCGATATGGCGTTTACCGTTTCAAAGTCCTCTAGCCGACGATATTTCATTGTGATTATCGACAAATCTACGACGCATTTTTATTCCCAATTTATTATTTTATATACGGGGAAAAAAACAGTGACGTCAAGAGAAAAAAAAAAGTTTTTTTTAGAAACGCGGATATTAACTTACGAAAGTTTCACCTACAGACGGGCAACAAGCCGTCAAAATTCATCAATATCTCAGCCCATGCGTCAACATTGATAAAGTCGATACCACGTGTACAGAGGTACGCATGAACACGATGTCGGACACATTGAAAAATTTGTTGGCTTGTGGCCGATGGCAAAAGGGTTGAAAAAAAGGGTAAAAGAAACATTGTCCCGCGTTGGCGAGGGACGATCGGGGAAATGGAGAAACGGAGAAATATAGGTACCGCATGTGCAATAGTCCATAGCTCTTTGGATGGTACATTCACCAACGGTACTCGAATTGGGCACACGTACAAAGCGGGAAACAACGCGAAAGCGTGCCAACTCGATTCTGTCGACGTTCAGCCGGTACACACGATACGGCGAGCGTGCACCGTTACCGGAATCAAGAACTATTTGCTTCTCTATCCCGATACACATGCAAGAGCTCTACAATTCCTCCCCCGCCCCCCCCCCCCCCACTCTTCTCGGGGAATTTAATTTACGAACGAGCGAACCCGCACTCCGACGTTGATTCGATCGACTATGCCCGAGCAACTCGGTTTAACGCGCCGCTAGCGTTTTTTTTTTGTTTGTTTATTTGTTTTTTTTTTTTTACATTTTTTATTTTATTGCCTTCGCGATATCGAGTTGCGGAAACGCAGTACGCGCATATAACTCTTATATCCCGAAAAAAAAAAAATAAAAAATGGAGATGCGGTTAAAACTGTAATCCATTTTCTGTCGACGGGATGTATCTGTTACAGCAAATTTTTTCACGATCTATATTTCGTCACAAATCGAAACGGCGAGGCACTTGTATTAATTTTTTTTTAATTGTTAATTTCTCATGTGTTCACAAACGACGAAATATTAACACAAAAATCAGATTGAAGTTTCCAAATCGATCGATATGGAATCGGCGGGTATCGATTATTACTTCGTATTTATGGCTTTCTGCGCCATTTTTCTGTGGCGCTCTCATAGACGATTGGATTGCGAGGAATCAATACTTACGAAATAACTTGATAAATGAACAATATTCTTTGATAGCGTTTATCACTGAGCTTCGGTTGCGTTTTTATTCGTCGAATCTGACTTCCAGCGAACTAATATCGGCCACTCCAACGTATTAACAGAATTTCCTTTGAATTGTATGGTATAGCAATATAGGAGAAGCTTCAAAGAATTGGCTCTCAACGTCTGATTGAGACGGATAACGCTACCCCCTCGTTGGCTGCCGCCGGCTATTTCGTCCAATTGGGAAGAAACCGATCCTCCTCGACGTAACAGTATCATTTCGTTCTATTCCAACTCGTCGGGCCATTTCGCTACCGTCTATCTATGCTGAAGATAAAATCTATTCTATCCTTTTATTCGTGACCGCTTTGGCATTGCCCTGGAGCGACGCCAATGGTATGTGCCGATCTCGAAAAAAAAAAAAAAAAAAAAAAAAAAAAAAAAAAAAAAACCACAATATTATCGTTCGATATTTTTTTCGTAAAAAATGTTCATCAACGAAAAATAATAAAATTCCAACGAAGTTTATCACAAATTCACGCTTCTGAATTTGAAATTCTCATGATCCATAAATGACCCATTTGCCTGATCAACAAATTAAATTCATTAATATTTTACGACACCGCAGAGATTTTCTCGAGGTATGAATCCAAATTTATACCATCGCCACGATCCGCAACGAAAATCTCAAAAAAAAAAAAAAAAAATCGTCACACAGCATTTATATTCGGATGAATATTCATCATAAGGACATTGTATAAGTGAATGATCAGCCGAGCAAACGTTTCCGGTTCTCTCAATATATGATAATTAGGACCGAAATTCCAATAGTCAAGAAATCGCGAATCAATTTACGCCTCCGCGAGTTTACTTGGTTCCTCATAGATTCCGCCGGCCAATATCGAACGGTTCCAAAGCTTAAAGCAATGAACACCGCGTCGGTGAATATGATAATACACAAAGTTATGGTGGGGTATGCGATAGTTCGAACAGGTTGAAGCGATGTTGAAGGTACTATGGACCTCTCTCTCTCGTAGAGTCAGCACCTGGTTCGCTGGTTGCTGACTGTTGAACAGGCTACCGATGCTCCTCTAGCCGATGCTGCTACCGGAAGCTTCGTTATCTGTTCTGGCCACATGCCGCGTAATCTTCCTCGATTATAAGCCCCCTTCGCGTCGCTCCCCACCCTTTCTTCACCCACGTTTCGCACATTTGCATTGAGCGAAAATGTTTGTCTAGCGACCAATAGCTTGCTGTCTGGGAAGAGCACTTTGCTACGGAGGGTGGCGGGCGGGCGGAAGGAGGAGGATACATCTATGTTGCAGGAGTGCTGCATTCTCAACTATAGCCAAGATTGCTTTTCCACTCGGCGTTCTCTGTATATTTTACTGGGTCTTAGTCTTAGACCCACGACTCTTGATGGCACAGCTGCCCTGAATTATATCTCTGCTCTCGAATAAACCAGCGAATACTTTTGATGCACTTCGTTATTCAAGCCGCAAAACAGCTTTCGATTACCCAGCTTTTTCGATTTACGCTCTTCCGCGACTTTCCGCCATATTTTTTACGCCGAAATGGACGAAATGAAAAATGGTTGAAATTTAAGGTTAAACTTCAAAAAATTTTGAATCGCGAATTTGTGTTCGATGTTTTGAAAAAATGATAACCGAACTTTGATTACGCCGATAATTTTTTACCGCGATCTTAATTTTCTTGTAATCAAAGAATTACGCAATCGAGAAGAAAATTTTACGAAGGTTTGTGTTTGGTCGGTTTTGGATGCAAAATACGATTTATCCGGTTTTTTCGTGTCATTTTTTTTTAAATCCATGTATACGAGAGCCTTTGGCGAAATAAAGATCAAACCGGTAGATCTCGCTTTGAAAATCGACGAGGGTGTCTTCTGCGGGCCTGTAGAAGGCATCCTCTCACTCCGCTGATCTAATCGTTATCTATCGGATCGCACAAAATGGGCAATTTCCGTGGATCGATTGTACGGAAGCAAATTATTTCCGTGAAAACCAATTACGGGGAAGTCCTTTGACGCGGCCCAGTGTGGCCAGTGTGTACGTAAAGAGGGGCAGGGGGCGGCGGCGGCGTATGATGCTGGTCGGCAGGAAGCTCGTCGAGGAACCCAAACGGCATAGTCAGCCCCCAAAGCCAAAGGAATACATCGCGGTTCGCTGTTGTACGGAATTCCAGCCGAACACAATTTCAGCCAACGCTCGGCATTGCAAGCCCTTTAAGATCCCAGTAAAGATATCAAAATGCACTCGGAACCCCAGAGATCTAATTTCAAAAGTGTCTACGATTATGTATAACATCGTATTTCGCTTTTCTTTTAAACGTCAAAAGGTCAAAGGAAGGAGTTAAAGAATAGATTTTTAAAATCAATTTATCAAATTTTACGTTCGTTTGATCGCAAGCGTGACATCAAGTTCCGACATTACTTTGAACTTCAACCGGAAATGTTTTGCCGCGAGCTTAAGCTCGATGAGTTGAAATAACTTTTAACGTTTTTAACTTTTTATCCCACATGAGAGATTAATCATTTTCTAAGAAACTCATGACGAAAAAGCCGCGTTACTCTCGCAAAAGAGAAGAAATACACGAGCCAAAGCGCAAAAAATGAAATAAAATGAAGCGAATATAAAAAAATATGTGATTTTTTGTAACCTTCTCTTCGACGGATAACGAGTTTATAACGAACGAGACGTATCGTAAGATGAGACTCCAAATTTTTTTTAATTAAATTAAAATTAAAAAAATTAAATACAATACCAATTTTCCTCGTGGGTCACCACAATGAAAAGTCAAAGCTGTTTAAAATGAGAATATTTCGATATCGCTGCAGGATCAACGGTTCTATGCGAATATCGTAAAAATGAGAATAACTGGAGTGAGGGGCATAGTTCACGGATCCCCGATCCCAGAATCCGGAAAATCGATATGACTTGTATCGATAAAGTTTACCTCTCGCCATTCGTAAAATAAAAATTGACGAATCCTATTAGAAACAGCTATACCGTATATCGAAACGTTGCGTATTGGTTACGCATTTTCGATTTATACTGCGCGCATTCCCAATCGGACTACCGGTTATCGGATATTTTTTTTTAGCGAATCGCGCCTCACCTCCACTATCCATTGAACATTCCGCCTTATTAAGTATCAAAAATCCATTTTTTCTTCATCTCGTTGATGAATTCAACGCTAATCAACCCGTTGGAACGTTTATTGCAAAGCCTCGAGAGCTGCCGATGTTATGGAAGCCGATGAATGGGATGGTCGCTTTTACGGAGTCGACAAGGCTACAATTCGTCTCGGGTTTCAGAACGAACGAACCGCGAATAAAGCTCACCACCCCATTCTGGTGGCTCCCTCTACGCGCATGCAGTTTTCGGACGAGATCGACGAGGCTGCACCTGTCGCAAGCCTTCGCCAGGGCGTTTATGCTCAACCCTTGGACTCTTGCAAAATTTACGAGGCGTGCACCTCGTTCACCGAAATCTCTCCGTTACCCGGATACGTCACTCGTAGATTCAAAGTCGACAGTAGGCAGAGTGGCTACGGATTGCAACTATGGCACCCGCACTGCTTTCACGTAGTAACTGTTATAGTCTTGAGTACGATGGAGTTAAAAGGGCGCGGTAATTTCAAAGTCCTTCGAACATACCGGCGCGAAACATAAACGTCACGGCTGGTCGAATGACTCATGAATTAGCTTCGGATGAAAGCGCCTAAAGCTCCGAAGCTCCGTAGTCGGAATGTTTTGTTCAATGCGTTTTAACACCACACTATAGGTATTTTCCTTCGAAACTCGAAAATCTTCGAAAAAAGTTCGAAAATGTTCGAAAAAAGTTCGAAAATGTTCCAAAAATGTTCGAAAAAAGTTCGAGAAAAATTTGAAAATCTTAGAAAAAAATCCGAGAATTTTCGAGAAAAGTTCGATAAAAGTTCGAAAATCGCGCAGATGAAACTATTGAGAAATTCGACTGTGCGGAACGATCCGCAGTAATGGTATCCGGAGTACCTGGAAGTGCCGCAAGTTCTCTACGCGTAGCGACATTGTCATTCGAAGTGCACGCATGATCCTTCCCCGTGCTTGCGATATGTCCCTCGTGATTTCCTGATGGCCTGCGAGAGCTGTGAACGAGATATTGGCTGAATGCCAGATAGAACATGCAACACCCCGGGATGTCAGCGTAGCAAGACGAAACCACCCCACGAGATGCGATGCACCAGAGTATCGAGAAGCCAACACGCTTATCGACGTTTCATCGAACGTTTCCGGTAACCGGATTTCACTGTCGGAACCGACGTGCCGCGATTATTGCCCCCACTTTTTTCTTATCCGTACCATAAAATCATTGGATGAAAGATTCGATTGCGAATCGAAAACCAAAATTTAAGTCTCATTTCGTACTTCGGTAGAAAATATTTAACGCAAACGTAAACTTAAGTATAAACTGTAAGTTTATGGTAACGTCTTTTCACTTTAGAACTCTTTTCACTTTTCGACTAAACGAGAAAAGTGGAAAAAAATAGTACGATACGATAGAGAAAGCCAAATTGCCTTCGGGCTTACAGAGTTTTTAAAAAATCCAAGTATCGTTAAAGGCAGACGAAACGACTGGAAAGTTTCCCACGAGGGGGTCGGAGATGAAAAAGGTCGATATAAATTGCAGGCACGTCATCCGCACTCCCGACTCATTCGGCGCACTCTATTTTTTTAAATTCTTAATCTTATAGTCCGTTTGGCAAACTTCCGGCTATTATATTATATTAAAAAAAAATATCCTAAAAATGTAAATTCAATCAATTCTCGTAATAATAAGGCGTCACGTGACAAAATTACCCTTAAAACTAAATAACTAAGTTTTCTGCATACTTCGTTGATCGACTTATCGACTGATGATAACTGATATGAATGACTCTTCAATATTCACGAATAATTAATGAATTTTTTGGCCACATGTCTAAAAAGCCTTAAAACGGCACAAAAAAATGGTTGCAAGGTTACCAGCGTCCAATTTCTTCGCAGAAACTAACAATTTTTTTAGTAATAACGAATTTGTAAGGCACTTCTTTTCGATGTCGCAAATGCTTGAAATTGGTGAAGCGCGGGATAGCTGGGAATAAAATAAACGGTGAAATTGGTTAACGCGACACGCGACTGCGGAAGGATGATTGAAAAATGAAAAAAAAAAATAAAAAAAAAAAACGAAAAAAAAAAATGAAAAAAAAAAAAAAACCGTGATGGCTGGTAGGGACCGACTCGGGAGAGCTCGAGGGCATTGTCTATGTGGGTCGACGTTCGCTGGGGCTGGATCAACGCCACAGGCACGACATCACCTGTCGATCGGCACATCGTTTCGTGCTGAGCCCCGAACGGGTTGTTGGCTCGTCGGCCAGTTAGCGGACGGCCGCAATGTAATCATTTGCGGTGTGGGACCGTTGGGAATCGCGTCGGTGGATTCTCCGTTTCTCCTTCGTCTCGCATCCTCGCTGGTCGGCCTCTGCCGCCGGCACTGCTGGGCCGTCTATCTCACTTCGGGGTCTCTCGCCATCGTTCTCCCCGTTCTCTCGCCCTCGTCGGCTTCTCCGATGGGGATTGGCCTGCCCACTTACAGTAGCCGATACGTCCGGTACTCGCTACTCAATGGGGATTGAGTGATACTTGTCACACACAGTGGGTCACACCAACGGCGCAATTCAAAGCTATATACATATATGTACGACGCGGCCACTTGATGAGATCGGCTAAATGGATAATACCATTATACACATGACAAACACCTCAGTCTCCTACAATTTGGATCCCCAAATAGCACACCAAACTGTCCAACTACAGTTAATTAAGTCCATCAACTGTCGTGTATCTGCCTAATTATATTGCCGATGATATCTTGGGTGCGACGTGCTGTAATATCGTGTTAAAAATAATAATTACAATATAATGAGACATTAAAACGCAACGGAAAAATCGAAAACTTCGATGTTTATTAGCGATTAATGATTTTCGAGAGAAATTCGGCGGTTCCGAGCGGAAAAGAGTGTTTTATTTTTAGTTCCGACTATCGTTGCAACTTCCGGGCAAAACACGGGAGGCGGCTTGACGAATTCCTGAAGGTACCGATGTTTGTCGAAATTACAAAAAATTTCGGGACGAATTGTGGTATATGGAAATTTCGTTGCTTCGTCGATGTTTTTGACTCTGTTTTCGGAGCGAAATGTTCACTTACGGAATATAAGCTATAAATTGGAAACACCGATCTTTCACGCTGTTACCTCATTTGGTTACTCGAGAAATCGATATTTTCGGTCATTTCGCGGTAAAGGATAGACAACCGATTCCATGATTTTTTAGATGAAAATCAAATCAGATCAAAAAAATTTTTTAACACGATATGAAAAAATGAAATTCTTTCGATTACTTTTTATTTCGCATCTGATAATTTTTTCGACGTTAGTAGGATACCGTTAGGAACATCGAACACATAAGATTTTTGACAATTTCACATTCTCAATATTTCGAGAATAATCTGCATGTCGGTTCATAATCGAAAAACATCGCGAACGGTGGTATTTCAGGTCCGCGCGATGTTATCCCATTTCGTAATCGGTTAGCACACCGTTTTGGTTTGCGGAAAGTAACGGATAAACGGGAGCAAAGCTTTTGATGACGTCACCTAACGACTTCATTGAAACGAATACAGGCGAAGCGAAACGCATCGAAAGGGTCGAAAATATACGGGAATGAGGAAAGAGAGAGAGAAAGAAAGAGTAAGAGCGGTGATGACAGAACAAACGCGACTGCACGGATCCCGGCGTTCGGGCGAAAATTCAAAGGTCGAATCGATGGTCCCCCGGGCAGCCACCGGCGCAACGGACGAACAACGTTCGACTGTTCGTGAACCATCGTGTGGTATTTGGCTATCTGCCAAAAAGCCCGTGCGTACAATGCACACCGTGCCTTCGCCACTCAAATCTATACGATTCCCGCATCGCAGCCTCGCGTTCCCTGTCCTCCACACTCCGCTACGCATGCACCTTTAATTACATTTTACCCAGTCAAGCCGCGCGGTATCGTCCGGAAACCCCACATTCGCGCTGATACACCGACGCGGCTACTGATATTTATAGCGTCGTATTGGGTGCTTCATTGCCGTTTTATACTCAATAAAAAAACGAAACTTATCTAAACAAACTAATGAAAAAAAAAATCGATGTGAATAGAAATCTGCGCACTACTTTCTCACATATATCGAACATCTAAGTTTCCCTAATGCGCGGCATATGACTTTTTAAACATATGAACTCTATAAATTTTACCTCCTTTCCCTCCCTCCCTCTCTCTCTCTCTCTCTCTCTCTCTCTCTCTCTTTCTCTATTCTATTTATGGCTTTTGTGACCTTTGAAAAGAACATTTATCAAATATGGCGGATGGCGAAATTAGAAATAATTATTTATGCGACGCTTCTTTCGATTTAATGGTGAGGTGTTGAATACATCTGCGTGATGTTAATTTCAGCGCATCGCCGATCGCAAGATCGATGCCGCGATTCTCGCGTGACGGTGATGCATTTTATCGTATCGCATTATGCACGTGACCGTCTCATACATACCTAACACGTGCGTCCCGCACATGTCATAGAATCACCGCACGGAATTAACACATCGGTGTCTGTGTTGTCCATTAAGCGATCGGGGATGCGCATCAATGATGCAATCAGCGAAACGCGGACAATTGCGCGTTTGTTGCTTTTGCTCGAACATTTATCTTCGGCTACGGTATACCGGCCGATAATTTACAAACTATTGACACATTACATATTGTTAACCTTAACTTTATCGTAAATTTATTCAATGCACGAACTTATATATAACATTTATTTTCGAACATCGATCGTTTGTATTACTATTTTTTTCCACGCGTCGCATTTTTCATGAAAATTCCCTATTATCGTACATTGTTTCCCACTTAGTCTATCGAATCAATCGAATCAATATTTTCGAAAAAAAATGTATACATATACTTTTTATATTAAAAAAAAAAAAAAAAAAAAAGTCGGACGGAAATTCTTTTTATAAAAAAAAATGAAAAACGTGACTCGACCGCGTACTTGTGAACCGCAAAGAGCCCGCGTCCCAAAACTGATTTCTATGACTGGTAAACTCTGATTTTCAATAGAATATCGCGTACATAGAGATATATATGTCGCCAATGGGTATATGATGACAAGTTCGCGCTTCGTATACGATATAACGGGTAGCATATGCAGTAATATGAATCCCTGCAGATGCGGCCAAATTTCTTGGGTACATCGGGCGCGGATTACGTGAATCGTTTTCAAGGTTTTTCCGTCGTTTAGTCCAAGAAATTTTATAAAATTGTCTATTAAGGAAAAAAATAAAAATTTGAGTTCGGATTTCGTACAATGAAAATAAACGGTTGTATGAGAAACCGAAGCTATTTTTCTTGGGGAAACTGCAGAGCGAAGCTGTTGTAGGAGACAGATAAAAATAAAAAGGGAAAAAATGCCATTTACGACCGGTATACAGTTCCCATGTTATTTCTCGAGTTCAATCGTCACGTGGGTGCACTGCGAGAGACGTTTGCCGTCATCGGCTCGTCGTGAACGCATCGACGACGGGGGGAATGAAGCATTTTCCTCGCAAAAACAACGACGTCGAGAACGACGTGAGAACGGTGGGAAGGATGAAGCCTGACGCCTGAAGTGCTTTTTTAAGCGACTCTACGCGGCACCGAATAAGGAGGGAGAAAAAAATACCTCAACGCGTGTTAATCGCAATAGCGAGGTGCTGTTACCGTGGAGGTTATTCGGTGAGACGAGTTAAATCGCCATCCTCTCCCCCACTCTGACCCCCCCCTCCCACTCGATTGCATTAACGAGCTCCGGTAATTAATTAAAAGTTTGGTGCACCTGCTGTGCGATATTCCAGACAGATTACAGGCAAAGAGATATTTTATTTCGGCATAATACGAATTTTATAGTTTTCGTAATTGGTTCAAAGTCGGATAAGAAAGTATTGATAATCGAGGGTCGTCACCACAAAATCATTTATTAATCAAAATTTCGTGATCAGTGCCGCCATTTTATTTGCAGAAACTTTGCGCGTCTCGAAATAATAAATTAAGGAGTTTCACAAATTTCTTCGAAATATATTTTCAGCTTCAAAGGTAAACTAAGAATCCACAATTTCTTTATATAATTACGAAACATCGTGTTGCACGAGAACACGATCTCTGTGTAATATGTTTGTTCTTTTTGCCAATTTTTTTAGTCATATATTTCGTTGATATCACAGAGAGAAACTCTCGCTCTTTGACGGAATTTCGGCTGCTCGAGGATATTCAACTTGCCGTCGTAGCATTGACACGATGCTACCCCCCCCCCCCCCCCCCCGTTTCCCCACAGTTAATTATCCATGCTAATGAGAAGTATTAAATGCTCAAACAGGAGGGCCTACAGCCCTCGTTTTGCACCCCTTTCGTTTGTGAAAAACATTTCGCGAGTCCGACATCTAGTGGTAAAAAACCGGACTCAGGATATTTCGAAATAGAACGTTCTATTACCGAGCATAAAAGATTTATTGAAGCAAGTCGAGCGGAAGACGCGTACAATTTTATAAAAAATTAATGAAGACGAGACGACTTGCACGGAAATATCTTCGTACTAACGAGAGTATGTAGTGATGAAATATGGGGAGGGGGGGGGGGGGGGGGGGGTTTCTAGGCAATGCCCCCTTTGTATTCGTATCAATTATACTCGTACCCGTTCGTCTCTCAATTTTATACGCGTAAATGAGTCGCATGTGAAATACTAATACTGAGGACAGATCATTGATCCGTCGTGCGTTTACAATAGACATTCGTATAGCATGAACGTGTGCATACGTGGTTATTATCAATAGAATAGACGGCAGTATTGATCGGAACTGCATGGTATTCTGTACCACCGAGACAATTCTTTTAGCCTTCCAGTCGAATATTACGTAATACGTGTCCAATTGCATATCCACATTCGCGGAGTAGGGAGGGAGCAATGTAATTGTCGATAATGTTCTAAATTAAAAATTCAACAAACTTCACTTTATTCAAAAATGTCGTACATCGCGTAATTATTCAGTTACGAGAAATTAAAGTCGTCAGCTAATGAGGTGATGTGATTGCTGACGCTTGCGGCAGACGGCGCATGCGCGCGGCCGCGTTGGCCGAAATATTCTTTTTCTCCATCCTTAAGAGCGTTGCATTGTGGGAAAAAAAATTAAAAGTCAAAATTTAACAGTTTTGAATAACCTTCAAAACCTTCGAACTGTTTTGAGCATTTTGAATGGTCCTTTATTTACATGCATTTCGATCGCAGAATATTGAATGAACACGCAGAACGGCTATAACACACGCAGCGCTCTTCCCTGACATTAAAATGCCAGAGTGTCCGTGAAATGTGACAATTAAATAAACGATTTGAAAAGCAATGCTGCCATTTGATGAATTTCGTTACTGACGAGCTGCTTACTTAGCAATTGTATCAAAATCGGCAGACTATCATCATTGATCGCGTCATATATTAGTTGGTCTGATCAGTTACCGTTCCGATCGCTCGTTAAGCCATCGTCAAAGGGATTTCAAGCGTAATGAAAATCTGCGGTGTAATCCGCTTTCAGCTTTGTCGAATACCGGTACCAATATCGAACGCGGAGCCAAAGTATTTATAAATGGGATATAGTTTGTATTATAGATTCGATCAAAATGTAGTTGGAAAGACTTTAGAATATTCTAGCGAGAAATCCGTTTGGTGCACATAGCGTGTGTGGAAATGGGATCAGTGGTGGAAAAGTGTGAGTATTGTCTACAGGATTGGGTGTGATATCGAGTTTTGTACAGATACTATGGCAGCGGAGGTATGCAGAATATGAATTCGTACGAATGCGGGATATCTGCCGATGCGCATGAGCTTTTAGTGTGAGTGAAGAGGACGCGAGTGAGTGCATTCCGTTAATGTGCATCAAATATTCTCTCTACCAAGGGGTGGGTATGTGTATCATATGTAAATGTACACATACCGAGGGGCTATGTAGTATTTATAGTTATATATACATGGGATGTTTCACCGCAGGAGGATGGCCGATGACAGCAACCTCAATTGTTATTGGACCGCAAGTTGAACGAACCGTATCGGGCTTACGCTAACTGGGCTAATGTCTAATGGAATATACAGCGCAGAGAGAGAACAAGTGGACGGAATGATCAGTGCAGCCAATCGTATTTTCGGTAGACACGTTATACGCGTTCGATTACGAATGTGACAAACTATTACAACATGCCGCGTATCTCTAATGGAATATAAATAAGACAACTTTGAAAGGAGTATAGGAAAGATCGGTCGGTCATGGAAGTCATTGTGACGGAAATAGAGTCACATGTTTGGCCATTTTTTCATTTGTAGTAATTTACGAACCCAAATCGCTTTTGTCTATAATGGACGTCTGATTGATTGGCCATCTGATTGATTTTCTCCGACGATTAGGCATCTGCAGAATTAGGTACTCCTAAAGCCTTAACCCAAATAGTGACATTCCGAAAAAAAATGGAAAATCGGCAGATGAATTTAGAAATGATCGATTATCAAGAATTTAGAATAGGATATTAGGATGGGGCGCATTTGTAGATAGGGCACCGGTCAAGACTGATCCATATCTGAGTAAAATTGTAATTTCTGATGGTTTTTTCAAGTTTGGGATCATTTTTTATCGATAATCGTTTGGAAAAAGAATGTCTGATTCTGCTGACGGTGATACTTGGAATCTTCATTAATCATAGCGATCGTCTGTGACCGGCAAAAGAGCTTTCAGATTAGGAGCTTTTTAAAATGCACCGCTAGGCAAAAATATGGCTCTGTTTTCATCATAACGACATTCGTTGATGCGCAATTCGATGTGTGATCGGTTTGGAGTGCACCGCCGATTACGCGTTCATCAACGAAGCGTCGAAGAAGCGTAGATGGCAGAAATAGCAGCTGCATCAGGAATGGCGATCTCTAATCACCCGCAAGCCGCTTACCTCGGAACCTCGCAAAGGGTATAGTCATGATCCGTGACGTTACTCCGGTTCAGCACTCCAAGCGTTGAAGCTTCAACGCGCAAGGAGAGGGGATAGGGGATAGCAACCGACAGTTCGGCGGGAGACCACTTTGGATAACCAGAATGCTCTTGCGCTGACCCCACTTCCTGGTCGCACCTCTGACCCCACTATCACCTAACCCCAGCTTCCTCCCCCGAATCCCTTAACTCCCCAACCCCCAACCCTGGTTTCCCAAAAGCTTCACCACCAATCGCCGTCACCACAACGGTTCATCATCGTTCTCACCGAAAACGGCTTCGATGCAACGACCACCAAAGCCGGCTTCCTTCTACCTATTCGCTCATTAACTCTACACAACGGTGACTGCACTCTCACGATATGGAGAATGAACGAGCAACACCGTCCGCACCCTCCTCTTACCTTCACTTTGATGCTATTCGCTTCGGTCTTCAGATCGATGTAAATTATGCATTTCCCTAGCCGCAGTTTTGTAATAGTTTCGGGAAACAGATGGCGGCAGGCGACAACTCTTCGATTTTCGGTTGTAGCCGATTGTTCGTCCTCAACATATACCTTCGTATGGTGTCCCTCTCAGCACTTTTCCTTAATTATCGGCTTGGAATAGCCAACAGCATGTGGATTTGAAAGTACTCTGTGAGATTGACGTTAAATTTCTTTTTGCTCGAAGCTCCGAGCTGCTCTCTCAAGTACAGGCATTGAAAGCTGGTAGAGGCTCGAGGTGTAGGGTGTCGGTGGAAGCGTTAATGGCTCCAGCGACTGACGAGTACTTGAGCTGCTGGGAACCCACCTTTTTCCTTCTCACTTCTTTTTCCACTGCCTTTTCCTCGTTTTCATCGCGCCTCGCGTTTCGCCACGCTTGCTGCTAAATGAAGCGAAGAAACTCGGCGGCTCCGACAGGTGCGCCGGGTTTCGTCGAGGTTTTCGGCAAGAAACGTCAACATTTTACAAATACAAAGTAAAAACCTAAATGTGCAGTCAAAATAAGATTGCAAGAAACGTCTCTAAGCGTTACGAAGCTTTCATGAAAACTCGCCTGAAGGACAAGCTTAAGAAACTTCGATGTCTTTGGCGCTTTCGCGAATATTGAAGAGTAACTTTGAGAGATTAAAGTCTGTTGAATAAGCGGATCGTATTTTTGAGGTATTTAACAGGGCTTTCGAAGTATTTTTCCAAGATGGCGGATCGTATGAAATAAATGCCGGTAAGATGGGCGACTGTAGATTCTGAAGAACTTGACATTAAACGCGCGTAATGTAAACTCACAATTTTTTTCGCTGCTAATCAATACGCCGTAATTTCCAACGAAAGGGCGCGTGATTTATCCTCCGCGTCCATTCAACCTACAATTTTCCACATTTACCGAATGGCGGGCTTAACGATTATTATCTAATTTACCGAGCAGGAGAGCCCGACGAATCGGTGAATAAGTAGTGCAAACTTTCCTCGAATAATGTAAACGGTCCGCGGACCGGTTAAGTAACTCTATCTATCTATGTGCGCGTTCTGAAAATCGATCGTATAGATATACCGTCTCGTGTAGTATATAGTACAGCATCCGCCTGTGGTGCTTCTTACGACTTTGGTATGCGTTTTGGTACTCGTCGGTCGGTCGAGAACGGAGGCAAAGATAGAGGTGGAGGAAAATGCATTATTCAAGACAATTCTCGTCTCGCCTGCCTATAAGTACCTACAGCTTCTTCGCTCTACCGCTCGCCGGAGAATCTCACCCTCGAATATGTATAATTCCTCACCCCCCTCGACACTTCTAACTCCCGGAAATTCGATCTTTAGACACTAATCTTGTTGGCAGTAGAATCAACTTTAACGATGAACGCGAAACGTAATACTTTCGCGAATCAATCTTTCGATCCGAGTGAATTTCAAAATTTTCGGTTGAAATTGATTTCGGACTTAAATCCGAACTTTGTAATCTTATTGAGGATAGATAATCTGATTCGTGATGCGATTAGAGGCACAAGTTATCTCGAAGTGCACATGCCGAGGTGACCAAGTTATTCGTAACATTATATCGCGCAATTGTGTGATATGTTGGACCATGAAAATCGCTATAAATAACAGTGGATTATCGTGAAATTGAGGCTCGTGGGGGCGGCACCTGGCCCGGGGGTCGCACCACCCTACGGGGGTATCGCCCCTGGAGTTTGCGTTCGCGAAGCCTTCACGACGCGCGCTACATCTACGTTTCCTACACACTGCTCGCCGAACTACGCAGCTTCGAACATGTAAGTCTCACAGCAATATTGATCCCAAGATTTTGCGTCGTTGGCATCAAAAACTCCGCCGAATTTTTTTCACGGTCAATGCAAATTAAAGTTGCCGTATGTTTCCAACAATTTTATAAATTTCAGAAATTTTCGTAAGCGCAATAAACATCCATTTTTTCGATTACCAGCAAAACGTTTTAAAGTTCGCGAGTGACAAATTGCTCGCGTGGATATCACTCGTATTTTCTCTCGCTGCACATTCCATCAATAAATGACAATGCCATCGTAACAAAATTGCCATCCATGGACGGACGCTAATCAATTATTTGTCATAAAAGTCAACTTCCCGAGGAAAACGGTATTTATTTATTATTTGTGTATATATTTAATGATCAAGTAGACAAAAGTGCCGGCCGATCCCTTGATTAACGCGATTCACGCGGAGATAATTCTCCAGTATGTACACACCGGTCGTGTGTGCATAATTTGGCTGTATGCGAATATCATTTCATTTACGCGCGAGACGTGGATTGTTGGACGAAATTTGCTCCGCGCATAATCATCAATGATGTTCAGCTGCTAAATGTATTAAGTATCGCGGCTATTGATGGATTTCAGTTCGGATGGTAAATGCGTTATGTTTGTTGTGTTTCGACTGCACGAGTCCTAAGTTTACAAATCAGGATATTCATAACTATTACGTACCGTTTTCGCGAGAAACTTTTCTTTTACAACATCCTAACTACAGATCGCACAAAGTTTAACTGTCTTTCACACCGTCCATTGCATCAACAAAAGACGAAAAAAGTCACTTGCAAAATCGACAAAACTTATAATCGAATCTTTCGAAATAATAGACAATTATTGTTTAATGGCAGAAAAAAAAAGCTATTGCACAAAATTCGCGATACTCGCGAGATAAGCCGATAGTTGTTGTTTTCTTCATTATCGACGGTAAATTATAGAATATTTCTTTCATTCGAACCATTAATCATTCGCGCGAGCATTTGTAACGTGTCGTAGGCATAGCGTTATGTGACTTGCGCGATTTAAAATACCGACAACTATCGCGAATCGAATTTCGCGATGTGTCGCTACGGAATCGTTTTTTTTTTTTTTTTTTTGCAGCGCGATGTGTCTGCCACAGAAACCGAGGCCGATCATGTGGATATGGATTTATATATGTGTCAATATATATATATATACATATATATACATGTTGATATCTCAACTAAAACGATCGACCTGTCTCTCATGTTATCTCGTAGCGAGCGAAGATTTAACGACACACCACGCCGATACGTTTATATCGTCCGAGGTCGGTGGCTCCGACCGCGACGGCCAATCTGTGTCACCAAACGCTTCTATAGAAATGCCACCACATGTTCGATCTAATATATTTACCTACACGGAGAGAAGAATTTATTAGAAATTACTATGTCCTCTGGTTAAATTCGACGGTGGCGCCACCTATGACGAAAATGCTCGGCATTATGAGAATTTTTACCAAATTTATGGGGATTTTCAGGATTTTTACTATATCCTATGGTGAAAATTCGCATAGTTTTCGTAATTTTCAACAGGTGGCGACAATGACTCCGCATTATCAGAAATTTACGGTATTTTTTACTAAATCCGATTCTTCCCTATCCGATTCTTCTCTTCGTGTACATAAAATTACTTTTATACATACGGGCGTTTGCATGAAAATTCTTGTGCGCAAGAAATTATGAACGACGTACCGTTGCTAAAGTCACCAAATTGTTGGAGTCAAAAAAATGAGGGATTTTTTTTTTTTTTTTGCAGGATCTCCAATCGGAAATCGAGACCCACAGAGACGTGTATACCTCGTTAAATGGAACCGGAAGGAAGTTGTTGGGTTCTCTGGCGAGTCAAGATGACGCAGTCATGCTGCAGCGTCGTCTCGATGAGATGAATCAACGATGGCATCATCTCAAAGCCAAAAGTATGGCTATAAGGTAAGGAAATAACAAAAGTTGTTATCTTATAGTATACATTTCGAAAAGTTGTTTGTTTGTTTGTCTGTTTGTTTACGCGTCCGTTTGTCTGTTTGTTTATGCGTCCGTCTGTCTGTTTGACTGTCTGTTTGTTTGTTTTCCACCCCTCTGAATAAAATAATCGCGTAAAACGTCGTGAAATGTGTTGGATGATTAAAATTTCTTTTTCCTAATTTTTTTATAACCTCTACTGTCGACGATACTTCAAAATAAAGGGAAACAAAATTGGCAAATTAAAATTAGAAAACGCCAGTAATTCGCCAGCGTTGGGGACTTGAAGTAAAAATAAAGTTATTGTCGACGAGCCGCGTCAAGATTTTGATTAACTATCTATCGCAAAGAGCACTTGAAATATATCTAAAATCGCATTTTTAAAACGAAAAAAAAAAAAAAAAATTTCCTCGTAACTACGAAAAACGACAACTTTCCGCGGAAATTTCCTTGCCTCGATTTTGTGAAAGAGCGTTAAAAAAACGACTCTCGTCAACACAAAATGGCGCAAACGACGGAATGACGAAACGCCTTTTCCCCCGATGAGAGAAGTTTACCTTCTGAGGTAACGCGCTGGTCGCTACCAACACTATGCAGATTGGCGTTCGACCGTGCGGAGTAATCCAAATGAAGCAACGTCAAAGGCCGCATGGGGAGTAGAGACGTGACGAGGGTTGCGCAAATGGGCGAGAAGAGGGTAGGAGAAGGTTTAGCGCACGCGGGTACGAAATTCCATTGCCCATAGTTAATCAGTCGCGTGTACTTCGCGACGTAACCGAGAGCACATACCCCCGTTTTCGTGGTTCGAATAGTTGAGTCAGTTTTCGTAAGTCTCAACCGTTTTACACGTGGAAGGGAAGGGAAACTCTCAACCAAAGCTCCTTTGCCCCTCCCCTCCCCCTGCCCGCCGCTTTCTAACCTCTCCTTCCCGGAAAGCTTTCCCTTTGTACCCACAATGCATATCATCCCTCTATATTTCGATTAGATTTTCTCTATATCTGTATATTCCGACGGGTTTTTTCAAACAGCTTTCGCGTGCAGCCAAATAGTTCGATCCAATATTCGTCGAAAACGTACAAAAGTAAGGGTTGCATAACGCGACGTATACTTCTCTAAATGCCTTCAAAATAACCCGAAAGGACTTTTTTGGGAGGTTTGGGGGTCGAAACCAACCAACAAGTGCCTCTGCGCTCAGAGGGCGCTGAGGCGCTTATTTCGTTGTTATTTCGGGATTTCCCACTATTTGAATTCGTTGCTTCAGATGTTTTAAGCTTCTAAAACGGGTATTTCCTTTCCCGCGTTAAGAGTTTTGAATAAATATCTAATGAAAATTCGAGATATTTGTGAAAATAGTTGGCTTATTGCCTGTCGCTTGTCCAAAAAAGTAATTTGCCGCGATCTGGCGCGCGGCCGACCCGCGCGCGTATCAGTCATGAATGTTCCGCGAGCGTGGCGCGCCCTAGCGGTGCACATAAACACATAAACACAGAAGCAAGAGTTTTGCCCGTCGTTTGCAATAGGGAAGCAGAAAATGGAATACAAGGAACTAGACTACGTTTTCTGTTGTTGAGGGGTAAAAGATAAGGGCTTCCCGGTGGTTACGTATATATCTGAAAGCGGTACAGAAAGAGTGAGCAAAGAGATGGTTTTGGGTTGAGGGGTGGGCACGTCGCGGTCTGCCGTTGCCAGAGGATACAACCAGTTTCGCGATCTGACATTTTCGGGGCGGTTTACCGTGTGCTGCTAGAGACGGAATAGGAAAAAAAAAAAAAAAAAAAAATAGTCGACGCTGAATTCCGTGCCAGAAGACCGGGATTGGGTATAGCAACTGAGACTGCGGGTTCGTTCAACCGTGTAATCGGAATTGATGCTTTTGACGATCCTGGAGATCTCCAGTCTGCCGATTGGCTTTCTCTCTCTCTATTTCTGTATATGACGAGAGAACTCGCCGCTTGATAAGGGTTACAGGCGGTCGCGATAACAAATATAGGCGAATTTCCGTCTCTCTTCTGGATACGGCATCGAGAATTTCAAACTAATATCAGTTGCGCGACGGGCTAATTCTCTATGCTTTGTCCCGAAGGTCTGACTGCCTGTCAGTCTGTCTCTAGCGAACGACGACGAGGGCGCCAGCAATCAGACTCGTAGGTTCGAAATCACGTTCTCGCGGCCACAGCGGGACATCCCTCTGATTCGGCTAATTAATGAAGACCGATCGGTCGAACCTATTTAGGTTAACGCAGTGCTGACGTTGCACTCACAACAGTATCTCTTTATCACTGTCTTTCCCTCTCCCTCTCTTATTCCCGTGAGCTTTCAACCGTTTGGCAACGCTGAACCAATACCAATATCTCGCGGGCTATTTAAATGTTGTCCTCTTTATGAAACGATTTCTGGCAACGTTCGCCTACGAACACCGCCGGCATTATCCGTACCCCCGATATCGATAGTTGTACTGCACCGTTATCGGCTCTTAAATTATCTTCGCAGGCGATATCGGGCTTACGGAGAAAAAAAGCTCATTATCGAGGACGGTACTTCGTATATATCTGTCGTTGATATATGTATTTACTACCAATGAGCGCTGAGATAATGATTTTTGTAGTGAAATTTTTATGCGCTCATCTCACTACGACAGCGTAACGGCGGAACTTCATTAAAAAAATCTCACATATAGACGCGCATGCGTGAGATCGGGTAGACGTACCGTTAGTTGCCACTGTACTATTTATGGCCATTTTTATTATTATAGACATCGAATAATTTTTTATTCAAAACCGCATATTGATTCTTCAAAATTTCGATTTTTTTTTTAATTCGATTATATTTTGTTTTATTGCTTCGTATGTAATGGCCACAATCGGACCTAAAGTGGCCAAAAACGGTACCCTAACATTTCCCGAGTTAAATCAGCGTCGCAATCCTTTTTTTTTAATCACCTTTTTTTTCTGCAAGCATTTCTCTTGAGTGCCGCGAGTGTTGTAGATGTCGCTTTATAGCAAATCGTACTGTAATGACACGGCGCATGCGCGAACTAAGTTACTCGCGTAATAGTTTCTATCTTTCGTAATATTATTTAATTTTTTCTTTTTGCGCCGCTGCTGACACAATTTTTCGACTGCGTTTCGATGCTTTCAAAAATATTCGTATTTATTTTTCACTTCGTAGTTCCCGTGTCTCACAAAAGAGATTCGTAATCTTCGTCCTTTTGCTTTCTTCCCTTTTGGGATCATCAAAAGAAATAGGAAAAAGCATCGAGGGTCGGTCAGGATCCTCCGAATACTGATAGAAACGAAAAAATAATCGAAAGACCACCGTCATTCGCTACGTAATTGCGGTACTTCGTTTTCGCACCCCATCTTATCAAACCTCGTGGGCGCACTCGTGTTTCCTATCTTCTTTAGCCTCGCAATGGTTTCCTATCTCTTGCAAAACACGTTCGTGCAGCTCCCGCAGCGTCCGAAATGCTTAAGCGATTTGCTTTACCGTTGTATCACCGTAAAGAAAGTCGGTCTCGTTCTGGAGGGTTATAGTTATGTGTGGAGCATAAAACGCCGACTCTTGAAGTATGATAAGGCGAGCGAGTTCTCCGGGCACTGGGAGCCCTGTAATCCGTGAGTAAATGCGGGACCGGTAATTCGTAGCGAGTCGTACAAGAATTAGAAACACACACTGCGCGGTAATACCGACAACCTTTACGGACAATGAAGGCGGTTTCGGGACTTTACAACAAAAAGCAATTAAGCGGTAAATTTGACGCTACCGATCTTAAATATTATATAGCCGGGAAAAGCTTACGAATAAGAAAAAGTTTCGCGTTTCGGAAAGTTGTATAATTGGCAACGACATGTTTAAAAAATCCCACAAGCCGAAGCGTAGACTTTAAAAAGAAAGAAAAGAAATAAGCGGTAAGAATCGTTGAACTACGAGTTCGATAGTTCGAAAATAAGAGTTTATCGATCGTTGGCACGGTGGCGCTGACTCTACGCGACGACACAACTGGCGGATAGGACAGAAACGACATGGAATTCCCTGCGACTCGAATCCTTGGATGGTCTGCACACGTTATTTACGAGCGTACTGTTCGCACGGTTTTGGCGAAACACCGGAGGCACTCCCACGAGGCGACGACTACTTGTTTGCTTTCATGGCAGCTACGGGTTCTCTAGCGGTTGGGTGCGGGGAGTAAATTGATTCTCTAAGTTGAATTATAACAGTACTTCCTTGCTCCGTCCTTCTCTCTCTCTCTCCCTCTCTCTTTCTCTCTCTCTCTCTCTCTCTCTTCGTCTCTCTGTCTCTCTCTCTCTTTCTTCTGTACAGTTGCAGCTCTCGTCAGCGGCTCTATACTTTTGCCAACCGTGACAATTACATTCGCGAACTTTATTGGATTTATCACGCTTGTAGCCCCCCCAATGCGCTCTACGTGGATGCCTCGGCGCCAGAAACGTCGAAAGCTTAACTTTACGCTGAAAGCTCTCGCGTTATAGGATCAAAGGATATATACGTACAACTGAAGCATATTCTCTTTGATAGCCGGTTGACTCGTCGCAAGCGTTAGTAGATTCGATCGAACTTGAAAATTTCATCGCCACCAAGAGTTTTCTCGCGCAATTGCAAAAAGCCCATGCGACTTTTCACTCGTACATTCCCCTTCCCCTATGTGCAAAAATTCAAGTACGACGCGTTCAAAGTTACGACTGAATTATCGGTTTTCGAATTCCATTCGTCAAGTATAAATGTTAAGATTCACGGAAAAACGGATGAAATAAAAAAAAATTTCTACCCTTACCATCTGTAAGTAACAATAAAATTTTTTTTTTTTTTTTTTTTTAAGTGAAATTCACTCAAGAATAGGCAAGGAGTGCCTTTTAAAATGACTTTTTATCGGTTTTTTTTGTTTCTTCGGTATTTTTTTTTTTTTTTCATTCGTATTAAAAATGTTATCAGACTTCGCTGTTGACTCGTAATGGCGAATGTCGAAGCTTTCGAAAATCGTGGATTTGAATACAACGACCGTATATGTATGTAGATATATATTGGACGACACACAAAACTACCACCTGATCCTATATCGAAGATTACACCGTCGTCGGTACACACTCTACCAACCACCAAAGTGTGTAAACCCCCAACCAGCAGCAAAGTGAAGTGGCTACACTATGCGCTATCGCGTAACGCGGCTCACATCCCAATCGCGGTAAGCCCCCCCGGCCCGCTGTGTATAAGCTTAACGGTTTATTGAGAAGAGAGCTTACAATTAGCCGCGGCCCACTTAATTCTAAGCCTTCCGAACCCTCTCTCGTGGCTATTTTAATTAGCCGCGAATTCGCCAACCACTATTGCGCGTACAAGAAAAAATAAACATGTACCATCCACAGCCGTAGATTATCAGGAAAGGATCCGAATTACGGCAAAATGTCTCCAAACAAAGAAGTACCATTTTTCGGCCATTTTTTTTTTTTTTTTTTGACGATCGACAAAATGTACGTAAAACAAAAAAAATCGATACTCAATAAGGTGGTATCACATTAATTGACTAAATAGATCGATGTCATTGCGAAGATGAGCGTTCGTTCCATTTTTTTTGAATCGCTGATAAACGACTGGACGATTTTTTTAAAACATCGCAAAGGGAGACAATAACGCGGAAAGCGTCTACGAAAAATAAAAGATCCATTTTTCTATTATTCTTCGTCGAATGGCGGAATTGAAGTTACAAGGATATAGAGAAAGGCGAAGTAAAAAAAAAGGGAATATTGGGGTGGAGAGAGCGAGGAGAGTGGTCGGGTTGTAGAAGCCGGCGCTCCTTTCGTTCTTCGCGTTTTCTTCTTATCTCATACGTTTTTCACTCACTCGTACTGTCACGAGAAACTCGGAAGCTCCGTATAGATTGGTACAAACGGTAGCTTCGGAGGTTGGAAGGTGTGCTGTGGGTACATGTATTCCCTTTATCCTCCCGTTGGCGAAGAGGAATCGAGGCAGGTGGCCTCCGTGGTAGACGGCGAAAATACTACTTCAGCTTGAATTCTCCGAGACTTTCATCGACGTTACAATAACTGCAATATATCCGTTGATGCCGTGGCTGTTCCTTGGCGATACCGCGCCCGCGCGCTCTCACATACACATCGAAGAATCGCGGTCCCACGCGCGCAATGTTGCCGTCTGACGGAGTGCCACGATAATGGTGAAATATAAATCTAAATCCCCCCCAACCTCTTTCGCAGCTATGGACGTTTGCGAGGGCATTTTACTCTTCTCAATGTACACCATCCACTACTTTCGTTTGCTCTCATTTATAACGCTATAAGTAGAATTGTTTGTTTCTTTTTTATCCTTTTCACGAACGTGAGATATCTCTGTAATGTCATCAAAACGGCATGACGCGCCTGCGCATAGAAGACTTTTTCCACGATGTGAGAAATACGATATATCTCGAGAAAATAAAGTTCGAAAATATTGATAAAAGGGTTAACTTCGAGTTCGAAAAATTTCAAAATTTTCGATGAAACGCGAAATAAAAAAATGGTATGTATTTTTTTTTTTTTCGACAGAAATCGACTGGAAAGCAATGCGGAACACTGGAACGCGCTGCTACTGTCGCTGAGAGAACTCATCGAGTGGGTGATAAGAAAAGACACGGAACTCACGGGACTGGGACCAGTATGCGGCGACTTAGCAGCCCTTCAAAAACAACAAGTCAGTATGAAAGAAAATAACATTTTTGCCGCGAATCGCGGTTTGCGTCACGTAGTTAAAGCGTAAAACAAGCGAACGTATTGCCAACGAAATTGCGATCGAAATGCGGGAAGAACCAACTTTTTCGGTGAATAAACGAAAAGATTATAGTGATCGTGTCTCGGCGACGCGCGTACCTCACGGATTTCTTTCCGCATGTCGCGAACAGCTGCTTCCGTTAGCCGGGATCAGTAGTGCGAGTAAATGGCTGGGGAGACCGCGTGAGCGAACCAATCGTAACTCATTCGCGTTAATTCTTCGTTATTAACTATTTTTGTATCGTAAATAAAATTAACGGGAATTTCTACAGAAATACTCAATAGACGTATATATAAAGATTCTCTGCAAAAAGGACAACTATTATAGCTTTTTGAGTAAAATCTACAACACCCTTAAATTTTTTTAATCAATTGCCATAATTTTCACGAAAACATCGAAGAAAAAAATCGCTTATCTTCGTGAAACCCAAAATGGCCATTTTTTTGCCGGAGAGGAGAGTCGGGAATTAAAAATAAAATGCGCTGCAGAAATATTGTGTTATTTTCGCATATTAATATTTTCCGGACCCCGAGGGCACTGTTAGTACCCGATGTAGTAGAAAATTTTCGGAATTTATCATAAGAAATCGATTGTAGTTTATTTGCGAACGAAGTTTACTTGAAGTTCATTGAGTCGCTGCGTCAGGATACTGTAGTGCACATTCCGCAACGAGCAAACCCTTCGTTCGAGGACTCTCCACCGGGACGCTCGTCGTTGATCTTTTCTAAGTTGCAATAAAATCAATTCGATGCTTCAGCTCCGTCGCTCTTCCGGTCTCTTGTTCACCATCGTCCTCTCGACCGCATTACCTTTCCGCTTATCTTCGTATTTACGCTTTCGCTTACCCGACGTACTGTCTACAGGGTACTTAAGGAAATGCCAAATGCTTCGTGTTTTCATAAAAGCAGAGGAGACCACGATGAGAATGACGTTTATTATCACAGTTTACTCAGCAAAGTTTTTTTTTTTTCAATTTCTCGCTCGTCATTGACTGTCGACCGTCACGTCGTCTTCACCCTTTAAAAGTTTTTGCGTCGCGATATATATCGATATATCGACGTATGTCGTCCTATTAGACTCGATTGACATCGATATATATCGACTTTCGAGTCTTACCTATTGAACTTCGAGATTTATTAATAATATTGTCGGTTTATTCATCCCGTCATTGATCATCGATGACGATGACGATGCATGCGCGAGGATCATGCGCAGTGCTTCGATCTTTTGTGCTGCACCGCTAAATGACACAAAGTCGCGCTCAGCAGCGCACGGGACTGTTTATTAGTTTGAAAATAAAAAGCTCATATCTTTTTTCACTTCCCACCCAATGAAATCATCGGTTATACCGAAAAGTCTTTATTAACTAAGCCATCCTAACGTTCTGAATGACATTGTCCGCTAGTGAACTATAATTGATACTTTCCGCTAATCAATACTTCGCGTAATACTTGCAATATTCTTTCTCGTCGCGAGGAGAGGAATACGCTGGTAATCTTGAAGCGAAAGCCCGAACGACGGCGCATCCTCGAAAAGTGGTTCTGGCCACTTGAATTTTACATTTCGCTGGCGCGTAAGCACGCTCGGTTGGTTCTTCGAATTTAATTACGCGTGCACACGGCCATTAGTTTTGAACCCTACGGCTCGACAAGTTTCCTTCCGCCGTCGAGGTTCCCGCTGTTGCTCGGCAATCCTCCTCCCTTCTAAATTGACGCTGCTGCTGTGCATCAAACTCTTTGATGCATATCTCTCTCGCGTTTATTTTTCTCGTGGAAAATATTTTTTTCATATAAATATATAAAACATATATCTCCAAGAAAAAAAAAAAACTAAAATGCTCTTTAGCATTTTTATTTTTTCGAACGGCTTTTACCATAAGTACGATTCCAGGCGCGATAACGATATTCGTTTCGCGAAAGTATCGATATATCGAAACATAGCGGTTATTATTCCCGAGTATTGTATATATCGATTATTATCGAAGTTTTGCAGAAAAATGTCGAGTTTATTGAAAAATCCCGCATAATCAGAGCAAAAACTGTATATCGCATTTATATCGAAATATAATGCATCGATTTCCAACCGGAAAACTATTGGAAATGAAATCGAAAAGTTTTCCTGGTGCGCCTCTCCCTTTTTCGTAGCCTCCGAGCAAAAAACATCAACGACTACTTTTTTCTATTTTTTTTTTAATTTTTCGGAGAAACAAAAATAGAAAAATATTCGTAATCATTAACTGGCATTATATATGTAAAACATCGAAATCAATTTCGTCAATTATTTCGATACAGAAATTCAGTAATATGTCCGTACGATGTATGCGAAGTGATTTATAATTTTTTCAGGACGACCATCGAGGCTTTCGTAGACAGCTGGAAGACAAACGACCCGTAGTTGAGAACAATTTGTTGAGCGGTCGACAGTACATCGCGAACGAACCGCCATTGTCCGACACCTCGGACTCCGAAGGTACGAATAATTTACGATTTGTAAAAATAACACTTAACAAAATGAGTAATGTGATTCGATCGGTTAATCAATTATGGGAACGCGCACCTTCGACGCTTTGGCTGAAATATTACAACGTATTAATATTATTGACTGCAGGATAATTCCTCATTTCTTGCCTCTTATTTCACTGATAACTCCTTTCGAGACGAGCGGCTCTCGACTTCGTTTGAAATCCGATTACACGTTCTATTCTCATTTAACGAAGCATAATTGAATAAGACGCGTCCCCTTCGGACTCGGCGACCGAGCCGAGCATCCATCGTCGGTGTCCTCTCTTTCTCTCTCTCTCTCCCTCTCTCTCCCTCTCTCTCTCTGTACTCCACTTCGGAACACTTTAATGAAGTACTGTAACAGTCGCCCCGCCCTTCTCTCGCATATTCCATCTCGCGAACGAATTTTCATCTGGATAACTATCGATTGGTTATATTTATTTATGAGACGTCTCGAAGGTTGAACCTCGAATAATCCCTCCGCCCCAATCCCCACCCCTGAATTTGAGTTATAATGACAGTTAAGATAGAGGAAAAGAAAGGTCCAACGGAGAGATATTGTTCCGTCGATGTCGGTAATGAGATAAGAGCTTAGCTTTGGCTCTCTCTCTCTCTCTTTCTCTCTCTCTCTCTTCCATTAGTCACAAATGAAACAAAGCTTTAAAAAACGCCCTCTTCTGTACGACTCTTTAGCGAAATACGATTTTTTTTTTTTTTCTTATCCGTCTTTTAAACTTCGCGATTGATAAGTACTGAAAAAAAGGTAATGAGAGACAAAAGAAATGACTGTAATGAAGTGCCGGAGCGGTTGGAAGGGTGGAGAACATTTTAGAAGCGATTCATTTGTTATCTTCCTATCAGAAATATTAAGCCTCCGCGCGGGAATTTTACGGTTTACACCTGCCGCCGCGTTCGTCAGTCTTTTTCAGACACTTCCGGCGTTTTTGTACTGTGAGTTCCGGATCCGCGCGCTTTTTTCTATCCGAAAGATAAATATGAAATATAATATACGCTTAATGACAATCGAATTAAAAATCGACTCTGAACTTTGCTTTCGAGTTTCTGCACCATTTTCGTAATTAATTCGCGCGGCAAGTCTATTAAAAAGTTAATTGCGATATTGCGTTTCGAATTTAATTCGAATGTTGAAATTCTCGAAAGAAATTCGTTGTAATGATGATAAATCATTTAAAATTTAATCACTGGGAGACGGTACTACACGCTGATATTTCGGTTTAGAGAAATGGGTTGTCGGAAATAGTTGGAAAGTTACACGCGTATATACGGTCACACGGGCGCTCGTGTTTCGAGGGAAACTGGTTCGGGACTTTACGGTATCGTTGTAATTTACCTATGCTTCCATGGATGGATGATCAATCAAATTACCACACTAGAGGAGCGGAGAGACCAGAGACTTCCTCGAGATTTCCTCGTTAGACGCATCGTCCCGCGAGAACGTGTCAACACAACTCCGAACCTGGAGACTTCGTAGACTCCCTTGGGTATGCCGCGATGTTTCTCAGACGCCACAACCCCATCACCACTTAGCCAGTCATCGAATTATATCCGCGTGTAGAGACTCCTCACTTCACCACCATTTTCGGCACAGCTTCCCGATGAGTACACCAGACATTCGCGTCGCTGCCGCCGCGTATGCTTACGAAACGAAAGCAACAAAATTTTCCCAATTGCACCCCTTCAACGTGAGGACCATAATAGGTTTTGAAAGTTCATTAAACTCAAATAACAACGACATATGGACCAATAAAAAAATTAAAAAATACATTTGTTAAATTAAAAAAAAATTTAATTAAAATTACAATAAATTCATTAAAATCAATTAATTGAATTAATACAATAAAATTTTCTATTTAACAATTTTTCCCCCCGATAACGATGGACGTGCGGATGGCGCGCCCCCTGTGATCACCAAAGTCAAGCAGCTTTGTTCGCGGACAGTACTTGGATGGGTGACCGCTTAGCCGCGCATTAATCGTTCAACGGGAGGCTCATTCTTCTGAGACTTTTGTGTTTTCTGCACTTTACGCAGGTGAAAAAAATACCGAAGAATCAATAGAAAATGGCCGTCAGTATTCCGTCCGTATTCCGGAACCGTGAAAACCCGGAAGGGTATACGGGGGAATACTACCGAACATAACCTCATTTATCACTTCCTAATTACCATTCTAATTTGACGTCTTTTTATGCGCACTCTCGAAAAACTTTGAATTTAAACAAAAAAAAATAGTTCTATATCGAGTCTTTTGAAGCAACGGACTTATTACTCAGTCGAGCGCGCGAGTTTACCGCCGTCGTCTATAATTCAGGCATTGAAAATTCGGAGATTTCAAGCTGAAAACCGTCGAGTCCGCCGATACCGCGGGAGTTATTCGTGAGCGCGAGAGACCCTCCTCCGCAGACGAAAACGTTTGCCGCAGCGAACTTGCCGCAAACGTGCCCAGGGCGTCGAGCAGCTACCGTTCAATGAATGGTTCGCCGAGGGAGAACGAAGCACGATCGCCTAATTCGATTCAATCCAAATCATTTCGGATTTCTTTATCGAGACTAGTATTCCCAAGCCATCTACGATCGTTGGATATATTATTCGAAGCGACGAAAAAAAAAAAAAAAAAAAATGGAAAATAGGGCACTGATTTCAACTCTCCGTACAATCAATATTTTTATATTTAACTGATAGTAACGCGAAATAAAAAAAAAATAGAACGAATTTTTCCCGAAATAAAAATGAAAAAAATGGCGGGTAATAACTTTATTAATCCTATCATATCAGCCAAATTGCACCTAAAATTTTTCCTCGCTGACCTATATTTACGAGAATTATCGGAGGAAAAACAAAATGTGGGGGAGGGTGTCGCTGTCGATCGGACGAGAGTTTAACGTTCGCGAGAGCCTGCGAGTTACGGTGTCGGGACGTTTGTGCAAAGCGCAGCCGGGCATCCCGCGCGCGCCTATCACAGGAAATTTAATTGTCCTATTAATCACGCATCGTATCATACCCGCCCGGTTTTTACGCGCATGTTTAGCATTGATAACGCCTACGATCCTCCCTATAACTCGGCTATCTGTTTGCCGTTATGTTGATTTATGTTTATCACCCCCGCGGTACCCGCGTGAACCACGGGGAACAATCGGTGGGCCTTACTCCGCGACGCCTGCGCAACCCGTTTTGTTTCCTCGCTGACCGTGATGATAATATCATTATCAGCTTCGGCTGCTTTCAGGCTTTTCGCTCAATAACAAAAATCTGATACTCGCGTTTAAAATGTATTCAATTTTACATTTCGACTGCATTCAGCGCTGATATTAATGTTAATGTCAGACTTCGCGCATGCGCGTTAGGAATCTCACAAAGTTACATCTATCTCGCCGCTCGAAAATCGAAAGAATTTTTTTTTTATTTCGAAAACTACGGAAAAAAATTGAACTTTTTAAAAAATAAAATGAATGTCGAATTGAAACTAAATCGATGGAGTTCGCACTGAAAAATGGTCATTTTTACGTAACTGGTAAATATGAAGATCGATTAAAAAAAAAAAATCGAGAAAAACGGTATCCCGTAACCCGTATCCTTCGTGTTTCCTTTAGTCAAACTTGAACTCGCGGTACCAGGTAATTCAGAATCAGAAGACAATAAATTGAATTCGCGACTCCGGTTCATGAATTACATAGCATCGGCATAACTACTGATCCATTTTGCTTCGGTAGTTTGCCGATAGGTAACCGAAAAAAAATTCCATCCCATAGCACGTTTTCTCGACGCTTATGAAGATTAATCGGTTAATATTAGCCTCAATATCGGGAGGGTTGAGGTGGTTCGGTGAAAGTTTGTAACACAGGGGTCGATGATATGCTTTCAGCTGGAAGAGACCTCGACGGGGATTCGAGAGGCTACCGAAGTGCCGAGGAACAAGCGAGGGAATTAACGCGCAGCATCCGCAGGGAGGTGAACAAACTTTCGGAACAGTGGAACGCTCTGATCGAACGCAGCGATGCGTGGAAGCGAAAACTCGACGACACCGCCACGGTAAGTACTCCAAACCCCACAACGGTGCATCGGTATATTACCTACTGAGATGCAGGCGCGCGCGATCTCGTTGCGAGAAAGTACTTTTCTCCAATTGTCGACTCGTTGCCAAGAATTCGGAGACGCAATTGCGTGGTAAAGCTATTACCGTGTATTCGACCGACGAACCATCGTGTTGAGAGGAAAAAAAATTGGCTATTTTGAGGTTAAACGTTAGGAAAAGGGGTCAACGAAGTTCTTCAATCCGCGCGTACTTTCGTGCGGAAGATCGCGACGAGTAAAATTTTTTTCGGACTCATCGCGTTTTTTCGGGTGTTTTTTGGGTTTTTCTTTTCATTTGCCGATGCAAATGAAAAATTTCAATCGTTATATTGAAAATAAAAGATAAATATATGTATTTCGTGTAAATACTCGACGCGTATTAGATATACGAGGATATCGATTTTCCGCAGATACAACGAGCGATATCTCGCAACGGATACGCTCGTTCGTTATTTATCGAGAGGCAGAGAGACCAAGTGCAATGGAGATCCGTTGGAAAGGTTACTCAGATTTGATGTTTTTTTCCCCCCGACGTTCTATTACCGCGTTCATCCTATTTTTTTCTCTATCGCGCGGACATTGCCATTCGGCAGAACGACCCGTTTGCCTGAGGGCGCAGAACCGCGAGAGAGCGACGAACGTCCCTCCAAATGGGTGGCGGGATTTTCGTTATAACGTTGGCTACGAAAGCAATGATATCTAAAAAGCCGGGCATTCGAACCTTTGAGATGGAACTCTCGAAAGCTACTATATCGATAAAAACGCCGCTCGGTGACTATTCACCGGAAGGAACGACACTGCGCCGAGTCAATAAAAAAGATAATTTGGGCGGACATACCATAGACCCTCGCGGCTTTTTTTTTCCTCTACTTTTCGTATATAATAATAACAACCCCTACGACTCACACGCGCAATTTTTTCATAAGAATCTTTAGGGGATGAAATAAATGAATATTAAAAATACTAAAGATCGTTGCGATTTAAAAATACGAAAAAAAAGGACGATCGCGTAAAAAAAATTTGTGAGCAAAAATGATTCATCGAAACTTTGGGAAATCGTTGAAAACCGAAAAAAACTAAAAGACACATTTTTTAAAAAATCGCGCTGTGTTCTATTGCACATCCGGTATGCATGATAAAGCGCGACGCTCACGGAACAACGTATCTCCGGGTTGACCAAAATCGAATTGTAAATTCGCTACATAATACACACATATAGGAAACTCGCCAGATGCATCGGTTTGGGAGTATAATAGGAAAGAGTAGGTACGCTCGCCACGGCCATTGCATTCCGACCACGTCGCAACATTAACCCCGAGTCATATCGCGATAACCCCACGGCGAACGTATCATGGATATGTTTTACCGAAGAATATTTCCACCTGCGTGGGTTTCCACGCTCATCGTTGACTCCGTCGGGTCGGGTTAAACTTCCAAGTTATCGCACCGAAAAAAAAATCAAGAGACGCGGCAGCGTCTCGGCGCTATGGATTTTAAAGAAAAAAGACCGCGCGCGTCGAGCGCTACCGCATCGAGCGCTACCGCTATACGCCAATAACGAGCCCTCTGAAGTTTGACAGTTTTTTCTTGAAAACGAAACATTAGATCGAAATGTCAATGACACTTTCACGATATATATCAAATATATGCTTTAAAATGAGTCCAGAATCGCATCGATCGGTTAACGCAAAAATGAGATATCATTATATCGCCCGAAAAATTCACGAAAAGGGAAAAATGGAGAAGTGAAGTTGTGAAAAAAAAAATCTTGTTTTTTGAAATTGTAAAAAAAAAAACTTGTTTTTTGAAATTGTAAAAAAAAATCTTGTTTTTTGAAATTGTAAAAAAAATCTTCTTATTTGAAATTAAAAAAAAAAAATTTTTTTTTGAAATTGTAAAAAAAAAAATTTTTTTTTTTTCCAAACAAAATGCGTCCTGGTTGAAGGTAACACATACCCGGGTGAGGGTATGACATACGATTTTCCGACACGAGCTTTAACGCCGACACGACGATCTAAGTAGCGCATCTTGATCGCGGACAATAAAAGTTGATGCACGGCCTACAGCAATCCGCTGAGCGAATGTACAGAACGTATATAGCTGTGTGAACACGTTTCATGGGTGCCGCTTGCGGCGAGGCCGGATCCCGGTGTTGTATACGTCACCCCAAGACGCGTATGGGGCGAGAATATCTACATTTACTAACCTAAAAAGCGTTGAGTATCGCTACGTGTAGTAAACCATATCTTCATTGTAACGACTGGATTTTTTTTTCTCAATACGTTTCGTTCACTGCGGAAATAGCTCGGAAAATACGTAAACTTATATTAAAGACCTATATATAGTTTCGATGTTTTTTTTTTTTTTTTTCGCGAAAAAAAAAAAAAATTCGAGATTTTCGAGAAAAAGTTAAACTTTTCGTCTGTAGGGATGAAAAATAGGTAAAAACAATTAGGAAACGATGCGAAAATTTATTTTGCAAAATTAAAAAAAAATTTAATACGTTTTTTAATATGAGAAAGTAATAACAGCTTAGTCTTTTTTTTTGTAATTTTGAAAATGAGGTTTTTTGTAAAAAAAAAAAAGTGTTTCTACGCCTCGGATTGGTGGTATATGAAATCTATACAATGTGGTATATTTCATAACATACTTTTTTTTTGTGAAAAAAAAAAAAAAAAAAATTGAGAAAAAAAGCGCACGCTTAATCTCGTTATTAATTTTAGCGTGGATTTTCACGGAGAATGGCGAGATAATGAGAAGTCCGCTTATACTGTATAAAGACCTCCGCGTTCTATGACCCCCCCCCCCCCCCCCCCCCCTCCGCCGTCGCTGGCGGAATAAATTTTACGTGATACCTCTCCCGGGCGTCGCCGGCGAATACTGCGAGAATTTATATTACCATCGTGACGAGAGTGAGGAGTGAGGCGTCTGAAGGGTATAAGTCCACTTTAAATTCAAATCCATCCGTACTTCTCTTCGCGTCCGATGTGTCTTTCTTCTTATTTTATATAAAACACAGCGAAGAAACTCCGTGACATTCGTTTTCTTCGGCGATTAACGAGAATCTTCATTAGGCTTTGTAATATACTTCACAGTGATCCTTTCGTCTCTCGTCGCTCTCTTTCGCTCTCTTTCTTTCTCCTTCCCTTGCGCGATACCGTGACGGGATTTTATCTTAATTAAAGCGAAGAGAGATCGGACACGTTTGCCCAACGACGTTGCGGGAAATTCCGGACGATTTTTCGGTCTCGTCGCCCCGCGCCGCTCGGTCATCTCTATCAACGTCGTATATTACTTAACTTGTTATAAATTTAATCCGTAACGCGAAAGAAAACTTTCCCTCAACTTTTACTATACGGGACGTATCTCACCTTTTTCCGCCGTGAATCATAGATAATTTTAACGACCTGGAAAAATTGGTAACGAGATTTTAACACTTTGCGCGGGGATCGGCCGTAAGGTATGTTTACCGCCAATGAAAATATAATTGAAAGTAACTGAAAATATTTTTCAAATTTTTTTTTCCCTTTTTTTATGCTATCAGATTATTTCGAAGAGTTTACAGGCCAATAGACGTTGAAACTAAAAAAAATCGACCGAAAGCTAATAATTATTCCCGAAAAATATTATTTATATTATATTATATTTATATTATTATTATTTAAAAAAATTTTTTTTTATACATTACAAAAAATCTTAATAGCACGAGATCGTAATCGGTAATCGGTAAAAAGCGGTAATCGGTACGTAACACGATAGAGCTTTGGCAAATTTATCGAAATCCATCCACGAACACGAAATTGCGAATAATCGTTATAAACTACTCCAGTATCGAAGGGCCAACGCACGCACGCGCGTGTGTGCCTACTATCGAGTTTCCGAGAAACGCGTGTGTAACTCTGTGATCGTTGGAGTTTCGACCGCTGCATAATGCATGAGAGTTGAGTGCAATTTAACTTTCAAATGTTTCCGCATACCGGTCACGCTTTTAATTATTGCCAGACCTGTAATTACAAACGACACCTTTTCGTATTTTGAATATTGAAATATATATCGACGGTCTTCAAACGATCCTTACTATCGTTTGTGCCGCCAGGCGTTCGTCTTTTCGCTGCACCCCCTCCCCCTCTCCCTCATCTCAGATTACGAAAGACTTTCCCTAAATTGCGAAGTCTGAATATCGGTATATATCGGTATATACCGATATCGATATATAGCGATATATACCGACGTCGATATATGGCGATATATACCGATATTGATATATACCTGATATACCGATCGATATGTACCTGCTATACCGATCGATACCGGTATCAGGTATGTATCGGTATATACAACGATACCGACACTGTGTCGGTAACGGTAGCGTCAATTGTAGTTTGAGGTCTAAGAGCCGAAAATCGAATGTTCAACCGCAGATTCGTTCTAAATTCGACATTTAACCGAAGCTCCGTTATCATAGAGATAGGGCCGGGAGTATGTAGTTAGGTATGCTAAACGGGAAGACAGGAAGCTCAATCAGAGAATGCCCGTCGCTTCCCCATCCTCCCGTCTACTATGTACTCTATAGGTAGATTCTCGCGCGGCCCACCCCGTTTATCCCTCTTTCGTTCATTCGCCAAGCCATTCTAGTTCGCACTATCGTGCCACATACATATCGCTTGCCAACGGCGTATCCACAGAACCCGAATAACTAAATATATGCTATATCTGTAGTAGGAACAAGTATTCCGGACTGCGGAAACTCAAATATCGTCTTTCGAAATAACCAAGCGGGAGTTTGAGGTTATCTTACGAATTATTCCAGAATCTCCAGTCAAAATAACAGCGTCGCTCGGCACGAGCTGTCGGAACATTTATACAAAAGAAATATTGCGTTATTTTTCAATTATTGACGGTGGAAACACTTTTTTTGGCCATACCGATTTCACCGATTTTTTCCCCCGGATTCGATTTTTTTTCGCATATATTTCGATGTTTAACAGAGTTCGAGACCGCTTACTTTTTTCATGGAGTGCGATCGTTTCTTTATGCTTAAAAGCAGGTGCAATCCCTTCCTCCCCACCCACCCCGAGCTCAATCGGTATCAAAAACTGTAAACAACTTTTCTCGCGCATCCCGGCATTTACAGTAAAAATAAAAGTGCCATTACCTGCGGAAATGATCAAAGTAGCTAAAGACACTTTTTTTTGGCTGTCGGTGTCAGTATACGCGAAAAAAGTTGTTTACAGTTTTTATTACCGACCGCGATATTTCACCTCCTCTTAAGAGCGCCAGTCAAGTCACCCGATCGACACGATCGGATTTCGATGTTAAATAAACTAACGAAATCGGTATTCGCCGACTCCCTGCAACGCATAAGGGTTGAGAGGCGCTTCGGGTCCAATGGCTCCGAATGTATGTGAGGATTACGATTTTTCCCCGAATTTTCGTTTTCCCCCTCACATCATAACCACGCGAGCCAATGACCCGAGTTGCACTCTCGAACAACGTTTGCAACAATACGATCGAATTGGACGATACAAATGTCTTCGTTGCTCTTCCGGCATGATAATTAACGCGTATCATATTTTTTACGCGTAGCAAATTAGTTGGCATAGATTACAGTGAGTTTGCGGAGACTTAGCCACGCGGTTAGTCAATTTAGATTGTGACGAATGGGTCTGTTCGTTCGTTGGCTATCGGTCAATTGGCGGTCGCGCACCCAATTGTCTTATCGGAACGAGAAACTCAATAATGATATATCGTATTTGAAAGTAGGGGCAGCAGACACTATATTCAGACGCATTAAGAGCGCATTAAGACCTATTAAAAACGACTGCGATTCCGGTCTGTACGACAATACACATTGTCGTTTTTTTTTTTTTTTTTTTCTAGTTTCCCGTTACTCATTGCGATACTCTTTCGAACCCTTCACATCGTGCGAAATTTCGATCAATTTAAATCGAAACCCCTCGGTACAGTCAACAATAACGGAAACGACCACTTACCGGCTGCGACTGGCAGTCGCGTCTCCGCACCCATTCCTATTCACTACATTCTCATCATGGCGTTAAATTTTGTTTATCCGCCCAATTCTCAATTTTAAATTCGACGCGCAGCGTTTCGCATAAAATTTTTAAAAATTGCTTCATTTTTCACGTAAATCAAATTTGTTACATAATCGATCGCCGAGTGTTCGACCCCATCGATCCACACGAACGAACGATATTTGAAATCTCAGGTATGAATTCTCGAACTCGCAATACCCTATCTTCCAAATGTTTCGTTTATTTAAATAATTAAGACAAAACGAAAATTGAAAATGCGTTGAAAAAAAATGATTTCGGATCAAAATATACCAACAACATCGCGTTTTAGGCTTTTTTTTTACGAGGAGAAAAATCGATTTGTTACACAGACGAAGATACTATCAATTACGTAATACTATCAATTAGGTTTGCGATGAATTGCGCAGTGATTGGGTAATCAATCTTATTTGCACGGACCTTGTGGATCTACGTGTGCATTCAAATTATTATACCGTGTCAACACGGTCGGATGATAGGGACATATGTAGAGCGTCTTGTCTTGCGACCATCTCGGATGATTTTGCAGGTTATGTATGCCCTATGGGTGCGCTGAACGGTGCCATAAACTGCAGTATATATCGAAGTAGGGTGTTAATAACCACGAGAGACGCATTCCACGGTTGCGTACAGCCGGACGTGGGGGTCAATAACAACCCTCTGTTTTTATTGCACTCGGGACAATCTATAAGCTAAGTATCGAATCGAATCGAATCGATTAATGAGCTCCGTATTAATTTTGAAAAAACAGCGAGAACTCTATTAAAAAACATCGATAGCAGGTTGACGGTGGGAATGAAAAATCTCTAAAATATACTTTATCGATCGTAAAAACGGAATTTCTATAATTTTCGCGAGTGGAATCGAAATTTAATTCTATACTACGCACAAAGAGAACCGCCGTGGGTAACCGAATAGAAGCATTCAGAGATGTTATTTTATGTGTTAAAAAAAGTTCGCCAACGAGACAGAAGCCCTCGCTCCTCATCTATATTTAGAAGCACGAAGGACTGAATTAACATTACGCTCATATGTATGCATACGAGTAATTGAAGAGGACGCGCCAGGGTCGCGCGCGCTCGCGCACGCGCTCTCGCGCCATGCAGACTAAAAGTCTCGCTGCACCTTTTCTGTTTTTTTTTTCTTGTGCATTTTTTAAAATTCCTTTCGCACTGTAAAAAGACATTAAAAAGGTACGAAACATTCGTCTCGGAAACAATTTTATTCGCAACGAAAGTGATAATGGCGATTTTTTTCGATCTATTATTCAGACTCGCCAATAGTCGTCGCAAGGTTAGTTTTCACAATTCCTCCGACGAATACCTAAAAACGAAGATCAAGTTCACGAATTTCACAGTTCTCCTTTCGGCAATCTTAGTTTTACCAAGTTAAACATCCTTTCGCTTCAAAACCATCAGCTACGCTATCATTATTATTCTCATTGGTATCATTCGGAATAATGGAACAAAAAATTGAAAAGAATGTAATCCCCGCGCGGAGTGATTAGTCCTTCGCGATTGCCGTAGACGCTTTGAAGTAGCGGTATAGTTGTGGCATAGACACGTTTCCGGCTGATGCCCATTCATCGTTGTCACGAGCAAGTTTTCGTAGCAAACTCAGGGGGAAACGTGACACCGATCCAGTTCCGAGAATCACGCGCGGGCGGGGAGGGCGCTTCGCCGCTCCTCAGCTGTGTCATGTCGTGGGACGTAGCCGAGGCTCGTCGACTTATCGGGATCATCGGCCCGCGCGCATTCTGTGTGCGTTTTGTAAGATCGAGATGACTTTCGACGATTGCTTTCCAGCCACACGTATATATTTATTTAACGAACGAGAACCCGAACATTCAACACTGGCGGATAACACATACATATATACATATATATGTATATGAAACACGATAATATCGCAGTGTTAATAGCGATAGGTAGAAGAATAACCAGTTTTTAACATACACTCACCGTATTAACGCACCTTTATCGGACTTATGAAATTATTAATGAAACGAACGGTCTGAAGTCGCAGTGATCAATTTTATTGAAGAATAACGATATCGTGGGCGATGAGAAATATATCGGGGTGTATAAAAAAATACGAAAATTAATTTTTTATTATTTTTATCTTCGACGCGTATTTTTTCTGCTCTTGCTAATTTTTTTTTCATCGTATATACATGTTTTTTTTTTTTTCAAGTTGTTTATACGATTATAGACTCACAATAGTCGATATACGGTGAATTCACTCTCTCGTACGCTTATACACATTATCTCTATCGCAAATCCTCTTTCTCGGCACTTTCGAAGTATAAAACTCGTTTACTTACCGCGGAGGGTAACAGAGATATCTCTTCGCGATGTGTTTGCCCTTCTCGTCGTTTCTGCAGAGGCGTTGAGGACGTACCGTACTATATATTCCCCCACGAAGGATTACGGAAATAGCCGAGATCGGTCGAGCCTACGTGCCGGTAAACGACATGCGGGAATCGCGCCGTCTACCAATGCCGGGTATCGCTCCATGCGAGCGCGAAGCACTACTCTGTTAGTTTGCCTCCTCCGATTATTTCGCTCGGTTCGTACATCGAGACGCCTATCCTTGTTACGATCGAGTGACTTCGGGAATAAAGCGTACGACTTCAAAAAAAGGAATAAATAACATTATCGATCGTCGCGACGGCTGTCTCTGTTAAGTGTCGGTGCTGAAAGCTGTGTGAAAGTCAAAGAAGTGCGCGGAATAGTGAAGAGATTTCTTTGAAGTGTTCATCCATCAGAAAATCGGAAAATGTGACAGCTCGCGAGACGCGCGCGCATGCGCCATGACACGGTTCCGCTCGAACTCACACGGGACCGAGGACTCCCGTCGACCTGCCGCGTTTATACCAAAGTCCTCTCAATACGAGTCGACTATGGGGGCGACAACAAAAAAAATTGTAGTTTTTTATAAAAACATTAGTCTGTTATCTTTGTCTAAAGAAAAATGAGACTTCGTTGCTCTGGAATTTACGGTTGGAACACCGCGATATATCGTTAAAAAAAATACATATATATATATAAATATACAAAAATGTGTTGAAAAGTTAACAATTAAACAATTTTTTGTCCAAATATTCATGATGTGTTTTTGGAAAAAAATAAGTACTCGTTCGACGAAAAAGCCGAAGGCAATAGAGGGACTATTGTCTTCGTCTTTTCCGTCGAACGAATTACTTTTTTTTTTTTTTTCGGAAATACATCGCGGAGATGACAATGCTAATGAATTGTGCTTTGCGGAAAAATATTTCCGCGAAATTCTTTATATTTATTTATACTTCCGGTTTGTCAGTATCCAAGAATAGAACTTCCGGATGAAATTCGTTGGATCGGAAGTCGAATTGATATTTATCGAAACGACAATTCCTTCGATCTTTTTTTTAATGCGCATATCATAACTCGATGTTCATAGTATACCCTGCGATACCGGTTCTTGCGGAGAATTCTTGTCGCCACTAAATATGTTGTCGAGCGACATACAGAGAGGCATGGGGTCGCAATTAAATCGTCGACGAAGTCAGACGACCAATTACCTCAATAACTGACATGTCTTGCCAATTAGTTAGGTCCCGTGATGACGGATATAAAACTGAGCATTTTTTTCCTTTCTTTTTTTACCATCGCGCGATCTAACGGTCAAAAGGCTAATTTATTATTTCGCGAGAGGAACAAAATACGAAACAATAAATTTCGATCTTTTTTCAACTTTTTTTCAACCATCGTACAAATTAGTCGGTAAAAAAAAATAAAATTCGTATTGAAAACTCCTAATCGACAAAACATCGCGGCAAATGATTCAGCGCGTTCTTTAAGCTCGACGATCCGACATTGCCTGTTAGACCCACACAACAATTCCCCTCTATCCCCTTTACCGCGTACACGCATTCACAGAGGCTTTTTCTCTGCCTTCGTCTATATAGAGAGCATGTAGAGCGGCACCGACCGCTCCATTATGAATAAACACTGCGCATCGCGTTCCACGCTGCAATAGAGGACTCTCGCGGTGTCTCTGTCCCGTAAGTAACGAAATCTTCCTCGACGTCTCTCGGCTCTCCGTGGTTCTGGCGTATGCTACGGTTGTTATACTAAACTCCGTTTGCTTCTGCCGCGTTACCCCGAAAAAGCTGGTTAAATACATTATTCATATTTTGAAGGCTCTCCGCTCGCATCTCATAACACGATATATCGAGTCGATTATAGATAAAAAAAAAAAATCTTCTCTTTCTGCATCGATCGAATATGTATTTTACAAGGTCGAGAATTTATAAACGACGTAAAGATCGAAAGGGTCCCAAATCCAACGTAACGGCATATGCATTACGTTCGTTTTAATTCTCAGCTATCGACGTAAATCTGTCGAGAAAACGATGGAAAAGTGTGTCAAAGAATCCAAAGAAGCGAAGCTAGAAACTCGAACGCCAAACGCAGACTGCAAATAGTCCCAATTGGAATGATATATACGATCGGATGATGCGGCTGACATATAGGATTGTTGTATTATGCATTTCTATGGTCTCAATTTTCCGAAGCCACGAAACAGGGACAGTATCAATTAAAAGTATGCCAAGTAGAATAATTGGTTCTTCGGATAAATCGGCGACACTCCGAGAGGTTAAGAAATTACATGGCGCGCGACGGTCAGGGAGTCAACTATTTTTTAACCTCCGCCATTTTGTTTAGCAACCATTTAGCGTATCGGGACTGTGACTAAAAGATCGCGCGTATCTCCCGAACTATAAAATACGAAATAAAGAAAAATTTGTATTGAAAGGTAAGTAAAGGAAATTTTCGGTCGAATCGAAACTTCGCGAAAGCAAAGCCATTGATGGCGTAAAAATCTTCGATAGATTCTCTGTATAGATATTTGACTGTCTCTCGTTATAATTTCGAAACTCCGGAGGACTTTGCCGCTATTCGCCAAATTTTTTTATTGTCCCAACGGCCGAACGCCTCGTGCTATTCGGACGCTACTGGTAGCCTCCGCGCTTTTCGGTATTTCTAAAATAGTCTCATATTTTCCGATACGAAAGCCATTGAATGTCCCTGTTAAATGAGCGCATTTTCCCGCTGAACTCTGTCGCAATCTTTGTCAGCGAATCGTTCGGAATCCCAGAACCCCTGCGGGGCTAAAGGGGACCGTCTTCGTTACGCCAATTTTAAACAACATAACCTCATTCGATCGATTCCGTAAGAGCAACGCTGCGTATACGCGGAGGACGATATATACGAGTGTTGGTACCATCAATATATATATATATATATATATATATACGCGGCTTCCCCGCTGTGGAATCCGTACAACAAAAAAAAATGCACGAAGTCTCGCAAAAGCTTTCTCGTGTGCGGTTTTGTTTGTGCGGAGTTTGCAGGTAAAAGAAAAAAGAGAGAGAAAAAAAAACAAGCAACATAATAAAAGAGTTTCGCCTGGGGTTGCGTGACCCGGGACACTCCAGTCCCGTCTGGCAACCCCTCTCGCGGGGACTTTTCTCGTGTGATTATTATTTCACTGCGGTCATACTGTGTGCCATAACGTGAGCTCTACGCTGCGCACCAATTCGCGGAAAGGGCCTCAAACTCTGTGGCGAAACTTTTCGACTAAAGGATAAAAGACAAAAAGACTTTTTCGAAATATGTGATAATTCATAAAAAATTTTAAACTTTGTCGATTTTTACGAAATTTTATTTCGTATAACATTCTTAATGGATACACACATATATACATCGAATTCTAACCTAATAAACGCGAAGGATTCAGAAACGCGTAATAAATAAATGAAACTAAATGCAGATACATAATAATAACCAATTTTTCGAACGCTTTACCAATGTATAACATTTCCCAAAGTTATTTCTTTGATGAATCAGACGCGCGTCTGAGAATTCGAATGCTACGCGATAATGTACAGACATAAAGAGGAGGAACTAGAGAAAGGTCTCGTCTCGCGCGATGAGATGCGCGCGTACAGAGACGCACACGTATTGTACGCAGTCGTCTTCGCGAGCTAACGCGCGGGTGCCCCCGACCGAAATAACTGTCGGCGTATGATAAAAATAAATGAAAAAAAAAAAAAAAAAAAAAAAAAAAAAAAAAAAAAAAAAAACAAAAGCACTACCGTTACTAACATTACGACAAGTTCTCGTTCGCACTCGCCACACTTCTCGCGGAAGGGCTTTCTCTCTATATCTCGTCCGACTCTCATTTTCTCGTTCTCGATGTTTTTTTTTTTTTTTTTCATTTTTCCCTCTCATTCGTCGCTCGACACGTCGAGCGTCGCGGAGGACTGTTGACTAAAATCGTATCGGTTATCATCCTGCGCTTAAATAGCAGAAGAGAAGATCAAAACATCGAAAGAATGTCATTTGAAACTGATGAGTGACAATAGTAAATTTACGGGTAAAATTTAGCTCTTTATTTTTTATGATCCCAAAAATATATATTTTTAGTACACTTGTCTTTAATTTTGACTCAAAATTTGATTCTAAAATTAAATTTAATCCGAGAATTTCTATAAAAAATTTTCGATTCGAGAGATCGAATCTCTCGTGCCTCGCAATTCCTCGAGTCGGAATTATGTATTTGCATTACGTATTTACTCGCGGAGAGAGCGAACGAAACGGAGGGAGAGGAAGAAAAAGAATGGAGAGAACTGGTGTATGTAAAGCGAGAAACCGCAGACGAGAGGGCGTAGGATGAAACGGTAATAAAAAAAACGTTTAACAAAAACAAAAAAACAAAAATAAAAAAAATATGCGAGGAAATGAGACAAAGAAGTTGCCTGTATAGTCGATGACAAGAATGAAGAACATAACGCACACCCGCGCGTGGATTCATTGAAAGAACATACATTGATAGACCCGCCGAGAAAGCGGACGCTGAAGAAGGAACGCGAGGAAAGATTCAAACACCCACACGCATGCGCGCCGTTAATGTTGCACCTACTGGAATCTTAATTACATTAAAGTCTGTTCGCGTGGTAACTTATGTGCCGTTGTCGTCATATCCTATCGCGTCTTCTTTGCTTCTTTCTATGTCTAAACTGAACAAAACATCGAAAGCTCTCGAAGGTGGGAGTGAAATCGAACAATAGAAAATCGGATAATATATCCACTAACTACCGGCAAACGGAGCATGCGCAGTAGCCGCGCAGTTCCGGTGATCAGCCAAGTCAAGCAGCGCTTTGTTCGCGGCCAGTACTTGGATGGGTGACCGCTTAAACGCGCGCTGGCTGGCGGCTTAAGAAGATGACTACTGAGTACGGACTCAGTCGGTAACAAATCGCCTTCCCTATTTTCTCCGAAATGGTTGCTCTGATGACGAAAAGCAAATTAGGTTTTTGTAGTCATGAGATGGACGTATGAAACCCTAATTTGCGTTTCGTCGTCAGAGCAACTATTTCGGAGAAAATAGGGAAGGCGAGTTGTTACCATCGGAGCATCGATCATTGCCGTGCCACATCCTCTTAGTCGTCGAACGGAAGGCATTTTTCTGAGACTTTGGTGTTTTCTGCACTTTCCGCAGGTGCGGAATTTTCTTTTTGCATTTAACTTTTTTTTTTATTGTTTCGTAATAATTTGATCGTACGATGGTTTCGGCTAAAATGTGAGATACTGTGAGAAACGAGGGTGATGCGAGTAGCGAGTAAAGCGGGCGTGTGAACGAGACTTAGGCGAATCCAAGATAATCCGGGTGCGCTATGTCGTGCGGATTTCGGAAGCAATCGGGCGGCAAGTCGATCCTTGTGTTTCTAACCGATCCTCACTCGTGTGTACACACCTATCGTATACAGGAAACTGTATTGAACGATTGTCAGGAAATTGGACGGTTACAGACAGCTCGACACATTGAAATAAAATTTATCCGCGACATAAAATCTCGAATCTGCAATTTTTCGTTATCACTGGAATATCGACGACAACGATACCGATTGACGTCGTGTTATAAAAAAAAAAAAAAAAAAATTCCCTATTATCATTCGAAAATCGGCGTTTTACAAAAAAAAATCGCTAAATTCTTGTCTATTGCCGTAAATAAACGAATTCGAAATATATCCACCAAAAATAGATCGAGGATCATTTTTATTGATAATTTTTTTTTTTTTTATTAATAAAGTGAATCGTAATTATAGTTGCCTTCGGCATTTAAATTAATTGTCTTTCGGGAAAAAACGCGACCATCGCTGCGGCTTCTCGTCTGTGTCAGGCTTCCGCGAACGTCATCGCTCTTCGTATTCTTTTTGTGGACACTTTTTACTCAGACCCCACGTTATCGCGACCCGCGCAACGTCGACCGTAGGTAGAAAATCTTCGGTGTTTTTTTTTTTTTTTTTTTTTTCTTTTCTTCCTCTCGCTCGACGCAGCCGTGACGCTGCACTGAAGGGCTTATCTGACACACATAAACGCCAAGGCGCTTGTATAGTTGGTTGACACTCTAAGCGGCCCGTGCGGTGTCTCGTGTTCGTTGAGTAGAACGCACACCACACAAAGTGCAGACGCGGAGAGTTGGTAGCGGTGTTGCGTGAACCGGGCAAAAGCACCTCGGACACGCCGCTCTCCAGTTCCTCGCCGCTTGTCAGCGTGCGTGCATCCCGTGTAGCCGCGGGATGCGTGACAGAATTCGTACCGAGTTTTCACGCGTTTATCGCCACAACCGTGTGACACGTTGCGAGACGACAGTGTTCGCCAGAGCAGGTGTAATCTTGTAGACGACAGCTAACTAATACAGATGTTACAGTCTTCGCGAAAAAAATAAAAAAAAAAAAAACGATAAACTTTCTCATATAGAGCCGTTAAGGTCTCCAAAGCGGCAGCGTAATTATTACGTGAATTTTACAAAAAATAATTCGAAGCTTGCGAACTCGTTTACAGTTTAAAATAAACCAAATCTGCTCTTCGAAATATTTTTATTTCGATGCAATTGTTAAGGAGAAAAAAGAAAATTACGAGAAAATTTTAGAATCGAAAGAGAAAAAAATGAACTAAATTTCTTTTAGTCGACATCTCTTGCGGCCCATAGTTTTCGACTTACGCGCACTCGAAGTTTTTAGCCAATGAGAACGCGACGGTAGATGGCGCGAGCGTTGCCCGAGCGTCTCATTCACCGCAAACTTTAATCCCTCGTAATTCGAAATCTATCGCTCGGATGAAAAACTTTCAAAGAAAAAAATCGTTAATTCTCTAATTCTGAATATCACTCAACGTTTATTTTCACGATTTATTCCCTTCGATTCGTTATAAAAAAAAAAAAAAAACATTAAATCAATAAAGAAGAAAACTGCTTATGTTTCCGATAAAAAAAAATGAAAGTTTGCAGTCGTCTATTCAATTATATATCATAGAATGAGTAACTCTTGGGATTTCGGAAAAGGAACGTCTTAAAAAAAATAATTCGACAAACTTATCCGAGTATCGAGAAAGCCGCGGAGCTTTTGCGGAATAAAAGTTATTTTTAATCTTCAACGCTCGACGATGAATCCGCAAAAGTTCAACGATATTTCTAGTGGAAACCCCGGCATCTTCGTTGCCGATGAAAAACTTGGTGTTCCTCCATAAACGACGAAGATTGTTTGATAGTAAAAATTCGAAAAAAAAAAAAAAAAGTATCCAGAGTGACGGAGTCTCCGTTTTTGCAGATGAAATATCGGAGTCTTTACGACGAAAAATATAAACTTTTCTGATCACCGGTCGCAAACAACGATTTTACCAAAGTGGCGACGACGATAGGTTTTTTTCTGACTGTTGTAACGCCATTGTAGTTTATACGACAAAAGTCGATGAAAGAGAAACAGTGAACTGCGTACGAACGGCAAAACAAATTGATACGGTAACGAGGCAACGGAACCGCGTAAGGTCGCGAGTGAAAGTCAACCAAAAGTCATACCGGCTGTGATAAGTTAAAAAAAATACCCAATAGGATCAAATGTCTCATAATATATACGAAACGATGTAAAAAAATAACTTATTATCTCGAAAACTGTATAATCGAAAACGAAGAAAAAAAATCTCCTAAATACCTCGAAGAAAAACCTAAGAACTTTCTTTTTAATGTAAACATCGCGCCAATTGGCTTTAGTGATACCCGTTGAGTAGATTATACTCGTGAAGTGAGTGTCCCGTTGACTCGGCGTGTCGCGTTGGTAATGCGATACACGCAATAACCCCGATAACGGGAGGGGTTTGGATGACTACCACTCCGGAGTATAAAGTGTTTCGTTCATTGATACGACTCTGTGTGCGCACGCGCATGCGTGGATTGACCGAGAGATAGAAAGGATTTGTTCGAACGAAACATTGACACAAAGCTCAACATCATCATGGAGATGGTGAAAAATGCTCCTATCGAGATGCTCTCGCGTCGAAGTATAGACATTAAGGACTATAATGTTGACCTTGACGAAAATGAGGACGATGACAGCGATCGCGTATCACTCAAGATGGATTTATCGATGGGCGAACAATTTTACTATGAGATCATCTCGTCGTTTGAACAGGAGGAGGTATTTACCCTTATAAAAATCGAATATATCATATTTTTTTAACATTTAAAAAAAAAAAAAAAAATTCGTAACAAAAACGATAACAAAAATTTATAACCAAAATTAAACTTAAGCAAAACAGTCTTTTTAAAGTTTATACTTGAAAAAAAAGGATATAAATTTAACTTTGCACTGAAATTTCACTTTTCGGATTATCAATTTTTCAAAAAAATCTTCGCGCATCCTGGCATTTCGAGTAAAAATAAAGTGTCATTAGCTGCGGAAATGATCAAAGCAGCTAATGACACTTTATTTTCGGCTGTAGGTACCGATATTTCGCAAAAAAAGTTGTTTACAGTTTTTATTACCGACCGCGATATCCGCGCCTCCTCCGTCTCCTTTTGATTGTTAGCTAAGATGAGGATAAGTTTAAGGGGAGTGGGAGGTTTGAAGGGGTAAGTAGAGGGTGCATTACGCACCCTCTCGGTATCGGAGCGGTAATGCTGCACGGAAGTCTAAGTCTCGAGTCGGGATGGACGTTTCGTCGCGTTCTGAAACGGTTCAACTATTGCCTCGTAGTCAAGAGGTCGGACGTGACGGTGCGCCCGGAATGCACTAGACGTTGCAGCAAATGCCGACCGCGCTTGGCATTCGTTTATAATAATACCGACTTCACGTCGCGGCCGACGAGCGTTTACACGGGGGGAACTGACGCGCGTTAGATGCCGCGAAAGTACGATATACATACGCGTGTCGAGTCACGATACATATATGTCCGCTAACAGCAACTTCAAAGTATATACATAGTGCGCCAATGAGGAAGGACCGGTGATATGATGAACATAGTCTGTCGGCAACGTCCCGAACAATCCGCGTCACGGTACGGTGGAATGCGCCCCGAGCCCCCGGAAAAAAAAAAAAAAAAAAAAAAAAAACGCCGTATTACGATGTGTGTATTTCATAGCGAATAAAGAGAAAGGAATAAAGGTAATCGAGTGTATAGCAACTCGACGCAAGCGAGTGGAGTCCTATCGAAGTAGGCGACTCCACGCCTCGATTGTTGACTCGGAAGATAATTCGTACTTTTCCTCGATGAGCCGATTTATCGATGACTAACTCTCTCGTCTTTATTTATGATTATTCGACGAAGTGTTTCATTGTCCCTTAAAAATGTTGTAATCCTTCGTTGCTTCTTTGTTTCATCGTTTTTTCGTAAAGCATTTGCCTATTCAACTATTCGCGAATACGGCAGTGAATCATTCGTTTGATGTTTCATTCCGCAACGAGAAAATTAGTAATAATCTTTCGCGAACTCCAATGGTAATTAACTATCGGTGAAAGCGATACATTTGCCGCATAGTTAGCCGAAAAAGTTGGCAAAGCGAGAAGTAATTAGCGGTTACTTCGGCTAATTAATAGGACCGTACAGTACTTAACTCGTTGTGTCTCTCGAGCTCTGTGAAGCGGCGCGCGCAGCATCCCGCTATCAGCGGAACACGAGACCGGCGATGCGAGAAAGAGAGCAAACATACGCGCGTAAAGGAACGTAATCTTCTTAAGATATACTCTCGTTTCGTTCGAACGAACGAGAAATCGTCCTGAAACGTCGCGGGAGTGTATTGAGATCGTGCGTGTTATGCTATTGCAATGCGTAAGACGATTAAGAGACTCGTGTGTACGCAAGACTGCGGTCATTATTTCTTATCGCTGGCGATAATGAGACGCTGGAAGCCGAGACTCACAGATGGCAATAAATAACCTTCGTAGTTAACCCGCGATCGGCGTCCTCGAATGCTTCAATCGCTTCGGTTCAACGAAAAAAAAAAAAAAAAAAATTATAGGCAACCCGACTTGAAGCATCTGACCGGAAATGAATGGAATCCTAATATGAAATTTCAGTTTTTCTTACATGTAAACCGTTATTTATGATTCCAATATAGTTTTTCAAATAAATATTTACCCTTTGAAAAAATTCCTCGGAATAGTTGACGAACTATTTTTTTTTAACAGTCTTATCAAAGCACTTCAAAAAACATCGATACATTGAATATAAAAAAAAAAAATTTTAATTTTTGTCCCAATTTTTTATTTACGATAAAATATGATTTCTCCGCGTAAAAAAATAAAGTAGCTAATCTCATTGGCGCGGCGCGAAATAATGATAAGCGTCAATAACGTTGTTAAGTAATTCTCGGAATATTGACACCGCGGTGTCAAAGTGGCGCACGTCCTTCTCCTCAGGTAGTGCTAAAACCGACCCTTCGTGACGAACCTTAATTATAACAATTATCCGGGGACAATTGTGACGGTAAATTACATTCTCGACCGCGCGGTCAAGCGCACGAGAAGTGGGGAATGCCGTAGGGAATCTGTTGTCTGGCGCCGGGGAACATACTATACGTTGTTCATGAATCGTTCTCTCACACGCGCGCACAGTGTTTCCTCGCGCCTCTGTTGGTACATCTGACATGTTCGCAGCCTGTGGTCCACGATGTCCCGGGATGAGTCCATACATACGAAACATTGTTCGTGCGAAGCTGATGACTATGGCGAACGTTAATATCCCGTTGACTCAGCCATTAGATGTATATTTAATAACGCAACCACGCGTGACCGCAGTTTCGCGAGTTTATTCAACCGGATAAGCGTATAGATCGTTTTTTTTTTCTACTCATATTACGCGGACTTTTATGCAATAAATTCGATACAGCATCTCAATTTTTTGTTCATCTACGGATCTCGAAGTATTTCTAATGAAAAAGGGGGCTAACGATGTGAAAATTTTTTTGGAGTCAATCGATGTATTAACTTCGATATATCGCTTCGTACTTCCGAAAAAAAAGGCGCGAGATAAAAAATAAACATAAGGAAAAGGAATACCTCGTAATTTTTACAAGTGTACAGTGATTAATTGGCATTTGTAATTAATTACAAAATGGCGGTTAGTTATCACATAAATGATTTGGGGAGGAGATTGACGCCATTCGTTGAGGGAAAGCATACGAATGTAAGCACTCTTATCCGACGTTACGATTGATGCGGAGACTAATATCGTAATATGGCGGAGTTTCCAGAATATCTATATCTATTATTTGCGAGGTTTCCGCACGTGTGTCGTCGGAATTGTAGCCGCGCGCGATTCGTCATCGGTCGACCGCAAACGAGACGAGAGTTCTCCGAGACGAGAGCACCGTATGTACCGAGTTTAAGCGGAAAGGGGAGCGTTGGAAGCTTCGTCCGCGACGAGAATGGGCGAAAATATTTCGGCACCAAATGCAAATTCAACGGGTCGGCCCGGTAATTCGTCTTATTCGTCGAGTGAAGAGTGCAACTCGCCGGTCCACTATCTGAAACGTTTCCCAGAAATTTCGTTTGACGATGATAAATCGCTGTGCCCGTCTCCGACTCTCTGTTCAGTCGCGAGAAAATGAGAGGAAGAATTTCAAAACGGAGAGCGCACCGTCTCATTCTCCCGGTACTTACAAACGAAACGAGCAGTGCCGGCAAATTCATGACGGACGTTATAATGGCTCTCGAATTGACGGACAGCCACGCGGAGATCCGCGCAAACCACCATTCGCATTTCATCTCCCGTTTTGTGTAACACCGCTAAATCCATCACGAGAAAATTACGCAATTTTTTTAATTCCGAGTGATGATTTCGTAGAAAATATTAAAAAAAAAAAAAAAAAAACGTATCTATAAAGAGTTGAAAGCGTTGGGAAATTCGCGTAAAAATGGACACATCGTATGCAGTTTTCGCGATCTAATTTCGCGTTCAGTCAATGATCGGATATATGTATCATCTTCCGCGTTTTCATTCGTTAATTCGTTTGAATTATAAAGTTACGAAAAAAAAAAAAAAATGACTCATTCGAACGATCAATATGAACCGACATTTTGACTCATAATTTGAATTACGTAAAAATGCGCTCTCAATTTTTCTGCCCTTTCTTTCATCGCGAATAAATCGCTTTGCATACGATTTTCTGTGTTAGCGACATCCATTGTTTGTTTTTTCATTCTCTTGTAACATATTGAACGCCCGACGAAAACAATTACTCGTCGTAAAACAAAACTGACGAAAGTGCGCGACTCGGCACATTTTTACGATGTGTGGAAATTTGACGTCCGATTTGGAGCGCAACTAAAAGAATTATGCAACAGAATTATTTTCGTTCTCATTTTCGCGTTTTTACTCCATCATCGTTCGTAAATAAAAAACCGAATTAACGGTTTCCGAATTTGAATCAAAAGTGCAATTACTATTTTTTATTAATTTCGATGCAATTCAAAATTAATGATAAAATTAATCGAAATGCACATTTCAAAATTTGTTTGAAGTATTTGCAGCGTTAAAACTTCGAAATGTAAATAAAAGTACGAAAAGATTAAAAGGTCTCATTTTTCAAAATATTGAACTGCTGAAAAAAAAAAAAAAAAAAAAAACGTCGGCGAATTTCTGATGAATGTGCTGAATGTGCCATTGAAATTGTCAAGGATGCCTCCGGGGGCGCCGCTATTTCGCGTGTGTCTGCGCACTCTCGGTTCGTTGATTCCGTTTAATAATCTCTTTCGCTCGCTATAAAGACGCACGACGCGATCGTCATAGCGCATTTCTCTGCCATCTCGCTAAGTACGAGATACGAGAGATCTATACGACAGCTGTCCCGAGAATCTCGGATTTCACGTACGGCGTCTATAATCGTCTCGGCGCTACGAGAAACGGAGAGAGTGACGTGTAGATATTAGAATCCTATGTGTTGGTTCCCGTCTGCCGCTCGACTAGAGTTCATTTAAAGACGAGTGAAAAATGCGCATTAAACGAAAACCACAGTGCGTCCGCGAAGTACTATGAGTACCTGAGAAGCGCGATGTTTGCGCTTATCGGAGAAGTACGAATTTTTCACATGAATTTTCCCGTCGCGATTTTATGCAATATAATTTCGGCGATCGTAAAAAAAAGATGAAACTTTGGCGCATCCGTAGCGGTAGTTAATTTTTCCGAGGAAAAGTCGCGCGCGTACCTTCGTAATAAATTCAATGTAATATATAGTACGGCATATGTAGATAAGAAGATTAACGCGGTAACGGCAAATGTTTGCTCACCGCGAATTTTAGTAGACGACAAGCCACTAACAGCGAGCGAATATGCGTGTCTGCCAAACTAGAGATCCCGTTCGAGTTAATACTCGAATGCGTAATTACCCATAAAGTTCGTTTACCAGAAGCTTTCATACGCGGAACGATCATCCCCATCGGCCATTATCTTCCGCGTAACACTTCTCGTATTCGAATTCCCAATCGGTTTATTACAACTTTATTAACCCATAATTTCGATTCAGTTTCGAAAGCATCGACTTATATAAACCATTCTACTCGAATGGCTGAAACGTGAGGACGGTTCACGAGAAGCCTGTGCGCTGGAAAGGCATTTGGCGTAATTACTATTCTCTCGTTCACACGCGCGGCCGGAAATTTTAGGGCTTTGCATCAATCGATGATGGAACGACTAGATGAAAATGCAAATATTTTAAACATTTCCAATTTTCATAACGTGTTCGATAGATTACGATTCGATTAATCGAATATTTACCGCGATTTCCGGTTAAATATCGTAAAATTTTTGGAATTCAATTTTGAGCTCAAATTTTCGATTATTAAACAACGGAAGTAACTTGAAAACAAATAATTTTTATTCGAAAAAAAAATCTTCGAAAATAAGTTATTGACGGTCGTAGTGCCACATGCGGTATTCTGCGTTATCGCGAGCGAAAGCCCCGAGGGGGTTCGTACCGCGTTGCCACCCTTACACACCGGTTGGGGTTGTTTCAATGTGTAGGGTAGCAGCAGCTAGCAAAGCCGGCAAGACGGTAAGGGGTTCCCCCAATGGGAAAATTGTACCGGAAGTCTCAGCGCGCGAGAGAAAGCGAGTAAGAGAGATATAAGAATCTTGGCGCTCTCTCGGTGCTCTCTCGGTGCTCTCTCACGAAACCGGGGGGGTTAAAGGCCCATTAAGAGCCGCAGCAATCTCGGTGGCCGAGGAGAGGAGAGGAGAGAAGAGGTAGTTTGGCGCTTGCCGGTAGGAGGAGCGCCGAGTGCCCGAGAGTTGAGTCCGTGAGAGAGCTGCGCGACACTCACCCTGTTTGTGATAAATGCCTGCGCACTACTTCGCACTCATTATCAACATCGCCGAAATATGAAAACGAAGGGGTGTCTGCGCCCATTTTCATCCATTTTCACTCCATACGATATATATCGGTGAAACTACTACTCACCAGTGGTAGAGACAGACATATGGCGCGCGTACGGAGTCCCTCGGCAAGTAACACAACATGAAGTGATCCCGTTGCCTTGCAGACAGGATGAAGTGATTACTCGGCTTTTGCCGTTCGCTCTATGCAAACGTACGAACGTGAGATACTTCGTGTTTCGTGTTATGCGCTATATATAGCTGTAGTCTCGTCTCAAAGAACTTTGAACTGCGATTGCCTAAAAATATGTATATTATGTATGTTTTGGAAAACTGTTCGTTTGTCCAATCCGCAGAGACGCACCTCACGGAGACCGCACGTAGATACCTCGCGAAATAGGTTTCTACGTCGACGGTATTTTTTTTTTCCTAAATCCAAATGTCCGGAGGATTTGTCCCGACAGCTAATAGGTACGAAGTCAAGAGATATATCATCCGCTCTTAAGAGGATGAGGTACGGACTCAGTCGGTAACAAATCGCCTTTCCTATTTTCTCCGAAATGATTGCTTTGATGACGAAAAGCAAATTAGGTTTTTTTAGTCATTAGATAGACGTATGAAAACCTAATTTACTTTTAGTCGTCGGAGCAACCATTTCGGAGAAAATAGGGAAGGCGAGTTGTTACCATCGGAGTATCTCTCGTTGCTTTGCCACATCCTCTTAACCCTCTCCCATTGCGAGCTCCACACTCGAACCTCATTCACCTCCATTTCCAATGTCCTATTTCCTAAGCTTCATATCCCGCCTCCTATTTGTTCCACTTTGATACTCCGTATCCGGAAAGGCCTCCGTATCCATAATCCCATACCATTTATCGCCTAAAACAATGCGACATATGCCTATCTAATTCCGAATGGTCAACATGTGTACCCATTCGTCCAAATTGGTATTTAAGCCTTCATAACCACCACAGCTGCCCCTATTTATTTCTAACTTCCGGTTTCGAACATTCCGGCTTAACTCCAATGATTCTCACTCCGATCTCCCAGCATCCATAGAAATTGTACCAATTCTCTCAACTTGTCCGATTACAATCGAAGCTCAAACGTGACTTCATCTAAACTGTATATTACCCGTTGGCCATTAACATTGGGACTCTACTCTCTCTCTAATCGCGACAGTGGATTAACACGCCCGTGCGATAATTATCGTAACCACGTGCTCCCGTTTGGTTGGTCCACGTCTCTCTCACGTTGGTTTCTCCGTTAGTCTCATACGTAGAGGTACCAGAGATCCAGACAGCAGTGGCACAATGATCTCCGGGGACAATTGGGGACGATTAACGCAGAGACTCGTTCAAGCGTGAGTTGCTGCCAGGCAGCCGGCAGCTACTCTCTGAAGCTTGGATTCTGCTGGTCGCAGCAACGATGACGGTATCAGTCTCTCGTCTCGGACCCTCGACGACCCCTACAGCCACCAGCGGGATGTGGATTGCTGGAGAGCTCTTGGCCCTCTCTCTCTCTCTCTCTCTCCCTCTCCCTCTCCCTCTCTCTCCGTTTCTCTAGCACAGCGACCGATACTATCGCGGAAATTGGCCGCGCGCAGTTTCTACGTCTCCTAATCTAATTTCCAGCGAGCCGCGACGCGTGATAGGTGAGCCCGGTGCTGCTGCAACAGCAGTACCCACTACTGTTATAGTTACAGTAACTGCATAGTTGTAGTACGCGAGTATACGCTTGAAGCCGGTGTTACTGGTAGTACACGCGGAGGCAAGATGCTCGACAGATTAAGCGCGGAGGACAGAGAAACGGACTTTGGAAGACAGAAGGGCGCATGTATGATGTTTATGGAAAGGCAGATAGGGTCTTATGATTTTACGAGCCGCGCATGCGGTTGACGCACCGGAGCAATGTTTGGTCCAGACGAGAGGGCGATTAGGATAGACGATGGCGAATCGTATATTCATTACTGGACCGGTTTAACCTAACAGTTAACATTTTTTTACCTATGGTCACTGTGTTTCGTCTTTCGTCTGCGGTCGCCGTGGAGTCGCATGGTCGCTGTGTGGAGACCAATTTATTGCCGACAAAGTTGACACAGTTACCAGTTTCTGGTACTGTAAAACGGGTCTTTTGTTTTTTGAGATCACAATGAAGTGTTTTCTTCGAGATACACGGAGAGAAGTATCGAATAGAAGTTACTATGTCATCTGGTGAAATTCGACTGTGGCGCCACCTATGACGGCAATGCTTGATATTACGAGGATTTTTACCATTTTTATTATGGAAATTTTTTACTATTTTTTATGGTAGAAATTCTTATAGTACTCGTAATTTTCGACAGGTGGCGCCATTAAATCCGAAATGTACGAAATTTTTGATATTTTTTACCAGACATACGGTAAATTGAGAATGTTGAGACTACGTGTTGTGTGTTATCTTTGAAAAGTATTAAGCGCAGTTTTTTTTTTTTTTTTTTTTCTTTTTTTCCCCCCGTTGTATTCGAGATTTATTCACCCCACAGGCATGCGTGGCTATGTGGGTCAACGTTGACCCACGCGTTCGAATTCATCCTTTTGACCGCGCGGCCTCACACTTCTTCCCGGTGCGCACACAAATCGCACAATGAAAAATCATTCGCAGCCCTGCCACGCGTTTCCCTCTCTCGTTCGTGATAACCAAAACTGCAAGAATAAACCGGAACGCGCTTGCAAGAGCAGAGAGGAATTCCGTTGCGCTCTTTGTTTCCTTTAAACAAAATAACAGGGTGGCCACCCATGGAAATCACGTCGAAAGCGTCGAGCAACGTTCTCTTCTCTGACCGTTTTTCTCGCGTTCTACTTGCAACTACAACGATCTATTTCAATCGCTGACAATCCCCCAATGGTACTAAACTGCGACTTCGTTAATTTCTTTTTTTGCACACGAAAAAAAAGGTAACAAAATATTGCAATGGGATTGCAATTAATTTGAGTGAAACGGTTAAAAAATAAATAAAAAAAAAAAAGTGACGACAAGATTTTCGTTTTTTTTTTTTTTTTTTTTTTTTCACGACGATATTGTTCACATTAAATATTACGACTACACATTTTTTGTGAAAATATTTTTAATGAGATAAAAACAAAATTCTGTGAAAAACGTCGCAACCCATCAGACTACGGAGTTCTTAGGGGATACCGAGAATAAAAAGGGTCTCGATCGGGGGTAGAGAGATTGACATCGTTGTCGTCGAGGAAAAGCGGATTATCCGTAGCTGTGATCGAAAGCCAAGTGCTCGGGTGCGGCTTTTGTATGGTCTCATCATCTCCCTCGTCACTATACTTACTTCCGTCGACCTCAAGAAACGACAGCTATCACTGTCGAGCCAATTTGACTCTAATCGAAGAAAAAAAAAAAAAAAAAAAGCTCCGGCGCACTTTATTCTCAAAAGACTCATTAACAGGCGTTCTTCGGTTTCTCAGCATAAGAGATAACGAGACTACCGATGAGTTTTTACGTCCTTTGCACTTTCCGGAACACGAAAAAATGCTTCGCGATTTTTGAAAAAGAATTTTTTTTTTTCGATTTTTTTTTTTTTTTGATGCAGTTGAAAAATCACAAACGTTATTTTTAGTCGTTTCTGTGTTCGGAGATTCTCATTCCGTCTTTCGAAAGTCGCAAAGCTCGAGGTTGGCGCACCCCGATATAGACGCGTCCGTCTCGTTGCACTTCCCGACTTGGTTACCCGAGAAGGGCGAAAACAAACCTCTTAGATGTGCGGAGTTTATATCCCGTGTATAACGTCGACAAGAGGATCCAGAGCAAGCGAAAGGTATATCTTATTTCTCAGCTCCTCGTCGCTCTCGGTACACAAGTCCCTTTCATTTTTTTTTCTACACTCAACCACGAGAGATGTAGATAAACGTCTCAACAAACCGTAATGCTACTTCAAAACTTGAAAGCTTTTCGTGCAAACTGCAAAACTGCACAAAACAAATGCTTGCGTTTATCGTGTTTTTAAAATGGCAGACTAATTTTTACCTGAATGAGAGATATTCTACGTTTCTGTATAAAGAACATAAGTCGAATTTCCGTTTAATCTTAACGATATATGGATATATACATCGAGATATTTTGAATCCCTTTGTTTTTAATTCCCGACTGCCCGGTAGAGCCAAAAAACGGGGATTTTCTGCGATATATTTTTATCGACTCCAGGTGGCGCTCGAGGCGCTCGATCTCCGTGCGCTATAACCTCAAATTCCCGAGAGCATATAATAAAATAATAAAAGAGAAATAAAAAAATTTTACGAAAATTAAAAACTTCCGACTGCAAAAAGAGTGAAATAACAATTCATTATTCACATGTTATAGTCGACGGATTTCCTGACTTAATGACGAAGAGATCGCTCGACTATAACTTCGACTATAAAATAACATAACACTTTAAAAAAAAAATGTTTTCATTATTTCACTTATGCTATCCGGAGAGACCGCACCTGCTATAAAAACGCCGAGCTCCTCGTGCACTCGTTCATAATTATCCGCGAGAAAAGACACAAGAGAAAAGAACTTGATAGAATCACCGAGCGCAAAAACACGAGACGCTGGTAAAAAAAAAAAAAAAAAAACTGTTGGTAAGAATATCGGAGTTTGTGGCTTTCAATGAAATATCTTTCATCGTCTCCGCGACGTTATTATATCGAACGAAAACTTTTCTCCGTACCTTGAATTGTATCGCGCCATTATCGAAGAAGCGCGCATCCGTTTTCCATGAAACTATAGTGTATATTATACGGGTTGTTCTCGACTCTCTGCATGTTGTGCTTTCGATGCGAATCCACGAATCGACAATAAAAGCACGCTTTTGCGCTTATAGCAAAGCGAGAACGACTCCGCGATCAATTCCTAGTCATGCAAATCGAATTTTCGCGTTTTCTCGTTGTCGCGGAGTCATCTCTTTTTCTTTCACTTAACTGCCAGAATTTTGCATATGTTGTTTTTTGCGCTGAGAACAAAGTTGGAATTTAATGCTTCCTGGAAATACTGGTGTGTATTTTATTACAAAATAGTTTTTTTTTACGGAAAAAACTAAACTAATATGGAATACGAAAAAAACTTAAAAAATTAGACGGAAAAAATTACGGTGGCAATTCGATATATTTATTAAAATAAACTTTCGGTAACTTTTCTTCAAAGTTCATCATTTCTGCGCGTTCATGCATCATGTTAATTATTCATCGCCTAAAACGAACTTCGCATCTCGCGGAACCCATATGCAAAGTTTAGCCAAATGATTGTTAGCCGTTTTAGGACACTCTGCATGAAGAAAATACGCTGAATCAACGAGACAATTTAACCATCGAAGGTTATAGCGCACTTTTATCAGTAATTCACGTCTACACACGCAAAACATCGCGATATGTCGAAGAAAAAAAAATACTCCCAAAACTACGAGGAGGTCGACTTCGACTCTCAAAACTACGAACAGTTCAAACTCGACTTCCGGAAGTTCGTAAAATATTCCAGTACTTCGCGCAATCTTCGGATATACTTACTTAATAGTAGAGACTATTATTCCGTATGTTTTTGTCCATTACGCCACACTTCCAATACTTCAATTTAAAATTGAAATAATACTTGAAAAATCCTATTTTACTACTTCCATTTTTACGCGGGTAGTGAATGACGAAAAAATTAAAAATAAGAAATACGCTTTTTTTTTTAACACGACGTCGATATCCACTATAATTATACGATAATAATATCACGCGCGTGATGGAAATAAGGTTTCGGTACTAAAATGGAATAGTATGCAGCAAAATATGTTTTTTTAATAAAAGATCGTCGACGGTAAAACTTAAAAAACACGTAAAGAATCAGTATAAAAAAATGCCATCGAGCGAACTAGTCGCGGTCGACTTCTCTTTCGCGATCCACAAGACCGTAAGGTTAAGGTCTCGGGTACTTACGGGTTACGAACTCCCAGACTTATAATAGATGCTCGTGGCATTTTGCCAGAATCGTTTTCGCGAGGCGCCATAATATTGCTGGTCGCTTCACTCACATAAACCGTCGCTTCGTCTCTGCCGCTTTGTCCGACGCGCCCCACCGCGTTCTCAGCATATTTTATGCGCGATCCATAGATGTATCTATATATACACTATATACTCTAAAGAATATAAAATATAAACGAGAAATACCGGAAATATTTACCGTCGATCTTTTTTTTTTTTCTTCTTTACTTCTCACGCTTTTCGCTCATTATTTACCTTCAGATTTTTCCAACTCACTTTTCCGAGTCACGTGTCTCGTAAACGTCGTACGTAACTAATATTGATACTTTGTAATTTCGTTCTCTAAGAATTTGACGTCGAGACTATGAGGCATTTTCTTCGAATACTTCGCCAATACTGGAAAGAAGGGACTGTTATATACCGGACGCGCGTTCCATCGTTGCGTGCTATTTTTAGTCAGTTTCGTGCATCGGACGGGCCATGAAATTCCTTGCCGAATCTCGTGCACCGGTTCCCCCGTTGAGCGAGAGACAGGTCCGCGAGGACGATGTCCTCACTTGAAAGGAGGAGGTAAAAAATCTTATGAAACCCAATCAAACGCATTCTTCCCGAAGGCGCAATCCATATGAATATAAGATAACAGTCGAATTTCCTCGATCTTTTATCCACGCAATTAATTTTCATGGAGACTAAATAATTTTTTTTTTTTTTTTAATAATTGATGATCATCAATTTTTATTACGAAAACCGTAAATCGATTGAAACACTTCGACGAATCGACGAATCTTTATTGATTCTGATAGCCTTCGGGGGTTTCAACGCGTAGAATTGGCTCCGCGAAATTCCAATTCGTGAAATGCAAGCGAGTGATCAACTAACCCGGCAACTTGTTTCGTGAAGTAGCACTCCAAAGTTCAAAGTGTCTAATTGCCAAATGGACAGGGAAGCTAAGCTCTCACTATCTCCGTAGTGGCGAGTTGCACAGGCGAATGGTATCGGTTGGCGCCAGACAATTAACTTATCGTTAGTAAATTCCACGAAGGAGTGTGTCCGGAGTGGTGTGTACGGCTGGTGCCAAGGGGTCAGTCCGAGTTAACTTTAATTGCCCACCCTCCGTCAACCCGTTATAAATGACATTGCCGACGATGCTGCTGACCGGAGAAGTGAAAAACCTCTTTTATATCGCTACAAACTATGCGCGACTTTTCCTGATTAATGTGTCTCGATGTTTTATACGAATTGTTTCGATAGGTTTGTCTCGAAACCCATAAAAACTATGAAAATCCATTATTTACTGCTATGACTTTTATCTCGTTTACCGTCGTTTGTTAAAAAAATATATATATTTTTTGCATTTATTCGCGATAAAATTGAACTCGAGTGCTCAATTTTTTTTTTTTTTTTTTACGATCGCGTAGATTTCTGGGGTGTGAGAAAATGTTAATTTTGCCGCAAACGCGATCTGCGGCCTATCGCCTCAATTAGGATTAATTATTTCCCGCGACGAGACTTTCGTCACGAGGTCATATGCCAGAGGGGGAACAACGATCGCGTGTCGAAGCGTTCGCCAGCATGTTATTAAGGTCGTTGGCCGAGAGATCGCGACCTCGGGATCTCGAGATAAGCCATTTAAATCAGCGCTGAAAGTTACGGATATCCTGTAAACTAATTACGCGCGTTTTGCGTCATAGAGGCGTTCCGCATGGGGATAAGCGTGAGAATTGGGGAATGTATCGAATAGCGGACGGATTGTACGACGAGAGATAACGCATCTTGTTAATTCATTTGGGTTTTGAGGAGGCGGAGTACATTGTTCGAGGCATTTTAGTCATTTAAATGAGCCGCAAGATACGAAGACTTTCGTCTCGTATATTCTCTTAGAGAACTGATTGCTACGGCGTTGGAATATGTATTTTTTTTCTTTTTTTTTTTTGGCATCAAACGAAAAAGTTGTCAATGAATTTCGTTGTATTTTTGATTGTAGAAAATGTGCGTTTTTCAAAAAGCCCTCGAAGATCTATCCTCGCGAATGGCCGGCGCCGAGGCAATTCAAAGCGGTTGGCAAAACCCGAATGACGCGCCGGAAGCAACGGAGATGCTGGAACAGTTGCAAAAGTTTGGAGACAGATTGGGTCCCATTCAGAGAAACATCGAGGAAGCGAACGATCAGGCAAGTTTGTTCGCCAACAGCAGCGTCATCGTCTCTCACGCTTTGCTCGCCAAACTCGAGGATCTTAATACGAGGTGCGTATCAAATTGATTCCAATCTGATTGATAATTAAGCTGCGACTTCGACATCGCTGCAACTTAATTTTGTTTATTATTTATTTTTTAATTCGTCTTTATACTTTGCTTCATCCGCATTTTCTGAAAATTAGGATTGATAATCGTAAGGGCGCTATTCCGGAAGTACTGTTAAAATTTGCAGCCAATCGGAAGAGTGCTTAACGGGGAATGTTTTTAGCGCAACTTTCCGGTTACTGAAAGTTTCACGGATCAGTGTCTCCGGAGCTTCTGGCGACAATGCAATGTAACGATTATCGTACTCTTGTTACAGATGGAAGGTACTGCAGGTCGCCGTCGACGAGCGTTACAAGCTTCTCAGTGGATTTGGAAAGGACGGCAGCACTCCGGGTAGTCAGGCTTTTCTCGCTGGTAGTGTCGAGCCGCCATGGGAAAGGGCACTCACTCCCGCCAAAGTGCCTTACTACATCAAGTAATTTACGAACGAATAATTAAGCGAAACTAATTCCTCGAACTCGTTACCCAATTAAATTCAATTCGATCTAATTATTCGTTTCGTTTCTATTATTCATTACAGTCATCAATTGGAAACAACTCATTGGGATCACCCGAAGATGATAGACCTGATGTCCTCGTTGGCCGATCTCAACGAAGTCCGCTTTTCCGCTTACAGGACCGCTATGAAACTGCGCACAGTGCAGAAACGATTATGCTGTAACGTATTTCCGAAATTTTCGGTTTTTTCAAACATTTTCTCTATATTAAAAAAAAAAAAAAAAAAACACAAAGCAAATTGAAACACCTGAAAAAATTCATACGTATTCAGAAAAATGAACGAATTTTTTTCATTAAAAAAAAAGTTGGTTGGAAATTTGTTGAAAAGTTAATTTTTTCACCAATTTGTTAATAGCATTTTGGAATTGTTATTATGCAAAAATAGTATATGCATACATTTTTTCAGATTTTTATACCATCGAGAAGTATTTGGAATTTTCTCTCATTTTTCCCGAATTTAAGCCAAATGAACGCGAAGCCATGTAATTCCCTTAAATGGATGATACATCATTTTAATTGTAATTTATCTGTTTGAACAGTGGATCTTTTAAGTTTGTCTTCTGCACTCGAGCAGTTCGATTCTCATGGTCTTAGAGCGCAGAACGACAAATTGATCGACATACCTGACATGGTGACGGTACTTACATCCCTTTACGAAGTAATAGCGGCCGACAATCCATCACAGGTGTCCGTGCCGCTGTGCATAGATCTAGCTATCAACTGGCTACTTAATGTATATGATAGGTACGCTAGGTGAATATACTTTACGATATATCTCATGTCGGTGTGCTTGACGTAATTATCAATGCCTTTTTACAAACGATATCACTTTTTTTTTCGTCATTAATGAACTATTTATCGACGCACGCATGCATGCAAAAGTATGTATAGTCTTAGTAATTGGCTGACGATGTGCTCGCGTACAGTTGAGTTGAGTTTCCATACGAACTTATGGCGTTAACGTTGTTTCGTCGCTTCATTTTTTCAGTCAACGCACCGGACAGATTCGCGTTTTGTCCTTCAAAGTCGGCCTGGTATTACTCTGCAAGGGTCATCTCGAGGAAAAATACAGATGTAAGGATCACAAAAATGTTCTGGAAGCAAATTTAGTTTGTTTCGAGTAAAGTTTCCTTCGATCGGACGAGGAATCAATGAATTATTCGACGTTACAGATTTGTTCAGACTGATCGCCGATCCTAACAGATTGGTCGATCAACGAAAGCTCGGCCTGTTGCTTCACGATTGCATTCAAGTACCGCGACAACTCGGCGAAGTAGCGGCTTTCGGTGGATCCAACATCGAACCGAGCGTACGCAGCTGTTTCGAAAAGGCCGGAAAGGACAAGAATGAGATTGAAGCTGTACACTTCTTAAGTTGGCTGCAGCAAGAACCCCAAAGTATGGTGTGGTTACCCGTGCTTCACAGATTGTCGGCTGCCGAAAGTGCCAAACATCAGGCCAAATGTAACATATGCAAAGAATACCCCATTGTCGGCTTCAGGTAATTACCCCGTAATTACAATTACAATAATGTTAACGCAAATGTGATCATGGACCGAAAGAATCATTGTCCCGTCTCGTGTCGTCCTAAAAACTTAACCAAACTTGAGCAAAGCCCACAAAAGCACCGAAGACGCAAAGTACCGCGGGTGCTTACAAACCAAAACCAAAGTACTTTTGATACTCGACAAATCCATTTTCAAAACTTTACGAACCGAAAGATAATGTTCTTTTGTTCACAGATACCGGTGCCTAAAGTGTTTCAACTTTGACATGTGTCAAAACTGCTTCTTCTCCGGTCGTAAAGCCAAGAATCACAAGTTAACGCATCCGATGCAGGAGTACTGCACGGCAACAACTTCGGGCGAAGACGTCAGAGACTTCACCCGCGCGCTGCGCAACAAATTCAAATCGAAGCGTTATTTCAAGAAACATCCGCGCGTCGGTTACCTTCCGGTACAGACGGTTCTTGAAGGCGATGCACTCGAGAGTCCGGCACCTTCGCCGCAGCACAGTTCGCTCAGTCAAGATATGCACTCGAGATTGGAGATGTACGCGTCGCGTCTCGCTGAAGTCGAATTATCGCGCACGCGAAGCAACTCGACACCGGACAGCGACGACGAGCACCAATTGATCGCTCATTACTGTCAGAGTTTAAACGGTGGGGAAAACATGAACGTACCGAGAAGTCCCGTTCAAGTAATGGCGGCTATCGATGCCGAACAGAGAGAAGAGCTGGAAGCTATGATACGCGAACTCGAGGAGGAAAATGCTACTCTTCAAGCCGAATACGAGAGACTTCGATCGAAACAAACACCGGGTTCGACACCCGAAGACGGCCATGGCGGCCGACAGCCCGATTGCGACATGATCGCGGAAGCTAAACTGTTGAGACAGCATAAGGGACGATTGGAGGCGCGAATGCAAATTCTCGAAGATCACAATCGGCAATTGGAGGCACAGCTGCAGAGACTCAGGCAACTGTTGGATGAGGTAAATCTCTTCACATTTTCGTAGAAATACGTTTCTCTTCCACTCGTTGGCGGAGTTTATCTAATTTTACGCAGAAAAAGCTTCGGAATACCTTTCTTGACGAATGTTTATATCAAACAGTCCATTGTAGTGATTTGTTCCAACGGTACTGAACGCTTTCGAGATTATAACGCTTTTTTTTGTTTCTTTACAGCCGAACGCCTCGTCACCATCGAAAACTGGAACGCTGCAGACAAGGAGCGTCACAGCCTCGCAATTGGCCACCGACTCTCCGGCTAAGATGAACGGTCATTATCACGACGCTCCAGGTACGAGAGTACAAATAAAAATATATGGTTTCACAAAAACACCGAAATATTTAATTTGCGGCTCATTTACGCTTCTCCATCGATCCATCAGGGGCGCAATGAAGAATTCATCCAATGTGTTCTGATACCGACTTTTTTCCAATTTTCAAAGTTTTACAATTAATACATTTTTTAAAATGTAAAAAGTTAACATAAAAAGGTTTTTATATATTTAATTTTTTAGACTTTTATTACTCGAGATACACTTGCGTCGTTTAGATCGGGAATTTTTTTTATTTTCTCCTTATCGGTCACTGTATTTAGATGCACCATTTTTTTTTCTTGTTTTACTGGTAAAAAGTCGTACAGCAGAAAATAACCGGCTTTCATATACTCATATTGCTTCTTCGAGGTTTTTTTTTCATCTATTTAAAGTATATAAATTGAATATATGGGCACATAGGTGGAGGAAGTTCGGGTGAAGGCAGAGTTGGAAGTCTAGAAAGACCGCCACCCCCGCCGCACTCTCACAGCGTAACCCATAACGTGGGCAATCTTTTACATATGGCAGGTTCGTGCCGTTCGTTATTAATTCTTCGACTGGTTTTCACATCAACTAACGCTCTCTTCTTTATTTCCGTTTTTTTTTTTTTTTTTTTCATTTTCATCAACGACTTTGATTTCATATGGATTTTTCTTTTTAAATAACTTGAACGCATAACTCACTCGTATCTCATTTGTACTTTGCTTGTCTCTGCTTGCTTACACTACAGGATGGATGTAAGAGGTAAGAAAAAAAAAACGAAAAAAAAAAAAATTTAATAATTTCGATACCAGGAAACGGACCTCCAAAGTTATAAATGCAAAATGTTTTTTTCACATTACACTCGATATACAGTTTCGATGCTGGTAAGGAGTTAAAAAATATGAAAATAACACAAATAAAAAAAAATGCATAATTATGTATACATCCGTTTTTTTTTTAAATAAACATGAGAATGTTTTCAAAAATGTCCAATTAAAAAAAAAAGAGATTTTTACGCAATATTAAATTCAAGAACGGTCCTCGTTCGTTCTTAAGCCCTAAGATACAACGATGAAATAGAGTCCGACAAATCTTCTTGTTAGACTCGTCTTGTTATCGATCCATTAATTCGCTCCATATTTTTATGACCAAAACGTTCAATATATTTTTTACTAATTCCAGTTAAAATTGGCGTCTGCGTTTCCCGTGTTAATGAGTTTTTTATTACTTCCACGATTCCCTTGCTGAAATGATGAAAAGGCTAAAAAGAACTTTCGTGTGATAACAGTTTGCAGAGCCGTTTGATACGCCTTTCGTATATTGAGGCGCTGATAATCGTTCCATTTGCAGGTGACTTGGGAAAAGCGGTCGGCGAACTGGTGACAGTAATGACCGAAGATGCAACCAAGACAAATGGTCAGAGGGCGCCACCACCGGCATTTAACTGACGCATATCACAAAAGGAATCTTCGATCTCTTCGATAAACGAAGTAGAAATTAAAAAAAAAAATACAAAAAAAGTAATCATCAATCGATAATTACAATGTAAACCTATTATAATAATCGATGACCAAGAACAAGTCTGGCTCTAACGCATATCAGCGACAAGTACATGGTAAATATAATCTACCGCGCAAAATGCAGGGTCAGGGAACCAACCGGTATACGGTGGTTTTTTCTTTTTTTTTCTCTTTTTTTTTCTCGGTATTTTATAAGATTTGATATTCGCCGTTGTATAGCTGAATAAAAAACGATATTCAATGAAACAATTAAACGAACAAAGAAAAAAAAAAAAAAAAGAAATCAGAAAAAAGGAGTTACACGAGGCAACACATCCAGCAAATAATTGATAAGACACAATTTATGATTTTGCTTCGGCGGTTCCCTGAATATAACTTTACTTACATATTGACTCGTCATATCACGAAAAAACACTAATTGTAACGAAAAAAAAAAATCGATTGTTATGCTTGTCTAGCCTATTATCATACAAAAGATATATATCGATTATAAATATTATATATGATGAAAAAAAGAAACACTAAAGTTAAAAAGTGAATGAAAAAAAAAAATAAAATAAAAAAAAAAAACAACAAGATTATATTAAACAATGCATGCGCAGCAATGTATCAAATTGCATAATCCATAGAGCATATAGACTACTATGTTTACATGAAACCCATTATGTTCACTGCCACTGGCGCTTCCTTGACGTAACGAAAATAAATAAAAACAACATAACTCAAAAAAAAAATCCGCGCACTGATTAAAAACGAAGAATAGACAATTCTAGGATGCGAATTCTTACAATTCTGTAAACATATTACACGGATGAATGCATATCTCTCTCACTCCAGATACCTTATCCGGCTTTGTTATTTTTGCGATCGATTTTTGTCACGTAGGAAGATGCGGAGAGAGAAGCGACGAGCGGACGAGATTTTTGTATGATTATTGAAGAAAAAAAAAAAGCAGTGTGCAACGCGACACTTTCGGGATAATAATTTTTCATCCGATAAAAAGAACAACCACATTTCGTATTTTTTTATAAACTTGATGTAGAGTTGAAATAATTGTTTAATTGTCCAAGGACTCGGATACAGTGCGACGCCGTAACATCCTGTTTATTGGGTAAAGTTCCGAACGTACATAAGCATCGTGTGAATTTTTAATTTTTTTATTATATATATATATTTTTTTTTCTTTGAGAATGTTCAACGTTCAACCGTGTGAAGTTCCGTATAGGATATTTGTCGATCGCGATTATATCGATACATCGAGATCAACAATTGATCCCACTGTGCCGGGCCCTTGAGCCTATCCCCCATGTTATGTATATTTAAAGATATATTGATACCCCCTAATTTACAAACTGTAGGCTGTATTCTCATATCATGTAATAAAGTTGTCTAGAAAATATGTCACAATTACAATTATTCGTTGATTATCTATCATAGATTGCTTAACCTCCAAACGTTTTGATACATTCCTATTGGCTTATAAACACCAAATTATGCTGCTGAAGGACAGCAAAAAAAAATGTAATTCGATCGAATCAATGGCAAATCTGTGTCTATTAACTCGATAATCTTAAGTAAACATTCTCCAAAACATTCGCGAAGTCTTAAGCAATTAACTTTTCATCAAAATCATGAATTTCGATTTTTTAAACAAATTAGAGATGGACTTTCTAACAAAAAAGAAGTAAATTTTGATTTTCTAATCAAATAAACGTGAATGATATGTACTTTGTTTTCCGTAGCTTTACGTACATTGAAATTAATGACATTTACTTTATTTTACGTTTTTTTTTGTTTTATTTATTTTTTTTTGTATTTTTTATTTTATTTTTTGTTTCGGGTTAGAAAATTACTGCAATGGCCGCGATGCAACAACGAACGAACCACCGCACCTGAATTCATGACTTTTCCACCATTTGAGGAATTGATTGGGTGCCGGTGGTTTGTTCGTTGTACGGCGGACGGTTTTGTTGCAGCGTTGGCATTGAAACACAAACCTTGACATGGCACGGTCTATCAATGCCTCGTCGACATTCGGGACAGTAACGACAATGCTGCATCGCGCCATTTGGCCGATTCGCTCTGCCTCTGCTTTAAGGTGAGGTGATACTACTCGGTCGGTAACAAAAACTGTAATCTAAATTGTTCTGCCTAGAATGGTTTTATGTGTAAAAGACGAGAACGTTGCCCTCCGTGAAGCAATTCTGAAGAGCTACGTTCTCACCTTTTTTCCGTAAGACCAATCGTGGCCGAGAATTTCAGGATCTAACGAGTAGCTCTGTCTCTCTCGCACTTATACAAGTTTCACATCACCTTAAGAGGAGGTGCAATCCCTCCCCTCCCGCCCATCCCAGGCTCAGTCGGTATCAAAAACTGTAAACAACTTTTTTGGGGCATATTAGCTTTTGCAGGCGAAAAAAAAGTTTCATCCCCTGCGGACATACCCAAAGCAGGGGATGAAACTTTTCATTTAGCTGTAAATGCTAATATATGCCAAAAAAGTTGTTTACAGTTTTTGATACCGACTGCGGTATTTCACCTGTTCTTAAAGGTGTCGCCGTGTTTAATATTAAGATGCCGAGGATAATACATAACATCGAGATACGCGTGAAGCATGTAGTGCAAAACGGTTACGGCCAGTTGAGATCGCGGCTGTCCCTCCATCAGCGTCATACCGATAGATATAATTTTCTTTGTAAAATCGGTTTGACCCCAAAGGTCTTTGTGGGTCGTTGTCCTCACGATAGTAAAACCCCTTATTTTTCCCTCAAAATATCGGATATTATATTGCCGTAACATCTCACCAAGATCCGGATTGGCGTCTTGTTCGAACAAAGGATCGATTACCGACGCGTTTTCCGGATCAAAGTTTCCCGGCAATACAATATCCGATGTGATCCCAAGATTATAGCAGTATGGCGGCTGTTGGTGACGCGGCGGAGAAGGTGGGCCCGAAGATCGCAATCGTTTACGCTCCATTGACGTAAAGAAGACCGACCGAGATAAAGGTTAGGATAGGAGATAAGGATAAAAGAAAGAGGGGCGTTTTGCGTCATATCTTATGGAATCCCTGATGTCCTTTCGTTCGTGAGAAATAAAGTTGTAGCGGTAGCCGCCTAGCGGCGAAGAGTGGAACTATGTCGGCGTCGGGATACGCAGACCGGGAGTACGCAGGTTGGGTTATTGGCCGCCAGTGGCGCAGCGGCTCTACGTACATCTTTTCGCGATACGAACCGACGCCGCTTGCACTCGTATCGGCGAAAGATTGCTGCGCTTCACGAAAGCAAAAGTATATCTGCACTTCGTCAATAATGTAGAGTACGCTATTGCCACATATAAAATGTTTATTATTTTTTACAAAATATGTAAGATTATCATAACTATCTACATTTACATATCATGCTTAGTTCTCGGAAAATTGCGTCGATATACATCCCGCATGCGAATACGGGATAAAATAATTACTAATTTCACTTATTCCAATATTCGTTCAAAATATTCGACGGTGAACCTTCGATCTATTTTATCAGCAATCGTATAATCTCAGCCGGGCGACGTAAAAAAAAACAATCATCGTGAAATTGACTGTATGTCACAGATATTGGTTTTTACTGGAAACTCACTGGTATTGAAATTAATCTATTACGTCGTGCCGTGAGATGTAAATTAGGTATTACTATTTTGCACCCGTTTGAAGGCACAGCATCTGATAATAGAGGCCGCGCATTTGGATGAGTTGATCATGACTTCCGCTCTCAACAACGGAGCCTCTTCGAAAAACGCAGATCTTGTCAGCATTTTCCACCGTCGATAGTCTATGCGCTATGAGAATACATGTTCGGCCGGTCTTCGCGTCGTCCAGCGCGGATTGCACGATCTGTAATCATTCGCAGTTTTTGACTCGTTGAGTATAGCGACAGACAAACAGAAAACAAAGAGGTTTCCGCTTTACTTCGAAGCCAACCGCTTCGAACGAAGTCAAAGGATTCTTTTGTTGCCCATCCCACGGGACTCACACAAAGGTACAGTAGTATCCCGTTTTTTGCCGCGCGGGCAAACGCGAAACAAAGTAGATATCTCGACAAATATGACGATCTAAATTTATTTGAAAATCCCAGTTAAAAGCCATACCTTTTCACTTTCTGTATCCAACGCTGAAGTAGCTTCGTCCAGCAACAAAATCTGCGGATTTCTGACTAACGCCCTGGCAATTGCAACCCTCTGTTTCTGCCCTCCAGAAAGCATGGTACCTTTGTCACCCAAATTAGTTTCGTATCCCAATGGCAGCAATGAAACGAAATTATGAATATTCGCCTTCTTTGCGGCAACTATAATTTCTTCCATTGGGACGCTTCGTGAATTGTCACCATACGCGATATTTTCGCGGATCGATCGAGCAAACACCGTCGGCTCTTGTTCTACCAGACCAAGCGACATTCTTAATGAAGATTGAGTCATCGAAGCGATATTTGTTCCATTTAAGTTCTGAAAATTATTGTTGATTGTTTGTATAATTGTATATTATAAATGTTATATATATATTATGCATAATTATGAAGATTATAATTGCGTATTATCATTTTTTGTCAAATTTGGACGAGTGGTCCGCATAGATTACGCAGTTCTCCGGTGCGCCGCGGTGCGGCGCGGCGCACGCATGCGCAGACGCACACGCACTGAACAAACGCGACGCCATTTTCTTACCACAGTCCCCGAATCCGGATCGTAGAAACGTTCCAACATTTTTATAACCGTACTTTTTCCGCAGCCACTAGAACCTATCAAAGCAACCGTTTTTCCAGCTTCGATCTCCAGATTCAGAGAATCTAATACGGTAATTCCAGGCCTTGTGGTATATTCAAAGGACACCTCGTTAAAAGTTACGTCAGCTTCTTTTTTCTGAAAAACAATATTGCAACGTGATCGATCAGTAGATAAATTGCGAATTATGTAATTTCGAAAAATCTCAGAAAGGCGAAACGAAAACGTTCGCAATCCGGAGAACGGGCGATAAGGGAAATTCAGTTGATGGGAACCGTTGCCATGGTAACGAGTCAAAATAAGCGGACGGTTGAGTTAAGAAAAGTTAAGAAAACAGAGGTTCGACTTTAACACAACGAAGTTCCTTACCGAATCATGTTCCTGTGGATCATTGGGATCTTGAATTTTTGGAACTCTTTCAATAAGTCCGATTATGTTAGCAGCGGCAATTATACCTTTCTGGAGATTTGGTGAAAAGGCAGATGCTTGACCGAGAACGACTGTACCAGTAATCAATGCCTGAGATACTCTGCAAAAATAATTGTAACACAAAAAATGATTTACTTAATTTCATGTACTTTCAGTTGATATTTAGTGGGACATCATTTCTCCTGGAATTGCTATTCTTATGTGCTGATATTAGAACATGTATAGGGGAGGGTAGGGTACAATGTGTAACCTTTTTCCATTATGTGTTATTACAATTATCCAAAAAATATTTGAAAAAAATAAATTTCTCTGGATTTTCAAGTATACAATTAATCTGCAATAATGACTGCAAGAAAATGGATAATATGATGCAATAGACTTACTTGAAAACTCTTGAAAACTCCACTTCCTGATTTTGTACTAAAACTCCACCATAGTACAATACTGCAGCATAAGCGAAGCAGGTGATCGATTTAAATAGTGCAAAGACGACACCTCGATAATGGATGTTTTTCTTCGCTTGACTGAAAGATGGCTCAACAGCTTTCACGTAGTCCTTGTAGAATGTTTCTTCACGCCCCAAACCAACGACTGTTCTTATATTGCTAACAGCCTCAACAGCTATCTACGGACCAAATGAAATATGATATACATTGAAAAAAAAACCATATTCAATAAACTATACAATATATAAATTCAATGTGATAATATAAAAGAAGGATCTTCTTGAAATTTCTTGACGAACAAGGTTTTGATCAATACTAAGATCAAAAATTTGTTTGATCCCAAACAAGGTTTTGATCAATACTAAGATCAAAAATTTGTTTGATCCCAAACAAGGTTTTGATCAATACTAAGATCAAAAATTTGTTTGGTCCAAACAAGGTTTTGATCAGTACTACGATCAAAAATTTGTTTGGTGCTAATGGTGCTAAAATTCTAATACTCAATAGATCGATCGGTCAATGAAGTTGCCAAGTCTGTAACCCGGACTTATTCACTGCCGCTACAGTTTAAACAATATATGATTCAGTTGTTTATACCTTTGTAGATTCTTGTAGGTTTTTGTGATAGTTGAGCGTCTCCTTCTTGCATACGCGCCCATGTAGAAAAGTTATCAATATGATTAATGGAATAAAAGCCATTCCAAGAAGACCTAAACGCCATTCGTAATACATAGAAAGTCCGATGGCGATTAAAAGGGTACTGATAGACTGGACAATAGTGCCAATGCGTTGACCGGTTGCACCCTTAACTGCAGCTGCTTCCGTCGATAATTTAGCACAGAGTGCTCCCGTTCCATTCGACGGTTCGTCGAACCAGGCCATTTCTTGTTTTAACATTGCCCCAAACGCGAATCCTCTAAGTCTCGTAGTCAGACTTTCACTGGCAATAGTCAACAGGAAAATCTGCGCTCAAAAAAAAATGCTTCATTATATTTTGATTCCTTGGCGTGATATTGACACACTTTGAAATCAAGATTATTGATCATTGTCAGAATGTACCTGAATGGCTGTTGCCATTCCAATGACGACGCCGGCAGCTACAAAATATATGATATATATAATTGATTTGTCCTTCACGGCCTGAACATCGGGATCTGAAAGCATCTAAAGGACGAAAATGATACAATGGTAGTCAATTTTTGATGCCGAAAAAACGTAATTTAAGGCAATAGTTGATAATATCAAAACTTACATCGATAACGTCACCAAATAATATAGCGAACGCGGGTGTTGATGATCCAACCACTATTGATGCAATGCTTGCAATCAGTATAATTTTCCATTCGGGTTTATTTAGTTTCAGCACTTTCCACGTTCCCACGTCGTTGTTGGTCTTTTTAGCAACACTGTCATCATCGGATACCTGAAGAACATCGATTACATTAATTATGTAAAATACTCGCAAATTATAGGATGTAGAAGTTGTCTTTATCACAAACCTCGCATTTCATTGTTATGGGTTCGAGATCTTCATCAGTTTCTTCAATTTGCGCACTGGCGATCGACCGTGAAGGTGGACCTTCGGAAAACCCTGAAACCTGTGCAGTCACTAAAGAGTGATAATGACCTTTTAGTTCCATCAGATCGTCATGTTTGCCTTCCTCGACGACTTTGCCGTTTGAGAGAACGACGATCTTGTCTGCGCCGCGGACAGTTGTTAATCTGTGTGCAACGATAATAGTTGTTCTCCCTTCACGTGCCTATAAAAAACACGTTTGGCTGAGTATGCAACAATAATTTAAACACATAACTAGCATAACCTAAATGTGGAATTCACGCAGCGTATGCAGTCACTAGTTGATGTTTGACAACATTGCAATCAATTCTGAACCAAGTTGATTCAAAAAATTCTGATTCACCTTATCGAGAGCAGCCTGCACTTTTGCTTCACTTCGAGTATCCAGCGCCGAAGTTGCTTCATCAAGAAGTAAAATCGATGGATTTCTGATCAATGCGCGTGCTATAGCAATTCTTTGCTTTTGTCCCCCGGATATTTGAGCTCCTCGCTCGCCGACAAGCGTTTCGTATTTCTGGATGAACAATGAAAGTTTTGAATTATTCGTCAGCATAGACGATTAGGCTTCAGAGGAGAAAACGAAGAGAAATCAATATTTTAATACGATATCGCATCAAGAAAAACTAAAAACGAAACAAGCACAACATACTCTAATGGTGATTTTTACGTATCTATGAGAAATTAATCTTTGCAATAATGTCTTACCGATGGTAACTTCATGATGAAATCATGAGCATTCGATTCTTTAGCAGCTTTCACAATCATTTCCATCGATGCGTCCAAATTTCCGTAACGTATGTTCTGCGCAATTGTTGTGTCGAAGAGTACAGGTTCTTGACTTACGACTCCAATAATGCTTCGCAGAGACGCAACATTTAAATCGCGCAAGTCGTGACCGTCAAGTAAAACCTTTAGTACCATCAAAAAAATATTATACATAGAATCACTTAGCGCAGAGCGCTTCAATAGCCTGCTTAGCGCCTCTATTTCATCGGATTAAACGTAATCAATAAATGATTACCTGTCCATGGATCGGGTCATAGAACCTCTGTAATAGTTGTATGCATGTTGATTTTCCACATCCTGAACCCCCGACTAAAGCAACCGTTTCGCCCTTCTTAATGGTTAAATTCAATTTCTTTAAAATCTGTAAGACGTAAGTAAGTTAGTGAGTTTAGAACGTTGTAGTTGGTGGTAAATATTATCGGCACAAAATCATGCGATTGTATGAATAATTTTGAATAACTCAATAATTTACCTCTATTTCCGGTCTCGACGGATAATGAAATTTAACATTTTTAAACTCAATCGATCCGTCGAAACCTGTGAGAATGGTGCCGTCAGAATTAAGACTGTTGATCGCAGATTTCCTTTCGATGACCGAGAAAATTTTTGCCGCAGCAGCTTTGGACACTGAGAAGACTTCAATGTACGGAGATACGACACCGATATTCGAGGCACCGATTACCGCGCAGAAGAATACCTGTGACCAGAATGTATTATTATACATATATTGTTAAAATTGGATAGAGTTGAATATAGGTGCCGTTTTTGGCCACTTTAGGTCCAATTGTGGCCATCACATTCGAATCAATAAAACAAAATATGATCGAACTTGAAAAAAAATTTCGATCATTTGGTGAATTTATATGAGAACTTTCGAAGAATCGATATGCGGTTTTGAAAAAAAATTGTAATCCGCAGAGAATAATAATAAAAATGGTCATAAATGGTACAATGGCCACTAATGGTACGTCCACCCTATCGTTTTATTTTTTTTATTTCTTTCGGAACACCAATGTAACATAAAACTTGTGTTGTTTAACTTGTCTAACTTGATGAGAAATTGTTATAAATCCTACCGTAACCATGACAGCCGTATCGTATTCTCTTTCTTCAGTAGGAAGATCTCTCTGATCGACAACCAATGACACACCGTACCATTGAGATAATGCGTAACTGCTGTAGATGCCCAACCAGAGGAAACCAAATCCGCAGCCGGATGCCAAACCGATCTTAGTGTTGATTTTATAACTCGCCTGCAGATTTGTAGTGTATCTTTTCAACTCAGAGGATTGACCATTGTAAGCAACAACCGTTTTTATTCCCGCTAAAACTTCCTGCGCTACGGATGCGGCGGCCCCAAAGGCGTCCAACTCTTTACGCGAAAGTGCAGAAGTTACCTAAGTTCGCGGGAGAAAAAGAGCGTCAGTCTTTTTTAGCAGATTAGACTCATTTTTATGAGAAAAAACAATCGATCAACATCCAGTCAATATGATTAATACAGAGTTTACTTTGCTTCAACATACAGCAATTCTTAAATATGTTGAAAATTTCATATTTTTATTTATAAAAATATATAGAAAAATATACCTTTGCTACAAGCGCAAGAACAATACCGGTGATTGGAAAAGATGCTAAACAAACGAGAGCTAATTGCCAGCCATTGTATAGTGCAAAGATTATACTGAAGAAAAAAATCGACAGATGATCGATGAATATAGCAAATTTTTCTCCGATGCCTTCTTCGAATTTAATAACATCCCTGAAAAAAAATGACATAGATGAAAAATGAATTATTCCTGAGTGCGAAATGTATTCCGAACGCACGCAGAAAAAAGTATAGTACTTCTTTCTACAAAAATCTATGCCTCATATGGTTAAATAAATAACAAAATTAATCCAATTCAATTATTATTCCATAATCAATGAAATAAAAATTGTGGAATTATTTCCATTTAATGAAATATACGTACTCTGTAAGTTCGGTGGCTACGTTGCCACTTTTCATTTTATGGTCATACCAACTGATATCCTGGTGAAGTACCGATTTTAGGTACATCTGTCGAATTCGAAAGGCTTGCCTTTGACTCGTGTAATTAAATAGCATTACACTCATGTAAACGAAAACGACCATTGCAACGCCGATTATACAATTTCCAATAGCGAAATGTTTCACAGCGTCGGTAATTGTCGTACTCGTCGGTAAAGTAGCGTTAGTCTCCGCAGCTATGGAGATTGCCAAAGTTTCGTCAACTATCGCTCGGACCATTTCACCAAATATGAAAACAGTCGACGGGACGAGACATCCGCTTCCAACGGCGCAAATCGCCCCAAGGATCATGAGAATAATTTCGAATAAGTTGGCATAGCGAAACTGAAAAAGACGATCGCTTTATATTTTTGCGAAAACAAAGCTTTCTCCCCGAGAAAGCAAACGTTTTTCGGATTTTTTTTATTATTAAAAAATATATTTGAAAAACAGTTTACAACTACTTAATGCTAATTTTAACATAAAAACAATGATTTTTCAAAATTAACATCGTATCCGCTTTATATAAGATTATCTAAAGATGATAAATCGATCGAAGTCTTATCGTTGATGTGAGATTACGATGCTGGGGAAGTCCCTTTCACTAGACGACATAATCTCGATGTACTAAAGTAGTATGTTTTATCTGTCGATTGACGGGCCGATATCCAACAAAATCGCAATCAGCTTGTTTACAAATGGCTTTTCGTCAATTGATATTGAAAGACCATTAACATGACTAAGACTCCGGACCTTTGATGTTCGAGATTATTGGCCCATCAATAGTATTTTTTCTTTTCGTAACTGGCGAATTGCACATTTCGTTTAGCGATTTATGATATTGTGAAAATTCACAGAAACAAAATATAGTCATGCAACTTATACCTCAAAAAATAATCTAAATCGAGACTGTTGCAGTGAAACATATAGCGTAGTTTTGTGGTCTTACCAATTGAAATTGGGACACTGGTCGAGCTTCTTCATCGATCACGTTTTTTGGCTCATCAGCTTTGCTGAAATTTTATTTGATCGATGATCAACTTGTTTTTTTACAAATACCTGATACTTTGAAATAACGGAACTTCATTCAAATTTTCACCGGAAAGGTTTTCGTAATGCGGTTGCAAAGTTATTGAAAGTTACGAAAATGTAACGTACCATTTGACTAACATATTATTCTATCACAGTTTCTACGATTTACTATGAAAAACAAACAGCTAATAGTGAAAAAATGGTTTTAATTGCTTATTTTGTTTTTATTTTCTTACTTTTCGGCCGGTAGAGCAGACGTCGCATTTTCACTTCCTTCGACTTTTGTAACTTTCGTTAAATTCGGTAAATTCGGAGACACTTTGTTATTGCTACGACCCCAGAAATTCAAACGTCGAGCGCTTCGCAACTTTCTCATTGTGATGTTTATATAATACTGCACTGGTGAAAAACCATGCGGTCGCGATTACTACCGGCTATCGATTGAGAATTTCGACAGTTAGCACGCTTGATAAGTATCATGCCGATCGTTCGGACGTATCTTATCGGAACCCCTTTGGTTCATACTATCTCGCACGCGCGTTTATCGTCGTCCCACTTAATGACTACTTAAATCAAAATTGAAATTTCGATACGATAAAAGGATGAGACGAAGTTTTATAACATTCTTAAAACTTTTTGAAGCAGTAGTGATTTATTAGTTTTCCTTGTTATAACTATATATACATAGCATTCGACGCCTCAAGCAGTCACCAAAGTGGTAGAATGATCCAACGATACTATCGCTACAAATTGCGAGACCCGTTACGAAATCGCGGAAGATGACGAGCTGAAAATTACTGTCGAATGGGAATCAAGTTGTACCAACAGCGAAGTTGGAAGATAGACGATACGTCGTTACAATATACACCCAAATTTTATCGGAAAATGCTACGCCTGAAAAGAATACGGCTGATTCCATAGCCGATTGAGACGGAAACGAATCTGAAAGGACGCAAGTCAACGAAGTCGATCGAATCAAAAACGTTGGCAATGAATGTAGTCCCCTTGGCAAGAAACTACCTTAACAAAATCAAGAATTGGCAAAACTACGCGAGTATCACGACGTGATTGCCTTAAAAAATGTTCCGAAAGGACATTTTTCCAGGGGCTTGGGGGGGGCGGAGAGCCTCTGCGCCTGCAGACGCATATTATAGTCGAGAGATTTGCACACTCAATGCCGAATAAATTTTCTGACTATGATATGCAAATCTTTTTTTTTATTTTATTTTTTTTTGTTCCTAATACAATTTATTCATCAACCTCCGATTTCAGTCGGGAGGAGTCGGGGGATATCTTTCGCTGGCATTTGAAAACAAACATGAATCTGGAATTTGTCTGATACACACCCAACACATTCATTTGAATTTTTTTTCCAAAATATAAAGATCCTATATTTCGAGTCTCGGAGCTAAGTGGTAAACGTTTTTTGTTTCCCGAAAAACTGTTTTTCGCGACACGAAAAACCGTTTTACGAGACACGGGACACGAGGCACGCAAAAGGGGTGCAAATAGACACAGCGCCACAAAAATCGAGAGCTACCGTAGAGACACGAAGCGGCTGTAGATATCACGAAAAGTTTGGCTTTAAGAACAGGTGAAATACCGCAGTCGGTATCAAAAACTGTAAACAACTTTTTTGGCATATATTAGCATTTACAGCTAAATGAAAAGTTACATCCCCTGCTTTGGGTATGTCCGCAGGGGATGAAACTTTTTTTTCGCCTGCAAAAGCTAATATGCGCCAAAAAAGTTGTTTACAGTTTTTGATACCGACTGAGCCCGGGACGGGCGGGAGGGAAGGGATTGCACCTCCTCTTAAGCGAGCTATACGCGGTACGCTTCTATAGATATTCATATTCTTTGGTGGGACAAACGATCAACAATGGCGGCCGTACCATTGGGCTGTCAAAGCGCAATCTCGAACTTTTGTGTTTGACAGTTAGTCGCGAGGCTTCGTCGCGAATAATGACATTGTCAATCGATTTAAATCGATAATTAAATTTTCATCGTGCCAGTAAAAAAGTGTGCGGCTGTCGGGGAAGACGAAGAATTGTACAATGGGGACGCGTCACGGCGCGTTATAAATATTATCGTGACTAAAAAATGTCGTCAAAGCGAATCGCAAAGAACGAATAACACCAAACGATAACATCGAAAACGGCTGGCGATGCTTTTCGCGTTGAACGATCATTCATGTCAGAACAAATAATCGGATGAGAATGTTCAAAACCGAAGAATCGCCGAAGGACAGTTTCCTTCAACAAACCAAAGCCGCGAGGGAGGAACGCGCGCACGAAAAATGCAAGGAAGACGCCGTCGTATGCATACAAAAGAACGTCAGAGGTTGGCTGACGCGATCAAGATTCGCCAACAAAATATTGTAAGTTTGCATTCTGATACTCTCTACGCTCCTTTTCGTTTTATCGTATTATCGCTTTATTATTTATAGTCATTCATTTTTACAAATTTCTGACGTCTGTGAACAAATCTATTTTTTCTTGTCCACTTGAAAATTCAGTTCTTTTCTTTATTTACTTATATTCACCTTGACACCGACTTTTTTGGCGTCGTAGTCACGCAATCGATTTTTCTTTTTGAAAAGTGGTGACGCAAATCATAAATACGCCGATGCGTCTCATACCGATTGGAGATAAAAAAAATAGTTATTTCTATTATGGATTATCATGATATCGTGTCGCTTACAAAAACGATTCATGTATTCGTTACCATAGCGAATTGTACAAAAAAAATGCAATTCAAATCAGCAAACGGCATGCGATTTTGTGAAATCGCATAAACAGAATGATTGCGTCCCTTTGGAACCTTTCGATGCGCAACATTTGCAAATTAAAAATCTCAAGAATCAATGCAAATGTTTAAAATAACTTTAAAATAAAGAAATTGGTCTGATTAGCAGTTTTATCCATCGAAAAAAAAAAATTCGAAAAAAAAATCAACTATTTATTGTGCCGTTGCACAAGAATGATTTCTTAGAGTATTAATGAATTTTTCATAATTGAAAACAATTCCGCATCATTTGCATAATATTATTTTAGAGTTGCATCCCGTAAAAAATTTGACGATATTGAATTTTGTGTTCCTCTTTATTTATTTTTCATGTTGCTTCTTTTTCAGAGAAGAATTTGATGTTTACTTTCCCGAAGAATCACCTGGCAAAAGTTTAACGGAGCTTAAACCTGCTCTGCAGGTTTACAGGATCATTACGCGTTTTCTCCGAGTGTTCAGGAAAGAAAGAGACCAAACGAGAATAGAGAATTTATGCAGGTGGGCGCATCTCGATCTGAAATCATTGTCGGTTGTTCGTTTGGCCACATTTGGCAACATTTTTTATTTTAATATCTCATTTTCTATAAAAAACGCCCAATGTCCGGAATTTCTATTAAACGAATTATTTTCCCATTGCAGATATCTCGTGAAATCTCTCGACTCGGATTCACCGAAACTGTCGTACATAGGCGTAGCGCTGAGCAAAGAGCACTACATATCATGGATATCGCAGGTGAAAAGCGTTCTTTATCACTGCATGAGCGGATTGGACACTCTAAGGCCCGAGATACCCGCGGATCACAGGTCCGTTCTTTTGCGATTGCACACACTAGTGAGCTTCACCGCTTCCGGTACGTGGGCTATACAGAGGGTCGAAGGAATGGAAAAATTGGAGGCCGGAATGAAGCAGCTTTGCGCTAATATAATGGGTCATCTGGTCAACAACGGATTTTACACGGTTATGAGGGTACAATTGATTCTGATGAATTTTACGATTTCTCATTACGATGAACGAACGAATTTACCGTCATGCGTTTTGTACTTTTCAGGTACTTCTGGTGAAAGGATTAGGGCGAAAGGAAATCGCGTTGACACCCGTCGCGCTATCGGCGGCCGTCACGCTCTCGCTGAGACCTTTGATATCGTCGAAAATGTCGGATAAACTGGTTTCCTTGTTCCTCATCAATATATTTAGCGTTCCCGCTCTGGTTTATCATCTAAATCTTCTTTCGCCCGAGGCAAGCATACGGTCCGCGAACGACAACTACTTTTTCCATTTTTTTGTTTTTTTTTTGTTTTTACCCTAACGAGTCGCACGACCGACGAAACGACGCTCGCGAGACTATGCTTTTTCGACAATTCAAACGACGGTATTACGGCCGCATAAACAACCGTGAAACCCGAAAACTCGTAGGTCCGAAATAGTCTGATCGTTTTTTTACTTCTCGATCCGTGAAGCTCTATTCCATGGTATCTATCAGACGGTATTAACAATCGTTGGAACCGAATATTTTTTCAGATTTGCACTGAAAAAACGTCGATTTTTTAGTATTCATTTTTAACCGTATTGTTGAGAATTTTTTATCTTGTGCAATTATTACGCATTATCGTTTTGTTGATTATAATCCGAAAAACGAAGTTATCGAAGAATCGCTTTTTTTTTTTATACAACAAATCAAAACGATAATTGCGTCCGACGGAGTGCGAGTTCTTCGCTATCACTTTCCGCGACAAGACAATGGTGAATTTTAACCGAAGTTGGAAAAACCCGTTTACCCCGAATAGTCGAATGGACAAAGCGTTTTCGTACGGACGACTATAAATTGTTTTCCTCAGGGGTCAAAAGTTGTCTCCATAATGTATCGTGAGAAACAACGAGGATAATCCAATTAATTTTTCAGTGTACCGCGTCATTCATTGCGCACAAGCTGTTCGCCCGCTCTCTGGAACTTTTGAATTCCGAGCAGAATTTAAGAATCGTCTTCAATGCGTTGGAAGGAAGTTACGCCCTCTGTTTGCTCGCCAATTTGATACAATTGGCGAATATCGAGAAGGACGAAGTTTTGAAGGATCTGTACTTTCCATCGTTTACGGTATATATCGTCGTTGATGTTTCTTTTTTATCGTTTTTTTCCAAGAACTATTAACATAGCGAAAATGCAAAGACGTCCGAAGTACTTTGAAACACAAAAGTGAATCTCAAGTATAACAAATTCTAATAATTATGAATTATATTCCACAGTTCGTCGCCACGAAAATATTGGAGGCGTGTCAGCAGTATGTGGTCGCTAAGCAGAGCAACTTAACGTACTGGCATCCGGTACTCGGATGTTTCGCTCAAGCCGTCGACTCGTACCTTCACGGTGCTATCGAATATACGAAAGCTCAGCTGACGTTCCTTTGGAAAGGGAAAATCGTATCTCAGCTGATCGGTACGTTCGTCCTAAACGATCGTGAACATTTTCGGTATCCGGCGCGATGTTAAATTCAATGAATCGACGGATTGCTGTTCTCAACTCAGAAAATCGATTAATTTCTGTCACTTTATTTTTCGCCAAATTCGCCAATAGCACGAAAATTTCAACGGTTTTAAAAAATCAAAATCGATCGAAAGTTAAACGCTAAATAATTGAATTACACGCCAAAGCCTTCAGCGTTCGATTATATTCAATTTTATGATATCCGTAAAACTGATATTTTTCGTTTCGTATCAATGAAAAATTAGGTCAGCCGCTGATGGAGCTCGTGGAGAAGGAAGCATCTCCGTCGGCCGATCAGCAAAGTACGTCGATCGGAACGAATATATTTCGTCGAGCGTTTCTCGAAGCGCGAACGAATCGAAACAATAATAACAAAAATTATCGGAAACTCGGTAGTCCCGAAACAACGAAAATCGCATTGATCTGTTCGCTCTATCAAACGGCGTTTCACACTCTCACGGAAATGAAATCTGACATTCTCACGGGGCTCTGCTACAAGGACAAAATATTGTATCATATGTGGCTGTTTCTCGGGACACTGGGACCGCACTGCGGCCTCAAAGCATTTTTGGATCATCTCGCGGCAAACACGAAGTGCACAGCACCCGAGTTTCAGATGCTTATACTCTTTTGCGACTGCATGACGCATTATGTCACGTAAGTATCGCTCCGATCGACTTCTAACGAACGAAAAAAATAACACCTGAAAAATGCCATTTTGAAACAATGAACATTTCAAGAAAAAAATGTAGAAAAATAATCGAAAACCGGAAATAGTCAGTCGCATGGCATACAAGAGCGCTGAGACGCCAACCATGTATTTCAATTCTTTGTTTCCGATTATTTTTTGCCTCTTGAAATGAAAAAGAATGGAGAAATCGAAATAATGATAAATAATGGCGGCAAAAAATGTTGAATTTTCAGAATCTTTGACGACATGGAGATGTACGAACAGCAGGATCCCTTCAAGCTGACGGACTTCGTAACGATGTCATATTTCTTGAATCAATTCCTCTACAAAGCGGTACTGAATAATTTGTTTGGTAAATATCATTTCGTTGACAAAGAATGATTCTTCGCTGAATATTTCTTGCCGTATAGTAAAATTTGTGTTTTTTTCTTTCTGTTTCACATTTTACAGATGTAAAATCGGTGTCTAATAATGCTCTGTTCGCGTCACTGCATACACTGTTGATGGCGATATATCGGCGCGACTGCAGAAGAAGCTTTTGTCCCGACGGTCATTGGCTCGCGAAGTTGAGTACACAAAGCTTTTTCGCAACGGTATAACGATAATAGTATTCGAAACGTAAAAAGGGTGAAAATAATGGATTGAACGTTACGAACGAAGTTTCGGTACGATCGATGTCGAGCCGATGATCTTTTTCTCAAAAGCCGGTATGGTACCGAAAATTTAGACTCTTTCCAGAGATATAGCAGGCCGGCGGTTGTCCCGACGGTGGTAAGCATCTAATCTCGCGGTCGACACGGCTATTTTCTTTACGTTCAATTTTTTTTGAGTTATTTTTTTTGTTTTATTCTAAATTTGATTTGTCATTTTTTTCGGCATTGAAAGCGGTATTGTCAATAAACGAGAAACTTCTCAAAAAGAAAAAGATGCAAAGTGAACTTATTAGTCCATTAATACCAATTGTCTGTAGCCGTTGGACTAACATTTTTTATAAATGACTTTTTCTTGCAAAAAAAAAACAGGAGGTACGCGTATCTGGTTTTCTTACGGATTTGGAAAAGGGAAAGCGCGGTGCTGCGCTACTTCTGGCGAAGATGCCCCACGTGATTCCGCATTCGGAACGAGTCGTTCTCTTTCGGAAACACATAGCCGACGAAAAAGCTGTTATGGGACTCACCGAGAGCGCTTGCAACAGTCCGCCGTCGACGCTTATTGCTGTTCATAGGTGAAAACATTACTTTTTTTTTCGATATATCCGACGTTCGGTGACTCTTCGTAAACATCGGATCATCAATGAACATTACAATTGCGTCGTACAATGAAAAGAGGAATTTCTAAGTAAAAATGATTAATATGAATCCGTAACAGATGCCGAATTGTCGAGGATGGGTACCGCCAGTTGGCGATGCTTCCCTCGCAAGCGCTGAAGGGAGTAATCCGCGTTCGTTTCGTGAACGAACAAGGACTGGACGAAGCGGGAATAGATCAGGACGGTGTCTTCAAAGAATTTCTCGAAGAAACGATAAAGAGAGTATTCGATCCGTCGTTAAATTTGTTCAAAGCGACGAGCGAAAATCGTCTCTATCCGTCGCCGACTTCGTGGATGCAGGAGAATCATTTGCAACTGTTCGAATTCGTCGGTCGAATGTTGGGAAAAGCCGTTTACGAAGGTATAGTCGTCGACGTTCCGTTCGCGTCGTTCTTCGTATCGCAATTTTCCGGACAAGCCGGAGGTGCCGTTTACAGTTGGCTCGACGAATTGGCTTCCCTCGATCGCGATCTGTATCGCAGTCTCACGCTGGTGAAACATTACGAGGGCGACGTTAGTCAACTCGAATTGACGTATTCGCTGGACGAAGACGTTATGGGAAAACTCGTGACTCACGAACTCAATCACGGCGGACGAGCGCAACCCGTCACTGATCAGAATAAAATCAATTACATTCATCTGATGGCGCACTTCAGGATGCACGGGCAGATAAAGAATCAAACTGCCGCTTTTATAAAAGGTTTTCGCTCGATTATCAATCCGGAGTGGTTATCGCTCTTTTCCACACCTGAGGTACGCACTTTTTTTTCTTCTTTTCGTCATTATAATTCTGTGAACCGTTAAACAGTTTGCAAAGATAAAAAACGGCTTCAGCAAAACGTAATATAAAGAGTTCCGCTAACGCGGAATTATCGAGTATCGAATAAACTTTTTATGCTTCGCAGCTTCAGAGACTAATCTCCGGCGACAATGTTCCCCTGGATCTTCGAGATTTGCGAAGGCATACCCAGTACTACGGTGGTTTTCACGACAGCCACCGAGTGGTTTGTTGGTTATGGGATATTCTCGAATCGGATTTCAGCGAGGAGGAAAGGGGATTGTTTCTCAAGGTAAATTTATTATGTTATTCTTACGCAGGTAAATTGAAATTTGTTGGAAATTCACCGATCTTTTTGATGTAATTGTAGTTTGTGACGAGCTGCTCAAAATCGCCGTTGCTCGGCTTTGCGTACTTGGAACCACCGTTTTCTATACGATGCGTCGAAGTCGGTGATGACGAAGACACCGGTGACACGATCGGTGAGGAAAAACGCTTTCGTTATTCTATGTAATTCTATGAACCACGCTGGACATGTGAAATTCTGTTTTCTACGATTTTTGTTCGATTTGATAATTTGTTCGGTTTTTTTTATTCAATTTCTTCAACTTTGTGAAACTTATTGCTTTTTTGCATAACTTCTTTACCGCTATTTAGAGCGAAAATTTTTTTATTTTCCTCTCTATAATTTATACGTGGCATTTTAATTAAAATCGTTAATATAAATTCATTTTCTGATTTTCCGTTTGTTTTTCGTTTTGTTTGTTCCCGACAGGTAGCGTGATAAGAGGCTTTTTCACAATCAGGAAGAAGGATCCACAGAACCGGTTGCCGACGTCATCGACGTGCTTCAATCTTCTAAAGTTACCGAATTATCAGAAGAAAAGTACGTTGAGGGAAAAACTACGTTACGCCGTCACGAGTAACACGGGTTTCGAACTTTCGTAAGACTTCGACGAATTATCATTGAAAATCTATCAGCAGCTGTGGAAAAAGAACTAGTCGATGACAAAAGTTATTCGGTTCGACGTGGTTATAGTTTTTTTTTTTACCGAAATATCATTAAATTTAAAGGATTCGTCGCCAGACTGATTGCAGAGGATTAATCGTAATTAAGAGCGTTGTATGGAAATCTATAATACGGGATTGCGGTCAAAAGTCGTAACGGCAACCCGCCCTTCGGTCGTATCCTGCAACCCAAGGATCAAAGGATCTCTTGAACTGTAAAGAAGCAAATTGCGAAGCGTTACCCCGAGCTGAACGTTGAAACGCGTGGCAACAATACGAAGGGAAATACTGTACCCATTTCTTTTCGACAACATTTCCGATTTGACAGAAAAAAAAGTGTCGCAAAAGTCTCCCGTTAGAAAGTGGCGGTACATTCTTTTGACGCGACAAACTCGAATGTCGAGTAACTGTAAAAAAAATCCGACTGCGTTCAATGTCTCATCGAATCGCGAACTCTTGACACGAGAATTGTCCAAAAGACGACGTTATTTGCGACGTTATTTCGAAGATGACCGTCCCAGTCTCGGCCCATCCAAGCGACGCTCGGGTTTTTCATCCGAGACGAGATTAGATACCACGGTGCTTTCTACTTCGTCGAGGGCCGCGGTGCAATAGTCCGATCTAATAATAACTCCGATACGTTAAACCGTCTCGCGAACAGGAAGACGACGAAGTATCCCTCGGCATCGACCACTCGTCGACTCGTAAAACGTAAACTCAAATATCTCGCACAATGATCGATCGAACGATCGATGTCCCGCGACGAATCGAAACTGCATACCAGCGATATGAAAATTCGTGGGTCGCGGGTAGACGAGCACCGAAAACCACACTTTATCGCCAAGTCATTCATAACGGAGCATAAAAAAAAATTCATAACTTGTCTGGAATACGATGAAAAAAAAAGTTGAAACCAAAGAAAAAAAAAGAAGAAATCACTAAATATAACATTATTTTTATTTTTATACGCAAAAACAGTCGGAAGAATGAAAGAGTAAGAAATTCAATAACGATGATAGGATGTAACGATCGAAACATCCTGTGCATCGTGTCACAAACGATTCTCCAACGAAAAATTGCACTATTCTTCCACCGATTTGACAAAAAAAAATGTTCTCGTCTACCCGAAGTAATAACTCGCTACGCATCCCGCTCTCCGACCCGCAATCCTAAATCGTTGTCTATCTCCCAAAATAATACTAAAAATAATAGTCGTCGGTCTCTGTCCCGAGTGTTTCAATTCGATGAGAGTCTACTGTAACGGAACGAAAGTACATATTGCTCGGTGCAATACGCGATGAGCGAAAAGCCAGAAAGCGACGATCGCTGCGTATTACCAAAGAATGCGATTCAAAAGAAATTCACAGAAAATTTCGACAACTTTCTAATGGAATGAAAATCTGAAAAATATCAATCATACAGAAGGTACTAAAAAGATTAATTTTTCAAAATTCCAAAAAGTTATTGACAAATTAGTAAAAAAAAATCATTGTTTAACGAATTATCGGGTATTCTAACTTTATCTTTAGCCAAAGTTTATTCGTAAATTTTCGTCGTTTCGTTTTTGCATTACACACGAATCAAAATCCCCAACATTACAGTCGACGGTCAAACCATATCGAACCAATGATATCGATGATGTTTTTCTGTTTTCAGTTTAGCGAAATCTCCGAGTACTCGTATAGAAATGATTGCAAAAAATGTTGATGTTTATATAAAATTGCGGTACAAATGAAATTTATATCTTTCGAGACTTATCATTGATCCTTGAGGATTTTTCGATAAGTATAACGCGCATATGTATGATTTTAAAAATTGTTAAATTACGAGATTCTGATTACCGCGATGTTTCGTCGAATTGAAAGTCATCGATGTGAACCCCCTTAAGAAGAAAAAAATGTCTTATAAAAAATTTCGCGAAACTATAATGCGCCCAAGATATTTCGATATCACATCTGTTTAACAAATACGAAAAAAAGAAAAAATTTCGAACGGACCAAAGATGTTTGGATAAAATAAAGCGGGATTAACGCACCGAAACGCTTTTTGTATATTGCTCGCTTGTACGTAATGGCTACAAATAGTCTTTTATACTATTACGAGTAGTGTACATTGTTGATACTATATAATATAATGATACGTTAGAACTATCGCGATGATCGCGGTGTTTATTAATTTAATACGTGATGTAACAAATTCGTAATAACACTGTAAATATTATAAACGAAATTCTTCAAATGTTGTTTATTAATTCGTGCGATACCCATTGACATAACTTTACGCTGATGTTCCTTGCAAAGCCCACGGTGATTTCTTCAATTTCGATATTTGTGTTGACCGTCTGTCGCCACTCTTCTAAATTTGAATATTGATCGTCGCGCCGCCAGCGGTACATAGCTGCAACGCGGGCGGTCACGTGATGACGCTTGGTACGCGACGAGGCCGCGGTCGAACGGCGCCGCGCTGCTCGGGGGCTGCGCGCACCGAGCGGTCGACGGCATCCCTCGCGTCTAGTCGGTAGTGGCCAACGAGCCTTGGCTGCGTCACGACGGGTTTAAGCTCTTCTTCCCTTCCTCCGTGATTATCTCTCTCCACCCCTCCGCGGACAAAATCGCGCGAGGAAGGCGAGTGACCCTCCCCCCCTTCCCCCCCGGTGAAAAAACGAACGCTTAGCATCGGTGCGAAGCCCGTGTGGCACGGGACTCTAAAGTGCGCGAGTGCGCGGGTGCGCGAGTGCGTGCGTGCTTTAACTCGCGTGTTCTCCACTGTCTCTCGTATTACCGTGTATTCTCTTTCTCTCCGTGTCTTTCCGTGTGTGCGTGTGTTTTCCGACTGTGCCAGTGTACTATCCGACTTTTCGCTTCGCTGTCCGGAAGAGATTCGATTGTATATCACTTCGAATATATATCAATCGCGCGACGGGCGAACGCGGAAATCGGATAAATAATTGTAACAAGAAAAATGTGTAAATAAATGTACGTAGTGGAGTACGAAAGAGGTAAAAATATCAGCGAGCAACTGTGTAGACGCCCGACTTCAGACGAAACCACGGACGGTCGAAAGATTTTTTCTTCTGACGAAACGTTGGGAACCGTAACGAAAAACGACGAGCAAAGCTGCACCTCTCGTATCTCGACCAGTTTGTTCTTTCCTCCGTTACCCCTTCGATACTTCGTCGCCCTGTTTCATCGCGAATGTTAGCTTTTTTTTTTCCTCTTATACCTCGCATACGCGATTTTCTCGAGTTTTCCGACGGAAATAAAGTTCGCGACGAAGAACGAAGTGCGCGAAAGGCTAGCGTCGCTTCGGACCGTTTTTAGATTATCTTCGATACGATTAAAGCGGCAACGACCTCGTCCTCGAAATACGCTGAAAGAAAAAAAAAAGAAAGAAAAAAAAAATCGAAACCAGCTGAGCGGTACGGACTGCCCTCTCCCCTCATATGACGACTCGTTCCAATTGCAACGTTCCCTTTTCTTTTTCAACGACAAAGGAAACATAACCCCAACAATGACTTCGACGAATTGAGCGAAAAAAGCGTTTGGGGAGAAAGCAAAAGCGAGAAAATATTCGCGAAGCGTTACGCGAGCCGATAGGAGGATACATCGAAGCGAGTGAGCGAGATACAGCGAAGGCACGCGCAACCCGACCTAACCTAAAGTCAGTGTGTGTTTTTTTTCCTTCCAACGATCGACCTGAGCCGCGAAGCGAACCAAACGTCAATCCCATTATAAATATATAAATAAATCTTATCCTACCGCGAAAAAAAGGTAAATATTACTCTACGGTTTGTCGTTACATCGACGACACGATCGATATTTACGATACGCAACGGCATTTTGAAAGAGTGAAAATAACAAAAAAAAATCGCATACAGCGCTCGTACGCGACGAGAGGTTCGACATTTTTTTATTTCCTCGTATAGAAACGAAAAAAAAACTCGTTAATTTCCACACAGTTGACAAATTTTAAGCACTCCGAGAAAAACAAAAATTGAATAAAGTATTCTTTGTTCCTCGTCCTCGTGAGATACGCGACAAAGGAAAACATAAAAAAGTGCTCTGTTCATTGACATTTGTTATATTCATCGTCGATGATCTCCGTCATCGTCTTTGTTTCGTTGATCACTTTCGTGGAATTTCCATAAAAAGAAAAACAAAAGAAACCTTAAACACGACGAGTATCGAATTCCGATGAAAAGCTGTCGCTCGTGCAGTTCGTGTAAATGTGAATCGAGAAAAGTAACATCGGGAGGACTTAATACATCGCGAATAACCGGTACCCGAAACTACGTGCAAAAGTTGATAACCGGGTATGCAGTCTAAAAAATATTGTGTTCCTAGTTTTGGAAGCAGTTGAAAATTAAACTGCGTTAGAATTTGCTGTGAGTCGCGTCGTTCCCGAAGCGAATATTTCGAAATAATAGTGCGCTTACGTAGATAAACGATAATACAAGTATATCGTTTAAAAATCGGTGATTCGAGATTTGGCATTCGCGGAAAAAAAGAAGAAGCGAAAAAGGTGTTTGACTCGGTGAAAACGGATTAACGTCGAAAGAAAGCGAAATAGGAAGAGCGACTAAAAGAAGAAAAGTGCACGGCGCTACTGGGAGAGGGGCTCCTGGGTGTCCGTCGCTCGGACTTGATGGCAGTAGTGGGGCCCAGTCGGCACTCGCGGGTGTCCATGAGCGTCTCGATGTCTCTGATGCAGGGGGCCGCGGCCGGTACGACCGGCGGCGGGGCCTCGAGCGGGACTCACCCGGTACAGACCCGCTTGGGTCGTGGCGCCGCCGCCGCCGCCGCTGTCGCGGTCGCGGCGGCACAGGCCCCCACCGCCTACTACCACCCGGCAGCCCCTGCACCGCCGCCTCCACCCCCGACCCAGGATCCTGTTCAACCCGACAGACCCATCGGTTACGGAGCATTTGGTGTCGTATGGTGAGTATCCGCTAAAGTCGATTTTTTTTTTTTTTTTTTTCAATAAATAAACTTGCATATTGCTTTCCACGGCGCGAAAACACATCGATGGAAGACATTAAGTTTTCCGAAAAAAAAAAATGTACAAAATGTTGAATTTGCCTCCGAAGAAAATTCACGTAAAAACGGCGTCACGATGTATCTATACCATTAAAACTTTGCATAGACTTCATGGAAAGGCATGTTGATGGAATTTCGAACGATCCTTCGTGTCGAATCCATTCGTAAAATATATAAATTAGTCCATAAGGAAATTTCGTTTAATCGTAAATAAAATGAGAAAAAACATTTAAAAAAAAAAAAAAAAAAAGTCTTCACATGAATCGAGTCCTGGCACGTTGTGGTACTGACTTAGACCCACTCTTTTGAGGTAATTATCGCGCGTTCAAGTGGAGGGGTTAGATGACACGGTAGTGGGCTGCCGTTTCACAGTTTTTCGTAAAAATTATTTTTATACTATTTTATCGTAAAATCATTTTTAATTAAAATCTTACATATTATAGATTTTCGAACAAAATCATTTAGAAACATCCCCTTTTCGTTCATTTCTGCGGGAAGTAAGCGGCATCATAGCGGTAAATTATTTTATCTTCAAAGTGCACAGAGTTCAGTAATTACCACAAAAATATGTTAACAATCAGATCGAAGACGAAAAAAACGGAATCAAACGGATCGAACCCATTATATTGGTAGTAAAAAAATTTCAAGGGATCGTTTCAAATTTTTTCGTGTGCTTTATTCCGAATTTTTTTTCTGCATAATTCAATCAAAATTTTTATAATCATAATGCACAAAGTTCGTACGCCTCAGGATGAGTCCGGGTCCCTCACGCTTAGTATACAGTACTGCCGCAACTCTTGGGTTTCGACTACACTGGGCCCCTTTTCCGAATCCCCCCTCGTCATCTCCAGTGTTCGGCTAGCCTCAGTTCTCCCCTCTTCGGTACTCGGGCCGTCTGGCGTACGTTTCTGTCCGGTGTGAATGCCCTCGGCGTTGATGTACTATATCTATCCAGCGATCGCTCTTTGTGCCGATTCGATGTCAGACTTGATAAATTAATTGAAGATTTGAAAAAAAAAAAAAAATTCAAATACCTATAAAAAAACGAATTTTTTTAATTCGTCAAATTTTTTTCGTATAATTAATTTTTCGAAACTGTACGACTAGATGTACAAAAAATTTTCCCAAATATCATGATATACTGAATATCCAGTTTCGCTTCGTTTCAAATGTTTCGTTAAGCTGTTTTTCATGAATGAAGAAAAATGGGTGTCTAAATAAAGTAACCCTCACCCGAGAACATCGTTTCCGAGTGCTTTGATATTTTACGACTCTTGATTCGCCATCTATCGTCTAAGATCATCGGCAACCAACGATTCTTCGAAATCTTCGTAGTATTTCATCTCAGTTCATAGTTCCAAGGTCATTTTTCAGAAGTCCCATAGCCCCACCAACGCAGCCACCCTAAGCCGAGTAGAGGGTCGAGTGTTACGCTGAGCCACCCTCGGTCTAGAATGCTCCCCGACAGACCCTTCTGGTTCTGGTTCTCTCTCGTCGTTCTTTTCCTGTCATTTTTCATTGCCTGCTTATTCAGCGTCACATTGTTTACTGGATCCTATCATAATGGAAGGGTAGACGACGAAAAGGGGGTTATTGTGGGTCCAAAGTATGGAGGAGCGTTTCTAATGGTGAATGTGAGAGCTTCAAAGATCGAGGAAACTGGGCGTATGAATAGAACAAAAGCGTGGATACATAAACTGAAAGAAGAATAAATGCAAGAACTCCAACTTACATTTAGCGGGGGTGCATAATTTTATGAGGGAGAGAAAATGAACAGATAATAAACAGGAATTTTATAAGAAAAAAACAATTCGCCATACAAATTTAGCGAATTTCTTATTTCAATTTTAAATACTCGAAGAGAACTGCTTTAATGTCTTCAAAGTATGGATATAGATGATCTGAACTTCCTTTATGAAAAAAAAGTAAATGCGTTGGAAGGTATGCTTTCTCTTTTGTTGTATACTTCGCATGAAATGCGAGACAAAAAAGATTCATTCAAAATTTGAATCGCGAAAGCAGGTTTGCCAATCATCAGCGTTGAAACCGTCGCGTGCCCAGACACGTGGCACTGATAATCACCTCAGCATGTTTCTCTTTTCTTTCTTTCTTTCTTCACCTTTTCATGGTTTTTTTTTGGCCTTTTTACTATCACCAGCTTCTGTTTCTTTTTATGCGATCCGACAGCTTACCGTATTATCCGCGTCTCTTGCCCTATGCAATTCGCCGTCTTTATCTCTCTCGCGCTTTCGCTTTAGTCAGGGTTATTGGGAGCGCAGTCGCTTGCCCTCGCTGCTCTGGTTAAGGCAACAGAAACAGTAGGACCTCACCGGCATCGGAAGCAGCACCACGAAACACGCGGTCCTGGCTTCAACGCCGGGCGTGCCAGCTGTCGGGCAGGTGACGGTGCAGCTGTCGACTTTGCACCGGAGTAGAAAGCGAACGAAAAATAGAAATGGATTGACCAACCCCCGACCGTTCGGCGGGAGGGAAAGAAAGGTTCGACTCGCGCAGCCCCCTCGTATCCTTCGCTTGTTCGGTACGCGTCGGAGTACGTAGATGATAGAGCGTTAGCAAGAAAAATCCGACCAAGCCATGCGGTTCTGCTAAGAATTCTGTTTAAGAAGTTATTACACAGTGCAAGCTCCGTATTCTTAACTCGACGGGACCGGACACGCTTCCGTTTCTGCATTCCCTTTATCATCCCTACTCCCGGTCACTTGCTGCGGGTAGGCGTAAAGAGGGTTATACGCGTCCGTAGATACAGCTTGGAGTTGGGAGAACGGACTCAGGGGAAATACAGTTAAGGGAAATGGTTGCCATGGTAACGAGTTAAAATAAGGGAGCGGTTAAGTTAAGAGGAGTTAAGAATACGGAACTTTGACTGTAAGTCAGGTCTGTCAAGCTGGCTGAGCAAAGTCTCAGAAATTAATTTTGGACACACCAAAATTAATTGCTTTATATATAGCAATTATGTACCGAAACCAACATTTTTGTGCTCTTTTCGTTTAGCTGAAAAATGCATGCGAAAAGTGCTCTGCTACCTTGACACCAACTGAGCAAAGCCTCTGTTCATATTCGCGTTATTATTGAATTAACTTATATATTTCCACGCTAGCAGTACCCCCCAACAAAGCTTTTTAGAGTATTTTTTCGGCACCAACATTTTTTGGCTAATCGTCATTCCCATTAATTCAAGAAAAAAAATTCGGCTACTTTTTGATGGAAAAAATCATATTATCGATTAGTTTCGCTCGTCTCGTTCGTATACCACTTGACAAAGGTCTACCGGCCTACTGTAGTACCCTTGATAATCATATTACTACTTCGGGCCCGTCTTGCAGCCGAAGACAGTCAAAGTTTCCAAGAATTCTCCACCCATGCTTGCAGTGGTCGGGCATAAGATGCTATTGGTTATGCTCTATGCCACTCTACCTACGGCGGGGCCTTCCTTCCTCATTCTTATTTGCATAACCTGCTTCTCGGCCGACAGAATCTTTGCTCCCTTCCTAGTCCGGATGCAGCATAGGTGTCGGTTTATGCACTACGAGGTCGCGGAGATATTCTTTTTTTTTTTAATAATAATTACTTCTTCTAGAAATTAATTCATATTGGTAGACTATCAGGAATATCAGGAAATGTCGCTAAAGTAAACTGGCGAAAGCAGCAGCTACTGCAGACAGACATTAGATATATGAGGTAAAACATGGTATTAGCCATTAACAACATTGTAACCAAAACGTTAGACTGGTCCCAAGGCCGATCCATATCCGGATGGTAAAAGGAAAACCTCTACGGCGTCCGGCACCTGCATAGCGCACTAATACAGAGTATTAGTTGTGACATGTATTGTACCCACTACTATAGTACAATTTCTCCTACAGAGCAAACTCTGATTTGGAACTTCTCTAGTAGGTCAAGCATATGTTAAACCCACTGTACGCACTTTATGATAAAAAAATTCTGTTGCCCAAACCATGCTGTAAGTACGGAGATGCTGTCAGTACGTTAAAGAGTAGTGGAATTGACCGCTCATTTCTTATTTCCACTCTGATTGGCGTCACTAATCCTTGAATTTCCAATAACTGAATAATGCCATAATATTCCCTAAAAAAAGCGGAATATATACATTTTTAGACTGTAATAAGTGTATCTTAGATTATACAATAAACGATTCAACAAAACTTAGGCCTTTATCGAAGTTATTATCGAGTTACCTTCTGTAGAGAAGGTGCACATACACAAGATATATTGGTAGTTATGATTTCATGACTTACGTGATTACATTGTTACGTTACATGACTTCCATTACCGAACATACCGACAATGAGATGCTTGTAGACTGAATGAAGAAAAGATCTCACTCACAATATTTAGAAAACCAAGGACAACCACAGAAGTTTCTGTATACTCAGTAAGCTGAACTGAGAGACTATCGAAAAGCAAGGAACAAAGACCATAGAGTTCAGAGCTTGGCAAAGACCGGCTCTACGCCAACCCTGGTTTGGATGGAATGAGGAGACAGGAGGAGGGTGGAGTGAAACGGGCTTAACCACAACCGAAAAATCGCGGCCGTAGTTCCTTTGTTCGTTACACGGAGCGGTATCGATCCGCTCAGTCGTCACATGGCGACTTGTGCTCAGCACGGACGTCGATTGGAGCGGACCGACGTTAAAACGCGTTTCGAGACTAGGGTCTGCTGTCGTCGTGGAGTATCACCGCCCCCGCCCGGGCCCCCAAAACGCAGTTCTTTAGACCCTCAAGAACGTGCTCCGTTATTTCAGCTACCTATTAATCATATTCTCGGTCTTCGTTCCTTCTTTGTCCTCTTCTTTCTTTCCAGTTTCGGAATTCTCACCTTTTTTACTTTTCGACTGGCTTTATCATTCTCAATGCACGTTCTCCAGGCCCACATCGAATCTCATTCATTCTGAGGCCTGAGTACACATTGAATGAGAGTCTTGCTGAAAAAAAGTTATATCCCGGAATGTTCACTCCGATACCCACTTATCTATGTGGTTTTCAACATAATCTCTGTGATTTTGAAATAAGTTACATTGATTGACTTTTACATTTCTTTATTAACCTCTTCGGTGGTTCACGCGATTCTTTGTCAACCCCTTTGGTGGCTATATACCACTGTGTTACTTTCTTCTTCCTCATTGCGGCCGGAGGTCTCTGATTGGCTGTCGACTGAGCGAAAGAGTCGGAATTGTCATTAAAACCGCGGAGAGACAAAGAAAGAAAACGGTAGGGGTATGAATAGATCGTAGCTCGATACCACGAGGTTACAGAGCTACGGTTGGCGAGGTGCCTCCGGGCTGTGGCTGTAGTGGCGTAATACATCGAACTCTTTTTCGTTGTCGAAGCTCTCCTCACCTTCCTCACCTTTCCAGGGATGTGTTTTCGTTGATCGATCGTTGGATTTGTTTAATTATCTTCCAAAGTCATTAGGATTCAATCCTCGACATGTCTCCATGTGCGGGTCTGGTGCCAAACGCCAAATGTTCAGAAATTGAGTAGACACAACTTAAACTGCTGATAGTCCGTCTATCCACATTTTTTTGATACTCAATAACTATTGGTTGACTCGATTGGTGACCTCCTAATTTTGCCAGAAACGGGTCTTACGCTGTATATTACATACAAAGATCCATATGCTCATTGGAAGGTTTCACTACACAAGTAGTATACACTTTAATTACCACACCTTAATTTTACCGTAATTGGTAACCGACTGTCGTGTTCGCCCGACACTGTTATTTCTGATCGGAATTAACAAACAAACACTTGAAAAAATCCTAAGAACGTTGAACTTACTTAAAAATGTTCGTTTCTGCATTTTTGTTACAGGTAAGATTCACAAATTTTCCGATCACAAAGCGCTATCGATAATGAAGAATACTGGATAGTGTAAGTTTCAATGTTGTCTGCTGTTATACGACATATCTAGTGGTATTTTTTTCTCTCGAAACCCATCTTTCATGCTCGGTAATCGTATTCGTAATGGTACACAAATATGAATGGGCATTTTTACCGATATGTCCACAAGTTTCAAACTTATGTCGCAGAAAACGATGACGACGATATATTTATTGTTGCAAAATGTTTTCAATTAAAAATGGCTTATGCATCATCATACATCACACAGTTTCATGCACGAATTTTCGCAACATACATACAAACCTTCATTTGCCATCCGATTGCAAGACCTATGCTACGCATTGACTACGCATTCAGACGCAAACTGTACATAACGATTGAACGAACTTATTCCTCGTGGAAATCGCAATCGCACCTGTTTATTTTAATTTTTTTACTGTTTGTACACTACTGCAGACATATTTATACGGTAATAACGTTGTTAGGCTTCAGGGGTATCATGCGGAACGACCTGTTGCCTACCATTTACAGGTGTACTCACTTTATTCGTTCTCCCACTCCCCGTTCTTTTCGGCTCTAACTGCGTTGCACCGGACAGAACGCAGCGATACATCGGTCACATTCGCACACCGAACGTACTCCACCTCTACCCTTAGCAAGGGACGCAGTAGCGTCCCATCGCGAAGTAGAAGGCCAAGTAATCAAAAAAAGAATTTTTTTTTATGTAGCATGATGACGGTACCGTATATAAATCCGGCAACATGACACGTTCAGCAGTCCACATACATCGCAAATCAAATATCGTATAGAATGTTTCTTGATAACCTTATCATACTTTCGAACTATTCTTTCGTGTCCTTCAACACAAAATCAATTGATCAAAATTCACGTGATGGCGTGTTGGTCACTACGAGTGACTCAACTGCCAGTTGCGATAGCTGACAAAAATCATATGACGCATCACTTGACATATTCACAAATTCTCATGGCGCTCTCAAAAAGTTGGTGAGTTACGATATTTTTAATCGAAATTCGATATATGCGCATGCGCGGTCGGCCTCAGCTTCGGTGATCACCCAAGCCAAGTACGATCGCTTGCGATTAGTACTTAGATGGGAGGCCAGTTTTTCTGAGACCTTGATGTATGCACTTAAGTAAGTTGCTTCCGGGTTTATACCGGAGAATCAGAAAAACAGCATCGTCTGTATCAGCACGGGTTTCCGCAGTTTCCCCGCGTTTATAGCAAATACGGTACAGTGTGGCTAAGTCGGCTCCGGACGCACTGAAAATTAGATTGGTTAGTCACATACGGGTAGGAAGTGCTAGGATGGGGGGGGGGGGGGGGGGGGGGGGAACATGAATATACGATACAAATCAAATTTGCATGTATCTTCGTAATTCTCTACCTGCGCGCGCATAACTTCTCGTTAAGATGTCGACCTTTGCCATCAGCTTTTCGATAGAAGAAACTTTATGCAGAAACTTCATGAATGATGGATAGGAATTTGAAAAAGTGTGGAAAAATTGAGTGATCTGCTTAAAAAAGTTACTTTGCTTAAAGACAATATTCTCTTCGCTGCTTTAGTTTAACGCAGTGTAAGGTACTTTACTTCGGGGCACGCGGAGTCATCGAGGCGGTTGCGTCGGCTTTGGCACCGTGCGAGATCGGTTATCCAGGTCCCAGGGCTGAGCGCTATCCGGTTTGGCAAGTGCGGCAGTGAGCTGAGAGCTGTTCTTGGATGGCTGAAGTTGAGAGAACCTGCAGCAGCTTACATCTCATCAGTGTGCCCGCTCAAGCGCAACACTCAACGGCACCAACCCTGTGTGTTGGTGAATCGTCCAGATACCGCGATGCCGCCATCCGGTTCGTTGTACACATCGCAGCGATCCTTCCATTTCTATCTCGGTCATTCTTCACTAATTTTCGGTGCTTATGCTCAGGTTCAGCGAACAAGATCTATGAGTGTGACAGCGATTATTTGATATATACATTATGTGTAAGAAATGTAGATCGCTTTATCAGTTTAATAATGAAGTCAGTTCTCTCGGTTAATCATTTTCCAGCATCAAAGATCCTTTTTTTGTCATTTAACTTCTATATAAACCCCAAGAATGATTTATTTCTTCTAAAAATGGACCACCATTTTTGTTTTTAACAGTAATGCGATGGTACTTTAAGTTTAAATATACCAAAGATATTGCGGTCTAACATTTGTGGTAATAGGAGATAAGCAATATGAGGGATGTGTCTTCTGCTAGAGCCGTAAGGGTATGCTGATCCAAACGGAATTAGTTAACCTAACGGTAGAGAGCAGCGTAGGGAGGAGAAGGAGGGATGTTCCTAGAACGGTTAAGAAAATAGATTAAGCCGTATTATCAGTATAAGGAACTCTACCGATTACGATGCAGCTGAGGGACCATTCATATTTACCTTTAGCTTTCATTTGAAGGGAAAATAAAGGTTGGTTTTTCGGACAAAACTTCGTTTTCAAGATTTTACTGAAAACGTCTCCAAAGTACATTTGTCATTATTGCATCTACAGTCGGTAAAGGTTTGCATTCTTTTAACAGTTTAATTATTTCTGAGGAAAGCTACGAAAAGATGCGAGTATTACCTTAAAACTGAATTAAATGCACGCATAATGCGTATAAATATAATATTACAACAGTAGAAGAGACCTTCTGAGAATAAGGCGAGCCTAAGTGAACGAGCCGGCGCAAGTAAATGGCCGCGGTCCAACGACCGACCGACTAGGCTCTTTGTCCGTTTTAGCACCTGTCCCTCCCTCCAGGGGTGGGAGGTTCGGTTTCGATCCCCTTTCTCCTGTTTCTCGGACACCCGGACGTCTGGCGCAGGTTACGTGTTTCCTTCCATCCCGTGAACCGCTCACGGGAATGAACAAGGTGAATACCGAACGGAAGTACCTTTGACGACGCGTAGCCCTCTCGCTATTCCTGCCTCAGCTTTTGATGCTGCTTGCCATACTTTTTGGAACCATATAAGATCCTTATATTTTGCTTCATCATAGTCGAACTCGATATAAAAAATCTTTCGATCGCTTTCTCCATTTTTTATCGTCTTTGTCAAAACCCATCTACGATCAAATGCGTTAAGTCATTTTCGCTTCCTAGCGAAGGAAACTGTACAGACGACGATACATTTTTTACACGTATCAGCTGCTTCTACGCTTTCCAACGCTTGACTTTCTCATCACATTTGTTTTTCAGCGAAATTACTGGAGCAAAATTATTACTGGAATAGTCAAACATTTGAAAGTTTTCTCGGACATTTGTAATGTACATTTTCCGCTAGAATTTTTTTTACATTATATCGGAATTTATGAGTGGTGTGTTAAAGGGACTGAATCGCCTAAAGAAATGATTTTTTTTTTCTGTATGTGTTGCTGTAAATGAAAGTTATATTTTAACTTCATAATATACATACTTTACACTACCACTGTGAATTTTTAAAAAACATTTCAGTGTCATGTAACGTCACCAGACACGGAACAAACATTTTTTATTTGCCGCAGGTTACGGACCCAACGAAAGCTCATTATCCCATCGTATTTTTCGGCATCGAAATGGTGGTGTAAAATAATATGGACGACGTTTCCAAAGATATAGAAATTTTGCCAAACATCCGCAATGTGGTTTTGCCGCAAACATTTTTTTAAAGTTATGTGGCACAAGTCATCAGCGATGTGTCGGACGTTCAACTCGAGTCTCGAACTCCGATAATTTATTCACATGTGATTTTGCATTCTCCTTCATTTGAGAATAGAATTATGTATGGACGAGGGAATCAATATTTATTCTAACGCGCTGCGTTTATGCTTCGGAAAATGATGTTGACGTAATTTTTAAGAAATATTGAAATGCATAAAAACGCGCAAAAAAAGACAACAAGACAACGGAGAATAGTTCTGAAGTTTTTGATTCAATACGACAATATGTCAATCAAAACCATAATTTTTATTATCGGGAAAATATCAATAAATAAATATTTTCTTCGCATTAATTTGACGAGAATAAATGATTAATGAGTTTTGTATTTAGCGACCAATAAAACATTACTCTTTGTTGAATTATAGGGCCGTAACGGATCCAAGGGACGGAAGACGAGTTGCTCTGAAGAAACTGCCGAACGTATTTCAGAGTCTCGTCAGCAGTAAAAGAGTATTCAGGGAACTGAAAATGCTCTGCTTCTTCAAACACGAGAACGTAAGTAGTTACAATACTGCGTACTTATATATATATTGTACATTCTATTATTATAACATGTTCGCAATTAGCAGAACTGTTTCAACTTTAACTGCTATTGCGCTGACGTGGTCGTTACGTAAGACTATAGGTTGACGAATACTCGTTATTTTTGCCTTAAGGTTTTCTGTCTTTCGCAGGTATTGTCGGCGCTTGACATCCTTCAACCACCGCATCTAGATTTCTTCCAGGAAATGTATCCTTTTCATTAATTTCTCGTCGAAAAGCAGACAACTCGGAAGTTTCGAAAGCGGCAGATGAATAACAGAATTGAAAATGAAAATATCAATGTCACAAGAAAGACGAAACATTAAATATCGTCGGAATCATCCAATTTTTATCTCAATTTCGGCATCGGTGCTCTCGAAAACTGCTCGGCCGGTCCATAACTCAGGACTTTACATTGATGATTGCGGAGAATTATCAGTTTAGGGATGTTGAAGAAAATCCGAAACATGAGCGAAATATCGGATCATCTTGATTTACTATTCTAAGAAATAGCAAAATCAACTTTAAGAATCTCGTAATTCAAGGGCTGACGTCATTCAGATTAAACGGTCCTCAGTTCCTATGCATTGCGTAGATGTATGAAAAAATTCACGGATAATAGTTAAAAGAATTACAAGAAACGGCATACAAATGTTAAGATTCTTTCTTCGGACAAAAAAACTCACCAGCGTCTAAGCTTCAATTTCAAGTCGCGATGTACCCGTGTAGGATAGCCGAACGACTTGACATCCGGCGGGAACAGACGGGAATGAACAGACCATCACAAGCCACCAACAGCAGTACAGCTAGTATCGATCCGCACCCAGCGTAAGGACCGACCCATCGTGGGGAAACTCGAGATTTTCACACGTACATGGAACTAACTTCTTCTTGCGTAGGTGTGCGTTTTGCGTTTTACTCAAATACACGCGCTTCCGTTCTTTTACAAAGAAGGAACCAAAAGATATTTTCGTCCCGTCTATTTTATCAAAAACAAAACATTGATTATTATCCGTTACAGTACCGTCATACGCGCCACAGTTCATGTTCCACGTACGCTTGCTGCGGGTACTTATTACTTTTTACAACTACTTGCTCTCGTGAGACTACCGCCTCTTTTCATTAACTAATCACAAAACGAAGCAATTTGGCAATGCAGTTAAATGCTCTTTGATAGATGAATTTGCGAAGTAAACAAAAATTTCCAACTTGGTGAGTTGTTTTTTTAACTTTTGCTCTGATTAGCCAATTGAAAGATTTACAGTTTTCGCCACTTTCACTTTCGAGAAATATCATTGGAATTCCCCGAGCGATCGTTATGCATAGGTCAGTCGCAAGCCAGTTTTGCTGTGTCAAGATCTCGCGAGCGCCGATCTCTACCCGCATTCCTACGAACCCATGTTGACCTCAATATTCCCAAGAATTATTAACCATTTTTGTTTTTTCGATGTTAAGTGGACTAAGTCACGTAAGAAAATGAAAAAATACATTCTCTGTATTCATGACTGTACGTGAAATTTCGATTTGTCTGTAGTTTTCGGTTTTTCTCGATGAGGAGACTAAAAATGGGTTATCAACTTTCTTATAAAGGAGTTTTGTAAACGCCGTTTTAAAAAATGAGGAAGTGATCTGCAAATTTAATTTGCATATTTTTTTTTCTTAATTAATAATTGAATTCTGAATGGGATTTCATATTTTCAATCTGTTACTTTCGCATTAATGCCGTTTCGTTAACTAAACTGATTGCTCGTTCGTTGTCTTCTGTAATGCAATTTAGCAGACATCGTTTATTTTTGACATCAATAATTTTCTTAACCATCGATCAATGCAGATACGTGATAACGGAACTATTGCAGAGCGATCTTCACAAAATAATAGTTAGTCCACAGCACCTTAGTCCGGATCACATCAAAGTCTTTCTCTACCAAATCCTGCGGGGTAAGTAAATGATCACAATTTGTTGTTTCTTAATTATGGTGTTTAACGTATAAAATTCATATTATATTAAATCAAATGCTAAAACCATTAGTCGGACCAACATGTGTAACCCTATTTTACATACAATTCCTTTTTTTGTATCTACAAAGTGTCGCGAAAGTGAGACTTCTGTAATGAGTCATTAAAAGATGAATTACTGGTTTCAGTATTCTCAGTACTGATCACTTTTGTGTGTTGAATAACAAAGCGGCACTATGCGGATAGGGTACCATTAAAAATGTTTTAATTTTCAATAACTCAATGATGCAATAATTCAAAATTCAACATTTTTTTTTTAATTTCATTTTCAGGATTAAAGTACCTGCATTCGGCACGGATTCTCCATCGAGACATAAAACCGGGTAACCTCCTCGTCAACAGCAATTGCGTTTTAAAGGTACATTACAACTACTCACCTCCGAAAAAAAAAATTATTTAAATTACTGATATATCGTACATACGATAGCGGAAATGTAACTACGAAAAATGGACTGGTAACATTAAAAATTACGTTTTTCTTAAGATTTGTGACTTTGGACTGGCAAGAGTAGAAGAACCCGACCAAAACAAACACATGACGCAGGAGGTGGTTACGCAGTATTACCGAGCACCGGAAATTCTCATGGGGGCGCGACACTACACAGCCGCTGTCGATGTCTGGAGCGTCGGTTGCATTTTCGGCGAACTATTAAGAAGACGAATACTTTTTCAGGCCCAAAGTCCGGTGCAACAGGTATGCGTTCAAAATTTCTTTTTCTGATTGCAGAAGAAGTGAAACAAAAAAAAATAGTTAATCAAAGAAGAGGTTGGAAAAGACAATCGTAACAAACATCGATTATGATATATACTATTTCATCATTTTTCTACCGAACGGATGTGAACTGTTTTCGAAAATGTTTTTTTTTTTTCACTCCGGCCGTTGTATATATTTTCATGCATATCGCTTCTAATATTATTTACCGAAAAAACAATGAATAGTGTATTTGGGCGGATTCTCTATAACGATTTTTTTCAACGCCCAGTTGGAGCTGATAACCGAGCTGCTGGGTACTCCGACTATTGAGGACATGAGGTACGCGTGCGAGGGTGCAAGGTCCCACATGCTGAGACGAGCGCCAAAGCCACCCTCCTTAACAGCCCTCTACACGCTTAGTAGCCAGGCGACCCACGAGGCTGTTCATCTGCTTTGCCAGATGCTCGTCTTTGATCCCGTGAGTATTTCGAACGAATCGTCTGTTGGACCGTAAAATTCATTTAAAAAAAATTCGATTTTTTTTTTCTCTACTATACGATTCATTTTTTAAATCTTTTATTATTTGCATTAGTAGCCTCTAAATCAGCGAATCTGCCACTGCACGAGTATCTTTTATTCCTATCGTACCGACAACGGTATATGCGCAGTTGGCACGTGGCTGCGGTGATCACCCAAGTCAAGTAACTTTGTTCGCGGACAGTACCTGGATGGGTGACCGCTTAGCCGCGCGCTGACTGGCGCCTGAATTGTTGAGCGGGAGGCTCATTCTTCTGAGGCTTTGGTGTTCTCTACACTTTATGCAAGTGCAAAAAATACCGAAAAATCAGTAGAAAATGGCCGTCTGTATCGGCACGGGTTTTCCGCAGTTTTTTCCCCGCAAATGCGGTACAGTGTAGCTAAATCGGCTGCGGATTGAAATATTATCGTTATTACTGGAAATCTGAAGGAAAAAAACAATGTAACAGGACAAAAGGATTACGGTGGTCGATGCTCTGGCGCATCCGTATCTCGATGAGGGAAGACTGAGATATCACTCGTGCATGTGCACGTGTTGTTACACGACGAGTGCGGGAATGAGGCAATACACCGGTGATTTTGAACCGGCGACGTCCCATCCGTTCGACGATCTGTGGGAACGAAAACTCACGAGCGTGCAGCAAGTCAAAGGTTAGTCGCGTATTATTCTATTCAACTATTCGTATTATTATTCCACACGCGGAAAAAGTATCGTACAGCCGAATGGTTTCCGATTGATCGCGTCAACCGGATAAGATAAATGGCGAAATCCAACTAAACGGTAGAATCGGTACCCCGGCGTTCCGTATCTCATTACATCCGCTCGTGTATCGATTTCTTTGCATCGCCTACAAAGTACCTCTACGTTAATCGATCGCATCTCATTCTAATTTTGTTAACAAAATCCAAATACCCATTTATCAGTTTGTTATTTCAATTATTTTGACAAAAGATCAAGAAAAATAATTTTCGCACCCAATAGTATATATTGTAATTGTATATTTGTTATAAAATGCGATAACACCGGTATGCGTCTTCCGTTTTATCTGTTACAGAAGAAATGCACAAATTTATAGCGGAACAGCTGAACACGTCGCGCGTGCCGCTCTGCATAAACCCGCAGTCCGCGGCGTTCAAGAGTTTCGCAAGGTAAGCCGTACGTGGCGGTAAAACTCTCGCCACTCAAACTCCGACCACAAGGATGCGTCTTGCTTCGAATTAAAAAAAAAAAAAACCAGAAAATTTAAGTACGAAAAAACCAATCGACGAAATAAGATCGATTAAAATACCAAAATAAACGAAACATAACGTAACGAATTATTCAAATTAAATGACAAAACCACCGCGTCCAGCGATTACGCTCGTTTTCTTCAACCAGAAGCTCGAAAGCCGAGATAACGATTGTCCATTCATAAGTGTGTCGTTTGGATTCCGTACAAAAAGAAACACTCGTCATGTTTTCGTACGCATCTTCCTTTTTCTTCATTTTCGTTATTCAATTTCATTACCGCTATAAATGATCGTTCACGCTGAGCGACGCGAGTGGTTCAAATGTCTTGTACCCCAGAAGTTGTATATATAATTCGATTTTTGCCGGGGACACGGTATACTTGAATAATTCTAAAATGAACGCCTTCTTATCACAACTGAAATTCAGGAAATTCAAACGGCAGCCTGAGAAAGAAAGAGTGATAAGAAGCGGCAATGCGACGGATCGACGATAGGTATCGAGACGTTCGAGAAAGAAAATAACAAAACAGTGGCAAAAAAAAAAAGAATTAGACGAACAAATAGTTCAAGATAATGCGTAAAAAAAAAAATAATAATAATCGGAAAAAGCGTAGCGATCTCACGTTGGTTAACGAGACACGATCGAGAAAAATGCATTTAACAAAACGAATTGAGTCGTGGGATAACCGCGAGTGTTTGTTCTTGAAAGCGCAAAAAAAAAAAAAAAGAAAAAAAAACGAGAGGAAAAAGAATGAACTTTGAGCCTTTCATGAAGAACGTTGGAGAGAAAATAAAAAAGATTTAATAATATGAGAAATCTTGACGAAGAAATCTTCAAGCAGAAAGATTGTATAGAAAAAAAAAACAGTATATAAATGAGAAAAGATTTTGACGATGTGCCCAATCCAGATATGTTTACTGATCTCGATTTTGTTCGTCTCTTGCTTTGCCTGCCTACCGAAGTTAGAGCAAACCAACCGCCGAGCCGCCATTTACGCGCCCCGCGTATACCGCTACCATGTACAACAAATTACCGGTACTTCTACGAGCGAATCAGCGAATCGCTGCTGCTGCCACTACTACCACCACTGTCGGCTACCGCTATCGACTACCGCTACTATCGTCCGCTACCACTACTACCGCTACCGAACGTTACGTCTTCTTGTGAAACGAACACAAAAAAAAAACAAAAATAAAATGAAATAATCGACAAACGAGAACGAATGAAAATGAACCGAGAAATCCAGCTATATGTCGGCACGCGCCTCGCTCGCAGAGGTACTCACCTTAAACTTTACCTTACGTTTTCATCAACGTTTTTTTTACATTTTTATTGAATTACTTTCAACGCTATAACACCTTTCACTCCGATTCGATCCCATTTTTTATTTTATTAATTCGCCAATTTTTATAATAATTTTTCTCGCACTACTTCTCTTCGTGACCATTTATTCTCAATCGTTCTTGCTATTGACTCGTTACAGCTTGAAAATGCCGACACAGTGTCATTAAATTCGGCTTGTCAACACTTTTTTTTTTAATACTATATCTCGATATCTCGATATCGTGGATTTTATAAAATTATCTCGACACATCGAAGAAAATCATTGAAAACGGTTGCAATAACGATGCTTCAGGCTTTAACGAGTCAAATCCATTGCCTTTTATTAATTTTCATCGATGCGCTTCTCCGTAACTTTGTTCATGCTATCGTCCTCCTCATTTTACATGCATCTCGGTCAATTATAATTAATAATTATTGCTCTGTACACTTTGTCTCGGCACCCATTTTCCCTCTGTCTATTTCCGTCTAAGCCTTCGTGTTGCAGCGACGATTCGAGGCCAGTCGCGTCTTTACGCCGCGCGAGCGCGTCTCCAGGGGGGAGGGGGGGGGGGGGGGGTGTGTCGGTCGCGAAGGGGTGACAAGTCTCAATTTTGCTTCGATGTCGTTTTACGCCCTCGACGATTTTTCCCTGAGAATCAAAATAATTTACATTTTCTTCCGGATTTGTAGAATTCTTTTTTTTTCGGCGCATTTTTCGAAAAACGCATCGAAAATAATCATTTTTGGCGGTAATAATGCGGAAAGCGTTGCGAAAAATTCCGCGATATTTCGTAAATATACCCAATGTCGATACCCCGGGAAAAAAAATAGTTTCTTTTTCTCACCAATTTCGGTTCCAAAAATTCTACAAATTCAAGTTGAATCCCTGTTTCCGAAAATAAAAGTATAACCGATATTTGGAGGATCGAATAAAAAATATTTCGTTGTTAGAAATGTACCGAATTTCGGATACCGATAAGGGTTTGTTAATTTTTTTTCCGAATGGCGCACCGATAAATTTGAGACTTTTCTTTGATTTTTTAAAGTTCTCAGTTCAAGCGAACAATTTTTTTTTTACCGACACGAAATTCTTTCTTCCGGAAAAAACGGAAATTTGGCAACGCGATTTTAATTATTGCAAATGTCCTGAAAATCGTCTTCAATAACCATTCGTAAAAAAAAAAGACGAAAACCATAGTATCCGCAGCGAAAAAATGGCGAAACCAAAAAGGAAGGGAAAAGCCGCGTATCGTCTTGCGTAACGACATTTCGATCGGCGACGATCGAATCGATCCGCCTATTTCTGAACAAGACGAAGACGGAGATAAAGATATCGAGCAAAGCAAGCGGCGCGATAGATATGTCACCTCACGCGACGACCACCCTTACGACTCGCGCGGCATTATTTATTTATTTTTTTTTATCGCGATTGACCATTTTTTATTAAGGTCATTCGAGTAGCAACGTAGCAGTTGGCTAATTCCTGAAATTGAGCGAAAATTTTATTCTCTCTTTTCTTTTTTTTCTCACGGAATAGTCAGTGAACTGTTGACGGTGGTGAGAAAATTCGAATCCAACTTTGTTCGGATTGCAAATTAATTTTGAAATCGAATTTGTACCTTTTGATATTTCGAAGGAAAATCGATCGGTCGAATTATCTTGTAAAAAAAAAAAGAACGCGCATTACCCGAGAGAGCGTTCGTTCGAATCGTCGATGTCAATAGCTGTATTCCTATCGTTATACCGATAAATGCTCGATACCGGACGAGGGCCTGATTAACCATGCAGCCTTCAGTCACTCGATACATCTCGGATCAACGCTGTACCGATCCCACGGTACGCCTGATTTACCCGTCCTACGAAAATTCGTAATTGCGCGAAAAAATCTGGAAAAAAAAAGTATAAAAAACAATGATAGACTGAAAGAAAGGGGGAAAGCGAGAGATTGGATAAAGTGCAATGGGAAAGAGAATATGTCGATGTGATGCGAGCAGTACAGGAGGGTAAAAGAAAATCTGGAATTAAAAAAAAAAAAAATTGATAACGAAAAATGATCCGGATGAGCGGATGCGAGAGATTATTTAACGGCTGTCACGCTTCTGACAGCTGCATGGAAATCTGATTGGCTCTATACATATATGTTTATGTTTCCCCTATAAAATGCTTAATCAAATGTAAATATACCATTTCCACGGTACTTTCGGTTGGCAAACACATAGTACCGGCATAGTAGAGTGAAATAGCTATTTTTCCGATCGCTTCGCGCCGATTCGACGTTCTCGTCGTTGTTCGGTGAATATTTTTTTATTATTTCACATTGACATTAATGATAACAATAACAAAATAACGATGTCGAATTGTCAAAAGTTTCTTTTTGGGCAAAGAATATATTTTAACGAAAGCTTTTCGCAACTAATGAATTGGTTGATAAATTACTAAAGAAAAAAACGCCTCATATACTTCTACGAGAACGTCGAACGTCGAAAGTCGACTCTTTTTCGTAACAAACATTAATTATAATCGCGTTAACGCTTTTTTAAACGACAAATTTACAGCTCCTCGGTGGCCCATCCCTCGGAGTTGCCACCATCGCCCCATCAATGGGAATGAGACGTTTCTTTAACAACGAAGACCGAGGGGTCGATACTTCGCATACTTCGTCGTTCACGGAATAAAGACGCTGCGCCACTTACCAGCGCGATCGTTCTTCTTCACGCGTTTCGCGAGTGACGCGAAGATTCCTCCGCAATCGGAGCGATAGTCACGCGCCGCGAAGGGCGAATTTAACGGAAAATACACGAAGAAAGAGAAGACGACCGGTAGGACGAGAGGAACCGCCGGGACGAGCCATGAGAGACAATAGACTGCCGAGCACTGTAGCCTCAACTTTCGACTAGCTAACTATAAATATCTCGTAGAAAATGCCAATAGGTCTAAAATATTGAAATTTCGTGAAATTCCATTACCCAAAGCCAAATAAACGATATATCGATTGTTCTTTATCGTCGTCAATGTGAAAAATATTAAATTTACTTCGATTTTCTCGTTACGGCTCTCGCTTCCCTCAAATTAATCGCGAAAAAAACAAACAAATTAATTCTTTGGACCGTTTGGCATTATCGATGCGATATATATACGAGCCCTATATATATTATACATAAATAGAACGTTTGCAGACCGAACATCCGCGCGTAAATGGAAGCGTAAGAGATGTTTAAAATAATACGAACGAAAATACAGAATATTTTAGCGATTAAATGAAATTTAGCGGAGATAAACGTCTTAGCAATTTTGACGCTCCGAAGGTAGACAATTATTGTGTAGATAAATTCCGTGTAAGTTTTTAACAATGCGCGGGTGCGGTTGTCGATAGGCCAGTTTTTCTCATTTTTCATCTTATTTTACGACGTCTTTTCGTTTATCGCACTTCGTCCTTTCCGATTAACGAACGAATATTCCAAATAATTTATCGAATACGGAGAAATGGACGGCGAACGCTTGTAACTCAGGAACAGCAAAAGACGGTTGGCATTTAATGAAAATTTTTCTTTTCAACTCAAACAGTCCGCACGATATAGATATTGCATTTTGCGAGAGTTCGAGCGTTGTACATAAATGGATTAAACGAAAAAACGTACGGTAACAATTATATCGTATCGTATAGCATACAAAATATTCTAATAATGCGGACAACCCGTCATATTTGTATTGTACGGATATGAAAAGTAACGTAATTACGCGATTTAGAAGTCATAATTGTAACGCGAATTTTTGTTATTCCCGGAATGGCGGAAATAGAAGAGAGAGAGCGACAGATTGACCGGTCAGCGATGATTATTTTTTGTTTCCTACGAAAGCAATTGCCATTCGGCGATAACAATTCTGTTTGGAAAAATTTGTTTCATTTCTCCAAACGTTCGATATGTCCATCGTGAGTCGAAATCATTTTTATTTTCCATCTATCGCGACTCGGATGCCCGTTAAACTCTAAAGAACGGTGTATACTTCGTCGTTTGGGGAAAAATTTCGGGTGGATATTCGGACGATACCCATCGAGCGCGGTAACGGACCGGTGTGCCTTTGCGCGATTCCATTTTTCCATCGATTTCGCCATCGAGATTTTTTTTTCTTTTTTCCGATTTCACGATGATTCGCTAATTTTCAAAATATTTAAAAATTCTTTGAAACCTCGAAGACAGCTATCGACGGTCCAAAATCGATGGCGTACGTGTTATGTAATTTTTTTTTTCAATTTACTATTACTTCTCATGCGGTATTAATGAATTTTTCAGTTAGGAGCGTATCGATCGGACGGTCGCAATGAAATTCCTTGAAAAAAATAATTCTTTTTTCGCGACGAAGCAAACGATACGCGACCGGTTCGACGCTATTTGCGGAAAATAATGTCCGAGAGGTGCCGTTGATATTTTAGACGACGAAACCGCGGTATCGATAACACTTTTCGTGATAATCGTTTCGGCTGTCGAAGCCTTTTCGATAATGTAATTACCACGAAATTTCTTATTGTCGGATAAACGAATCGAAGGAAGAAAAAAAAATTACAGAATTTCGCTGTATAAATCCGCATTTATTCTTCTTTGCCGGATATATCGTTAGAGTTTTTAGTTAATTTAACTTGGCAATTACAACGACGCCACGACGAAGCGTGTACTTTCATCGTCTCGTGACGCGAGAATTTAGGAACGTGCAATTCCTAATTACCATAATTATTCAAATTTATCTCAATTAATGGACCGACGAACGTCCCGTTTGCATTAAATTTTATCAAAATGTAGAAAACGATTTGTTGAAAAATTCTTCGATAATGAAAATGTCGCAATATCGATTTGTGAATGCGACATCGCTCTCGTGTACCGAATACATTGGTTCCATAGTCATTGATTTCCGCGAGTATCGTTCAATTCGAAAGCTATTATTAACCCTCAATGCCGCAGAACGGATATTGAAGTTTTTTTTCGGCGATAAACGACATTTTTTTTTTTTTTTTTACGAAAATACGTCTCTTCGTCTGTAGTAAAATTTACGATGATACGATCGACATGTTGAATTAACCAATTACGTGATAAGTTGAACGGAAACACTGCCCCTTTCAAGGATCTCACAAACGCAATTACATTCGCGTTTTTACACATTTTTACTCCATCTCACTAATTGAATAGTCGAGCGGAAAATGATACTCGCGGTTCGCGCAATGCGTTTCAAAGAGATCGCTGCTTATAGTGAGAATTGCCAATGACATTTTTGGTATAGTCGACATTTCGAGGGATACGCGAACGCAAATTTGACAAAATTTAGGGAATAACGAAATTATTGTTTTCATTCGTTTTGTTTTTAATAATTATAGCGTTGAACGTGTGCTTTCGTCCGCATTGTAACGCGGTTCGAGTGTACGTTTAAAATGTAAGGAATGACACAGAAAACGAGAGTCGATTGTACAACTCATTTCAATAGCCCTTTCGAATTTTGACATTTGTAACGTCCGATAAACGGCAAAACGGCAATGCAAGGAAATAGTTAAACAATGAAAAATAGCAACATTTATAAATATTATACATGGTGTTCGATTTTTTACCGCGATAAATGTTTCATTCGATATTAATCGGAATTACAACGATTAATAATCGCACCGTAGTTGAGAAGAATTTAGTTTTTAAGTATATTTTAACAATTCAATATCGTGTTTTTTTTTTTCTTTCCTCGTAGAAAGGTTCAGAGAAAGGGATGAAAATCTTTTTTTTTAAATAAATAAACATGTTAAAAATAAAAATTACAGAATTACCCCTAAAATAGGGTAAAAAATGTGATAGCGTAAAAAAAGAAAATTTCTTCGTAAAATTTTAACGGTTGTTTCGGCTTTCCTTCGACATCCGTAAAATGAAAAATCGAGGAACATTTAATGATAATCAAATAACAAGTTTCAACCGTAAATCGAAAAGTTACAAAAAAAATTCGAGAATGTAATTTCACAATGATTACTTTTTTTTTTTCTTCTTCATTAACGCAGAAATAAAAATAATGTAATTTATTTCGAAAGATAGGAAAAATTCGGAATGACAGTAACACACCGTTAGTTTGTAGAAACTCGCCGACCATCATTTGTAAATAACACATGAAATTCACCACTGTACATAAAAAAATATATCAGTCGCGCAAGAATAATCGATTTTGCGACAAATGACCGAATGAACATTCGTCAAATGATTTGTCGATTTTTCCCTTTCAACCGATTCCATACATTTTTTCGTACATCGCATATTCGAATCGCCGTACAATCAACTTGACGGATCGAAGCGCAGTCGCCAAAACATCGCGTGGGAGTGGTTTTGCAGGATTCTCGCGGCTACGTTAGCAATTTAATTATTTTTTAATTATTTCTTTTATTCTCACGCGCGATATACTATGTGAATGAGTAAAATACGCATCGCGTGCGGCATCTGAAATAAACGCATTTTATTTTATTCGATATACGATTTATTCTTTTTTTATTACGATTCTTCACGATTTCTCAACAACACGAAAAAAAAAACGCAAATATTCGAAAACCCGTACGATCCATCGGAAGAACGGCTACATACCGCGATGATTTTTAATACGGTACGGTATAAAATATAGAATACGATGGAAGAAAAAAAAATTTTGTTCGCGCATATGGAAAAAAAGTCGAATGAAAAAAAATGGTGACTTTTTTTTTTTTTTTAGTGGAAAAAATTAATAAAACGTATAGTCATGTCGTTCAAACGCATTGCCATTATCATTCTCATATTATCATATGGCTGCCGATCGCGCGACAAAGTTTTATAATCGCGTCGTTCACATTCGTTGGAAAATTTTTCACAGCGAAATACCCTTTGTAAACTTCCCTATGGATGTTCAAAGAACCGCCGCTTTCTGTACCATTTGCCTCGGAAACATTTTGCATATACGTAGTTATTGATCGACACAGACGGATCATTATATAAATAACTATTTTGAAAAACTTTGACGGTCGATTCTGCAACTTTTAGTTATGAGGCCAATTCCAGTTGTCGGTACATTTTTCAATATTCAAAATCCGCGCAATTCCAAAAAAATAACCCGAAAATCGATAATTCCAAGAAAATTCGGGTATTTATCGAATTTGCACGAGTCGCTCAATTTATCGCAACGACGGAACTTCGCTCGTTCGATAATGAATTCGCACCTCGACACCGTGTTTTGCGTTCCTAATATAACCAACGAATATTTATCTGTTCGTTTTTCAAATTTCGAAATTTTCACATTTATCGGATTGGAAGACGATTTTCCGAGTGAATTTTCTTCCCTTTCTTCGAGCGATCGAAGCGGTCCAATCGAAGACTTGGCTGGGAGCCAAATTTCCGATTGGGGGTAACAAGTGAAAAGCCAAAAATAAAAAAAGAACCGACGGGATTCGTCGTAACTAATAATTCCACTATATATGTATATTTCGGATGGTATACGGTAGTCGGGCAAAAGTTCTACTCGGTTGACATTCGTAAATATAAGATACAATAAGGTAATCGAGAGAGAGAGAGAGAGAGAGAGGGATAGAGAGAAGAATTGTGGAGCAAACTGCCGGAAATGGCATTCGTAATTCCTACCGATTAGCTGACGAACGCTGCCGTTACGATTATATGAAAAATCCCTCGCAATGTTCACTCGAAAGAATAGTTCGCAAACTATCGCAACCGCGATCGCTCCTTTTCCCATTTTTAATATTACAAAAAAAAATCACACTTATCGGTAGTGCGCCTATGTTAGAAATACGGAAAGGCGAGAAGCCCGGCGACGAAACGCGTTCGATGTTTCCTGTTGAGAAAGTAGACGAAAAATCTTTTAAAAGCGCGATGATGACAATTTCTTGTAAATAATAATTAATAATAATTCTTATTTCGTTGTTCTATAAACGGCGGTAATCCCGGCATCCGCAAAGCATTTCAATTTACAAATCAAATTTTTCTCATTAAATGTTTAATGATGAAAAAAAATTAAACATCGCGAAATAACTAAAGAGAGAAGCGTAAAAAAAAAAACAACGTATAATCTGTAAATAGCGAAAGCGCCACTATTATCGGAGAATAGACGAAGCGGCAAGATGCGCCAAACGATAAAATTGATAATGGAATAAAAATTATCGATTTTTGAAGATTTTTTTCTTGAGCCGTAAAACGATTTTTGGTTCCGTATCGATGTTATTTATCCAATTATTAATCGCGTTTCTTTCATTTAACGGTAAGTCATTATTTCTTTTTTGATAATTACAATTTTATTTAATCGAGACAAGGAAGTCGAGAAACCATTCTCCCATCGTAACTTGTTAAATGAAAATTGTAGAATATTTCCAACACTCGTCAAGTCGATATAACGTTATTAATGTCCGTAATGTCGTACAAGTTAAGGATAATTGACAAAAATCAGTGAAAAGAATTAATGTGTCAAGAATTCAAACGATCACTCTAAGTATCGGTATAAATACTGAGTAGAATTTAGAGAATTTTTAATAAAAAAAAAAAAAAAGATTAAAGTGTACGATGACCTGTCGTTAGTAACTAAGAGGCCTTAATATATCACGATTACGTACATATACATGTGAACAACATATTAGCGACATCAATTCGATGTAACATTATTATACAATGATTTAGATGAGATACCAGCGAGTTAATGGAAACCGATACACGGATATAAATATATAAAGATGACAGATATATTATATTATATACTACACACAAAAAAAAAAAAAAAAGACGTAGAATTCGCGGTAAAAGCCGATCCTGTGGACAGTTCACAAGTGATATCTTTACTATTCTCATTCGTATTAAAATTCGAATTATTGTCGAATAAATGCCCGTAGTTCATCGTATGTTCTTTATATCCCCGAATTACGTTATTTTCGCTGCAAATTCCGATGACAGATACGAGAGATTAAAAAAAAATGTTTTCTCATTGTATATAATATCGTATAAATAACACGATCGATACGTTCAGCTTTTAGTTACGCGGAACGAACGTATTGCACGAACCTTTAACCCTTTGGGGCCCTATTTGGATATATTAAAAAACGTATACAACATTCATCGAGAAACACACATTTCCGGTATTTTTTCGATTGTTATTGAAACGCAATTAATGAATTCATTAGAAGCGATAGATCGCGGAATCGATGAATCGTTCTGTCGCGACGTATCGCTAAATTATTCATAATCAGCTGTAATACGCGGGGTTATTGTTATTTACAATACGATGTAATTTCAGTTTACCATACATTTTCAGAAGTAACTTTCCTTGTAATCGAAAAAAAAAATTTCATTGAAAAATTGTTACTAATAATAAAAAAAAACATTCGTGCGGTTAAGGTTAACGAATGTTTATCGAATATTTATGAAAACGGCAGTCTCTCGCAATTAGTACAGAAATAAAAAATTCCATTCAAAATACCGGGTGATTAAAAAAAGTACATTTTCAATGACTTCGCTTTATTATTTTTATCGGCGACAATCCAAATGACGTGGCCTTACAGGGTTAAAAATCTGTATTGGAACATTAGATCGTGCGAAGTTCTCACGTTTCGAATCGTTAACTTTAGTCTCGTGACTGTTATTTTACCAGCACTGCCATTTGCCGCCGTCATTTTCGCGGTAGTTGAAAAAATGTCGAGTTTCCGTTACTCGTGCATTGTTCGCTCTACACTTCCGCGTAAAATAAAAATCCAAGTCAAATGTGATTACACGAATTTAAGTGGAATATATTGTTGAAAGATTTTTGCAAAAATTCTCAATTCCTCCACTTCTATTACAATTTGTCTCTTATTATTTTATAGATATATTTCAACATTTTTTCATTCGTACTGTAATTTTTATTGTCGTTCATGAAATTTTTGTAAATATATTTCGAATGTGAGATACAGTCGGTAAACACGAAACACGGGTCAATTTTTTATTCGTTTCGCAAACCATTTTTGTCAAGAGTCGAAATAAAAAAATTATGCATTTCGAATCGTACATTTATGTCTATGAAAAAACTATAGATATTTTTTAATGCTGCCTTTGCGAAAAGTTCGACTATTCGTGCCTTCGTCCTGTGCGTGGAAAGTCACTTTTTATGACTGCGTGCGTAATTTGCTCGACGCATGCGCAGAACCCAAAATTCGTCACTTTTTACGCACATGTGCAAAAAAGTATCTTTTTACGGTTAGGTTAACGAGATTAGGACACGAAAAGTCGCACTTTTCGCGCAGTCAGCGTAAAAAATTGCGTGTTTGGTACGGACGCAGTAAACAAGTTTGTTCTCATGTCAGTTGCCTACTTTTAATCTTCTTGCCATATAAAAGTCTATTGCGCAACAAGGTCTGAAATTGGCGATTGCGATAAGTGTGAAGTTGGCGCCTGAGCGAAGCGCGTCGCACGCGACATATTTTGTAACAAAAATGTATGGAAAGCAGTGCATTTCATGGCAGTTTTGCGAGACGGACAGTGAAAAGTGAGGTTATCATTTTTCGTGCCAAAGGACGAAACTGAAGCAATCGTGAGTTCCGCATTCGCGAGCCTATCTTTTTAATACTTTAAAACAGTCATCAATCACTTTCGCCTCGCAAAACTGCCATGAAATGCACTGCTTTCCATACACCAGTTACGAAAATAACTATTGCAAAACAGAAAAAAAACCAGAAATACGATTTTAATTGTACTTTATCGATGCTTCAAATCAAACGACGATATTTATTTTTTTCAATACTCAAAATAATATTCTCAGGCAATAAGATGCTGCGGTTGTATATTTGTTATGAAAACAAAAAACAACTTTTTATGCGATCCAAACGGTAGAGCGGTAAGCAATAAAAAAATTACCTATTTAATCGATGTTAATATAATTCGATGGAACTGTTTTTTGGTTAAAAATAATTTAAAAAATCATTCAGAAACACTTTTCGATTCATAATAAACTTATTTTTATTATCGTCGTCTCCAATTCTGTGAAACTCGGCCTTTGATGTTGATGGAAAGATAGAATCGTGAAAAAAGTTATTCGCATTTTGATCGATTGAAGAAACGAATTTAATCAGTTGAACAAAAGGCGACCCGATGCCGATGCGTATCTTTACTTACTAATACGAACGAAAAAAAAAATACAGTCCGACTGACATCTATTAATAATAGTGAAATATTTGATTGTGCAACTCAGCGACAAATTTGTAAATAATAAATTATCAATGTACCATATTGAAGGAAAAAGAATAGGAAAGCGCGTGTCTAAATCCAAACGGATATTAAACGATATGTATAGTAGAATAGTAGATTCACTGTGGGCGTTGGAGATTTCCAGATTGACACGATGCAGTATTCGAAATCTGTGAAACTTTATGTAAATAATAATTTATAATATTTCAACTTCGCGAAACCGACTTCATGTAGAAAGCAGACAAAGTGTATAAAAAAAAAATCGCAATTAACGAGGGAAAAAAAAAATGTAAAAAGCGCAATGAAATAATTACTACTAACTTTTTCTGCTGTATTTACTCGATAATTTACTACTACCTACAATTACTTACGTAACTATCGCTATTGATAAATAATTATTGCACTAACTATTATTAATTAATATTATTGTAGGGCACTAATCGCAGTTTTATTTATCTATGTGTGATGGTTCCGATTCAATATAGATTTTGTATCACCCTGTGTATCGCAGTCTATTTTTAGCGTAAGTTGTGTATGTAATGAGATCGACAGCTCTGTGCATTTATCAATTTACTTATATTATTTTAACGATTAAATTTAACGTTTGAATGGTCGAAAAAGTTAATTTCTTCATTTTACATTGGAGTATTGCGGCATGAGTATTGGTTTGATGGAAAATAAACAATTACAGAAAAATCAGCATTTTTCTCTAGGAGACTGTTACGTCCGCGGAGACCTAACAGAAACATTCATGTATAACTTCTAAATGACGATGTATTAGGGTGAAAAGTGTAAATTGTTTATAACTCTATGTTGGGAATTGTAGTCTTGAACTGAATGTATTATCGTTCATAAATTAAAGTTGCTGAACTTTGATCGCGATGTATATTTCATATAAAACTTAACGGATAAACGGCATAGAAAATGAAATTAATTTTTATAAAAAAAATGCTACTTGTTTTTTTTTATTTTTTTTCATTGGAATTGATCTGTGCAATGTGTATGTCCGATATCCTTCCTTTTTTATTTCATTTAATCCCGTAACTTTTCGAAGTCATAAAGATCTATTCGTCCGCGTAGAGCCTCAATCTCCCATTTCAAAGTTTTCGGTACAATCAAAATATTTGAATAGCAATTCACACCGGGAATCCCCGAATATATAGCGAACTTCTTCTCGACCAATCAGCGACCAGCTGCGCAGCAGAAACCGATGGAAACGTGATCTGCGTTTCTACTCACCCGACATCGTGTTCCAAAGTCGCGAACTATCGCAGTATCTCTCGATGGGTAAAGAAGAGTGAATGCAACACGACATATGATAACAAAATGGTTTCATGAGCACGAAACGCGCCTTCTTTTTTAAATGAATAGTTAATGATACAGAAGATGGTTAATAATATAATCGGTTAAGAAAATTGAACACGAGAATATACAGAACAGAACGCTCAGAGCAATAAGTAAACTGCATTACCGACGGTTGGTAGCAGAATACATGTGGCGCCATTCAGAGTGCCACACTTTGCCACGCTGTTTGAAACCTTCAATTATTTTTTCATTAACTTGAATTCGACTTGCAACCAAACATTTTCGAGCCTCAAAATATAATACATTTTATTATAATAACATCTATACACAGTAATAACTTAAATTAACATAAATAATCGAAATAGAATTTAAGTAATGACTAGCCATCGGCGGTTTGTTCGTTTATGATTTCCACATCTATCGTCAAATCCATATCGGACGACGTGAGTCTTTCCATCGAAGACGTTTGATTAACGTCCGCTTCAATGACGAATATTGCTTCCGGCGTTTCTCGGAAATCATCAACATCCGGTTCAACGAAACGCACGTAAGATTTGTAGGTTCGAAGTTCGATAGCGGATACACCGATTTTCGTCGGTGTATCCGGTCCGTTAGTTTCGCTATCGCTCGGAATATTTATCGATAATCTCTCGTCGTTTTGTCGAATTTCACTGCTGTTAGGACTCGCGTTGTGACTTAGAAATGCCTCGTACTCCTTTCTGTCGCTAGGCGTCGACATTGGACTATTCAGTGAGGGGGCGTACGGAACTTCCGGACTAACAGTTCGGGACTGACATCCACCCCCCGTACGTCCCGGTGAAATTGTAGCGGCGTTATCGGTTGCCCGTCGCAAAAGACTCGTTCTCGGTGTCCTGGAACTTGGAATTCCAGGATTTTGTCGGGTATTTACCTTCTGGGAACCGCGGAGAGATCCCGGATGTTCGGAAATAACACTCGGAGGCTTATTTTTCGCGAGATCGCCACTCGGAAATAAAAGTCTGCATATGAAGCTTTTTAGCGCTGCGCGGAAATCCTTAAGATGATACGCGTAAAGTAGTGGATTACCGACTGAATTCAAATGCGAAAGTATTATACTCGAGTTTAGCAAAATTTGATTAACTTCGCATTCCGGACAAAACGCTTTAACGCAATTAATCGTATACAAAGGAAACCAACAAATTATAAAAAATGCGACTATTCTCGATAGATTCTGCGTCGCCTTAACGTCCCTTTTTTGCGCTGCACCCAGCAGACGAAGCATCGTTCCGGTCGTTTGGTTGTCCGTCCGACCACCCGGATTCATTGTTACTATTTGCTGCAACTGAAAAATCGTTTATCGTGTTTATGTTTATCGAAATATCGATTTTTACGGGTTATCATTTTTGAAAATAGAACAAAGTCGCGGATTTTTTCTTATTTTTTTCTCCGTTAGTAGGCTGAGCTTTCATTGCAAATGGCAAATTTATTGTTGTTTTTTTACAGACATGGCGTCATTTTTTTTTTTTTTTTTTTTTTCAGAAAAAAAATCACAGGTTTTTTTTTTTTTTTTTCGAAAAAAAAAAAAAAATCACAGATTTTTTTTTAGACCATAATTCCCAAAATGATGGAATGATTTTTCATCATTAATAATATTTTTTTATTGAACGACGACTGAAATAATTTCGTGGTTTTCGTCTTTAATCGCGCAAATGCAATGTTGAGAAATCAGAGGATAGTACTTTCGCCGTAATGCAACTACTCGATCCAAGTTATGATGACACTTAAATATCGTTCTAAACTGCATACAATGCTGACCTGTTTAACAACGACCCTGTATATGTGAGCGTAGAATGCCGCAATCAAGAGTGCGGGAATGATAATGGTAGCAAAGTACAGGAAGACCAGGTAATCGTAGTCCATCACCTCGACGAATATGCACTTCTGATCGGACTTCTTGCCGGCGTTCCATCCCAACAACGGCAAGAATCCAACCAATGTTCCTGCTATCCAACATACGCATATTATTCCTGAAAGAAAACAATAACAATATCGATATATTTATTTCCGCGTCTTATTGTGTTTTCGATTTACCGCTGTCGATCGTAAAATGGAAAATAACGCGTAAGCGACTGTCCGCGTATAATAGAATCGCGTATACCTCTCGAAGAACGTGCAATGAAACAGGAAAACGCGCCTCGTACGTCGCAAGTACTCGAAGCAAAAAGGATACCATGTGAAAGTCAATATAACGCTACTATATGTATACTACTGTCACCCGTATCCGCATCATCCCTTCAATCTTGTCGCCGGCGTACTATAACCATTCGTGTTAATGCGCATCGCTTTAATTAAAGTGTCCGGCACAGTAATCCTGTCGGGGCGTATCATGGCGGACAGTACGATTTCCTGGAAGGACACGCGGATTCTCTATTCTTGAAACTGTACAATTACCTCCTACTCCCCTGCATTTCCTTCTCTCCTATCAACCCTCCCAACTTTTGCTAATTACGAAGGTTTCATCGTCACGTCTTGTTGACCAGTTCTTGATTTACCTGATTGCTTTTTTTACATCTGTATAATTTGCACCCGATATTAAGGAAATTTTGCCACTACTCTTTTTTCGGAGAGGGATAATTTTTTTTTTTTTTTTTTTTTTCATTTTTTATATTGAAAAATTATTTCCACAGCATTTTTCTGGCATTTGCATGAAATTCGCAAAAACATCGTTCAGTGACTAGCAGCGCTAGCAGAGTGATGTTTGTCACGACGCGCGTCGAAAAGGCAACGCGTCACGTGCGTCTTGTAATATAGTGTTACAAATTTCTAACAACAAACGTAAATTATCAATTTTCGATGAAATTTTAATGTTTGTCGACATATTTCGTTATTTTACACGACCAATTTCACTCCGAAGGAAAATACAGTAACCGCTCCCATTAGTATTTCTAGTGTTTCTTGTTCGCGTAATTAGAAATCACCTCATTTCTCTTCGCGCCTTTCGTTCACGTGAACCACAATATCGACCGTTAAACACGCTGCATCTGTGAAAATATGCGCGAACGTTTGCGGCTTTGTAAATTGTATACGAAGCACGTTGACATGCAATTTCTTGCCTCTCTTCGGCGCTTTACCTTTCGTATTTTCTCGGATTTTTCATTACGCAATTTCCGACCATCTTTCGCGACAAACGTGATCCCATGAACTCGGACGATAAATTGCGTATATCATATAGCGGATATAATAGATTGAGCCTCTGGATCATCTTAATATGAATGCAACACGTATGTCGTATAGCTGTGTAAGAGACATGAGCCGTTTACGCCTTTATAGTCCCGTATAACGCACCCCGCCCCCTCCCCCCCGGGGGGGGGGGGGGGGGGGGTACGTCCCCTTTCGAGAAACTTGGAATTTTTTACCCCTCAGCGAAATTTAGAATATTTTTGCACCCCTCCGCCCACCCCACCCCCACCCCTTGTTTCTTACGCGCGGCGGCAGCGACGACTGCGACATCTGTTTGCATATATATAGTGATGTATACGTATAATCTAATGGCACTCGTTTTTGCTTTGCTAACGAGGACACGCAGGGTTTCAACCTCATTGAGAAACCTCATCGATCTGCACATCGCGTTCGGTCTTTGGTAACAGGAAATTTGAGAAACTCCCGCACTTAGTCTTTCTCGACTTTACGCTCCTATCCTTCGTCTACATACCCTTCACTCTCGTTTCAATCCCTAGGGAAATTAAAGGAGAACTATAATAATGTTGACCTCCGTATCCTCTATTCCTACAGTCTTCCTGCAGTTCCGCAGTCCCGATTTCTTCATTAAACGTAAACGCAGACAAATTTTCGACAATTTGTATCATTCGTGGAAACTTATTAATAACTGTGCAGAAACTGCTACTGCTTTCTTCGATCTTTTACTTTGCGCACGTGTTTTTATATAATTTGACTCAATAGAAAAAACACTAACTAAATTGAAAAAAAAAAAATAAAAAAAAATTAAGACAAATGTTCACAAAAAAAAAAAAAAATTTCTGTGACAGAGTAGCAGGAAGCTTGACCCTCCTCGCTTGACCGAATCGATAAATACGGAAAGGTGCGCAAGTACGAAGTAATTAATGACACCTAACATTTATACCCAACATCCTATCCTCGCCCCTTTTTCACTGAACTCCCTTGATATTCCGCGGGCCGATGAGCAGAATGGAGGTAAACTATAAACGAGGATCGTCACTGGGACGAGAAAAATACTAATACGAAATAATTAGTGGGGATGCAGGCCATCGGTATTGTTACATTGGCAACCGCCTGTTCCATGATTTACTGGCGCTATTGTCGCGGGGGGCGTTTAAGGACGAGGAAAATTGAATTCCGAGTATATATATACGAAACACATCGCTAAATAATATCGACGACCAAATTAACGAGAAAAAAAAAAAAACAAAGATTATCGAAGAAAAAAAAATCAGAAAAAACGAACCGTCGCGCGAGCGAATGCTACTGGCATTCACAACGGACGCGATGTCTTTAAATAAGTACCTGTCTGCCGGCTTTTTCCGTTCCACACGGAACGTGCTGTGGATACGATACGAAATGACATAGTATATATATATATATATGTATGTATATACTTCCTATGTATGTACGCGAGTACACGAAATCTATATATATAGCGGCTGTGTTTCGTGATAGAGAAAAGAAATGGTGACAACAGCGACACCCTCCATCATCTACAGGTCGACTTTTGTGTTGTATACGCGCGACACGTACATATATATACATATCATATCATATTTATAATATTCCATATTGTATCAAAGTAAACATTTTTTTCTTCGTCATATTTCGAAGTTTATTTAAGGTGAAGAAAAATAAATTGTCCGATAATGGTAACCAAACAATTTGAAATTCTATAAAAAGTTATCGTGCATTCGGAAAACGAGATCGATGTACATAGACGTAAAGGGAAAACGGTTTTTTATTTTTGTGTTTTTTGACGACATGATTTTGAAAATTTATAAATATTCCTTACCAATTGCGGTTTTGGTGCGTACGTTACGCGAGTATCCCATTGGATGAAGAATCGCCCAGTAACGATCGACCGACACGGCAACGAGACAAAAGATGCTAATGGTGCAAAGGACCACGAGTACGGATACGGTGAACAGACAAGCATATAGATTGGTCGGCAATCCAATGCTCGCGAGTATGGCGAATGGAATTGCGAAAAGTCCGACCAGTAAATCAGCAGTTGCCAACGATATTATGTAGTAATTTGTACGACGTCGCAGCTTCCGATCTTTACTGAAGACGATGATTACGAGACCGTTGCCGATAACCGCGCAAACTGCAACAATAATTTCGCACACAGCGTACGGCAAGTTCAACTCTGCACTGGTGTAACTGGTCGAAATGTTTCTCGACAGATCAACGGGACCGGATACTGTGTAATTGACGTAATTAGTAGAGTCGGTGCTCGACAATTCCATCTCGAGTTCGATCGATCAGCATCCTCCTAATTCGGTTTCTTCTCGTTTTCTTCTTTTTCATCGACAAAAGTTCTCTTCCGATGTTTTGCAGACCGCGAAGTATGGGTATTAATTATTTTTTATAATTTTTCGGAAATTTCCGTACCCCCTTTTTTTTCATTCACTTTTTAATTCTACACATAATTTTGTTGAAAAAGACGAAAAAAACGATGTTGAGGTTTCATGTATTTACGATTTTTGCAATTACATCGGCGGTGTTGAAGATTCTCTTTGGATTTTAATTTTCGTATATCGGCGTTGATTAAGGCGATACGATTATTTTTGTCTATAAATACACGTTTTCTCGAGTCTTCCAGTGCAAAAATACTTTTAATATGTTCACCATGTCTTCAGCGATCCGTCGCGCGACGATCAACACTTCTTTTACGCCTCTCACACACTTCGATCAGATGGCATTAGCATCCAATTACTTTTTTCAAATCCTCCATTTTTCTTTGAGCTAAAAATCGTCACCGTTACTGATTTTAGGCTTTTGACGACGATTCGTAATTATCGAGTTGTTGATGACAGCGTCAATCCAAATTTTTTAATTTCGCGATGTTTCGACAATCGGAAGAAATTCAATTTGGAAGAAATCATACGCCGTTAGATGCTTCAATAGAGTGCCGATTTTGTCACTACGGCTGATATTTATTCCTCGCGGAATTCATTTTGATGAAATTCTTCAAAACCTCAAAGAATTTGTTATACTTTCATCCATATCCGCGGCAATTTAATTAGTTTTACTAATTTAAAAATCACGCGTGTCGTCGCCTTCGGCGCGATATCTACTAACTTCCGGAACCTCGTTGCGTTAGAAAATTAATCCGAAAAACGTGAACTCACAAGTTTCTGACTTCGTCACGCTGAAAGGAGTCTCGCATTATTATTTAATTATTATTTAATGGATTGGTCACGCAATCCTAGCGTGTCGTAGCGCGAGTTGAAATTCGTTGGTGGGCGACACGACGTCACGACGTAATTCTTACCGTTTTTTTCTTTTCTGACGCGTACTTCAGACGCGCTACTGATTCTTAGAAGGCTTATGCTATTTTTGGCTTTAGAAGTGATCAAATATGCGAATAACTTGTCAAAGGGATTATCAAAGGGCTCCATTCACCGAAGGATTCGGTCCGATTGATTTTCCCATTTTTTGAAAATGTGATGAAGTAGAAGTCCGGTTTCTCGTCACTGCGTGTCGCCGCTCGTGATCCCGGATTCTGATTTATTTCTTCCGAACATATTTTCTAGAAGACGTGTCTTTCCAAAAAATGGTTCCTATAGTTGCAATACCTTAGTAACAGACTTTTAGCCATCGTTCCCGAAGTCTCGTTAACCCTTTGAAGTCCGAACGATAGTGCAATTCCTTCTAAATGACTTTCATTATTTTGCCAAAAAGAAAAAAAAAAGTTGTCGAAGTGTTTTCTGGCCGCATGATTTTTTTTTATCTGTCGATTAGTCGCTTTGATTTGTGATTAATAGTTGAGAGTTTCTTTTTTGTGGTATTATTACTTCGTATTTTTTCTATAGAAAAAATACAGAAAGTCGTCGAAATGTTCGATTGCAATCATTTTACTGTTATGTGGCTGTCGGCTGTTTAACTTTGAAATGGAGTATAGTTCTGCTTTTTTCACGTAAATGTCTTTATTATTGTGTCGGGAATTAGGAATTAACTTCATTCTTAAATTTCAAAGCTGTTGATATTTAAAAAAATTAAGCACTGCTTCGTCGCGCGACTGGAAACACTGTGTTAATAAGTCAATTTCGCCCGACGCTACAGATCACTTTCTTTAATGATCCGTCAGATCTTTTAAACGTACAGAGACTCAAATTCTTTCGTGTCCTGAATAATTGGCGGACGACTTTTCCTGAAACAAAAATAAATTTTGATTAATTGGTACAATATTATCAATGCGTATGAATTTTTTTAAATTTTAATCTTTTATTTGAATATTTTTGTCTGGAAATCTGGAAAAATTGATACGTTTTTGAAAAAATCAACAAATCATTTTCATTAAAAAAAAAAATTTGAATTACCAGAAATTTGGTGAACAATTTTTTTTTTCATTAATTTGTTAATAACATTTTATAATTATGCAAAATTAATTTTTTCAGTAGTTAATTTTTTAGTTTCTTCGTTTTTTTTTTTTTTTTTGAGAGATTTAAGAGAGTGCGAGTTTCGGTTTCTGGAATTAGTATTTTCCGTTCCGTATAGTCATACCGTTAAACCTCTCTTTGCACACAGTTAACCTCCCTATGGTGATTGAAAGGGTTGTATACTGTATTGCTGGCAATTCTTGATACTAAAAGCAACGTATTCATGGAAACTTTCTCTGAAGTTCGATTTGCTCATAGATATATACAATGGTGTATCTTCCCTCGAATAAAGGACTACTACGTTGGAAAGGTTCGCCCCGTTTATTCATCCCCTTTACTTTACAGCTTTAGTGACTGAACAAAACGGGACTTACGCTTATTCTCGTAGACCATACAGACAAAGTTGCAAAAGCTTTTTGCGAGCCATTTAGCAAACATTACCGTTTGTCGATAAAATGATCGACTACGATCTTAATTTTCGATAATATGCGGTGAAAAATTGAAGATAGCAGAGAAACAGAGAGGGAGGGAGAGAGAGAGAGGGTTGTGACGTAAACCGATTAAGCGATTCAAGAAGCTTCATCAATGCGCACAACGGATTTTAATGACGTTCGAAGCACAAAATATATTTTCTATGTAATTAAATTATTCGAAAAAAAAAAAAAAAAAAAAAACAAAATTCTCGTGTACAATGAAAAAAACCATTTAAACATCAAAAATATCACGTGACCTGCAAAATAATCGAGTAAATATTCTCCGTGTAACTGAAATACGCTATGACAATTTTCCATGTAGAATTGTGTAATGGGCGACAAGGATCAATCGATAGGAGTATAAGTGAGACCTTGAAATTCGTCGTTGAATTGTATGGAATTAGTGAATGAAGAGAATGGAACGAAATACAATTGCCAAAGAATCAATACGTGTCGAGATAAACATAAATTGACGAGATAAAGTCTCTGATATGACATAATAATCAATACGGACATCTGGGAACGAGGTCTCGATAATTGTGTTTGTTCCGTTCTATCAGAACCGTTGTGTTTCGCGTAATGCTGATAACGAGAATTTTAGCCCACTATAGCTGGCAAGACATCGAGATAAGGGGTTTTTTGACGGAAGCTATGGAATTACCGATTAGCTACCGAAAAGTGATCATCCGAACTAATCACCCGCCCGTCGCGCTAAACGGCGATACATTTCATAGGAAGTTATCTTCCGGACGGTGGATTTCCCAAAGCGTACAGAAGAAGGAGGAGACGGTAAATTTTGCATGATAAAAATTTCAAAAAATTGTAAACATATTCGTTAAAAAAATGCTTTTTGATTAAAAAAAAAAAAAAAAAATTCGAAAGGATCGAGAAATTCCTAATTTTACAATTTACGGTTATACGAAACGAAACGGACGCAGGATGATATGTTTGAGGTTATAATTTCTTCTTTTTTTTTCTTGTTCTCTCATTTTTTTTGTTCGCACTTCCGGTTTTGTTCACTTTTTTTTTATTTATATGGTTAAACGTGCGATTGTTCGGGCCGAAAAGCCCAACCTGCGTGTTCTTACATTGTCTTGTTTCTCGGTATTGAAAAGAACAAAAGTTTCTTCGTAAATTTGATTGGCTGCTTTCTACGCGGAAAGTTGTTTCGGGTTGTTTTATACGTAACTACCACTCTCTTTTCATCCACTATTCGCGCACTCAAGAGCTTTGCCCCCTTTTTTTTTACTCTCGTTCGATTCAATATCGAAGTTTTTAGCTCGAGAATATAGTATTCGCGCGTTTCCGTTGAATCGTTAGGAGAAGAACAAGAGGTGCATGCAGTACAACGGGTGTGGTATGGCATTAGCAACCCCGCAAATACGATACCCAATACCGGAGAAAATGTCAACTATTGGATGTCCGGAAACTTTGTAACCCACGAGAAAGGAAAAACGATCCGAAGAGAGAATTAAAGAGTTGAAAGTTTGTGTAAAGGATTTTATACGGACGAGCTAACGGATCCCACGCAGAGAGCTATATCTATTTTTGAATTCTAAGGTCTTTTCATTTATAGACGCTTATCTAAGCGGCTGAATCGATTTTAATTAAATCGATGAGTGACTTTATTATTATAGTATAATATTCAATTCAGTAAAACGATTTTTTGAATATGATGATTATCAATTTTTCAAAAATATATTGTATTTTTTTTTTTTTCACAAGAAATTTTTTTTTTTCCAATTTCAATATTGTCAAAATTTGACAGAGCTTATTATTTGTCACAGTAAAAAATGTCGCCAATAATCTTGACCACAGGCATTAAAAATTCCGAGATAACGGGAAAAAAAATTATTCATCGAGATATCCATAAATTAGTTGATTAACAGTAAATGAATTTTTATTTATTATCAAAGAGTTTCAAAAATATGGATCCACGAATTAACGATCGATTTAATATCAAATGAACATATAAACTCGTAATTAATAAATTAATTAATTGGCTGAGGAGGGAAATGCCGCGCGCCAATGACCTCGCAGCAGCCTTTCGTATCGTTCGTAAATTCAGTTTTTACTACACTGTTGAGCAATCTCTTCGATCTATTAGCATTTTAACCGCAATGTTGGTTCCGAAATCGTGAAGCCCTTGACAACTTTTAAAAGATTATCCCAAGTATATCCGTGGTACCGATTTTGAACGCTTCGGCTTATATCACACGCGCGAGTCCCACGTGGCACGTCTTACAAGTGTCCATGAGATTTTTTATTTCGGTTTTGATATTAAAATGTTGGTTTTCGTAGTCGAAAACCTAAAGAAATCCAATTCTTTCAGCAAAAACTGTTGATCTTTTTTTTTTTTTTTCATTTCATAGAACTGTTGTACCGTCAAATCGAATATCGAACGGTAAATTTTTTTGAAACGTCCATCGTGACTTTTTCACTTTTTTTTTTGTGGTTTTAATGCCGCGTAAAAAACATCAATTCATTAAGTGTATTCATCGATTTCCAATGAGCAGAATAAATTTCACATAAATTCACTTTCAAAGTCATGCGAAAGGATAGATAAACGAACACTCCACTCTGCAAAACTATGCAATGCTTAAAGATAACACCCATTAAATTTCGACTACTAAAGAATTTCGTATGCAATAGTTTGTTAAGATGCGCAGATTTTCGCAGAATTTCATTATCGTTTCGAGATATAAAAAGTTTGCCAATCCCAATGAAAAAATTTCCATTCATCAAAACTTTCGGTACGTCACTGAAACTTTAAAACTCCGACTCCAAGTAATGGTTATCACTGAAGCGATGTACTTCATTATAACCGTTCATATCTCTTATTACGGACCACTGAACTCTAATCTCGTAGAAAAATAATTTCAACATCACTTTTCGAAATTCCATAGTACTAATACATCGAGCGCACGCAAAAAACCGGAACAGAGCTAATCTGCGATGTATACTTACTGAAAACGAACCGTTGTCGCAACATCTCGAAAATCAATCCAGTAAATTTCCACTTATTTAATCGTCTTTTTAATACCGTTTACGACGAAAAAAAAAAAAAAATTCATGTTGATTTTTTTTCCATAGTTTTTTACGTCACAGTTCAACTTTGAGAAACAATTACTCACGTGTCACTCGAAAAAAAAAAAAAAAAAAAATGCATACTTTTTCGGAGATATTTGTTGCATCTGAGACAAACGTCAATGAGCAATTCTCCCGTAACTACTTGATAAAAAAAAAAAAAAAATTTGCGAATATTGAGAAAAGTTCCGCGAACGATGCGGAAGGTCAACGTAGAGAGCAAAACGGTGATACTGATGGTGATGGTACTGAATCGAGGACGGGCTACGCGTCTGACTGTTAAACCCCGTGCCGCTAAACTGACTGTTACTACTGACACGCGGAGGAACGCTCCACTGAGGTGGAGGTGGTGCCTGTTGGTGGTCGTAACGGTGCTAAAGTGGTGGTGGTGGCGGTCGCCGCGACGAGTTTGTACTCATTACCCACCACGCTTATGTACTCATTTCGTTGTATGTCATATCGCGTGATGTTAGCTCTCCCTTTACTTGTTCTCCTCCCTCCCCTTTCTTTCTTTACGTTCCCTCTTCTCGCCCCACCCATCGCACATGTGTAGATTACATTGAATAGAAACGATATTCGTTTCTTCACTCCATAAAGATTAAAGTATACCGTGCCGCGCGCCTTTTAGTTCGCCATGTGACCGGATAAACTTCCGATCGAAGATCCAAAGCTACCGAAGTATATTTTTGGTTCAAAAAGCTTCCGCATACAGGAAAGAAACTTTACGACTATAGTATTGTTTCTTCGAAGTATAAAACGATTTCGAAAAAACACCAAAACAGAAAACCAACTAAAAAATCTCAAATTGATGCTCATCTTAGCGGTAATAGCTGAAATATCAAGCCGCACATTATTTACGATGTATAGCATGCGAAAAATAATGATAGGGTAAGAAATTAAATAATTATCACTATCTAAACGCAACTTCAGTGGAAAAAACGAAATCGATTAAATACAACGTCGTGTTAAGGAGGGTGTATCTTTACAATTCTAGCGAAAAGCGATATCCCGAGAGAATTTGGAATATTTTCCAAATGGGATAAAAATCTAAAAAAAATAAATTAACCATATAGCAGATCCGCAGAAAATTAATTTTGCATAATAATAACGCAAAATTTTTTGTGACAAAAATTAAAAAAAAAAAAATTATTCAAGCAATCGTCTCCCCAAACTCATTTTTTTGCAGAAATTGATCCGGTAAATTTTGAAGGCATTCGAATTAAATTTTTTTTTTAATCTTATAGCGGAGATTTTTAGTTCGTCTTATTAATAACCCATTCGATGCTTTGTACGTATATATCTTAAAAGATCGCAAAGCGTCGACGCCATGAACGATTTCCTATAATGAGAATTTTATGATATACAGTCGTATCTCTCAACAGTTGTAGACACGGAACGAACCTATCAATGGTTTGATTTTAAAGCGCAACAAAAAAAATGCATCTGCATAGTGCAATCGTAATGACCTTTGAGGTTATGGAGAACGAAGCCATTTAAATATAAATTGACTTTAGTAGAGATAAACTATTTAGATAGCAGTAAATAATTCGGATAGTAGAACTATGGAGGTTTTTCACTGTACATACAATACAACTACGAAGTATAGATTTACCGAAGGCGCGGGCGGCACCAAGAATCGCATCCTCGAGAGTGCACAACGCTATATACCTATGTAATGGAAAGATAACTCCTATAACAGCATACAGTAGAACCTCAAATTTCGCGATCTATTTAGATGCCGAAATCGAATTTTTTATATATATATTGATTTATAACTCAGAATGTTGTGCGTATTTGTACGATAAATGGCAGTGCGGCTGAAAGATTGACGCGACGGCTCGTCGGTTGACTGTTAACGAGGTATGTACAAGTTTCATAGAGGTATATAATTCATTCCGGCTTCCTTCATTGTACCTAACTGGAAAATAACGTCGCATTTGTGATTGCATAGAAGGCTCTAATTGCGATATATCTGGGCATGAATACCATCGAGTCTCGTGAATCATTATTATTCGCGTGTACAGTACTATCTCCCCTTCGTGTATGTACCACGCGACAGAGCGTTATAGAACCGGTCAATTATTTTACAGGTCATTCGAGTCTATGTTTATTTAAATTTATTTCATACAATTAATGTATTTTATAACTTCCAAGGCGTGTGATCCGCCAACGAAGTTAGCCGTTAGTTAGCGGTTAATGAGTTAAGAACGAAGATTCGGACTTCTATCGATCTATTCTACATAAATTCGTGGGACCGATGATCGAAGTGTAAATTAACGAATTCCGGTAGTCCGAGCGGTATAGTCCAACGACATGAGGGATAATGAAGGAATCCACGAAAATGTCTCAATTCAATTCTCGATTCTCGATTTTCGATTAAATCGAAATTTCCGAACACTTCGCAATGGGATAGAAATAAAAAAAAAATCAGGCATATCGAAGGTGGAGTAAAATTTAATTTTGCGTAATAATAATAATATCAAAATATTATTAACAAATTAGTGAAGAAATAAATTGTTCAACAAATTTCCCGGTAATATAACTTTTTTTTTATTAAAAAATAATTCGTACATTTTTCTGAATATATATGGATTTTTTTGGAATTTTGTTAAGATTTTGAAAAATGCTTTTTTCGCCATTCATTTTGACGAAAAAATGGTCCCAAAAGTCATAGGTCTTAGTGAGTCCAGCGTAAGCCGCAATTTTTTGGTTAGCATTAGTAGCCATATACCCTCTTCTTATATATAGCATACAGAACGGCTAGCAGAATCCTCCCGAGAAAGGGACATATATAAAGCGTTGAAGAAGCTCCGGTAACATCGTAATGTTGCGACGAGAGCCAATTAAAAGGTGGAGACGAATATGAACAGCACGTATTACGTTGGTCACGTATTCATGATGCTTTTTTATCAGCAAGAGACTCGGGTTTCAACTTATTTTCTCTTTATTACGAAGAAATGACGTTCTTGACGGCTCTTTGCTCCATTTTTCTGTAGAATATTAATATTAGTCACTTTATATTAAAGGCTCTATAAAAAAAAAAATGTCATTGTCGTTACATCGAAAATAAAACCTCAACTATGAAGAAATCCGGCAGCCATAATTTATCCTTCGATTATCAGAATTCTGGTTTAGCGATCCTTTGGGTAATAGGATTCCGCGTGACCACATATCGTCACATATATTTGACCATTTTTGCACATTTGTCTGTTTGGAATGATATATTTTTTCGCAAAGTAATATAAAGATTGCAAGAATTATTCCACCGGCCAAAACTGTTAATAATGGTACGACACCCCAAATGCCGACAACATTGTGTGTTGTCTCCGCATTATTACCCTTAAGTAAATATTTTTGTTTCAGCCGATTTAACATACCGTTGTCTTGAAAGCGCTGGATACTGAACACAAGTAAATTAATGCTTATTAATCAACCCGACATAACATATATGTTACAATGCAGGTGCCGATGATTCAACTTCTTTGCTTTGTGTGCATTGCGGCTTTTTTACGATCTTTTTTATTTGCCTTTAATTGAGACCCTTTTCGCACGTTATTAAATAAATCGACGAGAAACGAAAAAAAAACGAGAAAACGAGCAAAATTTTTTTTTTTTTCTCGACGATGTTCATTCGTGTTAAGCTAAGTTGGGGCGGCGGGGGCGGACGGGGGGTGGTTAGGGGTGAGGCGACTCAGCATCTTTCTCAGCTATTTCCTTCGCCCATCCGCCATCGTTGTCGTCCGATGATGCGATATTCTTGACGCTGGACGTCAGAACTTGCGCGGGCGTAAAGGAGGGGGGGGGGGGGAGGGGGTCCATGTTATATGTAAATTGCCTGAATTGTATTAATTAACATCTAAACTGATCACATTTTAAGAGAAAGTTAAGAAAGGACTTGAATTACGAATCTTACTGAATAAATGTAAGTATAAAAAACAACTTACTGATAATTTATGACTCCGGTGTATTGGCTTTTCGGCGATAATATCAATGCAAGATTATCCGCACGCCCGGATTCGAGTTCCGCAAGTGGACATTTAACACGTTGAGTCATTGTTTTCTTCACTACCTCGTCCGTGAAAAACGCAACTTTCTCTTTACAAACCTGAATGGGATATTAGGGCAATGAAAAAATGGTCCCGGTCATGACGTCATGAATAGAAACGGCAAAAAACTGGATTGATTATCCAATGGGCAACAGATTTCAAGTCGATCACCTTTCAGTCGGATTTCGTTCGATCTGAGTGAAATTTCTTTCGTTCGATCATGTACACTTTCACACTTTTTTTTTTATATTTTTGAATATCCATAAGATAGTATTCAATAATTCAAAAATCGCACCCATTTAAAACAATGGCGGTGTAAAATATTCGGGAGGCTGTGCGCGATCGAATTAAGAGATTATCCCTGAAACAATTTCTGCATACCTGATTGAACCCTTCTTCCAAAGTTTGCGGAAGATCTTTGAAAGGCTTCATCAATTTTAGCATTTTTTTCAAAACCGAATCAGTAGGGGACTAAAAAAAAATTAAAAAATGTATAAAATCAAAAAATCTTATTTTCTTTGCGGCGTAAAGTTATAAGTACGATACAAAAAAAAAAACGCCCACATTATTATATTTTCAAAAAATAGAGATGTCACTCACAGCAAATAAATCGTAATTGGAACTGTTTTGAATGACTATAAGTTTGTACGATTTGTCATTAGCGAAACCTTCCATCGTCGAGAAAGGCAGATTAACGGAAGATATCGTGAGAAAACTTATCAATGATGCAGAATACGCTGCCGAAACAACGACAGCCGAAATGAATAATGAAACATAAGCAATTCTTAGCGGTGTCTCGACGGGAAATTCTGTAAAACGTTTAAAATATCAAGAAAAATTGATCGATAAACCTTCAGGATCAATATTGATTTATGCGTCTAATGAAATTTTGCGTACGAGATACTGCTTCCTGACAGAATATTCCCCAGACGTGAAGATAATTTTCGGTTATTACGCTCGACCATGGAATGGACCCCCTCTTCATTTTGATCAACGTCAATAATATGGGTGTTGTGATCAATAAAATAAGCAATGCTATCCAAATCTCAAATTTGAATACCTATAACGAGGAAAATGTTATATCGATTTAGTCATGAAAAATGAGAACGCGCATAGATATTATTTTTACCGACTCATTGAATCATTTTGCAAATATGAAAAATTCAAAAGGAAGAAACCCGATTTTCTTGAAAAATTTCTGCTACAAATGGTGACATGAAATGACCTTTACAAACCTCGAGGTACGAATACCACCTCACGCCCGACCCATCGGGTAGCTTGATATATAATCGCGTTCGTGATATCATCAATGGCAAAGTAAAATCAACGACATTTATTCTGGAATTCGTAATCGTAAATTCTGCAACTCCCAAATCAGCTTTTCCTTCAGCCAATTGTCCGACAACTCCCGACCAATTATTGGTCTCCGAGCTCCAGCTACCGTATCGTATTTCTCTGAGGATTTTTATGATTGTGAAATTCATTGCTCGTTGAAGCTCTTCTAGAACGGCACCTCCAAAACCGCCGACTGAATGGCCATAATCGTAAACGAGAACGGACTTCTGAAAAATGGCACATTACCAAGAAACATGTATACTTCATTTATTTCCATTCATTTGGTATTAAACAAAAAGTAAATATTTTTAGACAAAAGTATCATCCCGGGGATTTATATTTCGGGTAAAAATTCACCGAATGATCTATTCGAAGTTTTTTTTTATTGCTTCGAATGTGATGGCCACAGTCGGATCTAAAATGGCCAAAAACGGTACCTCTACGCTGCAGCGAAAGGCCTCCGTTTTGGAGATGACTTCGATCAGCCGATTTTCCACGTAACGAAATATATATTGACGCGTTGTATTACTGAAACTTTACATATCTAAAGTACGGAAGAAAATCCTACCGTAACAATGGCTACCCGAAGACCCGCGCCATCAACCTTATGTCGCCGGGCATACAATCCGTTCATGACGAGTATTGTTAATCTTTCGTTCTCAGTCCAAGTTGCGAAATCCGCTATTTCGGTACGATTTATGTGAATAGACCACCACTCTTTTAACACAGGGCTATGGCAGCACACGACCAACATTTCCGTATTAAATTGAAGATTAAAGATATTTCCCATTGGGTGGTTGCAATATTCGCACAGCGTTCTGTTGAACACGTCAACAAAAATTACCAGCCAAATCGGATATGCTTTGTTAATTGTTCGAGTCCTTTGATTGAATTCCATAATATCATTTATAGATTTTAACACGACCACCATAAGTGGCCGAACTATTGGCCGACGATAAAAATTTTTGCCGCTGTCCAAATTGTCAAAGTTAATCATCAGATTGAAAATACCATATCGTGAAAGCGCCCGCGACAATAAGGTAACCCATGTGTGCTCTTGCAAACCTAACGGAAGATAAATTATAAAAATTTAATTTAGTTTCGTCAGTTTGAGGGGTCGTCAGGGTCAAGTTGCAGCAACTCGAAAATCTCGAGAAAACCCAAAAATCTCGATGAAATCGCGAGAAAAATAAAAAATCTTGATGAAATCGCGAGAAAAAAAAATCTCGATGAAATCGCGAGAAAACCTAAAAATCTTGATGAAATCGCGAGAAAAATCAAATATCTTGAGAAATCGCGCAGATCCCTAAAAAACGCAAAAATTCACAATAGAAGGTAATAATATTGATACCTAAAAATTCTTTTAAACTAAAGCTGAAAATGCGATCCTTCAAGTAAAGGAGGATTTCTAAACGCATTTGTATCGAACTGACATCACGTCTGTCAATTATACTCACGCTGTTCGTTGTGAGGAAATATGCAAAACACACCTGACGTTCCGTAATACTTATGAATGTCGTATATTAGAAGGGCATATTTTTCCGAAAGCGCATCAAAATTATGTGAGCAGTTACCGGTCGCAACGAAGAATGCAAAAAAAAAAAAAAGATTTATCATGAACTTCATAGTTGCTATAATTTGAAAACCCTGAAGTTGAAACTCTAAGCTATTGAAATAGAAATATATCGATGTGTATCTCGTTTAAATACGGTTCTACAATAAATGCACGCCACCGAATGGTAATCACGGAACTGTTGTCGGAATCGAACTAAAGTCCCGTATTCATCGTACTCAGTTATCGGATCTACTTACTCCGGTCCGTCGATGCGCACGTCTGGTCACGTGTCCGTATCTCGTACATTATGTATTGCGCCTATTCCCACCTTGTGTTACAAATTACTAGGTGATCCGCTGCGATAACCCTTAGAAAATGCGTAAACAGTCACACGGTGTCTGATAAAAGAAACTTTATTTCCACATTCGATCGTTTCCAACAATCTTATGATCGATAGATATTACATATTATATTTAAACTGAAGTACACTGTCCCTCGGAGCAAAAAAAAAACGCAGTCCGTGATAAAACGCCTAGTAATTGAAATAAATCTCACAAAAGTTAATTAATCATCTTGAAAAAAAAATCTGCGTGTTGTGGCGATAATTCTCGGTAAATGTGCGGTGGTTTCACAAAATATTCGACTTTTCGGCCGCACTGAGCGCCAGTCGCAAGAGCGAGAGCTCTCGTGAGGAATTTATTTCGTTCGGAAATATAAATAAATTTATTAGTTCGGAAGCAATGTATCGAAGCAGACTCGACTAGGAAGCAGGAAGCGCCATGAGAAATGGCAGAGGGGAAAGAAAAATGCGCAGTTACTCAGTATTTCGGGAACGAATATTAATTATTAAGGTATTAGAATTCTCGACATCGGTAGCAAAAGAAAAGTTCCCTTAATAATGATTGATAAACAATAAGATAACAAAACAATCAATCTTGTGAATTTTCCATGTGACCTTCAGTGACCTCGAGAGCAAAATAATAAATATTAATTACGAGCGCGACGAGTATACGAGAGAGTCACGTGCTTTCGTTTTCTGGTTTTCAAAAAAAGGGAAAAAAGTCAATCATTAAAATTAGTCAATAAATAAAGTCTTAACGATTTATTTAGTCTTGAAAAGTGTTTATTTTGGTCGAAATATCAATACTATGCTATCAAAATAGAGAGCATTGGATATCGTAGATGCCGCTTTTTTAATTTTCTCCGATTTTTTTTTTCGGCACATTTATTTATTTTATGCGATACATTGTCTCAAAAAACAAAATAATTAAAGCGAGAATTATGCCACCAGCCAAGACTGACAATATTGGGACGACACCCCAAATACTGACAACGGAATGTTTCGACAATTCTCCACTTCCTTGCCCTTGTATACCCTTCAAAGTATATTTATGTTTCAGACGATTCAAGACGCCGTTGTCTTGAAAACGTTGAATACTAAAGAAATAATTATTTATTTGTTCATTTATCACTATATAGATATGTTGTAAATAGAACTCATTGCTCCAATTTTACTTACTGATAGTTAATGATTCCCGTGTATTGACTATCGCGGGACAATATCATCGCCAGATTATCCGCGCGACCGGAATCAATTTCCGCAAGTTTACACCGAATTCTCTGAGACATTGCATTTTTGACTATTTCGTCCGTAAAAAATCCAACTTTTTCTTTACAAACCTAATAATGATTTACAGAGAATCAGATGGTTGATGATCATAACCTGTTGTATGCAGAACGCGCCATAGTAAAGTTAATTCAGAAATAGAATAAACACGCACTTGATCAAACCCTTCTTCCAAAGTCTGCGGAAGATTCTTCCACGACTTCATCGAAGTCATCATATTTTTAAGCACTGGATCGATGGAGGACTGCAAATGAATCCGAATTTGAATGCCCTTAAAACTTTTTCAATTCTACCGCGTAACATTTTTTTTTTTTGTATTTTTTTTTTTTACATAGTAATGTGACATGGTATTGATCAAGAAGATCTATAGATCATTCCCCGATTTTTTTTTGCGATCAATAAAAAAAAAAATAGGCGGAACTTACGGCGAAAAAATCGTAATAGGAACTATTCTGGATGACGATGAGTTTGTACGATTTATCGGCAGCAAAACCCGCTAACGTCGAAAAAGGTAAATTAACAGAAGATACGGTGAGAAAACTTATCAGTGAAGCAGAATATGCTGCAGATACAACGACAGCCGAAACGAAAATAGATACATAGGCTATCCGCAGCGGTGTTTCCGCGGGAAAGTCTGCAAAAAAATTGATCATCTGCTTACACTAAGTAATACTAATAGAATTTTCATTTTCCGGAAGAGTGAATAAAATTAACGTACGGGATATTGCTTCTTGACAAAATATTCCCCAGACCTGGAGATAATTTTCGAATATGAGACACGGCAACGGAACGGAGTTTCTCTTCAGTTTAATTACTGTCAGTAATATCGGAGCCGTAATTAATAAAATAATTACTGCCATCCAAATGTCGAATTCAAATACCTTTAGATCAATGAAAATAATGAATTCCAATTAAAATAACTTAATTATTAGCTATAAATCATAAAAATCGGGTTATCGCAGTTGGCCACTTATCGTCATACTACGTATTACGATCAATAAAAAATATTGAAGCGGAGATTATCGATACTAATGATTACGTAAAAGACGACATGTCGAACCTCAATGTAAGAATTCCACCGAACACCCAATCCGTCCGGAACTTTGATATATAATACATTTCGTGATATCATCAATGGCAAAGTGAAATCGACAACATTTATTCTGGAAGTTGTCATTGTAAATTCGGCAACTCCCAAATCGGCTTTATCTTGCGCAAGTAGCCCGACGACTCCGGACCAATTACCCGTTGACGCGCTATAGCTGCCGAATCTTATCTCTCTGAGAATTTCGGTGATTGTAAAATTCATTGCAACTTGGAGTTCTTCTAGTATAGCGCCGCCGAAACCACCGACTTTATTACCGAAATCGTAAACTAAGGTTGACTTCTGAAAGAGATTATGCATACTAAGAAAAATTTGTAGAAATCTGTAATTAATATTCCATGATCTTCGTATCAAGAGAACAGATACAACAGTGAGAGATGCTCCGATGGTAACAACTCGTCTTCCCTATTTTCTCCGAAATGGTTGCTCTGACGACCAAAAGCAAATTAGGTTTTCATACGTCTATCTAATGACTACAAAATCCGAATTTGATTTTCGTCATCAGAGCAACCATTTCGGAGAAAATAGGAAAAGCGTTTCGTTACCGACCGAGTCTGTACCACATGCCTTAAGAAAAATCCAGAAATCGAGGAAATGTCAACATTGAAAAAAATTGGTTTTTTTATTGATATTTATTTGAAGAAAATCAATATTGATGCTCTCGCAACTATCCTAAAAAGCCGAAACGTCTCAGTGCCGAAAATTCCTGGCGCCAAAATGGTACGCGCCGCACTGACCGCCCGAAACAATGGCGCTGAAGCGCAATGTACCCACAGCAAAGAATCAACAGACACCGTAGCATCTTGAAGCTATTCAATAGAAGTAAAATGAACGCGGAAGTCAACTCTGTAGTCATTGATCGCTACGGTAAACTATAGACTAGAAAGGGCACTAAAGTATTAATTTTTTGTAGCAATTCTCTAATACTTTTACTTAAATTCCTACTTTGCGAGAAGCTATTTTTTCCATTAGCGTAGTTAATTTTTTTTTTTTGAATGAACATTTAACCGTTTTACTTCCGAAAATTACCTTAAACTCTTTCACCTTTAATCGTTATTGCATTTTTGATATCTTACCGTCACAATAGCTACGCGAAAACCCGCGCCATTAGTTTCGTGTCGTCTGCTGTACAATCCTTCCATTGTGAGTAATGTTAATCTTCCATTCGCCGTCCAATTTGCAAAATCAACAATTTCAGTGCGATCTGGATGAGTAGACCACCACTCTGTTAACATAGTATTCTGGCAACAGACTACCAACATTTCCGTATCAAATCGAAGATTAAAGATATTTCCCACTGGACGGCTACAATATGTGCACAACGCTTCGTCTAACTCTCCGATGAAGATTAGTAGCCAAATCATATGTGATTTATTGCTCTCTTGAGTGCTTTCATTGAAATCGGTAATGTCTTTTTCCGATTTCAACATTACCACTACGAGTGGTCGAACTATTCGTTGATCATAAAAAAATTCGGTGGTTTCGAGATCTTCGAAATCGACCATCAGCGTGAAAACACCGACTCTCGAAAATTCGCGACATAATAAGTGGACCATCGTCACTTCCTGTAAATCTGTTTAAAAACAAATTACAAAAATTCAATTTACTACCGGAATTTATATCGAAAAATGGTATTTTTATAGCATTATTATACGCGAGAATATCTTCTAGCGAACGAAATGGTAAGGAAGAAAAAATTCTAGAAACTTTCTGATATCATATCATTTTTTTAGATTTTTGGGACGCGTTTTGTGATTTTTGTGCAAAAATGACTATTCCGCTGGAAAAAAAAATCTAATTATATACTGTTATTCGTCTGGAATTATAATTCGAAGCGAAAGAGTCGGACTAACTGAAGTCACAGAAGCTCTCTATTTCTTTTTTGTATTCCCAGCATTTGCCGATATGCCTTAACGCTGCTTGACTTCATTATACATATACATTTACGTCTGTTTGTCAGTATAGTTAATCTTTTAGCACTAAACTTAATGTCCTTTTGTCACGCGAAATAGTTTCGCGTGCGTAGACTCGTATCTTGGATGGACGCGCGGGGTGTTGCGGGTAACTTTAATCTACTGTTCTGAAGTTGCTGCTGTTGAGGATAATCTCGCTATGAAGCCGCGTTGATGCATACTACTGATATATTTAGTGACATCGTATTCAAGATTTTTCTGATGGTGTTGATTGCCGCATATTTTTCATATCATTGTTTATTTCGCACCTATTTTTTGGTACGTATATAAGAATCGGTAAAATGCGCTAATGCGCTGAAATAAAAAGTTGATGAGATCGAAATGTATCGAAATTATCGAAGATTCGAGATTTCTATTGCCGTCAGTTTATTCGTGCTGTGATTGGTCGAGATTTGATCTCCTACTGGCGTGAAAAACGAATGATTCAATCATTCCCTCCATTAGGAGGCCCACTTCACCCCATTAGGAGACTCACCCCATTGCATTAATATGCAATGGGGTGAAACAGCCAAACAACAAGCAAACAACTCTTCAAAAACCGATTAAAAAAAATCATTGCGCATTGAATCTCTAAAATATCGATAATACCTCGAATATGAATCAAAATGTTGAAATGAGCTTTCGATAAGTTTCATGGAAACCCAGATATTGTTTCGTAATTATAGTTGACGGGATAAATTGTTGATTTGCAAATTTTTTGTCATTAAGAACAAAATAAAGTCGAACTAACGTTTGTTCTTTTTCTTATTTCTAATTTCAATAATTCACTGCTGCGATCTTTCGTCATATACAGAGGGGATGCGCAAGTATTATTATGTGCAATAAAACTTACATCAATCATTGCGAGGAACCAAGAAAATCACACTTGATGTTCCGTAGTATGTGTGAACGTCGGATATAAGAGGAATGTACTTATTCCAAAGTGCCTTGACGCGGTAAGAGGAGTATCCAGTAAAAATGATTAGTGCAAAACAAAAATTAACCATTGATGACATTATTTTCATCATTTCTAAAGGCAGAGGTTGAAAGTTTATTATCGTGAAATTTTATTGCCAGACGCGGAATTTTTCAAAAATATTGTATTGTGCAAAGTACGCGTAGCCACGAGGTAATACCAGATAGGTGGTTTGAACACAACTAACGTCGTCCGTCGCACTGAGTTATCGGATTTGAGGATCGGCTGGAATACATCTGCGCGCACTTATGGTCACGTGTCGTTGCCTCGTACATTATGTACTATGCCCATTTCTACGTTATATTACAAATTACTCGGCGCTTACAAACAACTACTTTTAGTAAACGCTTAGTGACCAGAATTATACGACTTCGTTAAATGTTGGGATTTTTTTACATTAGTTTTGAAAATCTAATGGAATAATTGTAGTGTAATTTTCTCCGTGAAAAAAATAAACTTTATATTTCAAACGGATTGCATATTGGATTATTGGAAATGGAGCAAATCGATATAACAAATAGATAGGGAGCTCTATCGATATCGTAAGTGAAATGCTAACGTCTAAATGTGGAAAATAGTTCATTACGATACTAGTGCGAAAAAAAAATATCGGTCGAGTGTTGCAATCACACGAGTTCAAAAAACGTTTTTCGCACGAGTATCGTAAAAAATTTTATTTCATGACGTGAGAAAATGGGGTTTTAGGCGAAGCGTGCGTAAAATCGCATTTTACGCACCGAATTTTGTATGTTTTTTTTTTTTAACCTACGCACAACAAGTGTTTTTTTCCGTGCCTCTAAAGTGTGCGGAAAAACACATTTTTTAGCAAGGCATGAAATAATAGTTCATTATTTTACCCTTCTTTCATTATTTCACACTTCTCCGGGATTATGTCACAGTTGCCGCTAAAGCCTCGAGACGCGGAGCCCTAAGCTCTACCGACGCGCCATCTGACGTATGAAAATTAAGACGCAGGTGAGCACAGTAGAGCTCAGCTTTGCGATTCACTGATTTACTGAATCTTGATCTCGCGTCGAAAAAAATACAGATTTATCATTTTTAATATTGAATGTTGAAAATATTTAAGAAAAATGAGTTCGGATAATAATGTTTCGGAAATCGGAGATGCGACGTATCTACAAATAAGCGAAGCAGCAAATCTCGTAACGCAAAATCTATCGGCCGCAAAGTTTTTTTTTTTTTCGGGGTGCTTTGCCCCCCGAAACCCTTAATGGGGCTTCGTCAATGAATGCTGTGAAGTTGGCAGAACGAGCCTCCAATTCGTACCACTGACAGCACCCGCTTACGGCTCCATCGAGCTATCGGCAATACTCGCTTTCGACTCGTTCTGCCAAAAATATGACGCGATTAAAATTCACCCCTGAAATTTGATGTGTCACAACATATATAAGTGTCACATGTAGGTGACACTTACCACGGAACTTCCTTATTATACCTAAACGGTAGTCAGAGTCGCGCAGATAAAAATATGCATGACGCAACTCTTATGTTTTCCCGAATCTGGGAAAGTCCCACTCCGCTACTACATCATGAGTACCGAGTACACGCCACAGCTAAACACGTGCACTCCGGAGTGAGAACAGCACGTCAATCGTATGCACACTACGATCGTCCGTGAGGATAACGGTTTGCTTTAATGTTTTGACTCAAAGCCGCGACGACACCGCCGCGTGAAAGTGAATAGTCAACGTCGCGAAAGTTCATACAATTCCACTTGTTGCTACGCGTGTGTTTATCAATTACTCTACTGTTGTGATTTTAAAAATCTTGAATACCGATGTTATTTGTTCGATTTGAAAATAACAGAGGAATCGAATCCATCGTTAAGAAATAATTTGTTTTTTTTTTTTTTTTATAATTCGCTATTTACTTTAACGGATTTTTAGGTTAAACTAAAGTAACAAGCGCACCGCGAATTTTCATTATCAAATTAACACCGCGAATACCGAAAATGGGAGTCGATGTGAATACCGAGCTCCGGAAACTACGACCCGCGGAACTTTGCAAACTCGGGCAGATTCTCAATCCCTCGGATAATTGGAAAAAACTAATGGCTTCCGTGACCAAAGAGGGAACCGAAAATGTACCGAAATTTTCTGGCGAATACATAACGTTAGTATTTCTCGTATTATCGTCGTTTTCGTAAACTGGTGAAAAGTCGCTTTTCCGAATTTAGCACTTTCATAGTTCGTTTTTGTGTAATTGTAGTCATTGTTTTGAGAAACGGTCACACGAAATAAACGTGTTGTGTATTGAGAACGCGGAGGCGGCACGGTGGATCGACCCCCCCCCCCCGTTCGTTTTAAACGTTCGCATTGAAACACTATTTTGTCATTACACTCACGAAAGTTTCGAGAAATTAATTCAAAAATATTCGCGAATGCCGCTTAAAGGTTTTTTCGAAAAACGGGAATTTCGAAAATTAAAAACGAATTTAAAAACCATATATGCATTCGAAAATATTAACGAATCAAAAAAGTTCGATGACCGAATAATTTGATAATCTATTTTTTTTTATTGATTTGATAATAATTTTTTCGAATTATTATTATTATGGCAAATCAATATTTTTAGGATCTTTTTGTGGGGCTGATTCAGCTGATTTTGCTGATTTTGTGGGGCTCTTTAATTGGTCGATCTATTTTTCAGTTTGTTTGATTTCTTCAACTAATTTGATTAAGTAGAACCGAAAATGCCTCCCCCTGTGACTGCCTTTGCACATTTGAAAATTGGTTAAGATTTTTACCCGTTTTTCGGGGTTTGAAACCGCTGAAGTATACATATATCAGTTTGAATTAATTTTTTTTAATTTCTTTTTTTTTGTTTTTTTTTTTTTAGAATTCTAGAACAAGCTGCTCGTCAAGAGAGTAAATTTGCGGCGGTAATATTCCTCGAAGAATGGGCAACCATCGGAAGAAAGAGACCAACGCTTGGACTTCTTCTCAATCTCCTGATGAAAGCGGAGCTTTTCCGCGCCGCGGACTATTTGGCTGTAGATGTGTTGAAAAGTATGTTACTCGATCTTTACGGAAAGTCACAGCAGAGTACCGGTTCTACTCGTATTGTTATAGCTTCCGATGTTTTATGTGGTTTCCGTAATATTTGCCGAAAAACCTCAGCAATAGAAATTCATTTCGCAATGGTTCATCACGACCATTTCATATTCACAAAATTGCTTCCCCGTCAATCGTTTAATATCGAATGATTATTCGATATCTTTATAAACATTCTGATTACTCATGAATATTCAAATTATTCGAGTTATCGATGTATACATTAAATTATATTTGAAATACTAATCTCACATCCCTATTAGCGAATCGTAATTCACCAATCAACTAAATAGATTATTTTTTCTGTAGTCGAAGCTCCACAGAGACCGGTCTATGGTCCGGCGGCACCGATCGATATCGAGTCAGTAGCAGAGTTGCTTCAACGACAAAATCTCGACGAGTCCCTCCCCACAGATTCGAATTTCTGTTTGCGCACAACATCGGAAGTTCCATTGAGTCAAATTGACTATCCGATGGGTGTATTCGACAGCGATACGAATAATCACGACAATAATTTAGCTGCCGTCGATAACGACGTCGGCGTTTTCGAGATGCGTTATGCCGAATCGAAATCGAAACAAGTTCTCGATCATGCGACCATTTTTAAAACTCCGCAATCGTCCATCAATTATGACGACAGCGACTCGAACAATCTAAAAAAATCTCCGCCTCCCAAATCCAATGATTCGTCCAATGATTTTGAAATCACGGATTTAATAAAGTTCAGCGCCAGCGGCGTAGCCGGCTTTTCGCGGTCAGACTTGATAAAGTTCGACTCGACGAAAGAACAATCGACTGAGAATGTCGAGTTGCACGAGGCAATTTTTCCGGATTTAAATATTCTGTGTCCCGCTGCGTCGGCGAGAGACGATCGAAGATCTTCGATAGATGATAAACGATATTCTCCGAAAACGGAGAATGATAAGCTTCCGAACAACGGCGCAATGGCATCGAGTGAATTGCCCGCGTGTCTTGGATCCTTCGCGACTGCGAGAGAATCGCCGCTTGCCGCCGACGCCCAGAATAATTCGTACTATCATCGGGAATTAATGTCCGCCGAACTTCCCCTCTGCATCAACAACAGAAGCGGATTTCATTCAAGCGAATCGAATTTCAACGATAGCGCGACATCCAATTCGGAGGACGATTACTATCGGGAAAATTCCTCCAGTGCGCAATCTTTGGACGGGAAAAATTCGACATCCGGTGGTGTATCTTGCAATGATGAGGATGCGAAGGAAGTCCTTCCGTGTGCCGTTGTCGAGGCTAATGGAAACAGTCAACGGAACAACGGCAATGATCTGCAATATAAAGAATATAATGGAGTTAACAATGTGATGAATTCTCGGGAACTTCCCATTACTGTTCTGGAGTTTCACAGAAGATGACGAATCAGTAGAAGTTTTTGCGCGTAAACAAAATCAATTAAATTTAATGTACAGTTATAATGAAAAATAATGTAATATATGTTAAAAAGCACCCGGAGATACTTTTCTTTTAATAATTTACTTTACTTTATCTTAAAAGTATTTTAAATCATCAATATTTTTCCATTGCGTTCACAATGACTTTCGGAGAGTTTTCATATTTTTTTGTCCCTTTGACTAACGGTGAAATGAGAAAAAAAAATCGTTATAAAATATGGTACCGCGTCATCCGTTGCTGGAATTACAATTTTTTGTTCAGAATCTCTGGACAACGTTACACGATCGCCTATTCAATAGTATACGAGGGTACAACGTATAAGCGCTTTAAACTTTCGGCCGCCGATATTTGTAAGCAACGATTTCCAAAAAAAAAAAACAATTTTGAAAAATTCATTTTTCTATTAACATATCTATGCGTAATATCAACATGAATATGCCGTATGACTTATTTTAATGAGTTAACGTCCTCGAAGCGAAATATCAAAATTCTATTGGTACATCCGTGCAGAATTCGTTGAGAACTCGAATATTGTGAATAATTCGACAAACTTTTCGCTTTGAGACGATACAATTCCAATCGTACAATTGAGCTGACAAAACGCTCAATACACTTATTCCGATTAATTCCCATCAAAGTTGTTCATAACTCATCGCGAATTATTCGAAATTTGAAAAATATCCACACTTCCCTAATCCTTAGAGGGCGTAATAAATTCAGATGTACGAAGCCGTTAATAAAACATCCAATGCACATTGAAAGTAAGCGCGTGATTGGAGTGTGACGAGGCACTTTTTTCTTACGTATTAAATAGTAAATTATACAATGAATGAAAAAAATCAACCATTTCTCGATTGAAATCGTATTGAATGGGAAAATAACGAAAAAAAATGAAAAAAAAAAAAAAAACCATTGGAATGATCTTAGAGAGGATTTTTGGACACTCGTGTCATATTAGCCTCAGTTTTGTATAAATTCAAAATATGCCACTACGCAGTCTTTGCGTGAAACAGTGAATTGTCAGTATAGAATCGCAAGAAGAAGAATTCGTAATTCGCGATCTATATTTGTTCGTTTATCCGATTTGACTAGTCGGCGCGAAAAGATCGTTTTTATGCGCTTTTCTTGCATTTCGATACTTTAGAATATATATAAAGTTCGTGTCTAACAAAGGTTAACGCTTATCGATCGATGCTTATCAGTCGTGGAAGAGATTTGTGCGAAATTAACGATCGACGATTATCCGTCGGTGCTGTTCTGTTTTATCGTGAAATAGGCACTCTGTAGTTCTCTAAGATTGTTCTCGAGGGTCGCAACCTCGTCATACTTGCACTCGGCTCTCGCTTGCTTTATGTACGAACGCAGATTGCTCATTTGCTCAATTATCGGATCCATCGATGACGATGGAAGCAACGCTGCCGCGCTTGAGGGACCCCAGCCGTCCGATTTTTCCATTACCGGCTGTAAAAGTTTAATTGACTTTAAAGTACTCATTAAGCGAATTACAACAAATATTGCGTTGCCGTTTATAGTAAAAAAAAAAGGAAAACACCGAATAAAAACTAATATATTAATCATCGTGTTGAGGGGAAAGTTAGCAATACATTTTCTTTTTTCAACAAGAAGCTAAAGAATTTTAGAAAACGAAAAAAAAAGAAACACTGAGGATTGAAAATTTCAATTTCCTCGGTGTTTTTTTTGTCATCTAATACCTCATTATTCTTCGCGGAAGCGCCACTCTGAGAGTTCCATCCTTCGGTCTTCTGTTCCTTCCGTTTTTCCCGTTGCAACTCCTCCATCTCGAGTTGCCTCTCGTACGCTATCCTCTCCTGTATTCGCCTCTCGCGTTTCTCAACGAGCTCCGCATACTCTTCCTCGGTTGGCAGCGACGGAATCGTGAGAATTTGTTCTTTGAGAAATATCATCGCCGTCGTACGAATTATCTGATAGAGCCTCAGACTTGGCGGTCGCGGACCGTTCGGTGAATTCTCCGCGTCGACGGCGCCGAGTGCGAGTATTCGTTTACTCGTCAAATCCACGCACTCGCCAATTTTTGCGATCTTCACTCGCAGTATCTGTGCGTCGCGCAAATCGTACGTTGTCTCTCCGTCGCTTAATTTCATGCAACAAAAAAATGTTTTCATTACCTCGATATTGCCTTCTACCAAAGTTTTACTTCCACATTCGTGTCACTGCAACGTCTACCGGAAAGTCGGACCATCAATTTTAGACACTGAAGTGAAAAAAGAAAAAAAGTTTTACCTCAATGATTGCCACATTTTGTTGTACATCGACATGTACCGAGTGGCCTCTTCCATGTAATTGCGCATCTCATCATAGTGTCGCGTCACGATGGGTTTAACGAATTGTCGGGCCTTCAGCCTCTCTCTGGCGTCGAGCAAATTTTTACAATGAACGCAAAGACGAAAATTTTGCTCGCCACCGGTCGGGTCGTTCATCAATGATAAAACGCTATTGAGACTGCCGCTCGATGGCGAACGCGCCAGTTTTGTCAATCCTATTCCCGCGCGTACAAATCTGCCGGTTAATTGCGACTCCGATCCCGTCGGTGATATCGCCGAATCGTCTTGCGACACTGGACTCGTCATTTTTCCTGAAAATATCCGCCACACAATTATTTCATCGAATACCTTAAGAAAATAACGCGCTTTCGTTTTTATCATTTCAATTTTTGCAACAAAATAAAACAATCGATAATCATTGCAGGGATCTCCGATGAAAAATTCTGTCTCGATTGCCGCGCCAAACGAAATCTTTTTCTCGGTTCCTTTTTTCGGTTAATGGAGTATATCTCGCAGTGCGAAAATAAAGTAAAGTTGAATGACTTACTCGCGTCTACGAGAGACAGGAACATCGTACAATCGTGGCACATGACCGCTCCGCACAAACGACAGTGATGCTTTCTTCTTGTGAGATGAAAACTTCTCGCGCACGTAGGACACAGTCTCACGTCTTTATCGTCTATCCACGGAACGATGGCTTTTTCGTGAACTACGAAATAAAAATAAATAAATGTATCGAAATGTTGATAAATAGCTGTTACAAATTAACGAAAATCCGTAACTTAAAAAAATCGTCAAAATATTTTAAAACATTGTAAAATCGTTAAAAAAATTCGTAAAATTGTAAAAAAATACGTCACATCAAAGAAATGATGAAAAATCATAAAAAATTGTAAGATCGCGAAAGAGTCAATAAACAATCGTAAAAATGTTTTTTTTTTTGGAAAAATTATAAAAGTGTTTGATAATTGTGAATGATAAATACAAAATAGATAACAGACACGCGTTACCTTTTCGGTCGATGGGATCGACAGGCAAATTGTTCAACAATTTGTCCAGTCTGATCAATAATTTGTTGGTCTCCGTGGAATATCTCTCGAGTCTCGCATTGCGAATTTCCTTGAAATAATTTGTATGGCTTTGTACAGCACCTGGAAAGGTACGCAAATACAATTGGGACGTCAAAACTGTTCCATGCAACGATTGGAAGAGGAGGGTAGGAGGGGTCGGTACCAATATCCTGCGGTCCCCAATTAATCTCTGGACTCTGCCTTCGCTGGATGACGGAACGCCGTGCCTCGACGAAGCTCTCTGGCGCCTCTTCTTGTTTGAGAATCTTCTGTTTGGCTTTTCCGAACAAATCTGAAATATTGAACGCAATGTTGTAACTAAAGAATTTTTTTATATTTCGCTCCAAGATCGACATAACCTCAAATTTCGAAAGATTAACGATAGTAAATACGGAGACAAAAATCAATAGGACCAGAAAAACAATGAAGAAATATGGTTAAAATATTGATCGATAAATTTTACACGAGAGTCAGTCGAAAACGGAAAAATGTCGGAACGACATCGTGGATCGTTTTGATGAAAGATGATTAACACGTTACCTTTGAGCGATTTCAAGATTTCCGGATCATCGTTGTGCACGTCCTCGAAGTGTTTTGTCAATTGATTCGGCGTTTTCAGATCTGTCATGCAAATCGGGCACAGAAAGCCTTCGAGAACCTCGCCACTGCTGGCCATGTTTACCTCTACTTACTTTTTTCAATTTCTTTTTAAACTTTAACCCACGGTCCTTAGATTTTTCGAGCATAAATTCTTCGTGAATTCCTTTTTTTTCTCGGCGCTTATCGCAAATTTATTCTACACGGGATTTGACGCGTTCGCATTCGGGGCGTTGCTTCGTATGTACGCCGAATACCCGAGTTCTCGAATTTCGTGGTTTATCATCACACGGATACCAGTATACACCATGCAATCAGCTGATCACAGCTGAAAACTGTCATCCGCGCGCCTGTGTCCAGAGATGTAAGAATACCGGTATTTTTTTTATCATATTGTAAGAATATCGTTGCGCTTCGTATCGTATTTTATTTTACGATGCAATAATACCGGTTATTGTTGTTCTCTTTTTTTATTCATATTTTTGCCGGCAGAAAATGAAAAGAACATTTTTTTAAAAGGGGGAAAATGGGTTTCGAAATTGGTTCCTCCTGAATGTCCAACGAAAATTATACATTTACATCTTATCGAAGCTTCATATTTGTGTCTACACATACAAATGTTAGAAAAAATATATACATATATATTTTTTTTTCGATTTTTAAAATATATCTGTGTCCGTCACGAATCGGTTATCGGATTTTTATATATTTTTTGCGCAAATAAATATCCATCGCGATATCCACGATGAAATACACATTATTATTAAAAAATTATGCGGTTGAAATATGTTTTAATATACATTACGAGATAAAATATCGGTACAACAAGTGACAAGATATCAATGATTTCCGTGACGAATTGTTGTTCGATTCCGTTTTTGTCAACATCGACTCTGCACGCCGAACACTGTCCAATTTGTTTCCTCGAGCGTCCACTCGCAGTGTGTATCGCCGTGATTATGCGATGAGAAAAAAAAACCGAAACGAAAAAACCCACTCCTCGAAGACGATAATTTTATGTCTCCATTGTCGACGATATATAAGGATAATCTTATCTTCCAGTGTCACGTACCATAACCTACAAAAACGAAAACAATGTTACGATTTCGATCGGACGATTGAACGTGCATTGCCGGTTTGGCGTGAATGTATATGGAAATTGACGTAATAATTACTCAAAAAAATGCGGCTCGATGAAGACAGACTTTTATCGAAGTACATAAGGATCACACTGGTCGTATCGGCTTATTGGTAAACAATAACGTAGAAAACAAAATAAATATCATGTTTTTTGTTTGTAAAGTAATATTTAATAAAATAAAGAATGATTAATTATTCTTTGAGTTTAATTTTTTTTTAGGGTCGTTTCGATTCTGACAGTTTTTGTCAACAAAGCGCTGTTGTCAAGCGATTTGGAAGCTCCGCTCTTCGTAACATGGTTTCAGTGCATCGTCAGCGTTACGATATGCGCGGTACTCAGCGGATTATCCAAATGGTTTCCGGGAAGCGTGTCGTTCCCCGATGGAAATCCCTATACCATGGACAATGTTAAAAAGGTTTGAATTTATATTAAAAAATTTTTTTATTAATATACAATAATAATTAGAAAAAAAAAAAAATTTATTTTCACTTTGAATTTTTTTAGGTTCTGCCGCTGTCGATATTGTTCACTTTAATGATAGCGAGTAACAACCTTTGCCTGAAGTACGTGGGGGTTGCATTTTACTATATCGGAAGATCGCTAACAACGGTCTTCAATGTGATCTTTACATACCTCGTTTTAGGTAAACAAAAAATATCGCGCGATTACGGCAATGCAAAAAAACTCAGTCGGTAACGAAAACTGCAATCATTATTATTTCAAAATCTTATACATTCGAGAAAAACGAAAATTGTGTTTTTCCGCGGAATAGATACGCGCGTAGATATAATAGATTTGCGGACCTATCGATTTAACGAATTTTAAATTTTCATCGGCATACTTTCCTCCGTACGAATCGAAAAAAAGAACGAAAAAAAAAATAAAATTGCTATCCAACTGTTCGTTGATAATATGCAATAATAATGTACAGAAAGAAATTTCTACAGGACAAAAGACTTCGCTGGGATGCGTCGTCTGTTGCGCTGTGATCGTCGGCGGTTTCTGGCTCGGCGTTGATCAGGAAAACGTCGCCGGATCCCTCTCGATTTTGGGCACTTTTTACGGCGTATTGGGATCGCTCTCTCTGTCTCTTTACTCCATTCACACGAAGCGCATATTGCCACTCGTGAATCAGGAGATATGGCTGCTCTCCTATTACAACAATGCCTACAGTATTTTTCTATTTCTTCCACTGATGCTGATCAACGGCGAATACGACGTTGTTCTCAATTACGAAAAACTTGGCGAAGCGTATTTCTGGTTCGGCATGCTTGTCGGCGGTGTCTGCGGCTTCGCTATTGGCTACGTTACCGCTCTGCAGATTCAAGTAACATCACCGTTGACTCACAATATCAGCGGCACGGCAAAAGCTTGCGCTCAAACGGTATTAGCCTCGTATTGGTTCAGCGAGTCGAAACAATTCCTTTGGTGGGTCAGCAACTTGATAGTCCTCGGAGGATCGGCGGCGTATGCGAGAATCAAACAGCTCGATCTCGACAGCGCTCACAGAAAGAGCAGAGGGCTCTTGGAGGATAATGATTGAATTTATCGATCGATTAAAAGCTGAGTATAGAATTTAATTTTTTTTGTACGACGCGCACAGCGAACGAGAAAAATTCGAAGGATTTGGGTTCCGATGGATCGGTGTGGTCGGAGGAATAAATACGAAAGTATGCGATCAATTTAAATAAAAAATTAACTGACGAAAAAGTTAGCCGAATGTGTCATCTTTCTTTTTCTTCTTTCTCCAAAAGTTGGCCACTATTATTTAGGTGTGCATCGAAAAAAATTCAAACGCTACAGAAACAATATCATCGAAATTGGATTGTGTTGATAAAAAATTATATTGGATCAAATGCAAAAAATTCAATTTATCGCTTTGCGATAAATTGAATTTTTTACTTATTTAACATCGCTGAGAAGCGCAATGCAAGTATAAAATTGCGAGCGGAGCAGTTTAAAAAACATATATATATATATTTTACATTCTTTATATAAAGATATAAAAAATGAATTCGAGACTTTTTCAGAATCTCGATGCGCGACCGTCGCCTCGGCCGTCCGAGTGACTCGACAAAACTTCCCGATGTTTCGTTATCGCGTTGACGCTCTTCGATGTTTCATTTGCGTTTATGCGGGACGATGGAACCAACGAGCCGAGTTGAGCGCGAAAATTTGGCTCCATGGAATATCGAACGTCACTCTCCATCGCAATTCCGTCCGAGAAAACGTGAAACCTATTTTTTTGTTTGTTTGTTTTACTGTGTCATCAAAAATTCTCAATTCATTTTTCAACATCCGGTGTTTCATTCATTTGACACGTTGATAAAAAAGCAATTTTTATTCTGAATAACTTTATCGATTTAAATCGAAAAAATTTGGAAAATTTTGACGAATGGCGACGCGGTGTTCTTACTTTCATTTCTTTCAAAAATCAAATTCTACTCGTTTTTCGAACCGCCGGATTGACGTATCTTCTTGAAAAGTTAATATTTAGCGTTTGAGGAAAAGTAAAAGATTACCGTGGATGTTCTATACATGTGGAAATGTTGAAAGATCGGAGAAAAAGATTGTAGAGGATCTGAGCGGCGAGGGTAGGATCATCGGTACCGAAGACTCCGCGCAATCCGCAGATGTTTCTCTCGTCGTGAAAGATTATCGGTGTCAGGTTATCGAGACTGTTGCCGGCGTCTACACCATCGAGAAGAAATCCTGCTGCGGTCATGTGAGATAATCCCAGAGGAGTGCTAAGACCCCTGACAAATTTAGAACTATTTAATGCTTCGCAATAAAAAAAAATCGAACGATATTTCTGCATATATTTTTTTTAAATCAATTCACGATCAATGAAATTTGTAAGTTGATTTTTTTTTCGCGTATCCCAAAACGTCGATAATTGCGATATTTTTGAATAGCAAATTTCATTTTTCGTCTCTGATAAAAAAAACATCAAGAGCTTTTTTTTAATTTTCATACGTGACGATTGAGACGTAAATTTCGCGGGAATCAACAGCGGCGATATTGCTGTATCGTTCTCGTTCTACTGTAAATCATTTTTTAAAAATTATTATTATTTGCAGAGGATTGCGGTAGATAGAAGATGTTTTGAAGAATAGCGCATTTAGAAGGATTATTTACAATTTTTCAGAAGTTCCACGTTTCCTGCGACGGAACGTATTAGCGACAGAGCCGCGAGAATTCGGGTCTCGAGGGAAGACGAGTTTGTGGATGAAATTCTCAATTCTTCGAGTTTTTCGATACACGATCGAAAAATTTTCGCACCCGGTGGAAGATATATCATGTGATTGTGGAAAGTCAACTTTTCCGCGGGGCTGACGCGAGGCTCGTACCTCGAAAGCTGATGTAATAATTCGTACTTTATTACGGCGTCGCTTAGGACTTTTTCCGAAAGGCTTCCGTTGTAAAATGCTGAAAGTTAAGTTGTCGCATTCACTTTACTTTTCAATTTTTTTTTGTTCATAAAAAAAAATGCTCGATAGCTCGGTGACTACTCAAATATCCTGCAAACTTGGAGTGAAATATTCCTGCAATCTCCAGAAAGAAACCGATGCTATTGATGCGCAAACGTGAAGCACAACTTGCTAGTAATTACATAAAGCGCGGAAAGTTCCCTCGATGAATTATTGATTAAAGAAGAAGAGTTCATTGGATTCGTCATAGAAGACTTCCAGGAGGATTTAGAAGTATCAAAAATTGGTGGATGAGCTTTAAGCGGCGACTATATGGAAGATTCGCTAACCATCGCAGCCAAATCGAGCAATAATTTCAAGAGTATCGGCGAGAATAGGCAGCTGCAAAAATTCTCCGGATCTCAAATGGCCCCATATCATTCCATTTTCAACGCTCCGCGCAATTTCGTTCGCCAGATCTTCGGTAACGACAAAACCGTCTCTCGCTATTTTCACCGATGGCTCGACGGTCCTCCGCCACGGTAAATGTCCCCTCAACGACTGGGCGAATTCTAAACCGCGAAGAAAAGCCGGAATGCGAACCTTCGCGGTCGCAAAAATACCTGAGGGAAGTGTAACAATGTAAATCGAATAACAATTTTTTTTTGATTATACGATTGATATGAAATAATCGAACCGTCAATCGTGTTATTCGTAAAGTCAACAAGCAGCGGGTCTGTTCGGTCTCTGTGACTGTAAATCATTATCCGTCCTCCGCTATGAAAAAAAAAAAAAAAAATTGAGTTACATTTTCGAGAATAGCTTCGTTAGATGAAATATTGAAAGACTTATACCCTCCGAGACCCGCTTTATGCGGCGCCACGACGCTTATGCAAATAGCAGCTGCAACTGCAGCGTCTATTGCGTTTCCGCCTTGTCGGAGTAGAGTTGTGCCGATATGAGAACAATCGGCGTAATCCGTTGCTACCGCACCGTGCGACTTCGGTCGACTCTGGAGTGAGATATATTTTAATAGCTATTTTCGATATATTTCGATAGAAAAATCGGTCTCTCTCGAGGAGTGTGAAGTGAGGCATTTCTGCACTAGTGCGGGAAAGTTAGTCAGAAAAGGAGTTCTCCGCACGCGAGGCGCGCGGAAAGCCTCACTTTTCATACCGCAGTGAAGTAAAATTGTTTTATGCCACTGCGTGCGTAAAGTGCGACTTTACCCACGCTTCGTTTCGCTGCGCGTGTGTAAAGTTGCACTTTACGCACTCGTGCGGTAAAATTTTTTACGAAAAATACTATTTTTCGCGCTGATAAAAAAAAGTTTGACTCTCGTTTCTGCAGATGCACTTCCGCAATGTTATAAAAATGTGGATAACCAACGTTACTGGGAATTGAGTGCAAAAAGCAACATATTTCCAGCATTACTTGAAATAAAAAGTACCGAAGAGTAGAAAGAATAAATGGTATTACATTCGTATTTGTTGGTACGGCAATAGGCGCTATTTGCGGTGACAGAAAATTCAGCAGCAGAGCACCGATGATTGCCAAGAACAATAGAACGATGCAGATCGATAGAACTCCGAATCCTCGGTTACGGCCGCCGAGTTTGCATTCCGAACTTTGATCCTTCGTCAGCGGCAATTTCGCCGTCAACTTCTCGAAGGCTTCTTTCGGTTTCGCGTGACGGCAATCTTCGCAGCGAGAGCCATCGGTATCGATACAACACGTCGGACAGCAAAAACTTGAGTACTTTCGCTCTTGATTCTGCTCCATCGAATTTGCCACTGCCTCGCGTGTCGAGTCACTTGTCTTCTGTACTTTTACCGTTTATTTTTTATTCTTTTTTTTTTTCATTCGTTACATCGAAAAAAAAAGAATAATCTGCTTCTTTGACAACCGGATTACCGGTTAAATTAAGTCACCAGTCCATGAAACAATTGAGTTACTTTGGTACTCTGATGTATAACATTTCAGTGACGAATGTGTCTTTTCTGATTAAGAAAATTATTATTCTGAATATATATTTTTATTCGTCGACTATACGATCGACGTGCTTCTTACAGTCTTTTTATAACGGTACTTCATTGTTACTGAAGGTTTCATATTATATTGAATAATAACAAATAATTATTAATTAATTATTTACTATTGATTTATTTTGTATAGTTTAACATTTTTCCCGCCAGTGGGGCAAAAGTGGCAATTTTCGGTAAGGCATGCGAAAAAGATATCGCGCGGTGCAACACGCGGACACTCGACGAAAATGGTAATAATCGAAAAACAATATAATAATACTAATAATAATAATAATAATCGATAATATATTTCTTGAAAGAATACGTCGAGTGTCCATTTTTTCGCATTCGTATCGCAAAGTACTATTTTTTTATTCTACAGCCCTTTTACCGATACAATTTTTTTTCAACATTTTTTATTTATGTAAACGAACACTGTTCGCTTGTAAGAATTTAACAAGCCCTGTAAAATGGAGTCGTGCAGAAATGTGTATAAATTTGTAAACAATTCTGTTTTCACGAAGAGCGTCAGTGTCATTATAAATACAATATTCGTTGTAAAAGATTTCACGCGCTTCGTAACAATTATTAATATCAATAATCGACAATTATTCGATTTTTTGCCGCTCAAATCGTTTCGTTGCAATCCTTTCATTGAAATTTGTCAAAAAAAGGTTTTTTTTGTGCCCAAAAATACTTCGGCTGTTGTATGAGTAATTGTCACTTTCAAGGCGCATAATGAAATTTATCATGTAAATGATCTTTTTGTACGTTTAATTACGACATTACCATAGAAAATACTTTTCTTTTGTTCATTTTTCGAATCGATTTCGATCATTTTTCCGCTTTTCAAGCGCAATTGTTGCCTACAAAAAAATACAGAAAAGTACCGAAATTTTTCTAATTTTCGAAAAAAAAAAATGTAATTTTTATTATGAATAAAAAATTACGAATTTTCGAAAAGTTACATACATGATTTTTTTTAGTAATTTGTTAATAACTTTTCTAATTATTATTATGAAAAATTAATTTTTTTAGTACCTTCTGTATGGTCAATTTTTTTCAGATTTTTACTAAATTAGGAAGTATTCGAAATTCGCTCTGAATTTCACGTGAATCTCACTCTTTGGTAATACTCAGCGATACACCCTCCGTAATCGAATTCATACCGTATCATCGGATGGACCATTACATCGAGTATCACATATTTCGTCGTTAATTATTTAAAAAAATATATTATCATAAAAATACTTTGAGGCAATAGACTTAAAGACACGTTATGCTTTATCCTTTAGGCACGAAAACGCGTATCGACGAATGCCCATTCATACTGTAATACTATCGGACATTTTAGCGACAGGACGGTATTTGGTTTCTCGCGGATTTATTCTCGCGAATTTGATAGCGCTAATCGCAGCGACGACGAGAGCGCAGCTGGAAGCCCCGAAAATTAAAGAATTGCTGGGTACCTCGACGCCGATGTACACGAGAACGAAGCAAATTAATAAATTCGACGGGAGTCTGAACCAATTTGCTATGCTGGCGCGATGCGATTCCGGCAGAACGATTCCCCGAAGATATCCAACCGCAGGGTAATACATTCCAACGGAAACTTCGAAGAGGAGAAAGGAAGCCAAAGCCGTGTAACTTCCAATCGTAATTCCACCGCCCCCGTCGATTTCCTGGGCGCAAACTCCCAGCGTCGCTCCGAAGATGCCGAGAGCCCCGAGAAAAACGCTTAGACACAGTAAAGTTTCGCGTTTTGCTCGAAATGTCGTTGCGATGAGTGAATTCAATGACGAGCCGATCATTACACAAAGCATGAAAGCTCCGAAAACGAGGCCCTGAGCTATTTGGAGGTTTTCCAGCACGGGGCTCCAGAGAAAAATGAATATGTACATTACGGTTTCAAAAAGCGATTGGGTTGCGCCGAGATACAACAAGCGGCTTCGATCCTTCGAGAACAACAAGAGGTCGAGACTTCGCCGAAGATTCGAAAGAAAACTCGTGTCTTCTTTGTTGGTGGGAAGATTCTCGTGCCAAAGAATCGCGCAGGAATAGCCGGATAGAAGAGAAACCGGTACTGCGAGAAGAAACGGCGCCAAAGGACCCCATTCGAGGCTATCGGCCAGCAAAGAAGACAAAATTCCAGCGAATATCGCGAGCAATCCGTTGTAAATGCTCGCGCGCGTTACAACTTGAGCTATGAGCGACTCGTCGAGTTTGTAACGCGACAAATGTTGTCCGACGTACCAAGACTCGAATGTCGAAAAAAGGATCGAAGTCGATGCGCCGCCGAATAATCGGGCGAACATTAGGAGAAAATACGAGTCCGATCGCGGAAGCGCGGTTGTCAGACACGCTATCGTTGTCGTTAAACTGTAAACGATGCAGAGACGCTTCCGACCGAATGTGTCGGCGAAGTGACCGACCAACATTCCGGATATTGTTCCGCTGGCGAAACCGACTACATAGAGAAGCGAAATTTCGTGCTTCTCGTAACCGTAGCTGGAATATAGACGATAGAGATACGGGCCTTGCAACCAATCGGCGAATGTCGCTAGAAGATAAACGAAGAGATATTTCTTCCGTAACGACTTGTAGATCTCGGTGATCGCCGGTTTTGAGTCCATTTTTTCGGCGTCGTGGACAACGGCATCTGAAACATTGTTTATTTATTTATTTATATAATTATATATTATATAAAAAAATTGATTCATTTTCCCGAACCCTTTGTATTTTTTAATAAAAAAAAATGCAGATTCCGAAAATTCTTCGATCGTCTTTCTCGTAAAATGAGAAATGGTTATCTCATTATTGCAAATAAGAATGTGAAAATTTAATTGACATTTTTTTTTTCTTTCTCTACTGCAAATCGAGAAAAATATATAGATAGTAGCCGAATATTACTAAACTGAATATTCTTCAAGAAATTGAACCATTTTTCAAATTAAAGGAATGAATTATACGATAATCATAATGACAAATGGCAATTTTTTTTAACGCATTTTTCACAAAAAATTCGAAATTTCTGGTTAATTGAAATTAACATGAATAGCATTTCGGAATAACAGAAAAAAACAATATAAATCTATATATGGATATCGAATATTTGATAGCTATTTTTTTTTCAAGTCAACCAACGTACAATTTTACCTTATGGATCAAAGCGACGAGAGTTCACCTGCCATAGCGTCCAGAAGTGGCAGTGTCTATAAAATCTCTTATCTATTATTGCTTAGCTTATCTAATCTCTGGCAAACCGTTGCTGCGCCTCTTCCCACTTTTGCTTGAGAACTACAAAAAGAAATATATATTTAATATATATAGATCTTTGCAACTGTATAATATTTTTAGATTGTTGTTACAACAATGTATAATTAATTTCGCGATAAATAAGTTTTTTTTTTTTTAGAGAAAACTAAATCATTTTCTAACCTATACGTCCGAACGAATATGCGAAAACAGAACGCGAACGAACAATTTTCGAAGAAAAAATTCGTGCTAAATTGTACGGAAACTTGGCCACTCGGAGGTCTTGCGTGATAGTGCGTCATTGAAAATTTATTGCAGAAATAAGGCTGATAGAGCAAACGCGAACGGAAGATTTATAGGTTAATTTTATCGAGAATTTGTAAACAAAACGATGCAATTCGAATTTAGAGGAAAAAATAATGGCCGAACGGGCTGCGCCAATCCCGGTAAGGCGAGCGAACGTATCCTTACGACTCCATGAAGAAACAACGGATAGTACATGAATACTACTACGTCCAAAAACATCAAGTTCTCTCCATTTAATTGAACAAACAGAGATTAGTAGGGAGATGCACAACGCTCGGCTTTTGGCCGTCCCCATTTGAGTGGCGCTAAATCGTAGCGGCGAACTCGGGAGTACGATTTTGTGATCATCGCCTCGGCCAACATTGCAGAGTCGGGGCGAACGTGATCACCGGTGCGGTGGGTAATACAGGCGCGTGATCACGAGTCAACGCTTGGCGGGGAGAACCTCTGCCCCGCTCGAGCTTCGTTCTCGCAAACTCGGAGACTTGGTTCTTCGGACGCCGATGAATTTTTTTTTCCTCTTGTTTGCTTCTTGCAAATAGCCAACCATTGTCTACGTACTCTACAACGTGCGTGACAAGACTAATCAATTAGCGTAGGCGTGATTAGACGAGGAAAACATATTTTCTCACGGCAAGCGAGCTCGGAACTTTTATGCGACTTTCATGCATTTAACTTAAAAGTCATCGGTTAGCCGAGAGCGTCTCGGCATCTTTTTTTGCTTCGACGATTCAACGTTCTAGCCCAAGATGTATTGATTGATTTTTATTTTTTTTCTCGTGTTACAGCAACTTTCGGAATATCTGTGTGCAGTCCCACGTGCACTAAATGACTTATTAATTATTGTAGGTAGTACAATATGGGATGGAGAAAAATATTTTCTAACGGCAAGCGAGCGCGCAATTTTTATACGACTTCCGTACACTCAATTTTAAAATATTCGGTTAGCCGAGAGCGTTGGCGCATCCTTTTTTACCTCAAGAATCTGAGGTTCAAGCCAAGATAGATCGGCCTATTTTTTTTTTTTTTTCTTTCAGTTGCGATCACGGTCTTTATACAAGCGTAAAGGATAAAAAAAAACTGATCGCAACTAACTGAAAGAAAAAAAAAAAAAATAGGCGGATCTATCTTGGCTTGAACCTCAGATTCTTGAGGTAAAAAAGGATGCGCCAACGCTCTCGGCTAACCGAATATTTTAAAATTGAGTGTACGGAAGTCGTATAAAAATTGCGCGCTCGCTTACCGTTAGAAAATATTTTTCTCCATCCCATATTGTACTACCTACAATAATTAATAAGTCATTTAGTGCACGTGGGACTGCACACAGATATTCCGAAAGTTGCTGTAACACGAGAAAAAAAATAAAAATCAATCAATACATCTTGGGCTCGAACGTTGAATCGTCGAAGCAAAAAAAGATGCCGAGACGCTCTCGGCTAACCGATGACTTTTAAGTTAAATGCATGAAAGTCGCATAAAAGTTGCGAGCTCGCTTGCCGTGCGAAAATATGTTTTCCTCGTCTAATCACGCCTACGCTAATTGATTAGTCTTGTCACGCACGTTGTAGAGTACGTAGACAATGGTTGGCTATTTGCAAGAAGCAAACAAGAGGAAAAAAAAATTCATCGGCGTCCGAAGAACCAAGTCTCCGAGTTTGCGAGAACGAAGCTCGAGCGGGGCAGAGGTTCTCCCCGCCAAGCGTTGACTCGTGATCACGCGCCTGTATTACCCACCGCACCGGTGATCACGTTCGCCCCGACTCTGCAATGTTGGCCGAGGCGATGATCACAAAATCGTACTCCCGAGTTCGCCACTACGATTTAGCGCCACTCAAACGGGGACGGCCAAAAGCCGAGCGTTGTGCATCTCCCTACTAATCTCTGGAACAAATACTCGGCTTAGCGGCATAAAACCGAGACGGAAGAAAGAAGAAGAAATTGTGGAAAAAGAATTAATAAATTAGCGGCTTCGAAATGATTTCGTTGATGCGGAACATCAATCGATTGACGAGTCAGTTTAATTGTGAATTATATTATTTCTAACCTCCAAAAAACCTCCTTTAAATTCGAGAAGATTCGTGTTTGTGAGATGTGTTTTTATCTTTTTTCGTTGCAGAAAAAACATTGACGGTTCATAACCGATCGATGACCAGTGCCGTAAATTCGAATATATTCGAAGATATTTCGACAGAAGATCAGGTACGTGTTTGTTTCGTTAAAATAAACAATTTTACAACAACTCATTTCGAGGTTATAACAATATATTATTTCGCGGTTTTGCCAATTTGCATTATCGCGAAGTTTGGTTTATTTCATTGAAATTTTTGTAAAGCCGATACGCTTGGAGGAAAATCCATTCCAAAAGGAGAAAGAGCAGTGCATATTGTGCAAATTCAACATTGAACCGGACTACAAGAACGTGAGGCTACTGTCGCAATTCCAGAGCGTTTATACCGGGAGAATTTATGGAAAACACATAACGGGATTGTGCGAAGCAAAACAAAAGAAGGTTGAGCATGAGATATTGAAGGCTCAGAATTGCGGTATGTCGGCCTCAAATTTTCTTATCTCGAATATATAAATTTGATTTATATGATAAAAGTATTATTAGAATTTCAATTTGATATCTCATTTCCAAAAAATAACTTTTGACTCCAAGTATAATAAACAAAATGGGACGGATTTTCATTTTCATCCTAATTTTTCAAATTTTTCTATTTGAAAAAAAAAAAAAAAAAATTATAATCTTTATGTTTAGAATTTTCAATATTTTGACTTATGGATATCTTTACGTAATCTTTTTACGAAACATCGTTAGGAACAATCGCACGAAATCAGTGATGCGATGTTTTTTTTCATTTCCAATCAATTTTTCTTCGTTACAAGCTGCTCGTCGAATTGCGCGTCTTTTTCAACAAATAGTTTTATACCAATACATTTCCATTGTGCCGAAAATCCGTTGAACACAATTGATTTACTTTAGCGCCTGAAATAGGCATTTTCGTGAATTCTTTGTTCCACTGAATCACGCAATATATTACGATGTACGCATGATGCGACACTCTTGATGGTAACTAAATAGAAACGAAAGAATGTAAAAGTTGATAATCATAATTTTATTGATAAATAGGTGGAACAATTCTATCAATATGTTCCATTCTCCTAATTTAATCGCTTCTTACACATCGATAATTGAACGACAAAGAAATATTAATTACTTTTGGGAACGTAACAAAACGATAACTCGCCGAGTTTGCGAGATTTGCGTATCGTACCGCTGAAGGGGCGGAAAAGTAAAAACATGTGTCCGGTGTTGCCGAATTGATAACGATATTGACCCGAGAAATATTTTCCTTGAACGATTAATAAATTCTATTAATTTCGCAGGTTTAATGGGGTATTATCTGAAGGATCCGAAATACACGCACGACCCAAAAATATTCGATCCGGATCATCCGTTCAGACCTCACAGATTTTAAATTAATTATTTACCTACGTGTAATCTTTGTTAACAAACCAAATAAATAATGAGTATCGATTAATCTAACGATATTTTTATCGATATATTCTATTCTACTGCCGTGGAGTACCGAAAAAGTCACGAATCGAAGGACGTTCTTTGCTACGAATTGCGAATCAAAGAAGCGACTTTTCGGCAGTATATCGATACGATTGATTTTGAGAGTTTTGTCGTATCCTAAAGTTTGAGTAATCAATTATTTTCAGCAAATGGCGTCACACTCCGATGGGGTAAATTTGACAATATTCTCGGGAACGCCGAGCATCGACAGAACTTGTTGCATCGACACGGCTTCCGGACTCTTGTCTTCGATGTCTTTGTGAAATTTATAAAGAGCTTCTTTGCACGCTGTTCGCCACTTGTCGATCCGCGCGAGAAGATCCTCCCTATTGTGCTACAAAAATTTTATTGTATTGGATTAACGATGCATCAATAATTTTGAGACAATTAAATGGAGACGCGCACTGCGGCCATTCAATTATCGACGACGCTGACTCTATTTTTTTCGTAACTATATGTTGTCGAAATAAAATAAAAATCCATTTTAAAAAAACGACCAAAATCTGTTGAGCTTTAAAAGAAATGGACTTTGCTTGCCTATCGAATGAGAAATTTTTTTTTTCTCCATCTTTTGCTCAATTAAAAAGACGTTTTTTTTGTCTTCTTTTTAAACCAAATATAAATATGTAATGAAATAATTCTAATTTTTTTTCCATGGGAGTAAAATGGAACAAATAAAACGTTTCTTTACCTTGGATTTTGGAAAAAATGGTAAAAAAAAATTTGTCTTAAATCACCTTTTTTAGGTAATTGGATTTTGTCTTGAGATTTTCTATCTCCCGCCGTTTGTTATGAATTCTCTGCAGCGTCAGACGATGGCTCTGAGCCGAGTTGTTCGATTCATCACCGTTGGTTGCGTTCTCTATGCACCTTCTTCCAATGGGACGCCGAAACTGTGATGTGCAACGCTTTGGCGTTGCGTTTGTTCTATCGAAACAAAATTATGTGTAAATATCTTTGACGCCACATTTCATTAGTTATTTTTTTACTTACAAAAAAAATACCTTCAACTGAATTATTTCATTGATTTCAATTTGTTCATTGTTTTTTTTTTTTTCTTAAAAAAATGATATTTTTGAAACTTACCGCATCGGCGATTGTCGGATAGAATTTTTTGGGCTCTCACCGTTCGTTGGCGTTGCAAGTGTACTTAACGGCGAACGAAACGGTTTGTTCGCCGAATTGCTGTTTCTCAACGGTGTCCTTTTGTTCATTTGATTTTTTTCACACATCGCGAATATTCTCTGTGAATAACGCGAAAAAACGCGAAATCGCTCTTCAACGCAAAAAAATTGAAATCACAAATGAAACCCGAGTTGTTCGTTCTTCCGAATGTTTGTGTTTACGTTTACGAGGGAACACGTGGGAATGCGATGCGCAACGGGTGTCGACGCGAACAATAATTTATTACGGAGCCGGGAACGGATACGAACGTACTGTCTATACTGATATAAGATATACCGACATGCTCTGTCGGTATATTGGTGAAATGCAGACCCCATTCTTCGTCCAAGTGTCTCATCGGGGTGCAATGTCTGCCTCAGTGTGCGCGGTACTCGTGTATGTGTCAAAACAAAAGTGTTTCGTAGGGTTATGCGTTTCGTTGCATCGTTATAAATGTGCGTTGGCCGTGATTTCTCACTAATTCCGATAACTTGACCGTCATGACGGACGAACGAAACTTTCGTTCGTCGTATTACGAAAAGGTAAATTTAATCGTGTCTTATTGTTCGAATGAAAAGATCGTACCTCGACGAGTATGACAAATACCGGGTTGAGGTTAGGCTCGAGGCGAGAATGTTTAATTTTTCACGATTATTTTTATTCTCGAGAGCGAATCCATCGAATTTTCGTATATCCGCATAAAAAGTGAAATCGAATGTTTTTTTTTGTCGTTTGGCGATCGACCATTAGGTTGGATTTCGCAGTGTGGAAGAGAAGAAATCATTGGAAATATTGTTGAAAGAACGTCCATTCGACAAGGCGAAGTTGAAGCAGTTCTGTCTGCGATTTGCTGTTCCCGCTGTACACAGAAATTTTCTCTGGAAAATTTTGCTTGGCGTAACTCCTGTCTACGCAGAAAGTTGCGACTTTGTTTTTGCACAGCGACGAATGGAATTCCGAGATCTGAAAAAGGCGCTGAAAGTGGCCAACGTCGTCGACGAGAGTACCGAACCGCACCGTGTTTTTCTGGCCATGTGGTTGTTGAGAACCAGACGAGCAAAGATCGACATGAATGCGCAACTCGAATCTCCGTTGTTCCGGTCCGTACCGCTTATCTTGACCTTTTTTATTTATTTTCAAAACATTCTGCCAACTTGAGATTTTATTTTGAGTAATTTTTTAATTTTTTAATTTATTTTATTGTTTATTTTATTGTTATTTTTTTGTTTATTTTATCGTAAAAAAATATAGTGAAACTCGGATTTTAAAATAAAATCAACAATATTAAATTTACAAATTACTTATTTTTGACTAATTTTGATTTTGATTGAAACGAATAATGATAACACGGGCTTTGCGCAACGTTTTTTATTCTGTTAATATTGTTCTTTCGTTGCTCAGCTTTGGGATAAACAGCGAAAACAATGATATTGAAAGAAAAAAAATTGAAGTATATAACTCCATCAACATTGCAGGGCGATGAGCAAAATGGCGGAGAGCCTTTGGCGTATAGCGGAAGGCGACGATGAGTTCGAGCGTCTGGTCGAGATGTATTGGCTTCTCGGCGGATTTCTAGATCACGTCGAAAAATTTTGCAGAGACTCGACGCGTCTTCAAGAGTGCGCGAGTTCGTTACTTGAGCGCGAAGATGCGGGGCTCTACAGGCACCTCGCGAACATCGACGCTCTTCGGAGCATCCCGTTCGAGTGGTGGTTCTGCTCTTGCTTCGCCGGGACCATCAGCGACGGTTCTATACCAAAGTAAGTGCAGATGGTACGCTCTTCGGAGGAACGTTCGCGCGTTCCAAGAGATATAACGATGTTGCGGGAAACGGAAGGAATTCGAATGCCCGCGTTTAAGAACGGTATATCGTTACGAGAGGTCTGTTAGCTTTGCTGTACGGAACTTTGCAATACGAAAAATGCGCGCGTTGTCTTGGGTAGTGTTGTGTTGGAGTATTTTCGTCACAGGAGGCGCTCGCGTTTAGGTCACCTGGTAGGAACCCGGTTCAGGCACGAGCGCGCCGACGAAACACAGAGGGCGCTGTGACGCTAATGGACATCGTACAGATGGAAAGGCTGAAGAAAACGTCGTGAAAGTGTGATTTTTTTGGGACGGAAGTAGCATATCAATGACTAATTTTCGAGAATGAAGCTTTTTTTCCCAAGTCGATTGCCTTTTTGGCAAGAATTTTCTTTGGAGCCCTCAATTTGAAAAGATCGCGAACAAATAGTTACAGACGCCTTCTGTGACGAGCAATCGAGTGTTCTCTGTGACTCTCGGGAGACGACTTCGTCTCTGAATTTGACAGTCGATAATCAACGGCGAAAAGATACATCGACGGCTCGTTTCAGGATTTGGGACAAGATCGCGGTCGGTGCGTATAAAATTTTAATCTTCGTAGCGGTCGTCGTCCTCACGAGTCTCCGAAGATTACTCTTACGCTGCAACAACACGGACAGCGTGCTGGAAGCTCTGACGCGCGTGAGTTTCGTATCACCAACGAAAAAAGCAAACAGTCAAACACTCTTATTGTATCTTTGTGTTTTAGATAAATGAGGAAACTTCCGAGGTAATTGTGAACAAAGCTATCGAATTGTGGCAACAGAGCGGCTCCATTCTCGGGACCGTTTCCCCGAACGCTATAAGCGTTCCATTAAATACTTGACTGAACAATAATGTTAATAATAATAATAATACTATTAATATTGCTAATAAAAACAATTCTCATCGACAAATAATCGATGTCGATGTTGAAAATTGGGCCTTTGTAAATATGAAAGCAATGAGCGAAATGCGATAGGTATAACGTCAGTGTATGAAAACAATTATAGAAATATAGAAAAACATTTGAAAACAGAATATTTGCGATACAAATATCCAACATGAACAATTTTCCGTTCTATTTGTATATCTAATTTGCCATAGTTGATTATTGTCATAATTGTCATTTCGGACGTATCTTTGCAGTGAAATAGATATTCTGGACAAAGTCAAAGGATTATTAGGAAGCGCAGGAAGAAAAATCAAGATAACGGTGGATTGGTCAAGTTTCACTCATTTTATTCAGATGATATGGAATTTTCGCAGATGGCTCGCGATTATCTAAAGGAGTTGTTGGATCGTTAGTCCTGATCAGTTTCTTCAAGTACGTGGTGTTGAGAAGCTGAGAGGAAACTTCTCAATGATGTTCTCGAAAGATGTTGATCTTCACACGTACAATTTTGGTCTATCGCTGCACTGCCCGTCCAGACAGATCTGCAGTATTAAATAATAACTGTTATTTAATCTGTCGAGAAAAGAGAAAAACAGCTAAGTCAGTGAGAAGAAAAAAGTAACCTTTCCGTCCGCGCTACACTCTGTGCCGATTAAACGAGGTCTAACATGTCGGCATTCGTTAGGTGAGTCATTATCTGCGCATCTTAAATGTCGGCACGGATGATCATCCTGTTGATGAGAAGTAAGTACACGCAGATTAAATCAGAGATTCGTATTTCGCAGTCATATTCGCGAGATCAATACATAGCATGAAATAAGCTTACTTCCTGTGCCGAACAAAATGTTGCCTTAGCACCGCATTGTTTCACAACGGGGACGAGTTCTCCCGGCAAAATTGTCGTTTGTATTGGCTTTCCTGGCGCTAAAGATGGATACTCTTGTAGGACTACGTTTTTGCCGGAAAACTGACTGTAACCAAAGGTAAGAGATAACTTTGTATTTCAGACAAACTTATTAATTAAACGCAGGTATACCCCTCGACATATCTAAACACAGGACTAAGGGATTCCCCGATGTTCCGTTTCTAACGACCAATAAGAGAATCAAGAAGTACGTCCACCAATGAGCGGCTAATGAGAAGACGGGTGGAAAGAACGATGGAAAGTCGGAGCAAAGTCCTGCGCTTAAGGTGAGGTGATACTACTCGGTCGGTAACAAAAACTGTAATCCAAGTTGCTCTGCCTAAGATGGTTCTATGTCTAAAAGACGAGAGCGTTGGCCTCCGTGAAACAATTCTGAAGAGGTACGTTTTCACTTCTCACGTCTCTCTCGCACCCATACAAGTATCACATCAATTTAAGGTGATGTGAAACTTGTATAAGTGCGAGAAAGTTAGCGCGATCCGCGCTTTCGGCGAAGCGAGAGAGACACACTGAGAATATGTTTCACAACACGTTAAGGTCAGATAAAGTGTACGTTACTAACATCACACTGCCTGTTCCCTTCATGAT